>JADMNL010000036.1:52637500-55037500 GCA_016271365.2 Neoceratodus forsteri
GGACGTGGCTGACATCGTCCAGTCTGCTCGTTCGGCCAGTCGGCACATGCTCCATGCCACATACGATGCAGTGGACGCAGCAGGTCGGAGCTTCGCTTTTGCCATAGGTCTTCGGCGTCATGCCTGACTCCGGGTGTCAGGTTAGGTCCCTGAAGTACAAGCTGCTATTCAGGATGCGCCCTTCAGGGGTTCGATGCTGTTCGGTGGAGATGTCAAGGACATAATCACCGACCTGCAAGAGAAGGGCACTGCACTAAAGTCTGTGGACTCAATGTACAGGCCCCCTCAGGGACAGCGTCGCCCTTATCGCAGACGTTCTCGGCCTAAAGCGAAACCTTGGGGCAAGCGGGCCAACAAACGTTGGGCCTCCCTGGTTGCCAAGCCCCCCCACCCCAAAAAAGCGGTGGGAGCTTCAGTCGCAACGCTGCCCCACACCTCCTGACTCCTTTCCTCTCCCACAGCCTCTGGACTCCCCAGAGGAACCAGTAGGAGGGAGGTTCTTCTTCCATCTACAGGGTTGGGAGAGGATCACATCAGATGCTTGGGTGCTCCAACTGATAGCAGCCGGACGCTCAATTGAGTTTCTTCAGAAACCACCCAGCAAACTGCCCGTAGACTTACTCCCGGAACATCTTCCTGCGTTCGGGAAGAAATTTCCTCCCTTCTCTTGAAGGTGACGATAGAGCCTGTCCCGGCCCACCTTTGGGGGACAGACTATTCCCATTTCTTCCTGGTTCCAAAGAAAACTGGAGACGTGAGGCCTATTTTAGACCTCAGCTCCCTGAACATGTTCGTGAAGTAAAAACTGTTCAGAATGCTCCCCCTGCAGAGCCGTCTACCATTACTTCGGCAGGGACAGTGGCTATGCGCTTTGGATATGCAGGATGCATACCTGCATATCCCCTTATGCCCTTCCCACCACAGATTCCTCTGGTTTTCGTTCCAGAGGGACCACTACCAGTTTAAGGCTCTCCCATTTAGTCTTTCCTCTGCACCCCGAGTGTTCACAAAATGCCTTTTTGTGGTAGTGGCCCACCTGCATACCCAGGGAGTGCAGGTATTCCTGTACTTGGATGATTGGCTCCTGGCAGCCCCATCCAGGGAGGATCTTCTGCACTCTTTCACTTATCCTGCAGGTCTTTTCCAGCCTGGGCATCACCATCAACCAGGCCGAGTCCCATCTAGTCCCTTGCCAAATGCTCCAGTTCATAGGGGCGATCCTGGACATGATCCTTTGCATGACCTTTCTGCTCCTGGACAGGGTGGATACCCTCCAGGCTCATGCAAGCCTGCTGTCCAGTTGCAGATGGGTCAGCACCTGGTCAGTCCTTCGCCTACTCGGGTTCATGGCGGCTGCTATTCAGACAGTCCTGTGCGCTCAGCTCCATATGAGGATCTCTCAGTGGACGCTTTGGTCTCAGTAGGACCAGACATTAGACAATCTAGAGCACGAAGTTCTGGTCTCCAATCCCAGGGTCTGGGACTTGCAATGGTGGATGGTGCACGAGAACCTTTGCCGGGTGGGGTTCCCTTCGGCCTTGAACCCCCTCCCAAACACTGACAAAAGATGCCTCAGGGGAGGGCTGGGGAGCCCATCTAGGGTCTCACAGAACTCGGTGCTCCTGGTCCAGACGCGCGCAGACTCTTCATATAAATGTGCTCGAGCTCAGAGCCATTCTTTATGCTCTCTAGGCTCTGAACTCTTGCGTTCTTCCCGGTCATCTGACTATTCAGACAGACATCATGCGTGTCATCCTGTACATCAGCAAGCAGGGAGGAACGCGTTCCTACCCTCTGTGCAGGGAACCAATGAGAGTTTGGAGCTGGGCTGTTCAGCACAGCCTTCACCTGACTGCAGTTCACATTCCGGGAGTCGAACACGATGGCAGACCACCTCAGCCGATCCTCAGCAGAGGCCCACGAATGGGAACTGGATCAAGGGTTGGCAGACGACATCTTTCTGCACTGGGGAACCCCTCCGGTAGACCTGTTTGCATCCTCTCAAAACGCAAAGCTTCTCGCCTTCTGCTCGCTCGCTCCAGGACGAGGCTTTTTTTGGCAGGACGCGCCCTCTCTCTCGACTGGAAGGGCATATTCGTCTATGCCATCCCTCAGATTCCCTTGATTACAAGGGTCTTACACAAACTCTGCTCAAAAGGAGCTTGGATGATCCTCATCGCTCCATTCTGGCCCAAGGAAGTTTGGTTCTCTTTTCTGCAACAATTTTCAGAGGAACCTCCGCTTGCTCTTCCTCTTTCACAGCACAGGATCAGGGGACTCTGGTTCATCTAGGTCTCAAATCCCTTAAGTTGCATGTGTGGCTCCTACAGACGTAGCCCAGACCCGATTCGGGGGTTTCTTCGCTCATGGCCAGTATTCTGGTGGAGGCCAGAAAGCCTTCCACTTGCTCCACCTACGCCATGAAATGGAAGCGGTTCTCGAGTTGGGCCTCTTCCAAGGATTTCGAGTCGTTCTCTTGCCCTGTCTGGAGAATCCTGGACTACATGCGTCATCTCTTTGACCTGGGTCTCAGTCATTCCTCCTTGAAGGTTCATATGGCAGCTATCTCTGCCTACCATGTCCCTTTTGGCGACAGAACTTTTGCGCAGTTGGAAGTCTCTAAGACTTTCCTTTGAGGGGTTCTCCTTTTACAACCCCCTATCCGTGTTCTGGCGCCTCCTTGGGATCCGAACTTTGTTCTTGAGAAGCTTACCCTGCCTCCCTTTGAGCCCGAGCCTCAGCAGACTTGGAAGTTCCTCTCGTAGAAGACTCTTCCTAGTGGCCATTACTTCAGCTCAAAGGATTTCAGAGCTTCAGGCCTTGATGTGTAAAATCCTGTATTTGGTTTTCCACAAGGAATGAGTGGCTCTGTGCACTAATCTACATTTCTCCCTAAGGTGGTAGCAGAATCTACGCTGAATCAATCCATTGAGCTACCTGCCTTCTTTACGCAACACTCCAATCAAGGGGAGTACCTCTTACATACTTTGGATGTTCACAGAATACTGAGATACTACACCACTCTGACTAAGGATCTCAGGATGTCTGATCAGCTTTTTGTCTCTCTTGCTCACAAAAGGGAAGGCAATGCTGTTTCTAAGCAATGCCTGTTGAAATGGTTGGCTCATTGCATCACTTTTTGTTACAAGTACAAGAAGACCCTGCCGGGTCAGGTCAGAGGTCACTCCACCAGAGGAGTAGCCGCCTCTGCAGCTTGTTTAAAGAATGTGTCAGCGGCAGATATCTGCGCAGCTGAAACTTGAACTTCTGTCCATACCTTTATGAAACACTACAGTTTGGACATTGCCTCTCGCCTTAGAGCAGGCTTCAGGTTGGCTGTTATACAAGGTCTTCTTTCTTAAGACCCTTACAGCTGGAGGTTTATTGGTTGGTAGTTTTCCTCCTCCCAAGTGCTGTTCCTTGTTCCAGACTGCTTGGGACTCGGTCCTATATGTAACTACCTACTGCAAGAGCCCTCTCAAAGTAATATAGTATAGTTACGCAAGTAAGAACTTGCCGTAACAGTAGATCTTCGAGAGAGGCTCTTGAAGTAGGTAATACTTTCCCGCCCTCCATCCCCCTTAGCTTTTTCAGCTCCTTTTCCTGGAAGGGAAATATCTGCTTCTCTCTCGTCTTACCTTTTTTGGCCCTTGGCGGGAAAGAACTGGAAGGCGGTCACCTGATGTGGGGGCAGTCCCCCGCCAGAGACTGCTAGCTAGAAATTTTTCCGTGGGGTCCTGACACCTGCCAGCTTCAGTCCTATATGTAATTACCTACTGCAAGAGCCTCTCTTGAAGATCTACTGTTACAGTAAGTTTACGTAACTGTACTTTAAGGTGTCAAGCACCTCAGTCCTCAACGCCACCGGGCCCACTACAAGGATCTTATGTGGCAGCAGCTTTGGTGGACCTGGGTGAAGCTGGTCCCAGCACCCAACACGGCTCCTCCTTGGCTACCACTTCTGAGCTGCAGCCGACCCCACCTCTGCAGGAGCAGATTTGTATGATCCCAGTGCGGCCCCCTTCAGCCTGTCCACCGATCCAGGTGGAGCCGCCTCCTTAGCAGCTGCCGTCCAGTGCTCTGACTGAGAATGCTCGTCTGGGCAAGAATTTACCCCATCGACTGTCAATCATTCACCCCAGATCACCGTCGCAGGGTTAGCAGGGACTCTGGCAGTCTACCTCTTTTCCACGATTCCTCTGAATTGGAGGGGTCCTCCTTGCGCTCCTTTCCACTGGATGTGGAGTCTGTGGGGGACCTCTCGACAGACCAAGGGTCCATGTCCTTCGCAGGCCTTCTCCGTCTTGTCTTTGAATCTACAGGTCTCCAGTTGGTGCCCATTAAGAAGTAGGATTGGTACCTGCTGATGGAGATCCTTGACCAGGGTGACTCTCTCCTGCAGAAGCCTTCCCAGTTCAGGATGCTATTCTCTGTCCTGGAACTGTGGCAGCACTCTGTGCCGTTAGCCCGGATGGCCCACAAGTATGCAGTCCCTACCGGCTCCCTGTTGGGATTTATGGAACACTCCTCGGCTGAGGGTCTTTTGGCTAACTTAGTGTTTTGGGCGCACCGACAGCGTGGGGACATTCTCCCCCGGGACAAGAGTCCAAGAAATTGGACCATATGGCCAAGAAGTTATGCCGCCTCCTCCCTCTGCCTTCAGCAAGGGAACTCGGCCCTCCTAATTGCCCATTTTCGCACACCCTCATGGGGTCCCTGGACGAGGCAATTCCCCATCTCCCCGCAGACCTGCAGTCTACCATCAAATGGGTCAGGGACCAAGGTCGAGCAGTAGCTAAACAGCAGTTCCAGACTGCCGTGGACCTCAGCGATTCTTGTGCCCGGTCTGTGGCAGTTGCTGTGCGCCACAAAGTATGGCTGCGCATCTCCACCTTTATGGCTGACTTGCAACACAAATTGGCAGATGTTCCCTTCTTGGGTACCAACTGGTTCGGGCCTGGTGTGGAAGGGCACCTCACCTGAATCGAGAAACCCAATGCCACCCTGGACTCGGACTTCTGCCCAAAAGAACCCAAAGGCTTTAAACCTCAAAAGAAGCCCTTTTGGCCTGCCTCTGACCCAGCGGCCAGATCTACCAAGCCCCCAGCTTGGCAGCAACCGGCTTGGTGTCATCGGCAAAAATCGGTGGCCTCTGTCGTCAGGAAGCCAGGAGGTTGAGGTCCCAGCAGCCCCTCTGCTGGCTCCTCCTCAGCTTCCAGGTCTGCCCAGTGACAGGATGGGGGGCACCTCCCCCATACTTGTCCCAATTCCGCTGGGTCCTCCCGTGGGGCCGGCTCCACCACTTCCCTTCCATTTGGTCTGCTGTTACCATGGACAGGTGGGTTCTCGAGGTGGTCAGGGTCTGCCTCTAGAGTTGACGGGGTACACACTCTGCTGAGTCTGTACTCCACGGGAGGGCATAGTCAGTTGACATCCTGTCAGCACTTCGGGATGAATTTGCCCAGCTCCTCCGCAAGCAGTTCATGGTTCCTATCTCTGACCCTACAGGACACCCAGGGCTTGTTTCCAGGTGCTTTCTGGTGTAAAACGGATGGTGGGTTTGCGCCCCTTCTTTGATCTGCATGACCTGAACAAGTTTATCAAGCCGCGCACCTTCAGGATGGTCACTTTTGTCTCAGAGCATACCATCTCTCAAGCAGAACATGTAGTTTTGCTCTGTGGATCTTCAGGATGCACTTTTTCATATCCCAATCCGTCCGTCCCACCACTGGTTCCTCTGGTTCGCTGTGGAGGGGATCCTCTACGAGTTCCAGGCCATGCCATTTGGCCTATACTCTGTCCCCAGGGTTTTCACAAAGTACATCACAGTGGTGGTAGCATATCTGAGGTGCTGAGGAGTTTGGGCTTACCCTTACCTGGACAACTGGCTGATCGCTGGTCCCTCCAGGCACGAGGTTAAGTCCAGGGTCCTGACCTTCCAGACCTGCGTCACCCTTGGCCTCTTGGTCAGTGAGGCCATCAGAACTCATGCCCTCGCAGGCGATCAGCTTCATCGGGGCGGAGTTCAACTCTTGCAGAGCCAGGGCTCGACTCCCGGCAGACAGGGTGGAGTTTCTCTCCTCCTCTGCCCAGTCATTTCGGGTTGGGCAGTTGCACCCTGCTTAGGACTTCCTGTGCCTACTTGGATACACGGCAGCTTGCACCAGCATGGTTCGTTGGGCCCACTGGAGAATGCGCGCTCTGCAGTGGGAGCTGCTGAGTCGATGGTCTCTGCACAAGGGTCACTTCGACCAGCTGATCACTGTGATCCAGCTGATGGGGGATGCCCTCCAGTGGTGGTTAGCCCCAGGACGTCTTCAGGAAGGTATCCCGTTCATCCAGAGTAGACAGTCATCCTAACTACCGATTCCTCTCTCATGGGCTGGTGTGCCCACCTGGGGGAACACTCCACAGGCTCTGGATCCCTGAGGAGTCCCGGTACCACATCAACCTGCTGTAGCTCGGGGCAGTTTGGCTGGCGCTGATTGCTTTTCACATTCAGGGTCAGGTGGTCCAGGTCCAGATAGACACAATGACCATGTACTACCTCAACAAGCAGGGCAGATCGCACTCCCTTCCTTTGTGCAGAAAAGCGCTCCGTGTGTGGACCCTCGTGTGCAGCTTGGAGGCTGATCTCCTGGCCACCCATGTGGCTGGTGTCTCCAACCAGCTGGCGGACGCTGTCAGCCGTGTAGGGGAGGCATCTCATGAGTTGTCTCTCCACCTGGAGTTAGTACACAGTCTGTTCTCTCAGTGGAGCATGCCTCTGGTGGATCTGTTTGATTCCAGGGAGAATGCAAAGCTGAGGCTGTGCTGTGCCCACCCACCTCAGCAGGGAATGCTGCATGGGGATGCCTTCTCGAGGCCCTGGACCCTGGGCCTCCACTATACCTTCCTCTGTATTCCCTTGATCCGTAAGGTGTTTCTCAAGGCGAGGTGGGACAAGGCATGGGTGATCCTGGTGTCTCCAGACTGGCCGCACCAGTTCTGGCACCCCGATTGCTGCAGCAGCAGGCCCCCAAGGCATCTTCCTCTCCGCCTGGACCTGCTCTCCATCAATCAGGGGGTAGGTACTCCATCCGGACCTTCATTCCCTGTACCTGACAGCCCAGTTCCTGAGGGACTAGAGTTCCAGGCTTTGGGTCGCTCTGAAGATGTCTTCACTGTGGTTGAGGCATTCGGAAGGAGTCTATCCAAAAATGCTGTGCCTTCAAATAGAAGAGGTTCTCCATTTGGTGCCAGGGCAAGGGGCTCGACCCCTTATCTTGTCCTGTGGCTAGCATTCTCGACTACCTTTTTTTCCCCTCATTTGGGCCTTTGGTCGATGACCCTTAAGGTGTACCTGGCAGCTATCTCTGCCTGCCGGGCTTGGGCCAGTCAGCCGTCTGTGTAGAAGAAGGTGGTCTGGTGTTTAGTGGCCTTTCACAAACCCACTCCTGGGGGTTTGGCCCACTGAGCTCACGGTGCTCACCCTGAAGTGCAAGCCATGATTGGGGGAGGGGGGAGACAGGGATGCCCTCCTTGTGCTTTTAGAATGCTTGCCGAGGTCAGGACCTCTGCCACGAGGACCCAGGGCATCCCTCTAACTCTGGATAAGGGGGACAATACCAGTCTCAAGTCTTATGGCCAGATATGAACCCTTCCTTGGCTATTACACAAAGGAGGAAGACCCAGGCATCACAATCTCTTCTGGGGTAGCAGTGTAAAACTCTATTTGGCCTTCTCCTTATGGGACATGCCAACAGCCTGGTTCAAAATCTGTGCAGACTCTGGTATTCTCCCTATCCTTCCAGATCCCTTACACACACTTTCTTCAATTTAGTTACTTACGATGGTCCCTCTAAGCAATTAAGTTGTCACAGATTATTAAACCTACAGTCCCACACAAATATAGAAATCTCACGCAGACAGAATTTTAGGAAAATACTTAAGTACAGTTATAACTAAAGAGTGTGCTAATTTAGGTTACAGTATGCAGAAACAAAATGGGAGCATTATATATATAGAAAAATGCACTAAAACTGTTAGCTAAAAAGTCTACCTTATATTTGCAGTGAGTTGAAGTCCAGGAAAAAGTAGATGAATGTTTTCAGTTCCGTTAGTTCAGGCAGCCACTCTGGGTTTGAGCAGTCTTGTTCCTAGTGTGTCAAGTGGAGTCCAGATAAAGTGTCCAGATGCCCTGAGCTGGGGCTGTTTATACCCCTGTTTGTAGATAGTGGTGGGCCCCTCCATTTTAGGCCACCGGCTGTCACTCTTACACTTCCGCAACACAGTGTTCTGCCACCTGGTGATGATACCCAGCCTACATTTATGACACCTGACATTGCAATCTCACACAGGTCTGTTAGGATGATTCCCGTTTCTTCCTTTCATCTCATCAAAAGCAATACCTTGAAACACAGCATCCCGCTATTTGAAGTTAAAAGGGCCATCTCCTGAACCCTTTATTCACCTGTTTCCCTTGGTCAGTTAACTATTGGAAATACCCCTTCGATCCGGTATCCCCAAAGCCTTTGATAGTAACTTGTCAGAATACTGGCAAGCAAATTGGCCTTCCAGATCAAAAGGTCAAATTTTTTTTTTTTTTTAAATAGTCCTTTCTCTGTCCCCTTGAGTTAACACTGGCATTTTGTCATGTAAATATACACAGAATTACATGAAAAAAAAATATAATCTAGAAATAAGGACTAGCAGTGGGGTAGCCCACCACAACCTTGACCACATCTTGCCTCTGGTGTGTGAACCACCACCAGCTTGAGACTTGTTGCTGGTGTTAGCAAAGCTCATGGGCAAGCCATTTGAACCAATGCACAGGTGCAACAGCTGTCACCTGACTTGAAAACTGCCTTCTTGGTGGTTATCAGCTTTGTCAGAAGGATCGATGAGCTCCGGGCGCCGTTGGTGGTGTCTCCTTACCTGGTCTTCCATAGGGACAAGGTGGTTCTTCACCCCAACCTGGAGTTCCTCCAGAAGGTTGTCTTGGAGTTGCACCTTATCCAGGTGATGATTAATGAAATGGCAGCAGAGTAGACCTAATGGTCTATAGAGTCTGCTTGAAAATCACCAACCGTTCAGGACACCATAGCTGCCCTCCCCACCTCCCCCGTAAATCCCTTGACCCTATCCCCCATCAGAGTTGCACCTCCAGATCTGGCATTACTTAGTTTTACCTTCCCCTTATACCTGTCCCAGCCCCTCTTGAATCCCTCCACTGTATTAACAGCCACCCGTTCCGTAGGTAGTGCCTTCCAAGGGTTCACCAGCTTCTCGGTGAAGTAGCGTCTCCTAATCTCCCCTTTGAGCCTCGCACCAACCAGACCTATGGAGTGCCCCCGGTGGCCCTCTTCTCCCTCAACTGGAACATCCTATTTCTGCTGACCCTAGACATTTAAAGACCTCTATCATATCCCCTCAGTTCCTCCTTTCCTCCAGGGAGTACAAGTTGAGCTCTTCAAGTCTCTCCTCAAAGGACCTTTCCCCCAGATCCTGTATCATCTTGGACACACTCTTCTGGACCCTCTCCAGAAGTGCAATGTCCTTTTTCAAGTACGGGCGCCAAAATTGCTCACAGTAGTACTCTAGGTGTAGTCTAACCAGGCAGTTATATAGAGGGAGAAGCACCTCCCGCCTCCTCGAGGTAATCCCCCTGGTGATGCACCTGAGCATTTTATTTGCTTTAGCTGCAGCTCTCCTACGCTGCTCAGAGTTGTTCATTTTGTCATCCACAACCACCCCAAGATCCTTTTCCCCTCCTGAAACCTGCATTCAAACAACTTGAAGTCTTGCTGTATTCTGACAAGTGCAGTTAGCCCCAGCCTTCAAACTGCCCTGGAGAACAAAGGGTTAATCTTTCTATGCAAAACATAGAATGCTGAGCTTGAGCTCAGTTGATGTCTCCTTCTGTTTCCCTTTGAAAACTAACCGTCAGATTCTTTACTCCGCCTCATTGATCGCTCTGGAGATTTCTCCTGCAGCTCGGTTCAAAAGTCTGAAGTGTTGGTTTTTCGTCGGTACTGTATTTTTTTTTTTTTTTTACCAATTATTTTACCAGGTGAGACACACTAAGCTGAAAGCTTGTTTGCAGGTGCAACCTGGGAGCACGAGGAAGTTAAGTGACTTGCTCAGGGTCACACAGTATGCAAGTGGGGGCTGTGGGATTCAAACCCAGGTCTCCAGATTTGCAGCTCAGAGCCTTAAACCACTGCGCCATACTGCCTCCTGTGTAAAATAATAATAATAAATATTCTGTGTGGAACTTGTAAAAAGTGTGGATAGGTTCGGCTGAAGCGATCATTTGGTTAATTCTTGTGTTAACTTTAGTGTGTGGTTACCGGTCCTCATCGGTTCTTTAAAAAAAAAAAAAAAAGTGTTTTGATGTTGTTTTTCCAAGACCTGTGACATGGCTAGGAACCGATAAGGGAGTCTTGCCTGGCGGTTGCCAAAAAAAGGGTAAGTTTGGTTAGGTTGGCCATGTCTGAGAAACCCAAGAAAAAAACCGGGCCCACTGGGTTTCAACACTGCAGTGAGTGTGGGGAGGTCTTTGCTAAGGTCGATCCCCACACCACCTGTGTTTATTGTCTGGGGTTTGAACACCTTATTCAGACTGCCAAATTTGCAAAAATTTTCCCAAATCTACTATTGAAAAGAGATTAGGTAGACTGAGGGAAAAGGAGGCAGAGAAGTCCGCTGACCCAGATGGTCAGCCCAGTTCGGTTCCAACCGAACCAGGAGGAGTGACCTCTGACCAAGGCAATACTTCGGGCAAAAGGAGAGCCAATCCCAAGGGGTCTGTTCCAACTAAAAGAAAGCACAAAGAAAAATCGTCTGGTTCATATCCAGAAGTCCATGTGCCGACCGCCAAAGAAATAGCCAGAGCAATTCGGATTGTGGAATCGCTTCGCCCGGTTCCAACAGATACGGCACTTTTTGGCAGGGGCTCTGTTCGGTCGGTTTCCCCGGTTCACGACTATACTCTGGAAGAATTTTATGAACCAGAGTTTGAGGAGGAAGGGGAGTTTGAAGATGATGATGGTGACGGTGAAAGTCTAGATGTGCCTGTGGAACCGGACATCTCCCAAGACAGACCTTCAGGTGTATCCCCTCCTAGGCTTTGAGTCCGCGTCCCACTTTATGTTCTTCAGAAAGGTGGCTGAGACCCTCCTGCTTCCTATGGAAGAGGCAATGGAGGATCAGGAGAAGCCTGATTTTATAGAAATGGACATCCCAGAGTCCAGGAGACTGTCTGTTCCCCTCCACAAATCTTTTGGTAAACAGACGCACAAAATTCTGAAGTCTCCCAATTCTATACCTCCTGTGGACTGAAGAATGGACAAGAGGTATACACTCGGGCTCAGATACGGAGTTTTTATATCAGCAATGCAGCCATGTTGGGGTTGTGCAGGCTGCTGCCTGTGATGAGGCAAGCATTTCCTTGGCTTCACACCCACCAGACAAAGACTTGTGGCAAAAAAGCTGTACATGGCATCTTCCTTGGGACTCAGACAGGAGAATTATATGGCCTATACAACCAGGTATCAGAAGTCCAGGTGGGACACTGTACTGGCACTGGCTAAACAGGCCTCCCCCCAGCTAGCCAAGGAGCTGGAGGCGGTGGCTGCAGATGGGATTAAGGCATCTAAAGTTCAGTTTCATGCTGCTGTGGACTCCAATGATGTCATCAAGAGTCATGGCTGCATCTGTGGCTCTTCGGAGAATGGCTTGTCTCAGATGTACTAGCCTCTCGCAGAATACCCAGACTAAGGCCATGGATTTTCCTGTAGTGGGTAATTCTCTGTTTGGGGAGCAGACAGAGAATTACATGAAGAAAATGGATGAGTACAGGACCACCTACAGGAGTGCTCAGGCCAAGGAGAGGCAGGCAACTCCTCAAAGGCAGCAGTCTAGGGGCAGCGGCAGGCCTTTTCATAGGCCTTTTTACCAAGCACAGGCCACTTCTCCCTTTTCACAGAGGGGGTTCTTCGGAGGGAGAGGCAGAAGGGGGATGAGCAGGGCTGCATCCACTCCTCAGCCTAAGGCCCCTGCCAAGCAGACACCCAGATGGGCCTGCCCGGGTCGACTGTCTTATTCCAGTAGGGGGCAGACTGGCTTACTTTGTCCAGGACTGGATGTCTATTACATCAGACAAGTGGGTCCTGGAAGTAGTAAGCCAGGAACTGGTTCTCAGCTTCAGAAAATTTCCAAAGATGAGAGCCAGATGTTTTCCACCTACAAATCTCTCGGAAACCCTTGCCCTAGAGGCAGAGGTTTCATCTCTGCTGGCCTTAAGAGCCATATAGAGAGTACCTACTCTACACTGGGCAAAGGGCTGTACTCCAGGTACTTCCTTACCCCAAAAAAGACAGGGGAGTGGCGACCCATCCTAGACCTAAGATACCTAAACAAACATCTTTTAAAACCAAAGTTCAAGATGATAACTCTAGGAATAATCCTTCCCTCTCTAAAGCCAGGGGACTGGCTAGCCTCCCTGGACCTCGAAGATGCCTATTTTCACATTCCCATCAGGTGCTCCCACAGAAAGTACCTCAGGTTCGAGTTGCCCTCAGGCCACTATCAGTTCAGAGCAATGCCCTTTGGCCTAACCTCAGCCCCAAGGGTTTTCACAAAGTGCCTGGAAGTAGTAGTTGCCTTTCTAAGAAGGCAAAAGATTTCCATTTTTCCATATCTGGACGATTGGCTAATAGTGGTCCAATCTCCAGACCAAGTCAAGTCTCACCTGCAAGTGACCCAGCAAGTGCTCACTTCTCTAGGATTTATTCTCAACCTTCCCAAGTCGGTTCTCGAACCAGTCCAGCTTCTTACCTTTATAGGGGCAGAACTGGACACAGTCAGAGCAAGAGCCTTTCTTCCCCTGGAAAGGGCAAGGGGTCTTATAGAACTAGCCTCTTCTTCAGCCTTCAGGTATCTCGACCAGCAAGGCGTTTCCTCCAGCTCTTGGGCCACATGGCAGCTTCAACAGCAGTGGGCCAAGGGGCAAGATTCCAGATGAGGGATATTCAGTTCCATCTGAGAGCTTTTTGGTCTCAGAGGAAGGATTCCCTTACCAAACTAATCCCAGTGACTTTGACCTTGATCCAAGCCCTTCAGTGGTGGCAGGATCAGGAGAATTTAAGACAAGGGGGCCCATTTGCCACTCAGTCTCATTCAGTGGTCCTTACCACGGACTCTTCTCTTCTGGGCTGGGAAGCCCATCTGGGGACCCTCACTGCCCAGGGACTATGGTCCCCAAGAATCCCTTCTCCATATCAATCTCCTAGAACTCGGGGCAGTTTTTCTGGCCCTGCAAGCTTTCTCTGTCGGTGCAGAACAAGGTGGTTCAGGTCAGAACAGACACCACCACCACTATGTGGTACATCAACAAGCAGGGAGGCTCTCTGTCCACGACCTTGTGCACGGAAGACATGAAACTGTGGTCCCTGGCTTATTCCCTGCAAACCCCTCTGATAGCATTTCACCTTCCAGGGAAGGACAATGTGCTAGCAGATGCACTGAACAGGATCTCTCAGGGCCATCATGAATGGTCCCTGGACCTTCAGGTGTTGAAAGTGATTTTTTTCAAGGTGGGGCACTCCAGAGATGGATCTCTTTGCAGCCCCAGACAATCACCAACTTTCTCTTTTGTTGCAGATCCCCAGTCTTGGGCTCGGTCCCCCTAGATGCTTTGATTCCGAATTGGGAAGGACATTTGTGTATGCCTTCCCTCCCTTCCCACTCCTGTTCAAAGTTTGTCAAAATAAGGTCTCAACCTTGCAAAGTGATTCTGATTGCTCCAGATTGGGCCAGACAGCCTTGGTACCCCCTGTTGTTGTCCCTAGCAGTCCATTTTCCCCCGTCTCTCCCCAGGAATTACAACCTGTTACCATCCTCTCAGGGGAGGATTTGGTACCCCAGTGTTCAGTCTCTCAATCTCAAGGCATGGCTCTTGAAGAGTTAGTTTGCAGATTTGCATCTTTCTCAGGGGGTTCTGGATATTCTCAAAGCTTCTCGAAAGCTCTCCACCAGAAAGACTTATAACTTCAAATGGAAGAGATTCAGCATTTGGTGTTCTAAGAGTCATATTTCCCCAGATACTGCTGAATTGCCTACAGTTCTGGATTATATGGTCCATCTTAATGGCCTAGGCCTCAGAACAGCTACTCTCAAGGTACACTTGTCAGCTGTTTCTGCATTTCTGTCAGTGGGGATGTCTTCCTCACTATTTTCTCATCCTGTGTTTTGTAAATTTTTTTAAAGGATTGCTTCACACCAATCCTCCCTTTAGAGACCCTGCCCCTGCCTGGGATTTGAATGTTTGCATTGCTCAACTTATGCAACCTCCTTTTGAGCCTATGTCCTCAGCAGAGCTTAAGTACTTGACTTGGAAACTGTGTTCTTGGTAGCCATTACCTCTGCCAGGCGTATCAGTGAATTTCAAGCCCTGTCAATGGAACCTGATTTTATCTCCTTTCACAGGGATAAAGTGGTCCTTAGAACCAATAGAAGGTTCTTGCCCAAAGTGGTTTCAGACTTCCATTTAAACCAGTCTGTCTCTTCCTGTTTTCTTCACTGATCATTCGTCCTCAGGAGAGAGGAGGCTACATAGTTTAGATGTTAAAAGAGCCCTTAGTTACTACATAGAGCGTACCAAGGGTCACAGGTTTGACTCCCTCCAGTTGTTCCTCACTTATGGAGAAGTGGGAAAGGGTAAACCTGCCACCAAGAGAACTATTGCCAGGTGGATTGTCTTGTATACAATTCTGCTATGAAAAACTGGGGAAGATTTCACCCTAAGGCCTGAGGGCTTACTCTACAAGAGGTACAGCTGCTTCCCTGGCTGCTGCCAGGGATATCCCTCTCTTAGAAATTTGTCAAACAGCCACCTGGAAAACAGTCCATACCTTTACCAAGCATTACTCTGTGGATATCCAGGCTAAGAGTGATGCTCGGTTTGGCACAGCAGTACTTCAGAGTCTATTCCCAAAGTAGGTTCTGTCCCTCCTCCAAGGAGGTACTGCTTGGTAGTCTGCACTTGTCAGAATACAGCAAGACTTCAAGTTGTTTGAAGAAAAAATTACTCACCTTAGTAATCATGTTTCTTCTATTGGAGTCTTGCTGTATTCTGACCTGCCTCCCCTCTCAGAACCTGGTTTTGGGAAGTGGGTTGGCAGGTGCAGTGTTGCACCTCAGGGATGCTCCTTTTACATCCACATCTTTTGTTTGGGTGTTTATTTTATTATATTCCTGTTTGGTTTGGGTTTTGGGTTTCCTGATTTGAGTCGTCTTTTGGTAATCCAAAACTTTTTGTTGCCAGTTGGCTATTAAAAATATTTTTTACAATTTCCACATAGAATTGCTATTAGAGTTTTGCTCGTAAGAATCGACAGTTTTCAAAGGGAAACTGACAGAGACATCAACTGAACTTGAGCTCTACATTCTATGCTCTGCATAGAAAGATTAACCCTTTGTTCTCCGGGGCAGTTTAAAGGCTGGGGCTAACTGCACTTATCAGAATACAGCAAGACTCCAGTAGAAGAGACATAATTACTAAGGTGAGTAATTTTTTTCTTTTCTCCCCACCCAAAAAGCACTCATGAGCTGGGTTCCTAAGCCCCAAGTGGAGAACACTGTATTCAAACAACATGAAGTCTTGCTATATTATGACAATTGCAGTTTGTTCCACCATTAGAACTGCTCCGGAGGTGAAAGAGTTAACTCCATTCCATGAATGGAACTTAGAGCACGAGCTCTAAAGAGAAGCTCTGTCTGTGTAATTTCAAACCTGAACTGTCAGATTCTTTACTCCGCCTCACTGAACAGTCGCTCTGGAGATTTCTCCTACTGCTCGGTTCATTTCTCTGTTTAAACAGTGTTTTCTCTGTTCGATTGAACCGAGAATAGTTTTATTTTAACTGCAAAACCGATCAGTTCAAGCTCTGTCTGTGGTATCATAAGTAATTCATATTTTAATTCTGTGTGGAACTTGTAAGTTTTATCGGTTCGGTTTTTGAACCGATCAGCTTGGGTTAAAACTTAAAGTTTTAAATTTGAGATTTTAGAGTGCGGTTCGGTTCTTATCGGTTCTAAAAAACCTGATTTCATTACGGTTTTCCAATACCTGTGACACGGTTAGGAACCGATAAGGGTGTCTTGCCTGGCACTGCCGTTTAAAGGGCAAGTTTTTCTGGTTAGGCTGGCATTATGTCTGAGAAACCCAAAAGAAAAACCGGGCCCTCTGGGTTTCAACACTGTGATGTCTGTGGGGAAGTCTTTGCCAAGGCTGACCCACACACCACATGTGTTTATTGTCTGGGGTTTGACCACCTCCAGTCAGACTGCCAGATTTGTAAGAATTTCCCTGCAGCCACCCTGGAAAAGAGATTGGGCAGGCTCAGGGAACGAGAGGCCAAAAAGTCCACTGACCCGGATGGCCAGCCCGGTTCGGTGCCAACCGAACCGGAGGGAGTGCCCTCTGACCAGGGCGAGACTTCCTCGGGCAAACGAAAAGCTGGCTCGGATGAACCAGTTCCAGTAAAGAGAACAAGAAAGTCAGCAGGTTTGGAGCCCAAAATTCTTACTCCAACTGCTGCAGAGATAGCAAGAGCTATTCAGATTGTCCAGTCACTTTCTCCGGTTCCGTCCGAACCGCCACTATCTGGTAAAAGGTCGGTTCCATCGGTTCAGGAATATGATGTTGAGGAGTTTTATGAACCAGAGGAGGGGGAGGATGATTATGAACAGTATGAATGTGACTTAGAGGGTCTGGGTGTGCCCATTGAACCGGACATCTCCCCAGACAGACCTTTGAATCTCCCCCATGCTTTCTGAGTCCCCTCTCATTTTATGTTTTACAAAAGTTGCTGAATCCTCCAGCTTCCTTTGGAGGAAGCTGTGGATGAGCAAGAGGAGCCTGATTTTGTAGAAATGATGGATATACAGAGTCTAGGAGATTGTCTATTCCTTTGCATAAGTCATTTAGGAAACAAACAATAAAAATCTTAAAACTCTAATTCTGTGCCTCCTGTAGATAAAAAGATGGACAGGAGGTACACACTGTCAGGTCCTGATACAGAATTCCTTTCTCAGCAATGCAGTCATGTTGGGGTAGTTCAGGCTGCAGCCTGTGATAAAGCTAATATTCCCCTGGCTTCACATCCTCCTGACAAGGATTCCAGGAAGATTGATGCCATGGCAAAAAAACAGTACATGGCAGCGTCCTTGGGACTCAGGCAAGCAAATTATATGGCTCATGTAGCAAGGTATCAGAAATCTAGATGGGATACTGTTATGGATTTAGCCAAACAATCAGTCAGTCAATCAAAATCTTTATTTATTCAGGCGAACATCATTGAGCGTAGCTCATTTACAAGATGGACCTGAGTGGTCATACAAATAAGGGTACAAGTTTTTTTTACAAAGACATGAGAATAGCATAACATTAGTACAATCAAATAAATGAGATATATACAAAATTTACAGATATACAAGGCACAGTAAAATAACTTAACCTGTAAAAATGAAGAGGATAATAGATATAGCAGGGATAATAATCAAATAGGGCTTTTGTAGGTTTTTATATGAAATGTGATAACTGACTGGGTAGAAGAAGGAAACTAAACATAGTGGATTACAGAAGGGAGGGTGTAGGTTGGATGGGAGACTAGGCCTTATGGAAGCAGTTGCACAACTCTGGAAAAGGGTTGTATAATCTTTTGAAGGATGATAAGGGTAAGAGGGTATTCAGATTCATAGATTTTGGAGTGAGTTCCAGACAAATGCTAGGAATAGCTGATAGCAGCCCTCCCAAACCGGTGCAGGTAATGGGAATCTTAGCATAATGAGCTTATTGATCCTTAAGGTGTATGGCCTAGATGTGATCTGGTGAAACAGTCTGAGATATAGGAGGGAGTTTGCCTGATAAAGCTTTAAAGATCAGATTGCAGCATTCCTTTTTCTTCTGTGCTGTAGGGATGTCCAATTGACTGCCATGTAAAGAGAGCAATGATGGGTGCTGGAGGAAGGTCTGTAATAAATCTGATGGCTCTATGATACAGGTGTCCAGCTTATTTAAGAGGGAGAGTGAGCAATGGTCAGAGAAAGTCAGCATAGTCAATAAGGGATAGGAATGATGCCTGGATTAATCTTTGTTTGGAGTCTTTGGTAAGGTAGTGTTTTATTCTGTAAAATAGGCCAAGCCTTTGTCTCAACTTTTTTAATAGCTCTTCAATGTGGACAGAGTAGTCAAACTTATTGTCAATCCAGACTCCAAGATATTTGAATTTATCCACAAATTCCAGCTTTTCTCCAAATAAGGTGGATAATTGTGGGGTGATGAATGATGGGGTAGTGGCAGAGCAATTTTTGTTGCAAAGAACATAGCTTTTGTTTTTGGCATTTGAAGTAATTTTTTTTCCAATAGGTTGTGTTGTAGGATGGAGAATTCTGACTGTAACAGTTCACAGGCTTTTGATGGTGAGGATTGCTGACATATAATACAGTATCATCAGCAAACAGATGAATGTTAGATTGAGAGAGGTTGGCATCGATGTTATTAATATAAATGGCAAAGAGGATGGGGCTAGGATAGAGCCTTGTGGTACACCCTCTTGCAGTGGTTTAGAGGTAGATAGGTAATTTTCATTTTTACGAATTGTAACCTTCCAGAGAGATAGCACCCTAAACCAATTGAGTGAGAGTGAATCAAGGCCCACAGAGCTAGAGAGGAGATTAATGATTCATGATCCACTGTATCAAATGCTTTACTCAAATCCAGGAACACAGCACAGGTACTATTCTTTTATCCAAGGCAGTCTGCCAATCGTTAGTGACTTTGGCTAGGGCAGAGATGGTGCTTATGCATTGATCTAAATCAGATTGTGCTGGATTTAGGAGGTTGTTGGTGTCCAGATAGGCCCTTAACTGTGAATTACTAATTTTCAAGCATCTTGGATAGTACCGCAGGATGGAATGGGCCTGTAATTGTTAAGGTCCATGGGATCACCTGATTTAAGTAGTGGAACTACTTGAGCTGTTTTCCATATGGAGGGAATGGAACCAGTAGCTAGGAAAGATTGAAGAGGTGAGTGAGGGGCAGATAAGGCATGCAATGCTACTTTAAGAAAGTAGGGTCCAGGAGTCTGCACCTGCACTCTTAGAAGTATCTAAATTGGATAGGAGGTCTTCTACTTCTTTTAAGGATATTGGTTCAAGGAGAATGTTGAAGCAGCCTTTGTCCCACAGTGGACTGAAGGTTTAATGATGATCTCAAGAGATTTGCAGGTGAAGAGTCAAATGCTAGGCCAGCTGGGTGAAATGGTCATTGAAGGTATTTAAGATTTCTTGCTTGTCAATGATTTCTATGTCACTTAGTAGCAGTTTGGAGGGTAAGGCAGGGTAGAATTTTGGCCTAGAATTCCCTTTATAGTACCCCAGAATCTGGATGGGTTAGTATAGGATGCATCCAATTCAGCTCTATAGTAGGCAGCTTTGGCATTTCTTATTTGTTTTGTGCATGAGTTTCTTGCTTTTCTGAATTGAAGCCAGTCTCTAGTATCCTTTGTTTTTCTTGCCTTTTCCAGAGTTTGTCTCTGGCTAACAAAGCTGATTTAAGGTCAGCAGTGAACCAACGACAAGATTTTACTTTAGTTCTGACACTGGTGATTGGTGCATGTATATTGAGGGCATTAGTGATAATGTACTTTAAGATCTGAAGAGCTGTCTCAACTGAGGTTGTAAGGTAAAATCTTGCCAATATGTTGTATTAGCAAATCATGGAGATATCCTGAGATGTTGAAATTCTTTTTGACCTTTTATGGAGAAATTTTGCAGGATTGGATGGCTTGAGTGTAGATCTTATGCCAGCTATAGGACAATGATCACTTACATCACTGGGTAGCACTCCAGCATGAGAATATAAGTGAGGCTTGTTTACCATCATAATATCCAGGAGTGAGCTGTTGGTAGCATTTTTAGGTTAATCCTTGTTGGATCTTTGATTAATTGAGTGAATCCATAGATGTCACAGAAGGTTACTAGGGGTGCAGATGCATTAGATAACCAATTTAAATTCAAATCACCAAGGATGATGGTATCTTCAGGGCCTAGACTGAGTATTGATCCTAGGTGGGATAGGAGTTTGAGGCCTGCAGAGGGGGCCTATAGCAGCCAATCAATTTAAAGGAAGACATGTTAGGAAGGATATTTTAATTGACAAGCATTCAAATTCCTTTGGATTCGGATGTATTGATGAGGCAGGGCTTGAGATGGTTTCCTTGATGAGATGGCCACCCACCACCCCTGGAAGGGCGATCTGATCTGAAGAGCTGGTAACTGGGAAGGTTTATATCACTGTCTTTTGTTGTAGATGTGAGCCAAGTTTCAGAGATAACCAGGAAGTTAGGTAGGGTATGTGCAACCCATGCCTGTATTAAGGAGAACTTTTTTAAGAGGCTGCAGGCATTGAAGTGAAGGAAACTTAGGCCATTTATGGAGGTTAGATCAGATGGGGATAAAAAACTTTCAGTGGGGCCAGGATTGATTTCAATAGTACCAATACTAATCAGAAGGAAGAAGATTAGTTTGAGGAGGGCACCAAATGATAGGGATAGGGAGTGATCAGAGCATTTCCTCTTTTTGGGGAACCACTGTGTAATAGGTGAGGGTCCTGTTATATGGGTGTGGAATTTATCACAAAGTAATAATCTGATGGACAGGCATAGTGGGTTAATGTAATGCCAAAATGGATGCAAGACACTTGAGGAGTGATGTAAGGATAGAGAGCCTTTTTGTGGGATACCCCAGGGATTGCAGTGCAAAAATGGCAGAATATAAATAAGGAATTGGTGGTGTCCACTGGGATGGCAGGGTGGGCAGGCCATATTCACTGCCTTAATCACCATGGCATGGGGTATATCATAATTGTCATTTGGGATTGAGGAAGATGAGAGGCTCAGAAGCAAAAGGAAGCAAAGTAACATTGTGGAGGGAAGGTATGGGTTAAAGTAGAGGAAGAGAAATAGCTATGGCGTGGATTAGAGAAATGGCGGAAAGGTGTATAAAGAATCAACCGAGGAGGGAGGGCGGGCAAAATTTTGGGCTTTGCCGTACCTTTCTGCCTGCTTCCCGGCCTCCTGGTTCCTGGTCGGCTTGTCGGTGCGCGCCCGCCGCTGGCGCTCGGAGCCCCTCCGGTCCCTGGGTGCTCGAGGGCTGTGCCGCTGGAAGGTAGGGACAGAGGAGAGGCAGTGAGCAAAGGCACTTTATTGCAGCAATCTGCAAAAGGTGCTAAAAGCCTGAATCTGCACAACAAAGACTGGGAGGGTATGGGGGGTTAGCGCCAAGCTGCCTAGCCCACACAGAAACACAAAAAGGCTGTAATCACAGGCTAAACTAGATATCTACACAACCCTCAAATAGGGCACATTTAAAAAGTAAAACCGCTCTTTTTAGGTAATTTTAACAGTAAAGCATAAAACATAATAACATAATAAAAACATAATATTTTTAAGCGAAAAAGATGTTCCAGGACTAGAGGGCATGGGATGAAGTTGGAGGGAGGACGATTCAGAGGAAACGTGAGGAAGAATTTCTTCACAGAACGGGTGGTGGACAAGTAGAACACCCTGCCAGAGGAAGTGGTGGGGGCTGAAACAATCACGGGATTTAAGAATGCATGGGATAGACATAAAAGAATTCTGGAGGTCAGGGGTAAGGGGCAACAGACTTCCTGGAAAACATAAACTGAACTTACAAACTTAAATGGGCAGACTGGGTGGGCCATAGGCTCTTATCTGCCGACACTATCTATGTAACAGAAATCCCGGCCAGAAATGGTGTTGCAAAGTCCAGCTAAAGTTTATGGGAAAGGCGCACCAATCAGAAGCAAGGCAGAGTTAGCGGTCGCTTTCCGATTGGTTTGCGGCCCCTGGCCAGCTTGCTAGTGAGCTGGAGCAGGTGGCTGCCGATGGCATTGAGGCTTCTAAGGTGCAGTTTCATGCTGCTGTGGATTTTAATGATGTTTCCTCTAGAGTCATGGCCACATCTGTAGCTTTTCGTAGGTTGGCCTGGCTCAGGTGTACTAGCTTGTCACAGGATACCCAGTCTAAGGCTATGGATTTTCCTGTGGTGGGAAATTCTCTGTTTGGGGAGCAGACAGAGAATTATATGAAGAAGATGGATGACTATAGGACTACCTATAAAAGTGCCCAAGCCAAGGAGCGGCAAGCCACTCCTCAGAGGCACACCCCCAGGGGTAGGGGTAGGCCTTTCCACAGGCCTTTTTACCAAACCCAGGCCTCCTCTGCTTATGCTCAGAGGGGGTTCTTCAGAGGCAGACGGGGCGCGGGCAGGCCTGCCCCACCCCTCAGCCTAAAGCACTCTAAGCAGGCACCTGATGGGGTGCCCAGGGCCGATTCTCCTTTACCAGTAGGGGGCAGATTGGCTTACTTCAGTCAGAACTGGGTGTCTTTAACTTCAGACAAGTGGGTTCTGGAAGTAGTAAGCCAGGGTCTGGTTCTCAGCTTCAAAAAGTTCCCAAAGATGAGAATCAGGTCTTTTCCACCTGCAAGCTCTTTAGAGACCTTTACTCTAGAAGCAGAGGTCTCAACCCTGTTAGCTCTCAGAGTGGTAGAAAGGTTCCTCCCCTACACCAGGGCAAGGGTCTGTACTCCAGATACTTCCTTACCCCAAAAAAGACAGGAGAATGGCGGCCCATTTTAGACCTCAGATATCTGAACAAGCATCTTTTGAAACCAAAGTTCAGAATGGTAACTCTGGCAATGATTTTACCCTTTCTAAGGCCAGGGGACTGGCTAGCTTCCCTGGACCTCAAGGATGCCTATTTTCACGTCCTAATCAGAAGCTCCCACCGAAAGTACCTCAGATTCGAACTGCCCTCAGGTCACTACCAGTTCAGAGCAATGCCTCGGCCTTACCTCTGCCCCAAGGGTATTCACAAAATGTCTGGCAGTAGCAGTGGCTCACTTAAGGAGGCAAAGGATTGCTGTTTTCCTATCTGGACGACTGGCTCATTGTAGGCCAGTCCCCAGAACAGGTAAATCTCACCTGCAAGTCAGCCAGCAGCTTCCTCACCTCCTGGGCTTCCTACAATATACCAAAGTCGGTTCTGGAACCAGTTCAGGTACTCACCTTCATAGCTGCAAAATTGGACACAAATCTGGCCAGAGCTTTTCTTCCCTTAGAAAGGGTAAGGAACTTGTGGCTCTGGCCTCTTTCACTCTGCAGGTCTCGACCAGCAAGACACTTTTGCAGCTCCTGGGGCACAGGCTGCGCTCCACAGCTGTAGTGTCAGGGAGCAAGATTTCAGATGAGAGACATTCAGTTTCACTTGAGAGCCTATTGGTCTCAGAGAAGAGACCCCCTTTCCAAGTTGGTCCCAGTGACCCGAACCTTGATCCAGGCCCTCCAGTGGTGGCAGGATCAGAGCAATTTAAGACTGGGGGTCCCCTTCATTCCCCTTTCTCACACTTTGACCCTCACTACGGATGCTTCCCTCCTGGGGTGGGGAGCCCACATGGGCGATCTCTCCACTCAGGGAGTGTGGTCCCCCCAGGAATCTCTGCTCCACATCAATTTGCTGGAACTCAGAGCTGTCTTTTTAGCACTTCAAGCGTTTTCTGCTACTGTCCAGAACAAAGTGGTACAAGTCAGAACAGACAATACCACAACAATGTGGTACATCAACAAGCAGGGGGGCACTCGGTCTTCGGCCTTGTGCACCGAGGCAATGAAGTTGTGGTCTCTGGCCTATTCCCTGAACACTTCACTCATAGCAGTTCACCTTCCAGGAAAGGACAATGTCCTAGCAGATGCTCTCAGCAGGATTTCTCAGGGCCATCACGAATGGTCTCTGGATCCTCAAGTACTGGGGATAGTCTTTGCCAGATGGGGCACCCCTCAGATAGATCTTTTTGCAGCCCCAATCACCAGCTTCCACTGTTCTGTTGCAGGCCCCCAGTGTTGGGCTCAGTCCCCCTGGATGCCCTTCTCCTGGATTGGGAAGGGAAGTTTCTTTATGCTTTTCCCCCTTCCCTCTCCTATTCAAGGTGTTAGTAAAAATCAGATCCCAGCCTTGCAGGGTGATTCTGATTGCCCCAGATTGGGCCAGGCAGCCCTGGTACCCACTCCTTCTGTCCCTGACAGTCCATCTCCCCCTGTGTCTCCCCAGTAATCACAACCTATTAACCTGTGCCCAGGGGAGAGTTTGGTATCCGAACCTCAAATCCCTCAACCTCAAGGCCTGGCTCTTGAGGGTTAGAATTGCTGACCTACACCTCTCAAGGTGTTCTTGAAATCCTAAAGGCTTCTAGGAAGCCTTCCACTAGGGCTACTTATAATTCTAAGTGGAAAAGGTTCTCCATTTGGTGTTCTGGGAAACATATTTCCCCAGAATCTGCTGATTTGCCCATTGTGTTAGATTACATGGTCCATCTTAATTCTTTGGGCCTGAGACCAGCTACCCTGAGAGTTCATTTGGCAGCTGTCTCTGCTTTTGTTTCAGCAGGAAAGCCATCCTCTCTTTCCGCTCACCCTGTATTTTCTAAGTTTTTTAAGGGATTACTTCATACTAATCCACCTTTTCGGGATCCGGCCCCTGCCTGGGACCTTAATGTTTGCATTGCCCAGTTAATGCAACCCCCTTTTGAACCTCTGTTTTCTGCAGAGCTTAAGTATCTAACTTGGAAAACTGTTTGTTTTCCTAGTGGTTATCACTTCTGCTAGATGCATAAGTGAGTTGCAAGCCTTGTCAGTAGAAACTGACTTTATTTCTTTCCACAGGGAAAAGGTAGTCCTCAGGACTAACAGGAAGTTTTTGCCTAAGGTGGTTTCAGATTTCCATCTTAACCGATCTATCTCCCTCCCAGTGTTTTTCACTGAACATTCCTCTTCTGGTGAAAGGAGATTGCACAGTTTGGACGTTAAGAGGGCCCTTAGTTACTATATAGAATGTACCAAGGGTCACAGGTTCGAATCCCTCCAACTTTTTCTCACTTATGGTGAGGTTGGGAAAGGGAAACCTGCCACTAAGAGATCAATTACCAGGTGGATTGTCTCTGTATCCAATTTTGTTATCAGGAACTGGGCAGAGATCCCCCCTCTGGCTTGAGGGCTCATTCTACCAGAGGTACAGCCGCGTCTCTAGTTGCTGCCAGAGACATCCCTATATTGGAGATATGTCAAGCTGCTAGTTGGAAAACGGTACACACTTTCACCAAGCATTACTCCCTGGATGTCCAGGCTAGGAGAGATGCTCGGTTTGGCACAGCTGTGCTTCAGAGCCTATTCCCTAAGTAGGTTCTGTCCCTCCTCCATGGAGGTACTGCTGTGTAGTCTGCAATTGTCATAATATAGCAAGACTTCATGTTGTTTGAAGAAAAAATTACTCACCTTAGTAATGTTGTTTCTTCTAATGGAGTCTTGCTATTATACCTCCCCAGCCTGCCCCTCTCAGAACTTCTACTTGGGTATGGGGTGGGCAGCCTAGTGGGCACTATTTTATGCCCTTTTATGTGTTTCACCCTTCTTGGGGTTTGGGGGTGTGGTGTTTTTCTTATTTCTCTCATATTGTTAAATTATACTATTAGTTCTGGTCCCCGACTTGAGTCTTTTGTGTTGGGACCAGCAATAGGTGTTAATATTTAGGTAGCCAGTTGGCTAGTGTAGGTTACAACTCCACACAGACCTTAGTGAGTTTTGCTCGTAAAGATCTGACAGTTCAGGTTTGAAATTACACAGACAGAGCTTCTCTTTAGAGCTCGTGGTTTAAGTTCCATTCATGGAATGGAGTTAACTCTTTCACCTCCGGAGCAGTTCTAATGGTGGGACAAACTGCAATTGTCATAATATAGCAAGACTCCATTAGAAGAAACAACATTACTAAGGTGAGTAATTTTTTCTTTCTTCACATTAAACCTCAGTTTCCAGGTGTGTGACCACCTCTCCAGTCTCTCCAGGTCCCCCCTGCAGGGCTCTTCTACCCCCCTCCCCATCCACAACCAGCCCCAGCTTCGAGTAATCTGAAAAAAAGGTTCATATCACTCCTGATATTATCCCTGATGTCCGAGATGCAAGCATTAATCAGGAGTGGACCCAGCACTGACCTTGTGGAACCCTTCTAATGACCCTCCTGGGAGATGGGGCCCCCCAACCACTGCCTTCTGAAATCGCCCAGTAAGCCAGTTTCTTATCCACCTCACCATCCTTTCCCCCACCCCATCTCACCCCAACTTGTCCAGCAACCCAGATTGTGGCATCGAATGTAACGCCTTGCTGAAGTCCAGAAAGAGGAAATCCTCTGGCCTGCCCTGGTTCAGTGCCTTTGTCACCTGATCGTAGAACTCTACAAGGTTAGTCTGACATGATTTGCCCTGAACAAAGCCACGTTGGTGATCATCCAGATGGCCCCATGTCTCCAGTAACACCTCCAGCCTCTCTTTCAAGATGGCCTTCATCATTTTTACCCACTGACATCAGGCTGAATCTCCTGGTGTTCTTCACCAACCGCACCTCTGAGGCTGAGCAGACTCCATACTCTGGACCTGAGGAGAGTGCTTGCCTACTATAAGGAGTGCATGGCTGGGTTCGGGGAGAGGTTCGCCAGCTATTTCTCACCTGCGCTGTAGTTGCACCTGGCAGAGTGGCAGCAGATTAGACAATTGGCAGGTGGATTGTTTTCCTGCATTGACCTCTGCAATAGGTTGGCTGGTAGAGATACTCTAGTAGTGCTGAGGGCTCATTCCACCAGACATACCGCTGCCTCGGTGGCTGCTTCTAGGGATATCCCTATCCAGGAGATCTGCAGGGCTGCTACCTAGAAGTCTGCACACACCTTCCTTTCCTGTTACCACATTGACCCGGAGTCACACCAGGAAGCTGGTTTTGGGGTCTTGGTTCTCCAATCTGTGTTCCCTAAGTGGGTATCATGCGAGGTCTGTGATCTCAAAAAGGGAGAGTACAAAAATGGTGATGGTAAACAGGGGAGTGCAAAAAACTGATCACTGAAACTGCAACCTATGGCTTTTCCCTCTCTGTGAGTTGTTTCCACCCAGAGTTGGTGATCTTTAGTAATGGGGGTGTGGGGGTCAAAGGCCCCCCCACTGAAAAAAGCCACTGTGACACTTTTTTTGGCGCTTGCCCTATGTGGCCATGCTGCTTTTCCTTTGCCGTTTTCATCTTCACCCATTTTCCTTCACTGTTATCACAAGGAACCTCCTAAGTAGGGGGCATACGTCTTGCCCCCACCTCCCTGGAGATCTGCTAGGCGTCTGCCAGTAGTGTCCACAGTACACCATATCCATGTCCGTAGGAAAAAATGGCTACTCATCTGTAGTTCTAGGAGTAGTATATGGTGTACATCCACACAACCCACCCGACCTCCCCTGGCAAGTGGCACACTGAATCTTTCTTCCAGCGGTAAGATTGGACGTCATGGGGTGATGCCAAGGAAGTTGCCACCCGGGTGGGTGGGAGGAGCCAGTTTGTAGATATTTCGGACAGAGATTTAAAGGGAAAGGAACCTGCCAGAAGTGTGGATATACACCATATACCACTCCTAGAAGTACTATTACAGGCGACTAACCTGTTTTTCCAGTGCCAGGTCGTACACACTCTGCCTGGCCCCATGATGGAAGGAGCAGGCGCCATTGGTTTGTGGTCCTAGGAGAGGTTCTGTGGTTTACAATTTTAAAATGCATATCATTTTTTCTTCATTTCTCCAAAGGTGCAATTTAGTGATGACAGTGATTTTGAGGATATTACTCAAGGGTCCCAAAAACATCGTACAGAAGGTATGACCTCTGCAGAACAGACTTGGACTAACAACAAGGACTCTGCGACTTGCAGCAGAAAATGGCAGGGACAGGCCACTAACAGTGGAGACAAGGCAGGAGTCAGGAAGTCACAAAAGAAAAATAGCTTGCTGTCTGCTCCAGAAGGTTCTGCCGTGGTAGAGGAGCAAAAGAGGGTGCCAACTTCCACCAAGAAAAATCCACGGAGGGCAAAGAGTTCATCGGATGAAAGCTTGGAGATCAGTGTAGAATCTGGGAGTACAAGAGCGAACGTGGTTGGTAGGACCTGTATTGCTGATTCCTTCACATCTCCAAAAGAGAAGCTGGAGAGAAGTTCCAAGCGAACTACCAGGGCAATGGCTAAGCTGGTTAATGATGTAGAGTTGATGCATACAATCAGGGAAGAGGTGGCTGAGGAAGATCTTGAAGTCAGCTTTGAGATTTTGCGTGGATCAGATGCAGAGGATTCTGAAGATCGGAAACCAACTTCAGGTGGGTTGCTGGAAAAGTTTTGAATGTAGTATTGCTCCATATAGGAGTCTCATAGGGGATGAGTGAGGGGGGTAGCATATCATGTATAAAAGGCGAACACGGGGAAGAGGCATCTAAATGAAGTGTATTGGGGGAACATGCACTGTTGCAGTGGGGAATCGTTTCTGAAGAAAGAATGGGGGTCAGAATAAGAGTGACTAGAAGGCAGTTGCAGAGGAAATGCTCTTGGCAGACTGTCTCGTATGCCTCTTCTAGAATACACAGTCCACTCATTGACATTAAGGGAGTATGTTTCTAATGGCGTGGATATGGTTCACTTATCCACACTCTGGCATTTCCTTTGGAATGCGATGATTTTTCCAAACATAAGCTAAGGTCCTCCCACCCTCCAGATGGATGTATGCCCCAGGCCCTCCACGTGACATCAGATCTTTCTTTCTCCTGGAATAGGTCACCTTTGTTGCTCTCTGCTCAGGGTTTTCTCTGCGCCATTGATGAACCTTTGTTTTCAAAGTGTTTAAGTGCATTTTCGCTGTTCTCGCGACTCCATCTTCAGACCAGTGATGGAACACAAGAAACTTTGATTTAAATTATGCATTCGATGCTACCAGAAGATGTCGTTCACTGATGCGTGCAACACAATGTGGCCAGTGCAGCCTTTGCCTTTCTATTTTTCCTGGATCCTTCAAGGACAGGAAGTTCTGCCAGCCCGGTGGCGCTGAGGGTTGAGGCGCTGAACGCCACACCTTACACTAAGCCTGCGACCCTGGTTCGGGAACAGACTCTGGTCGTCGGTGGGTCGGCAGGGGAAGATCCGGATCGAGTGTCCATAGACTGCTTTCCTGATTCTGGGGAAGGCTGGGGATAGTCACTGCGCTGTAGCGGCTCCTGGGGACGCCCGGGGGCATTGCATGCCAGTGTGCAGCTGGGGGAAGAGCACGGCAGACTTCGGCATGCTGTGCCTGGACGTCTTTGCACGTCCGTGCTTCAGTGGGCACAATTAGGTGGAAAATGGCTGGGCGTGAACATGCAGCTTGATGGCCGTGCCCTGCCTCACTGGGAGGACTCTCGTGGAATCGCATGGGGGGGGGGGTCCGGGGCCGGTCCATCTCGGCAGGGTATGGGGAGGCCCTCCAGTGGACTGGCGACGGCCGTACCAGATCCCCCACCATCTGAGTGAGCCTGGTGCTCTCCCGGCGGGCAGGACCTGCGGCTGGAGGCCCCTGCCGGTAATTGCTGCAGTAAGGCGGAAAAAGAAAGATGTGATTAAAAAGACAGGAAGTTCTGGCTTATGCTGGGTAGGCCTTTGGAGTGGGATCCGAAGGAACGCCATAAGAGGGCCTCAGCTGCAGCAGGGTCTGCTCAAGTTGCATCCGTTGAGGAAGAAGTGGCAGCTGCCGCAGCTTGCACATCCTCGGTCACAGCACTGTTCCTACCCAAGGCATGTGTCAGGCGGACTTTCATGGACTGATTCTGTGATGTGTACATCCCTCCAGAATGTGGGGGAGAACCCTGTCCTCTGTGGCTGTAGGTCCAATGCCAAAACCAAGTATTTTTGAGATGTGGATATGTTCTTATCCACACTTATTGGCATTTCCCTTTCCCCTTTAAATCTTGCAGGAAGGTCTTCAAGCTGGCTTCTCCCACCCACCCAGGTGGTATAACTCTTGGCTCCCCCTCCCATGATGCCAGATCTTCCTTTTCGCTGGGAAATTCGGGTTGTCTCCTCTTTGCAATTACTTTTTGCAGGCCCTGGCTTCTAACCTTTCGGTTATTCTGAAAATTAGCTTGTTCGAGCTAGTGATTGTGCTCTTTGTTGTTCGGTCATGGAAGATGAATCTTCCCCTGGATTTCGCCGGTACCCATGCGGCCACAAATATGTTGCACACTGATCAGCATACTGCATGCGTCTACTGCCTGGGTATCTGCCATGACACCAAGACTTGCGTAGATGTTTTCGTTCCACCTGAATGTCCTCGATGCGTCTTAAGTTGGGCAGGCCCGAGAAACCGAATCCGGTAAAATCCAAAGAGGCCCGGTGGGCGGTCTTTGCGGCTGCGTGGTCCACCAAGTAGCTAGAACAGATACAGGCCTTGGAAGAAGTGGCACGGGCCTCAATCATCTTCTCTGTCGACTTTTTGTTTCCCTCAACCTGGACTCCCCATTTTCGGGTTCCTTCCGAGAGCTCTGTCAATCCCTTCCCACTAAAGGTGAGGGACCTGCGGGCTCGCATTCCTCTTGGTCCTGTAAAAGGGAACAGCATCCGAAGTAGTCTTCATCTTATCTCCGAATCCACAGGGATGCCCTTGGAGCCTGTCCAGAAAAGGGCGGAGTAATCTCTTACAGATATTCTTAAGAGGGGATACGCCCACGAAAGCCTTTCCTATGGCCGAAGCCATTGTTGGCCTGGCCTTGGAGCTCTGGCGGCATCCTGCCTCCTGCCCAGCGCCATCTGCCCGGATGGCCTGCAAGTATGCGGTGCCCATTGGGTCCCTCTTGGTGTTCACTGAACGCCTCTCGGCCGAGGGGTTGGTGACTGCCTGACTGTTCAGATGCACAGGCAGCTTTGACACTGATAGACCTCCTGACAAGGAGTTCAAAAAACTAGACCATGGCCAGGAAGGTCTATGCAGCCTCCTCTTTAGGCCTCCGTCAGGTGAGCTTGGCCATCGTCATGGCGCACTTCTCTCATGCCCTGTTGGGCTCCTTAGATGAAGTTCTCGTGCACCCCCCTGCAGACCTTCGGACTATGGTCAAGCAGGTCCGGGACCAGGGCCATGCCATTGCCAAGCAGCAGCTTCAGACAGCTTTGGACCTTGGGGACTTTTGCGCCTGTTCAGTGGGAGCCATTGTTGCCTTATGCCGTAGGGCTTGACTGAGGTTTTTCACCTTTACAGTTAACACTCAGAAGAAACTCACTGATGTTCCTTTCCTGGGTACTGATCTCTTCGGCCCAGGTGTGGATGGTCACCTTCAGCGAATCAAGCAGTCCAGTGCCACCTTGGACTCTGCCACTTCTGCTCAAAGCGCCCCTGGCGCCAAGAAGCAGCAGAAAAAGAAAAAGCCTTTTCAGCACCCTGCTCCTGCAGCACAGCAGCCCTCCTTTCATGGGCAGCAACAGCAGGCACAGGCTTGGCGCCCTCAGCCCAAGTCCGGGTCTCCACCAGCCCACAAACAGGGAGGTCGGGGTTCAGGCCCTGGGCTGTCTTCCTCCAAGCCTGCCCAGTAACTGGATAGGGGCTGCCACCCCTATCTCCATCATGTCAGCTCTGGGTCCTCCCGTGGGGGTGGGGGTCGGCTCTGTCACTTTCTTTCCGCCTGGTCTGCTGTTACCACGGACAGGTAGGTCTTGGAAGTTGTCAGCCAGGGTTTGCCTCTGGAATGCGAGCGGTACCCTCTCATCCGAGCCCGCGCCACACGGGAGGAGAGAAAGTCAGCCCACACTTGGTTTGGCTCAGAGACGACATCGCCCAGCTCCTCCTCAGAGGCAGTGGTTAGAGTGGCTGATCCTCCAGTCAGCCCAGGGTTTGTTTCCAGGTACTTTCGGGTCCCGAAGCGGATGGGGGGCTGGTGCCCCATTCTAGATCTGCATGACCTGAATCAGTATCTCGGGTCATGCACCTTCAGGTTGGTAACTCTGTCTCAGATCATGCCATCCCTGGAGCAAAACGTGGTTCTGCTCACTGGATCTTCAGGATATGTTTTTTTTATGTCGTGATCCATCCGTCACACCAGCGGTTCCTCCGCTTCAGAGCAGAAGGAGCCCTATACAAGTGCCGAGCCATACCATTCAGCCCGTCTTCGGACCCAAGGATCTTCACCAAATGCATTGCAGTGGTGGCAGCCCATCTCCGGCGTCGAGGTGTCAGAGTGTACCCCTACCTCTATGATTAGCTCTTGGCAGGTTCCACCCATCAAGAGGTGGAGAGGTCCAGGGACCTGGCCCTCCAGACCTGCTCTCAACTTGGCCTCCTGATCAATGAGGCTAACTCTGAGCTCATGCCTTCTCAGGTGATATGCTTCCTCAGGGCAGAGCTAGACTCTTGCCGAGCCATAGCTTGGCTCCCAGTGGACAGGGTAAAGGTTCTCTCCTCCTTTGCCCAATCATTTCTGGTTGGGCACTTGCACCCAGCCCGGGACTTTCTGCGCCTTTTGGGCTACATGGTGGCCTGCACCACCATGGTCTGTTGGGCCCGGTGGCATATGCACCCCTTCAGTGGGAGCTGGCCGCCCAGTGAATTCAGCGCCTAGGTCATTTCGACCAGCTGATCACTGTGACCCAGAAGATGTGTGATGCTCTCCAGTGGTGGACCGTCCTAGACCAGTTGCAGGAAGGGATTCAGTTTGTCCGCCCCGAGCAGACTGTCATCCTGAAGTCTGATGCCCCTCTCATGGGCTGGCGAGCCCACATGGGGACAGGGCCCATGGGTTCTGGACACCTGAGGAATCCTGATACCATATCGACCTGTTAGAGCTCAGAGTGGTCAGCCTGACGGCGTCGGCATTCGCTCAGCAGCTTTGGGGTCAGTTGTTTCAGGTCAAGGCGGACAATACCACGACCATGTACTACCTCAACAAGCAGGGCGGCACGCACTCCCGGCTGTTGGGCAGGGAAGTGCTCCGCATCTGGACACTCGTGAGCTGACTTGAGGCGGATCTCCTAGCCATCCATATAGTAGGAGCCTCAAATAATCTAGCGGATGCTCTGACGCGTAGGTGAGACATACCATGAGTGGTCTCTCCATCCAGAGGTAGCTCACAGCCTGTTCTCCAATTGGGGTAAACTGATGGTGGACCTGTTTGCCTCCAAGGAAAACACCAAGTTGAGGCTGTTTCATGCCCACCTCCTTCAGTGGGAATCGCTGCAGGGATGCCTTCCCGAGGCCGTGGACCCTAGGCCTCTTCTACGCCTTGCCTCCGTTTTCCTTGATCCACAGGGTGCTTCTCGAGGAGAGGAGGGACAAGGCACAAGTGATCCTGGTAGCCCCAGACTGGCCCCGCCAGTTCTGACTTTCAGATCTCCTCAGCAGCAGGCTCCCAAGGTGTCTTTCAGCACGCCTGGACCTGATATCAGTCAGCCAGGGAAGATATTCCATCCGGCCCTTCAATCCCTGCACCTGACAGCCTGGTACCCGAGCGGCTAGAGTTCCAAGATTTGGGTCTCTCTGAGGATGTACTCTCAGTAGTGGAAGCATCCAGAAAGGAGTCTACCAGAAAGTGCTACACCTTCAAATGGAAAAGGTTTTCTATTTGGTGCCAGGGCAAGGGCCTGGACCCTCTGTCCTGTCCTGTGGCGAGCATTTTAGACTATCTTTGGCCTCTGTCCAGAGGGGGTCTGGCAGCCATCTCTGCTTACCAGGCATGGGCCGGTCAGCAGACGGTGGCACAGGAGAAGGTGATCTAGTGCTTTTTCAAAGGCCTCAATCACATAATCCCATCGATGCGTGAACTTCCACCTCTGTGGGATTTACTGCTGGTTTTGGCAAAGCTCATGGGCAAGTCATTCGAACCAGTGCACGAGTGTGAGATGTCAGTTGTTGCGGAAGACTGCCTTCTTGGTGGCTGTCACGTCAGCCAGAATGACAGGGGAGCTCCTGGTGCTTTCGGTGGACTCCCTTATCTGGTCTTCCACAGGGACAAGTTGTTCTGCACCCCCAACCGAAATTCCTTCCGAAGGTGGTGTCGGTTTTACCTTAACCGGTGCCAACTCTGCTGGTATACTACCCTAATTACACCTCGGACGACGAGTACGGGCTCTATACCCTGGACCTGAGACGTGCTCTCTCCTATTATAAGGAGAGGATGGTTGAAATTCGCGCAGAGGTTAGTCAGCTGTTTGTCAACTACGCTGAAGCCGTTTCTGGCAGACCGGCAGCCAAACGGACCATTGCGAGATGGATTACGTCATGCATAGGTCTGTGCTATGAGTTGGAGGACAGGGAGCCTCCCAGAGGGATAAGAGCTCATTCTACCTGCCATACTGCTGCATCGGTGGCTGCTTCCAGGGACATGCCTATCCAGGTGACCTGTCTGGCTGCTACCTGTAAGTCAGCAAACACCTTCATTACCCACTACCACATCGACCTTGAGTCACGCTGGGATGCTGGTTTTGGGGCCTCTGTTCTCCAATCTGTTTCCTAAGTGGGGGGTGTGCACCTTGCCTCCCTCCTCCTGGAGAACTGCTAGGAGTCTGCCAAGAAGTGTGGATAGAACAATATATCCACGCTCCTAGAACAGGTTACTCACCTGTAACAGTAGTTCTAGGAGTGGTATATGTTCATCCACATGGACCCACCTGACCTCCCCGGCTGCGGACGCGCACAACCTGGCTTCCAGCGGGCTAAGATCTGGCTGTTCAGGGGGTGGAGCTGAGGAATATACCACGTGGGTGGGAGGAGCCAGCTTGAAGACTTCCGGCAAGAAGGGGAAAGGGACATGCCAAGAAGTGCGGATGAACAACATATACCACTCCTAGAACTACTGATGTATCTTCGAGAGACTGCTCTTACAGCAGGTTACATCATTAGGACTGAAGCCGGCAAGTGTCAGGAGCCTACAGAAAAATTCTAGCTAGCAGTATCCAGTGGGGGACCGCCCCTGACGTCGACCACTCCCCGATGTCAGGCATCACATAAGAGGCGGTCCCCCAGCATCCCCAGTTCTTTTCCTGCCGTCGACTCGCCAGCATCGACCTCACGGATGCCTACATCAATGATATGATATGCAAAATCTTTACAAAACACATGTCTACTTCTCCAACTCCTTCTCTCGAAGGACACCCCTCAAAGTGCGCCTGCGGTAAACAGATCCACCTTTGTCGACCATCATTCGGCTTGTGTGAGGTGCCTGCGCCCAGAGCACGACACCCAGGCCTGCTCCATCTGCCAGCAATTTAATAGGACCAGGATCTGCCGCCAAAAGGCCCTTCAGGGGTTCCTTCTTGAAGAGAAACTTTGCAAAATGGAAAAAAAACCTGCCTCAGGAGGAACTGATTTCTGCGTGCACCCAGTTGGCTCTTCGAGATGACGTAGCTCAGCTCCTCTGCAAGTAGGCAGTAGCTCCTGTGCCGGATCCTCCAGCAGACCCAGGCTTTGTCTCCAGATACTTCCTGATCCCCAAGCGGATGGGGGGGGGGTTGGCACCCTATTCTACATCTCCACGACCTGAATCAGTTTTTCAGGTCTCACACCTTCTGGATGGTCGCTCTGTCCCAGATCATACCATCCCTGGAGCAAAACATGTGGTTCTGTTTACTGGATCTGCAGGATGCGTTCTTTCACGTCCAATCTGTCCGTCCCATCAGCGGTTCCTTTGCTTCAGGGTCGAGGGGACCCTGTAAGAGTTCTGAGCCATGCCGTTCGGCCTGTCATCAGCCCCACGGGTCTTCATCAAATGCATTACAGTGGTGGCGGCCCATCCTCTGTGTCGAGGTGTCAGAATCTACCCTTACCTCGACGATAGGCTCCCGGCAGGTACCACCCAACAGGAGGTGGAGAGGTCCAGGGATCTGGCCCTCCAGACCTGCTTCCAACTCGGCCTTCTGATTAATGAGGCCAAGTTGGAACTCGTGCCTTCCAAGGTGGTGGGCTTCATCGGGGCAGAGCTAGACTCTTGTCAAGCCAGAGCTTGGCTCCTGGCGAACAGGGCAGAGGTTCTGTCCTCCTTTGCCCAATCATTTCTGGTTGGGCACTTGCGCCTTGCCTGGGACTTTCTGTGCCTTCTGGGTTATATGGCAGCGTGCACCTCAGTGGTCCGTTGGGCCCGGTGGCACATGCTCCCCCTCCAGTGGGAGCTGGCTGCCCAGTGGACTCAGCAATATGGTCATTTTGACCAGCTGATCACTGTAACCCGGAGGATGTGGGATGCTCTCCAATGTTCGACCACCCCAGACAGATTGCAGGAAGAGATCCAGTTTGTCCGCCCTGTGCAGGCGGCCGTCCTTATGACCATTGCCTCTCTCACGTGCTGGAGAGCCCACATGGGGGACAAGGCCTACGGGTTCTGGACCCCCGAGGAGTCCCGATGCCACATCAACCTGTTGGAGCTCAGAGCAGTCAGACTGGCACTGTCAGCTTTTGCTCCTCGGCTCCAGGGTCAAGTGGTTTAAGTCTAGACGGGATAATACCACGACCATGTACTACCTCAACACAGGGCGGCATGCACTCCCATCTGCTGTGCAAGGAGGTGCTTCGCTTCTGTACCCTTGTAAGCCAGCTGGAGGTGGAGCTCCTAACCATCCATGTGGCAGAAGCCTCGAACCAGCTGACGAATGCTCTCAACAGCATAGACCAGACGTCCCACGAGTGGTCCCTCCATCCAGAGGTAGTTCACAGCCTGTTCTCCTGTTGGGGCAAACCGATGGTGGACTTGTTTGCTTCCAGGGAAAACGCCAAGCTGAGTCTGTTTCATGCCCACCCCCCTCAGCAGGGCTCGCTGCAGGGGGATGCCTTCTCTAATCCGTGGACCACAGGCCTCCTCTACTCCTTCCCTCCACTTCCCTTGATCCACAAGGTGTTACTCAAGGTGAGGAGGGATAAGGCGAATGTGATTCTGGTAGCCCCAGATTGGCCGCACCAGTTCTGGTATCCAGATTTCCTCGGCCTCAGCTGAAGGCCCCCGGAGCGGCTTTGTACATGCCTGGACCTGATATCTCTGAACCAGGGGAAGGTCCTTCATCCAGATCTTCAATCCCTGCACCTCACAGCCTGGTACCTGAGCGGCTAGAGATCTTACTTCAAGAAACTGCTCTTGCAGCAGGTTACACCATTAGGACTGAAGCCGGCAGGCGCCAGGACCCCACGGAAACTTTCTAGCTAGCAGTATCCAGCTGGGACCACCCCCGACGTCGTCCCTGCCCTGGACGTCAGGCGTCATATAAAAGGGGGCGGTCCCCCTCAATCCCAAGTTCTTTTCCTGCCGTCGACTCACCAGCATCGGCATCACGGTCCCACTCTAGCGTACGACTAGAACTTTCAAAGTTTTACCTACTAAATGTCACATCTCCAGCTCCTTCCTCAGAAGGACATCCCTCCAAGTGTGCCTGCGGCAAACAGATCCCTTCCTTTCAAGGATCTCCATTCATCTTGCCTGCGGTGCTTAGGCCCGGAACACGACACCATGGCCACCAGGTGTACAACAGTTGCACCTGGATCCGCCACCAGAAGGCACTTAAAGGGTTCCTCTTGGAGGAAAAGTTAAAAAGCATGGGCAAAGACCCTGTTTCCAGAGGTAACTCTACCTCTAAGTCCCATAAGCACCAGGACAAGCATCAGGAGAAGGCCAGGTCCAGATCCCCTAACCAGGCCTCGGACTCGCGCATCAGCTCAGGCTCCACGCGCTCAGACCGCTCTCCCTCCAGGGCCCGCTCTCAACTCCCTCCAGTAAAGGTCAAGTCTTCAGGCAGCACTTCGGCTTCTCTGTATCCCATCAAAACTTCCAGGCCTTCGGCTTCCTCAGCACCCTCCCGGGCCTCCTCGAAGTCTTCAGACTGTCACCAGTCCAAGTCCTCTTCGAAACGAGCTTCCTCAGAGAGACGCCGGGACTCCGACGCCAGATTGACCTCCCAGCCTCCTAGGGATCCAGATCCCCCTCCCAGGAAGACTAAGGACCTAATGTCCCTAAAACGGATGACTGACCCGAGGTGGGCTTCCAACCCTTCATCGGTTAAACGTTCGGAGCTGAAGACTGCCTCCTCGTCACTGGTGAACACCAGTCACCGGGACTCTACAGAGGAGGACCTGACGTTGCCTGATGACCAGGCAGGCGACAATAAATGGACGTCGTGCTTCCACAGGAGTCTTCGCCAAACCTGGCGACCCCTCGGACCAGACACCCGATACCGGCGCCAGGTCCGTCTTCCAGTATGAATATTCAAGAGGTCAAAGATCTCTTTACCTTTTCGTGGGACACAGTAAAGAAGGATGTGATCCCACTCAAGCCTCCTTCTCCTACTCCTTCACCTCATACTCCCCCTCCTCCACCGCAGGGGCCAGCAGGAAGACTGCCGACCTCCAAGGAAAGGAACCTACTCCACCTCCTAGGGGAAGATCCAAAGAACGGAGAAGGCCCCTTCAAGATCTTCCTCAGGGTCTCCCAATCCTAAGCGACCCAGACGTCGACTGTCCACTCCGCAGGGGAATGGTTCTGGACGTGACACCTCAGATACCTCCAGGTCTCCTTCTCCAGTCAGCATCCCATCACCTGACCCACGAGACCTGCCCAGGTCATCTCCAGATGATCTCTTTTTCCAAAACCATGAAGCACATCCAGGAGAACATGGGATGGAATTCGGAAGATCTGGACCCCAAGAGACCGCACCTAACTCGTTACCTTTGGCAGAAGGACACTAAGCCTGTGGTGGTGCCACCGTTGGTGGACACCTTCGCGGACGTCACCAAGGCTGCGTGGAAGCATCCACATTCCACCCCGTGGTGCCGAAGAAAGCTGACTGCCTGTACAGGACCCCGGCAGAGGACCAGTACTTGGCGCAACAACCCATGGCTGATTCCCTGGTCATTACGGCCTCCCATGATGGGTCTCAACGACCACAGCATCTGAGTACACAGCCACTGGACCAGGAATCCAAGCTGTTGGATGCCCTGGGGAGCCGTATGTATGCAGCTGCTACATGCTCCATCAGGTCACTGAACTATCTGACTCGTATGGTTCAGTTTCAGAATGCCCGGTGGGAACAGCGTCAGGACCTGGTTAACAAACTACTGGATGGCGAAGCTCTTAAACCTCCTCCGTACAGGGTCAGATGTCGAGACCCAAGTGTTAACAGCCGCATATGATTCTGCGGACTCGTCTGCCAGGGGCACAGCTTCAGGCGTCTGTCTCCGGAGACTCTCCTGGCTCCGTGTCTCCGGTTTTACCCCGGATATACAGAAGAGTATCCTGGACGTCCCTTATAACGGAGCGGTCCCGTTTGGTGAACCCTCTGAAAAGGTTATCACCAAGCTTCTTCAGGAGGGCGGGAAGGCAGTAAGGACTGTACAGGCCATGTACAGACCCAAATCTGGTTCCTTTTCGTAGGAACCAGAGCCGTTCTCGCGGCCGATGACAGCAGCCACGTTCTGGCCAGCAGCCAAGGGGCACGTTCCATCGTAAGGCTCAACCCAAGTCTTCCCCAGGCACAGGTCATCGGTATACCAAACCGGCCCAGCCTGCGGGGGGAGTAATGCCACCACAGCATGACTCCTTCCCAGCCCCTTCTTTTAATCAACAGGCAGAAAAGGTCGTGGGTCGCATCGCTCACCACTTTTCAGGGTGGTAATCGATTACCGCCGACCAGTGGGTCCTTCAACTGGTCAAGAGAGGTCACTTTATAAAATTCCTTTACCACCACCATCAAGACCTCCCCTGCGCTCCTGTTATTCGGGTCAGCACGCACTGCTCATACAGCAGGAGGTGCTCGCGCTTCTGGGAAAAGAAGCTATAGAGCACGTACTGAGGAACCAGAGAGGTGCAGGTTACTATTCGCACTTCTTTCTGGTTCCCAAAAAGACGGGGACCTCTGTCCGATACTGAATCTCAGTGATCTCAACATCTCTGTCCTTTACAAACGCTTCCGCATGGTGACCCTTCCCGGTTTGATGCCCATGCTCAAGCAGGACACCTTCCTAGCGTCTTTGAACATGCAGGATGCCTATCTGCACATACCCATTGCTCGAGCACACAGGAAGTTCTTGCGCTTAGAATTTCTAGGTTGCTATTATCGGTTCCGAGCCCTCCCTTTTGGACTGTCATCGGCACCTCGGGTGTTTACGAAGTGCATGGCAGTCGTAGCGGCGGCTCTAAGGAGACAAGGCCACTACGTGTTCCCCTTCCTGGACAACTGGCTCCTCATGGCACCCTCTCGGGAGGCTCTGATATCCACAATTCACTGTACTCACTACCTGTTCGGGGTGTTGGGCATCATTATCAATCAGGAGAAGTCACACCTGTTTCCGTCACAGAATCTACAGTTTATAGGTGCAGTTCTGAACACCATCCAGGTGAGAGCTTTTCTACCCCTGGACCGAGCGGAACTCATCAGGGACATCTTGGCAAAGAAGACTGTCCCAGCAAGACTTGTCCTTTGCCTGCTCGGACACATGGCTGCGGCCATTGCAATAGTCCCGCTAGCCCGTCTCCACATGCGGGTGACCCAGTAGATGTTACGGGTTCAATGGGATCATAAGCAAGACCATTTGCAGCTTCCAATTCAGATCACGAATGCCGTAATCCGGGATTGGTGGCTAGATTCAAAGAACTTGGCGGGGGTTCCCTTCATTGCGCCATCTCCGATTGTGACGCTCTCCACGGACACCTTGGGGTTCGGTTGGGGAGGACACCTCGACGGGGTCAGGTCTCTGGGCTCGTGGGCACCCCAGGAAGCTAATCTCCACATAAATATTTTGGAAATGAGAGCAGTTCTTTATGCCCTGCAGGCCTTCCAGTCAGAGATCCCACCATGTATTTTCGTGTTAGACAGACAATACCGCAGTGATGTATTACCTCAACAAGCAAGGAAGTTCGCATTCCTATCCGCATTGCAGGGAGGCCATGAGGGTGCGGGATTGGGTTCTACAACACAGCGCAAATCTCATTGCTGTTCATGTCCCAGGAGCGGACAACGTCATCGCGGACAGCCTGAGCCGCTCTCTGGCCAGAGTCCACGAGTGGGAACTACTCCAAGAGGTAGTAGAGGATCTGTTTCACAGATGGGGCACACCAGAGTGGGACCTTTTCGCGTCCCCATCCAAGGCAAAACTGCCCAATTTTTGCTAGCTAGATCCAGGGCCTGGTGTTGTCTGGCGAGACGCGTTGTCCCTCTCCTGGATGGGCAGATTCCTCTATGCGTTTCCTCCTGTCCTGTTGATCCAGAGGGTCCTATTGAAACTCCACAGAGAGCAGGCGACGCTGATATTTATCGAGCCTTTTTGGCCCAGACAGATTTGGTTCCCTCTGCTGCACCAGCTGTCCCAGGAAGCTCCGGTGCCTCTGCCAATCAGCTCTCTCTTATTGTCCCAGGAGGCAGGTTCTTTGGTCCATCCGGATCTTCGCTCTCTGAACCTGCATGCCTATCTCCTAGAGACATAGCTGTCATGCGGTATGGGGTCTCGCAAGAGGTAGCAGATGTTCTAGTGGCTGCTAGAAAACCGGCCACTCATGCCACATACGCCATGAATTGGCGCAGATTTTGCCTCTGGGCTCGAGCACTAGTATTTTCCCCAATGGACTGTCGACAGAAAGGTCGGTCCTGGACTACATCCTGTCTCTTCCAGACAGGCTTGGCCTACTCCTCTATTAAAGTACACCTTTGTGCCATCTCAGCCCATCATACACCTACAGGCAGACGTTCCATAACTCAGTTGGACACCGCACGAGCCTTCCTGAGAGGTGTTCTCCACCTTAGACCTCCGATTAAGGATCCTATTCCTCCATGGGATTTACACTTTGTCATGGAGCAGCTCACGCTGCCACCTTTTGAACCAGCCGCGGATTGCGAGCTACGTCTTCTAACATGGAAGACGTTTTTAGTTGCTGTTACTTCAGCCAGAAGGACTTCTGAACTTCACGCACTGATGTGCAAAGAACCTTATTTGGTTTTTCACCAGGACAGGATGTCCCTACGGACAAATCCAAAGTTTCTGCCTAAGGTGGTCTCAACTCTCACCCTCAATCAGGACATCGACTTACCAGTGTATTTTCCTAAATACTCTAATAGAGGAGAGGCCCTGTTGCACCCTCTAGATGTGCATAGGTGCCTAAGATACTACCTGACCAGAACCAGGCACCACCGTAAATCTGATCAGCTTTTCGTCTCCTTCGCCCATAGGATGATGGGAGCGCCGGTTTCTAAACAATCGCTGTCCAGGTGGTTTATCCATTGTATCACGTTCTGTTACCAGAAATGTAACAAACCTTTACCGGGCGCGGTTAAGGGTCATTTCACAAGGGGGGTGGCTACCTCCTTTGCTGCCATGAAGAACGTGTCCACTTCAGCCATCTGCGCAGCAGCTACTTGGAGCACCGTGCACACCTTTATCAGGCATTATAGCCTGGATGTTGCATCACAGCGAAGAGCTGGTTCTAACCCCAATAATGCTCAGAATATTCATAACTTTGTGTAGTCAGCCTGGTGGGTTGGACTGCCCGGAGAGATGGAACACATGCAAATGATGGAATTCTTTGCACGTGAGCATCTTTCAAATACTGCCTCTACCAACTGTAGTGTTCTAAGACCTTCAGATTTTTCTCTCTGCCTGAAAGTCTGGTCGCTCGGAGTCTGTCGCCCTCTTTCGCTTGAAGAAGAAAGAAACAATCAAAAACCATAAGTATATTTAATTTCTTTTACTGCCTCTATTAATTGTTAGTTTACATTTAGTTTATTATTGTTTAAATTGTTTTCTCGGTTCCTCGTGGTTCGGCATAACCGTGAGGGATCCAAGTTAGTTTTAACTTTATTTCAGTTCTCTAACTAAAGAACCTGTTCATTATCGCTAAATTTTGGTCCTTAAAACTTTACTTGTAACCGCTTTTTATCGGTTACAGAACCGCTGAACCGGTTCACATTTCATCTCCTCTCTCGGTTCCGGAACCGACCGCAAAAAAAAAGAGGAAAACCCTTTTTAAGCTGTTCAAATAACCGCAGCAGCATTTAGCGGTTGGGGGTTTTCACTTTCTTTCACCATGACTGAGAAACCTAAGAGGAGAACTGGGGAGCCCGGTTTTAAAAACTGTTTAAAGTGTGGAGATGTTTGCCAAGGCAGACAAGCACACTTTATGTGTAGCTTGTCTGAGTTTTGAACATTTGGACCAGGAATGTGAGATATGTAAAACATTCTCAGAAAAAACTATTGAAAAGCGCCTTGAAAGGCTTAATAAAAAGTTTCCCAGGGGTCCCTCTGGCTCTGACCAACTGACACCCCAGTCTGTTGTGGTTGAAGTAACAAGTGCTACTACCCCTGCCCCTGATACGGGCGAGAAAGGGGCAAAAAGAGGGAAAGAACCGGCTGACTCTCCGGTTCCCTTAAAGAAATTAAAGAAGCTTAAACATGCAGAACCCTCTCCTGCTAAACTAGGGACTTCTGCGCAGCAGCCTGTAATGCCTTCAGCTCGGGACATAGCTCAGGCATTTTAAAATTATTCAGGCTCTGCAGGGCATCATCCCTCAGCCTCCTGCCCTTTCTCAGGGTCCCCAGGTTGCTGCTACTGTGTTGCCCCCTGCTCCGGAGCAGCAGTATTTCAAAGAGGATGAGGAGCCTTATGAGGATGACGAACCTATCCCCCCAGAGGTGTCCCCTGAGCAGGAATTTGGCTCGCCTCCCACGGTGTCCGAGGATTTTTCCTCCCATTTTTCTTTCATAAGGAAAATGGCAGATGCTCTGGATATTGCCACAACAGAACAAGTGGAAGATGAGGAGGAGATTGAGTACCTCAATATCATGGGTTTAACACCCACAAAGGCCCTCCTCCTCCTCCCAGTATATAAATTCTTCAAGAAGGATGCTATGAAGCTCCTGCAGACCCCAAATTCTATTCCTCCAATTGACAAGCGAATAGATAAAAAAATACCAGCTGGACGGGGGGGAGCTGACTTCCTCTTCTCCCATCCTGATCATCAAGGGGTAATACAGCAAGCTGCCTATGATAAAGCTACTCTGTCCTCACACCCACCGGACAAGGAATCCAGAAAATTGGACAGTATGGCCAAAAAGGGCTATTTGTCAGCCTCATTGGCCATGAGACAGGCTTTTTTTGCAAGCTTATGCTGCCCAGTATCAGAAATCCCTGTGGCAGTAGGTACTGGCAATGTCCACCTCACCTTTGTCAGATGACCTGGCTGAAACTGCCAGGTTTGGGCTGGAGGCGGCCAAGTACCAATTCCAAATGGCTGCTGATCTAAATGACACTGCAGCCAGATGGATGGCTAATACAGTGGCTCAGAGGAGGTTTGCTTGGCTTAGGGCTACAAACCTCACTCAGGATACCCAGTCAAAGGCCCTGGATTTCCCATTAGAGGGAAATGCGCTCTTTGGGGAGTCCACAGTGGTCTATATGAAAAAGGTGGATGAATATAAGGCTACTTATAGAAGTAACTCTGCTAGAGACGGAGCTTCTTCATCCACCTGGCCCTATGGAATGGGGGCTAGGGGTCATTCCTTCTTATCGAGACCCTTTTACCAGCCAGTAGCCATGCTCCAATACCAGCAGTACCCGCCACAGGGCTACTCAAGGGGTAGGGGGTAGAAGGGGCTCTAGGCGAGGGGCTCAGCCTCAACTCCAGCCTAAACAGAACCCCTGAGATGCAAGCCGCCTCCTCCTTACCTGTTGGAGGCAGATTGTCCCATTTCCTCCCCCTCTGGTCAACCATCACCACAGACAAGTGGGTGTTGGAGGTAGTGTGCAAAGGTCTGTCTCTGCAGTTCAAATTTCTTCCTCAAAAGAACCCCAGGATTTCCACCTCCCCAACCCTAGCACAAATCTTGTTGCTAGAGGCAGAGGTTCAGAAGCTGCTTCAGCTCAAAGCAGTTGAAGTCCCTGCATCCCTGAGAGGAAGAGGTTTTTACTCCAGATACTTCCTAACAACAAAGAAAAATGGGGAGTGGCGGCCAATTTTGGATCTGAGCTTTAAACAAGCACCTGAAAAAGCCAAAGTTCAAAATGGTCACTTTGGCTTGGATTCTGCCAACAATCCAAAAAGGGGACTGGCTGACATCTCTGGATTTACAAGACATTTATTTCAACATCACCATAAAAGAATCTTACAGGAAATATCTCAGATTCAGACTCCCATCAGGTCATTATCAGTTTGCAACCCTGCCCTTCGGCCTTTGCTCGGCACCAAGGGTGTTTACAAAATGCCTAGCAGCTGTGGTGGCATTTCTTTGAAGACAGGGAGTGACTGTCTTCCCATACCTGGACGACTGACTGGTGGTGGGCAAATCACCAGAACAAGTCACAACCTCTCTAAAGCTCACACAGGATCTTTTGGAGTCCTTGGGTTTCATAGTAAACCAGAAAAAAATCTGTCTTCACCTCTACACAGACTTTACAGTTCATAGGGGCAGAGATCAGTACCCTACAGGCCAGGGCCTTTTTACCACTAGACAGGGTGCAAAGCCTTCAGGCCATAGCAAACTCCTTCAAGTTGCACGGTCAAAAAACAGCCAGGCAATTTGTGCAGCTCTTGGGTCATATGGCTGCATCCACAGGCAGAGTGCAGGGTTCCAGGTTTCATGACATTCAGTTTCACCTCAGGAATCATTGGAGTCAGAAAAAAGATCCCTTTTCAAAACTCATTCCAGTGACAAGCCCTCTGTTACAAGCCCTCTTGTGATGGAAAAAGGAATCCAACCTAAGGCAGGGAGTCCCCTTCCAGAAGGAGGATCCTTCACTAGTCCTCACAACAGATGCATCCCTTCTGGGCTGGGGTGCCCATCTAGGGGAGCACACAACTCTGGGTACCTGGTCAGGAGCAGAGTCCCTCCAGCATATAAATTTGCTGGAACTCAGAGCAGTGCTGCTAGCACTAAAAGGTTTCTCTACTCTGGTAATGGGCAAGGTGGTACAAGTCAGAACGGACAATACCACCACTATGTATTACATAAACAAGCAGGGTGGCACCAGATCAGGTCCCCTGTGCACAGAAGCCATGAGAATTTGGACTCTGGCATATTCTCTAAAGGTGTCCCTGCAAGTCATCCATCTGCCAGGAAAGGACAATATCTTGGCAGACACACTGAGTCGGATCAATCAGTCCCATCACGAATAGACACTGAACAAACGGGTGGTGCAGGTAATTTTCAGCAGGTGGGGCGTTCCAGAGAGAGACTTGTTCGCATCCCACCAGAACCACCAGTTGCCTCAGTATTGTTGCAGGCCACCAGCCCCGGGCACAATCCTTTTGGACGCCCTGGTACTGGATTGGTCAGGCAAGTTTCTCTATGCCTTTCCCCCTTTTTCTCTAGTTTTTCAGGGTACTGCTGAAGCTCGGATCCCTCTCAGCTTCTCTGATATTGATAGCTCCAGATTGGCCCAGGCAGCCATGGTACTCTCTTTTGCTCTCCATGTCAGTGAGCAGGCCAATAAGCTTGCCTCTCAGGCACAATCTTCTAACTTCCAATCAGGGAACATTGCTGTTCCCAAATCTCAAGTCCCTCCACCTCAAGGCATGGCTCTAGAGGAATTGGAGTATGCAGGCTTGAACCTTTCTGAAGCTATATTAAACATTTTGAAAGGTTATAGGAAGCCTTCCACTAAGAAAACTTATTCTGCTAAGTGGAAAAGATTCTCTTTCTGGTGCTGTGGTAGAAACTTCACCCCAAATGATGCAAGGGTCTCAGTGGTGTTGGATTATCTGACTCACATTCACAAGGTCTGCAACCCAGTTCTTTAAGAGTTCACCTTGCAGCAGTATCTGCATACCTTTCTGCTAGGACAAAGGTGTCTGTAGCATCAGATCCCATTTTCAAATGATTTTTTAAAGGCCTGATGCATTTGTACCCTCCTCACAGGGCACCAGTGTCCGCATGGGATCTTAATGTATGTATAGCCAGATTGATGCGGGCTCCTTTTGAGCCCATGGCTACAGCCCATTTAAAGTATGTTAGCTGGAAAACAGTTTTCCTGGTAGCAATTACCTCAGCAAGAAGAATTGGTGAGCTTCAGGCTCTGTGTTGAGCAGGACTACATTTCCTTCCACAGGGATATGGTAGTCCTCAGAACAAACAGACAATTCTTTCCCAAAGTTGTTTCAGATTTCCATCTGAACCAATCAATCACTCTGCCTGTCTTCTTCACAGACCATACAAGCTCTGGTGAAAGAAGGCTTCACAGTCTGGATGTGAAAAGAGCTCTCAGCTACTACATGACAGCTACTAAAGGCCATAGGCAAGACAAGAAACAACCTCTCTTTACATAGGGGGATGTTGGAATGGGCAAACCAGCCTCAAAAAGATCCATTTCTCAGTGGATTGTCCAGTGTATTCAGTTCTGTTAGACTAAAGCAGGTAGGGAGTCCCCAGCTGGGCTGAGGGCTCATTCAACAAGAGGAACAGCTGCTAAGGAGGTGCCATTATTGGACATTTGTAAAGCAGCTACTTGGAAATCAGTACACGCCTTTACAAAGCATTATAATTTAGATATTTTGTCCAGAAGTGACGCCAAGTTTGGCACAGCAGTCCTGCAAAGTCTGTTTCCAAAATAAGTTCTGTGTCCACCACCAGGGGGTACTGCTTGGTAGTCTGCACAAAGTTATGAATGGTCTGAGTATTACTGGGGTTAGAAGAAAAATTACTTACCATAGTAATCTTTCTTCCCAGTGATGCTCAGAATCATTCCCTCCATCCTCCCCTTCCAGAACTTTAGCCTCTGCATTCTGCATGCTAGTGCCACATAGCCATACCCTTCTGGGTACACTTCTCTATGCTAGACAGATTTTAAGTTTTTTCTGTCTCTTAATAGTTTTTTCTCACTGTATGGTGAACACCATTATTATATATAGATATAGTCCCTCCCTTGGAGGTTTTTTGAAGTAAGTTGTTTTATTAGGCTAATCCTAAAAAAATGTTTTATTGATTAGTTGTTGGATTTTTCCACGTTGCCTGACTTCCAGGCTTCTTACAAATCTGAAGGGCTTAGAACACTACAGTTGGTAGAGGCAGTATTTGAAAGATGCTCACGTGCAAAGAATTCCATCATTTGCATGTGTTCCCTCTCTCCGGGCAGTCCAACCCACCAGGCTGACTGCACAAAGTTATGAATGTCTGAGCATCACTGGAAAGAAAGATTACTATGGTAAGTAACTTTTTCTTCCATATCTCCTGTGGATAGAAGAATGGACAAGAGGTATACTCTTTCAGGCTCAGATACGGAGTTCCTTTACCAGCAATGCAGCCATTTTGGGGTTGTACAGGCTGCTGCCTGCAGTAAGGCAAACATTCCCTTGGCATCACACACCCCCAGACAAGGACTCCAGGAAGATTGATGCCATGGCAAAAAAGCAGTACATGGCAACTTCCTTGGGACTCAGGCAGGCAAATTATATGGCTTATACAGCCAGATACCAGAAGTCCAGGTGAGACACTGTACTGGCACTGGCTAAACAGGCTTCCCCTCAGCTTGCCAAGGAGCTGGAGGAGGTGGCTGCAGATGGGATTGAGGCATCAAAAGTTCAGTTTCATGCTGCTGTGGACTCCAATGATGTCATCAAGAGTCATGACTACATCTGTGGCTCTTCGGAGAATGGCTTGACTCAGATGTACTAGCCTCTCACAGGATACACAGGCTAAGGCCATGGATTTTCCTGTAGTGGGTAATTCTCTGTTTGGGGAGCAGACAGAATTACATGAAGAAAATGGACAAGTACAGGACCACTTACAGGAGTGCTCAGGCCAAGGAAAGGCAGGCAACTCCTCAATGGCAGCAGTCTAGGGGCAGGCCTTTTCAAAGGCCTTTTTACCAAGCACAGGCCTCTTCTTCCTTTTCGCAGAGGGGGTTCTTCAGAGGGAGAGGCAGAAGGGGGATGAGCAGGCCTGCATCCACCCCTCAGCCTAAAGCCCCTGCCAAGCAGACACCCTGATGGGTCTGCCCGAGTTGACTCTCCTATCCCAGTAGGGGGCAGGCTGGCTTACTTTGTCCAGGACTGGATGTCTATTACATCAGACAAGTGGGTCCTGGAAGTAGTAAGCCAGGGACTGGTTCTGGGCTTCAAAAAATTTCCAAAGATGAGAGCCAGGATCTTTTCCACCTGCAAATCTTTCGGAAACCCTTGCCCTAGAGGCACAGGTTTCTTCTCTCCTAGCATTGAGAGCTATAGAAAGAGTACCTGCCCTACACTGGGCAAAGGACTGTACTCCAGCTACTTCCTGACCCCCAAAAAGACAGGAGAGTGGCGACCCATCCTGGACTTGATATCTGAACAAACATCTTTTAAAGCCAGAGTTCAAGATAACTCTGGGAATTATCCTTCCCTCTCTAAGGCCAGGGGACTGGCTAGCCTCCCTGGACCTCAAAGATGCCTACTTTCACATTGCCATCAGGTGCGCCCACAGAAAGTACCTCAGGCCACTACCTGTTCAGAGCAATGCCCTTTGGCCTAACCTCAGCTCCAAGGGTTTTCACAAAATGCCTGGCAGTAGTTGTTGCCTTCCTAAGAAGAGAAAAGATTTCCATTTTTCCATATTTGGACGACTGGCTCATAGTGGGCCAGTCCCCAGACCAAGTCAAGTCAGACCTGCAAGTGACCCAGCAAATGCTCACTTCTTTAGGATTTCTTCTCAACCTACCAAAGTTAGTTCTCGAACCAGTGCAGCTCCTCACCTTCATAGGGGCAGAGCTGGAGATGGTAAAAACAAGAGCCTTCCTTCCCCTGGAAAGGGCAAGAGCTCTCATGGAGCTGGCTTCTTCATTCAGCCTTCAGGTGTCTCGACCAGCAAGGCATTTCCTTCAGCTCTTGGCCACATGGCAGCTTCTACAGCAGTGGTCCAAGGCGCAAGAGTCCAGATGAGGGACATTCAGTTCCACTTAAGAGCTTTTTGGTCTCAAAGAAAGGATTCCCTTACCAAACTAGTCCCAGTGACTCGAACTCTGATCCAAGCCCTGCAATGATGGCAGGATCAGGACAATTTCAGGCAAGGGGTTCCATTTGCCACTCAGTCTCATTCAGTGCTCCTTCAGATGCTTCCCTGCTGGGCTGGGGAGCCCATTTGGGGGACCTCGCCAACCAGGGACTGCGGTCGCCTCAGGAATCTCTTCTACACATCAATCTCTTGGAGCTCAGGGCAGTGTTTCTGGCACTGCAAGCTTTTTCCCAATCCGTACAGAGCAAGGTGGTTCAGGTCAGAACAGACACCACCACCACCATGTGGTACTTCAACAAGCAAGGAGGCACTCGGTCTACGGCCTTGTGCACAGAAGCAATGAAGTTGTGGTCCCTGGCTGATTCCCTGCAAATCTCTCTGATAGCAGTTCACCTTCCAGGGAAGGACAATGTCCTAGCAGATGCACTGAGCAGAATATCTCAGGGCCATCACGAATGGGCCCTGGATCCTCTGGTGTTGAAGGTGATTTTCTCAAGATGGGGCACTCCAGAGATGTATCTTTTTGCAACCACTGACAATCACCAACTTCCTGTCTTGTTGCAGACCCCCAGTCTTGGGTTCAGTCCCCCTGGATGCTCTGATTCTGAACTGGGAAGAGAAATTTCTGTATGCTTTTCCCCCCTTCCCTCTCCTGTTCAAAGTTCTAGTCAAGATAAGGTCACAACCTTGCAAAGTGATTCTGATTGTTCCAGACTGGGCCAGGCAGCTATGGTACCCCTTGTTGCTGTCCCTAGCAGTCCATCTTCCCCTGGAATTACAACCTGTTAACCTCCTCTCATTGGAGGATTTGGTACCCCAATCTTCAGTCTCTCAATCTCAAGGCATGGCTTCTGAAGAGTTAGTTTGCAGATTTGCATCTCTCAGGGAGTTCTGGATATTCTCAAAGCTTCTCGAAAGCCTTCCACCAGAAAGACTTATAACTCCAAATGGAAGAGATTCAGCATTTGGTGTTCCAAGAGGCATATCTCCCCAGATACTGCTGAAGTGCCTACAGTTTTGGATTATATGGTCCATCTTAATAGCCTGGGCCTCAGAACAGCTACTCTCAGGGTACACTTGTCTGCTGTTTCTACTTTCCTGTCAGTAGGTAAGTCTTCCTCACTGTCATCCCACCCTGTATTCTGTAAGTTTTTCAAGGGATTGCTTCACACTAATTCCCCCCTTTAGGGATCCTGCTCCTGCTTGGGATCTTAATGTTTGCATTCCTCAGCTTATGCAACCTCCTTTTGAGCCTTTGTCCTCAGCAGAGCTTAAGTACTTGACTTGGAAAACTGTGTTTTTGGTGGCCATTACTTCTGCTAGTCGTATCAGTGAATTGTAAGCCCTGTCAGGGGAACCTGATTTCATCCCTTTTCACAGAGATAAAGTGGTCCTTAGAAATAACAGAAAGTTCTTGCCTAAAGTGGTTTCAGATTTCCACCTGAATCAGTCTCTCTCCCTGTTTTCTTCACTGATCATTCTTCCTCAGGAGAGAGGAGGCTACACAGTTTGGATGTTAAAAGAGCCCTTTGCTACTACATAGAGCATACCAAGGGTCACAGGTTTGACTCCCTCCAGTTGTTCCTCATTTATGGAGAAGTTGGAAAGGGCAAACCTGTCACCAAGAGATCTATTGCCAGGTGGATTGTGTCTTGTATACAATTCTGCTATGAAAAACTGGGAAAAACTCCACCTTCAGGCCTGAGGGCTCATTCCACAAGAGGTACAGCTGCTTCCCTGGCTGCTGCCAGGGATATCCCTCTCTTAGAAATTTGTCAAGCAGCCACCTGGAAAACAGTCCATACCTTTACCAAGCATTACTCTCTGGATATCCAGGCTAGGAGTGATGCTCGGTTTGGCACAGCAGTACTTCAGAGCCTATTCCCAAAGTAGGTTCTGTCCCTCCTCCATGGAGGTACTGCTTGGTAGTCTGCACTTGTCAGAATACAGCAAGACTTCATGTTTGAAGAAAAATTATTACTCACCTTAGTAATTGTTTCTTCTAGTGGAATCTTGCTGTATTCTGACCCCCTTCCCTCTCGGAACCTGGATTTTTTTGGGATGTGGGTGGGCAGACGCGGTGTTGGCACCCTAGGGGTGCCCCCTTACACGCTCTGTTACTCATGGGGTGAGATGTTATTTTAATTTTATTGGTTTTTGTGTTTTGGGTTTCCTGACTTGAGTCTTCCTTTGAGAACCCAAAAGATTATTTTTCTGCCAGTTGGCTAGTAAAATTTTTTAGAGTTTCCACACAGAACACCTAGTGAGTTTTGCTTGTAAAGATCTGATGGCTGCAGTTCAAAATACAACGGGCAGAGACATCAACCGAGCTCGAGATCAACATTCTATGCCCTGCATAGAAAAGTTAACCCATTGTTCTCCGGGGCAGTTTAAAGGCTGGGGCTAACTGCACTTGTCAGAATACAGAAAGACTCCACTAGAAGTAACATAATTGCTAAGGTAAGTAATTTTTTCTTATCTCTTTTCTAGGATTGGTGTGTCTATCGCCGCTCCGAATACCTTTTGACAGCGGATCCTCACTCTCCACTTCTGATGACATCTAGCGGCCGGAAGTCTCCGGCGGGAGAAATGGGGATTCTGTGGGACTGCCCCCTTTTATATGATGGCTGATGTCGGGGGTGGGGCCAACATCTGGGGCGGTCCCCACTGGATACTGTTAGCTAGAAAATTTCTGTGGGGTCCTGGTGCCTGCCAGCTTCAGTCCTAATGCTGTAACCTGCTGCAAGAGCTGTTCTCCAAGATCTGCTGGTACGGTATGTTCTTACGTAACTGTACTTTCCAGGCTTTGGGTCTTTCTGAAGATGTCTACACTGTGGTGGAGACATCTCGAAAGGAATCTACCAGAAAATGTTATACCTTCTAATGGAAAAGGTTTTCCATTTGGTGTCTGGGTAAGGGTCTGGACCCCTTATCCTGTTCTGTGGCTAACATTCTCAAGTTCCCTTGGTGCGTGCCCCAAAGGGGGTCTCCGGTCTTTGACCCTTAGGGTGCACCTAGCAGCCATTTCTGCTTACCGCATTCAGGCTGGTCAGTCGACATTGGTTGAGGAGACAGTGGTCAGGCACTCTTTCAAAGGCCTGGATCACACATCTCTGGTGTGTGAACCTCCACCTTCGTGGGATCTACTGCTGGTTCTGGCAAAGCTCATGGGCAAGCCATTCGAACACATGCACAAGTGTGAGCTGTCACACTTGTCATGGAAGACTGCCTTTCTGGTGGCTATCATATCAGCCAGAAGGACAGGGGAGCTCCAGGTGCTTTTGGTGGACTCCCCTTATCTGGTCTTCCACATGGACAAAGTTGTCCTGCGCCCCCACCCGAAATTCTTTCCGAAGGTGGTGTCATATTTTTACCTTAACTAGGTGTTGACTCTGGTGTATTAACAAGACCATTAGACACCCTTGCTTCTCCATCAGACCTGGCAGGTATCAAAGGAATGTCTTTTTTTATGCATCTTAATGCCTGTAGTTTGCTGAAAAAGTTCATCCTTATCCAGGCTTGGGTGAGTTACACCCTACCTGACGTCCTAGTGATCACTGAGACCTGGCTTAGGCCAGCCACCCCAGACAATGAAATCAATATCCCAAATTATTTGCTCTTCTGAGCAGGTAGGCAATCAAGAGGAGATGGGGTAGCAGTTTATGTAAGGGACAAATACTCAGCCGCATGCATAGACTCATCATCCTCCCCCAAAGAATTCAAGTGCTTGACCCTAAAGATCGAACCTTGTCCTTCCAGTGCACTCTGTGTAATAAGCTGCTGCAGGCCCCCTCCTGCTGGGCCTCATCTCCTGTCTCACCTCAGTTCCGTACTGGGGCTCAGTTCCTTGGAAACCATTATTCCTAGCGACCTGAACTACGATTGGCTATCACGTGCGTCAGCTACTTTGAAATCCTTTTGACACTCTAGGGCTGGTGTAACTCATTGGCGAGCCTACTCGCTCAAATAAAAAGAACCTTAACAACAGCTTCCTCTTAGATGTAATTTTGGTTAGCAAGCCACACCTGTTCTCTCATGTCGGAAAATTTTTCTCAGACATTAGCGATCATTGTATAATCACCACCATTAGATCTGTGCACAACCCACAGTTTGTGGCAAAGTTCTCTATCAAGAGGTGCAAACACAACTTTGATTTGTTTGCTTACGTCCATGACTTGAAACATTCACCGCAATGGCAGAAATTGTTCCTAGCCAAAACGGTTAACGGGGCATATACTATTTTTTACGATATTTTAAGTGAGGTTTTAAATAAGCATGCATCCTTGGTTAAGGTGCGGGTCAGGAGCAGTACCTGCCATTGGTTCTCGCCTGAGCTCAAAGCTTCTCTGTTAGAAAGGGATACTTTATGGAAAAAAGCCCGAAGCAAGAACGACTCGGATTGGTGTCTCTTTAAGGGAGCATGTAATGAGTGCATCAAGTTGGTCAGAGCAGCCAAGGCCGCCTACTATCATTCGGAGCTCGCCTCTTTCTCAAGAAATCCTTCAAAACTCTGGAAAACATTAAGACATGTCTGGACACACACCTGGTAATTGCATTCCAGCAAAAATTGTCAGATGGCAGCGTTCTCTCACTGATCAGAGATATTGGAAACCCTCAGTAACCATTTTGCAATGGCAGGGCTAGCATTTGATACTTCTCCTGAGAATGACCTCTGCACAGCTCAGGGCCCACCAACCCACGAGTCCCCCTCTACCAAGGAGGCCTTCTCCTTCCTGCCTGTCTCTCTGAAAGAGGTGGAAGACCTACTGCTGCAACTGGACACCAGGAAGGGAGCAGGCTCCAACTTCATAGAGCCATACTATCTGAAATGTGCCTACCATGTGCTTGCAGTGCCAGTCGCACACCTATTCAACATGTCACTCTCCCAGGGTAACCTCACCCCTCAATGAAAAATAGCCCATGTCATTCCTCTATTAAAAACAGGTGACCCCTGCGATCTAAATAATTATCGACCGATCTCCCCCCTCCTCATCTTGTCTAAATTACTAGAAAAATGAGTGTGTGGCCAGCTAGGGGTATGCTTAGAATCCAGAAGCCTATTAAACCCGGTTCAGTCTGGATTCAGAGCAAAGCACAGCACCATAACAGCCCTAGCTAAGGTGACCAATGATTGGCTGCTAGACCTTGACAAGAAGAAGCATGTCTGCTGTTTTCTTGGATCTTAGGCATTCGACACAATCACAGTCTGCTTCTTTCCTCCCTAAGCACCTTAGGCCTGGACCATAAATCTATGTGCTGGTTTGCAGACTACCTCGGAGAACGGAAACAGCAGGTTAAAGCTGAAGGTGATCTTTCTCCATTAAAACCTATGCTGAGGTGCGTGCCCCAGCGCTCTATGTTTGGTTCCCTCCTCTTTGCAGTCTACATTAACATCACTGAGCCCATCAAAAAAGCCATCATTCACTTATTCGCGGATTACACTGTACTGTACTTGAGTCGTCCCACGCCGGAAGCAGCCTGTGAAGACCTCCAAGCTGAATTTAACCTTCTACAATACCAGCTCATAAATAAAAAGCTTTTGCTCAATGCGAAAGACAAAAGCCATGCTGTTCTCCCCCCCCTCCTTGCATGCAGCAATTCCTGCTGGGGGGGAGGGCTATCCCACAAATTACCACTGTTCTTGGAGAAACACTAGAGTATGTAGCTAAATTCAAATATCTAGGAGTTTGGCTCGATCATGAACTTTCCTTCACCGACGATCTCGAAGAATTACAGAAGAAACTAAGGCAAAGATTATTACTATTCTTCAGAATTAACCACCTGCTCACAAAGGAGGCCAAGATTCAACTGGTTCAAGCTACCTTTCTATCTTTAATAGATTACGCGGACCTGCTGTACAGCCACTGCACTGCCTCTGCACTGGCTAAGTTGGACACACTCTACCACAGAGCTATCTGGTTCATTACTGGCCTTCCACTTTCCACACACCGCTGCTCCCTGTACTCATCGTTAGGCTGGACTTCTCTTCACTGTAGAAGAAATAGAAACACTACCCTATGGGCCTTCAGAGTGGTGACCAACAAGCTCCCCTCATACGTCTCAGATTGTATTCCCCGGAGTGTTAAGCACCTGTGCTCTAAGGAGCTATTCCCTAATTGCCCTCCAAGTTCCAAGGGTCAAAACTCTTTTCAGCAAAGCTGCTCTAAGCTTCTCTTTACCCACATTGTGGAACGGTTTACAAAGGAATTTGAAGCTGAGCTGCCCTGTTAGCCTGAATATCTTCAAGGCACTCTATGATCGCTACATGAGAGCACTTTGCAAATGTCTTCCTCATCGCTAGCCCACTAATTCCGCAACTCCCCCTTTCCATCCTGACGCTCGCATTTTCTACCCCTGGCTCTCACTCTTTCCCTATTAACTCTTCTTGCTGCACCCACCCTTCCCTGTCCGCTCCAGCCTGGCTAAAGTCCCACCCCATCCATAGTAGTGTCCCAATTATCTACTCCTCCTCCTCCGTCATTATCATAATAAACAAGTACACAACAGCCATCGTCACTTTCTATGGTTTTTGCCCAATTCTTCACCCAGTCAGTAATATATCCCTCTTCTTTACCTCTGTAACCTGCCACCCCATACATCTCCTCTTTCCCCTATATGTGTAGTTGCCGGCCAATTCACTCAAAAGATCTGCATACAACCCCTGTATGCCTATGGTTGATTGTACATCTGCTAACTTCAACTGTAAAATAATGCTGTTTTTAATCTATTTCAACCTTGTACTGTATACACTGTGTATACTTTTTCTTCCTTGTATATTATTGCTTTTTGTATACCTGCTTCTGTACTGTACTTTGATGTATTCATGACTAGGTCTGCCTTGCAAGTGAGCCTTGCTCAATGGTGCCCGCCTGGATAAAGAAAGATTTTGATTGATTTACCCTAATTACACCTTGGACGCAGAGTACATGCTACATACCCTGGACCCGAGACATGGTTGCTCCTATTATAAGGAGAGGACAGCGGAAATTCGTGGAGAGGTTAGTCAGCTGTTTGTCACCTACGCTGTAGCCGCTTCTGGCAGACCTGCAGCGAAGCGGACTATTGCATGATGGATTACATCATGCATAAGTCTGTGCTATGAGTTACATAGAAACATAGATTTTGATGGCAGATAAGGACCGCTTGGCCCACCCAGTCTGCCCGTTTCCCTACCTATTGGATAAGCTGCAGATCCTAGTTAACCAGCAGCCTACTTCTTCCTACCCCCAACCCCTAGAATTGCCTTATGACTGTCCCATGCATGCTTGAATTCCACCACTGTTTTGACTCCACAACCTTCCTCCGAAGGCCATTCCATGCATCCACAACCCTCTCTGTGAAAAATACTCCTTAAATTACCTCTGAGCTGCCCCCTTCTATCTTCACATTGTGCCCCTTGTTCTTGCACACCTCTTTTTGAAAGATGCTACCCTCTTGGACTTTGTTGATTCCTTGAGATACTTGAAAGTTTCTATCATGTCCCCCTTCTCTCCTTTCCTCGAGGCTATACATATTCAGCTCCTTAAGTCTGTCTTCATATGTCTTCTGGTCAGGCCCTGCATCATTTTAGTTGCCTCCTCTGGACAGCCTCCATCCTGTCTATATCCTTGTGGAGATTGGGTCTCCAGAACTGCACGCAGTACTCCAGATGGGGTCTCACCAACTGTCTGTACAGAGGGATAATAACTTCCTGTTTTCTGCTGGTGATGCCTCTCCCTATGCATCCCAGTATCCCCCCAGCCCTCCTTGCTGCCCTCTCACATTGCTTGCCCACCTTTAGGTCATCTGATATGACTACCCCCAGGTCCCTTTCCATTTTTGTTGTTGGTATCTCACCCCCCATTGTGTACTCTTCCCCTGGGTTTTTGTTTCCCAGGTGCATTACCTTGCACTTCTTAGCATTGAATCTAAGCTGCCATACATTGGACCATTCCTCTAACCTTGCCAAGTCCCTTCTCATCCTTTCCACCCCACCTTGTGTATCAACTCTGTTGCAGATCTTTGTGTCATCTGCAAAGAGACATACTTTTCCTTCCAGTTCCTCTGCAATATCGCTTATAAAGACATTGAAGAGGACCGGTCCTAATACTGAACCCTGTGGTACCCCACTAGTAACCCCCCTTTCTTCAGAGTGGACTCCATTTATTATTACTCTGTGTCCTATTCTCCAGCCAATTCTTTACCCAGGCTGTCATCTTGGGACCCGCTCCCAGGCTGGCTAACTTGTATATTAATCTTTTGTGGGACTGTGTCAAATGCCTTGCTGAAGTCTAGGTAGGCCATGTCCACAGCCCTCCTGATCTACTACTTTGGTCACCCAGTCAAAGAAATCTATCAGATTTGTCTGGCATGACCTTCCCGCTAGAATCCATGCTGCCTTGGGTCTTGAGCCCTCTGGCCTCTAGATACTCAACAATTCTTTCCTTCAGAAGTGATTCCATCATTTTCCTACCACTGAGGTTAAACTAACAGGTCTGTAGTTTTCTGCTTCTGCCTTGCTCCCACTTTTGTGAAGGGGAATCACATCTGCCCTTCTCCAGTCCTTGGGTACCACCCCATCCTCCCATGATTTGTTAAAGAGGGTAGTCAGTGGTCTTATCCCAGAGGGATAAGAGCTCATTCTACCCGCCATACTGCTGCATCGATGGCTGCTTCCAGGGACATCCCTATTCAAGAGATCTGTCAGGCTGCTACCTCGAAGTCAGCAAACACCTTCATTACCCACTACCACATCGACCATGAGTCATGCCGGGATGCTGGTTTTGTGGCCTTGATTCTCCAATCTCTGTTCCGTAAGTAGGGGATGTCACAAACCCACTGAGCAGGTCAGGCCCTCTGCTTGCTCCCACAGTGCCATCCTCCGAGTGCAGTCTTGAGAACAGTCAACAGAAACAGGGTAACCCTCCTTTCTGTTTTGTGGGTTCGAATCAAACTTTGGTCTCAGTTCTGGAGGGATTCAAACTGTGAACCTCATGTTAGCATACCCAATGTACAGGCTCAGATAATTCTGCTCTTCGGGTGGGCCAGATATCTTTCGCTTATGGGCACCTAACCAGGTGTACAAAATTAACCCTTAAACTCTAGTAAAGACCTCAGAATTAATTCTTACCTTTTCCCAGTTTGGTAAAACCAGTAAGCTTTGTACAGAGTCAGCTTTAACCATGTATGCTTCACTTGTCAAGAAAAAGAAATTCAAAGGCACACCAAGTAGTCCCTAAAGTAGAGGTTTACTTCAAAATAGATAAAATGTAAAATGCTAATACATGACCATATATCACAAAACATACAAATCACTTAAAAGAATAAGGTTTTAAAAAGTGCAGATTCCTACTGCTAATACACTTAGACTTGTCTGTTCTAAGGTATTCTTATCTCACAGTGCTGTAGATGTTTCTTTTTCAGAATCCAAACATTTGTGTCTGGAATGGAAAACAGAATACTGTTTAAAAACTGGCTTTGCCAACCTCTTTGCGTGAGGTCACCTAGCTCCTCCCTGTCAGAATATAAAAAAAATATATCTATGCAAAACAGGATGTCTTATCAAAGTATTAAATTCTGTAACCTCAGTGCAATTCATTTTCTTTAAATGGCTTTCTTTGATCTTATGAGCAGCTTCCCCTTTCCAGGACATCAAAACATCTTTTATGACTTTACACTAAAGCGTCATAACCTGCTCTTTTTTCTCTAAACATTATAAAAGTTTATGAACTATCTTGGCAGTTGGCAAGCTGCAGTTAGTCACATAAACAGGAGATGCTTATTTTTTTTTTTTTTTTTTAAGTTATCTTCTAGCCTGTAATTACCTCTTGGCCTTCCAGGTCACACCTTGTAGCCAAAACCTGGGAGGGGGTCTCATTCCACAGACTGTCAGCATCTCTCATGAGAGACATTCAATAACACATTTTTATATTACAGAAAGCATAGATTAATCAGAACCAGCTGTCTGAGTTTCACAGGGTGTGTGTGCCTTGTTGCCCTCCTCCCGGAGAACTGCTTGGAGTCGGCCAGGAAGTGTGGATAGAGAAACATATCCACCATCCTAGAACAGGTTACTCACCTGTAACAGTAGTTCTAGGAGTGGAATATATTCATCCACACGGACGCACAACCTCGCTTTCAGCGGGCTAAGATCTGGCGTTACGGGGCGGAGCCGAGGAATATACCACCTGGGTGGGTGGGAGGAGCCAGCTTCAAGATTTAAAGGGGAAAGCCACATGCCAAGAAATGTGGATGAACAACATATACTAGTCCTAGAACTGCTGTTACAGGTGAGTAACCTGTTCTTACTCGCCTGTAACCGTAGTTCTAGTGTGTGTTCATCCACACGGACCCACCCGACCTCCCTTGCTGCGGACGCACAAACCTGGCTTCCAGTAGGCTAAGCTCTGGCATCATGTGCCGGAGCAGAGGGTTATACCACCCGGGTGGGAGGAGCTAGTTTGAAGACTTTAGATGATTCTTAAAGGGGAAAGGGACATGCCAATAAGTGTGGATGACCAACATATACCACTCCTAGAACCACTGTTAAGGTGAGTAACCTGTTTTCCTAGGAGTGGTATATAGTTCGCATACACACCACCACCCAGCCTCCCCTGGCAAGTGGCACATGGATCACTGCTTCCAGCGTGCAGGATATGATGTCACTGGGCAGAGTCTGAGCATATGCCGCCCTGGTGGTGGGAGGAGCTTAGCTTAGACGTTCTAAAAAATCACCACTTCTAGTGGAACAGCTAGTGTGTGTGGATGTGAACTATACATCACTCCCACAACTACGGTTACAGGTGTTACCCATGTTTATTACCTCCTTCTTAACCTAGGCTTCGCTCGATTCAGACTAACATTTTGACCTGCATTTGTTTTGATTTGTGACTACTTTACCATGCAATGTCCTTATTGTGTTCAGGTCTGAGGAAGAGGTGCACAGAAAAGGACGGCCTGGAAGTAGAGTGTGAGGTCTTGAGACGTGATGCAGGGCTGGAACAAGGAGACTGCATTCTGGGAGCCCACAGCAGGACCAGCAGTCAGACCCATTTGACCATGCAGCCACCACAGTCTGTCACAGTCTCCTCTGCTGTTGGTAAGTGACCCTGTGTGATCCCAGGACAGGACTACTATGGGGGCTGTGCAGTGGGCACAAACTTTGCACCTAGAGAGAGAGGAGGTATGTAGCAGGAGTACTGAGCAGAAGTATAGACAGACGAGCTTATGTTAAATGTCAGTATGAAGCGTTTATTCTCTCATAAGAAAATCAATGGCAGGATCAGAATGGTTTAAATGATACAGATCAGTTTGTTATTTCATTGGCTGGCCCGGTGATGTGGAGGGCTAAGGAGCTTGGGCGCCTTGCCTCCAGCTACACTGTTGACCCAGGTTCAAGAGTGGACCAGGGTCGCTTGGCAGTCGGCTGGGGGAAGGTGGATAGTGTCCACAGATGGCTGGGCAGCATGAGTGAGTAACTGCTTAACTGACACCCAGCAGAGGCTGGATGACACTGCAGTGGCTGGTGGAGGTTTTAATATGTGTGACGTCTTCATGTCGCACATCCATACCATTGCATGTGAGCCAGCCTTGGGGAAATGGGATGATAAAGAATAGTGGGGGCTGTGCACTAAGGAAGCACCACCTGCCTTCCCTGACCCACCCCACTGCCTTAGGCCCTGCCAACCAGATCTAGACTCTGGGTGGTGAGGACAGCTCTTCATCCCCTAGCCCCGCCACTGGGGTAAGCTGTGGGGGAACTAGGCAGGTAAGACCGGGGCAGATGGTGGCCGGTTGAGGGAAGGGGGTAGGGGCTGAAGAGCCAGCCAGCACCCCAGCCATTTGAAACGGCACTATCCAGGCAGGTTGGGGGGGGGGGATTCTTTAATAGCAAACAGCCTTAATCCTTCTCTGTAGTGATGTCTCTAACACAAGATCTCTATTTCTGTATCTCCCTACATTGTCAATGGGGTGGATAGTTACTACATATGGTTAATGGGCTCCCCTTTCTGGGGATGGTATTAGTCCAAAACTGACCTCTGCATAGAGCTCTCGGACATAAACCTGAAGGCAGCAGTTAGGCCAGTTTTTCTGTACCGCTTGAGGGGATACTAGTATATACAGAATGTTGGAAGACTTTGAGATTCTACTTTGGTTTTTTTCTGTTAAAATGTGTGTAACTGAGGCAGATTGGGGCTACCTAGTCACAGGACACCATTACATTTATAAATAGCTGCCTGTTAAGTGAAGGCTTTCATATTGACTGACCTGTTGGCTGTAACTCTGTGTCCGTGCCTACAGTGTCTGAGGACCACTTGCCGTTTCAGGGTGTTTTTCATTTGAATTTGGTATGCTTTTTCAAATGAGTAGCGGCTTGGTGCCTCAGGTAAGTGACAAGTGGATGTATAGGGTTAGGATACTTCCCTCCAGCAGCTTATAAGTGCAAGTCTTCCTCACCTGTGTCGAAGTTGGATAGGGTGTTGTACTTTCTTTTCGTTGCTCTCTGGGGTTTTTTTTTTTTTTTTATTGACAGGGACTCCTTGCCTGCTCTGTACGTGTGTCCTTCTTGGATGATTATTCTGTGATCCAATCAAATCTACCACGCTGCAATGAATCCCAGGGTGGTGCTGCTTAGTAGGGTGGTGAACCCCAAGGCTTATAATTAACATGTTAAAGTTTTGATGTAGCTTCCCCTAACAAAGCCTTTTCAGGCGTAGCGTAGTAGTACCGAGCCGCCTTGCTGTGATTGTCATCCTGTTTGCACCATATTGTTTCGCTGTATTGTGCCTGTGTGGCAATAAATTGGTATTCACAGCATGAGTTTAAAATTACATTTTGTTTTACAATAAAAACAATGGCATACAATCTTCACATGCCAGATATCACATACACAAATTTAGGATACATCCAATGTAAAAGTACATATTTAATCTAAGCAATCTGGAGTTCGGATCTGGCAGTCTTCCTTTAGTTTTAAATGTCCATCTGTCCATAAAGAATATGCTGCACCCCATAAGACTTTTGAGCAGTCAGATCAAAAATAAAACCGGAAATCCAGACTTTTGTAAAGCAACAACCAGTGATCTTACTTCGAGTGGGAGCTCTTGCAGCAGGCTGTAACATTCAGGACTATGCTGCAGGCACTAGGACCATCTGGAAAACTTCTCAGCCAGCAGTATACAGCAGGGACCGCCCCGACGTCGGCCCTTTGAACCGGCAGCGGATTGTGAGCTGCGTTACCTTTCTTGGAAGGTTTGTTTTTTGGTTGCTGTTGCCTCAGCTCAGAGTTTCCGAGCTTCAGGCTCTGATGTGTAAAGAGCCGTATTTGATTTTCCACAGGTAAAGGGTTTCCCTTAGAACAAATCCTAAGTTTCTTCCAAAAGTGGTCTCTGAGTTGATCCTCAACCAGTCGGTTGACCTTCCAGTTTATTTTCCTTCCCCATCCAATAGAGGGGAGGCTCTCCTTCACACACTGGATGTCCACAGGACTTTCAGGTATTGCCTCAAGTGGATGGCTGCACACAGTCAATCGGAGCAACTTTTTGTGGCCTTTGCGCCACAATGCTTGGGTAAACCGGTGAGCAAGCAGACGATATCAAAGTGGATGGTCCACTGCGTTTCCTTCTACTGTGAGACGCACAATAATCCCCTACCAGGCCCGGTTTGGAGTCACTCCACCAGAGGAGTGTCTGCTTCATTCGCCGCCCTTGGAAATGTCTATCAGGGACATGTGTGCGGCCGCTACCTGGAACTCTGTGCATACTTTTGTCAAGCATTATAGCTTGGATATAGTTTCCAGACACCAAGCTAACTTCGGCCTGGCTGTTTTGCAAGGACTTCTGTCCTGAGGCCTCTGGAGTCAGTATATTCCTCCTCCTGGGGTCGTCTACTTCTTTGGTGTGGACTGCTTGGTATTCAGTCCTGAATGTTATAACCTGCTGCAAGAGCTCCCACTCGAAGTAAGATAGTATAGTTACGCAAGAACTTACCGTAACAGTAGATCTTAGAGAGGAGCTCTTGTGCAGGCGTTACTTTCCCACCCGCTTTCCCCCTCGAGGTGTGCAGATCCATCTTCATTTACATCTCCTATAGTTGCTTCGTCTCCTTCTCTTGTCGGGGCTTGTTGCAGGCCTTGGTGGGAGAACTGAGGTGGAGCTGGGTCTGCCCCCTTTTATACAAGGGCCAACGTCGGGGGCGGTCTCTGCTGTATACTGCTGGCTGAGAAGTTTTCCTGATGGTCCTAGTGCCTGCGGCATAGTCCTGAATGTTAGTCTGCTGCAAGAGCTCCTCTCGAAAATCTACTGTTACGGTAAGTTCTTGCGTAACTGTACGTTGCCTGATGACCAGGCAGGTGACAGTGAGGACGTCTGGCTTCCACAGGAGCCTTAGCCAAACCCAGCGACTCCCTCAGACTCGACGCCCGATACTGGCGACTGACCACCGGCACCAGGTTCGTCGTCCGGTATGAATATTGAAGAGGTCAAAGATCTTCTTTACCTTTCGGTGGGACACAATAAAGAAGGATGTGATCCCAGTAAAACTTCCTACTCCTACTCCTTCACCTCCTACTCCCCCTCCTCCACAGCAGGAAGACCACAGACCCCCAAGGAACCTACTCCACCTCCTTGGGGAAGATCCAAAGAATGGAGAAGGCCCCCTTCATGATCTCCCTCAGGGTCTCCCTGTCCTAAGCGACCCAGACGTCGATGGTCCACTCCGCAGGGGGATGATTCTAGACCTGATACCTCCTGGTCTCCTTCTCCAATCAGCATCCCATCACCTAACCCACGAGACCTGCCCGGGTCACCTCCGGATGATCCCTCTTTTTCCAAAATCATGAGGCACATCCAGGAGAACATGGGATTCGGAAGATCTCGATCCCGAGAGACAGCGCCTAGCTCGTTATCTTCGGCAGAAAGATCCTAAGCCTGTGGTGGTGCCACCCTTGGTGGACACCTTCGAGGACGTCACAAAGGCTGCGTTGAAGTGTCTGCACTCCACCCCTGTGGTGCTGAAGACAGCTGGCCGCCTGTACAGGGCTCCGGCAGAGGACCAGTACTTGGCGCAACAACTCCTGGCTGATTCCCTGGTCATTACGGCCTCCCATGATAGGTCTCAATGACCACAGCATCCGAGTACACAGCCACCAGACCAGGAATCCAAGGAGTTGGATGCCCTGGGGAGGCGCATGTATGTGGCTGCTACATGCTCCATCAGGTCACTGAACTATCTGACTCGTATGGTTCAGTTTCAGAATGCCCGGTGGGAACAGGGTCAGGACCTGGTTGACAAACTACCAGAAGGCGGAGCTCTTGAACCTACTCCGCACAGGGTCAGACGTGGGGACCCAAGTGTTAAGAGCCGCATATGATTCTGTGGACTTGTCTGCCAGGGGCACAGCTTCAGGTGTCTGTCTCCGGAGACACTCCTGGCTTCGTGTCTCCGGTTTTACCCCGGATATACAGAAGAGTATCCTGGACGTCCCTATTAACGGAGAGATCCTGTTTGGTGAACCCTCTGAAAAGGTTATCACCAAGCTTCAGGACGCTGGGAGGGCAGTAAGGAATGTACAGGCTCTGTACAGACCCAAATCTGGTTCCTTTTGTAGGAACCAGAACCGTTTTCGCGGCCGACAATGATGACAGCAGCCACGTTTCCGCCAGTAGCAAAGGGGCACCTTCCATCGTAAGGCCCAACGTAAAAGTCTTCCCGAGGCCGAGGTCAGCGATATACCAAACCGGCCCAGCCTATGGGGGGAGTAATGCCACAGCATGACTCCTTCCCGGCCCCCGCTCCTCCTCTGGATCAACGGGCAGGAAAGGTCGTGGGTCGCATCGCTCGCCACTGTTCAGGGTGGCAATCTATTACTGCCGACCGGTGGGTCCTTCAACTGGTCGAGAGGTCACTTTAAAGAATACCTCAACCACCCACCATCAAGACCTCCCCTGCTTTCCCGTTATTTGGGTTGGCACGCACTGCTCATACAGCAGGAGGTGCTCGCGCTTCTGCAAAAGGAAGCTATAGAGCACGTACCGAGGAACCAGAGAGGTACAGGTCAGTATTCCCACTTCTTTCTGGTTCCCAAAAAGACAGGGGACCTCCGTCCGATCCTGGATCTCAGCGATCTCAACACTTCGGTCCTTTACAAACGCTTCCGCATGGTGACCCTTCCCGGTTTGATACCCATACTCAAGCAGGGCACCTTCCTAGCGTCCTTGGACATGCAGGATGCCTACCTGCACATACCCATTGCTCGAGTGCACAGGAAGTTCTTGCGCTTCCAATTTCTAGGTCACCATTATCAGTTCTGAGCCCTCCCTTTCGGACTGTCATCGGCACCCCGGTTGTTTACGAAGTGCATAGCAGTCGTAGTGGCAGCTCTAAGGAGACAAGGCCACCACGAGTTCCCCTATCTGGACGACTGGCTCCTCATGGCACCCTCTTGGGAGGCTCTGATGTCCACAATTCACTGTACTCGGTCCCTGTTTGGGACGTTGGGCATCATTATCAGTCAGGAGAAGTCACACCTGGTTCGGTCACAGAATCTGCAGTTCATAGGCACAGTTCTGGACACCGTCCAGGGGAGAGCTTTTCTGGCCCAGAACCGAGTGGAACACATCAGATCCCTCATCAGGGACATTTTGGCAAAGACAGTCCCAGCCAGACTTGTCCTTTGCCTCTTGGACACATGGCTGCGGCCATTGTAATTCCCGCTAGCCTGTCTCCACATGCGGGTGACCCAGTGGATGTTACAGGTTCAATGGGATCAGAAGCAAGACGATTTGCAGCTTCCAATTCGGATCACGAATGCTGTAATCCGGGATTGGCAATGGCTATATTCACAGAACCTGTTGGCGGGGGTCCCCTTCTTTGCGCCATCTCTGATTGTGACGCTCTCCATGGACGCCTCAGGTTTCGGTTGGGGAGCACACCTCGACAGGGTCAGGTCTCAGGGCTCATGGACACCCCAGGAAGCTCATCTCCACATAAATATTTTGGAAATGAGAGCAGGTCTTTATGCCCTGCAGGCCTTCCAGTCTTTAGATCCCACTGGGTACTCTCCTGTTACAAACAGACAATACCGAGGTGATGTATTACCTCAACAAGCAAGGAGGCACCCATTCTTACCCGCTTTGCAGGGAGGCCATGAGGGTGTGGGATTGGGTTCTACAACACGTCGCAAACCTCATTGCTGTTCATGTCCCAGGAGTGGACGACAACATCACAGACGGCCTGAGCTGCTCTCAGGCCAGAGTCCACGAGTGGGAACTACTCCAGGAGGTAGTAGAGGATCTGTTTCACAGATGGGGCACTCCAGAGTGGGACCTTTTTTGCGTCCCCCATCCAACGCAAAACTGCCCAATTTCTGCTCGCTAGATCCAGGGCCTGGTGTTTTCTGGCGAGACGCGTTGTCTCTCTCCTGGGCAGGCAGATTCCTCTACGCATTTCCTCCCTTCCCATTGATCCAGAGGGTCCTATTGAAACTCTGCAGAGAGCAGGCGACTCTGATTTTTATTGCATCTTTTTGGCCCAGACAGATTTGGTTCCCTCTGCTGCACCAGCTGTCCCGGGAACCTCCGGGTGCCTCTGCCAATCAGCTCTCACTTATTGTCCCAGGAGGCAGGTTCTTTGGTCCATCCGGACCTTCGCTGTCTGAACCTGCATGCCTGGCTCCTAGAGAAATGGCTATCATGCGGTACAGGGTCTCGCAGGAGGTAGCAGATGTTCTAGTGGCTGCTAGAAAACCGGCCACTCATGCCACATACGCCATGAAATGGTGCAGATTTTGCCTCTGGGCTCAAGCACAAGGACTTTCCCCAATGGATTGTCTGGAAAGGTCGGTCCTGGACTACCTCCTGTCTCTCTTCCAGGCAGGCTTGGCCTACTCCTCCATTAAAGTACACCTTTGTGCCATCTCAGCCTATCGTACACCTATAGGTCGACGTCCCATAACTCAGTTGGGCACAGCACGAGCCTTCCTGAGAGGTTTTCTTCATCTTAGACCTCCGATTAAGGATCCTATTCCTCCATGCGATTTACCCTTTGTCCTGGAGCAGCTCACGCTGCCAATTTTTGAACCAGCCGCAGATTGCGAGCTGCATCTCCTAACATGGAAGACGTTATTTTTAGTTGCCGTTAATTCGGCCTGAAGGATTTTTGAACTTTACGCAGTGATGTGCAAAGAACCATATTTGGTTTTTCACTGGGGACAGGATGTCCTGAAGGACAAATCCAAAGTTTCTACCTAAGGTGGTCTTGGCTTTCGCCCTCAGTCAGGACCACTTCAGCCAATAATATTATTATTATTATTATTATTAGTGTATTTTCCTAAATACGCTAATAGAGGAGAGGCCCTGTTGCACACTCTAGATGTGCATAGGTGACTAAGATACTACCTGACCAGAACCAGGCACCACCATAAATCTGATCAGCTTTTCGTCTCCTTCGCCCATAGGATGATGGGGGCTCCGGTTTCTGAACCATCGCTGTCCAGGTGGCTCATCCATTGTATCACGTTCTGTTACCAGAAATGTAACAAACCTTTACCGGGCGCGGTTAAGGGTCATTCCGCAAGGGGGGTGGCTACCTCCTTTGCTGCCATGAGGAACGTGTCCACTTCAGCCATCTGCGCAGCAGCTACCTGGAGCACCGTCCACACCTTTATCAGGCATATCCTGGATGTTGCATCACGGCGAAGAGCTGGTTTTGGTCTAGCAGTCCTTCAGGGACTCGTATCCTTGGCTTCGGTCCAACTCGTGATCTCTACCTAGCCTCTTCCCACCTGCAAGGGATTTCCAGTATTGCTTCAGAATCTGTCCTAACGGTGTAACCTGCTGTAATAGCTGTTTCTCGAAGTAAGATAGTACAGTTACGTAAGAACTTACCGTAACAGTAGATCTTCGAGAACAGCTCTTGCAGCAGGTAGTCTCCCTCCCACCATCCTCTCTGGAGGTAGAGTTGTTCCGATGTCTCTTTTCTAGGATGAGGTGTTTCTAACACCGCTCTGAATACCTTTTGATGGCGGATCCTCAGTCTCCACTTCTGATGTCACCTAGCGGCCGGGAGTCTCCGGCTGGAGACCAGGGGATTCTGGGGGACTGCCCCCTTTTATGATGCCTGACGTCGGGGGCGGTCCTCGCTGGATACTGCTAGCTAGAAAATTTCCTTGGGGTCCTGGCGCCTGCTGGCTTCAGTCCTAATGGTGTAACCTCCTGCAAGAGCTGTTCTCAAAGATCTACTGTTATGGTAAGTTCTTGCGTAACTGTACGTTCATCCATACGCACCCACCCGACCTCCCCGGCTATAGGCGCACTACCTTGCTTCCAGCAGGCTAAGATCTGGCGTCATGGGGCCGAGACGAGGTATTTACCACCCAAGTGGGTGGGAGGAGCCAGCTTGAAGACTTTCCAGCCAGATTTAAAGGGGAAAGGGACATACCAGAGTGTGGATGAACAACATATACCACTCCTAGAACTACTGTTAAAGGTGAGTAACCTGTTCTACCTGGTCTCACAGTACTCACAAGAAAATGTCATCCTCACCGGAATTAATCTTCCTGAATATCTTAACCATTGATTCATAACTATGGTTTTAGGACCACAGGCACTAGGACCCTACAGTAGATTTTCCACTATGGAGGGAGACCTTGCATGCAGGATTTAGCTACATGGTGCCGTGCTCCAGCCAGCAACAGTTGTTGACTGCCTCACGCACCTCTGTTCTGTTTGCCAGGAGAGGAACTAATTGGAGAGAATAACAGAGGACTACGGAACTTTCTAGCCCAAAGAGATAGTAAAAGGATATGTGATATAAACAAATGAATAGAACCAGATTTACCAGGTTGGAGACTGAGAGGTGGCACAAGGGTAGTTGGTCTACAAAGAAGGAGTAAGAGCCTCTTACCACTAGTCAGATAGGGCTTGGGTAGTGATAGGAGAAAAGGGGGCAGCAACCCTGAGCAAAAGGCTCTGGCAGAGTGATGGGGGGGGGGGTGCCCGAATTTGGGACCTCTGTGCAGTTATGGCAAAAATAAAATCCCAAACAATAGGAAACATCTAGACTTCCAAGAAAGCAATAACTCTTTGCTACAGATTAAGTTGAATAAACCCATAATCCTGAATTCTCTGGAACAGAGTGAATGGAAGTAGCATATGGGTTGCAGGAGTAGCAGCCCTGGGAAGTAAAGATGCCAGTATCTCCTCTGGCATGCTTCAGACTGAGTGAGTGGCAACATGAATGCACAGAAAAGAGAAGGGGGATGCTAACCAAAAAAATCCCAATATGAGAGGAAGAACATGCCATGGTTCTACCAGCCACCACAGGGATGTACCCTTTGCAAAGCTAGTACATTGATCCAAGCAAGTACATTGTATCCCTCCAAACAGAGCATCTGCTCTGTGGAGTTGGATTGAATTGTGCCAGGGGCACATATTGCATAAAGCAAGAAATGGGTATATACCCTATAGGGGATATACCCCAGGCAGAGAGAAACAAATGGAGGGAAGGTGGCTACCGCCCACCACTCCATGAAAGAAAAAGAAAAGGCCCCCTCCCCCTTTTTTTTTTTTTTTGCTTGGTAAGGGAGCCAGAGGCTCTCCACTCCCTTTGTTTTTGGTGAGGGTTGAGACCAGTGTGCCGAACCCTTTTATTTCTTTTTTAATTTGAAAACCGGTTACGACCCGCACCCACAGGATGAGCTGCCAGAGGCCCTGGCTCGCAGCTGAATGGTGATGGAAGGTGGCTGTCTGTATCAATGGTGAAGACACTCAAAGATCAGTTATAGAGAGTACATAATTTTCATGTCTTCCTTGAATCCGTCTTCACCATTGATTCATACATATGGGTCTGAGTACCAGGCTCCCTAAGTAGGGAGGAGCTGGCTAACCTTGAGGGTAAAGTTACCTTCAGTCCTCTGCAGGATCTCCTCATGAGCTTGGCAAGGTCCAGAATATTGTCAGTGTGGAGGTAGCAGCGCACCCCCCAGTTCCCACCTGACTCTCTGGAGGAAAAAAGCGAGTCCCTGGAACTGGGAGTTTAGCACCTTACGCTGGGCCAGAGGTGCCAGTTGAGAAAGGCATAACCATGCCATCCATTGAATGCAGACTCCAGTTCCTACCAGTCTGCAGGCTTGCCTCATTAGCATCATGAGATGCCTTTGGTGCCTTGCCAGCTGCAGGAATTTGTCGCATCTGTCTGCGCAGAGTCCACATTAGGGGGTCAGTCACACACTGGGTGACAAGGCCCAACCGGGGTTTGCAGAACCAAAATCCCTAAAGTGGAGTGAGGCTTTGTACCAACAGCTTTTGAGTGCACAGTACCACTGGAAAAATATTCCTAGGGGCTGGAGATGGAGGGAAGGAACATATCCTGGAGCATTCCTCAAAAGCCCCTGGCCAGCTGAGGTTTGAGGTACTGGATGCCGCACCTCATGCTATGCCGGTGACCTGGGTTCAGGAATGAGCCTGGTTTGTCTGGGGAGGGCGAGGAGCAGGATTGAGCTGCCGAGAGGCAGCTCTCCTCTCTTAGGGAGGGATGATGGGTTTCCCCAGCCCTTGGTTGCCACCCGTTGGACGGATGGCAGGATATAGATATAGAGATAGATATCTATAGATATAGATAGATATATAATTATAGAGAGATGGATAGTGTGTGTGAGATTCCATGCCCTCTGAAGAGAATGTTGGCCGAGGAGGTACTTGCAAAGCATACCAGCTGTGCTTCTATGCTGACCACAGGTGATGGGCCCATGAGTGCCCATACTACCTAGGGAGTGCAGGCAAGGAATGGTATCATCTTCTCAGGGTAAGGAGAGCCAAGGGCTGTAGGATCCTAAGTGAGTGCATGATGAATCTGCGAGAGGAGAGTCAACATACAGAAGAGGAATGACCTCCATGGTGCCCATAGGGGAAGACCCCAAGATGAGGAAAGCTGAGCTGTTCAGTCCCTTGGGGCAGCTCCAGTCTTCACCAGAGATGGGCTCAGCCATAGAACCAGGAGAGAATACCGCAAACTGGTCAGTCTGACTGCTGGCTGGTGCCACCTCTGGCTTCACAGTGGAGGTCAGAAAACAACTCTGTTGCAGGACTCCTCCTGGCCCCGTGGCCTGAAGTCATCCTTGGGGTCTGAGTCAGGACTGGCACCACCCCCAGATCTGTAACACTCCCACCACCACCACCATGGGTGATGTTGGAAGCCAACCTCAACTGGCTTAGGACTGTGCAGTCACCATGCCTGGTGTTCGGCCCAGGACCAGCACTGGAGCTGGAGCCACGTCCATTATGGGGCCTTGCGTCTCCCTCATCCTCTGAGCTACGAGGGCTACTTGAGTCAAGATTCCAACACCTGAACTTCCAGCAGGATGCCGCCCAGTTCCAGCACTGGTTCCTTTCCCAGTGCCAGCAACAGTACCAGGTAAGGGTCCAGTGTCTGACACCACCGCGCTACGACAACGCAAGCGGTATCAGGAATCTGAATGGCACAGGTCATAACACCAAGGTGTGACCTCCAGTGCAGACCAAGCGTACAGCTTTGACTCGCCACCAGGGACATCTGTTGCATGGGGCGAATGGCCAGAGTGATTCTCAGCCAGCCGACCAGAAGGAGCCGGCTGTCCAACAGACCCACGCCCGGGCTGCTTATGCCTCATTGAGGCAAGGTCAAGGAGAGCCTTGTGCTTCCACAATATCAGCGGCACCAGGAAGAGGCCCAGGGGAGAGGTCCAAGGTCCTGAACTTGGCAACAGGTTTTTGGTGTACCTCCAAAAGATGAAACTTGATGACCGAGCTTCAGCACACAGAATCTGTTATGGTGATTTCATCGAAAAACTGGCATTGTCTGACTCCATATCATGTTCAGTGCCAGGACAGGTCCAGCAAACCTGATGTTGGTTCTTCGATCAGTATTGTCCCCCGCACACAACATACACACCAATGCATAACTGGGGCATTTTTGTCCCCTTACTCTTTCTTGGACTCTCTTACCACAAACAAAATTGTAAAAAAAAAAAAAACAAACGGTGAAACTACTTTGTCGCACTATAATCTGAAGATTGGTTGAACTGATGCTCTGCTCCCATGGTGTACATTCAGGCAGGAAAAACAGAACTGAAGTGCATGAGGAAGTATACTGTTGTTGGCCTGCACTTGGCACCATGTGCATATGTGTTTTATGTAAGCGACACCAATAGCAGACACCGGCTCGCTCATTAGAGGGAAAAAGCTCCCATTGGGTTCTACAGTGCCTCCGGCACTAGACCCATATGTATGAATTAATGGTGCAGATTTCTTTAAGGAAGTTCTTTCCTTCCCCTTATTCCTAGGACGTCAAGATTACAAGAAATGCTAGATCCTCCAAGAATCTATCTTCACCATAGTCCCCACGAATGGGTCTGAGCTGGAGGCGCTAGGACCTTGCGAGAGTGAGAAATTTTCAGAGGGCTGTTGACACAGTAGACGCTGTGTGCACGTTGTTGTGCGCTGATGCATGCACCTGGAGCTATACAGCGGCACCAGCACCCAACCACCTTCGTTCCTTTTTTTCCTGCTGTCAAGTGCACGTCGGTGATGTCTGCCTGTCAGGATTCAAATGTCACTGTCTATACGACAGCTCCCAGTTCTTCAGTTTCAATATTAAAATTTAGTTTATTTTTGTCTAATCAGTTTGTCAGCCCTGCCTCGTGTGAACGGTTAGCCATGGATGACTGTAGAGAGCCTGAAGAGACTGGTTGCTCCAGCAAGAGGACTGTGTGCATTCATCACCCATCTCTGGGTGGGTGCACTGATGGCAGGCAGTCTGGTGCCTGGGAGAAAAGGCAGCTATCCTGGTACCGCAAAAAGAACTGGTCCAGATCCTGCACACACTTGGCATCGCTCAACCTCTGCCTCATCTTTCTCACAAGAAGGGGAAGAAAAGGCATTGGAAGAGGTTGCCCTCTGTCAGATCTGCTGTGAGACGTACTTCTGCGAAAATGGGAACCCCGCTGTCTTCAGACACTGGTGATGCCCAGGCCTGTGGGATCCCTCTATGGTCTTTGCATTCCTAGTTATGTTTACATTGGGTAAGAATGTGTAGTTTAAATTGGGTAGGTGGTCCCCTTTGCAGAGAAACAAATTAGTCTGGGAGCCAGTCAGCAGTGTGGGGCCTGTGGGAGACCAGTGCCATGCTGCTGCGGTCAGGGTTTAACTTCACATTTTGGGAGGTTGGCAGTGAGGATGCATGTGCAGCTTATGGCACCAACTGTTCCCTTCTCTCTGCAGCACTGTCGTGCAGCTCCGCATGTGCTCATCCAGGTGACACTCGCACAGCAGAATGACCCCCCCCCCAATGTGGCTGTACTGCTACAGCCTGCACCGCCACTGACCCAGGTATGGGAGTGAACATTTGTACTCAGAGGGCAGGCCGTTAGGAGGATGGTTGAGCATCCCAAGAACACTTCTCTTCCAGGGAAGGAAGGAGAGTAATTATACTCCCCCAAACCGGGTGACCACAGGTAGTGGTGTAGCTGGAGCCATCCATCCGGGTTGGCAGCACGATGCATTGCATCTCCAAGGCCCTCCTGACATCGGGGGTTGGACAGAATAATGTGTGGGGGGGGGCTCTCTACCTAACACAGCATGCTGCCTGCCGCAGGTCCCGCGCTGCCTACTGAGTTGTCTGCCTTGCTAAGCTACACTTAAACTGTGTCGGGGATTAAGAGTCCAGCCCCCGGCAGCCCTTCCCATGGGAGGAACAATTGGGGTGAAGTTGAGTCCTAGAGAAGGCAGGTGACTGGGCTGGGTGGGGCGGCCGGACTGATGGGGACCAGTTGGAGAAGTAGGAGTGAAAAGTGCAATAAATTTAAATAAACACACAAAAAAATTGAATCTGACATTCTTCTCTGTGGTCACCCCCCAACGACCATGGCTCAGTTACAAACCAAAGTCACAAGCTCTGCCATTGTGCTGACAGGCCAGCAGGTGGAGTTGAACTTGACCCATGAACCTGGCTGTCCTGCTCTTCCTGCATCACATGGTCAAGTGAAAATTTCAGGAGGCAAGGTTGGCCTGTTGGCACAATGGTAGCGCTACCACTCATGACGCCAGCGACTCAAGCTTGGGAATGAGCTTAGGTCGCTGGGGAAGGGAGACTGAACATCCCAGAGGACGTTCTCTTCCTCTGGAGAGGGAGGGTTGCCACTACTACTGCAAGACTGCTACATGGGTAACCACAGGTGGCAGTGGAGTAGAGTAGTAGACATGGGAAGGAGGACATCGAGTGAGGCCTGCAGACCTATGCACACACTTGGGCTTCCTAGTGTGCTGATGTCCTGAGGGTGGGGATGGCCTGAAGCACAGACTATCCTTCATTGCACTTGGGCACTGACTCCAGCCTTTGTCTTCCTCAAGGAGACCCAGGGAATGTGGGCCTCTGCAGCACTGGAGGAGGCAGAAGGTCGGTACCAGCCTGACTGGTCCCCACAGTGAGGGGGCAAGCTCATGGAGTTGAAAATCCCCAGGGTAAGAGGCAGGGACAGTGGGTCTTCGGGAGTGGGCTGCAGAAGGTAAAAAAAAAAAAAAATCTAAAGTCTGATTCATGCTTTTTTGTTTTGTTTTGCGGTAGTTCTAATGCTTTTCTGTTTGTAGGTGACACTGAAAAGTGTCCTCCTTGGATTCAGGAGCTGTAACTGGTAGTGGGCCCTAAGACACCCCCCCCCCATAAGTATTTGTATTCATTCGAGCTATAGTCGAGACTTTTACCTATTTGAGTTTTCTTATCATGCAGGATCATATTAACTCGTGTTTTATTTTTCATGGTGCAGGTACGTCAGACCTGAGAGATGTAAACAGCTGCTTACAAAGAGCCTTCCACTCTGTGAGCCACTATCCACCCAGTGCCCTCTACTCACACCTGTGTCGCCTCATGGCTATGTGCATTGGGAACCAAGACCCCTACCTGACAGCATACCTAGTCTCGGAGTCCGTCTCTATTACAGTCCGGCATCAAATGATTAGCAACATTCATCGCAAACTTCGGTGAGACTCCACAGAGCCAACTTCTCCTGAAACCCTACCATGAAACTGCTCAGTCTGAATGTAAAAGTGATATGCTGTGTCATATGTAAGCAGTAGGCCACATCAGTATTTTGGGGGGGGGGGGATTGTTGCACACCCTGGATGTTTTGAGACACAAGGCACTGCCAAGTGCCTTTAACCTTCTGGGAGTGCATAGATTCCCCACAATGCATAAGGGCTAATTGTGCTCATAAAGTGTGTTTCTAACTGGAGTTAATGAGTGATGTCATACAAGTCTACAGTCTCACTGCTTGAGTAGTTGCCCCAGAGACCGTAGTTGAAGTACAATGCCAATTCAAGCTCTTGCACTGTGGTCCTGCTCCCACTAGCATTCCAATGGTGGATTTGTTTCTCTACTGAAGAGTTCAGACACCCCCCGAGTCCTGAGCGTTGTTATTGCTAAGATAGTTTTGTGATACTTTGCAGCAGGAGGGGCTTTTTAAAAAAACGTAAACAAAAACCAGGTTTTATCCATTTCCTGTCAGTAAGTGGAAAAATCTCTTCAGTGCAGTTTCGGTCAAATGATGAGAACCTGAAAACTCATTTAGTGTTTGCCAAACCCAAAGAAAACCAGGAAATACGATAATTTCAGATCCTTTACAAACTAATAAAAAGGTGTCAAAATTAATTCATATGAAAAAATCCGTATTTCAACTAATATGGTGTAATCCAAATCTGACTTTAAATAGTATAGTCTTAATAAAAGACCCTCACAAAAGAGGAATCTATACAAGATTTAAAGAAAAATGTAAAGTTAAAAAGATCTAAAAAGAGAAACCTTCAAGAAAATGAAGTTTTTATTCATGAGGTCAAACGAATATACAGTATATATGCAAATACAAATGTAGTGGTCCAGACTACACACAACACAAACACATTCTTAAATAATGATGAAAACACTATCCATTGGAGAGCTATACAAACTTTTCACAGAATAACAGAAATCTGGTGGCAGAAGAGGACCTCAGCAGCTCACCGAGTCTGACCCCCCCCACTCATCTCCTATTTCACAGGCTCTCTCCCCCGCCCCCCCGCACTTACCAACCCCATATTTCTATCCCATGCCCTCTTGAATCTTCCCACCACCACCTCTGATAATTTATTCCTGGCCCCCTGCCCCCACCCTCTCTGTGAAGAATCATCCCTTCACATTCACATTGCCTCTATATCTTCCTTCTTAGACTATGCCCTCTAGTTTTAGCCCCCTCTTTCCTTTTCAATAAGCCTCCTTCACCTTATTGATCCCTTCACGCATTCAAAGTTTCAATCGTGGTCGCCTTTCTAGTCTCTAGGCATAGTTCAGTTCCTCCACCTCTGCTTGTATGGCTTCTCCCACATACCGTGCACCATCTTGGTTGCCCTTCTCTGAACCCTCTCTGTTCCATCTTTGGAAGAAAAAAAAAAAATTCTCCTTGGAGACAAACCTTTTAATAGATTTTGTAAGAGGAAGGACAAACGATGGAATCATGTGGAGTGGTCTCAGGCCCTAAACATGAATGTGTCTGAATCGGGGAAAACATGGGACTGATATGGGAATTCTTGTACAAGGCCTTCACTTCAGTGAATCATAGAATAATTCAGTTTAAAATTCTGAACAATAATTATTATTCACCAGCACATAGAAGAATATGAAAATACTAGCCTTCGATACTGGTCCTAAATGTGACACGGATGGAGCCAACATGCTACAAAAGTTCTGGTACTGACCTAAAATTCTGGGAGGAAATGTAAGTTGAGTAACTTGAGAGATGTCCATAAAAGCACATGTATACTATATCTATATCTAATAGGACATTTTGACCCTAATAAATGTGTCTCCATAGAAGCTAAATGCTCATTGGAACTAATTTCAATAGAAGCTGAAAGCTGTATACTACAATTGTGGACTGAATATAGGACAGCACTGATTAATGAATGATCTGAGAAAAGCTAGAAAAGTTGTGGCATGGCCTCAATTTGCACAACTTCCAAAAGACATGAGAGGTCTTTATGGATCATATTTATTTATTTGCTTTTGTTTACCGGGTAAGTCACACTAGACATCCATGTGCCTATTTTCAGGTGCGACCCGGGAGAGTTACAGACTTGACATTTTTACAGGTACTTTGACTTATACAACTTTTACATACAGTGAAGTGACTAATACAGTGTCTACATACAATGGGGCAACTAGTATGGCTTTTACATACAGTGAGGTATCAGTATACATAGAGGAATGACGGTCAGTAGTAAATAAAACAACATATGAGCCCAGGGGAGGATTACGGTGGCTGGGGGAACTGGGTGCAAGGCCATACATAGACAAGTGAACTGAGTCAGAGTTTAACATGTAATGGGAGTGCAGGCAAATAGGTCACCAGAATAAAGTGCAGCGGTCCCAGAGGAGCGCTGGAGGCCCAGGCTGACGAGCAGGGAGGGCTACAAGTGCAATGGCAGGTGGAGGAATCCTTCAGGAAGTTCCAGAGGGAAGTTCTGAGTACAGTGTGGGAGAGGGTGGCCCGTGTAGTGGCTGGGAAGGAATTCCATAGTTTCGGGGCATAGCTGGCAAAGGCCCGATCCCCCATGAGGGAGTGTGTCCTAGGAACTGGACGGGAGAGGGCCGCCCGTGATCCGAGTTGGTAGGTAGTGAGGTTTGGGTGGAGTGGAAGGGCAAGGGCAGCGGGGCTGGATGTTCTGACTGTTGTCGATGAGGTTGCCTATGACAAAGGTACGGTGCTTCTCCTGGGGGAGCCACTCGAGATGAGAGTAGAGATCACAGCGATGTGTAAGAGGGGGAGCAGAAAGTGCAAAGCGGCAGATGCTGTTGTAGGTCGTATTCCATTTTGAGAGGATTGTCTGCGGCATGGGGGCAAAGGTCACGAGCCCGTAGCAGAGGGAGGGGAGGAGAACACCCTGGCCAGGGCCACCCGAGCAGCTGGAGTGAGGCAGTTTTTGCTCTATAGGCGAGGCCGAGTTTAGCATTCGTGGCCTTACAGATGTTATGACATGTTGGGAGAGGTCCAGCTGGGAGTCCAGAGGACGCCAAGATACTTGCTGGACTGGAACCGTCTGCAGGGGCAAGCCGTCAGCCCCGAGGATAAGAAGGGGGGCAGAGCAGGATTTTTTTCTACTAAGGGAGCCGAATAGCATGGCATGTGTTTTCTTAAGGTTGGTGGTGAGCTTGTGTGCTGTCAACCAGGATTGGATCCGCTTGAAATCAGAGTTTAGTTGGACGTTGATGGTGCCAATGTCACGATCACTGATTAGGATGACTAGGTCGTCAGCGTATAAGGTAATTTGCCCATAAGTGGGGACAGACGGCAGATTGTTAATAAAAAGGGAGAAGAGTGTCGGACCGAGGACAGACCCTTGGGGGACCCCGCATTGGACAGTGGAGAGGTGTGAGTGGGTCTGGTTGAAATTAGTGTATTGCCTCCTACCAGAAAGGTAATTAAGGAGCCAGGTGTGGGCAGAGTTAGAGAGTCCAAGGTCAAGGAGAGTGGAGCTGAGGAGGGAGTGGTCTACCCTGTCAAAGGCCTTGGAGAGATCCACGAAGATTGCACCTGTGCGGTTGCCCTGGTCGGTAGCTGTGCGGATCTGCGAGGTAACTACAGTGAGGGCGGTGGCCGTACTGTGCCCTTCCTAAACCATGCTGGGCCTGAGAGAGGAGGTTGTGTTCCTGCAGATATACACTTAACTGAGAAGCCACAATTTTCTAGGAGTTTGGAGGCGGCCGACAGGATGGCAATGGGCCGGTAGTTAGAGGGATCTTTGGGGTTACCTTGTTTGAGGACAGGGGTAATTTTGGCTATCTTCCAGAGTTCCGGGATGACACCAGCTGTTAACGAGGAATTAAAGATGTGGGTTAGGGGCCAGGCAAGGAGATGGGCACCCAACCTGAGCAATTTCGGCTCCAGATTATCGTGTCCTGCACCAGTGTGAGGGGGGAGGGTGGCAAGCAGCCTCTTTGTCTCTGCAGTGGATACTGGTTGAAGGAAGAATGAGGGCCGGGCCTCAGGTCCAGGTCGAGAGGAGCTGTAGGGGAAGGGTTCGGATGGGTGAGCGTTTGGGGGTGCGGAAGTGGCTGGGGCAGGGAGTGGAGGGGCAGCTGGGAGAACATTGTGTTAAAGGTATTAGCAATAGTGCGAGGATTGTTGCAGCTAACCCCATCTATTAGAAGGTCCGTGGTTTGTGCTCTGGAAGAGCCCCCCCACTGCACTTCTAATGTTCTGCCAAAAACTCCTCGGGTTGCTGGCTGAGGAGAGTAGTGAGGAATGGCAGTACTCACTTTTGGCAGATCTGATGGCATTTTTGCAGGTGTTTCTAAGGTGCCTATAGGCAGTGAGGTCATCAGGGCTGTGGGAGGCTTTGTAGGTTTCCCAGCATTTGTCCCTGAGTTTCATTAGGGAGAAAAGGCCCCCATGGAGCCATTTGGTAACAGTGCCCCGCACCCTCCTTTTTGTGAGGGGGGCATGTTTGTTCTGTACTGGGATGTATTTAGTTAGAAAAGCACCCAGCGATTGGTCCGGATCCAAGGAGGCGATGACCCCAGACCAGTCAATCGAGCAGAGGTCAGCAAGGAAATCGGGCAAGTGAAATTTTGGAGAAGTCCCTCATTTGTATCACTTTTCCAGGTATTTTCACCTGTGAGATACCCCAGGTACAAAAGGTGGGTGAATGGTCCGAGATGGCATTAGGTAAGATGCCCGAGGATGTGATCCTGTTCGGTCTGTTGGTCAGAATCCAGTCTATCAGTGACCATTTTCCCCCTCGGGGGGAGGGCCTTGTTGGCTCAGTGATAATCTGATTTAGGGCGAGGCCCGAGAGTAGTGGCTCATAAGACTTCAGGTTAGAGCCTAGCCAATCTAGGTTGAAGTCACCAACTATAAGAACTTCACTTGTGCCAACTCTCTCACTCACACTGTCCAGCAGCGAGGAGAGCCCAGGTACGTGACAACAGTGAACCAAGATCTGACTACACAGAAGATTGACACATATAAGACACAAAAGCCATGTTTATGACTGCAGCGCTGTGGTATTTGCGCCGCTCCGTTCCTGCTCTGATCGCTGCAGCAGGCTTGGTTAGCTATTTACACAGCCAACCCTCACGCCAACACAGGTTGCGGTGAAGTGGGGCTGTGCTTTCTGGGAGCCGGGTGCTTCACCCTTGAGGTCAGCAGTGGTGGAGCATGGAAGAGGAAGTTTTCAATCGGAGCAGTGGATTCACACAGCACTATAATCCGCTTGCTCTGATACACATACCCACTCCTGAGCCACAGCAAAACCAGGCTTCGAAGCAATTCTGGGACGCTCCAGTAAGTGTCCACACCGCCGACTGTGCTGCGCATCAATCTATGTGCACAGGTTGATGCGCTGTAAAGTCAGCAATGTAAACTTGCCTAAAAATTGGACTCCCCTTCCAGCTTTCCCGTTGTTGGTTCACACTCACTTTGTTTTTCTTCCTTTCACAATTTCTTTTTGCTCTGTTTCCTGTCTAAAGAAGATATTCAGAGATCTTATCTGTGTCGATCTTCACCATTCATCACAGATGGGTATCTGGCCGGAGGTCAGGACCCCGCGGGAGGTTTTTTTTTATTTTAAGAAAGGGTAGGAGGAGCCGACACACCATCGGCGCCGACGCACTGTGTGGCGCTCGAGTGTTTGCTGTTAGGGGGTGTCGACTCCACCTGCCTGCCAGTTCTTCGTCTCCTGCTGTAGAAGTTGCCTCGTGGGAAGCTTTGAAGTAAATCTTAGGCCTGTTTCATTACAATCCTTCAGCGTCAAGTCCATCGGTCTCCTGCCGGTTCTGTTTTCTGCCTCTACTCTACGTCGCCTGGTAAGATCTTTCCTTATTTTTTGGATTTTTCGCTACGTCGAGTCTGTTTTGGTGTTTTTTTCCGTAGGTCGCGTCTCGGCGAAGGGCAAGAAATCTTGAAGATGGGTCGCCCCCATGCGACGGTGCCCATGCGGCGAAAATTCTCGTCACCGACCAGCATGACCGTGTCTCTCGTGTCTTGGCCTGTTTACGACATGGGACTCGCGGCGACGCCTGCTTCTCCATGGACCGCCGGGTCTCGAACAATGCGCTGTGGAAAGTGAGGCGAGCTCCGACGACTTTCGGGGGTCGGGTTCGCACTCGTCGGGCCAAGCCATGCTCTCTTGGCCTTTCCTCCGGGTCCCCTTCCGGTTCTATATGGACCGAGGAGGAGGGAGCCTCTGCTACTTGTAGCCTAGCCATTGCCGAGGCTGCTGCTTCTGCGGCGCAGGAGGCCCGTCCCGCTCCTTCCCGGGAGGTGCCGCCGAGGGCTCTGTCGACGCCATTCGTGGCGCTGACGCTGTTTGCGGCGCCGTGAGATCCACTGTGACGTCCTTTGCCATGTCTCGCCAAGCGCCGGGAGGTTGAGTACAGCGCCGTGCTCCTTGAGGCTCTGCACCGCGGGGCCTTCGGTTCCATCAGTCAGTGCTGTCCACGGCGTCCGGAAGCTGGGCGGGCTGTGCTCGCACAGTGTCCGCCTTGGGTTGGCCGGTGGTGCCGCTATGCACTGGGAGCCGGTGGCGCCGAGAGTACCGCGACTGTCGTCGGCGCCATCCATGTCTTTTGGTGCCGTGGGACCGGATGGTACCACGACTGGCTGTGGATCTCTGGCTCGGGCTGGGGCCGTGCCTCCCTCGGATCCCGCTCGCGGGGTTGCGGGGGGTGCTGGCACCGACTCTGGCACAGCGGTGATCTCCGGGCCTGGTGGTAGGGATGGTTCTGCCCGCCCTCCTACGGTTTGGCTCAGGGCCTCAGACTCTACCTCCTCGGAGACTGAGTCGAGCTCTGAGTTGGACGTGCAGTCTCACCCCTAGGGGTTGGCTGCTGATGTGGGCAGCACGGTGGTCTCTTCGACCAGTCGGAGCCAGCCCCCTTCTGAGGTGAGGTCGGTGGCTACCGAGACTAGGGTCAGTGGTGCTGACCAGCAGGCAGTGGTGCGCGCCACCATAGCTCTGCAGCCTGGTCTTGGTGGGTTCACCGATCCCTCAGTGCTGGTACCCCCTCCAGTGGTGTGCCTTGATCGCCCGACTTTGGGGCCCATCGGAGCACCTGCAGGGGGGGAGGGTACTGCTCCCTGGGTATCCCCTTCGGGGGCTGTCCAGAGATGCCAGCTACCTAGGCTGGCCCTCATGAGGAGGAGGACTCTTTCGGACTCCGAGGGGTGTGGGGTCGGTGCGTCTGCCTTTTTCTGGGGTCCACCCGGGCCCTGGGAGAAGCCGTAGTGCAGATTTCTGCTCTTCCTCCGTGGTCTCTTTGAGGGAGTCCCGTTCTTTTGAGGCAGGGGACCGTCCTTCTGGATCTTTACGGCCCCGGTCGCCTCACTGGGGGGATTCTTCCGGGCGCAGCTAAGGTAGTACCGATGTGGTTGTGCAGCTGTCGGCTGTGGGGTCTTCTGGGGCACCTTCTTCCACGGGTGCCCACGGTCCGCTCCTTAGCCCAGGCGGAGGTCAGCCGACATCTCTTCTCGGCTCTGTCCCCATCCCTCTGCCACACTCTCCTGCACTCCCAGGCATCCTTTGTCCTAGCGGCCCTCTCACTTGGGAGCAGTTCAGAGCGGTGGCTGCCCCGTTCCCTGCTTACATTAGGGCAATGGACAGCCAGGTTTTTCAACCTCCCCCTGTGCAGCCACTCACTGAACAGATGGTGACCTCCAGCTCCTCATCCCCCTCTTCAGGGGGAGAGGACCCTCTGTCCACATCTCTCCGGCTGCTGATCTCTCTGAGTATCAGCGATTCCTCGTGAGGATGTTGGAGGATTTGCACCCTTCTCCTTCCACTGTCAGCAATCCTGAACACGCCGGCGCATGCCTTTCAGGCGATTTTGCGCAGGCCACCTTCTGTGCCGCCTCGCCGGCTCCCTTTCAGGAGGCGTGTTGCTGCTCCTGGCAGAGGCCCCTTCTCCGGAGTTCCTGCCCCAAGGATCTCAGCCAGAGGTATTGCACACCCGAGTCTCCAGGTTCCATGCCTCATCCACAGTCTGGTTTGACGTGGTTGGGTACTCCTGATGGCCTGTGCCCTTCACCAGTGACCAGCCCCAGATCAAGACTCCTCAGATTTTGATTTCTGGGGTAGGAGGACTTTCTACTCGGCATGGTTACTTCTCTCTCTCTGCACATCAGGCCCACTCACGCAGCCTACAACAGGTTCTTGTGGTCCAGGCTAGGTCAGCTCCTAGCCTCATTGCCTGACACGGAGCAAACCAGACAAGCCATCGCACTCTCTGCACGTGGCCTGGGCTGGGAGGCTGCCTGCAGGGCATCTTCGATGCCAATAGAGGTAGCTACCAGGGTCGAGGATGGCGATCTGCACCAGGCAGTCTGCATGGCTACGGGCCTTTCCCTGCTGTCACCCTGGCCCAGTGTAGGTGATTAACCCACCAGGAACCTACTTTTTCTCCCGCAGAGTGAGACGGCGCTTGTCGGGGCCACTTCCTTCCCCCTACGGGGAACTCCGTCTCTCTCTCCCCACTCTCGGTCTTCTCCAGGTCCTGAAGGTTCCCCCCCTTAGTGTGTCACCCACTGAGGGCTAAGGGACTTTGTCCCTTAGGGTGTAAAGAAACAACCCCTTCGGGGGCTAGTACTGCCATACATTGTGATGAATGGAGATTGATACAAATGAGATATGAAAATTAATGCATCTACCGTAATTATGATCTTTCTGTGTATCTTCACCATTCATCACAACCCCACCCATCCCCTGGGGCCTCAGTCTCTGGGTCCCCGCCCTCTGTGACTCTCTCTCCTCCTTAGGGAGGTAAAATAGGGACACAGGGGAGTATTTTCCAGGAAGAGTGGATAGCCTGAGCGGCACTCCTTCTAGTACTTTGTCTCCCTCCTGTGGGTGGTAGTTGCCTCCTTCTCTCCTCCTCCTCCCTGTTTCCATCCAACCTATTTCTCCTAAAAAAAAAAAAAAGCCCCTTTTTCACCAAACATCTTTTCTTGAGAGAGTACTGAATCCCTGTATCCTGTCCTTCCTCCAGAATAGCCGACTCTGCTTTCTGGAGTATTTGCCAGTTATTCCGTGCCTTGAATTCTGGCAGAAAAGCTGTGCTACTCCTTGCAGTTCCTATACAATCTGGAGACGGACCAGGGTCTTGGATATCTTATACTTCTCCCCTCTCTCCTAAATTCTTTACCCACCCTACCCCTCCCTTCTTCCGCTTCCAGAGATTGGGGCCCCTCCCAATCCCCTTTAGTTTCTAACCTCTTTCTTTGCTGTCCTCTCAGTTGTTATTTCTCCTTTTAGTTCATAACAAATAACATAACAAATGAGCAATATTCACAAATATTGTTGCTGCTGACACTGGCTCTAATTTTCCCTGGCTGCCCTCCCTGGGTTGTTCTGCCTCATACTGAACTGCACTAAAATTTGTTCTATGCCTGTTACCTGACTGTAATTGATTGCTTATACCTGTGTGTACCTTGCCTGACAGTCTGACCCAAGCCTTTGTACTTTGTTTTGACTTGTCCTTCTTGCTTGTATTCTGACTGTACCTTTGTGTAACTTGATGCTAGCCTCTGTACTGTTATTGCTTGTATCTCTGTAACTCTTCCGGGTCGCACCTGAAAATAGGCACGTGACTGTCTAGTGTGCTTACCTGGTAAACAAAAGCTAGATAGATAGATAGATCCTTTCCTTTTTCTGTCCCTTGGACTCTCTTGTCCCATCCTCCATCCCTTACTCTTACCTCTCCGGCGACTCAGAACTGGCAGGCAGACGGAGTCGACACAGCCTAACTGCCAACCCGTGAGCGCCACGCAGTGTGTCTGCCTCGAGGGCGGTGCCGATGGTGTGTCGGCTCCGCCTACCCTTTCTTTTTAAAAAAAAAAAAAAAAAAAAGCTCCCCGGGTCCTGACCTCTGGCCAGATACCCATCTGTGATGAATGGTGAAGATACACAGAAAGATCATAATTACGTGTAGGTACGTAATTTTCATTTCTAGGACATGGATATGTTGTTCATCCACACTATTGGCAGGTTCCTTGCCGCTTAAATCTTGCCGGAAGGTCTTCAGCTGGCTCCTCCCACCCACCCGGGTGGTAAAACTCTCGGCTCCGCCCCATGACGCCAGATCTTCCTTACTGCTTGGAAGCTCAGGTTCCCTCCTTAGCGCTCTGCGTTCGACTGGTTCCTGGAAATTTCGGTCTTCGAAATCAATTAGAAGTTTTTCTGAAACTTCGATCTTCTTCCTCGCTGCGGTGATGGCTCATTTCCTTTCCGGCCCCGGGAGGCGCCCGGTTTATTCCTCCAGGAGAGACCCGCACTCCACGTGCGTTTTCTGCATTGACCTGCATCATGATCCTCAGCTCTGCGAGTTTTGTTGTGCTCTTTCGGCCAGCTCTCTGGAGGACCGTGCGGTCCATTCGGGGCTCGGACATCCGGTAGTTTTTCCCGCTCCAGAAAACCCCTCGGATCGTCGGGCGTCCGCTTCGGCTGTTTCTGAGCAGCTCGATTCCGCCGGGCAGGGGGCGGCTCCACCTCCCTCTTCCTCGGTTGCGGCGCTTATCCCGCTGTCCTTGGGTTCTACTCATGCAGCTTCGTTCAAGGAGCTTCATCAGTCCCTTTCCTCGAAGGGAGAGGGACCTGGAACCCCCTCGGCCCAATTCCAAGTGCGCAGGCAGGTTCCCTTCGTCGCTCGGCGGGGAGAGCAGGAAAAGTCCCCTCCCCGTGAGCCCGGCGCTCTGCTTCGTCGAGATGCTGACTCGCCTCTGGCCTCACGGTGTCCCCGTCAGGTCAGCCGGCCAGGACCCCCGTCGACGTGGCCGAGCCCCTCAGCACATCATCTGGGTTGTCTCCTGCTAGTGCCGCAATCCCTTCGCCGGTTTCCCCGGTGGGGGCTGAGGTTCTGCCGGTACCTTTGGGTCGACAGTCCTCGGCCAACTTCTCCGAGCCGAAGGAGGAGTGGGCGCGCTCCGCTGCCTCCCCAGCCCGCCCTTGGTTTCCTCGAAGATTCGGGTCTCTGTCCTCCTCTCGGTCTAGCCACTCACGCCGACCTCGGCGTTCTCAGTCGGGGCACCGAGTCAAGTGGCTTTGCCGTTCTTCCTCGTCCCCCTTCTCGGATGAGGAGTGGCTTCGATGCCGTTGACGTCGACGTTACGAGGAACTTATGTGGCGGCAGCTGCTGTTGTCCGGAAGTCAATCGACCCAGATTCATTCTCCGGCTAGCGAGCAGCCGCCGCCCGGTCAGCCGACGCAGCCACTTGAGGCAATCGAGGAGCCCTCTTCAGGGCCGGTTGCTTGTCCGATCCTCGCTGCCCCTCCGCCCCCGGCGATGAAGAGTGATCTAGTCATGCGCAGCTTTTCAGAGACCTGAGCCTGACGTCAGTCGCTTATGTTTCCTAGCAGGAGGACCCATGGTCTTCCCCGGAACATTCTCTGGACGACAGCCCATCGTCCTCTTTGGGTCTGTTCCCGATCATCTCGGAATTCACCGGGATGCAGCTCGAGCCCGTTTCCAAACGGGCACCTTACCCCCTTACGGAGATTCTGGACCGAAGGGACTCTCCCTCGGAGGCCTTCCCGGTGGCTGAGGCTATCGTGGGCCCAGCCTTGGAGCTCTGGCGGCGGCCTACTTCCTGCCCTGTGCCTTCGGCCAGGGTGGCCAGGAAGTACCCTGTCCCTGTCGGTTCTCTGCCCGGTTTCTCTGAGCACCCCTCGGCTGAAGGCGTAGTCACCGACAATGTTTTCCAATGTTTTGGAAACGCTAGGGACGTGGATAGGCCCCCTGACAGAGAGTCCAGAAGGATGGACTACGTCGGGCGCAAGGTTTACGCCGCGTCCTCCCTAGGCCTCTGTCAGGTCAGCTCGGCGGCACTGATGGCACACTGTTCCCACGCCCTTTTGGGCTCCCTGGACGAGGTCCTTCCTCATCTCCCAGCCGACCTGCGGACCACGGTCTGGCGGTTTCGGGACCAGGGTAGGGCGGTGGTGAAACAGCAGTTTCAGCCGGCTCTGGATCTGGGCGACTCCTGTGCCAGATCGGTGGCGGCCGCAGTGGCCATACGCCACAGGGCGTGGCTGAGGTTATCCTCCTTCTCCTTGGAAACCCAGCACGAGTTGGCGGACATCCCCTTCTTGGGGACTGACCTTTTCGGCCCTGGAGTGGAGGGACATATCCAGGGGCCCGAGAAGTCCGATGCCACTCTGGTCTCGGTCACTCCCGCCCGGAGGGACAAGGGCAACCCTCAGCCTTTGCGTAAGCCCCTTGGCCCCCCAACCCCTGCGGCTCGACCGGCCCAGCTCGAGAGCCAGCAGGCATGCGCTGGGCGGTCTGTTGCCATACCAGCGTCTTCCTCCAAAAGGAAGCAGGGAAGTAGGAGTCCAAAAGCCCCCCTCGGCCTCTTCCTCCGCCAAGCCTGCTCAGTGATGGGCTATGGGGAGCTGTCCCCAGCCCCGTCATCCCTGCCCAGGTATTCCCCGTGGGGGGACGGCTCTGCACCTCTTCCGCTTGTGTGGTGCTAGGGTAAGCCCTGTCGCAGTTGCGAACAGGTTTCCCCTTTTGAGCCGTTACCCCACGGGGATCTTGGGTCCACAGACTCTTCGTCGGACTGCTGAGCCGACTTGCCTGGCCCTCTAATTAGAGGTGGTCAGGAAGGTGGTGGGCCCTCCTTCTGACCCTGGGTTCGTGTCCAGGTATTCCTGGACTAAAATGGACTGGGGGCTTGCGCCCATCCTTCGGCACGCCGGATTGTCCCTCTGCTGATCTCCCATCTTCAGATCGAGGCATGCGGCTTCCTCCTGGGCCTCCAGGATGTACTTCCTCCTCATTCCGTCTGTTCTTGGGAGACCCCTCCCTTTCCTAGGCGAGAGGTCTCCTTACGAGTTCCTGGCCAGGCCCTTCATGTTCTGCTCCGCAGTTTCTGTGGCTTCGAAGGGTCCGGGCGTAACCCCACCCGGATGGCGGCCTGATTAAAACCTTCCAGGCTTAGACTGGTCTCCCTTACTGGAGCCATGTTGGAACTCGTGCCTTAGCGGGTGAGGCTTCTCCGGGACTAGGCTCGATTCTTGAGTCCGAGCTCGGCTCCGGGCGGACAGGGCTGAGGTTCTTCCTCCCTTACCCAGTCAGTTGGCCGGGTAATTGTGCCCTGCCGGGACTTCCTGCACCTCCTGGGCTCACGGCGGCTGAGTTCCCGTAGTGGGATGGGCCAGCCAGTGGTCACAGTGCTGCGTTCCTCGTACCAGTTTGTGACTACAGCCCAGGAGTTAGTGGAACGCTCCCCACCGGGCCGTTCCAGCTTCTGCAGGAGACCATCCTGTTCGTCCCCCCTGAGTCGACTGTCTTCTCCGACCGATGCTTCTCAGATGGGTGGGGGTGCCCATCTAGGGGAATACAAAGTGCTTCGCCTCTGGTCCTCTCAGGAGTCCCGATGTCCTCCCTACCCGCTGGAGCTCCAGGCGGTCCGCTTAGCTTGCACCGCTCGCTCAGTTTGTGCGGGGTCTAGTGGTTTTAGTCCATGCAGACAGCACCACAACCATGTGCTACCTACCCTGCCAGGTTCGGTTGAACCCCTTGCCTCGGCGTAAGGAGGTTCTCCGCATTGGGTTTTTCACACAGTCGGAGGCGGGTTCCCAGCCTTCTGATGGCGGGAGCCTCCAATTCCCCAGCTACTGCCCTAAGCTGGACATAGGCTGCGCCTCATGAGTGGTCTTCCCTGCCGGAGGTAGCACAGGAACCTCTCTCTCCTCCCTCCAGGGAGAATACGAGGCCAAGACTGTTTTATGCCCGGCCCCTCATCAAGGTCTGCTGTAGGGGATGCCGTTGGAGCCACGGACCCCGGGCCCTTCCGCGCCTCTCCCCCATTTCCCTTGACCTACGGGCAAGGCGATGAGGGACTGGGCGCAGGTGATGCTGGTAGCCCCAGACTGGATTGCCAGCTCTGGTATCCAGCTCTCCTCAGTCTCAGACACAGGCTCCCGAGGCGGCTTCTAGTCCGCCCGGTCCTGATCTCTTTTTCAGGGGGAGGTTTCCATCTGGACCTTCAGTCCCTACACCTGTAGGCCCGGTCCCTGTGCGGCTAGGGGCCAGGCCTAGGGTCCTTTGGCAAGGTCCTTGACGTTTCGAGGCGTCCTGCCAGGAGTTGGCCAAAATGCTCGCCCTCATTGGAAGAGTTCTCCATTGGATGATGGGATAGGGCCTGGCCCTCTCCTGTCCCTGGGCGAGCGTTTCGGACCATCTGCGTCCGTTCTTTGAAATAGGACTTTGGCCGACGACCCTCTGGGTGCTTCTGTTGGTCACCCGTCTTCCGGGCGCGGGCCGGAAGGTAGTCGGTGGCGCAGAAAAGGTGGTCTGGCACTTTTCTAGGCCTTGATCACATCTCCCCTTTGGGGGAGAATATTCCCATTCTGTGGGATCTTCGCTGGTATGGGCTTAGCTCACGGGCAAGCCGTTCAAACCTTTTGCACAGGTGCGAGTTCACCACCTGTTGTGGAAGAACTCCTTCTTGGGGCCACCCTGCCATCCAGAAGGGGGGGGGAAGAGTTCCAGGCGCTCCTTGAATCTCCTTATCTGGTCTTCCACAGGGACAAGGTTGTCCTGCGCCCCACCCGAAGTCCTTCCGAAGGCAGTGGCGGAGTCTTCCCTATGGGGGTATTGCCTCTGCCGGGGTTCATCCCCATTCACGCCTCTGAGGCCGTATATGGGTTCCATGGGACCCCATTTAACGCTCACCTACCGAGCGTAGGGCTGAAGTTTGGGAGAGGTTCGCCAGCTGTTTGTCATCTACGCTGAAGCTGCATCTGGCAGACCTGCAGCCAAGCGGACGCCGAGCGAGTGGGTCACCCCTGCATAGGTCTCCGCTATAGGTGGGCGGGCATGGAGCCTCCCAGAGGGATAAGTGCTCATTTTTACCCGTCCTTCCGCTGCATTGGTGGCTGCTTCCGAGGATACTCCAGTCCAGGATATCCATGGGGCTTCATCGGAAGCAGGCTTTACGTTCCCCTTCACATCGACCTTAGGTGGCGGAGGTGCTGGTGGGGCCTCGGTTCTCCAGTCTTTCTACCTAAGTAAGGGTGCGCCTTGCCTCCTCCTCCCGGAGAACTGCTAGGAGTCTGCCAATAAGTGTGGATGAACATATCCATGTCCCTAGAAATACAGGTTACTCACCTGTAACAGGAGTTCTAGGAATGGTATATGTAGTTCATCCACACGACCCACCCGGCCTCCCGGCTTCGACGCACAACCTGGCTTCCAGCGGGCTAGATCTGACGTCATGGGGCGGAGCCTAGAGTTTTACCACCCGGTTGGTGGGAGGAGCCAGCTTGAAGACCGTCTGGCAAGATTTAAAGCAGCAAGGAACCTGACAATAAGTGTGGATGAACAACATATACCATTCCTAGAACTCCTGTTACAGGTGAGTAACCTGTATTTCCATGCAAGTAGCTGAAATCAGCAGTGCAACGAAAAAAGTTTTTCCACAAAGCCAAATCTTATCTGTGTCAATCTTCACCATTCATTACTGTTGGGTACATAGCCGGAGGTCATGACCCTGTGGGACCTCCTTTTTTTTTTTTTTTTTTTTTTGGGTAGGCAGAGCAGACGCATTGCGTGGCGCTCGCGGGTTGGCCGTTGGGTGCTGTCGACTCCGCCTGCCTGCTCTTCATCTCCCGCCGTACAGGTCACCTCGTGGGAAGCAAGCTCTGATTTGAGACCTACTGTCTACGCAGTTCGTTTTCATCGCTATTTCCCGTGGCGCAGTCCGGTGCAGTGTCCTGCCAGTTCTAGTTGCTTACTCGACGTCGCTGGTATAATCTTTCCATATATTATTTCTTGGCGACTTCGAGTCTGTTTTTGGTGGGTTCCCACCCCTCCCCATAGGTCATGTCTCGGTCAGAGGGCCAGAAAACTTCCAGGACAGGACGGTGCCAATGCGGCCGAAAATATTCCGTCACCGACCAGCACGACCGTTGCCTTTCGTGTCTTGGACCCGCTACACGACATGGATTCATGAGACACCTGTTTCTCCATGGCCTGCCGGGTCATCGAACGCCGCGCGTGGAAAGTGGGGCGAGCTCCGCCGGCTTTCTGGGGTCAGGCGTGCACTCTGGCTAAGCCACGTGCTCTTGGCCTTTCCTCCAGGTCCCCTCCCGGTTCTACACGGACCGAGGAGGAGGGAGCCTCGGCTACTAATAGCCTGGCCGTTGCCAAGGCTCCTTCCACGGTGCAGGAGGCCTGTCCCACTCCTTTCGGGGGGCAGGCAGGAGGCACTGCCACGGCAATCGCCCCTTCGGGGGTGAAGGCTCCCCAGGTGTCGGACCCGCGGTTTGCAAGGCCTGGGTCGGCGCCATCCTTGACACCATCGGTCGGCGCCGTGGGCCCTGACTGAGTCGGTGCCGGTTTGTCGCGTGGCTACTGTCTGAGCCGTTCGCGGCACTGATACTGCTAGCAGTGCCATGGGAGTTTCTGTGACTCAGTCTTTGTCTGCGTCTTGTCTCGACGCTGAAGTTAAGCACAGCGCCGTGTCCTCGGGACTCGGTGCCGTGGGGCCGTCTGATTCTGCTGTCGGCGCTGCCTCTGCCCTCGGCGCCGTGGAGCCGGGACGGAGCCGTCCTCGGCACAGTCGGGGCCATCGTCGCTGCCATCTCCGCCGTCACTGGTCCAGAGTCTGGAGCTCCTGCTCAGGCTGGAGCCGTGCCCCCTGTGAATTCCATTCGCGGTGCTGTAGGGGCACTGGCTTGGGCATGGTTTTGGTTTCTGGCACCCCCTTTGGCAAAGATGGCAGTGGACGCCCTCCTACGGTCTGGCACAGGGCCTCGGCCTCTACCTCTTTGGAGGCAGAGTCTGGCTCTGAGGGGTTGACTGTTGGAGTGGGCAGCCCTGTAGTATCTTCGACAAGCTGGAGTCAGCACCCTTCTGAGGTGGGGTCGGTGGCTACCGAGACTGGGGTCAGGGGTGCAGGCCACCAGTGCTCTGCAGCCCGGTCTTGGTGGGTTCACTGACCCCTCAGCAGTGATACCCCCACCTGTGGTGTGCCTGAATCGCCCAACTTTGGGGCCGATCAGAGCACCTACAGGAGGGGAGGGTACTGTGCCCTGGATAGCTCCTTCGGGTGCTGTCCAGGGCTGTCGGCTACCTAGGCTGGCCCTCTTGAGGAGGAGGAGGAGGGCTCTTTCGGACTCCAAGAGGCGTGGGGTCTGCACGGCGGCCTTTCTTGGGGGCCCACCCGGGCTTTGGAAGAAGCCGTAGAGCGGATCTCCGCTCTTCCTCCTCGCTTTCTTTGAGAGAGCCCCATTCTTTTGAGGTAGGGGACCGTCCTTCTGGACCTATACGGCCCCGGTAGCCTCACAGGGGGGGATTCTTACGGGCGCAGCCAAGGCAGTACCGAAATGGTTGTTCAGCTGTTGGCTGTGGGGTCTTCCAGGGCACCTTCTTCCGCAGGTGCTCCCGGTCCACTCCTTAGCCCAGGCGAAGGTCAGCAGACATCTCTTCTCTGCTGTCACCATTCCTCTGCCACATTCTCCTGCGCTCCCAGGCATCCTTGGTCCTAGTGGGCCTCTCTCCTGGGACCAGTTCAGGGCTGTGGCTGCTCAGTTCCCAGCTTACGTTAGGGCAATGGACAGTCAGGTTTTTCAACCTCCCCCCGAGCAGCCGGTGCCCTCCAGCTCTTCATCTCCCTCTTCTGGGGGAGAGGAACCTTCTGTCCACATCTCTCCAGCCGCTGATCTCACTGAGTATCAGCGCTTCCTAATGAGGATGTTGGAGGACTTGCACCTCACCCCGCCACTGTTGGCAATCCAGAGCACTTGGCGCACGCCTTTCTAGGCAATTTTGGCGAGGCCAACCTTGTGGTGCCCCCTGGCCTGGTCCCTTTCGGGAGGCATTGTTGCGCCCTGGCAGAGGCCCTTTTCTGGAGTTCCTGCCCCTAGTGATCTCGCCAGAGGTACTGCACCCCCCACCCCGGGTCTCCAGGTTCCATGTCTCATCCGCAGTCGGATTGGCTGGTGGATACTCCTGATGGGCTTCGCCCTTCACCGTGACCGTCCCCCAGATCAAGATTCCTCGGATTTTGACTTCTGGGGTAGGAGGACTTTCTACTCGGCATGGTTATTGCTTTCCATTTCTGCACATCAGGCCCACTATGCAGCCTATGACAGGTTCTTGTGGTCCAGGCTAGGTCAACTCCTAGCCTCGTTGCCTGATACGGAGCAAACCAGATAAGCCATTGCACACTCTGCGCATGGCCTGGAGCTAGCAAGGCACCAAGCAAGGGTATCCTATGATGCCAGCGAGGTAGCTACCAGGGTCGTAGGGACAGTGATCTGCACTAGGCAGACGGCATGGCTGCGTCTTTCCCAGTTGTCGGCCTTGGCCCAGCGTAGGGTGATTAACTCCGCTCACCAGAGAACCTACCTTTTCTCCCATAGAGCGAGACAATGTTTGTCGGGGCAACTTCCTTCCTTCCCCCTCCGGGGGGGTCCCCATCTCACTCTCCCCACTCTCGGGCCTCTCCAGGCCCTGAAGGTTCTCCCTCTTAGTGTGTCACCCACTGAGAGCTAAAGAACTTTGTCCCTTAGGGTGTAAAAGAAAACCCCCTTCAGGGGGCGCGGCACTCGCCCAACAGTGATGAATGGTGAAGATTGACACAGGTAAGATATGAAAATTACGTACCTACCGTAATTATGATCTTTGTGTATCTTCACCATTCATCACAATCCCACCCTCCATCCCTCTGCGGCCTCAGTCTCTGGGTCTCCCTGCCTCCTTTCTTGTCAGGAGTGGGGTAAAACAGGGGCACATAGGGGGATAATGTTCTGGGGAGAGTGGTCCGCATGGGGGCACTCCTTCTCCAGTGCATTAGCTCCACCCCTGTGGAGTGGGAGTTGATAGTTGCCCTCCATTCTGTCGTCCTTGTTCCCGTCCAGCTTATTTCTCCTTGTCCTTTGACTATCTTTTATTACAACAAAAAATTTTTTTTTTTTTTTTTTACCAATAATCTTTCCTTGAGAGGGTGTTAATTCTTTGTACACTGCCCTTCTTCCAGAATAGCAGACTCTGCTCAACTGGAGTTTTTTGCCAGCCATTCTGTGCCTTGAATTCTGGCAAGAAGCCTTTGGCTACTCCTTGCAGTTCCTATGTAATCTGGAGACCGACCAGGGTCTGAGATGCGTTTTACCTCCCCCCCCCTCCTAAATTCTCTCTCCCACCCTACCTCCCTCTTCTATTTCCAGAGATTGGGGCCCCTCCCAATCCCCTTAGTTTCCGTCTTCTCCCTCTTCTGTCCTCTGTCGTTATTTCTCCTTTAGTTCATACATCTTCCTTTTTCTATGCCTTGGACTTCCTTGTCCCACCCTCCACTCCCTTCCTCTTACCTCTCTGGCGACTCAGAACTGGCAGGCAGGCGAAGTCGACAGCACCTAACGGCCAACCTGCGAGCGCCACACAATGCGTCGGCCTCGAGGGCGGCACCAATGGTGAGTCAGCTCCGCCTACCACAAAAAAGAGCTCCCGCGGGGTCATGATCTCCGGCCGTGTACCCAACAGTGATGAATGGTGAAGATACAGAAAGATCATAATTACGGTAGATACGTAATTTTCATTTTTCTGCTGTAGTTATGAAAAACATTGGCTGAACTGTTGATTTGGGCTTTCTGGCTGCTTCCTGTGCTGTGTACTGTACATTTGCATTTTTGTCTAGATTCTTACCCTCCTGGGTTCCTCAATATTTCTATGCAAAAATGAGGTGGACATCTTTTTTCTTGAGAAATAATTAAATTAAAACTGTCAAATTCTTAAATGACAATGAGAACTGGACATTTTACCACCAAAATAAACTGGAAGACATATGGCATCTATTAGAAAAAAAAGGTGGGGTCAAATTTTAGCCCATTTTCGTTGCACTGCTTCTTTAACCTTTACATATTCAGGATTGTATTGCAACTAAGACTACTTGCAGTTGCTCAGAGTGTCTTTAGACAGAGCCATAGTTAATAGTTTTAACTAAATTGCTATTTAATGTATCTTGTTTCACTAATTAGAAATGTTACATGTATGATTTGGGAGTAATGTTTTAATGTATTGAACAATTTTCAGTACAACTCTCCATTAAGAGGTACTACTAGAGTCAGCAGACTTGTATGACATTAGTAAACTCCTGTTAGAAGAAACAATTGCTCACCATAGTGATGTTTTTTCTAAGGGGTTTACTAGTGATTCATATAGTTCCTACCCTATCTCCCCTTCTAGAGCCTTGGTGTGTGTGTGTGTGTGTGTGTGTGTGTGTGTGTGTGTGTGTACAAAAAAAAACTCTAGAGTAAGTTGTGTTGGTATTGCTTGAGCATTTATTACTACAAACTTTACAGTTCTCACTATAATAATGTGATAGTAGCATTCTTAATTCAGTTTGGCAAATTAAGACTACTAGAATTGTTAGGTGGCCACTGCTCTCTTTGGCTCTTCAGCAACAAATCTACCATTGGAATGCTAGAGGGAGCATGACCATGGTGCAGAGTTTGAATTTGCATAGTATTCCAAATTCTGTCTCCGGGGCAATCATTCAGGCGCGAGAGGATTGCAGACTTTTACAGTACATTAATCACTAGTAAACCCCTTGGAAGGAACATCATTACTATGGTATTTTTCTTTTCGCTCCTGAGCTGCCACCTGTGCCTTACTTTTGGGTCTTTCCATCAGTAACCCCTCAGTTCTGTCTGCCACTCCTTCACCATTGTGGCCAGTTAGGATCAATGCAGAACAAGTCCTTGGGGTGCTGGCAGACATCATTTCGACTGTTCGAGGCACATAAGACTATTTTTAAATGTGTGGTGTTTTTTTTTTTTTGTGTCCCTTTCCACTGCATGCCTAGCTGCATGTTTGACGGGGCATGCTATGTGGCAGTGTTCTTCTGAAGCCTTTGGCTGCCAGTCCAGCTCTCGATCCACTTCAGAGTCTGGAGTGGCAGCATAGAACAGCGTGCTGCCCACTGGGCAATGGGGTATTCCATAAAATGATCTTTATGAAAATTCAAGGAAACCTTTCTGTGATGTAGTGGTTTTGCATAAGTGCACTGTCAACATAGAGGTTGTGTAGATTGCTTTGATTATTGATCTTTGTATTAAGATTTACTCAGTCTGTAGTATGTGGGCGAATCAATGCATGGTCATGTAATGCGTGTTAGCCAATCGGACTCCAGTTTCCTAAGAAATTACAATGTTGGGACAGCCAATCAGCACAGCAGTAGAGCTTCCGCTTGCGAAACCAGTGACCTGGTGTCAGGAATGAGCCCAGGTCACTGGGGTTCAGGGGTGGCTGGAGGTGGGTGGGCATATCTAGCTGTCCATGGAGGGTGGGTAAAAAGATGCCCCTGGGCAAGCGCCACCTGGGTGACTGGAGCTGTAGGTGGCACTGCCGAGGGGACGTCGGCTGGTGCTGCATGTTTGTGCACCCTTGTTGCCAACATCCCAGAAGGGGAAGGGACAAAATCAGAAATGACACTGGACTAAAGCAGGATGATGCTGATCTCCTGCAGGCCCCACACCATCTTTCATGGCAACCCTCCTCCATTTGGATTCAGTTTGTGGGGGCTAGGGCCACCTCTATGGCCCCTCCATAGTAGGCAACATTTGGAAGAGATAGAAGTGAGGGGGCAGGGCCCGGAAAAGGCTGCCTTGTGCTGGGGAGACGAGCAGAAGGGGGCTTGGTGAGAGACTGGACATAAATAAAATGCAGTGCCAGTAGGGCAGTCGACTCTGCCATAATGGTGCCAGCTCAGCTTCTGAGCCGCACTGGTATGGTCACTGCATTGTAGTTCTAGGGTATGCTGCAATGCCGGCAGGTAGGCTGAACATTTGCTATAATCTGCAGTGAATTACCTGAACTGTCTCTCTTATTTCAGCAAAACAAAAAAGGACCTTGTTTCGGATGTAGCAGAGAAGCTGCAGGATTTGACCTTGAATGAAGGGGAGGAGGATTCGCGACTGCAACAACTGTCAGAATTGGAGCACTTGTTTGAGTTCAGCTGTTCGGGGCCTGGCGAGTTTCCACAGCGGGAGATAGAGAGTTTCAGGGAGCAGCTGGAGCAAATCCCTGATGGTATGGAGCCCTAGGGCAGCAGGGCATAGTGTTCTGACCTGATTGTTATTTTTGTCAGAACTGATCGGTTAATAGGAAGGTCCACATTGTCCTTCCCAGCTCTCCCACAAGTTGGAGCATGTGGATAGAAATAGGAGCTATAAGAATGGTTTCAAACCATAGATTCATCCATAGACTCACACGAGTATAATCTGTCTTAAATAGTGCTAACAATAGCAGACAGAAAATAGTTTTAATAATTAAAGGGGAGTAGTCGACACAGCCCCATACCCAGGTGTGGGGTTGTTTCCAATTTGCACGTAGTGTGCAAACACGTTTTCTTACTTACTGCTTACTGCAGTATAGTAGCCTGTATAAAACAAATTCTGTCGACTTGCAAGCTGGCATTTTCTGTAACTTCAAATCCCAGAATCCCCTGCAGTGATCTGAGGAGGTGGGCTGCAGCAGCGGGAGATTCAGTAGCCTGCAGTGCATGTTAGAGTTTGTATAAGCTCTGATCTTTTGTGTGCTGGTCCCACTGTCCTCCTGGGGGCTACATACTGTCCCAGAGGACTGTATATATCCCCATCAGAACAATGGGACCGGCAACCATCTGGTTGGAACTTCCAGTTCTAGGGCCATGGATGATATGTTCATCCACACTGTCTGGCAGGTTCCTTGCCGCTTTAAATCTTGCCGGAAGGTCTTCAAGCTGGCTCCTCCCACCCACCCGGGTGGTAAAACTCTCGATTCCGCCCCATGATGCCAGATCTTCCTTACCGCTTGGAAGCTCAGGTTCCCTCCTTAACGCTCTGCGTGATAGACTGGATCCTAACTCTTCGGTTCATCCGAAACTTGTTTTAAAATTTTCAAGACTTCGGTCTTCCTTTTCCCTCGCGGTTGCGATGGACAAATCGACTCCCGGTTTTCGGCGGTGCCCTTGCAGGCAGAAGATGTCCAGGACGGATCCGCACTCCACGCGGTCTACTGCCCGCCTAGACCACGACCGCAGGCCTGCGAAGTCATGCTGTTCGCTCTCGCCAACGCCTTGGAGGACCGCGCTGCCCGGTTGAAACTTGGGTGCCCCGAGAAGCGCTATCCACCGGTAAAGTCGAAAGAGGCCCGTTGGGCAGTTACCGCAGTGGCTGGCTCGGCTGAGCAGCTCGAGCAGATGATCGCCCTCGAGGAGGAGGCGGCCCAGGCCGCATCCTCCTCCTCCTCGGTCGCGGCATTTATCCTGCTCTCTTTGGGTACCTTGTATTCTGCTTTGTTCAAGGAGCTTTGTCAATCCCTTTCCACAAAGGAAGAGGGGCCATCGGGACATTCCTCTCGGTCCAAAAAGGATTCCAAGGGTAAGTCCCATCGTCGACGTTCGCGGGAGAGGTCCCCTTCCCCGGACAGCTGACCGTCTACTTCGGTCGAGGTTGCAGCTAAGGCCGCTGGCTTCACGGCGTCCCCGTCAGGTCAGCCGCCGAGACTCCCATCAACGTGGTCGAGATTTTTCTCAACCCGTCGGACGGGTTGTCGACTGGGGAAGCAGACAACCCTTCTTCGCCGGTTCCCCCAGTGGAGACCGACGATCTGCCTGCACCCTCAGTGCAGCAGTCCCTGGTTAAGGTGTCCGAGCCGAGGGAAGAACGGGTGTCCCCCGCTCCTTCCCAGGCCTGTCCTCGGACACACTGTGGATCTCTGTCTCTAACTTCTTCTTGGTCCAGCCAATCCCGCCCGACATCGGATCTCGACACCGGTGAGGTGTGACGCCGCTCGTCCTAGTCTTCCTCCTCAGAAGAGGAGAGGCTTCGGTGCAAATTGCGTCGACGCTATGATGTGGCAGCAGTTACTTTTGTCCGGGAGGAAGTAGACACCAACGCCTTCCCTGGCCATCAAGTGGCTGTCACCCGAACGGCCAAAACAATCTCTCGCTGCAGTCGAGATGCCCAAGCCTGGGCTGGTTGTTCGGCTGAAAACTGCTGCCCCACCGATTGTGGTGGAACCTCAGTCTCCACAACCGAAATCGGGGGCGCCGACACAGGACTCTCGGTCGGGTCAAGGCCTGCCCCACAGGTTGTCGGTCACCCTCACTCCCGACCGTCCTCGGCAGGTGGAGGGTGGCTCAGGCCCTAGGCAGCTCTTTGCGGACTCCTCGGAGTCCGACTTCTCAATGTTCTCCAGGCCGGTTGACCTGGAGTCCTCCGAGGGCCAGTCACTGGACGAAAGCCCATTGTCCTTCATGGGTTTGCTTTGGCTCATCTCGGAGTCCACCGGGATGCAGCTCGAGCCCGTATCCAAATGGGCCAAGTATCCCCTGACGAAGATACTGGACCGAGGGGATTCACCCACGGAGGCCTTTCCGGTGGCTGAGGCCATTGTAGGCCCAGCCTTGGAACTTTGGCAGCGGCCTGCTTCCTGTCCTGTGCCCTCAGCCAGGATGGCCAGGAAGTATGTGGTCCCTACCGGCTCTTTGCCTGGGTTTTCGGAGCACCCCTCTGCCGAGGGGTTGGTCACCGACAGCGTTTTCCGCCATCCCGGAGCGCTAGGGACGTGGACAAGCCCCCGACAAGGAGTCCAAAAAGCTGGACTACGCTGGGCGCAAGGTGTATGCTGCGTCCTCCCTTGGCCTCCGCCAGGCCAGCTCGGCCGTGCTGATGGCACACTTCTCCCACGCCCTCATGGGCTCCCTGGATGAGGTGATCGCTCATCTCCCGGCTGACCTGCAGACCATGGTCCGGCAGGTTCGGGCCCAGGGTAGGGCGGTGGCGAAGCAGCAGCTCCAAACAGCTCTGGACATAGGGGACTCCTGTGCCAGATTGGTCGCGGTGGCCATGCGCCGCAGAGCATGGCTGAGGATACCCAGGCGTCGTGTCCAGGTACTTCCTGGTGCCCAAGCGGATGGGGGGTTGGCGCCCCATCCTAGATCTCCACGACCTGAATCAGTATCTCGTGTCTCGCACCTTCCGGATGGTAACTCTGAACCAGGTCATACCATCTCTGGAGCGAAACATGTTCTGTTCACTGGATCTACAGGACGCATTCTTTCACGTCCCAATCTGTCCCTCCCACCAGCAGTTCCTCCGCTTCAGGGTCAAAGGGACCCTGTACGAGTTCCGAGCCATGCCGTTCGGCCTGTCATCGGCCCCTCGGGTCTTCATCAAATGCATTGCAGTGATGGTAGCCCGTCTACAGTGTCAAGGGTTTTGCATATACCCCCACCTTGACGATTGGCTCCTGGTGGGTTCCTTCCTGCTGTAGGTGGAGAGGTCTAGGGACCTGGCCCTCTGAACCTGTTCCAGATTAGGCCTTCTGATCAAGGAGGCCAAGTCAGAACTCGTGCCCTTTCAGGTGATGGGCTTTGTTGGGGCAGAGCTCTACTCTCGTCAAACCAGAGCTCGGCTTCTGGTGGACAGGGCGGAGGTTCTTTTCTCCTTTGCCCAATAATTTCTGGTTGGGCACTTGCGCCCTGCCCGGGACTTCCTGTGCCTTCTGGGTTACATGGTGGCGTGCACCTCAGTGGTCCATTGGGCCAGATTGCACATGCGTCCGCTCCAGTGGGAGCTGGCCTCTCAGTGGACTCTGCGTCAAGGTCATTTCGACCAGCTGTTCACTGTCTCCTAGAAGATGTGGAACACTCTCCAATGGTGGACCGTCCCTGGTCGTCTGCAGGAAGGGATCTAGTTTGTCTGCCCCGAGCCGACGGTCGTCCTCACGACCGATGCCTCTCTCATGGGCTAAACCTCCTCCCCCTTTGGGATCTTTTGCTTTTGCTGGTTTTGGCAAAGCTCATGGGCAAGCCATTCGAACCCGTGCACAAGTGTGAGCTCTCGCACTTGTCGTGGAAGACTGCCTTCCTGGTGGCTATCACATCAGCCAGAAGGACAGGGGAGCTCCAGGCACTTTCAGTGGACTCGCCTTATCTGGTCTTTCACAGGGACAAAGTTGTCCAGCGCCCCAACCTGAAATTCCTTCCAAAGGTGCTGTCAGAGTTTCACCTTAACCAGGTGTAGACTCTGCCGGTATATTCCCCTAACTACACCTCGGACGCAGAGTACAGGCTCCATACCCTGGACCTTAGACATGCTCTTTCCTACTACAAGGAGAGGACGGCGGAAATTCAGGGAGAGGTTCGCCAGCTGTTTGTCACCTACGCTGAAGCAGCTTCTGGCAGACCTGCAGCCAAACGGACCATTGTAAGATGGATTACATCATGCTTAGGTCTGTGCTATGAGTTGGCGGGCAAGGAGCCTCCCAGAGGGATAAGAACTCATTCTACCTGCCATACTGCTGCATCAGTGGCTGCTTCCAGGGACATCCCTATCCAGGAAATCTGTCGGGCTGCTACCTGGATCAGCAAGCACCTTCATTACCCACTACCCCATCGACCTTGAGTTACGACAGGATGCTAGTTTTGGGGCCTCTGTTTTCCAATCTCTGTTTCCTAAGTAGGGGGTGTGCGCCTTGCCTGCCTCCTCCCATAGAACTGCTAGGAGTCTGCCAAAGACTGTGGATGAACAACATATCCACGCTCCTAGAAGAACAGAACAGGTTACTCACCTGTAACAGTAGTTCTAGGAGTGGTATATGTTGTTCATCCACACGCACCCACCCGACCTCCACGGCTTTAGGCGCATCACCTTGCTTCCAGCGGGCTAAGATCTGGCATCATGGGGTGGAGCTCAGGTATATACCACCCGGGTGGGTGACAGGAGTCCGCTTGAAGACTTCCAGCAAAATTTAAAGGGGGAAAGTGACATGCCAAAGAGTGGATGAACAACATATACCACTCCTAGAACTACTGTTACAGGTGAGTAACCTGTTTTTTCCTGTACGTGCTCCTCATTTGTGAGCACCAGATCAAGAATTGCCTCAGCTCTTGTTGGTTCAGTGATGCCCTGAGTCAGGAACCCACTCTGCAGTCCTTCCAGGATCATCTGACTCCTAGCACATGTTGTGGAGGGTATGCTCCAGTCCACCTTGGGCATACAAATTCCTGATTGGAGGACCACAGAGTTTGGTTGGTGTTTCTCATTTGTTGACTTTTTTTTTTTTCCTTGTGCTTGCAGGTGTGACGGTGTGTGTGCTGTCCTTGGCCAATCTCCAACCAGGAACCGTTGGAGACAACCTCCTTCTGTCTCGGCTGGAGAAGGGCTGTGCTCCACTTACAGTCCATATACCAACCTCAAAAGCACGGGTAAGAGACCAGTGAGAAGCAATGAGCTGCTTTGTGGGGCTGTGTTGGGATGACTGATAACCATAAGTGGGAGGTGACTTGTCAAGTTCTGTACATAGCTGCCCCCTAGTGGCAGTGGCTCACTATGGTTACTAATGTATACAAGGACAGTAACAGACCAGATCTTTCAAGAATTGATCTTCACCAGTCAGTCCCACATATGGATCCAAGACTTGAGGCGCTAGGACCCAGCAGGAGCAGACTTTTGCAGCCTGGGAGGGAATAAACGTGTCTGCCGGCACCACCTGTGTAACGAACGTAGTGATGTCTTGCTCGTGAGTTGGTCAGTAACAGATACTGGTCCCTCCCTTCCTCAGTTCGGTTTCTCCTGTCATAGAACGTGCATCGTGGGAGCCTTCAGTCATTGAAACTGCGTCACAACTTCTCCATTTGTGACTGTTCATTCGACACTGATACAGTATATATTTTTTTTTAACGCAGTGTATTTTATCTGTTCCGCTAATGTCATTTTAGAGCAGTGCTGAACCTTTTCTTTTAAATAAGTTTTGTTTTTTTTTTCGTTGTCATGTCTGATCCTTACATATATAAGGACAAGGGCATCCCCCCATGTGTCGGTGCTCCTGTGGGGGTCAGATTGCTGTCCAGGATCAACAAGATAAATGCTGGAAATGCCTTGGCGCTGACCATGACGTACATAGGTGTGACACCTGCTTCTCCATGGCGTATTCAACCCTCAAAATGCATGTGAAAGTGGGTCACAAGCCCCTCTGCCTTCTGAGGCAAATGTCACACCAGGGATGTCAAGGTAAGGTCCCTGGACTCTTTCTCTGAGTCTTTTCCCAGTACATGTGGTGACGTTTTGGGCATTCCCTACGCTTGTTTTGTAGAGACATCTGGGTGGGGCCGAGGGAGTCTGGACAACTGGCTTCCTCGGGGTGGCTGGCTGAGGAGCAGCGGATACCCCTGCTGGTGAGGCTGAAGCTGTAATCTCGGTATACACTGGTGGGCACCCTGGCTTCTAGTACTAAGGCCAGAACTGGTGAGCAGCGCAGTGCCAGCCATAAGACTAGGCCCACTTCTGCCATTGCTCACGGTGCCGGAAGACTAAAAGGTTCTGGAGCTGACCCCATCTCGGACCCCAGATTGTGATTATCTGTTTTCCTTGAGCACCATTATAGCCTGGCAGAGGATGATGACGCCAGCCTTGGGCTTGTGGAGAGAGTGGTGGTGATGGAGACCATCCTGGGCCTGGTTCCAAATCAGACTCTGAGCTTAGAGTATCTCCCATAGTTGTCCCTCGGATTGACGTCTGGGACAGCATTATGTCCCCATTCTGGTGCAGTTTATGGCTCCGGTTCCAATTCCTGATCTGGTCCCAGTGCTGTTCACGGTGCTGGGTCAGGTTCTGGTGCCGCCGGTGGTGCCAGTGCCAGGACCAACTCTAGGAGTGTCCCTGGCCTGATTGTTGGGCTTACCTCGTGGGGCAGTGTTAGCACTGATGCGGGATTGGAGCCTGATGCTGGGCATGTACCTGGCCCCTTGTCCAGTGCTGGTGGCCGCTTCAATGAGGGCCTCAGCGCTAGCCCAGTACCTAGCTTCTCCCTCAGACTGGCTGGCCCTGTTACTGGTGGGGACTGGGACCACCCTGATTGGCCCTGTCACTCTGCTCTCCCCATCTGGGAGTTTCCCCCAGAGTTTTCATCTGGACCGATCCTCTGAGGTTGATCGGTTCCACTCAGATGAGTTTACCAGGTTCTTCCTTCGTACATGGTCCCCTGAGCATTCTTACAGCCTTGGCAGTGGACCTGGCCGGTTATCCAGGACCTTCCTCCTCCTTCCCTTCCTCTGCACCCCTCTTCTGACAGGTATTTCAAGTTCCCTGTGGCCTATGACTTGGCAACAACTCAGAACTATAGCTGGTGTGTTCCACCAGTACCACCTTAAGGCAGACCAGGCCCATTTCAAGCCTGAGGGTCCTGCACCACCATTGTCTGAATTCAGCTGCTCCTCTCCTATTTCTCCTGAGGAGCATTTCTAGGGACGTGGATATGTTGTTCAATCCACACTTATTGGCAGGTTCCTTGCCGCTTTAAATCTTGCCAGAAGGTCTTCAAGCTGGCTCCTTCCACCCACTCGAGTGGTAAAACTCTCGGCTCCGCCCCATGACGCCAGATCTTCCTTACCACTTGGAAGCTCAGGTTCCCTCCTTAGCGCTCTGCGTTTTGGGCCTGGATTCACACTCTTTGGTTAAACAAACTTATTCTAAAATTTAAAAGACTTCGGTCTTTTTCCCTTACAGCTGCGATGGACAAATCGACTCCCGGATTTCGTCTGTGCCCTTGCGGGCAGATGATGTCCCGGACCGACCCGCATTCCATGTGTGTTTACTGCCTAGGACTCTGCCATGACTCACAGGCTTGTGAGTTTTGCAAATCCTTTTCGGCTTCGGGCTTGGAGGACCGCACTGTCCGATTGCTCTTGGGGCGACCTGAAAAATGTTATCCTCCGGTCAAGTCGAAGGAGGCCCGTTGGGCGGTGGGCTCGGCAGACCAGCTGGAGCAGATGATAGCCCTCGAGGAGGAGGCGGCCCAGGCTGCATCTTCATCTTCCTCAGTCACTGCATTTATCCCGCTCTCCTTGGGCTCTTGTTACACAGCTTCTTTTAAGGAGCTTTGCCAGTGCCTCTCCACCTAGGGAGAAGGGCCATCGGGACATTCCTCTCCGTCCAAGAAGGAGGACTCCAAAGGTAAGTCCCACCATCGACGTTCGTGGGAGCGGGAGAGGTCCCATTCCCTGGATAGTCTACTTCGGTCGAGGTTGCGGCTAAGGCCGCTGGCTTCACGGTGTCCCCTTCAGGTCAGCTGGCCGAGACAACCGTCGACGCGGTTGAGATTTTTCTCGACCCATCAGACAGTTTGTCGACTGGAGAACCCTTCTTTACTGGTTTCCCCCAGTGGAAACTAAGGACTTGCCTGTGCCGGAGTCCCAGGTTAAAGTCCCTGAACCGAGGGAGGAGCGGTATTCCCCCGGCCCCTCTCTGACCCACCCTCGGAATCCCCAAAGGTCTGTCTCGGACTTCTTCCAGGTCCAGCCGGTCCTGCCGTTGGCGGTCTCTGTCTCGGCACCATGGAAAGTGGCGGCGCCGCTCATCCTCGTCATCCTCTTCAGAGGATAAGCTCCGCGCAGGTTGCGTCGGCGCTACAAGGATTTAATGTGGCAGCAGCTCTTATTGTCCGGGAATAAGCAGACTCGGTCACCATCTCCAGCCATTAAGTGGCCATCACCGGAGTGGCCGAAGCAACACCTCGTAGTGGTCGAAGAGCTAAAGCTGGCAACGGTTGTTAGGCTGAAACCGGCTGCACCACCCATTGTGGTGGGAACCTCTGCCTCCACAACCGAAGACTGGGGCCCCGACCAAGGATTCTCTGTCGGGTCAGGGTTTGCCCTATAGGTTGTTGGTCACTCTCACTCCCGATCGACCTCTGCATGTGGAGGGTGGGTCAGGCGCTCGGCAGCTGTTTGCAGACTCCTCAGAGTCTGACGACTCCTCGTTCTCCAGGCTGCTTGACCTGGAGTCCACTGGGGGTCAGTCGGTAGACGAGAGCCCATCCTCGTTCCTCGGAATGCTTAGACTCATCTCAGTATCCGCTGGGATGAAGCTCGAACCCGTTTCAAAACGGGCCAAGTATCCCCTCTCGGAGATACTGGACTGAGGGGATTCCCCTACGGAGGCCTTCCCAGTGGCCAAAACCATTGTTGGCCTGGCTCTGGAGCTGCGGCAGTGGCCAGCTTCTTGTCCAGCACCTTCGGCCAGGATGGCTCGGAAGTATGCTGTCCCTACCAGTTCACTCTCCGGTTTCTCAGAGCACCCCTCCACGGAGGGGTTAGTGACCGACAGCGTTTTCCGACGTTCCGGGAACGCTTGGGATGTGGACAAGCCACCCGATAAGGAGTCCAAGAAATTGGGCTACTCCGGGCGGAAAGTATATGCTGCTTCCTCTCTAGGCCTTCATCAGGCTAGCTCGGCCGTCCTGATGGCACACTTTTCACATGCCCTTTTGGGCGCCCTGGATGAGGTGATTCCTCATCTCCTGGCTGACCTTCAAACAACGGTCAAGCAGGTGCGGGACCAGGGAAGGGCGGTGGCCAAACAGCAGCTCCAAACTTCTTTGGACATCGCTGACTTGTGTGCCCGGTCGGTAGAGGCCGCAGTGGCCATACGCCGCAGTGCTTGGCTGCGGATCTCCACCTTTACGGCAGATACCCAGCACAAGCTGGCAGACATTCCCTTCCTGGGTACCGACTTGTTCGGTCCTGGGGTGGAGGGTCATCTCCAACGGATCGAAGTCCAACGACACCTTGGACTCTGTCACGTCTGCCCAGAAGGACAAAGGCCGCCAGCAGCAGTGTAAGCCCTTTCGTTCTTCAGCCCCTGCGGCACATCAGGGCCAGCAGGCTCGCACTTGGCACCCCAAAATCCAAGCCTGCTGCTTCCTCCAGCAGGAAGTCTGGAGGGAAAGGCCCAGGCGGCTTTTCGGCCGGCCCTTCCTCCAAGCCTGCCCAGTGACTGGTTGAGGGATGTCACCCCCAACCTCGTCACTCATCCCCGGGTTCCCCCCGTGGGGGGACGGCTCCGCCACTTCCTTTCCGCCGCCTGGTCAGTTATCACCACTGACCGCTGGGTGTTGGAAGTGGTAGGTAGGGGTCTGCCTCTGGAATTCGAGCAGTCCCCACCCTATCGAGCCATTGCCCCATGGGGGGGCTACAGGTTCCGCAGCCTCTGTCGGCTCATCGAGCAGACATTGCCCTGATCCTCCAGAAGGAGGTGATCAGGGAGGTAGTGGACCCTCCTCCAGACCCAGGGTTTGTGTCCAGGTACTTCCTGGTCCCAAAACGGACAGGGGGCTGGCACCCCATTCTCTACCTACACGACCTGAGCAAGTTCCTAAGGTCTCGCACCTTCAGGATGGTCACTCTGGCTCAGATCATTCCATCCTTGGAATGAGGCATGTGGTCCTGCTCTCTGTACGTTCAGGACACGTTCTTTCATGTCCCAATCCGTCCGTCTCACCAGCAGTTCCTCCACTTCGGGGCAGAGGGATCTCTTAACGAGTTCTGGGACATGCCCTTCGGCCTCTCTCCAGCTCCCAGGGTCTTCACCAAATGCATGGTAGTGGTGACAGCATTCCTGCGGCGCTGAAGGGTCCATGTGTACCCTTACCTGGACGACTGGCTGATTGCAGACCCCTCCAGGTTGGAGTTGGAGCAGTCCAGGGATCTGGCCCTCCAGGTCTGCTCTCAGGTGGGCCTCCTTATTGAGGCCAAATCGGAACTTGTGCCAGCGCAGGTGATTCAGTTCATCGGGGCAGAGCTCAACTCTCTGCGAGCCAGAGCACAGCTCCCGGCAGACAGGGCCGAGGTACTTTCCTCCTTTGCCCAGTCATTTCAGGTTGGGCAATTACACCCTGCCCGGGACTTCCTGCGCCTCCTGGGCCTCATGGCGGCCTGCACCAGCATGGTCCGTTGGCACTTGCGTCCCCTACAATGGGGACTGGCCAGCCAATGGTCACAGCGCTCTGATCCTTTGGATCAGCCAGTGATGGTGACCCAGGAGATGTGGAACGCTCTGTAGTGGTGGACCGTTCCAGCTCATCTGCAGGAGGGCATCCCGTTTGTCCGCCCTGAGCCGACGGTTTCTCTATCGACCGATGCGCCTCTGGGTTGAGGTGCTCATCTGGGGGAGCACAGAGCGCACAGCCTCTAGTTCCCTCGGGAGTCCCGATGCCACATTAACCTGCTGGAGCTTCTAGCGGTTCGTCTAGCCCTCACTGCCTTCGCTCCGTTTGTATGGGGTCAAGTGGTCCAGGTCCAGACGGACAATACCACGACCATGTACTACCTAAACCGCCAGGGCGGGACGCGCTCCATGCCTCTGTGCAGGGAAGCTCTCCGCATTTGGTCCCTCGTGCACAGCCTGGAGGTGGATCTCCTTGCCTTCCATGTGGCAGGAGCCTCCAACATTCTGGCCGATGCTCTAAGCCGGATAAGAGCTGCGTCCCACGAGTGGTCTCTCCTGCCGGAGGTAGTACAATATCTGTTCTCCCACTGGGACATGCCTCAGGTTGACCTGTTTGCCTCCAGGGAGAATGCGAAGCTGAGACTGTTTCATGCCCGGCCCCCTCAGCAGGGCTCGCTGCAGGGGGATGCCTTCTCGAGGCCGTGGACCCTGGGCCTCTTCTACGCCTTTTCCCCATTTCCCTTGATCCACAAGGTGCTCTTCAAGGTGAGGAGGGGCAGGGTGCAGGTGATTCTGGTAGCCCCAGACTGGCCCCGCCAGTTCTGGTATCCAGATCTCCCCAGTCTCAGCTCGAGGCTCCCGAGGCGGCTTCCAGCCCACCCGGACCTGATCTCGGTCAATCAGGGGAAGGTATTCCATCCGGACCTTCAATCCCTGTACCTGACGGCCTGGTTCCTGAGCTGCTAGAGTTCCAGGCCTTGGGTCTTTCTGACGAGGTCCTCAACGTTGTTGAGGCTTCCCGTAAGGAGTCTACCAGAAAATGCTATGCCTTTAAATGGAAGAGATTGTCCATTTGATGTCGGGGCAAGGGCCTGGACCCTTCCTCCTGCTCCTTGGCAAGCATTCTGGACTACCTGTGGTCCCTTTCTCAGCTAGGGCTTCAGTCGACGACCGTTAAGGTGCACCTGGCAGCCATCTTTGCTTACCGGGCGCGGGCCGGGAAGCAGTCTGTGGCGCAGGAGAAGGTGGTTGGGCGCTTTTTCAAAGGTCTTGATCACATATCCCCTTCGGTGCGAGAACCTCCACCTCCGTGGGATCTGCTGCTGGTATTGGCTAAGCTCATGGGCAAGTCATTCGAATCGATGCACAGGTGTGACATCTCACCTGTCGTGGAAGACCGCCTTCTTGGTGGCTGTCACGTCAGCCAGAAGGATGGGAGAGCTCCAGGCACTTTCCATCGAGTCTCCTTATCTGGTCTTCCACAGGGACAAGGTTGTCCTGCGCCGCCACCCGAAATTCCTTCCGAAGGTGGTGTAGGAGTTTCACCTTAACCAGGTGTTGACTCTGCTGGTGTTCTACACCAGTCACACCTTGGAGGCCGAATATAGGCTCCATACTTTGGACCCTAGAAGAGCGCTCGCTTATTACAAGGAGCGGACGGCTGAAGTTCGGGGAGAGGTTCGCCAGCCGTTTGTCACCTACGCTGAAGCCGCACCTGGCAGACCTGCAGCCAAGCGGACGATAGGCAGGTGGGTCACCTCCTGCATAGATCTCTGCTATAGGTTGGCGGGCATGGAGCCTCCCAGAGGGGTAAGAGCTCATTCTACCCGCCATACTGCTGCTTCGGTGGCTGCTTCCAGGAACGTCCCTATCCAGGAAATCTGCAGGGCTGCTACCAGGAAGTCAGCACACACCTTCATTACCCATTACCACATGGATCTTGAGTCACGTCGGGATGCTGGTTTTGGGACCTCGGTTCTCCAGTCTTTATTCCCTAAGTATGGGGTGTGCGCCTTGCCTTCCTCCTCCCGGAGAACTGCTAGGAGTCTGCCAGACAGTGTGGATGAACAACATATCCATGTCCTAAATACAGGTTACTCACCTGTAACAGGAGTTCTGGAATGGTGTATGTTTATCCATATGACCCACCGGCCTCCCTGAACTGACGCACAACTGGCTTCCAATGAGCTGAGATCTGGCGTCGTAGAGAGCGAGCCAGAGTTTTACCACCGGGTGGGTGGGAGGAGTCAGCTTGAAGACCTTCCGGCAAGATTTAAAGCGGCAAGGAACCTGCCAGACAGTGTGGATCAACAACATATACTATTTCTGGGGGACCGCCCTCTTTTTATATGATGCCTGACGTCGGGGGTGGGACCGACGTTGGGGGCGGTCCCTGCTGAATACTGCTAGCTAGAAATTTTCTGTGGGGTCGCCGGCTTAAGTCCTAATGGTGTAACCTGCTGCAAGAGCTGTTCTCGAAGATCTTCTTTTACGGTAAGTTCTTGCGTAACTGTACTTTACGTAAGAACTTACTGTAATAGTAGATCTTCAAGAGAAGCTCTTGCAGCAGATATACTTCCCTTCCTCCTTCCCCCGGAGATCTCCTGTTGCATGCAACTGCTACCATTTCCTTTTCCTGCTTGATGAAAAAGTGCCTTTTGAAGACTTCTGTGACAGGTTTTTGTAGATCCAACTGCTGGTGTCTCCAGTGGTGCAAGAACTGGGGTACACTGGGGACCGCCGCCTTTTATACTGGGGGGGTGGTTCCCACTTGGTACTGCTGGTTTAAAGGTTTCCCTTGGGGGTCCTGTTGCTGATCGGGTCAGTCCTGTACGTGTTACCTGCTGCAAAAGCTTCTTTCAAAGATCTACTGTTACGGTAAGTTCTTGCATAGCTGTACTATAGACTGTACTTCTTAGCCTTTCCCTTGGCGCCCCCGGCCCCCAAGCATCTATACTAGCATTGGCTCTCCAGGGGACTGCCACAGGTCAGTCTGTCTCCCTTTGAGGCACCACAGGGTGAGGAACTCGGAAGCTTGAGGATAAACCTATCAATTGGCAATGCCTGAGCTAATAGAAAAGGAAGTTATGGTAAGTATGAAGAAATTTCTTCTATGGTTCACATCCACACAACCCACCCGGTCTCCTCTGGTAAGTGGCACATGGATCCCTGCTTCCAGCATGCAAGATCTGACATGAGGCAGATTTGGGGGTTGGGGGGGTGTAATACTGCCAGGTTGGAGGAGGAGGAGCTTAGCTTAAAGACATTCGGCAAGTTAGCATATTCCAGTCGAACTGCCAGTGTGGATGTGAACCATATACCACTCCTAGAACTATGATTACAGGTGAGTAATCTATGTTTCACACACAACTTGGATGTTGTCTTTTGGTGGGAGGAGTCTATAAAAGGATAAACTATAGAAGTGGTAGAGACTCCCATGCTTACTAAGCCTTGGAGTCCTTGCCTCCTCCCCCAAATAGTCCCCCTGGCATTTGGTTAGTGCTCCCTTCAGGTTCCTACTGTGGAATACCAGCCACAGGGGTTCCCAGACCATTTGTATGGGACTAGGATTTCTTGGGTTATCTTCATGAGAGGCAACCTAAGGTGACCACTGAGATGAGTAGCCACAATTGTGGAAACGAGTGTAAATATAAAATGTGACTGGTTTAAGTTCCTACCTGAAAGAAGCCCCTTCAGCAGAACAAGCACACTAGTACTGTACTACATACTGTGTCCACACTTGGTATGAGTTACTGTCTTGCAGTTGTACTTTAAGCCAGCATGACCGGTACCAAATGGAAGACAGCTGCCCTGCTCATCCAACCAGGTATCAAAAGCAGCTGTCCCCATCCATCGAACTTAATGCCCTCATGATGGCAGCTGTCCCCCGCCCATTGAATCTGTTGCCCAAAAGCAGATGTCCCCGTTAACTGAACCCATTGTCCAAATGATGGCAGCTGTCTATCGAACCTGGTGTTGAAACAGAGGCAGCTGCCCTCTTCCGTCGAACCCCATGTCAAAACAAAGTGGCTGTCCTGCCTATCAAACCTATTGTTCAAAGAATGATGGCCCTCAACTACTGAATCCTGATGCAAAAGAGAGGGCTTCAGAATTCTCTGGGTCAGTTTCCTGTCCTGGTTATATACACACAGAATACCAAGGGGGTGGGAGCTTTTAGGTTTAATGGTATGCTACAATTTCTTCTGTGATATCATGCCAAATAGAGAAATCTGTTCATTAAAACATTTTTTTTTTTCTTCACTACAGATGTCCCTTAGTTCAGCACTGTGCGAATTTGACGCCATCATGAAAGAACAGAAATCTATCTGTAACCTGACTGATAAGAGGGAGTGGTGGGAGGGACGAATAGACCTGGACAGAAGGATGAAGGTAATATGTGATCGGTAACCCAGATTGTACCTGTGTTTGTGGAGGCATTGGTGAAATGATATATAAGAAAATCATTGAAAACTTATCGTGCGTATATAGCCAGTTGTGTAATACAGTGGATTAGTAACTGGCTGCAGGACAGGAAACACAGTACTGCGTAATGGCAGACTATCAGCATGGAAACTTATGACCAGTGGTGTCCCACAGGGGTCTGTACTCTGATGAGCACTGCATAAGGTATTTTGGCTGATGACACCAGGATGGCAAGAGGAGTTGCGGCTCAGGAGATAAACAAGCTGCAGAAAGACTTAGACAAGTCTGGGCATGGGCAAAGAGATGGCAGAAGACATGTTGAGAAATGCAGTCATGCACGTTGGAAAGAATTGAAAACCTAGGTACTGCTTAAATACTTTAGATTACTGAAAGTAGACTAGAGAAAGACCTAGGAGTGGCAATCAGTAGTCCATTCAGATGGGTGCCTGCAGTGTAGGGTGACGAGTACCAAGGTAAACTGAATTATGGCATGCATCAAGAGAAACTTCCTAAACAGGTAAAAAGATACTGTACGACTCCTTATTTCCACTGTGAATTTATTTCTGCTATATCTGCGAAGTACTCTGTACTGCTTAAATAAATTTATAGCTGATTAAAAATGACAAACTCCGAAAACCACGTGGTGTTAGATACAAGTTCTGACCACAGTTATTCGGTACCTTTAGTTTAGCACAAGTTTGCCACATCTAGTTTATTTTGATGAAAACTAAGTTCTCATCAAACTCCGTACCCCACAGACTCTTGCTGAAGAAGATGGATGATCTGGGTACAGCTAAGTTCACAGTAAACCGGGTAGGTGACTGGCTAAAGGGGAGGCAGCAGAGGGTAGTGGTCAGTGGGATTAAATCAGAAGAGGGAGGTCACAAGCGGGGTTCCACAGGGATCTGTCCTGGGTCCGCTCCTCTTCAACATGTTGATCAGCAACATTGGTGAGGGGATGCAGGGCAGGCTTTGTCCGCACAGATGCCACTAAGCTTTGTGGGAGGATGGATAGTGATGAGGAAATAAAGGAAATGCAGAGACTTGCAAAAGCTGGAGGGGTGGTCGGTGGTTTGGCAGCTGTAATTCAGCGCCAGAAAGTGCAAGGTGTTGTACCTAGGGAACAAGAACCCCAGGACGGAGTGCTGGATGGGAGGGGTGAGACTTTGAAGTTATCAGTGACTCCCTCAAGCAATCAAGTGCAGCAACACTATAGCAGGGTGAGTAGAATGCTTGGATGTATCAGGAGGGTTCCTTGTAGCAGAAAAAGGGAGATACCTGCCCTGTCTAGATCCTTGATGAGGCCACACCTGGAGTTACTGCACCCAGTTTTGGGATCCTCTCCTCAAGAAGGTTGATAGGCTCAAGAAAGTGCTGCACAGGGTAACAAAACTGATTCGGGGCCAGCAGGGTATGTCCTGTGAGGAGCTTTCCACGGCTTTGAACATGTACTTGCTGGAGACTAGAAGGAAGAGGGGAGAGAGATGACGGAGTCCTTCAGATTCCTAAAAGGAATTAAAGGGTGGAACTATTTAACGTGAATACCAGCTTGTGGTTTTGTCTTCACGAGTGGAAGGGTGGTGGAGCTGTGGAACAGGCTGCCAGCTGAGATGGTGGGTGCAGAAATCCGTAGTGGTTTGAAACATGGCTGGGATAGAATGAAGGATATAGTGGTTGGCTCAGGTTGTCAGAATCAGGGAGCAGAATGGAGAGGGCTAGCACCCTGAAGGAATAGTAGGCCTCAGGGATAAATGGGCAACTTGGGCAGACTGGATGAACCTTGGTCTCTTTCTGCCATCATTGTCTGTATTTATAAGTTTGAAATTGTAGAAGCTCACTGTAGGACCTGTGAGCCAAGTAAGCAAACCAGACAGACTGCTCGAACAGTGGGGTGAGAGGAAGCACTTGAGATCTGCCAGTTTGGCAGTCAATGTGTGCTTTTAAAATAGCAGCCTTTCTAGGGGTGTGGATATGGTGTACTAGCCACATTTCTGGCAGAATTCCTTTCCCCTTTTTGTTGCTGGAAGGTCTTCAAGCTAGCTTCTCCAACCCACCCGGATGGTATCCTCTTCAGCACTGCCCCATAATGTCAGAACTTCCTTTCCGCTGGAAGAAGGTTCCCTCCGTAGCTCTCCATGTAGGCCCTATTATCCGTTTGTTAATCCTTTTGGTCTTTGGGTTGATTTGCGGTTTTCACCATTGAAGCGTGATGGACTCTACTGATTTCTAAATAGAAGCCCAGTTTTAAATGTCTGTGCGGAAAGAAAATGTCACGTATGGACCCTCACACCACGTGCGTCTACTGCCTGGACCAGGAACACAAATCCCAGGCTTGTGGCCTGTCCCCCTTTACACCCTCCAGTTTGGAGGACGGTTTGTCTAACTTTTGCTTTGGGTATCCTGAGCGAGCACGCACCTCTCCCATTCTGTCCAGACATGCCAGTCGGGTGGTCTCTGCGACTGTGGGTTCCACCCAAGAGTAAGCAGCTTTCCAGGAAGCTGCAGCCAAATCCATGGCGGGCACTTAATTGGTGTCCACGCTGGTCATGCTGGGCTTTAGCGCCTCTTTTACTGGGGCATTCCAGGACTTATGCCAGTTCCTTTTTACACTCAGGGAGGGCCCTTCCTTTGGGTCCAACTCTTTAAAATCTTCAAATAAGGACTCCAAGGAGAAAATTAAAGTCCTACCGCAGGTCATGGGACAGGGAGCACTCTCAGGCCTTGGATTCCCATGCTCCTGCTTCGACCCTCATCAATGAGTCTACTTCAAGCAGCGCGTTTGTCCAGGCTGTTGGCCCCACGATGTCACCATCAGGCTTGTCGGTTGAGACGCGGGCCAAGCAGGCTGTTGAGACTTTCCTCGACCCGAACAACCCGTCATCACAGGACGAGGAGAATACTTCCCTCTCCAGGACTTTGGTCCTGCCTATCCAGTCCGAAGGCAGGACGGATCAGCTTCCTAAGTCGGTCCCTAACCATTGGGACCACAAGCTTATGGGGGATCCTGAGCACCCCTCACCAGTTTGTCTCCCTTTGCTGTCCAGTCCACCAACGGTCAAGGTTGAGCAGCTGTCGCCAGGATTGCCAGTCTCTCTCTCGACACTTGGGAAGGCAATGCCACCGTCATTCCTTCTCTTTGGCGAAGGACCAGCTCTGCTGCAAGTTGCAACAGTGCTTGTGAGGAGCTCATGTAGTAGCAGCTCCTTTTGGGTGCTGGACCTAAGTTGGTGCCAGGTCCTACCGCAGCGCTCCCATGGTTGCCCCCACCTCAGCCTGAACCTGTCCCGGCTCGACCTCTCTTGGCGATTCAAGTGGGATCCCTGACACCTTAGCCGAAGGAGCCCCCCCCCCCAAGCACACACCTGTACTGCTCCTGGGCTTCCGCGACTGCTGTCTGTTATGGTTACTCAAACCAGTGAGCCCTGCAGTTATTAGGGACTTGGGGAAATTGGTTGATCGGTCTTCCTGATCCCTAGCAGATCGGAGGCCTCTTCCATACATTTCCTGCCCTATTTACCAAGAGTCAGAGGAAGGTTTGCCGCCGGACCATGGTTCCACCTCCTTTGGGATCGTGCTTCACCTTATTTTGGAGGTTACAGGAATCCAGTTGGAGTCTGTTCAGAAACGAGCCAAATATCTCCTCACCAAAATCCTCAAACCCCCCCCCGTTTGCCTTCCCGGTGGCTGAAGCCATTCTTGGACCTTCGTTGGAGCTCTGGCAATGTCCGGCATCTTGTCCTACGTAGTCAGCCCGTATAGCTCACAAGTACATGGATCTTACTTTGAGAAATGGCTCTTGCTGCAGGTTATACCATTAGGACTGAAGCCGGTAGGTGCCAGGACCCCACGGGAAAAAATCTAGCTAGCAGTATCCAGTGGGGGACCGCCCCCAACATCGGCCCCTCCCCAACGTCTGGCATCACATAAAAGGGGGCAGTGCACCAACATCCCCAGTTCTTTTCCCGCCATCAACTCGCCAGCATCAGCCTCACGGATGCCTGCACAGACGAACAATGCGTGAAATATCTTCATCGGAATTAATACTCCATGTCTACTTCTCCTCCCTTCTCTCAAAACCCTCCAGTGTGCCTCTTGACTTTCCTACCCTCTTGAGGAGGTTCAAGACTCCCGACCACTAAGGAGCCCACTCTGCCTCCCAGGGGCAGATCTAGAGAGCGAAAGAGATGTCTATCACGGTCTCTCTCAGGGTCTCAGAGCCCAAAACGACCCGGGGCAGATGACACTCACCGGGGGATGACTCCAGACCGGATACGTCCGATACCTCCAGGTCTCCATCCCCCTTTAGTCCCTCATCACCAGACCCACGAGACCTCCCAAGGTCATCACCGGATGATCCCTCTTTCTCAGAAATCACGAGGCACATCCTGGAGAATATGGGATGGGAGACAGAAGACTTAGATCCTGAGACAACACCTTGCCCGATACCTCTGGCAAAAGGATCCAAAGCCTGTGGTGGTCCCACCTCTGGTGGACACCTTTATAGATGTCATCAAGGTGGCTTGGAAGCGTCCTCATTCGACAACAGCTGTTTGAAAAAAGGCTGGCTTCCTCTACAGAGCTCCTCTAGAGGACCTGTATTTGGCACAACAACCCCTGGTCGACTTCCTGGTCATTATTGCATCTCATGATCGGTTTCAGTGGCCTCAACACCTGAGTACCCAGCCTCCGGACCAGGAATCTAAGCAGTTAGATTCTATGGGAAGATGCATGTACGCGGCTGCTACATGCTCGATAAGGTCTTTGAACTACCTCACGCACATGGTGCAGTTTCAAAATGCCCTTTGGGAACAGGGACAAGACCTTATGAAGGATTTCTTGCTCAACCTCCTTCATACTGGGTCAGACGTTGGGACCCAGGTTCTCTGAGCCGCTTACGATTCGGTGGCTTGGCTGCCAGGGGAGCAGCCTCAGGCGTTTGTTTCCAGAGACACTCTTGGTTGAGAGTCTCTGGCTTTACCCCGGACGTCAGAACATCCCGGACGTCCCTTATAATGGAGCTGTCCTGTTCAGTGAGAAATCTGATAAGGTCATCACCCGGCTACAGGATGCAGGGAAGGCAGTTCGGACTGTACAAGGCCATGTACAGACACAAATCTGGTTCCTTTCGTAGGAACCAGAACAGTTTTCGCGGCTGGTAACAGTAACAGCCACGTTCCGGCCAGCAACCCAGGGGCAACTTTAGTTGTAAAGGGCAAGCCAGATTCCCTGCAGGCCAGGGCCCAAAGCATCCCAAGGCCGCCCAGCCCACGGGCTCCAATACCACCACATCATGACTCCTTCCTGGACCCCACCCCTCCTCTAGATCAAAGGGCTGAGAAGGTCGGAGGTTGCATCTCATCACCTTTCGGGATGGCAGAGGACAACCTCTGACCGGTGGGTGGGTGTTGGTAAATCGAGGACACTCTATCGAGTTCCTCGACCACCCACCATCCAGACCTCCCCTGCTCTCACGCTATTCGGGTCAGCGTGCCCTGCTCATCCAGCAGGAGATCTTGGCCCTCCTGGACAAGGAGGCCATAGAGTATGTTCCACATGAACCAGAGAGGAAAATGTTATTCTAGGAGCGTTGATGTGTTCATCTACACTTCTTGGCATGTCCCCCTTCCACTTTAAATCTTGCCGGAAGTCTTCAAGCTGGCTCCTCCCACCCACCCGGATGGTATATACCTCGGCTCCACCCCATGATGACAGATCTTCCTTTCCGCTGGAAGATGCAGGTTCCCTCGTGCTCTCAGCATATCGTAGGCCCCGGATTCTAACCGTCTGTTTTTACTGAGAATTAAACTCATTCGAGTTCGCAATCTCGCTTTTGTCGCATCTTCCATGGAGAAAAATCCCGATTTTACGCTGGTGCCTGCAGCCAGAAGATGTCACACACAGATCCTCACCTCACGTCGTCTACTGCCTAACTGTCTGCCATGACACCTCGTCATGCAGTTTTTGCCTGGCTTTCCATCCCAACGTCCTGGATGACTGCAAGGCATGCTTGAAGCTGGGGAGACTGGAGAAAAGGAACCCACTGGTGAAATCAAAGGAGGTGAGGTGGGTGGTTTCTGAGGCTGCGGGATCCACCGAACAGCTGGAACAGATGAAGGCATTGGAAAAGGAAGCAGCTCGCCCTTCGGCCACTAGAAGCTTCTTTGTTCCTCTGAACCTTGGCTCCACCTTTATGGGCCCCTTCAAGGAGTTGTGCCAGTCTGTCCCCACTCGGGGTGTCGGGGTGAGGTGCCCTCGGGCTCGCACTTCTCCCCTTCTCAGAAAAGAGAGAAGGACCCCGTGTCTTCGTCTCGGCGAAGACGTTCCTGGGACCAAAAGGTCAGAGTCCCAGGAACACGCGGTCTCTACAGTCGATCGCATCCTCTTCTGCCGGCTTCACGGATCTTCCGTGTGGCCAGGGGACCAAGGAAGTGGCAGACGAGGTCGAAATCCACCTCGACTCGATAGACCCTTTGTTGCCGGCCGTGGCCGACAACTCTTTGGAAAGGACTCCGGTCCTTGTATTCCCTGATGAGACCCAGCCTGCTGGTGTCCCCATCAAGGACCCGTTCCGGACCCTTGTTTTTGACCGACCCCGGTGTCTCCTGATCGGCCGGGTCGGCCTCCCTGATCTCGGTCGAGGTCCAGAACCCCCTCAGCTGAACAACCGAGAAAGCCATAAGCGCTCTGAGAGGCATCGCCACAGGTCCTCATTCTCCTCGGATGAGGAGAGGCTCCGACGGAAGCTCTATTGGCGCTATGAAGACCTCATGTGACAGCAGCTAATACTAACCAGGCAGAAGCGGGCTCCGCCACCCACCCCAGCCATAACTTGGCTTCTGCCTCCTAGGCCGACGCAGACCTCTCCTTAACCAAAGCCACCAATTTCTCCGCCTGTGGGGCCTGCCTGTCTCCTGGTTCGGTCTATTCCGGTGTCTCCACAGATTCTGGTGGAACCACCGCCTAAACAGCCTGAGGGAGGGGCACCCTTGAAAGAGGATCGACGAGACACCGGGCTTCCCCGACGTCTGTCACTCCGGACTGTCCTCGGCACATCGAAGGTGACTTAGGCGGTAGACTGCTCTACCATGACTCCTCTGATTCGGACATCACCGGCTTGCACTCGCATCCCGGGGATGATGAGTCGACGGTCAGGGCAGGGTTGGAGGAAGGTCCTTCCTCCTTCCAGGGCATTCAATGCCTCATCTCCGACTCCACCAGAATGCCCCAGTGCCCCAGGAACCCATCTAGAAAAAGGCAGAGTACCCTCTGACTGACATCCTCAAGAGAGGGATACCCCGACGGAGGCCTTTCCAGTGGCTGAGGCCATTGTTGGCCTGGCCCTTGAACTTTGGCAGCGCCCTGCCTCCTGCCCAGCACCATCTGCCCGCATGGCCTGCAAGTACGCGGTGCCAATGGGGTCCCTTGCTGGGTTCACTGAGAACCCTTCGGCTGAGAGCCTGGTGACCGCCTCAGTGTTTAGGTGTACGGGTAGTTCGGCCGACACTGTCCGACCCCTGGACAAGGAGTCCAAAAATATGGACCACGCTGCCTCTTCTCTGGGCCTTTGTCAGGCCAGCTCGGCTGTTATGGCACACTTCTCCAATGCCCTTCTGGGGTCATTGGACAAGGTCCTCTCTCATCTCCCATGGGATATGCAGACTATGGTCAAGCAGGTCCGTGACCAAGGTCATGCTGTTGCAAAACAGCAGCTCTAGACAGCCTTGGATATAGGAGATTCTTGTACCCGCTCGTTGGCAGCCGCAGGGCTTGGCTGAAGCCTTCCTTCTTCCTGGTGGATACTCGGCATAAGCTTGCTGACGTCCCCTTCCTGGGGACTGACTTGTTCGGTCCAGGAGTGGCTGGTCACCTTCAGTGTATAGAACAGTCCAGTGCCACGTTGGATGCTACTTCTGCCAAGGGTTTTTTCGGGCAAGAACCCGCAGAAGAGAAAAGCCATTTTGGCATTCTTCCCCTGCGGTCAGGCAGCCCTCCTATCAAGGAGATCAACAGCAATAGCAGCAGCAGGCTCAAGCTTGACGCCCGCGGCCCAAGCAGGGTCCTCGACTGCCACGTAAAGGAGGCCGAGGCGCAGTTCCTGGAGCAGTCTCCTCCTCCTCTAAGCCTGCTCATTGACTGGTTGGGGTGGCCATCCCTACACCCATCACATCAGCTTTGGGTCCTCCCATGGGGGGGTAGGCTCTGCCACTTCCTTTCTGCCTGATCCGCTATCACTTTGCACAAGTGGGTTCTCGAAGTGGTCAGTCAGGGACTGCCTCTGGAATTCGAGCAGTACCCTCCCAGTCGAGCCCGAGCCCCTTGGGAGGAACGGATCTTCGCATGCACCCAGTTGGCTCTTCGAGACGACGTGGCTCAGCTCCTTGGCAAGGAAGGCAGTAACTCCAGTGCCGGATCCTCTGACAGACCCAGGCTTTGTTTCCAGGTACTTCCTGGTGCCCAAGTGGATGTCGGGGTTGGTGCCCCATCCTAGATCTCTACGACCTGAATCTGTCTCAGGTCCTGCACCTTTCGGTTGGTCACTCTGAACCAGGTCATACCATCCCTGGAGCGGTACATGTGGTTCTGTTCACTGGATCTTCAGGACACATTCTTTTACGTCCCAATCCGTCTTTCCCATCAGTGGTTCCTCCGCTTCAGGGTCGAAGGGACCCTGTACGAGTTGAGCCATGCTGTTCAGCTTCTCATCAGCTGCTCGGGTCTTCACCAAATGCATTGCAGTGGTGGTGGCCCACCTTCGGCATCGAGGAGTCAGAATCTACCCTTATCTCAGTGACTGGCTCTTGGCAGGTTCCTACCTGTAGCAGGTGGAGAGGTCCAGGGATCTGGCCCTTCAAACCTGCTCCCAACTCGGCCTCCTTATCAACAAGGCCAAGTCGGAACTTGTGCCCTCTCAAGTGATGGGCTTCATCAGGGGAAGAGCTTGACTCTCTTGTCAAGCCAGAGCTTGGCTCCCGGCGGGCAGGGTGGAGGTTCTCTCCTCCTCCTCCTTTGCCCAATCATTTCTGGCTGGGGACTTGTGCCCTGCCTGGGACTTTCTGCACCTTCTGGGTTACATGGCATGCACCTCAATGGTCTGTTGCACCCAGTGGCACATGCACCCCCTCCAATGGGAGCTGGCCGCCCAGTGGACTCAGCGATATGGTTACTTCAACCAGCTGATCACTGTAACCCAGAGGATGTGGGACACTGTCCAATGGGGGACTGCCCCAGACCGGTTGCAGAAAGGGATCCCGTTTGTCCGCCCCGAGCCGACTGTCGTCCTTATGACCGATGCCTCTCTCATGGGCTGGGGAGCCCATATGGGGACAACAGGGCCCACAGGTTCTGGACCCCCAAGGAGTCCTGATGCCACATCAACCTGTTGGAGCTCAGAGCAGTTAAACTGGCGCTGTCAACTTTCACTCCTCAGCTCCGGGGTCAAGTGGTTCAAGTCTAAACGGACAATACCATGACCATGTACTACCTCAACAAACAGGGCGGCACACACTCCCGTCTGCTGTGCAAGGAGGCGCTCCACATCTGGACCCCTGTAAGCCAGTTTGAGGCGGATCTCCTAGCCATCCATGTGGCAGGAGCCTCGAACCAGCTGGCGGATGCTCTCAGCCGCATAGGCCAGACATCCCACGAGTGGTCTCTCCATGCAGAGATAGCTTACAGGCTGTTCTCCCATTGGGGTAAACCGACGGTGGACCTGTTTGTCTCCAGGGAGAACACTAAGCTGAGGCTGTTTCATGCCCATCCCCTCAGCGTTGCTCGCTGCAGGGGGATGCCTTCTCGAGGCCATGGGCCCCAGGCCTCCTCTACGCCTTCCACAATTTCCCTTGATCCACAAGGTGTTACTCAAGGTCAGGAGGGACAAGGTGAAGGTGATCCTGGTAGCCCCAGATTATCCGCGCCTGTTCTGGTACCCAGATCTCCTCAGCCTCAGCTGCAGGCCCCTGGAGTGGCTTTGTACATGCCCGGACCTGATATCTCTGAACCAGGGGAAGGTATTCCATCCGGACCTTCAATCCCTGCACCTCACAGCCTGGTACCTGAGCGGCTAGAGTTCCAGGCTCTGGGTCTTTCTGAAGATGTCTACACCGTGATGGAGGCATCTAGAAAGGATTCGACCAGGAAATGTTATTCCTTCAAATGGAAGCGCTTTTCCATTTGGTGTCGGGACAAGGGCCTGGACCCCTTATCCTGTTCAGTGGCTAACATTCTGTGCTACCTTTGGTCTCTCTCCAAAGGGGGTCTACAGTCATCGACGGTGCACCTGGCAGCCATTTCTGCTTACCGGGCGCAGGCCGGTCAGCCGACATTGGTGCAGGAGACAGTGGTCAGGCCCTTCTTCAAAGGCCTGGATCTCATATCCCCTTCAGTGCGTGAACCTCCACCTCCGTGGGATCTGTTGCTAGTTTTGGCAAAGCTCATAGGCAAGCCATTCGAACCCATGCACAAGTGTGAGCTGTCACACCTGTCGTGGAAAACTGCCTTCTTGGTGGCTATCACATCAGCCAGGAGGACAGGGGAGCTCCAGGCGCTTTCAGTGGACTCCCCTTATCTGGTCTTTCACAGGGACAAAGTTATCCTGCACCCCCACCTGAAATTCCTTCCGAAGGTGGTGTCAGTTTCACATTAACCAGGTATTGACTCTGCTGGTTTACTACCCGAATTACACCTCGGATGCAGAGTACAGGCTCCATACCTTGGAAGAGCTTATTCTACCCGCCATACTGCTGCATTGGTGGCTACTTCCAGGGACATCCCTATCTGGGAAATCTGCCGGGCTGCTACCTGGAAGTCAGCAAACACCTTCATTACCCACTACAACATCGACCTTGAGTCACGCTGGGATGCTGGTTTTGGGGCCTCGGTTCTCCAATCTTTATTTCCTAAGTAGGGGGTGTAGCCTTGCCTCCTCCTCCTCCCAGAGAACTCTTGGTCTGCAAAGTGTGGATGAACAACATATGCGGCTCCTAGAACAGGTTACTCACCTGTAACAGTAGTTCTAGGAGTGGTGTATGTTCATACATACACACACACACTCACACTCGACCTCCCCGGCTTCGGGCGTACAACCTTGCTTCCAGCGGGCTAAGATCTGTTGTCATGGGGGTCGGAGCCGAGGTATGTACCACCCAGGTGGGTGGGAGGAGCCAGCTTGAAGACTTCCAGCAAGATTTAAAGTGGAAAGGGACATGCCAAGAAGTGTGGATGAACAACATATACCACTCCTAGAACTACAGGTGAGTAACCTGTTCTTATTCTCACTTCTTCCTGGTTCCAAAGAAAACTGGGGACTTGCACCCGATCTTATATCTCGGCCACCGCAACATCTTTGTACAGGCGCTTCTGCATGGTGACCCTGCCGGGTCTCATTCCCATGCTCAAAGAAGGCTCATGGCTGGCGTCACTGGAATCGCTCAAGCGCATCAAATGTTCCTGCGTTTCAACTTTCTGGGACACCACTACCAGTTCCGAGCTCTCCCTTTCGGACCGTCTTCGGCACCACGGGTATTCACGAAGTGCATGGCAGTTGTGGCAGCAGCTCTCAGGAGACAGGGCCACTACGTGTTTCCGTACCTAGACAACTGGCTCCTCATGGCACCTTCACGGGACGCCCTGATGTCTGCGATCCAGGATACCTGTTCCCTCTTCAATCGTTGGGCATCACTATCAACCAGGAGAAGTCTCACCTTATCCCTTCTCAGAACTTGCAGTTTATAGGGACAGTTCTGGACACCAGTCAAGGGAGGGCATTCCTTCCTCTGGACAGGGTGGAATGCATCAGATCCCTTATAAGGGACATAATGGAAAAGAAAATGGTACCTGCCCGGACCGTTCTTTGCCTGCTGTGGCACTTGGCAGCTGCCATTGTAATGGTTCCCCTAGCTCGACTCCATATGTGGGTCACCAAGTGGATGTTGCAGGTCCAGTGGGACCAGAAGCAGGATCATTTGCAGCATCCAGTCTGGATCATGAATGCAGTTATCCGAGACTTGCAGTGGTGGCTCGTCCAAGACAATCTTTCGATGGGAGTCCCCTTTATTGCACCACCTCCTTCAGCAATTCTCTCCATGGACGCCTCGGGGTCAGGACTCAAGGCTCCTGGTCATCTCTAGCGTCTCACCTTCACATAAATATCCTAGAGATGAGAGCCATCCTGTATGCCCTACAGGCCTTCCAGTCAGAGATTCCACCGGGTACTCTCCTGGTACAGACACACAATGCTGCGGTGATGTACTATCTCAACAAACAAGGAGGCACTCATTCCTACCCCCTTTGCAGGTAGGCTCAAAGGGTTTGGAATTGGGTACTGCAACAAGGCACAGAAATCATTGCAGTACATGTTCCACAACCCTATCTTGGACAATCTAAGCCAGTCACAGGCCAGAGTCCATGAATGAGAACTGCTTCAGGAAATGCAGAGGACCTGTTTACATGAAGGGACACCAAATTAGGCAGCATCAACGTCCCCATCCGCATAGAAACTGCCCAGTTCTAGGGACATGGATATGTTGTTCATCCACACTCATTGGCAGTATCCTTGCCGCTTTAAATCTTGCGGAAGGTCTTCAAGCTTGCTCCTCCCACCCACCCGGGTGGTATAACTCTCGGCTCCGCCCCATGACGCCAGATCTTCCTTACCGCTTGGAAGCTCAGGTTCCCTCCTTAACGCTCTGCGTTTGTGACTGGTTCCTATTTCTCCGTTTGCGGATTTAAAAATAATATTTTGCAAAAAGACTTCAGTCTTGATCCCTCGCGGCTCACGATGGATAAATCGACTCCAGTTCGGAGATGCCCATGCGGGCAGAAGATGTCTCAGACGGATCCACACTCCACGTGTCTACTGCTTAGGCCTTGAGCACGACCCGCGGGCTTAGGCCTGTGCTCATCTTTCTCGGCTCGTCCTCGAGACCGTGCTGCCCGTTGCAGCTGGGCGTCGAGCGTTCCCTCGGTGAAGTCAGGAGGCCGGTTGGCCCGGTGTCATGACGGGCTGTTGGATCAGCTCGAGCGGATGGTCGCCCTCGAAGAGGAGGCGCCGGGCCGTATCTTCCTCGGCCGCGGCATTTATCCCGCTCTCTCTGGGTTCTTCCTACACGGCTTCCTTTAAGGAGCTTTGTCTGTCCCTCTCCACTAAAGGAGAAGGGCCTGCGTCTGCTGGACCTTTCCGGTCCAAAAGAGGGACAAGGTAAGTCCCTCCGTCGGCGCTCTTGGGGCAGGGAAAGGTCCCTCTCCCGGGCCGTCGACCGTCGGCCGATCGACGCTGTCCGACCACTGGCCTCACGGTGTCCCGTCAGGTCAGTTGACCGAGACTCCACTGATGAAGTCGAGATTTTCGACCCATTAGACGGGCTGTAGCCTTTAGCCGAGATTCCCCTCTCCGGTTCCCGGGAGGTTGAGGATCCGATGGGCTCGCCTGTGCCTCCGGTTCCGGAGCCCTCGGATGGACCTTCCGAGCGAAGAGTGTCGGTTCCGGCCGACACCTCCTGCACCGACCCGGAAATTCGGGACTCTCGGTCTCGGTCTCGGACCTCTCAGCGGTCAGCGGCCGTTCCCGTCATAGGCGGTCTCGGCACCTTGATGGCCAGCGTCGCCGCTCGTCCTCGTCCTCCTCTCCGGATGAGGAGGCTTCGGCTCGTCAAGTGCGTCGGTGATCACGAGGACCTTATATTCTAACAGCTCCTCTGGCGGGAATAAGCCGACTCCGGCCTTCCCGGCCATTAAGTAACTGTCACGGGCAGCCGACACAACCCCTCGACTTGCCGAGGGCCTATACCCAGGCGGTTGTTGTAAGACCAACTGCTCCACCGATTGCGGTGGAACCTCCGCCTCCACAGCCACCAATTGGGGCTCCGACCAAGGATTCTCGGTCGCTGAGGGTTTCCCCATCGGCTGTCAGTTACCCTCACTCCCGACCGACCTCGGCAGGTGAAGGGTGGCTCAGGCCAGAGGCAGCTCTTCGAGGACTCTTCCGAGTCCGAAGATGATTCCTCCTTCTTCTCCAGCGACTGGACTTGGGTCTTCAGGAGGTCAGCCAATGGGCGATAGCCCGTCGTCCTTCCTAGGACTACTTGGCTCATCTCGGAGTCTACGGGATGGGCTCGAACCCGTTCCAAGCGGGCCAGGTATCCCCTCACGGAGATTCTGGACCGGGGATTCTCCGACGGAGGCCTTTCCGGTGGCCGAGGCCATGAGTGGGTCCAGCACTGGAACTTTGGCGGCGCCTGCTTCCTGCCCTCGCCTTGACCAGGATTGCCAGGAAGTATCACGGTCTCGGTTCCTTGTCCGGTTTTGGACACCCTCTGCTGAGGGTTGGTTACCGACAGCGTTTTCGGTCCGGCTCGCGCCAGGGATGTGGACAAACCTCCTGACAAGGGTCAAGAGAATTGGACTATGTCGGTGAAAGCTCGCTCGTCCTCTCTCGGCCTTCGTCAGGCCAGTTCGGCCGTCCTCATGGCACATTTTCTCATGCCTGTTGGGCTCCCTGGATGAGGTCATCCCTCATCTTCCGCCGATCTGCAGACTACGGTTAAGCAGGTGCGGGACCAGGGCAGGCAGTGGCCAAACAGCAGCTCAGACTGCTTTGGATGTAGGGACTCATGTGCCAGATCGGTGGCGGCCGCAGGTGGCTATCGTCGGCGAGCTTGGCTGAGGATATCCACCTTTGCCGGATACCAGCACAAGTTGGCGGATGTTCCCTTTTGAGGACTGACCTCTTGACCCTGGGGTGGAAGGTCACCTGCAGAGGATCGAGGGGTCCAATGCCACCTTGGACTCGGTCTCTTCACTCAGAAGGACAAAGGCAGAGCCACAGCTAAGCCCTTCGTCCTTCTGTACTTGTGCTTGTTAACATAGCGTCCAGGGCCAACAGGCTCGACCTTGGCATCCCAAACCCAAGCGCTGGCTTCCTCTAACAGGAGGCAGGAGGAAAGGGCCCAGGAGGTCCCTCGGCGGTCCCTCCTCCAAGCCTGCCCAGTGGCGGGCTGAGGGTGTCGCCCCATCCCCGTCACCTTACCCCTAGGTCCCCGTGAGAGGCGGCTCCCGCACTTCCCGTTCCGCCTGGTCGCTGTTACCCACGGACAGGTGGGTCTTAGAAGGTGGTGGGAAGAGGCCCTGCCTCTGGAATTCGAGCAGGCACCACCCTTCCAGAGCCGTACCGCCCTCGGAAGCCGGAGATCCCCAGCCTCACTGGCTCGTCGAGGCAGCATCCACTCTCCTCCTCCAGAAGGAGGTGGTAAGAGGTGGTGGACCCTCCTTCAGACCCAGGGTTTGTGTCCAGGTACTTCCTGGTTCCGAAACGGACGGGGGGCTGGCGCCCCATTCTCGTCCTACACGACCTAAACAAGTTCCTAAGGTCTCGAACCTTCAGGATGGTCACTCTGGCTCAGATAATACCATCCTTGGAACGCGGCGTGTGGTTCTGCTCTCTGGACTTGCAGGACGCGTTTTTCACGTCCCTATCCGTCCGTCTCACCAGAGATTCCTTGCTTCCGGCGGAAGGATCTCTCTTCGAGTTCAAGCCATGCCCTTGACTTGTCTCCAGCTCCCAGGGTCTTCACAAAATGCATGGCAGTGGTGACAGCATTCCCTCTTGGCGCCGAGGGTCCGGGTGTGCCCTTACCTGGACGACTGGCTGATAGCAGCTCCCTCCAGGAAGGGGCGGAGTGGTCCAGAGATCTGGCCCTCAGGTCTGCTCTCAACTGGGCCTCCTTGTCAGCGAGGCCAAGTCGGAACTCGAGCGAAGCAGGTGATTTTATTCATCGGGCGCAGCTTCGACTCTCCTGAGCCAGGCGCGGCTCCAGCCGAGACAGGGCGAGTTCTTTCCTCCCTTTGCCCGATCATTTCTGGTTGGGCAATTCGCCCTGCCGGGACTTCCTCGCCTCCTGGGTCTCATGGCGGCCTGTACCAGCGTGGTCCGTTGGGCCCGCTGGAACATCACGTCCCCTTCAGTGGGGACTGGCCAGCCAGTGGTCTGGCCTGCGATCCCTTGGACCAGCTTGTGCCGGTGACACAGGGATGTGGAATGCTCTCCAGTGGTGGACCGTTCCAGATCAGTTGCAGGAGGGCATCCCGTTCGTCCGCCCCGAGCCGACGGTCTCTCTGTCGACCGATGCCTCTCTGATGGGTTGGGGTGCCCATCTGGGGGAACACCGGGCTCATGGCCTCTGGTCCCCAGGAAGTCCCGATGCCATCAACCTGCTGGAGCTCAGCGGTCCGCCTAGCTCTCACGCCTTTGCTCCGTTCCTCCGGGGTCAAGTGGTCCGAGTCAGGCGGACAATACCACGACCATGTACTATCTAAACCGCCAGGCGGGGCGCTCCATGCTTCTGTGAGAGGCTCTCGCATTTGGTCACTCGTGCGCAGCCTGGGCGGATCTCTAGCCATTCACGTGGCAGGAGCCTCCAACACCCTGGCCGATGCCTGGGCGGGATGGGGCTGCATCCACAGTGGTCTCTCCTGCGGAGGTAGTACAGCATCTGTTCTCCCTTTGGGGCACACCTCAGGTGGACCTGTTTGCCTCCACGGAGAACGCGAAGCTGAGTCTGTTCCATGCCCGCCCCCCTCAGCAGGGCTCGCTGCAGGGGGATGCCTTCTCGAGGCAATGGACCCCGAGCCTCTTTTACGCCTTTCCCCATTTCCCTTGATCCACAAGGTGCTTCTCAAAGCGAGGAGGACAGGCGCAGGTGATTCTGATAGCCCCAGACTGGCCTCGCCAGTTCTGGTACCAGATCTCCTCAGTCTCAGCTCCAGGACTCCTGGCAGCTTCCAGCTCGCCCGGACCTGCTCTCAGTCAATCAGGGAAGGTGTTCCATCCGGACCTTCAATCCCTGCACCTGCGGCCTGGTTCCTGGCGGCTAGAGTTCCAGGCTTTGGTCTTTCCGACGAGGTCCTCAATGTAGTTGAGGCGTCCCGTAAGTCGACCAGAAAATGCTATGCCTTCAAATGGAAAAGGTTTTCCATTTGGTGTCAGAACAAGGGCTTGGACCCTTCCTCCTGTTCCTTGGCAAGCATCTTGGACTATTTATGGTCCCTTTCTAGTCAAGGGCTTAGGTCGGCGACCCTAAGGGTGCACCTGGCAGCCATCTCTGCTTCCAGGCGCGGGCCGGGAAGCAGTCGATGTAGCGCAGAGAAAGGTGGTCTGGCGCTTTTCAAGGCCTTGATCACATTTCCTCAGTCGGGAACCCCACCTCCGTGGGATCTACTGCTGGTACTGGCAAAGCTCATGGGCAGCCATTCGAACCTATGCACAGGTGTGTCTCTCTCACCTGTGTGGAGACCGCCTTCTTGGTGGCTATCACGTCAGCCAGAAGGATGGGAGGCTCCAGGTGCTTTCCATCGAGTCTCCTTACCTGGTCTTCCACAGGGACAAGGTTGTCCTGCGCTCCCACCGAAATTCCTTCCGAAGGTGGTGTCGAGTTTCACCTTAACAGGTGTTGACTCTGCGGTGTTCTACCCCAATCACACCTCGAGGCCGAGATATAGGCTCCATACTCTGGATCCTAGAAGAGGCTGCAAGCTTATTATAAGGGCGCCACGGCTGAAATTCGGGGAGAGGTTAGCCAGCTGTTTGTCACCTCGCTGTACGCATCTGGCAGACCTGCAGCCAAGCGGACGATAAGCAGGTGGGTAACCTCCTGCATAGATCTCTGCTATAGTTAAGCCCAGACATGGAGCCTCCCAGAGGATAAGAGCTCATTCTACCGCCATACTGCCTGCGGTGGCTGCTTCCAGGGGCGTCCCTATCCAGGAAATCTGCAGGGCTGCTACCTGGAAGTCAGCAAACACCTTCATTACCCACTACCACATCGACCTTGAGTCACGCCGGGATGCTGGTTTTGGGGCCTCAGTTCTCAGTCTCTCTTTCCCAAGTAAGTATATGGGGGTGTGCGTCTTGCCTCCTCCTCCGGAGAACTGCTAGGAGTCTGCCAATGAGTGTGGATGAACAACATATCCATGTCCCTAGAAATACAGGTTACTCACCTGTAACGGAGTTCTAGGAATGGTATATGTTGTTCATCCCCGATACCCAACCTCCCGGCCTGACGCACAACCTGAGCTTCAGCGGGCCAGATCTGGCGTCATGGGGCGGAGCCGAGAGTTATACCACCCGGGTGGGTGGGAGGAGCAAGCTTGAAGACCTTCCGGCAAGATTTAAAGCGGCAAGGATACTGCCAATGAGTGTGGATGAACAACATATACCATTCCTAGAACTCCTGTTACAGGTGAGTAACCTGTATTTTCTGCTCGCTAGATCCCGGGCCTGGTGTTTTCTGGCAAGACACGTTGTCCCTCTCTTGGACGGGCAGGTTCCTCTATGCTTTCCCGCCCTTCCCTTTGATCCAGAGGGTTCTGTTGAAACTGTGGCTGGTCGCTTTGGATGCCTCTTCTGCTAAAGGTTCTTGGAGTAGGAAGCAGCAGAAGAAGCCTTTTCGGCACTGTTCCCCTGCGGTCCAGCAACCCTCTTTTAAGGAAGGCAGCAGCAGGCTCAAGCTTGGCGCCCCCGGCCAAAGCCCGGGCCCTCCCAGGTCCTTAAAGGATGCCGAGGTTCAGGTTCTTGATCCTCCTGCTCCAAGCCTGCTCAGTGATGGGGTGGGGGCTGCCATCCCCTCTCCCATCACACCAGCTCTGGGTCCTCCCGTGAGGGGGCCAGCTCCACCACATCCTTTCCACTTGGTCCGCTGTCACTACAGACAGGTGGGTGTTGGAGGTGGTCGATCAGGGACTGCCTCTAAAATTCGAGCAGTACCTTCCAAGCTAAGCCCCATGGGAGGAAAGAGTATCCGCCCGAACTCTGAAGATACTCAGAAGATGCACAAAAAAATCAAGAATTGTGGTAGGTATGTAATTTTCATTTCACTACACTGTCAGCGGAAGCGCTTACCTGCCACCGGACAGAGCAGACTGGCTCCGGTCCCTTCCCGGCCAGGTTTATTCATCATCCATGGTGCCGGCAAGACTTTGGCTCTGGCTGCTGGGCCACTTGGCAGCGTCTGTTGTCACCGTTCCCATTTGCGAGACTCCGGATGAGAACCATCCAGTAGACTTGTCGAGTACCTGCTGCAAGAGCTGTTTCTCGAAGTAAGATAGTGCAGTTAGTAAGAACGTACCGTAACAGTAGATCTTCGAGAACAGCTCTTGCAGCAGGTAGTTTCCCTCCCACCATCCCCTCTGGAGGTAGTTGTTCTGTTATCTCATTACTTAGGATTAGGTGTTTCTAACACCGCTCTGAATACCTTCTTGATGGTGGATCCTCAGTCTCCAGTTTTTTTTTTTTTTCCTCCCTTGTATTTATACTCCTGATCTGCCTCCTCCCTCCACTCTCTCTCCAACGTCCTCTGTGGACCCCCCCAGACCCTGGTGATCTCCCCTAAGTGCCTCGTCACACACCTCCCTGAAGACCCCCGTTATACCCCGGGTAGAAGTGGAGAGGTATCCTGGCGCTTTCCTCTCTCCAAACCAGCACTCTGTATGTGTGCATAGATCCGGCACAGCAGAGTCTGTCCGAGCCCTGGAGATGTCAAATGGAGGTGTGTCCACCTAGGAGGGAGCCAGGTGTTTTTCCGGATTCCTTCCCCGCTGACGTCGGCGTGCAATGAGGGGCTATGAGCTAGGAGGCACGCTGAGACGTACCTCCTGCTCCGCCCCTCTGCCTACTGTCACCCAATCTACTTGCTGCTTCTCCACCTGCCGCGCCATCCACCCGGGCTCCCCCAGGTGGCGGCATCGCAGCGGAAGCCTGCAGTTACACACACACACACACACACACCCCCCCCAAGAGAAGGAGAGCTGCTGTCGGGCGCTCTATCCTTCTCCACCCCATATGACCCCCGACGACCCGTGCTCGTTCCTGAACCTGGGTTGCTGGCGTGGTGAAGCGCCTCAACCCTCAGCACCACCAGGCCGGCTAGTCTCCACTTCTGATGTCATCTACTGTAGTGGCCGGGAGTCTCTGGTGGGAGAACTGGGGATTCTGGGGGGCTGCCCCCTTTTGTATGATGCCTGACGTCAGGGGCGGGGCCGACATCGGGGGCGGTCCCTGCTGGATACTGCTAGCTAGAAAATTTCTGTGGGGTCCTGGCACCTGCCGGCTTCAATCCTAATGGTGTAACCTGCTGCAAGAGCTGTTCTCGAAGATCTACTGTTACGGTAAGATCTTCCTGGAATAAGTCTCCATCACTCATTCACACTAGTGGGATAGCGCCGGAGGCGCTAGGACCTAGCGAGAGCCTAAAATTTTCTGATGGGTTGGCGCCGAGACAGGACCACGCATGCGCGGTACCACGAGACTAGCTCACGCCTGTGTAGGCTATCTCGGCGTCGACCCTCCAACCGCCTCAGTTCCTTTTCTCCCGCCGTCGAGTGCGCTTGGATGTCGATGTCATTCGTCTGCCAGAGTCTGTTTTCGTCTATACGGCAGCAGCTTTTAATGTTTAATTTAATATTTTAAGTAGTAATTTCTTATTTTATGAATAAGAAGATTATGAAGAAGAAAAAGAAATTCTTTCCTGCCATTAACAGAGTCGTCCTTAGACAGTAAGCGGTGACGGTAGGAGGACTTCGTTGAAAGTTTTTATGGCAGAGGGTTATGTCCGGTCCGCTGCCCTTAATTAACGGTTTGGGGGTCCGACTACGGAGTCCTGTCTGCGGCGGGGGCAGTCCTCGAAGCACAATCTAGCGGTTCCGGGATCGGCTCCTCTCCCTCGTTGGGGGAAGAAGAATCTGTGCCGCTCAAAGTTGCCTGCTGGTACGTCTGCATGAGGATTGTTCGTCGGGAGGGGCGATGGGCCTGAACCGACTTTGGTGGGTTCCTCTTGGCCCCGCTCCTAATGGCTGCATTCTCGACTCCGAGCTCCATCTGTGTCCTCAGTGGCGCTCCGGTGGGCAGTTTCTCCTCTGGGCCGCACCTATGGAGCAGGGGGTTTGACTTTCCAGTTTTTCCTGGTTCTGTTCCTGATTTCGGAACCTCCAGGCTTGAGCCTTGGACCGGAGCCAGGTCGATTGGATCACGATGGGAGGTGCCTTCTTGGTGCCTTTGCCATCGATGCCGCTTCGATGCCTACCCCTCTCCTTTTCCATGCAGGGGCGGCCACGGGCGCCCTTTTCCTTCTCCCCTTCTCAGGATTTCCATTGACATTTTCCTTGCGCATCGTGGCTCAGTGCCTTGGTTGGAGCCATCACTATGTGCAGTGCCATGGATGCTCTTGTTGCTGCCGTTGGCTATTGGCGCCGTCTGTGGTGTTGCGGGTGTCTGGGTAGTGTCGTGCACCCGCGGGTGGTGCTTCGGGCTCCTGCAAGTGCCACGGGTGCTGCTGTCAGCGCCCACGGGTGCCACTGGTGCCATAAGTACCATGGGTGGCACCGGGAGACACCCGTGGGTGCCGAGGGTGGCACCAGTCACCCATTGGTGCCACTGGTCCCCTTGGGTGCCCTCTGGTGCTATTTGTGTCATGGGTACCAGGGTGCCATGGTACCATGAGTGTCTGGGTGCCCTCAGGTGCCATTACTACATTGGTGCCGGGGGTGCCTGCGGGTACTGCCGTGGCTGCCCTCGGGTATCGCCGAGGTTGGCATAAGCACTGCTTGGTGCCCTCCTGTGTCACAAGTGATGCTGGTGCCGCACGGGTGCTAGTGGGTGCTGTATGGTAGAATTAGTGACACATTTTTCCTTTTCGGACTTCCTTTCCACAGAACTTGTGGCGGGATGTTTATCGCAGAATGAACTCCTGTTCTGCGGATTATTTTTTCCACACATCTTAGTGAGTGGCGGTCTGTGGGATATGGTGTCATCCAGTGGTTTTCTACTGATGGAACTCTGCTGTACTGCTCTGCCAGTGGAATCTCATTCTGCTCAGCACTTTCTTGGCTCCCTACGTGGTACCAAGCTCCTAGACATCCTTCCTGATGGCGGAGTCTCTAGTGGCTCTGACCTAGACCTCTCTTGGAGGTCCTTCTAGGGTAGAAATGCATCTAGATGGGTCTTTCCCTGTCCTTCTCATCAGTAATACAGCGGAAGACTCATTTTATATACTGAAGGGCACGTCCTCTCTCTCGTCAGAGTCCATGATGGAAAATCTTTTCAGTAGATCTTACTTCGAGATACAGCTCTTGCAGCAGGTTACACCATTAGGACTGAAGCCGTCACGCGTCAGGACCCCACGGAAATTTTCTAGCTAGCAGTCTCAGCGAGGACCCCTCCGACGTCGGTCCGCCCCGGCGTCAAGCGTGGTACATAGGAGGCGGTCCCGACACAATCCCCAGTTCTTTTCCCGCTGTCGACATCGCAGCATCGGCCTCTCGGTCACGTTCTAGCGCGACTAGGAAACTTCAACGTTTTTTCTTTTGTTACTGGATTCGTCTGATGTCCTCTCCAAACACCTCTTTGGAGGGGCATCCATCGAAGTGTGCCTGCGGCAAGTAGATCCCCTTCAAGGATCCTCACTCTGCCTGTGTGCGCTGCCTGGGCCCAGACCACGACACCCAGACCTGCTCCTTCTGCCAGGGCTTCAATAGTCGCACTAGGATCCGCCGCCAGAAGCCCTTCAGGCTTTTCTTCTTGAGGAAAAACTCAAAGCCATGGATAGAGAACCTTCCTCCAAGGGGGAGTCATCTGGGAAGTCCCATAGACATCGTGAAAAGCACCGGCAGAAGGCAAGACCCAGATCTCCTTCCAGGGCCTCGGATTTCCGCAGCTCCGGCTCCAGGTCTGACCGCTCTCCCTCCAGAGCTTGCTCTCAGCCTCCCTTGATTCAGGTTAGATCGTCCAGTGGTTCCTCCTCTCTGCAGCCTGTCAAGACCTCCAGGCCTGTGGCTTCATCCACTCCGTCCAAGGCCTTGTCCAGGTCTGGGGAGCGCCACAAGTCCTCCTCCCGTCGTCCGGACTCCGGGTCAGTCTCCCAGCCGCCGCCACCCCAGCGCAAGACTAAGGAGCTGACTTCCCTGAAGCGGACGTCGGACCAGACGGCCCACCCGTCTGCCAAACTCTATAGGCACTCCCAGGAACCGGCTACCGTACGACACCCATCGCCGGTCAGGCATTCGCCCCCAAGGACATCAGCGGGGGGGACCGGCGTCGGCTATTGCAGAGGGAAGGACCACACCACTGCCTACCGACGTCAGTTGGAAGGCGTCTGAGGAGGAGGACACTACCCAGCCCGAAGACCAGGCGGGCGACTCCGGAACCATCGAGCTCCCACAGGAACCCTCCCTGGAGCGGGAGACCCCCAGGGACCCGACGCCTGACCCCGGCGACAGACCACCCGTTCCCGGCCAGTCGTCGGGCTTGAATCTGACAGAGGTGAAGGAGCTCTTCACTTTCTGGTGGGACACAATCAAGAAGGATGTGGTCACCGCACAACCTCCTCCTATGCCGGCTACCCCTTCAACGCCTGCGTCCCCACTCCCATCCAGGGGGTCAGCAGGACGGTCATCGACCATGAGGAGCCAGCATCTCCTCCTAGGGGCAGATCTTGGACAGGAGAAGGCCTCCCTTGAGATCCACTCAGGTCCCCCAGCCCCAAGAGACCCAGGCGCGGCTGTATACCCCGTCCGTGGAGGACTCCAGATCTGACCGTCGAGGTGCTCCAGATCTCCTCCTCCAATCAGCGTCCCTTCTCCAGACCCACGTGACCTTCCCAGGTCTCCTCGGATGACCCTCGTTCGCTGAGATCATGAGGCATATCCAGGAGAATATGGGGTGGGACGCTGAAGAGCTAGACCCCAAGAGACCACGCCTTGCCCGCTACCTTCGGCAGAAAGACCCAAAGTCTATGGTAGTGCCACTCTTGGTGGACACCTTCGCAGACGTCACCAAGGCTGCGTGGAAGCGTCCGCATTCGACTCCGGCAGTGCCGAAGAAGGCTGACCACCTGTACAAGGCCCCAAGGGAGGACCAGTACCTGGGGAACCATCCTCTGGCCGATTCCCTGGTCATTATGGCCTCACATGACCGGTCTCAAAAACTGCAGCACTTGAGCACACAGCCACCGGACCAGGAGTCCAAACAGATGGATGTCCTGGGTAGGCACACGTACGCAGCTGCAACTTGCACCATCAGGTCATTAAATTCCCTCACCCACATGGTTCAATTCCAGAATGCATTGTGGGAGCAGGGACAGGACCTGGTTGAAAAAATGCCAGACGATGATCAAAAGGAGGAGCTGTTAACCCTCCTCCGTACGGGTTCAGACGTGGGAACCCAGGTGTAGAGCCGCCTCTGACTCTCTGACTCTTGACCAGAGATAGCCTCAGGCGCAGTGTCTCGGAGACACTCGTGGCTCTGTCTCGGGTTTACCATGGACGCCCTTACCATGGCAAAGTTTGTTTGGTGAGGCCTCGAGGAAGGTGATCGCCAAACTGCAGGATGCAAGGAGGCGGTTAGATCTGTTCAGGCTATGTACAAGTCTCTACTCTGTTCCTTTGCTTGGGAACCAGAGTGCGTTTTAAAACAGCCGGACTCGAGGGCAACAACACGTTCCGACCAGCAACAAAGGGGCTCCTTCACCCGAAAAGCCCAGGCTAAGACATCCTCAGGCAGGGGCCAGCGAGTTACAAAGTCTGCCCAACCTGCGGGATCCAATGCCCGGCATGACTCCTTCCCGGCCCCGCCCTCCTCAGGATCAGCGGGAAATGAAGGTGGGAGTCGCGCCATGCCATCTGCCGGGGTGGGTCGATCACCACCGACAGATGGGTGCTACAGTTAGTCGAAAAAAGGCCATTATATAGAATTAAGTAGGCAACCGCCTGAGCCTCACCTGCTTTCCCGCTACTCGGGTCAACCGCCCTGCTTATACAGCAGGAAGTGCTCGCTTCTAGAAAAGGCTTTGGAGCACGTTCCAGAAAACCAGAGAGGTTAGGATACTATTAGCACTTCTTCCTGGTTCCAAAGAAAACAGGGACCTCCGTCCAATTTTGGACCTCAGCGACCTCAATCTGTTGAGAGTGGTCTACAAAGCGCTTCTGCATAGGCCCTTCCAGGTTAATCCCCATGCTGAAGGACGGGCATGTCTTGGCATCCCTGGACATGCAGGGCGCTCACCTGCACATCCCTATTACTCAAAGCGCACAGGAGGTTCCTGCGCTCCAAGTTTTCAAGGCCGCCATTGTCAGTTCCGGCCTTCCCTTCGGGCTGTCATCGACACCCGGGTATTTACCAAGTGCATGGCAGTTGTGGCGGCGTCTACAGGGGAGGCGGGGCCTCACGTCTCGATACTGGATGACTGGCTTCTCATGGCTTCCTCCAGGCAAGCATTGATCATGCCATTCAGCGTGCAGGCCCTTTTTCAGTCTCGGGCATCCTCATCAACTACGAGTCTCCTGATACTGTCCAAAACTACAGTTTATAGGGTGGTTCTGGACCCTGAGGAAAAAGTCTTTCTTCGAGGACAGGGCGGAACACATTAGGTCCCTCTTAAAGACCTATCAGCGAAGACCGTCCTGGCAAACTGGTCCTTTGCCTGCTTGGACACAGCTCACTGACGGCGATCCAACGGGCAATGGCAAGACTCCACATGCAGAGTAACCCAGTGGATGTTAGGGTGCAGTGGGACCAAAGGCAGGACCATCTGCAGCAACCAGTCCGAATCACAAGGCCGCAGTCGGGACTGGCAATAATTAACTGAACCGGAAACCTCTCCGTGGGGTTTCCTTCTGGCGCAGTCTCCGACGGTAAGTCTCCTCCACAGGCCTCAGGGCTCGGGTGGGGGCGCGCCTGACAGGGTGAGGTCTCAGGAACATGGACAATCCACAGGTATCATCATCCCACATCAATATACTGGCAATGAGGCGGTCCTTTACATCCTGCAAGCCTTCCAGTCTGAGATCCCACAGTACTCTCCTGTTGAAACCAAAGCAATACTGCGGTGATGTATTACCTCAACAAACAGAGGCACCTCTACCCCCTTTGCAGGAGGCCATGAGTGTGTGGAGTGGAAATAATAAACCTGGCGCAAACCTTATTGCAGTTCACGTCCCAGGGGTGGACAATATCGTTCAGACAACCTGGAGTTGTTCTCAGGCCAGAGTCCACAGTGGGAGCTTCTGAGGAGGTAAGGTCTTCAAGCTTGCTCCTCCCACCCACCGGGTGGTATAACTCTCGGCTCCGCCCCATGGCCTAGATCTTCCTTAACGCTTGGAAGCTCAGGTTCCTCCTTAACGCTCTGCGTTTTCGACTAGTTCCTATTTCTCCGTTTGGTTAAAAATAATATTTGCAAAAGACTTCAGTCTTGATCCCTCGCGACTGCGATGGACCATCGACTCCAGTTCGGAGATGCCCATGCGGCAGAAAGATGTCTCGGGCGATTCACACTCCATGTGTCTACTGCCTTAGGCCTTGAGCACGACCGCGAGCTTGCGACCTGTGCTCATCTTTCTCGGCCTACGTCACCGAACCCGTGCTGCCCGATTGCAACTGGGCCGTCCCGAGCGTTCCCTCGGTGAAGTCCAAGGAGGCCCGGTTGGCGGTGTCAGGCGGCGTGACTCGGCGGATCAGCTCGGCGGATGGTCGCCCCTCGAGAGGAGGCGGCGCGACCCGTGTCTTCCTCGGCTGCGGCATTTTATCCGCTCTCTGGGTTCTTCTCACGGCTTCCTGTAAGAGCTTTGTCTGTCCTCTCCACTAAGGAGAAGACCTCGTCTGCTGGACCTTATTCTCGGTCCAAAAAGAGGGACAAGGGTAAAGTCCCTCGTCGGCCTCTTGGGGCCGGAAAGGTCCCTCTCCCGGGCCGTCGACCGTCGGCTTGATCGGACCGCTCGGCTTGACCACTGGCCTCACGGTGTCCCGTCAGGTCAGTTGACGAGACTCCACTGATGAAGTCGAATTTTCTCGACCCATTGAACGAGGCTGTCGCCTTTAACAGCGAGATTCCCCTCTCCGGTTCCCAGGGAGGATTGAGATCCCGTGGGCTACCTGTGCCTCAGGTTCGGAGCCCCGGATGGACCTTCGAGCGAAGGAGTGCGGTTCCGGCCGACACCTCCCGCACGCGGAAATTCGGGACTCTCGGTCTCGGTCTCGGACTCTTCGCGGTCAGCCGTTCCCACCGTCATAGGCGGTCTCGGTCTCGGCACCGTGGATAAGCGTCGCCGCTTCGTCCTCGTCCTCCTCCCCGGATGAGGAGCTTCGGCGTAAGTCGTCGGCCAGTGCGAGACCTTATGTTTTAACAACTCCTCCTGGCGGGAATAAGCCGACTCCGGCGCCTTCCCGGCCATTAAGTGGCTGTCACGGGCAGCCGACACATCCCTCGACTTGTCCGAGGAGCTATACCCAGGCGGTTGTTCGGCCAAAACCAACTGCTCCACGATTCGGTTGGAACCTCCGCCACAGCCACAGTGGGGCTCCGACCAAAAGTTCTCGGTCGGCTAAGGTTCCCCATCGGCTGTCAGTTACCCTCACTCCCGACCGACCTCGGCAGGTGAAGTGTGGCTCAGGCCAGAGGCAGCTCTTCGGGACTCTTCGAGTCCGAAGATGATTCCTCCTTCTTCTCAAGCGACTGGACTTGGAGTCTTCAGGAGGTCAGTCAATGGGCGATAGCCCGTCGTCCTTCCTAGGACTGCTTGACTCATCCCGGTCTACGGGATGGGCTCGAACCCGTTTCAAAGCAGGCCAGGTATCCCTCACGGAGATTCTGGACGAAGGGATTCTCCGGCGGAGGCCTTTCGGTGGCGAGGCCATAGTGGGTCGGCACTGGAACTTTGGCAGCGCCCTGCTTCCTGCCCTGCGCCCGGGCCAGGATGGCCAGAAGTATGCCGATCCCTACCGGTTCCTTGTCCGTTTTCGGAACACCCTCTGCTGAGGGTTGGTTACCGACAGCTTTTCGGCGCCCGCATAGCGCCAGGGATGTGACAAACCTCCTGACAAGGATCAAAAGTGGACTATGTCGGAGAAAAGTCTCTCGTCCTCTCTCGGCCTTCCATCAGGCCAGTTCGGCCGTCCTCATAGCACATTTTCTCATGCCCTGTTGGGCTCCTGGATGAGGTCATCCCTCATCTTCCGCCGATCTGCAGACTACGGTTAAGCAGAGTGCGGACCAGGGAGCAGCCAAACAGCAGCTCAGACTGCTTTGGATGTAGGGACTCATGTGCCAGATCGGTGGCGGCCGCAGTGGCTATCGTCGGCGGGCTTGGCTGAGGATATCCACCTTTACTCGGATACCCAGCACAAGTTGGCGGATGTTCCTTTTAGGGACTGACCTCTTTGGCCCTGGGGTGGAAGGTCACCTGCAGAGGATCGAGGAGTCAATGCCACCTTGGACTCGGTCTCTTCCGCTCAGAAGGACAAAGGCCATAAACCACAGCCTAAGCCCTTTCGCCGCCTCTAGCGTGCTCCGGCCCATGCTAAGCGTCAGGGCCAGCAGGCTCGGCCTTGGCATCCCAAACCCAAGCCGCGGCTTCCTCTAACAGGAGGCAGGGAGGAAAGGGCCCAGGAGGTCTCGGCGGTCCCTCCTCCAAGCCTGCCCAGTGGCGAGCTGAGGGGTGTCGCCCCATCCCGTCACCTTACCCTGGGTCCCCATTGAGGCAGCTCCGGCTGCTCCGTTCCGCCTGGTCGCTGTTACCACGGACAGGTGGGTCTTGAAGGTAGTGGGAAGAGCCCTGCCTCTGGAATTCGGAGCAGGCACCACCCTTCCAGAGCCGTGGCCCCTCGGAAGCCGGGATCCCCAGCCTCACTGGCTCGTCGAGCCGACATCGCTCTCCTCCTCCAGAAGGAGGTGGTAAGAGGTGGTGGACCCTCCTTCAGACCCAGGGTTTGTGTCCAGTACTTCCTGGTTCCGAAGCAGACGAGGGCTGGCGCCCCATTCTCGCTCTACGGCCTAAACAAGTTCCTAAGGTCTGAACCTTCAGGATGGTCCTCTGGCTCAGATAATACCATCCTTGGAGCAGCGTGTGGTTCTGCTCTCTGGACTTGCAGGACGCTTTTTCACGTCCCTATCCGTTTGTCTCACCAGAGATTCCTTCGCCTGAATGGAAGGATCTCTTCGAGTTCCAAGCCATGCCTTCGCTTGTCTCCAGCTCCCAGGGTCTTCACCAAATGCATGGCAGTGGTGACAGCATTCCTGCGGCGCCGAGGGGTCGGGTGTCCCTTACCTGGGCGACTGGCTGATAGCAGCTCCTCCAGGAAGGAGGCGGAGTGGTCAGAGATCTGGCCCTCCAGGTCTGTCTCAACTGGGCCTCCTTATCAGCGAGGCCAAGTCGAACTCGAGCAAGCAGGTGATTTTATTCACCAGGCGCAGCTCCGACTCTCTTCGAGCCAGGCGCGGCTCCGCCGACAGGGCCGAGTTCTTTCCTCCTTTGCCCGATCATTTCTGGTTGGGCAATGCGCCTGCCGGGACTTCCTGCGCCTCCTGGGTCTCATGGCGGCCTGTACCAGCGTGGTCCGTTGGGCCGCTGGAACATCGTCCTTCAGTGGGGACTGGCCAGCCAGTGGTCACAACGCCTGATCCCTTGGACCAGCTTGAGTCGGTGACACAGGGATGTGGACGCCTCCAGTGGTGGACCGTTCCAGATCATTTGCAGGAGGGCATCCGTTAAGTCCGCCCGAAGGCCGTCTCTCTGTCGACCCGATGCCTCTCTGATGGGTTAGGAATGCCCATCTGGGGAACACAGGCTCATGGCCTCTGGTCCCAGCGGGAGTCCCGATGCCACATCAACCTGCTGGAGCTCGAGCGGTCCGCCCTAGCTCTCCCGCCTTTGCTCCGTTCCTCCGGGTCCAGTGGTCCGAGTCAGGCGGACAATACCACGACCATGTACTATCTAAACCGCCAGGGCGGGGCGCGCTCCATGCTTCTATGCAAGGAAGCTCTCCGCATTTGGTCACTCGTGCGCAGCCTGGGCGGATCTCCTAGCCATTCACGTGGCAGGGCCTCCAACACCCTGGCCGATGCCTGAGCCGGATAGGGCTGCATCCACAGTGGTCTCTACTGAGGAGTAGTACAGCATCTGTTCTCCCTTTGGGGCACACCTCAGGTGGACCTGTTTGCCTCCATGAAGCAACGAAGCTGAGTCTGTTCCATGCGCCCCCCTCAGCAGGGCTCGCTGCAGGGGATGCCTTCGAGGCAATGGACCCCGGCCTCTTTCGCCTTTCCCCCTTTTCCCTTGATCCACAAGGTGCTTCTCAAGGCGAGGAGGGACAAGGCGCAGGTGATTCTGATAGCCCCAGACTGGCCTCGCCAGTTCTGGTACCCAGATCTCCTCAGTCTCAGCTCCAGGACTCTGGCAGCTTCCAGCTCGCCGGACCTGCTCTCAGTCAATCAGGGAAGGTGTTCCATCCGGACCTTCAATCCCTGCACCTGCAGCCTGGTTCCTGGCTGGCTAGGTTCCAGGCCTTGGGTCTTTCCGCCGAGGTCCTCAATGTAGTTGAGGCGTCCCATAGAGTCGACCAGAAAATGCTATGCCTTCAAATGGAAAGGTTTTCCATTTGGTGTCAAACAAGGCTTGGACCCTTCCTCCTGTTCCTGGCAAGCATCTTGGACTATTTATGGTCCTTTCTAGTCAAGGGCTTAGGTCGGCGACCTAAGGGTGCACCTGGCAGCCATCTCTGCTTACAGTACGGGCCGGGAAGCAGTCGAGTGCTGAGGAGAAGGTGGTCTGGCGCTTTTCAAGGCCTTGATCACATTTCCCTCAGTGCGGGAACCCCCACCTCCGTGGGATCTACTGCTGGTGACTGGCAAAGCTCATGGGCAAGCCATTCGAACCTATGCACAGGTGTGCTCTCTCTCACCTGTCGTGAAGACCGCCTTCTTGGTGGCTATCCGTCAGCCAGAAGGATGGGAGAGCTCCAGGCGCTTTCCATCGAGTCTCCTTACCTGGTCTTCCACAGGGACAAGGTTGTCCTGCGCCCCACCCGAAATTCCTTCCGAAGGTGGTGTCGAGGTTTCACCTTAACCAGGTGTTGACTCTGCGGTGTTCTACCCCAATCACACCTCGGAGGCCGAATAGGCTCCATACTCTGGATCCTAGAGGCGCTGCAGCTTATTATAAGGAGGCGCCGCGGCTGAAGAGTCAGGAGAAGGTTCGCCCAGCTGTTTTGTCACCTACGCTGACAGCATCTGGCAGACCTGCAGTAGCGGGCGATAAGCAGGTGGGTAACCTCCTCATAGATCTCTGCTATAAGTTAGCGGGCATGGAGCCTCCCAGAGGGATAAGAGCTCATTCTCCCGCCATACTGCTGCAACGGTGGCTGCTTCCAGGGACGTCCCTATCCAGAAATCTGCAGGGCTGCTACCTGGAAGTCAGCAAACACCTTCATTACCCACTACCACACATCGACCTTGAGTCACGCGGGATGCTGGTTTTGGGGCCTCGGTTCTCAGTCTCTCTTTCCCAAGTAAGTATATGGGGGTGTCGTCTTGCCTCCCTCCTCCCGGAGAACTGCTAGGAGTCTGCCAATGAGTGTGGATGAACAACATATCCATGTCCTAGAAATACAGGTTACTCACCTGTAACAGGAGTTCTAGGAATGGTATATGTTGTTCATCCGACTCCACCCGACCTCTCGGCTTGACGCACAACCTGAGCTTCCAGTGGGCCAGATCTGGCGTCATGGGGGCGGGCCGAGTTATACCACCGGGTGGGTGGGAGGAGCAACGAAGACCTTCCGGCCAAGATTTAAGCGGCAAGGATACTGCCAATGAGTGTGGATGAACAACATATACCATTCCTAGAACTCCTGTTACAGGTGAGTAACCTGTATTTTTAGTCTTGGCCATCTGATGGCGGATCCTCGGTCTCCTCTTCTGATGTCATCCAGCGACCGGGAGTCTCCGGCGGGAGAACTGGGGATTGTGGCGGGACCGCCTCCTTATGTACTACGTCTGACATCAGGGGTGGGACCGACGTCGGAGGCGGTCCCCGCTGAAGACTGCTAGCTAGAAAATTTCCGTAGGGTCCTGACGCCTGACCACTTCAATCCTAATGGTGTAACCTGCTGCATGAGCTGTTCTCGAAGATCTACTGTTATGGTAAGTTCTTACGTAACTGTACTTTCCTCAGTAATGGGGTCCACTATAGTATTTCGCACTGCGTCTGTGGACCATACACTTCTGCGTCTGGTCTTTTTCAATCATCAAGACAATTACACTCTGCGGAACATTCTAATTTAATGGTCGGGAGCCGCTCTGGCTCTTCCGCTCCTTTGATAGGGGTATATAGCCCCCTTTTGATATTGCCCCTTCGGTGGCTTCTTCTGCACAGGTGGTTAACATCTCTCCAGCTGTGATTATTAGTCCGGTCATGATTTCAGTATGGACGCTCAGACTCTTTCTGCACTCGGATGGAGAACATCTTCGTCATTTTGTATCAAGACAATCCTTGCGAAATAGCAGCCTTGAAAGCCTTGTTAGGCTCGGACTGAAAAAAATTAAATCATTTTCATCACAGCACAGGGCCTATCCGGAATTACCCGATACCCCCCTTTTTGGATCTGGTCAGGTTCCGCCTCAGCCCCTGAGACGCTCGTCTCCAGAGTACGGTAAAGCGTACCTGTCTTCTTCTTCCCCTAGGGGGAGTCCGATCCGGCGTCAGTATGGGTCATCTCTTTCTCTAAGAGCGATTTCTCTCATTCAGAGACATTTCCTAGACCTAGGCGACTGCCCAGTCTGTTAATTTCCCTTTCTTATCAGGCTTTCTTCTCTTGAGCAGAGCCTTGCAGCAACAGAAGCGACTCTCCACCGAGTCAGAACTCGGGTTCCTACTTCCTTGCTTGCTTAACTTAACAGGCGATTTTCTCCTTGACGGAAGATCAAGTAGGTATTTTTTCTGAGGTAGCTTCTCAAATATTCACACCTTCGGTTCCTGCGCACTGGTCCATGCCAGTCGCTCACGAAGCTATCCTCTTCAGGTGCGTTATGGAGTTATGATTGTTTTTCAGCAAACTAGAATCCTTTCCTGCTCCCGTCAGGGAGGCCAGAATGGGTAGCGCCTCACCGCATTCAGTTACTGCCTTTTTCAGTCACTTCAACAAATGGGTTAGCCCTAACTTGGTCTTGCTGTGTCCCTCCTCGATGCACATCTGCCTCTATTTGCCTTAGAAATCCAGCCCCTGTTTTTTTTCTGTCGGAATGTTTTTTTCCTGCAATGGAAACACGTCCTCCGGTACACTTTTTCCTTTCTACCCCGGGTTCAGAGACTGCTACTACAGTTGTACACACAGGGGCAGGATGATTCCTTTGAAATATGCAGTGGGTAGGATCTGGTTCTACTAGACCACCATGAGAGGCTTCTAAGTTGTGCTTGGCCTTCCATCAGGAAGGTTCCTGTGACTAAGTGGAGACCATTCTCCTTGATGGGCTAACCCCACCTGGACCCCCTTGCTCACCAAGTAAGGGGTTCACGTGCTCCTGTACCCGTTGTTTGCAGGTCAGCCATACTTGATAGTGGGGGGTTCCATGTGCACTTTCTGATCTACCCTGAACCAGTAGACTTTACCTCCAACTCTTTCAGTTCCTGAGGTCCCTTTACGTTACATTAGTACATGTCTTTGACACTATTAATTTTGGTCCTAGACCAAATTGTGAGGCCGAGTTCTTGAGTGGTTGCGGCTTCCTGGCAGACTTTCATTTTGTGTCCATTGCAGTCATCTGCAAAGTGGTGAGTTACAACTCAGGTGCTTATCTTGTAGGCACTATGTGCTATTTGCTCTTTACAAGACAGCTCTTTTTATTAGCAGGACAGTCTTTGGCTGTCCTTTCTAAGTGAACCCCATCTCCTACCACCCTACTCAAAGTTGTTGGTTTTAGCTTGGTACTCTCCCACTAGTGTGAATGAGTGATGGAGACTTGGTCCAGGAAGATATGGAAGTTACGTACTTACCGTAATTATTCATCTTCTTGGACAGTCTCCATCACTCATTCACATGCCCACCCACCATCCCCTGGAGTCACTCGTTTTCTTTCCTGGTCTTCATGGTCCTATGGTTCAGACTGTGAGGACATTTTTCTTTGACCTTTCTTGCAAAGGCCATCTGGGCCCACTCAGGCCCAGAAACTTAGGATGAGTTATTCTCATTAGTTACGCTGCACCTCCTCGGTCGAAAAGGTACTGAGGCAGTTGGAAGGTCGACGCCGAGATAGCCTACACAGGCGCGAGCTAGTCTCGCGGTGCCGTTCATGCGTGGTCCTGTCTCGGCGCCGACCCTTCAGTGAATTTTAGGCTCCCGTTTGGTCCTAGCGCCTCCGGCGCTATCCCAATAGTGTGAATGAGTGATGGAGACTGTCCAAGAAGATCAATAATTACGGTAAGTACATAATTTCCATTTCTTAAGTAACTGTACTTTCTCTGGGCAATGCATTCCAGGGCTCCACCAGTCTCAATGAAGTAGCGCCTCCTTGTTTCCCCCCTCAATCTCCCCTCATCCAGCTTCATGGGGTGTCCCCTGGTGGCCGCCGGTTCCCTTAGCTGTAGGACCCCTCAGGGCTTACCCCATTGAAATATTTGAAAACCTCTATCATATCCCCCGTCTCTTCTCTCCTCTGAATATAGGTTTAGCTCCCCCATAAGGGTGAGGCTCTTCTCCACTCATTGGACATTCATCGCGCCTTGCGATGTTACCTGCCCAGAACCAGGGGGAGCAGAAAATCCAGTTAACTGTTTCCTTTGCCTCTCGGTCCTTAGGTTACCCTGTAGACAAGCAGAGCCTCTAGCATTGGCTAATGCATTGCATCACTTACTGCTACCAGAAATACAAGAAACCCCTATCTGGACCAATATGGGATCATTCAACAAAAGGTGTTGCTGCCTCTTTGCAGCTCTGAGGAACGTCTCTGCTCCGGACATATTCGCACCGGTCACATGACATGCATGTCCACACATTCATCGAGCAGTACAGCCTGGATATAGCTTCAAGGGGTAGAGCAGGGTTTGGCCTGGCTGTGCTGCAGGGTCTCATCTCATAAAGGGATCCCTTCCCGTTCTTCCCTTCTCCTTCCACCCAAGATAGTTGTCTTCAGTTTATACTGCTTGGGACTCTGTCCCATATGTTACCTGCTGCAAGAGCTGACTCTCAGTCAGATAGTACAGTTACACAAGAGCTTACCGTAACAGTAGATCTTAGAGAGAAGCTCTTGCAGCAGGTATACTTCCCTTCCTCCTTCCCCCTGGAGATATCCTGTTACATACGAGTGCTATTCATTATTGCTGGATGAGAAAGTGCCCTTTCACAAATCTTCTGCAACTGTTTTTGTCCCAAATCTGCCGTCGTTTCTGGTGGTGCAAAAACTGGGGTACGCTGGGGACCGCCGCCTTTTATACCACGTGGGATGTTGGGGGCAGGTCAATGTCTGGTGGGGCGGTCCCCACTTTGTACAGCTAATTAGAAGTTTACCGGTGGGGTCCTGTTGCCGGGCAGCTACAGTCCTATATGTGTTGCCTGTTGCAAGAGTCTCTCGAAGATCTATTTTTCCGGTAAGTTCTTGCATAACTGTTTTTTCTAGGAGTGGTCTATGGTGCACATCCACACAACCCAGTCGACCTCCCCTGGCAAGTGGCACATTGGTCTGGCTTCCAGCGGGTCAGATCTGACATCACAGGGTGCTGCCAAAAAGGATACCACCTGGATGGGTGGGAGGAGCCAGCTTGAAGACCTTCTTGCAGCTTTTAAAGGGGCAAGGAATTCTGCCAGAAGTGTGGATGTACACCGTATACTACTCCTAGAACTACAGTTACAGGTGAGTAACCTGTTTGTGTGAATCATTGGTGAAGATATTCCCAGAAGATCAAGAATTATGGTGTATACGTAATTTTAATTTGCGTTTGTGCTTTGTGACCTCACAAGTGGTGAAGTGGAGCCATGAGTGAAGCTACAGAGGACAAACCTCAGTTTAGTCATTGCAAGGCAGATACGCAAAGAATAAATTGGAACCGAGACTGACTTTTTTTCGTATGACTACACAACTGTATCAATAACACCTTTGTCTTTCAAAATCACACTTCCTTTGGATAAATAGGTGCTGTCATCAATGATTTAAAAGTGCTTGCTTTAATCTGTCCCTTTCTGTGATGCAGTTCTCAAATGACTTGCTGCTGATTCCAGAGGTATAGGAATCATTTTAATATGCCATTCCTGTAAAAAAAAAAAAAAAAAAAAATCTTCATATATCAATTCTCTTCATAGATTCTGATTGAGTCAATGGAGGATTGCGGCCTTGGCTGCTGGAAGGGAATGCTGCTGCCTACAGCCAAAGACTCCAAAGTGACTGAAGTGGCCATCAACCTGCAGAAATGGCTTGTAGAATGTGGCTGGAAGGAGGCTAATGTGGAGCTGTTACAGGTGGGAGTCCAAATGGATCAGTGCCCTCAAACTGTGGGTCATATTTAGCACTGTTCGCCAGCACTGTCTGGGTTGGCGTTGGGCTTTGCATTATGCAGGAATGTGGTCCCTACCCATTGTGAGGAGAGTTCTGTCTGCCTCATATCATGGCCTTTTGGACGCATTTCCTACAATCAGATTGTTTTCTGTAGTGGGCTAATCTCTTGGACAGTAGATTAAACAAACCAGCCCAGTATAATCATTCCACAGATATGTTTTTTTTTGGGGGGAGACTCTTAATTTGTAGTTTAAAATAGCCTATATTCATGTTAATCTGGCATTACGCCAGATGTTACAGAAATATTGACGTGTATAAAATAAGGAGAGATTTCATCAGGGTTTTGGACTGGGCAAACAGATGTCACCATTCGATTTCTCATGGCACTTTATTATGCGCAATATAAGAAACAGCACTACATCACTGCAGGCTGCAAATATAAAGTGCTTATTACAAATGCATACTAAAAGAACACTGTCTTAGTCCCTGGTCCTGTGTCCGCCTCTGGGGGTGAGACTGCAGTTGTTGGCTCCTACAAAGTTGAATTGCTTCCGGGGGGGGTTAGTGCATGCATGTGAGTGAGAAAGGGGCTTTAACTTGCAGCAGGGAAATCTCTCATCCCCTGCCTTCGTGATCCAAGGCCAAGCTACAGGTCTGCTGCTTTGGACTACCCATATGGGATTCTGCTACAGGTTCGGCGCTGTGCCCCATGTCTCCTCCTGTTTCACTTGGTCTATGCAGTTTTGGACTTTTGCACCATGGGTCTGCTTTTTTTGGCCCTGCACTACTACTGTGTAGGACCCTACATCAAATAAGGCACCTATTGCAAGCTGATTGGGCACAGCTCCATGCCTGTAGCTTCGCCTAGGATCACAAGGGCAGAGGATGGGGAGGGAAGTAGGCATTATGGTTTGAAAACCTAAATGCCTCATTCGGTGTGTGTGCGCAGCGTGTACGCATAGTAATGCATGTATGCATGTGTGTAACATGAGCTGCTGCTAATGGGATCGAAAAATCTTAGCTGTAATCTTCCTTTAAGTAATCTTGTTTTCACATCATTGTGCCCTAAATGACTAAAGCCCAGTAAACTTAAAAGCACTCATGTTCCTTCTTAAGGGCTTCCCGTGCAACGCGGCATGTATTTTGTTCTCTATAGTTTCTACACTTGTAAAATTGAGTTGATCCTAATTTTAAATTGGAAGACTTTGAAACCTTGCAGTCCATTTTGAGGCCAAATTTATTGATGTGTCATGCTGCTCGGGGTTAATGGCTTTTTTCCTTTCTCTAGGTTGTCCTGAATGGGGCTCACCTCCTGACCCCACAGTGTGTGAAAACCCTCGCTAGCGGACTGTGCCAACAGTGTCCGGATGAAGCCATTGTCCTCCTGCAGGCAGCAGTGGACAAAGTGAAAGATCGGACTAGACAGTCGAAAGGTCATCTGGTCCTCATACTTGATAAGGTAAAACTATGCTAAGTGTTTTAACCATTGGGCAGGCATGATTTACCTCTGCATTGCCATTCAGACTGCATTATGGAGTGCCCAAGTACCATCATCAGCAGCTGTGGTGAGCAGTGGTACACTATAGCAGCTTTGGGTTACAGATGTTGCTGTGAGCATTGATGCAGTATGCCAGTGTTGGTTACAGATCTTCCTGGACTTGAGTTTCCACCACTCATTCACACTAATGGGACTACGCTGGAGGCGCTAGGACCCTGCGGGAGTCAAAAATCTTCAGGAGTGCCAGCGCCGGGATAGGACTGCGTATGCACGGCACTGTGAGAGTATCTTGTGCCTGTATAGGCCATCTCTGCATCGACCCTCCATCCGCCTCCGTTCCTTTTCTCCCACCGTCAAGTGTCCTTCGATGTCAAGTCTTCGTCTATACGACAGCAGCTTATGCATTCAGTATTCGTTTTAATTAACATTTTTAGTGTTCTTTTCTTATTTTAAACAAAAAAGGAAAAGATATGAAAAAGAGAAATAATTTCTCACCTGCCATCAACAGTCTACCTTGGACAGTACCGGTGACGGTAGGAAGATTTTGTTTGAAAGTTGTAATGGCAGAAGGGCTGTGTCCAGTCCGCCGCCCTTAGTGAAAGGTGGGTCTGACCACGAGCAGTCCTGTGCTCGAGAAGTTGCGGCACAAAACTGGTGGTTCAGGTTTCTGGCTCCGTTTGACCACGAGCTCTTCTTTCTCTTTTGGGGAAGAAGAATCTGTACTGCTGAAGGTCGCCCTCTGGTACGTCTGCGCAGAGATGGTCGGTGGCGGAGGGCGGTAGGCCTGAACAGACTCTGGTGGGTTCCCCTCTGGTCTCCTTCTTTGACACCGAATCTCATCTCTGTCCTCAGTGGGGTTCCGGTGAGTAGTTTCACCTCTGGGCTGCTCCTTTGGCGTAGGGTTTTTGGCATCTGTCCAGTTTTCCTGGCCAGTGGACCTGGTTCCAGGGCCTCAAAGTCGCTGGAGCAGGGCAGAGTCGATTGGGCCATGATGTGCGTGGTGCCGCCTTTGGTGCCAACGCAATAGACGCCTCATGCCTACCCCTCTCCTTTTTCCATCCGGGGCTGGCACTGGTACCGCTTTCCTTCTGCCCTCCCCTCCCTCCTTCAGGTCTTCGGTGGCAGTGCCGTGCAGCACCACAGTGCCGTGCTGTGTGGCGGAACAAGTTGCAGAGTTTCACTTTTTCAGATCTTTTCTTTTCTGTAGAGGTTTTTGCGGAGTGGCTTTCCACAGATCCTAGTGTGTGGAGATCTGCGGAGGCTTCAATAAAATTCTGGTGGTTTTCTGCTGGCAGAATTTTTTCCACGCTGTTCTGCCGATGGACTTCCGCATTCTGTGCAGCACTGCTGACGGCGCCATGAACTGGCATCGAGCTGCTCAACACCTTTCCAGGTGGCGGAGTCTCAGTGATTCTGACCTAGACCGCCTCTTGGAGGTTGTTCTGGGGTAGAAGTGGATTCAGATGAGTCTCTCCTTGTCCCACTTGTTGGTGATGCAGTGGATGACTTGTTTTAGAGACCAGAATGCAAGCCTTCCGTATCAGCAGAGTCTGTGATGGAAGATCTTTTTTTCAGTTTTTCCCAGGGATATGGAGTCTACCATAAAATTTCAGGCTTCTGTGGACCAAGGACTTCTGCGTCTGGACTTCTTTCAGTGTCAGTACAAGTACACCCTGTGGAACGCTCTAGTTCAATGGTCGAGAGCCTCCTGGACTTTTCCGCTCCTTTGATAGGGGTATATAGCTCCCCGTGACACTGCCCCTATGGTGGCTACCATTGGCAATGGGTGATGAACATCTCCTCAGCTGTGATTATTGGTTCGGTCCTCTGATTAAGTTACGGGGGCACTCAGGCTCCTTCTGCCCCTCAAATGGATGACATCATCATTCTTGTAACAGGCAGTCCTTGCAAGGTAGAGGCCTGAGAGCCTTGTCAGGCACGAATTGTTTTAATTGTTTAAAAAAAAAAATCACAGCAGAGGGCCTAGGCCCGAAAGCACTCGATAACATCCTTCTGGATCCAGCCCAGGTTCCACCTCAGCTGCTGGAGGTAGTGGCCTCTTGACAATCGTGGAGGGCACTTGACTACTTCTGCTTCTAGGAGAAGTCCAATCCAGTGGTGGTATGGGTCATCAGGATTTTCCGAAGGGGATTTTCTCTTAATTCAAAGATTTTTCCTAGGCTTCGGCAGCAGCCCAATCTGGGTGTTTTTTTTTTTTTTTTTTCCTCTGTCAGACTCTTTCCTTGGATCAGGGCCTCAGAACAACAGAAGTGACTCCATGGAAAGTCAGAACACCGGTTCCTACTTTCTTGCTTGCCTCCAAGTTAACACGGCATGCTCCCTTTCTTTTACTTAAAGGTCAAGTAGGTCCTTGTTCAGGAAGGAGTTGTCGGTATTCAAACCTTCCCTTCCTGGACATTGGCTCTGTGCCAGTAGCTTCGGGCCGGACTCTTCGAAAGCAGTTGCCTCAGTTTTCCTTTCCCTTCCCTAGAAGGGGTTTTTCTGTTTCAGAGCAGGTGTCAGTTTCACCTTCCCAGCAGCTCCTTCAAACATGTCTTGCTGTATTCTGACGTTATGCAGTTAGCACCAGCACTTGAACTAATCCGGGGAGGAGAGTTAACTATATGCCAGAGCATAGAACGTTGAGCTCGAGCTCGGTTCAAACCTCTGTCTGCTGCACTTTGGAGTGTAAATGTCAGATTCTTTACTCCGCCTAACTGAACAGTCGCTCCAGAGATTTCTCCTTCGCTAACTGTTCAGTCCAGTAAAAAAGGCCCGTTTATACCGCTATTTTTTCTTTATTTCGGTTCATATCCCTGTCTGCGGTACAGTAAGTACATAGTTAGTGGACTAGTGCTGAGTTTTTTTGTGGAAATTGTAAAAACTTGTATTTCAACCGGTTCGGCTGAACTGGTTGTCTGTATCTTGTCTTTTCCTTTTAGCTGAATTTAGTGAGGTACCAGTTCTTTGGGGGCCTCTAGGGACATGGATATGTTGTTCATCCACACTGTCTGGCAGGTTCCTTGCCACTTTAAATCTTGCGGAAGGTCTTCAAGCTGGCTCCTTCCACTCACCGGGTGATAAAACTCTCGGCTCCGCCCCATGACGCCAGATCTTCCTTACCGCTTGGAAGCTCAGGTTCACTCCTTAACGCTCTGCGTATAGACTGGATCCTAATTCTTCGGTTCGCCCAAAACTCATTCTTAAGTTTTCAAGACTTCGGTCAAATTGCTCCCTTGCGGCTGCGATGGACAAATCGACTTCCGGTTTTTGACGGTGCCCATGTGGACAGAAAATGTCCAGGACGGATCCGCACTCCATTTGCATCTACTGCCTCGGTCTAGACCGTGACCCGCAGGCCTGAGAGTTATGCCGTTCATTTTCGACCAACGTCCTGGAAGACTGCGCTGCCTGGTTACAGCTTGGGCGCCCCGAGAAGCACTACTGCCTTTAAGTCAAAGAGGCCAGTTAGCGGTGTCCATGAGGCTGGCTTCGGGCTGAGCAGCTCGAGCAGATGATAGCCCTTGAGGAGGAGGCGGCCCAGGCCGCATCTTCATCTTCCTTGGCCGCGGCATTTATCCCGCTGTCTGGGATCCTCCTACACAGCTTCTTTTAAGGAGCTTTGCCAGTCCCTCTCCACGAAGGGAGAGGGGCCATCGGGACATTCTTCTCTGTCCAAAAAGAAGGACTCGAAAGGTAAGTCCCACCATCTGCGTTCATGGGAGTGGGAGAGGTCCCCTTCCCCGGACAGTAGACACTCGACTTCGGTCGAGGTTGCGGCTAAGGCCACTGGATTCACGGTGTCCCCCGTCGGGTCAGCCGGCTGAGACACCTGTCAACGCGGTCGAGATTTTTCTCAACCCGTCTGACGGGCTGTCGACTGGTGAAGCAGACAACCCTTCTTCACCGGTTCTCCCGGTGGAGACCAAGGACTTGCCTGCGCCTCCCGGTCAAGGCTTCCGAGCCGAGGGAAGAGCGGGTGTCCCCGTCCCTTCCCAGACCCGTCCTCGGAAACACCGAGGGTCTCGGCACCGCAGTAAGCGGCGCCGGCGCTCGTCCTCGTCTTCCTCCTCTGAAGAGGAGAGGCTTCGGCGCAAATTGCGTCGACGCTACGAAGACCTAATGTGGCAGCAGTTACTTCTTTCCGGGAACAAGCCGACACCGTCGCCTTCCCCGGTCATCAAGTGGCTGTCACCCAAATGTCCGAAACAATCCCTCGCTGTAGTCGAGGTGCCCAAGCCTGGACCAGTTCGGCCGAAACCAGCTGCCCCACCGATTTGTGGTGGGACCTCCGCCTCCACAACCGAAATCAGGGGTGCCGACCAAGGACTCTGTCGGGTCAGGGTCTGCCCCACAGGTTCAGTCACCCTCACTCCTGACCGTCCTCAGCAGGTGGAGGGTGGCTCAGGCCCCAGGCAGCTCTTTGCAGACTCCTTCGAGTCCGATGAAGACTCCTCCCTGTTCTCCAGATCCCTTGACCTGGAGTCCTCCGGGGCCAGTCGATGGACAAGAGCCCATCGTCCTTTATGGGTCTGCTTCGGCTCATCTCGGAGTCCACCGGGATGCAGCTCGAGCCCGTATCCAAGCGGGCCAGGTATCCCTTGACTGAGATACTGGACCGAGGAGATTCACCCACGGAGGCCTTTCCGGTGGCTGAAGCCAGTGTTGGCCCTGCCTTGGAACTTTGGCAGTGTCCAGCTTCCTGCCCTGCGCCTTCGACCAGGATGGCCAGGAAGTATGCGGTCCCTACCGGCTCTTTGTCCGGTTTTTCGGAACACCCCTCCGCCGAGGGGTTGGTCATCCATAACATTTTCCAGCATTCCAGGAACGCTAGAGATGTGGATAAGCGCCCCCCCCCCCCCCGACAAGGAGTCCAAAAAGCTGGACTATGCCGGGCGCAAGGTGTACGCTGCGTCCTCCCTTGGCCTCCGCCAGGCCATCTCGGCCGTGCTGATGGCACACTTCTCCCACGCCCGCATGGGCTCCCTGGATGAGGTGATCCCTCATCTCCTGGCAGACCTGCAGACCACGGCCAAGCAGGTACGGGACCAGGGAAGGGCGGTGGCAAAACAGCTCTGGACATTGGAGACTCCTGTGCCAGATCAGTTGCGGCCGCAGTGGCCAAGTGTCGCAGAGCATGGCTGAGGATATCCACCTTCACGGCGGATACCCAGCATAAACTGGCGGATGTCCCCTTCCTGGGGACTGACCTGTTCGGCCCTGGAGTGGAAGGTCACCTCCTGCTGATCGAAAAGTCCAATGCTACTCTGGACTCTGTCACCTCCGCCCAGAAGGACAAGGGCCGTCACCAACAACATAAGTCCTTTCGCCCTTCTGTGCCTGCGGCACGTCCAGCCTAACAGCACCAGCATCAGGGCCAGCAGGCTCGCACTTGGCACCCCAAAGCCAAGCCTGCATCTTCCTCTGACAGGAAGCAGGGAGGAAAAGGCTCAGGAGGTCCCTCGGCCGGTCCCTCCTCCAAGCCTGCCCAGTGACAGGTTGAGGGACGTTGCCCCCAGCCTCGTCACTCCCCCCGTGGGGGGATGGCTCCGCCACTTCCTTTCCGCCTGGTCCGCTGTCACCACAGACCTCTGGGTCTTGGAGGTGGTAGATAAGGGCCTGCCTCTAGAGTTTGAGCAGGCCCCGCCCCTCTGAGCCGTTGCCCCTCGGGGGGGGGGGGCTACGGGGTCCGCAGCGCCTCTGTCTGCTCACTGAGCCGACATTGCCCTGCTCCTCGACAAAGAGGTGAGGTGATTAGGAACGTGGCAGATCCTCTACCAGACCTGGGGCTCATGTCCAGGTACTTCCTGGTCCCGAAACGGACGGGAGGCTGGCGCCCCATTCTAAACCTGCACTAACTGAACAGGTTCCTAAGGTCTCGGACCTTCAGGATGGTCACTCTGGCTCAGATAATCCCATCCTTGGAACGAGGTGTGTGGTTCTGTTCTCTGAACCTCCAGGACGCGTTCTTTCATGTCCCAATCCGTCCGTTCCACCAGAGATTCCTCCGCTTCAGGGCAGAGGGATCCCTCTGAGTTCCAGGCCATGCCCTTCAGCCTTTCCCTAGCTCCCAGGGTCTTCATCAAATGCATGACAGTGGTGACAGCATTCCTGCGGCGCCGAACGGTCCAGGTGTACCCCTACCTGGACGACTGGCTGATTGCAGCCTCTTCCAGAATGGAGGTGGAGCGGTCCAGAGATCTGGCCCTCCAGGTTTGCTCTCAGGTTGGCCTCCTCATCAATGAGGCAAAGTCGGAACTCGTGCCAAAGCAGGTGATACAATTCATCGGGGCAGAGCTCGACTCTCTACGAGCCAGAACACAGCTCCTGGCGGACAGGGCCGAGGTTCTTTCCTCCTTTGCCCAGTCATTTCAGGTTGGGCAATTGCACCCTGCCCGGGGCTTCCTGGGCCTCATGGCGGCCTTCACCAGCGTGGTCCGTTGGGCCCATTAGTACATGCGTCCACTTCAAAGGGGGCTGGCCAGCCAATGGTCACAGCACTTCGATCCTCTGGATCAGCTAGTGACAGTGACTCGGAGGATATGGAACGCTCTCCAGTGGGGGACCGTTCCAGCACATCTGCAGGAGGGCATCTCGTTTGTCTGCCCCGAGCCAATGGTCTCTTTATCGACCGATGCCTCTCTGATGGGTTGGGGTGCCCATCTGGGGGAGCACAGAGCGCATGGCCTCTGGTCCCCTCGGGAGTCCCAATGCCACATCAACCTACTGGAGCTTCGAGCGGTTCGTCTAGCCCTCACCGCCTTCGCTCCGTTTGTACGGGGTCAAGTGGTTCAGGTCCAGACGGACAATATCACGACCATGTACTACCTAAACCGCCAGGGCGGGACACGCTCCATGCCTCTGTGCAGGGAAGCTCTCCGCATTTGGTCACTCGTGCGCAGCCTGGAGGCGGATCTCTTTGCCATCCATGTGGCAGGAGTCTCCAACATTCCGGCTGATGCCCTAAGCTGGATAGGGGCTGCGTCTCACCAGTGGTCTCTCCTGCCGGAGGTAGTTCAAGATCTGTTCTCCCACTGGGGCACACTTCAGGTGGACCTGTTTGCCTCCAGGGAGAATGCGAAGCTGAGACTGTTTCATGCCCGCCCCCCTCAGCAGGGCTCGCTGCAGGGGGATGCCTTCTCAAGGCCGTGGACCCCGGGCCTCTTCTACGCCTTTCCCCCATTTCCCTTGATCCACAAGGTGCTTCTCAAGGCGAGGAGGGACAAGGCGCAGGTGATTCTGGTAGCCCCAGACTGGCCCTGCCAGTTCTGGTATCCAGATCTCCTCAGTCTCCGCTCCAGGCTCCCGAGGTGGCTTCCAGCCCGCCCGGACCTGATCTCAGTCAATCAGGGGAAGGTATTCTATCCGGACCTTCAATCCCTGTACCTGATGGCCTGGTTCCTGAGCAGCTAGAGTTCCAGGCCTTGGGTCTTTCCGACAAGGTCCTCAACGTCGTTGAGGCATCCTGTAAGGAGTCGACCAGAAAATGCTACGCCTTCAAATGGAAGAGATTCTCCATTTGGTGTCGGGGCGAGGGCCTGGACCCTTCCTCCTGTTCCTTGGCAAGCATTCTGGACTACCTGTGGTCCCTTTCTCACCAAGGGCTTTGGTAGACGACCCTTAAGGTGCACCTGGCAGCCATCTCTGCTTACCGGGTGTGGGCCGGGAAGCAGTTGGTGGCGCAGGAGAAGGTGGTCGGGCGCTTTTTCAAAGGCCTTGATCACATATCTCCTCCGGTACGAGAACCTCCACCTCCGTGGGATCTACTGCTGGTATTGGCTAAGCTCATGGGCAAGCCATTCGAACCGATGTACAGGTGTGACATCTGTCACCTGTTGTGGAAGACCGCCTTCTTGTTGGCTATCACGTCAGCCAGAAGGATGGGAGAGCTCCAGGCGCTTTTCATAGAGTCTCCTTATCTGGTCTTCCACAGGGACAAAGTTGTCCTGCACCCCCTCCCAAAATTCTTTCCGAAGGTGGTGTCGGAGTTTCACCTTAACCAGGTGTTGACTCTGCCGGTGTTCATCCCCAATCACACCTCGGAGGCCAGATGTAGGCTCCATACTTTGGACCCTAGAAGAGCGCTCGCTTATTATAAGAAGAGGACGGCTGAAGTTCGGGGAGAGGTTTGCCAGCTGTTTGTCACCTACGCTGAAGCCGCACCTGGAAGACCTGCAGCCAAGCAGGCGATAAGCAGGTGGGTCACCTCCTGCATAGATCTCTGCTATAAGTTGGCGGGCATGGAGCCTCCCAGAGGGATAAGAGCTCATTCTACCGCCATACTGCTGCATCGGTGGCTGCTTCCAGGGACGTCCCTATCCAGGAAATCTGCAGGGCTGCTACCTGTAAGTCAGCACACACCTTCATCACCCACCACATCGCGACCTTGAGTCACGCCGGGATGCTGGTTTTGGGGCCTCGGTTCTCCAGTCTCTATTCCCTAAGTAGGAGTGTATGCCTCCTCCCTCCTCCCAGAGAACTGCTAGGAGTCTGCCAGACAGTGTGGATGAACAACATAGCCATGTCCCTAAATGCAGGTTACTCACCTGTAACAGGAGTTCTAGGAATGGTATATGTTGTTCATCCACCCGACCTCCCCGGCTTCGACGCACAACCTGAGCTTCCAGCAGGCCAGATCTGGCGTCATGGGGCGGAGCCGAGAGTTTTACCACCCGGGTGGGTGGGAGGAGTCGGCTTGAAGACCTTCTGGCAAGATTTAAAGCGGCAAGGATACCTGCCAGACAGTGTGGATGAACAACATATACCATTCCTAGAACTCCTGTTACAGGTGAGTAACCTGTATTTACAGGGGAGTAACCTGTTTTTACCGAACCTGTATACGAATTAATGTAAAATGCTAATTTGTTTTGCACTGTATTGTGGGGTATATTGTTTTTGTGGGTAGAGCATGAAAACAGGCTTTTTGTGTAGTGCCTCTTCCTGAATACTAATAAAAAATGTGTCCTGTAATGGCTAGAATAATACTCTTGCAAAAGCCGGTGGGCTTGTCAATAACTTGTTGTACTATGGTTAGGTGGACTGTTTTTCTCCTGTAGCTTTAACCACTACAGCTGCATTACCTCACAAGTGTTCTGCACTTTTTCTTTTCCCACACAGCATTTGCAAAAACTACCCTGGGAGACCATTCCTGCTCTGCGGTCCATAACGGTAACAAGGCTGCCTTCTCTCCGTTTTCTTCTGAGCTACTCTGTTATCAAAAAGGTGAGGGAGCTCCTATTGTTTAAAAAAAAAAAAAAAAAAAAATTTTGCTTCAATCTATTACAAATGTGTTTACATGGAAAGGCACACTGAGCCTAGGCTTGTTTCTAGATGGGACCTTGGGGGAAGAGGGGGAGGATAGCAATAGATTGGTTCGGTGCCAGCGATAACATTCAAACACGCAAGTGCACAAGTAAGCAAGAAGACACGACTGGGTGTACATTGCAGTGTGATGCTTACGCCTCCTAGGGGCGTGTTTAGGCCACGAGGCCGAAGGCAGGTACTGGTAGATCCCCTAGGAGTGCAGTATCACACCGTAATGCACAACCCCAAGTCTCATTGCGCTTCTAAAATGTCCCTTTATCTTTAGAAGCAGTTTTTTTTATTTTGAAACACATTTTTAAATAAGTGAAAATGTAAGTGAATCTGTGCTTTTAACATAAAATAGTCCTTCCGCCTACTGGTGCTAGATTAAAGTAGTGTTATACAGTGTGTGCCTCCCTGCCCACTTAAGCTTCATATTCCCCTGCCGGCCACAACAATTCACAAATGCTGTTTTTCTCATTCTAAGTATGACGCATATCCCCCTTATTTTATTTCACTCTCCTCACTCTGTAGGCAAAACTAAAAGGAAGCCATAACAGAGGCTTCTCAGTTCCCCAGTGCTGCAAGCATGAGCGTGGTTCAAAACTGCCATACTCACTGACAGCATCATGAACTGCTCACTCTGTCCTAAACGATGAACAGCAGGGTGAATCATTTACCACCTTTTCTATTTGTTTATATAGTATTATTACTTACTTCATTCTGGGTCCCCCATTTCCCCACATTCAAAAAATTGAATATTTACCATGGAATACAGGGATTCAAAATTCTGCTCACTTCTACTAGCAGAATGTTCCTCTACTAACATATTGTACACACAGACAACAAAGCCCTGTTTTTGAGCCAGAGACTCAATTATCTCACTTGGCAGGGAAGGCAGAAGACATTTCCCTGATGAGTAGGTAAAAATTGAAGGGGTATTTTTCACTGTTGGCAAACAAACAGTTGTAGTGAAAACGCTAAACAATAGTTCATGTTTCTAAATTGTTTGTGTGTAAGAGTGTGACGATCTGGTAAACATTTAATTGGTTTTATTTTATATTTAAGATGATTTTAATTTTAGGGCCCAGTTGAGGGTTTCTACAGTGTAAAGGTAGCGGCCATGTTTGTGGTGGAAATAGTCTGGTTGTGGGGAGACTGATGGAAGATGGTTCTGGTTGTAGGACTGATCTCATTGTGTAATGTGATTTAGGACCAGGATGACTGTGTGTATACAGAGAATTAATGTATGGTCAGGTGATCTGTCTTGACCAATGAGATTTCTAGATTTTTTTCTTGCCATTTGTTGTGCAAATTGGCAAGCAAATAATGCAAAACAAGTACATATGCAAGAACGTACAAAATCGACACATTGAGGGGACTGAGTATAGAGTTAAAAGGAACATCTCAGCTTGCCAGGAGGCACAAATATGGAGGATTGATATCCAAGGGGAGTGTTGCCGTCAGGAGGGGGAAAGATGGACAATTGTATGTGTCTTTACTTAGCTTAATGGTTAGAGCTGCTGCTTTCAGAACTGTTGGACAAAAAGAAGCTGGAGTTTATCACATTTCTTGTCCTGCTTCTACCTCCTAAACAAACGCATCTAAATCTATAGTGGTTTAATTGCCTCTTCCCAGGCAGATAGCCTCACAGGCATCACCCCATACCAGTTGCCATCTGCCTTTCACCTTCCCAGGTTGGAGAATTTAAGCCCAGGGAAGAAGTAGAGTAATTTGTCCCAGGTCACACAGCAAGAACGTGATAGACTGTGGTGGGATTTGAACCTGAGGTCTCCAGTTCTCAGTGCTGTGCTCTAACCAGTGAGCCACCATGCCTATGATTCCGATTTATTTAAATCTTTTTTTTTTCCCCTGCTTCCAGCACCAGCCAAGGTCTGTCCTAACCCAAGGTGTGGATCCCAGCAGGACATTTTACGTGTTAAATCCTCACGCCAACCTCCCCGGAACAGAGGAACACTTTAAAGACTGGTTTAAGAGGTTAGTGCTGTGGGGGAGGGTGGTGGAACATGGAACATAATATATAGCTGTGTCTGGGAACTCAGTGCATTATTTTACTAGTGATGGAATTTGAGAATTACCCACTAAACTGTTTGTCTGGACTGTAAATTGCAGTGATGTGTTCAAATGTTAGATGCACTGCCCTCTTCTCCTTGGGCAGTCCCAGTCTTCCGCTCCGTGGTCATTGTCTAAAACAACTAAATGACTATTTAAAAAAAGTCTGTTTGTCCCCAAGAATGTATTTCAGAGCCAAATTGAAACTGGCCAGTTGTGTGCTCGTGAGGGCAAGTACACCCTGTCGCTCCAGTCTGGATGATCATTACGGGCGATTGGAAAAATGTATCCAAAAATATATGGACTGGACATGTTCTGGGACTTGGGTTTCCATCAGTCGTAACTGTACCACATTAAACGATATGGGGCGTACTTGAATGAACCCAGAAAATGTGAGTGTGGGAACCACATGGCGAAGCTTTGTGGCTGTCTTTGGCCCCCCCCCAAAAAAATCTTGGGTTTCTTTGCCTTCACTCCAGCAGGCCCTTTTTTGGAGCTACCCCCAGCCCTGTCCTCACCCAAGGCTTACAAAGCAGAGGAGTTTGAGTCTATTTTATAAATGTTTGTGGGCCAGTCTGTAGCGCAGTGGTAGCACTACTGCTGCGACGCCAGCAACCCAGATTCAGGAATGAGCCTGGGTTACTGGAGGGGAGAGGATGGCCGAGCGTCCCACGGATGCTCCCCTCCCCGGGGGGGGAGAGGGAAGGTACCTGGTTTCCCACTGTTACACTTCCACTTGGGTGGCCATTGGTGGCAGTGCATGCAAGGAACCAGTATTCAGGGAGGAGGGTGTTGGCACGCTGACACCTGCCCGCTTGAGGGATTGAGGGGACCATGACTACGCAGGATGCTGCTCTGCTGGAGGTCCTGCACTGCTGACTAGGCTCGCTGTCCTCACCGAAGCCTTAACTTGGATGTTAGATGCACAGCCCTCTTCTCCTTGGGCACTCCTTAGGCATCCCTTCCTGTGGGTGATCATCCACTGGGGACCATGGGAGATGCTATGTCCCAGAGAAGGCAGGTGACAGTGGCAGCTCCCTGAGCATTCTGGTGGAAGATATGTTGACCTTTGACCCAGGGACTGCGCCAGTGATGAGGGAAGCTATCCTGTACTCAGTTCTGAGCCCGACACCAGATGTGTTTTTTCTCCTGTAGTTGCCCCTTGGTCTGGTTCCAGTGCCGATCACTGTGCCAGACCTGGGACTAACTCTAGAGGTGCCTCTGGTCTGGAGGTTAGGCTTGGCCTGGGGGGCACTGTCAGCCCTGTTGAGGGGTTGGGGCATGGTGCGGGGCCTGAAGCTGACCTGCTCACTTGACTGGTGCTGGTGGCAATACTGGCTGGGGTTCCAGCACTAGTCTGGTGACTCTCTTCTCTCTCTCCGGAACAGACTGGCTCTGTCACTGGTGGAGCCTGGGGACACTCTGTGGGCCCTGTTTGACTCCCCTGTCCTCATCTAAGGTGCCCCCCAGTCAGGGCACCGTCTGGACTGGTTCCCTGAGGTTGGCTGGCCCCACACAGGTCAGTTTGTTGGCCCTTCCTCTGGGAGAGGTTCCCTGAACTCTTGCAGCCTTGGCAGAGACACTGTCCTGGTCATCCATGACCCTTCTCTTCCCTCTCCTCTGACCCTGCACTGCCTTGCCAGGTACTGTGGGTCTTCTGGGGGCCCAGTGACCTGGCAACAATTCAGAACAGGGAATGATGTGTTCCAACAATACCATCTTAACTCATTCAAACATGAAGTCTTGCTGTATTCTGATGTGCAGTTAGCCCCAGCACTTGAACTGCTCCGGAGAGGAGAGTTAACTCTATGCCAGAGCATAGAACATTGGGCTCAAGCTCAGTTCAAACCTCTGTCTGCTGCACTTCAAAGTGTAACCGTCAGATTCTTTTCAAACGACATGAAGTCTTGCTGTATTCTGATGCATTGCAATTAGCCCCAGCACTTGAACTGCCCCAGAGATGACCGTTAACTCTATGCAGAAGCATAGAACGTTGAACTCGAGCTCTGTTCAAACCATTGTCTGCTGCACTTTACGTGTAACCGTCATATTCTTTACTCCGCCTAACTGAGCAGTCGCTCCGGAGTTTGCTTCTCACTTTCGTTCAGTAAAGTAAATGGTCTGTTTAAACCGTGAGATTTTCTTATTTTCTCGGTTCAGATCCCTGTCTGTGGTACAGTAAGTTTTTAGGTAGTGGACTGTAGAGTTTTGAGTTTTTCTGAGGAAATTGTAAACTATGTTTAATCCGGTAGGTTCGACTGAACTGATCATTTTCTCTTGATTGTTTACTTGTGGTGATTCCGGTGCCTATCGGTTCTTTAAAAAAAAACACTTTTTTTTTTTTTTCCAATACCCATGACACGGTGAGGAACCGATAGGTTAGTCTTACCTGGCCTGAAGCCGTGTAAAAGGTAAGTTTATATTTTGTGGCCATGTCTGAAAAACCCAGAAAGAAAACCGGGTGTACTGGGTTTCAGCACTGTAGTGTGTGTGGGGAGGCCTTTGCTAAGGCTGAACCCCACACCACCTGTGTATAGTGCACCTCGATTCAGACTGCCAAATTTGTAAAAAAAAAAAAAAAAAAAAAAAATCCCAAAGACCACCGTAGATAAACGGTTGGGTAGGCTTAGGGATAAGGAGGCCGAGAAGTCCACTGACCCAGATGGCCAGCCCAGTTCGGTTCTGACCAAACCTGAGGGAGTGCCCTCTAACCAGGGCCATATTTCCTCGGGCAAGAGCAAAACTGACTCCGAGGGGTTGGCGCCTTCAAAAAAGGGGAAATCGACCGGTTCGGATCCTGAATCTCTTCATCAGACGGCCAATGAAATTGCCCGGGCGATTAGTATTGTGAAATCGCTCCATCTGGTTCCGACTGAACCGGGCCCTGCCGGTAGGCGTTCGGCTCGGTCGATTCCTCCGGTTACAGATTATTCCCTGGAGGAATATTATGATCCAGAATGGGAGGGGGAAGTTGAAGAGGATGAAGAAGAGTATGATGGGGAAGGTCTGGATGAGCCTGTTGAACCAGACATCTCCCCAGACAGACCTTCTGGAGTTCCCCTCCTAGGATTTCTGAGTCCCCTTCCCACTTTTTTTTTTTGTACAAAAAAGTGGCTGAAACCCCCAGCTCCCTGTGGATGAAACTGTAGAGGAGGAGGAAGAGCCTGATTTTGTTGAGATGATGGACATCCCAGAGTCCAAGAGGCTGTCTGTTCCCTTGCATAAATCTTTTGGGAAACTGACACCAACTTTTAAAGACACCTAATTCTCTGCCTCCAGTGGACAAACGTATGGACAGGAGGTATATGCTGTCAGGCTGAAGTTCAGAGTTTCTGTTTCAGCACTGCAGCCATGTTGGAGTAGTACAGGCTGCAGCCTGTGATAAGGCTGGCATTCCCCTGGCTTCATACCTCCGGATAAGGACTCCAGGAAGATAGATGCCATGGCCAAGAAACAGTATTTGGCATCTTCCTTGGGACTTAGACAGGCTAACTACGTGGCCTATGCAGCCAGGTTCCAAAAGTCAGGTGGGAGTCTGTTTTGGATCTGGCTAAGCAGGCCTCTTCTCCCCAAGCTGGCTAAGGAGCTGGAGGAGGTGGCTGCTGGCGGGATTGAGGCATCAAAATCCAATTTCATACTGCTGCCGACTCCAATGATGTGTCATCTAGAGTCATGGCGACATCTGTTGCTCTGCGGAGAATGGCTTGGCTCAGATGTACTAGCCTATCACAGGATACCCAGGCTAAGGCCATGGATTTTTCTGTTGCAGGTAATTCTCTGTTTGGAGAGCAAACAGAGAATTACATGAAAAAGATGGATGAATACAGGACCACCTATAGGAGTGCTCAAGCCAAAGAAAGGTAAATCACTCCTTAGAGGCAGCAGTCTAGGGGCAGGCCTTTTCAAATGCCTTTCTTCCAAGCTCAGGCCTCCTCTCCTTTTGCTCAGAGGGGGTTCTTTAGATAGAGAGGTAGAAGGGGGATGAGCATAGCTGCATCCTCTTCTCAGCCCAGTGCCCCTGCCAAGCAGACACCCTGATGTGTCAGCCCGGGTCGACTTCCCCCATTCCTGTAGGAGGCAGGCTGGCTTACTACTTCCAGAACTGGAAGTCTGTTACCTCAGACAGGTGGGTCTTGGAGGGAGTAAGCCAGGGACTGGCTCTCTGCTACAAAAAGTTTCCAAAGCTGAGAGGCAGATTTTTTCCACCTGCAAACATCTCCAAAACCATTGCCTTAGAGGCAGAGGTTTCATCTCTCTTGGCCTTAAGGGCCATATAGAGAGTTCCTACAATTCACAGGGGCAAAGGTCTGTACTCCAGGTACTCCTTACCCCAAAGAAAACAGGAGAGTGGCGGCTCATCCTAGACTTAAGATACCTGAACAAACATCTATTAAAACCAAAGTTCAAAATGGTGACTCTGGGAATAATTCATCTTACTTCGAGAGGGTTCCTTAAGTAGGTCATCACATATAGGACTGGAGCCACCTGGCGTCGTGCCGCACGGCAGACTTTTCTAGCAATACTGGACGGGGGACCACTCACCCGGCGTCACGTGACCGACGTCAGCGTGACTGTATAAAGTGGGCAGTCCCCACCCCCACGTCCGCCCTCCACTTCTTTCCTGCCATTGCCTCATGTCAGTCGCATCGCAGACTTCCAGTAGCGATCGAGAAAGATCTTACTTCGAGAAACTGCTCTTGCAGCAGGTTACACCATTAAGACTGAAGCCGGCAGGTACCAGGACCCCACGGAAATTTTCTAGCTAGCAGTATTCAGTGGGGACCGCCTCCGACATTGGTCCCACCCCCGACATCAGGCGTAGTACATAAGGAGGCGGTCCCCCATAATCCTCAGTTCTTTTCCTGCCATTGACTTGCCAGCATCGGCCTCTTGGTCTCCTTTCTAGTGCACGACGACTACAGAACTTTCGAATAACTTTTCTCTGCACAACTGATGTCCTCTCCAACTCCATCTCTTGAGGGTCACCTTTCGAAGTGTGCCTGCGGCAGACAGATCCCTTTCAAGGATCCCCATTTGTCCAGTGTGCATTGCCTAGGCCCGGATCATGACACCAAGGCCTGCACCTTTTGCCAGGGTTTTAATAGCCGCACCAGGATCCGCTGTCAGAAGGCCCTTCAGGCATATCATCTTGTGGAAAAGCTTAAAAGAATGGACCAAGAACCTTCCTCCAGGGGAGAATCTTCATCCAAATCCCACAAACACAGGGAGAAGGTGAGATCTAGGTCCCCTACTCTGGCATCAGACTCCCGCAGCTCCGGCTCCAGATCGGACCGCTCTCCCTCCAGGGCTTGGTTGCAGCCTCCCCCGGTTAAGGTCAGGTCTTCAGGCAGTTCTTCCTCTCTCCAGCCTCTTGAGACATCGAGGCCCTCGGCTTCATCAACCTCTTCAAAGTCTGGTGAGCGCCATAAGTCTTCTTCATCTAACAGTCGTCAGGACACCGACTCCAGTTCGGTCTCCCAACTGCCCAGAGGTCCTGATCCGGCACCCAGAAAGACCGAGGACCTGACGTCGGCTCACCACCAGGTGTCGGGCCAAGCACTCCAAATCGGCTAGGCACTCACAGGAGCCGATGACACCTGCTAGATACCTGTTGCCTGCCAGGCGTTCACCAGGTCCGAAGATGTCGGCCAGGGGACAGACGTCTGCTACCCCGGAGCAGAAGACCGCACCCCCGTCGCCGGCAGATGCCGGTCGTAGGGATTCCACAGAGGACACTCTACAGCCTGAAGACCAGACGGGCAACACCGAGGATGGCTGGCTCCCATAGGGACCAGACGCCCGACACCGGCGACAGACCACCAGCACCAGGCCCGTCGGGTATGAACATTGCAGAGGTAAAGGAGCTCTTTACCTTTTGGTGGGACACCATCAAGAAAGATGTAGTCCCCGTCCGTCCTCCTACTCCTCCTCCTCCTACCCCTTCACCGCCTACGCCCCTTCCTCCACCTAAGGGGCCAGTAGGATGACCACCATCCCGCAAGGAGTAAACTCCACCTCCTAGGGGCAGATCTACTGACAGGAGAAGGCCTCCCTCCAGATCCCCTTCAGGGTCACCCAGCCCCAGACGACGCCGGTACACTCCATCAAGGGAGGATTCAAGATCAGATACTTCGGAATACTCCAGATCTCCTTCTCCGCTCAGCATCTCTTCTCCTGACCCACATGACCTCCCCATGTCTCCACCGGTTGATCCCTCTTTCGCCGAGATTGAGGCACATCCAGGACCACATGGGGTGGGATGCTGAGGACCTTGACCCCGAACGACAACGCCTTGCCCGCTACCTTCGGCAAAAAGACTGGAAGCCTGTGGTAGTGCCACCCTTGGTGTCCACCTTTGTGGACGTCACCAAGGCCACCTGGAAATGTCCGCACTCCACTCCTGCAGTGCTGAAAAAGGCTGACCACCTATACGAGGCCCCTAGGGAGGACCAGTATCTGGTGAACCGTCCTCTGGCTGACTCCTTGGTGGTCACTGCTTCGCATGACCGGTCTCTAAGACCCCAGCATATGAGCACTCAGCCACCGGACCAGGAATGCAAGCAATTGGATGTCCTGGGTAGGCGCACGTATGCGACCGCGACTTGCGCCATCAGATTTCTGAATTACCTCACCCACATGGTTCAATTCCAGAATGCACTGTGGGAACAGGGAAAGGACCTGGTTGAGAAGATGCCCGATGACGACCAAAACGAGGAGCTCTTGTACCTCCTCAGCATGGGTTCGGATGTGGGGAACCAGGTGCTCAGAACCGCATACGATTCTGCGGACTCTTCAACCAGAGCTGCAGCCTCAGGCGTGTCTCTGGAGACTCTATTGGCTCCGTCTCTCTGGTTTTACCCCAGACGTCCAGAAGAACATCTTAGACGTCCCTTATAATGGCCAGGTCCTATTTGGTGAAGCCTCCGAGAGAGTAATCACCAAACTTCAGGATGCAGGGAAGGCAGTCCGATCTGTACAAGTAATGTACAGGTCTCGGCCCGGTTCCTTTCGTAGGAACCAGAGCCGCTTCCGTGGCCGGCTACAAAGGCAACAGCCACGTTCTGGCCAACGGCAGAGGGGCACTTTCACCCGCAAGGCCCAGGCCAAGTCTTCCCCAGGCAGAGGCCAGCGATTTGCAAAGTCTGCCCAGCATGCCGGATCAAACACTGCCACAGCCCCTCCTCTGGATCAACGGGCAAAGAAAGTCGGGGGTAGCATCGCTCGCCACTTTTCAGGGTGGCAATTGATCACTGACAGGTGGATTCTCCAGTTGGTCAAGAAAGGCCATTGCATAGAGTTTCTAGACGACCCACCTACAAGACCTCCCCTGCTTTCCCGTTTTTCGGGTCAGCATGCCCTGCATATACAGCAGAAAGTGCTCACACTTCTGGAAAAAAGCTATAGAGCACGTACCAGGGAACCAGAGAGGACTAGGATGATATTCTCACTTCTTTCTGGTTCCAAAGAAAACGGGGGGACCTCTGTCCAATACTGGACCTCAGCGACCTCAACGTTTTGGTCACGTACAAGCGCTTCCGCATGGTGACCCTCCCGGGTCTGATACCCATGCTGAAGCAGGGCGCATTTCTAGCGTCCCTGGACATGCAGGAGGCCTACCTGCGTATTCATATCGCTCAAGCGCACAGGAGGTTCCTGCGCTTCAAGTTTCAGGGCCGCCATGATCAGTTCCGAGCTCTTCCCTTCGGGCTGTCATCGGCACCTCGGGTCTTCATGAAGTGCATGGCGGCCATAGCGGCGTCTCTGAGGAGACAAGGCCACTATGTGTTCCCATACCTGGACGACTGGCTTCTCATGGCGCCCTCCAGGGAGGCACTGATGACTGCCATTCACTGCACCCAGTCCCTTTTTCAATCACTTGGTATTCTCATCAACTACAAGAAGTAACTCCTGGTGCCGTCCCAGAAACTGCAGTTTATAGGAGCAGTTCTGGACACCATCGGAGGAAAAGCTTTTCTTTAAACAACATGAAGTCTTGCTATATTATGACAATTGCAGTATGACCGCAGGTTAGAACTGCTCCGGAAGTGAAATAGTTAACTTCCATGCAAGGCATGGAATCTTGAGCGCGAGCTCGGTTAAGGAAGCTCTGTCTGCTTGCTTTCAAACCCAAACCGTCAGATTCTTTACTCCGCCTCACTGGACAGTCGCTCTGGAGATTTCTCCTTTTGCTCGGTTCATTTCGCGGTTTAAAACAGTTTAAAGAAGTTTAAATTCATCTTAATTTAACCGCAACCGTTCGGTTCAAGCTCTGTCTGTGGTAACGTAAGTAATAAGTAGGTTTTACATTCGATTTCTGTGTGGAACTTGTAAAACATTTATCGGTTCGGTTTGAACCGATTAGGTTGCTTTTTCAATTGCTAGTCCTTTTTTAGAGTGCAGTTCCTGGTTCCTATCGATTCTAAAAAAAAAAAAACGGATTTCATTACGGTTTTTTCCACAACCCGTGACACGGTTGGGAACCGATAGTCTTGCCTGGCGGATTGCCATAAACGGGCAAGTTTTTGGTTAGGCTGGCATAATGTCTGAGAAACCTAAAAGAAAAACCGGGCCCACTGGGTTTCAGCACTGCGATGTCTGTGGGGAAGCCTTAGCCAAGGCTGACCCTCACACCACCTGTTTTTATTGCCTGGGGTTTGACCAGCTCGATTCAGACTGCCAGATTTGCAAGAATTTCCCTGCTGCCACCGTTGAAAAGAGAGTTGGTAGGCTCAGGGAAAGAGAGGCCAGAAAGTCCGCTGACCCGGATGGCCGGCCCGGTTCGGTGCCAACCGAACCTGAGGGAGTGCCTTCTGACTAGGGCCAGACTTCCTCAGGCAAACGAAGAGCTGGCTCCGAGGAGCCAGTTCCTACAAAAAGGACTAGAAAGTCTGCTGCTGCGGAAAAAGTCCTTTCCCCAACAGCTGAAGAGATAGCCAAAGCAATCCAAATTGTCTAGTCTCTTTCCCCGGTTCCTGAACTGTCCCCATCTGGGAGACATTCGGTTCACCAATTCCCATCGGTTCGGGATTATGATTTTGAGGAATTTTATGAACCGTGGGGGGAGAGTATGAAGAGAGTAATTATGGTCTGGAAGATCTGGACGCTCCTATTGAGCCAGATACCTCTCGACAGACCTTTAGGGGTTTCCCCCCTAGGCTTTCTGAGTCCCCTGCTCATTTCATCTTTTACAAGAAGGTTGCTGAAACTCTTCAGCTTCCTGTTGAGAAGCTGTGGATGATCAGGAAGAGCCTGATTATGTGGAAATGATGGATATTCAGAATCTAGAGACTGTCTATTCCCTTCATAAATCTTTCAGAAACAGACAGTAACAGTTTTAAAACTCCTCATTCTATACCTCCTGTGGATAAAAGGATGGACAGAAGGTATACTTTATCAGGTTCTGACATAGAATTTCTCGCACAGCAATGCAGCCATGTGGGTGTAGTTCAGGCTGCAGCCTGTGACAAGGCAAATATCCCCCTAGCTTCACATCCTCCTGAAAAGGACTCCAGGAAGATTGATGTTATGGCAAAGAAACAGTACATGGCAGCATCCTTGGGGCTCAGACAAGCAAATTATATGGCTTATGCTGCCAGATACCAGAAATCCAGATGGGATACTGTGTTGGCTCTAGTCAAACAACTCCCTGACAAGTTTGCCAGGGATTTGGAACAGGTAGCTTTAGATGGTATTGAGGCATCAAAAATGCCATTTCATGCTGCGGTGGACTCTAATGATGTATCTTCTAGTTATGGCTACTTCTGTGGCTCTTCGCAGAATGGCCTGGCTCAGATGCACCACGTTGTCACAGGATACCCAGTCAAAAGCCATTAATTTTCCTGTGATTGGCAATTCTTTGTTTGGGGAGCAAACAGAGAATTATATGAAGAAAATGGATGAATATAGGACCACCTATCAGAGTGCACAGGCCAAGGAAAGGCAGGCCACTACTCAGAAGCAGCCCCCCAGGGGCAGAGGCAGGCCTTTTCATAGGCCTTTTTATCAGGCTCAAGCCTCCTCTTCCTCCTATACCCAAAGGGGATTCTTTAGAGGAAGGGGCAGAAGAGTTCAAACAGGCCTGCTTCCTCCTCAGCCCAAAGCCCCTGTCAAGCAGGCACCCTGATGGGGTAGCCAGGGCCACTTCTCCTGTACCGGTAGGGGGCAGGCTGGCTTACTTTGTCCAGGACTGGAAGTCTCTCACATCAGACAAGTGGGTCCTGGAAGTAGTAAGCCAGGGACTGGTCCTCGACTTCAAAACATTTCCGGAGCTGAGGACCAGATCTTTTCCTCCTGCATCTCCATCGGAGGTGCTCGCCTTAGAGTCAGAGGTCTTCACCCTTCTCGCTGTCAAAGCCGTGGAAAGGGTTCCACCCCTACACCAGGGCAAAGGGTTGTACTCCAGGTACTTCCTTACCCCAAAAAAAAGACAGGAGAATGGCGGCCCATCCTGGATCTCAGATACCTAAACAAGCACCTTTTAAAACCAAAGTTCAAAATGGTGACTCTGGCAATCATTTTACCTTCCCTAAGGCCAGGGGACTGGCTAGCGTCCCTGGACCTCAAGGATGCCTACTTCCATATTCTCATCAGAAGCTCCCACCGAAAGTACCTCAGGTTCCAGCTGCCCTCGGGCCATTACCAGTTCAGGGCAGTGCCCTTCGGACTCGCTTCGGCTCCAAGGGTATTTACCAAGTGCCTGGCAGTAGCTTGCCTAAGAAGGCAAAAAATTTCCATCTTTCCTTATTTGGACGATTGGCTCATTGTAGGACAATCCCCAGATCAGGTCAACCTACATCTTCAGATAACCCAGCAACTGCTTACGTCACTAGGTTTCCTTCTGAATCTCTCAGTCAGTACTGGAGCCTGTCCAGCTCCTAACCTTCACAGGCGCAGAGCTGAACACCGAGGAAGCCAGGGCCTTCCTCCCTCTAGACGGCGACCCTTGTCCCCTGGCCCTTCATTCACCCTGCAGGTCTCTCGACCAGCAAGGCATTTTCTGCAGCTCCTAGGGCACATGGCTGCTTCCACAGCAGTAGTGCAAGGAGCAAGGTTTCAAATAGGACATTCAGTTCCATCTGAGGGCCTTTTGGTCAAAGAAAGGATCCTCTTACCAAACTGATCCCAGTTACTAGAACCCTGATCCAAGCCCTTCAGTGGTGGCAGGATCAGAGCAATCTGAGACAAAGGAGTTCCCTTTGTCACTCAGCCTCACTCATTAATCCTTACTACAGATGCATCCCTCTTGGGGTGGGGGCCCACATGGGCGACCTCACTACCCAGGACTGTGATCCCACAGAATCCCTGCTCCACATCAACCTGTTGGAGCTCAGGAGCAGTTTTCTAGCACTTCAAGCTTTCTCAGAATCTGTTCAGAACAAGACTGCAGGTCAGAACAGACAACACCACTACAATGTGGTACATCAACAAGCAGGGGCACTCGGTCTACAGGCCTTGTGCACAGTCATAGTTGTGGTCTCGGCGTACTCCCATGAACACCTCTCTTTGACAGTTCACCTCCCAGGCAAAGACAATGTCCTGGCAGATGCTCTCAGCAGGATCTCTCAGGGCCATCCGAGTGGTCCCTGGATCCCCTGGTTCTGGGAGTGGTATTTGCCAAATGGGGCACCCTCAAGAACAGATCTCTTTGCGGCCCCAGACAATCAGCTTCCTCTCTTTGCTGCAGGCCCCCAGTCTTGGCTCAGTCCCTCTGGCGCCTTTTAGCCCTCAGCTGGGAAGGGAAGTTCCTCATGCCTTCCCTCCTTTCCTCTCCTGTTCAAAGTGCTAGTCAAAATCAGAGTCCAATCCTGCAGGGTCATTTTGATTGCCCAGGATTGGAGCCAGGCAACCCTAGTATCCTCTCCTCCTGTCCTTAGCAGTCCATCCTCCCTGTGCCTTCCCAAGAATCACAATCTGTTAACATGTGCCCAGGAAGGGTTTGGTACGAATCTCAAGTCTCTCAATCTCAAGGCCTGGTTCTTGAGAGAGCTAGAGTTGCTGGCTACACTTCTCTCAAGGTGTAATGGATATACTCAGGGCTTCTAGGAAGCCTTCTACCAGGGCTACTTATAACCCAAATGAAAAAGATTTTTCATATGGTGCTCGGAAAAGAATATTCCCCCAGACACTGCTGATTTACCCACAGTCCTAGATTATATGGTCCATCTAAACACTTTAGGGCTGAGACCAGCTACCCTGAAGGTACATTTGGCGACTGTCTCTGCTTTTCTTTCAGCAGGTAAACCCTCTCCTCTTGCATCTCACCCGGTATTTACCAGGTTTTTTAAGGGTTTGTTTCACACTAACGCTTCATTCAGGGACCCTGCCCCTGCCTGGGACCTCAATGTTTGCATTGCTCAGCTCATGCAACCTGCTTTCGAGCCCTTGTCTTCAGCTGAGCTTAAGTTTCTGACTTAGAAAACTGTGTTTTTGGTAGCTATCACCTCTGCCCAGGCGCTTATAAGTGAATTACAAGCATTGTCAGTGGAGCCAGACTTTATCTCCTTTCACAGAATAAGGTAGTCCTGCAGGACTAATAGGAAGTTCCTGCCTAAGGTGGTTTCGGTTTCCACCTTAATCAATCTATTTCTCTTCCTGTTTACTTCACTGATCATTCTTCCTCTGGTGAGAGAAGGCTGCACAGCTTAGATGTAAAGAGGGCCCTTAGCTACTACATAGAGCGTACAGAATTTGACAGGTTTGACTCCTCAACTGTTCCTCACTTATGGTGAGGTTGGGAAGGAAACCTGCCACTAAAAGATCCATTGCCAGGTGGATTGTCTCTTGTATCCAATTCTGTTATGAAAAGTTGGGTAAGACTCCTCCCTCAGGCCTGAGGCTCACTCTACCAGAGGTACACAGCTGCTTCTCTGGCTGCCAGAACATCCCATTCTAGAGATATGTCAAGCAACTACCTGGAAAAGCGGTTTCACAGTTTACCAAGCATTATTCATGGACATTCCAGCTAGGAGTGATGCTCGTTTAGCACAGCTGTCCTTCAGAGCCTATTCCTAAGTGAGTTCTCCCTCCTCCATGGGGGTTCTGCTGTATAGTCTGCAATTGTCATAATATAGCAAGACTTCATGTTGTTTGAAGAAAAAAATTACTCACCTTAGTAATGTTGTTTCTTCTAATGGAGTCTTGCTATATTAGGACCTCCCTCCCTACCTGCCCCTCTCAGAACCTCGTTTTTGCGCTGTGGGTGGGCATCACAGTGTTGGCACTCTGTTTTCTTGCCACTTTGTTGTTTTGTTTCACCCTCCCTAGGGTGAGTGTGTTCTATTTCATTATTGGGTCTCTTGACTTGAGTCTTTTTTGAGACCAACAAGTGTGTTGTTGGGTAGTTGAGTCAGTTGGCTAGTGTGGGTTTACAGCTTCCACAGGAACATTAGTAGTTTTAGCTAGTAAATATCTGCCGGTTTGGGTTTGAAAGCAAGCACAGAGCTTCCTTAACCGAGCTCGCGCTCAAGATTCCATGCCTTGCATGGAAGTTAACTATTTCACCTCCGGAGCAGTTCTAACCTGCGGTCATACTGCAATTGTCATAATATAGCAAGACTCCATTAGAAGAAACAACATTACTAAGGTGAGTAATTTTTTCTTCCCTCTGACAGAGCAGAACACATCAGATCCCTCATCAGGGACTTGTCGAAGAAGACCATCCCGGCCAGATTGGTCCTTCGCCTGCTCTGACACATGTCTGCGGCCATTGCAACAGTTCCGCTGGCACGTCTCCACATGCGGGTAACTCAGTGGATGCTAAGGGTGCAATGGGACCAAAGGCAAGACCATCTGCAGCATCTAATCCGAATCACGAATGCCGTAATTCGGGATTGGCAATGGCGGCTAAATCCAGGGAACCTCTCTGCAGGGGTTCCCTTCACAGCGCCGTCACCGACTGTGACCCTCTCCACAGACGCCTCGGGGCTCTGGTGGGGAGCACACCTTGACGGTGTTCGGTCTCGGGGCCTGTGGACAGCCCAGGAGTCTCATCTCCACATCAACATTTTGGAAATGAGGGCAGTCCTTTACGCTCTGCAGGCCGTCCAGTCTGAGATTCCACCGGGTACATTTCTGTTGCAAACAGACAATACCACGGTGATGTATTACCTCAACAAACAAGGAGGCACTCGCTCCTACCCGCTTTGCAGGGAGGCCATGAGAGTGTGGGAGTGGGTATTGCAACCCGGTGCAAACCTAATGGCAGTACATGTCCTGGGAGTGGACAACACCATTGCAGACAGCCTGAGCCACTCTCAGGCCAGAGTACACGACTGGGAACTTCGGCAGGAGGTGGCAGAGGATCTGTTTTACAGATGGGGCACTCCAGAGTTAGACCTTTTCGCATCCCCATCCAATGCAAAACTGCCCAATTTTTGCTCGCTAGATCCAGGGCCTGGTGTTTTCTGGCGAGACGCTTTGTCCCTCTCCTGGGCAGGCAGATTCCTCTATGCCTTCTCTCCTTTCCTGTTGATCCAGAGAGTTCTCTTAAAACTTTGCAGGGAGCAAGCGACGCTCATTTTGATCGCACCCTTCTGGCCCAGACAGATTTGTTTCCCTCTTCTGACCCAGCTATCCCGGGAACCTCCAGTTCCTTTGCCAATCAGCTCCCATCTGTTGTCTCAGGAGGCGGGTTCATTGGTCCACCCAGACTTGCGTTCATTGAACCTGCACGCTTGGCTCCTAGAGACATGGCCATGATGCGATACGGGGTCTCGCAAGAAGTGGCAGACGTACTCTCAGAAAACCGGCAACCCGCGCAACGTACGCCATGAAATGGTGTAGATTCTGTTTGTGGGCTCAAGCGCGCAGCTTTCTGCCGTTAGACTGTCCTGAAAAGCTGGTTCTGGACTACCTGCTTTCCCTCTTCCACTCCGGCCTGGCTTACTCCTTGATTAATGTGCACCTTTGTGCAATTTCTGCTTACCATGCCCCCGTAGGCCATCGGACGGTGGCCCAGCTGGACACTACTCATGCCTTCTTGAGGGGCGTCCTCCACCTTAGGCCACCCATCAAAGATACAATCGTTGGGACTTACCTTTTGTCCTGGAGCAGCTTACACTGCCACCTTTTGAACCAGCCGCGGATTGCAAGCTATGTTTTCTCTCTTGGAAAACGCTATTTTTAGTTGCTGTTACTTCGTCTAGAAGGATCTCGGAATTGCATGCTCTTATGTGCAAAGAGCCTTATTTGGTTTTCCACCAGGACAGGGTATCCCTAAGGTGGTTTTAGCTCTCACCCTTAATCAGGATATTGATCTACCAGTGTATTTCTCAAGGTACACTAATCGAGGAGAAGCCCTTCTGCACACCCTTGACGTGCATCGGTGCCTTAGATACTATCTGACCAGAACCAAACAGCTCCGAAAGTCGGACCAACTTTTCATCTCCTTTGCTCACAGGATGAAAGGAGCTCCTGTCTCCAAACAGTCACTCTCTAGGTGGCTCATCCAGTGCATCACTTTCTGTTATGACAAGCGCAATAAACCCTTACCGGGCGCAGTCAAGGGTCATTCCACAAGAGGGGTGGCTACTTCATTTGCAGCGTTAAAGAACGTCTCCACCTCAGCTATTTGTGCTGCAGCTACTTGGAGCTCTGTGCATACCTTTATCAGGCATTGTAGCCTAGACATTGCATCGAGGCGAAGAGCGGGGTTCCGTCTAGCCGTCCTTCAGGGACTTCTATCCTAGGCTCGAGTAATATAGAGGTATCTACCTTTCCTCCTCCCAGTGGTGCATGATTACCACTATTGCTTTGAAATCGGTCCTAATGGTGTAACCTGCTGCAAGAGCTATATCTCGAAGTAAGATAGTACAGTTACGTAAGAACTTACCGTAACAGTAGATCTTCGAGAACAGCTCTTGCAGCAGGTACCTTCCCGCCCACCATCCCCCTTTTGGAGGTAGGTCGTAGTCAAGCACCCATCTTAGGGGATGGGTCATTCCTATTCACTAGTCTTTGCCATCTGGTTGCGGATCCTCGGTCTCCTCTTCTGATGTCATCCAGCGGCCAGGAGTCTCCGGCGGGAGAACTGAGGATTATGGGGGGACCGCCTCCTATGTGTACTAACCTGATCGCCGGGGCGGACCGGCGCCTGAGGGGTCCCTGCTGAAGACTGCTAGCCAGAAAATTCCGTAGGGTCCTGGCACCTGCCGGCTTCAGTCCTAATGGTGTAACCTGCTGCAAGAGCTGTTCTCGAAGATCTACTGTTACGGTAAGTTCTTGCGTAACTGTACTTTCCTCTGCGGCAGCGGAGAAAGGGATATTACTCCCATTTTTTCCTGGTTCCAAATAGGACGCAAGCTCTTCGGCACATCTAGACCTCCGTTCTCTAAACAATTTTATAGAATACCGAAGGTTCAGGATGGTGACCCTTCCAGGTCTCATTCCTCTGTTGCACCAGGGAGACTGGCTCTGTTCCCTGAACATGCAAGATGCTTACATGCAGATTGGGGTCTTTCCCCCTCGCAGGAGGTTCCTGAGGTTCTACTTCCAGGGGGAACATTATCAGTTCCTGGTTCTTCCGTTCGGCCTCTCCTCCGCTCCTCAAGTCTTCACCAAATGCTTGGCAGTGGTAGCTGTGGCTCTAAGGCGCAAGGGACATTACGTCTTTCCTTGCCTCAACAACTGGCTCCTCTTAGCCCCGTCGAGAGCGCCTGCTTTGAGCTCTCTGAGACACTTGTACATTGTTCCGAGAGGGGATCACCCTGAACCTACCAAAGTCTTCCCCAGAGCCCAGCTAAAGACTCACCTTTATAGGTGTGGTCATGGACTCTTCCCAGGGCATGGCCTCCCTTCCTTCCTCAAGAAAGGGGAGATCTCCTGAGAGGTGGCAGGTTCGATCCTAGTAACTCCGCAGGTCCCAGCCAGGACCTTTCTCAGACTTCTGGGGCACATGGCGGCGGCCATCCCAGTAGTTCCCTTGGCCTACTTCCACATGAGGGTCCCACAATGGATGATCAGGGTGCAGTGGGACCAGGGCTCAGACGGTCTGGACCATGTTGTCAAGATCTCAGAGCCAGTCAGGAGGACCCCACATTGGTGGTTGGACCCTTTGAATCTAGACAAAGGGATTCCCTTTCGTCAGGAGCCCCCAAGCCGAACTCTGACAATAGAAGCCTCTGATTTGGGCTGGGGGCGCACCTCTGGGATCACTAGACTTGGGGTGTCTGGACTCCGGAGGAGCGCAGCCTCCACATCAGTGTTCTGGAAATGCGGGCGGTCCTCAACGCCCTACGTGCCTTTTAAGAGGACCCCATGCCAGGCTCTCTTCTCGTACAGACCGACATGGCGGTTGTCTTTTACATCAACAAGCAAGGGGGAACTCACTCCTACCCCCTATGCAGGGAGGCAATGAGAGTCTGGTATTGGGCACTGGAGCATCACATTTTGCTGTCCGCAGTCCATGTTCCAGGCCCCCAAAACGACTTGGCAGACAGCCTCAGCAGTTCTCTGCCCAAGGTGCACGAGTGGGAGCTGCTACAGTCCAGAGCTGGACCTCTTTGCATCTCCACACAACACCAGACTGCCAGTTTTTTGCTTGCGCAAGCACGCGCCTGGTGTATTTGGCCAGACTCGTTGTCCCTTTGCTGGGCAGGGAAGTTTCTTTACGCCTTCCCTCCCCTTCAGCGAGTGTTGCTGAAGGAAAAAGGCGAGGGGGTTCGGATGATTCTGATCACCCCACTGTGGCCCCGGCAGATTTGGTTCCCACTACTTAAGCGGTTGTCCTCAGAATCTCCAATTCCACTGCTAATATGCTCGCAACTGCTATCCCAGGACTGGGGCAGACTGGTGCATCCAGATCTCAGGTCCCTGCACCTTCATGCTTGGCTTCTGCAGACGTAGTGAAATCCAGGTATGGGGTCACTCAAGAGGTGGCGGACATCCTCGTTTCTGTGAGGTAAGCCCTCGACCCGCTCCACTTATGCCATGAAGTGGAAGCGATTCTGCCTTTGTGCTTTGTCCCACCATCTAGATTCCCTTTCCTGACCGGTGAACTCAGCATTACAATATCTTCTCTCCTTATATCAGCAAGACCTGAGTTATTCATCCATAAAGGTGCACATGTGGGCCATCTCTGCTTATGTCCTGTTTGGAGACAGATCCCTGGCTCAGTTGAACGTGCCCACACTTTTTTATGGGGCATTCTACACCTACGACCTCCCATCAGGGATCCTATCCCTCCCTGGGATCTCCTTTTTGTGCTGGAGAAATTGACTCACCCCCACTCCTCCCGAACCCGCAGTGGACTGTGAGCTGCATTTCCTTTCCTGGAAGGTTTCCTTTTCATTTGCTGTTACTTCAGCTCAAAGGGGTTCAGAGCTACAGGTCCTTATGTGTAAGCAGCCTTATGTTATTTTCCATCAGGAAAGAGTTTCCCTTAGAACAAATCCTAAGTTCTTACCTAAAGTGGTCTCTGAGTTGACCCTCAATCAGTCAGTTGACCTTCCAGATGATTTTCCTACCCCTACTAATTGGGGAGAGTCTCCTAAACACATTGGATGTCCACAGGGTGCTGAGGTATTACCTTAAGCGGACAGCGGCACACCGCAAATCGGAGCAATTGTTTGTGGCCTTTGCGCCTCAACACCTGGGCAAACCAGTGTCAAAACAGACCATTTCCCGGTGGCTTGTATACTGCATAGTGTACTACTATAACAAGTATAACAAACCTCTGCTGGGCACTGTAAGAGGTCATTCCACTAGAGTCTCTACCTCCTTCACCTCCTTGAAAAACGTCTCCCTTAGAGACATCTGTGCAGCTGCTACCAGTAATTCAGTGCGCACTTTCGTGAGGCATTACAGTCTGGACATTGCTTCCAGGTGCTGAGCCGGTTTCAGCCTTGCAGTTCTTCAAGGACTCTTGTCCTAGTTTGCTGATTCCAGCCATAGGCTTTACCATCTTTTTATCTGTCGTCCTACCTCCTGGGACTAGTCACCTCGATGGTGCGGGACTGCTTGAGATTCTATCCCAATAGTAATAGCCTGCTGCAAGAGCTCACCCTTGAAGCAAGATAGTAGTTACGTAAGAACTTATCATAACAGTAGTTTTTCGAGAGGCACTCTTGCGGCAGGCGCTGATTTCCTGCCCTCCATCTCCCAGGAGAATTTTTCAGCATGTCTAGGACGAGCTTGGCCCGTGTTTCTCGCTGAGATCCGTTCGCGGGTCTTGGCGGGGGAACTGAGGTGCAGCTGGGGTCCACCCCTTTTGTAGCATGACTGGGGCGGAGCCAACATGGGGGGGCAGTCCCCACTGGGTACTGCTAGCTAAGTTTTTTTTTTTTCCAGTGGGTCCTAAGGCTTGCGGCAATGGTCCTGATAGTAATAGCCTGCTGCAAGAGCTCCTCTCGAAGATCTACTGTTACGGTAAGTTCTTACGTGACTGTACTTTAGTGACCAAGCATGCTCAGTGGAAGACTGCCCAAGTGTGGATGTCTGCTAAATAAGAGTAGTAGAAATATGGTTAGAAGTAACCTCTTTCTAGAGAACTGTAACCAACTGATCATATCTGTAGCTGCATCCTATAGTACCCAGTGCTTTTGTGGGCTTTTTCTGTTATCCTTCCTTGTTTGATGGGACCCGCCAAGAGACTGCCTTGCAACTGCAGATAGAAATGTTTTGACATAACTGTTCTTTGCATTCTAGTGAGATTGGGTGGCAGGGGGCATGTGGAGAAGCCCCTACCTCGGAGCAGCTTCAGTCAGCACTTTCCAGTCGCGACCTGTACATGTAAGTAGATTTGGTCCAAAAGTTCTTTCTACTACTACAGATCCGGAGCAGGGACAGCAGGTGTCCTTGGTGTGCTGTCAAGCGCCCTTTCCTATGAAACTGGTACAAGGGCAGCAGGTTTCCATGGTACTCTCAGGCGCGCTCTGTATTTTCAGAAAGGAATATACGTCTCGTGAGCTTCATCATAGCGGGTTATAAAGTGCAAGTGAATTTGATTTTAGTAGTTTTAATAGTTTTTCATTTTGGAATATAATGTACTTGGGTACTGTAACTGTAATTATGGTCCCAGCTGAGATTTAACGCAAAGTAGTTTTGAACATCAAGGGTCCCCCTTTTTTTTGTTGTTGTTTTACTCACTCCCACCCTGAACTTCTAGGTGCTCCTCTGACTGCTGGACTTGCTTCTTTTGGTGTTGCACGCCACCAGACTCCCAGTGGGTATGCCTGCATCTGATAGTCGGTGGAGAAATGCTTTAGAACCCTGGACCTTGAGCTGGGGCGCGGGCACATCAACAAGAGCCTGGGAGCATGAGCGCTGAAGGGCGCCCCCCCCCGGCTGTATGAGCATGCTTGCATTTAACCTGAGAGTTGGGTGTGTGACGGCTGGTGGTCACCCTCCCTGCAAGTGGCACCTCCTTGGCATCATTACCTGAATGGTACTTTGCATTATTTCAGGAGGAGAGCATCGGCATGGCTGCTTTGGGCCCTTCTTGCCAGTCTCCGCTCCTGCAGTGACAAGTTTGGGGTGGGAACCTGAGTCACCAAAGGTTTTTTTTTTGGGGGTTCATTCTGTTTACCCCATTTGTCACTGAAGCCGCCATTGCCAGCTGTCTGCTCCCGGCCCCATCTTGTTCCTACAGTGCAGAAGTTCACAGGGTGATCTGCAAGGGGGTGCCAGCTTGTCCCCCATAGGCCCATCAAGTGTGTTAATGTGGCAGCCAAACTGGGCAGCTGGGTACGAGAGATCTGGTTTCTTACTATTTTTCCGGGGATTTTCCTCCTTGTGCATCTTTCTGCCCTTTGGGAGCTGGTGGCTAATTAACAAGCGACTCCTCTTGCTTTGCCAGTTGCATGTAGTTACCTTGGTGGTGGTATAGCAGTGAAGTCTGGCCCCCCCCCGAAGAAGAAAAGCACCCTGTGGAAGACTTGATCCTTGCTCCCCTAGCTGGCCCAAGTGCTCCAGGATTGGTCCTGAGCCTGGGTCACCGGTGTCGCAAGTGAATTTATTTTGTACTTCTCAAATCCCATCTACATCCCCCAGTATGTAAAAGCCCTGTCCTCAAAATATTAGTAATTTCTAGCTTTGGCAGTGGTAGAAAGCACTGCATTAGATGTGGAGTACATGTGTCCTATCATTTGCTAGCTGGGACACACACACACAGCTGCCTGGTCAGGGGTTCCACTCAGAGGGATTTGTAATGGTCTGCGCCGATTAATTTATGCATTTCAAATTTGGTGATTGGGGTAGGTACTTTGATCTTAAGCTTTATCTTCGAGGATATCTCCTTCATTATGCCACTCCTTTGGAACTATAGCAGTCTGGCACTAGGACCACGCAGAAACTCATGGGCAGCCCCATTACTTCTCGGTTCTTTTCCTGCCATCGATCATCCTCGTCAAACCTGCTGAAGAACATTTCAACTAGCCGTTGCCATTTATTCTTTTACTTTAACAGTTCATTTAATTGCCTCTGCATGCTGCCAAAGTAGAAAGAACCTGTATTTCAGTATTTAAATGCAGAGAGAAAATTTACAAAGAGACACTGTGCCTGTGCTGCTTGGGCCTATCTCACAACGTGAGGACCTGTGAGATCTGCCAGAGCTTCAAGCAGGCTACAAAGTGACGTGGCAAAGTGCTTGAAAACTTTAGAAGCCATGGAGAAGGAACAGAGTCCAAGATCTGAGTCTCCCTCATTGTTGGTCAGTAAATGGCAGCCAAAGTTGAAGAACTGGGACAGGAAATGGTCGGCGTCATGGCCTTCCTCATTTTCAGGCTACAAGTGAAGAGAAAAGGTGCACTGTGCCTCACTGGTGGCATCTTGGTTGACGAGACAATTTAAATCTACTGGGTCATCGCCCACTTTGGCGGTGTTGACAGCTCCCTGTCAATGAGACACCAAGGTTGAAGCTTGGCTTAGGGGCTGCCATACCTGCTGTGGACAGTACAACGCCATTGTCTTCGGGTCAAAGCCTGTTAATGCAAGTAATCCTGTCCCCTTTACAGGGTGCAGTTGACTCTCGGGCTGTACTAGCATCGTTCTCAAAAATGGTCAGACATTCTCTGCCTGGACTCCCACTACAGGCAGTTATTCCACTGCTCTGACAGCCTCTTCTAACATGCCACAGATTCCTACTTCTCAACTGTCAGCGGTGCCTTCTGTGGCGCCCGTTGATAAATACATTGACATGGTTAAATATAATCCTGACCTCCACCTTGAAGGGGTGGATTTAGAGGAGGAATATGAGGGAGAACAGTATGTTGCACCACACTGTAGTTCTGCCTTCATCCTGCAGTGAGAACTCTGTAGTCTATACCACCAAGGTCTCCTCCTGAGAAGCCTACGTTTCAAGCCATGATGCAGCAAATGCAAACTGCTATGGGCTTTGCTGTGGAAAAGGAAGATTCTTCAGAAATAAATCTGATGGTATTCCCTTGCACATCCTCCAATATCATTCCATCTATATATCCTGCATTAGAGGATAATACCTTTTGCTGCATGGTACAGACCAAACTTGCAGCCTACAGTTCCCAGGAAGGCTGACGAGCAGTATCCTACACCATCTGCTAAGTCTTATAATGCTAATTAGCTGAAAATGGACTCTGTAGTCACCATGGCTGCTCATGACGGTTCTGGAACACCTAAACACAGGAGTACTTTGCCTCCTGATATATAGAATCTAGGAGACTGGATGTGATGGGCAAGTGTACATATGCCTCTGTCTCACTGGGTCTTAGGACTGCAAACTACCAGACCTATATGATAAAATATCAGAACAGCCTGTGGAAAGCTGCAGTTTGAGACCTCATATATAAAGAAGGATATTGTCTGGAGTGGGGTTCAGAGAAGGTAACTAAAATAGTTCAGGGAATAAAGGATAAAACCTATGAATCCAGATTGAAAGTTACACTTGTACCCTCTGGAGGTTAGAAGGGAGAGAGAAGATATGATTGAGACATTTAAGTACATCAAGGGGATAAACAGTGTATGGGATGGTAGTATATTTAAAAAGGAACTTGAAGTTAAAACAAGGGGCCATAACTTGAGACTAGGAGGGAGATTTAAAAGTAATATGAGGAAGTATTTCTTCACTGAGAAGGTGGTGGAGCCATGGAACAATTTGCCTCAAGAGGTGGCGAGTACTAAAACTGTAGAGGGTTTTAAGAGAGCCTGGGACAAGTAAAAGGGGTTGGGGAGGGAAAGAGTCTGATAAAGGGAAGCAGGTTGGGGGGGGGGTGATAAGGGCAGACTGGATAGACCAAGAAAGTCCTTTTCTGCTGTCACAATACTATGAAACTATGAATCGTAGCCCAAGCTTTGCCAGATGGCTCTGCCAAGAATGAATTACTTAAAATCTTAACTTCTGGTGCTAAGGTTGGCAGGCATTTGCTGTGTTCAGTCTGATATTTCTGATGCTTCTGCCAGGGCTGCTTCTGGCATTTTTATAAGATATTCTTGGCTCAGAGTTGTTGGTTTTGCCAATGATGTGCAACAAGCAGTTGTGAATGCCCCTTTTAGAGGGACAAAACTGTTTGGCTGTGATGTTGAAGAGGGCTTAAGAGGCCTTCGGACCTCAAAAATGACTGTCTGTCAAATCCCTGTATCCCACTCCTGCGAAGTGGGGTGTGTGCTTTCATCCACGTTCTGCCAGAGGTGACCATGCCTTCCGTCAGTGGGCCCCTTCTCCCAGGTGCACATACAAAAGCACCCAACGCCATTAATCTTATCTGTCAATCTTTATTCATCACCTTTGGGTATTGGCTGGAGGTCACGACCCCGCAGGAACTTTTTTGGATGGTGGAGACTACACATTGCATAGTTCTTTCATGGTTGGCAGTTAGGTGTCGTCGACCCTGCCCCCTGCAGTTCATCTCCTGCCATAGAGGTCACACCTCAAGTGAGCTGCTCTCTTCAGGCCTACCAGTGTCTCGACTCCGTGTCTTTGACGGCGAATATAGTTTCCTGCGATTCTGTTTCGCCACTACTAAGCGCCGCTGTGATAAGACTTGTTTAATTTTCAGTGATGTCGAGTCTTTGAATCGTTTTCCACCGATCATGTTTCATTTGGGGGACGAAATGGTTGGCAGAGGCGGCCCCTTCCGTCTGTACCCGATGCTGCAAGTACTCAGTTACCGACCGGCATGATCGTTGTCCGACGTGTCTTGGCCCACTTCACAACATGGATTCGTGCAATGCCCGCTTCTCCATGGACCGTCATGTGATCAAGCAATGCACGAGGAAAGTTTGACGAGCTTCGCCAACTTTCGGGGGATGGCGTGCACTCGTCTGGCCAAGCCTCGGTCTCTCGGCCTTTCCTCTGGGTCCCCTCCCAGTTCTATACAGACCATGGAGGAGGCTCTGCTACTGGTAGCCTGCCATTGGCAGGAGACCTTTCCAGCGGTCCAGGAGGCCCAGTCTGCTCCCCTGGAAGTGGTGGCAGGAGGTGCCGCTCTGGCAATTGCCTTCTGGTGAAAGCTCCCCTGGTGTCGTTTCCTGGGCTGGGAAGCCTGGGTGGTGCCGTGGGCCCTGATGGCACCGTGGTCGGTGCCGGCCCACTGCTTGGCGCCGTCTCTGCTGTCGACGCTGTTCGCGGCGCCGATGGTGCCATGGAAGGTTCTACTGTGCCATTTTCGACCAGGTCTCGGAGGGCCAAGGCTGGGGATGGTGCCATGTCTAGCTCTGGTGCCACTTGCAGCACCAAGCAAGGGCACAGCGCCATGGGAGGTGTCAACCTCGGCACTGTCCCTGACTTCGGCACCATGGGTCGGGATGCTGCCGTGGCTGGCGTTTACCCCGTTTCTGCTACCGCTCTCAACACAGTCTCTTCTTCGTGTACCGTTCGCAGTGCCGTTGGAGAGTTTGGCGCCGGCTCTGGTGCAGACTCCCACACTGGTGCTTCCTTCGGTCTGGACAGGAGAGGGCATCCGTGTACAGTCTAGCACCGGACTTCGGTCTCTACCTCTTCGGAGACTGACTCTGTCTGGTTCGAACCGGCCTCTTTGGAGTTGTTAGCCCATGTGGACACCCTTGTAGTTTCCTCTGCTGACCAGAGACAGCCTCCCCCTAAGGAATGGGCGGTTGCCCTAGAGTCCAGGGTCAGGGGTGCTGACCAGCAGGTGGTGGTGCAGGCCACTATCAACCTGCAGCCTGAGCTTGGAGGGTTTTCTGCCCCCTCAGTTGGGGCACCTCCTCAGATGTGCTTGGATCGCCCAACTTTAGGGCCAATTGGAGCACCCAAGCGAGGGAAGGGTGCTACTCCCTGGGTGGTCCACTCAGGGGACTGACCAAGGCTGTCGGCTGCCTAGGCTGGTGTTTGTGAGGAGGGCTCTTTTGGATTCCATGGGGTCAGGGGTCGGTGCAGCAACCCTTTTCCAGGACCCACCTGGGTTCAGGAAGGAGTCATAGCATGGACCCCCGTCCGTGCTTCGCGGTCTCCTCGAAGGCCCTGGTCTTTGGAGGGTAGGGACCATCCTTTTGGAATTCCACAGTCCCTGTCACCTCACGGGGGAATCTTCAGGGCACAGCCTAGGCAGTTCCGGCATGGTTGAGCAGCTGTCTGCTGTTGGGTTTTCCGGAGCCCCCTCTTCTCTTGAGGCTCCTGGTGCGCTCTCTTGCCTGGACAGAGGACGGTCGCATTCTGTTGTTGGCTTGCCCCCACTCCTCTGTTACCATCTCCAGTTCTCCCAGGCATTCTTGGTCCTAGGGGACCTCACTCTTGGGAGCAATTCAGAGGTGTGGCTGCTCACTTTCCTACGTACGTCAGGGCCATGGACAAGCAGACGTTCCACCTTCCCCCTGAGCAGCCAACCTCTGGATCTCTGAGGTCCTCCGCTTCCTCATTGGGAGGAGAGGAGCCCTTTGTCCACATCTCTCCTGCTGCTGATCTCGCAGAGTATCAGCGTTTCCTCATGAGGATGATGGAGGACCTGCATGTCACCCCACCCAGTCAGCACAATCCGAGCATTCAAAGTGCGCCTTCCTAGGCAATTTCAGTGTGGCCACCCTTGTGGTGCCCGCCTGGCCTGCTCCTTTCCAGGAGGTGTCGTTGCAATTCTGGCAAAGACCCTTTTTCGGAGTCCCAGCCCCTAGGGATCTGAGCCAGAGGTATTGTGCCTCCCCCGGAGTCTCCAGGTCATATGCTTCATCCTCAGCCAGGACTGACGCAGCTGGACACTCTTGATGGGCTTCGTGCCCTCTACCGTGACCGGCTTCCAGATCGATTCCATGGATTTTGACTTCTGGGGAGGAGGACCTTCTACTCTGCATGGTTGCTTCTTTCAATTTCTGCACATCAGGCCTACTATGCTACCTACGATGGGTTTCTGTGATCCAGGCTAGGTCAACTCCTAGCCTCTTTGCCTGATTCGGAGGTAACCAGACAAGCCATTGCACTCTCTGCACATGGCTTGAAGCTAGCAAGGCACCAAGCGGGGGCATCTTACGACGCCAACGAGGTAGCTTCCAGGGTCGTAGGGACAGCAATTTGCACTAGGCGGATGGTATGGTTGCGACTTTCCTGGTTGTCAGCCTTGGCCCGGCATAGGGAGATTTCCTCCATGTAGCGGAGAACCCATCTTTTGTCCTGTAGGGTGAGGCGGTGTTTATCGGGCCAACCTCCTGGCCCCTCTGGGAGGTCGCTGTCTCGATCTCACCAGGCCCGTAAAGGTCCCCGTGCCTCACCCACTGGGAGCTAAGGGACTTAATCCTTTAAGGTCTAGGGCCCCCTTGGGGTGGGAGGGGCTCGATACTCACCCAAAGGTGATGAATGGTGAAGACTGACACAGATAAGATATGAAAATTACGTACCTACTGTAATTCCTGATCTTTCGGTGTATCTTCACCATTCATCACAATCCTGCCCTCCGGGGCCTCAGTCTCTGGGTCCCCCTCCCTCTGTGTCCCCTTCTTCCCCCCTTCCCTTCCTTTCCACTCGTCAGGAGCAGGGTGACCTTGGGCACACGGGGAATTTGACCTTCTGACAGTGGGGGAGAGGGCACTTCTCAATGCTTCGGCTCGACCCCTTTGGGGTGGGAGTTGGTGGTTGCCCTCTTTTTCTCTTTCCCTTTTCTCCTCTTTTCTGGTCCTCACGGACTCCTCTCTCAAATTAATTTAAGAAAACTTTGTTTCTCACCTCCAGATATTTGGTTTTGGGGGAGGATAACCCTGTATCTTGGCTTTCTTCCAGAACAGCCGCTTCTGCTCATGTCTGAGTTATTGCCAGTGATTCTGTGCCTTGAATTCTAGCAATTCTGGCTACTCCTTTGAAATTCCTGTACAGTTTGGAGAGAGTCAAATGTTCAGGGCATGTTCTCCCCCTTCCGATTTAATTTTTCCCTCCCTCCTTCCTCTTCTTTCTGCTTCCAGAGATTGGGGCCCCTTCCCAATCCCCTTAGATTTCGAACTCGTCTCCTGTCTTCTCCGTTGTTTTTCTCCTTTTATTTGTGTTTTTTCCTTTGTCTGTCCCTTGGACTTCCTTGTCCCTCCCAACCCTTCTTACTCTATGGCGACTCAGAACTGGCGGGAGGGCGGGTCGACATAACGGCCAATCCCGAGCGCCACACAGTGTCTGCTTAGAGGGTGGCGCCATCGGTGCATTGACTCTGCCCATCCAAAAAAAAGCAGCTCCCGTGGGGTCGTGACCTCCAGCCAATACCCAAAGGTGATGAATGGTGAAGATGCACAGAAAGATCAGGAATTACGGTAGGTACATAATTTTCATTTACCGGTGGCACTGCCCCCACCGGTTCATTCCACCTGACTCTTCCAGATACACCCTCATTTCCACTGTTACCTCTGGGAGTGGTGGTGGGGAGCTGACCCCCCCATTCCAATCTGAAACAATGGTGGAGGATTGCAATGGATGAGTGGGCCCTGGAGAGGATTGCAATGAGGCATGCTTTGGAGCTGCTGGAAACTCCTCCAGATCATCCTCCGACGCCTTCCTGTTATCCTTGGCCATTTGTCCCTTCTGTAGGAAGTTGTCATTCCAAAAACATGCTATAGAACCAGCTCGTCCTCTACAGAGAAACAAAAGGATCTTACTTCGAGATGCAGCTCCTGCAGCAGGTTGCACCATAAGGACTGAAGCCTGCAGGCAGCAGCACCCCACGGAAAACTTCTAGCTAGCTATACCCAGCGAGGGACCGCCCCTGATGTCTGCTCCGCTCCCGTCAGATACATCATAAGAGGCGTTCCCCCTAGCATACCTCAGTTCTTTTCCTGCCATCGACTCGCGAGCATCAGCTCCACGGATGCATTCAGCAGACTAACAACGCCAGAAAGAACTGGCCATATTTTCCATCGAGATTTCATCTCTGTTTGACAAGTACATGTCTTCTTCCCTGACTCCTTCCACTGAAGGACACCCCTCAAAGTGCTCTTGCGGCAAACAGATCCCCTTCAAAGATGGGCACTCTGCCTGTGCGCAGTGCCTAGGCCTGGACCACGATATCCAGGTGTGTTCCATCTGCCAGCAGTTTAACAGCAGAACTAGGATCCGCCGCCAGAAAGCATTAGTTTTCTCCTTTAAGAAAAACTTGAGACCATGGAGGAAGATCCGTCCTCTCGAGAGGAACCTTTGCACAAATCGGGGAAACATAAGGATAAGCACTGGGACAAGGATAGGACTCTATCCTCGCCTCAGACTCCCAGGCCAGTTCCAGCTCTGCCCGGTTGGACCGCTCTCCATCCTGGGCTAGGTCTCTCTCTCTCACACACACACACCCCTCAGTCAAGGTCAGGGCTTCAGGGGCTCTAGCTCGGTGTCTTTACAGCCACTGAAAACCAAGACTAAGGATCGCCATTCTTCAGGGTCTGCCACCGGGTCAGAGTCTTCAGACTGCCACAGGCCTCTGTCCAAGTCTGCAACTATGTCTAGCGCCGATGCTAGGGACCAATGCTGGGAAACAGATCGTTCGTTCTCCCAACCGCCCAGGGGCTTGGATGTCCTTCCAAGAAAGACACTGGAGCCATTGTCCACAAGACGTCCCAAAGGACCCAATGCCACCTCCATTACCCGACACTGGTCATGGGGGGACGTCAGAGGAGGATGCTGGTGCTCATGCCACCGACAACCAGACATCGGGCAATATCGAAGACATCGGTTTGCCAAAAGACCCAATGCCAGATCAGATGATCCCTCAGCCACTGACACCTGACCCTAATGCCAGACAGACACCGGCGCCAGGCCCTTTGTCCAATCTGAATATCCAGGAGGTCAAGGAGCTGTTCAGTTTTTGGTGGGACACCATCAAAAAAGATGTTGTACCCACAAAACCCCCTGGTAGGACACCGTCTCCCGTGGCACCTCCCAGGACATTGACACCTGAGCCTCGGGACCCTACACCACCACCTAGGGGAAGGTCCAAGGCTAGACACTCTAGGTCTCAAAGTACTAAGAGGCCTTCACACTCCAGGATCCCTTCAGTCTCCCAGTGACCTCAGAAGACAAAGGCCCCGACAAAGATCCCCCTCTTTGTCAGGCAATGACTCGCATCCTGATTCTTCGGGTACCTCTCAGTCACTCTCTCCCTTTGAGCCTCCATCTCCATATCCTAACGACCTCCCTAGGTCACCACAGGATGACCCATCGTTCTCTGACATGATGCGCCACATTCAGGAGAACATGAGATGGGAGACTTTTTATTTTTTTATTTTATTTTTATTTAGCTTTTGTTGACTGGGTAAGTGCACTAGACAAATCCTGCCTATTTTCAGGCACGACCCGGGGGAGGGGGATACAGATGAATGCCAACTGACCTTGAACCAGATTAAGCTGTTGGAAGTTAGACCCGGAATGACAATGCCTAGCACACTATTTGAGGCAAAAAGACACCAAATCTGTGGTGGTTCCACTCCTGGTGGACACTTTACAGGACGCTACCATGGCTGCATGGAAGTGTCCTCATTCAACCCCATCGGTCCCCAAGAAGCCCAACAGGCTTTGCAGTTCCCCGCTGGAGGCTCCTTATTTGTCGCAGCAACCCGTAGCTGACTCGATGGTCATCACGGCTTCGCACGACTGCTCCCAATGGCCCCAACACCTCAGAACAAAGCCCCCAGACCAGGAATCCAAACAATTGGACTCACTGGGTCGTCTCATGTATGCCTCTGCTACATGTTCTCTCGGGTCCCTCAGCTATTTGACGCACATGGTGCAATTTCAGAATGCACTGTGGCACCAGGGACAAAACTTACTGAAGGACTTTCCAGAGGGTGAGAAGGAGGAGCTTCTAAACCTCCATCGCATGGGCTCTGATGTTGGGACCCAAGTCCTCTGGGCCGCATACGAGACTGCAGCGAGAGGTGCCTCGACAGGCGTTTGACTCCGGAGATGCTTCTGGTTGGGGGTCTCTGGATTTACTCCAGATGTCCAGAAAGGAATCATGGATGTCCCCTACAGTGGATCGGTGCTGTTTGGTGAAGACTCCAAGAGGGTCATCACCAGACTTCAAGATGCCAGGAAGGCAGTTAGAACGGTTCAGGCCATGTATAAGTCCAGGCCTGGTTCTTTTCTCAGACCACAGAACCGTTTTCGTGGCCGACGGAGTAACAACCTCGGTCAGGCCAACAGCAACACAGGGGCAATTTCGGCTGTAAGAACCAGCAAAGATTCTCCGGAGGGCAGGGCCAGAGAAACACTAAGTGTACTCAACCTGCCAGAGCCACCACTGCCACAGCAGGACTCCTTCCAGGCCCCTGCCGCCCCCCCGGATCAAAGTGGAGAGAGGGTCGGGGGTCGAGTTGCTTGCCACCTGTTAGGGTGGCAAAGGATCACCTCTGACTGGTGGGTTCTTCAGCTCATCAGTCGAGGACACTTTAGAGAGTTCCTTGACTGCCCACCGTCAAGACGACCTCTGCATTCCTGTTACCCGGGACAGCATGCCCTGCTCATCCAGCGAAAGATCTCAGCACTCCTTTCCAAGGACGCCATTGAAGTTGTACCGAAGAACCAGAGAGGGGATACTATTTCCACTTCTTCCTGGATCCAAAGAAAACTGGGGACTTGTACCCAATCCTAGACCTCAGCGACCTAAACATCTGTGTGATGTAGAAACACTTTCGTATGTTTACCCTACCGGGTCTCATTCCCATGCTCAAGCAAGGTGCATGGCTAGCATCTCTGGACATACAGGACGCATATCTTTATCTTCCCATCACCCGGTCAGACAGGAAATTCCTGCGCTTCGACTTTTTGGGACGCCATTATCAGTTCCGAGCACTCCTGTTTGGCCTGTCTTCGGCGCCATGTGTCTTTAACCAGTGCATGGCAGTCGAAGCAGCAGCCCTCTGGAGACAAGGTCATTATGTCTTCCCTTATCTGAACGACTGGCTCCTGATGGCCTCCTTCCAAGAAGTGCTGGAGAAGGCCATTCATGACACCTGCTCCCTATTCCAGTCTCTAGGGATCACCATCAACCAAGAGAAGTCATGTCTCGTTCCCTTGCAGAGACTACAGTTCATTTAGCATGGTTCTGGATACCTGTCAAGGAAGAGCCTTCCTGCCCAAGGACAGGGCAGAAAGCATCAGGTCACTGATGAGGACTGTCACGGCAAGAAATCTGGTTCCTGCTCAGACATATGGCGGCTGCCATTGCCACGGTCCCCATTGCTCGCCTCCATGAGAGTTGCTCAGTGGACACTGAGAGCCCAATGGGACCAGAGGCAGGATCACTTAGACCACCTGGTCAGAATCACAGGGACAGTCATTCAGGACTTGCAGTGGTGGCTTGTCCCAGAACATCTTTCCGTGGGAGTTCTCTTTGTGGCGCCCACCCCATCCCTGACTCTCACCATCGACACTTCGGGTTCCAGTTGGGGAGCACACATGGAAGGAACCAGGACCCGGGGAACCTGGTCGCCCCTGGAGACTCGCCTCCACATCAATATTCTGGAGATGAGAGCGGTCCTATACGCCTTCCAGGCCTTACAGTCCGATCCCACTGGGTCACATGTTAGTCCAGACAGACAACACCTTGGTGGTGTACTACATCAACAAGGAGGCACTCTCCTACCCCCTTTGCAAAGAGGCAAAGCAGGTGTGGGACTGGGTACTACAGCACGGCACCATGCTTACCGCAGTGCATGTCCCTGGCATGGACAACACTGTCTCAGATCTCCTGAGCCAGTCAAAGGCCAGAGCTCACGAATGGGAATTGCTACAAGAGGTCGTCGAGGGACCTGTTCTCTATGATGGGGGACACCAGACATAGACTTGTTTGTGTCCCCATACAACGCAAAACTGCCCAGTTTCTGCTCACTGGATCCAGGGCCTGCTGTTTTCTGGTGAGACGTGTTGTCCCTCTCTTGGACAGGCGGGTTCCTCTACGTTTTCCCGCCCTTCCCTATGATCCAGAGGGTTCTTCTCAAGCTCCAGTTGGAATGAGCTTCAGTGATCTTGGTAGTGCCCTTTTGGCCCAGACAGATCTGATTTCCGCTGCTTCACCAGCTAGCTCTGAAGCCTCCCTTACCGGTCAGCTCACATTTGCTCTCCCAGGAGGCCGGCTCCCTGGTCCATCCGAACCTCAAATCCTTGAACCTGCAAGCCTGGCTCCTAAAGATGTAGCCATTCTTAGGCACAGTGTCTTGCAAGGGGTTGCCGGTATCCTGGCGGCAGCTAGGAAACCATCTACTCACGCCACTTACACCCTGAAATGGCAGAGGTTTTATCTCTGGGCTCAGGCTCGTGACCTCAGTCCACTTCGATGCCCTGAGAAGTCTATTTTGGACTATCTCCTATACCTTTTCTAGTCGGGATTGGCGTATTCCTCTCTGAAAGTATCTCTGTGCCATTTCGGCATCCCGTGCTTTTCTGCTCTGCGTCTTACATCTGAGACCACCTATAAAGGATTTGATTCCTCCGTGGGACCTTCTTTTTATCTTAGAGCAACTTATACTGCCTCCCTTTGAACCAGCCGTGGATTGCGAGCTTCGCCTCCTATTGTGGAAGGCGTTATTTTTAGTTGCTGTTACTTTGGCAAGGAGAATTTCCGAACTCCAGGCGCTCATGTGCAAAGAGCCTTACTTGATTTTCCATAAGGCCAGGGAGTCCTTAAGGACCAATCCTAAGTTCCTTCCCAGGGTGGTTTCAGCCTTAACCTTAAACCAGGACATCGACCTTCCGTGTGCTTCCCCAACCATTCGGGGCGGGGCATTTTGCTCACTGTAGATGTGAACAGGATTTTGAGGTTTTACTTGGCTCCAACCCGTTCACACACAGTCCGACAAATTGTTTTTATCCTTCGCTCAAAAGATGATGGGTGCACCTGTATCAAAACAAACTCTCCAGGTGGCTTGTTAACTGCATTGTTTTCTGTTATCAGAAACGCAACAAGCCCTTACCTGGACTGGTGAAGGGCCATTCTACAAGGGGGGTGGCTACCTCCTTCGCTGCCTTGAAGAATGTGGCGACATCTGTGCGGCTGCCACTTGGAGTTCAGTGCACACTTTTGTTGGGCACTACAGTTTGGACATCATCTCCAGGCGTAGAGCGGTCTTCGGCTTGGCAGTCCTCCAGGGACTTTTGTCCTGAGAGGTCCCTCTCGCTTTGATCTCTCCTGTCCTCCTCCTGACTGGGTTAGCAATACACCTTTACTGCTTGGGAATCAGTCCTTATGGTGTAACCTGCTGCAAGAGCTGTATCTCTAAGTAAGATAGTAGTTACCGTAACAGTAGATCTTCAAGAACAGCTCTTGCAGCAGGTAGTTTCCTTCCCACTTTCCCCTCAGGAGGTTTCATTCTACTTCATAGCAACTTGTACGCATCAGAATTATTAGTCTTCCTCTGGAAGTGGATCCTCGGTCTCCTCTTCTGAATCACATCGTTATGCCGAGAGTCTCCGGTGGCAGAAATGAGGTATGCTGGGGGACCGCCCCTTTTATGATGTATCTGATGTAGGGGCGGGGCCGACGTCGGGGGTGGGGCAGTCCCCGGCTGGGTATAGCTAGCTAGAAGTTCTCCGTTGGGGTCCTGCTGCCTGCCGGCTTCAGTCCTTATGGTGTAACCTGCTGCAAGAGCTGTTCTCAAAGATCTACTGTTACGGTAAGTTCTTGCGTAACTGTACTTTCTATTCCAGATACTTCCTGGTCCCAAAATGGACAGGGGATCTGTCCTGTGTTGTAGGTCTGGTATCTCAATGTCTACGTAAAAGTCGAGAACATATCTGCAAGCTTTGATTCTGCTTCTGCAAACAGGGGTCTGGCTTCCTTCTCTGGATGTGAAAGATTCATACCTTCATGTCAGGATCAGAAAATCCTACAGGCAATACCTTAGCCCTTTGGCTTGTCTTCTGCACTACAGGTCTTTACCAAATGCTTGGCAGTAGTGGCAGCAGCCCATAGCAGGGAGGACCTGTATGTGTTCAGTTATCTGGAATACTGGCTGTTGAAGGCCAGCTCCAGGGAAGTTCTCCTACACACTTTGTTTCAGAAAAGACAATTGTTTGAGGACTTGAGGGTCACGGTAAATGTACCAAAATCAGTGCCAATTCCCTGCCAGACACTGGAGTACATAGGGACAGTCTTGGATACAGAGAAGGGTTGTGCTTTTCTTCCACTGGACAGAGCAGAAAATCTGATTGCCTAAGCACAGTTGGTATACAGGAGTCACTGTCTCTGCGAGAACAGTGTTATGACAATCTAGGTCTCATGGTTGTAGCCATTGTGACTGTGCCACTGCCCACCTACATATGAGACTCCCTCGGGGGGGGGGAGGTCTAGTGGGATCAGCTGACAGACAAGCTGGTCCAAATGGTTCTTATTCTGCCCACACTTTGCAGGGATTTGCTATGGTAGATGGATTGTAAAAACCTATTAAAGGGTGTTCCATTCCTTGTACCAGCTACTGTGCAGATCCTCACCATGGATGCCTTGGACTTTGGCTCGGGTGCTCATGTTGGCCCTTTCCAGATGCAGGGGCTGTGGACCAAGATGGAGGTCATGTTACACGTAAATGTCCTGCAGATGAGAGCTGTCCTGTACAGCCTCCAGACATTTCAGAAGCATCTTTGCCCCGGTCCTCTGTTAATACAGATGAACGACGCCAAGGTGATGCATTACATTAACAAACAAGGGGGCACTCACTCCCATCCCCTATGCAGGGAAGCAATGAGAATATGGTACTGAACTTTGTCCCGTGGCCTACAGTTGTCAGCCGTGCTACTCCCAGGTTTCAAAAATGTTGTAGCAGACTGGTTAAGCAGGTCAAGGTCAAGGTCCAAGATTTCATGAATGGGAACTGCTGAGCTCCATGGTAGACTACGGCTTCACAAGATCATGGCAAAGCACTGCAAGACAGCAGTGGCTAGAGGCAGCAGAATGCTGGGCTGCATCGGGAAGGGGATTACCAGTAGGAAGAAGGAGGTCATAGTACCCTTATTACACCAATCTGTTTAGGCTGCATCTGGAATATGGGGTCCAGTTCTGGAGGCCACATCTCAGAAGGGATGTGGGGGAGACATGAATAAAAGGGAGATGTACATTTGAGTTTCAAACTTTTTATTGAAAGTTATACAGTTAGTGGTGGAGATCCATACGAATACACGGGGTGAAAATGGTCTTTTAATGCAGATATCCTGTTTATTAATTTCTATGGATTCAAAGCAATGAGATGCTACAATGATCAGACTTATGTACAGTATATGTGAAGAAAACATTTTCTGAATAAACTTGAGCTTAAAAAAAAAAGAGGATGTGAGAGGCTGGAGCAAGTTTAAAGGAGGGCAGTGAAGATGGTAGAGGCTCAGCCACCTATCCTATGAGGAAAGGTTAGGGGAATTGAACATGTAGTCCCTGGAGCAGAGGAAGGAAAGAGGGGACATGATTGAGACCTTCAAGTACCTAAATGGTATAAACAAAGTGCCAATGGAGAGCATCTTCCAGCTGAAAGGAAATCGGAGGACATGGGGGCATGGGTTGCAGATTTGGGGGAGGGGGCAGTCCAAGGTAACATTAGGGAGTACTATTTCACAGAGAGGGTGGTGGATAAGTGGAATAGGCTTTCTGAGGAGTTGGTTGGAGAAACAGTGGAAGGATTCAAAGACCATGTGACAGACACAAGGGACTGGGGGATGTCCTAGCAGATAACTAGGCAAGGGGGCAGACTAGGTGGGCCTGGCAGTCCTTTTCTGCCATTTTCTGTGTATCTATGTTAGATGGGGTCATCCAGAGTTGGACTTTTTTTGCATCCTCACACAGCACAAAACTGCTGTTGTCTGCTTGCTCGCTCCAGGGCCTGGCATTTTCTAGCAAGATGAGTTTTCCCGCTCTTGGAATGGGAAATCCTATATGTATTTCCCCTAATACAGAGGGTACTGCTCAAGCTGCAGATGGAGAGTGCCACTCTGATCCTCATTTGCTTCATTGTGGCCTCACTAGATATGGTTTCAAACATGAAGTCTTGCTGTATTCAGACATAATGCAGCTAGCCCCAGCACTTGAACTGCCCCAGAGAGGAAAGAGTTAACTCTATGAAAAAGCATAGAACGTTGAGCTTGAGCTTGGTTTTCAAACCTGTCTGTGCTACTTCCCAGTGTAACCATCAGATTCTGTACTCCGCCTAACAGTGAAGTCGCTCTGGAGATTTCCTCTGCTCGGTTCGCTAAAAGGAAAATAAAAGTGTTCGGTTTTAACCACATTGTTTATTATTTTCGGATTTCCAGCCTGTGTCTACGGTACAGGTAGTATGCAGATAGGTAGTGACTGTGTTTTATTTTGCTAAAGAGTGGAAATTGTCTTCGGTTTCTTTCCGGTCGGTCCGGTTCGGAACTGACTTTGTTGAATTTAACCGATCGGTTGCTCATTACCTGGCTTGAAAGCTGCTATAGGGTAATTGTTAAGTTGGCCATGTCTAAGAAACCCAAGAAGAAAACCGGTTCCACTGGGTTTCAACACTGTACTGAGTGTGGGGAGGCCTTTGCTAAGGCTGACCCCCCCACACCTCATCTGTGTTTTATTGTCTGGGGTTTGACCACCTCAAGTCAGACTGCCAAATCTGTAAGAACCTTCCTAAAACCACTTTAGATAAGACTGAGTGGGTTGAAGGAAAGGGAGGCCGAGAAGTCCGTAGATCTAGATGGCCAGCCCGGTTTGGTTGCAGCCCAACCTGAGGAGGTGCCTACTGACCTAGGCGATACCTCCTTGGGCAAAAGGAGAGCTGACCCCGAGGGGTCGGTTCCATCAAAGAAGAAGCGCAAGTCTGCCAGTTCAGATCCTGTATCCCTCTCTCCAACTGCGGACGAAATAGCCAAAGCGATTAGTATTGTCCAATCGCTTAGACCGGTTCCATCTGAACAGACACCGCTGGTTCGGTCAGATCCGTCTCCTCCGGATTATGACCCAGATGTTTATTATGAGGAGTGGGAGGGAGACGAAGACTATCCCGGTGATGATGACAATGAAGGGGGTCTGGATGTGCCCATTGAACCGGACATCTCCGCAGACAGGCCCTCAGGTGTCTCTCCTCCCAGTCTGAGTCCCCTTCACACACTTTGTCCTACAAAAAGGTGGCACAAACCCTGCAGCTTCCCTTGGTTGAAGCAGCAGAGGAAGAGCCTGATTTTGTGGAGATGATGGACATCCCAGAGTCCAAAAAGCTGTCTATCCCTCTTCATAAATCTTTGGGGAAACGCACAAAATTTTACAAACCCCTAACTGAATACCTCCTGTGGACAAGAGAATGGACAGGAGGTATTCGATATCAGGCTCGCTGAGGAGTTCCTTAATAGTCATTGCAGCCATGGGGTAGTGCAGGCTGCAGCCTGTGACAGGGCTAACATTCCTTTGGCTTCACACACCCCCGGGTAAGGGCTCCAGGAAAGTGGATGCCATGGCCAAAAAACAGTAGTTGGCATCCTGTTTGGGACTCAGGCAGGCTACATATATGGCCTTCACAGCCAGGTACCAGAAATCCAGATGGGACTAAGTTCTTGAACTGGCTAAACAGGCCTCTCCCCAGTTAGCCGAGGAGGTGGCTGCTGATGGAACTGAGGCATCCAAATATGAAATTTCATGCTGCTGTGGACTCCAATAATGTGGCATCTAGAGTCACGGCTACATCTGTGTCTCTCAGAAGACATACTTGACTCTGATGTACTAGCCTTTCGTAGGATACCCAGACTAAGGCTATGGATTTTCCTGTAGTAGGTAACTCTCTGTTTGGGGAGCAGACAGAGGCTTACATGAAGAAAATGGATGAATACAGGACCACGTACAGGAGTGCACAGGCCAAGGAAAGGTAAGCCACTCCGTGCAAGCAGCAGTCTAGGGGCAGGCCCTTTCAAAGGCCTTTTACCAAGCCCAGGCCTCTCCCTTCCACAGAGGGGTTCTTCAGAGGGAGGGGTAGGAGGGGGATGAGCAGGGCTGATCCCTCCTCCTCTCAGTCCAAGGCTCCTGCCAAGCAGACACCCTGATGTGTCAGCCCAGGTCGACTCCCCATTTCAAGTAGGAGGCAGGCTGGCTTACTACTTCCAGGCCTGGAAGTCTGTGACCTCAGACAAGCGAGTCCTAGAAGTAGTAAGCCAGGGACTGGTCCTCAGCTTGAAAACATTTCCAAAAAAGAGGGCCAAGTCTTTTCCACCTGCATCAATCTCAGAAACCCTTGCCCTAGAGGCAGAGGTTTCCTCTCTTCTAGCTCTCAGAGCTATAGAGAAGGTTCCTACTCAGCACAAGGGAAAAGGACTATACTCCCGATACTTCCTTACCCCAAAGAAAACAGGGGAGTGCCGACCCATCCTAGACCCAAGATATTTGAACACATTGTAAAGCCAAAATTCAAAATGGTAACTCTGGGAATAATCCTTCCCTCTCTAATGCCAGGGGATTGGTTAGCACCTCTGGACCTCAAGGATGCCTACTTCCATATTCCTATCAGGTACTCCCACAGAAAATATCTCTGGTTCAAGTTACCTTCAGGCCATTACCAATTCAGAGCCATGCCATTCGGTCTAACATCAGCTCCAAGGGTGTTCACAAAGTGCCTTGCAGTAGTGGTGGCTTACCTCAGAAGACAGGGTATCACCATTTTTCTGTATCTAGACAACTGACTGTTAGTGGGTCAGTCTCCTTTACAGGTCAAGTCAGCTGTTCAAACTACCCAGGACCTACTCGGCTCCTTGGACTTTCTTCTCAATCTTCCAAAGTCTGTGCTTGAAACAGTTCAACTTCTCACCTTTATAGGCATAGAGTTGGACACTGTACAAGCAAAAGCCTTTCTTCCCCTGGCAAGGGTAAAGGCCCTAGTGGATCTCGCTTCCTCCTTTCGACCTCAGGTCTCCCACCCAGCAAGACAGTTCCTCCAGCTCCTGGGCCACATGGCAGCTTCCATGGCAGTGGTCCAGGGAGCAAGGTTCCAGATGAGGGACATTCAGTTTCATCTGAGGTCTTTTTGGTCTCAGAAGAAGGATTCACTTACCAAACTGATTCCAGTGAGTCAGACACTGGTCCAAGCTCTCCAGTGGTGGCTGGACCAGGACAACTTCAGACAAGGGCTTCCATTTCTCCCTCAAGTCCCATCAGTAGTTTTAACTACAGATGCTTCTCTCCTAGGGTGGGGAGCCCACCTAGGAGCCCTAACAGCTCAAGGGCTCTGGTCTCCACAGGAGTCTCTCCTTTGTATCAATCTCCTGGAACTCGGGGCAGTTTTCTTAGCCCTGCAGAGCTTCTCTGATTTCAGTCAAGGGCAAGGTGGTCCAAGTCAGAACGGACACCACCACCACAATGTGGTACATCAACAAGCAGGGTAGGCACTCTGTCCTCTGCCTTGTGCACAGAGGCCATGAAACTGTGGTCTCTGGCCTATTCTCTTCAGACTTCTCTGGTAGCAGTTCACCTTCCAGGGAAGGACAACTTAATAGTAGATGCTCTGAGCAGAATTTCTCAGGGTCACCACGAATGGTCCCTGGATCCTCACATACTGGAGGTCATCTTCTCCAGGTGGGGCACTCCAGAGATAGCTCTCTTTGCAGCACCGGACAATTATCAACTTCCACTGTTTTGTTGCAGACCTCCAGTCCTGGGGACGGTCCCCCAGGACGCTCTCCTTTTGGACTGGAAGGGCAGGTTTCTCTATGCCTTCCCTCTGCTGTTCAGAGTTCTGATCAAGATCAGGACTCCACCCTGCACAGTGATACTGGTGGCTCCAGACTGGGCTAGACAGCCTTGGTATCCTCTACTGCTGTCCTTGTCAGTGTCGCGTCCCCTGTCTCTGCCCAGGACATACAATCTCCTGTCTTCCTCCCAGGGGCGGATCTGGTATGCCAGTCTCCAGTCTCTCCATCTCAAGGCCTGGCTCTTGAAGAGTTAGAATATGCAGCTCTGCATCTTTCTCAGGGAGTTCTGAATATTCTGAAAGTCTCTAGGAAACCTTCCACTAGAAAAACTTACAACTCCAAATGGAAAAGGTTCAGTAGTAGTTGGTGCTCTCAGAAAGGCTTCCTGCCTGATTCTGCAGACATTTCCACAACCTTAGACTATCTAGTTCATCTCAATGATTTAGGCCTTAGGCCTGCCACTCTGAAGGTTCATCTGGCAGCTGTCTCTGCATTCCTTTCAGCAGGGAAGGGCTCTTCCCTGGCATCTCATCCTGTTTTCCAAACGTTTTTCAAAGGTCTGGTTCACATTAACCCTCCCTTTAGGGAACCTACTCCACCTTGGGATCTTAATGTCTGCATAGCTCAGCTAATGCAACCGCCTTTTGAACCTCTGGCTTCAGCCGCATTGAAGTACTTGACCTGGAAAACTGTGTTCCTGGTAGCTATTACTTCTGCCAGGCGGATTAATGAGCTCCAGGCCCTGTCAGTGGAGCCTGACTTCATCTCCTTCCATAGGGACAAAGTACTTCTCAGAACCAATAGGAGGTTCTAGGGACATGGATATGTTGTTCATCCACACTCATTGGCAGTATCCTTGCCGCTTTAAATCTTGCCGGAAGGTCTTCAAGCTTGCTCCTCCCACCCACCCGGGTGGTATAACTCTCGGCTCCGTCCCATGACGCCAGATCTTCCTTACCGCTTGGAAGCTCAGGTTCCCTCCTTAACGCTCTGCGTTTGTGACTGGTTCCTATTTCTCCGCTTGAGGATTTAAAATAATACTTGCAAAAGACTTCAGTCTTCGATCCTGCGGCCGCGATGGATACATCGACTCCGATTTCGGAGATGCCCATGCGGGCAGAAGATGTCTCGACGGATCCACACCCACGCGTGTCTACTGTTAGGCCTGAGCACGACCCGCAGGCTTGCGACCTGTGCTCATCTTTCTCGGCCTACGCCCTCAAGACCGTGCTGCCCGAGTGCAACTGGGCGTCCTGAGCGTTTCCTCGGTGAAGTCCAAGGAGGCCCGGTTGGGCGGTGTCCGCGCGGCGGGCTCGTGATCAGCTCGAGCGGATGGTCGCTCAAGAGGAGGCGGGTCAGATTCTTTCCCTCGCAGCGCATTTATCCCGCCTCTGGTTCTTCCTACACGGCTTCCTTTAAGGAGCTTTGTCTGTCCCTCTCCACTAAAGGAGAAGGGCCTGCGTCTGCTGGACCTTTTTCTCGGTCCAAAAGAAGGACAAAGGTAAGTCCTCGTCGGCGGCTCTTGGGGCGGGAAGGTCCCTCTCCCGGGCCGTCGGGCCGTCGGCTTGATCGACCAGCCGGCCGGCCACTGGCCTCACGGTGTCCCGTGCCAGGTCAGTTGACCGAGACTCCACTGATGAAGTCGAGATTTTTCTCGACCCATTAGACGGGCTGTCGCCTTTAGCGCCGAGATTCCCCTCTCCCGGTTCCCCGGGAGGAGTTGAGGATCCCGTGGGTTTGTGCCTCCGGGTTCCGAGCCTCGGATGGACCTTCCAGTCAAGGGAGTGTCGGTTCGCCGACAATTTCCTGCACTTACTCCCGGGAAATTCGGGACTTCGGGTCTCGTTCGGACCTCAGCGTCTAGCTGTTCCCTAATCATAAGGCGGTCTCGGGCTTTCGGCATCACGGTAAGCGGCGTCAGCTGCTCGTCCTCGTCCTCCTCCTCGGATGAGGGGAGGCTTCGGCGTAAATTACGTCGATGGTACGAGGACCTTATGTTGCAACAGCTCCTCCTGGCCGGGAATAAGCCGACTCCGGCGCCTTCCCCGCCATTAAGTGGCTGTCACCGGGCAACGCCGGCCACAACCCTCGACTTGCCCGAGGGAGTTTATACCAGGCGGTTTCGGCCAACCAGCTGCTCCACCGATTGCGGTGGAACCTCCGCCTCACAGCCACCATTGGGTCTCGGACCAAGGATTCTCGGTCGGGCTAAGGGTTTACCCCATCGTGCTGTCAGTTACCTCCTCCCGGACCACCTCGGCAGGTGAAGGGTGGCTCAGGCCAGAGGCAGCTCTTCGGGACTCTTCGAGTCCGAAGATGATTCCTCCTTCTTCTCCAGCGACTGGACTTGGGTCTTCAGGAGGTCAGCCAATGGACGATAGCCCGTCGTCCTTCCTAGGGACTGCTTGGCTCATCTCGAGTCTACCGGATGGAGCTCGAACCCGTTTCAAACGGGCCAGGTATCCCTCACGAGATTCTGGACCGAGGGATTCTCCGACGGAGGCCTTTCCGTGGCCGAGGCCATAGTGGGTCAGACACTGGAACTTTGGCAGCGCCTGCTTCCTGCCCCGCGCTCGGCCAGGATGGCCAGGAAGTATGCAGTCCTACACGGTTCCTTGTCCGGTTTGGAACACCCCCTCTGCTGAGGGTTGGTTACCGACAGCGTTTTCGGTGCGCCCGTGCGCCAGGGATGTGGACAAACCTCCTGACAGGAGGTCAAGAATTGGACTATGTGGGCGAAAAGTCTACATTTCGTCCTCTCGGCCTTCCGTCAGGCCAGTTCGGCGTCCTCATGGCACATTTTTCTCATGCCCTGTTGGGCTCTGGATGGGTCATCCTCATCTTCCGCCGATCTGCAGACTACGGTTAAGCGATGCACGGGACCAGGAACAGGGCAGTGGCCAAACAGCAACTCCAGACTGCTTTGGATGTGGGGACTCATGTGCCCAGATGGGGTGGCGGCCGCGGTAGCTGGTCGGCGGAGCTTGGCTGAGGATATCCACCTTTACTCGGATACCCAGCACAAGTTGGCGGATGTTCCTTTTGGGACTGACCTCTTCGGCCCTGGGGTGGAAGGTCACCTGCAGAGGATCGAGAAGTCCAATGCCACCTTGACTCGGTCTCTTCCCTCAGAAGGACAAAGGCCGAAACCACAGCCATGGCCTCCTTCGTCCTTCTGTGCCCCGCGCCTGCCCAGCAACGTCAGGGCCAGCAGGCTCGGCCTTGGCATCCCAAACCCAAGCCGCTTCCTCTAACAGGAGGCAGGGAGGAAAGGGCCCAGGAGGTCCTCGGCCGGTCCCTCCTCCAAGCCTGCCAGTGACGGGCTGAGGTGTCGCCCCATCGTCACCTTACCCCTGGGTCCCCCGTGGAGGCGGCTCGGGCATCTGTTCCGCCTGGTCCGCTGTTACCACGGACAGGTGGGTCTTGAGGTGGTGGGAAGAGGCCTGCCTCTGGAATTCGAGCAGGCACCACCCTTCAGAGCCGCCGCCTCGGGGGCTAGATCCCCAGCCTCACTGGCGGCTCGTCGAGCCGACATCACCTCCTCCTCCAGAAGGAGGTGGTAAGAGAGGTGGTGGACCTCCTTCAGACCCAGGGTTTGTGTCCAGGTACTTCCTGGTTCCGAAGCGGACGGGGCTGGCGCCCCATTCTCGACTCCTACGACCTAAACAAGTTCCTAAGGTCTCGAACCTTCAGGATGGTCACTCTGGCTCAGATAATACCATCCTTGGGCCGCGGTGTGGTTCTGCTCTCTGGACTTGCAGGAAGACAGCGTTTTTCACGTCCCTATCCGTCCGTCTCACCAGAGATTCCTTCGCTTCCGGCGGAAGGATCTCTCTAGTTCCAAGCCATGCCTTCGGCTTGTCTCCAGCTCCCAGGGTCTTCACCAAATGCATGGCAGTGGTGACAGCATTCCTTGCGCCGAGGGTCCGGTGTACCCACCTGGACGACTGGCTGATAGCAGCTCCTCCAGGAAGGAGGCGGGTGGTCAGAGATCTGGCCTCAGGTCTGCTCTCAACTGGGCCTCCTCATCACGAGGCCAAGTCGAACTCGAGCGAAGCAGGTGATTTTATTCATCGGAGCAGCTCGACTCTCTTGAGCAGGCGCGGCTCCAGCGGACAGGGCGAGGTTCTTTCCTCCTTGCCGAACCATTTCTGGTTTGAGCAATTGCGCCTACCGGGACTTCCTGCGCCTCCTGGGTCTCATGGCGGCCTGTACCAGCGTGGTCCGTTGGGCCCGCTGGAACATGATCCTTCAGTGAGGACTGGCCAGCCAGTGGTCAGCAACGCCAAGATCCCTTGACCAGCTTTAGTCGGTGACACAGGGATGTGGAATGCTCTCCAGTGGTGGACCGCTCCAGATCATTTGCAGGAGGGCATCCGTTCGTCCGCCCGAGCCGACGGTCTCTCTGTCGACCGATGCCTCTCTGATGGGTTGGGTGCCCATCTGGGGAACACGGCTCATGGCCTCTGGTCCCAGGGAGTCCGATGCCACATCAACCTGCTGGAGCTCCGGCGGTCACCTGGCTCTCACCGCCTTTGCTCCGTTCCTCCGGGGTCAAGTGGTCCGAGTCAGGCGGACAATACCCGACCATGTACTATCTAAACCGCCAGAGGCGGGGGCTGGCTCATGCTTCTATGCAAGGAAGCTCTCCGCATTTGGTCACTCGTGCGCAGCCTGGAGGCGGATCTCCTAGCCATTCACGTGGCAGGAGCCTCCAACACCCTGGCCGATGCCCTGAGCCGGATAGGGCTGCATCCCACGAGTGGTCTCTCCTGCCGGAGGTAGTACAGCATCTGTTCTCTCCTTTGGGGCACACCTCAGGTGGACCTGTTTGCCTCCATGGAGAACGCTGAGCTGAGTCTGTTTCATGCCCGCCCCTCAGCAGGGCTCGCTGCAGGGGGATGCCTTCTCGAGGCAGTGGACCCCGGGCCTCTTTTACGCCTTTCCCCCATTTCCCTTGATCCACAAGGTGCTTCTCAAGGCGAGGAGGGACAAGGCGCAGGTGATTCTGATAGCCCCAGACTGGCCTCGCCAGTTCTGGTACCCAGATCTCCTCAGTCTCAGCTCCAGGACTCCGTGGCAGCTTCCAGCTTGCCCGGACCTGCTCTCAGTCAATCAGGGGAAGGTGTTCCATCCGGACCTTCAATCCCTGCACCTGACGGCCTGGTTCCTGAGCGGCTAGAGTTCCAGGCTTTGGGTCTTTCCGACGAGGTCCTCAATGTAGTTGAGGCGTCCCGTAAGGAGTCGACCAGAAAATGCTATGCCTTCAAATGGAAAAGGTTTTCCATTTGGTGTCAGGGCAAGGGCTTGGACCCTTCCTCCTGTTCCTTGGCAAGCATCTTGGACTATTTATGGTCCCTTTCTAGTCAAGGGCTTGGGTCGGCGACCTAAGGTGCACCTGGCAGCCATCTCTGCTTACGAGCGGGCGGGAGGCGGTCGATGGCGCGGGAGGAAGGTGGTCTGGCGCTTTTTCTAAGGCCTTGATCACATTTCCTCCGGTGCGAGAACCTCCACCTCCGTGGGAGCTACTGCTGGTACTGGCAAAGCTCATGGGCAAGCCATTCAACCTATGCACAGGTGTGCTCTCTCTCACCTGTCGTGGAAGACCGCCTTCTTGGTGGCTATCACGTCAGCCAGAAGGATGAGGAGCTCCAGGCGCTTTCCATCGAGGTCTCACTACCTGGTCTTCCACAGGGACAGGTTGTCCTGCGCCCCACCGAAATTCCTTCCGAAGGTGGTGTCGGAGTTTCACCTTAACCAGGTGTTGACTCTGCGGTGTTCTACCCCAATCACACCTCGGAGGCCGAATATGGGCTCCATACTCTGGACCCTAGAAGGGCGCGCTATTATAAGAGCGCACGGCTGAAATTGGGAGAGGTTCGCCAGCTGTTTGTCACCACGCTGAAGCCGCGATCTGGCAGACCTGCAGCCAAGCGGACGATAAGCAGGTGGGTAACCTCCTGCATAGATCTCTGCTATAAGTTGGCGGGCATGGAGCCTCCAGAGGGATAAGAGCTCATTCTACCAGCCATACTGCTGCAATTGGCTGCTTCCAGGGACGTCCCTATCCAGGAAATCTGCAGGGCTGCTACCTGGAAGTCAGCAAACACCTTCATTACCCACTACCACATCGACCTTGAGTCACGCGGGATGCTGGTTTTGGGGCCTCGGTTCTCCAGCTCTCTTTCCCAAGTAAGTATATGGGGGTGTGCGTCTTTGCCTCCTCCCCGGAGAACTGCTAGGAGTCTGCCAATGAGTGTGGATGAACAACATATCCATGTCCCTAGAAATACAGGTTACTCACCTGTAACAGGAGTTCTAGGAATGTATATGTTGTTCATCCACACCGACCCACCGACCTCCCCGCTTCGACGCACAACCTGAGCTTTCCAGCGGGCCAGATCTGGCGCATGGGCGGAGTCAGAGTTATACCACCCGGTGGGTGGGAGGAGCAAGCTTGAAGACCTTCCGGCAAGATTTAAAGCGGCAAGGATACTGCCAATGAGTGTGGATGAACAACATATACCATTCCTAGAACTCCTGTTACAGGTGAGTAACCTGTATTTCTTGCCCAAAGTGGTTTCAGATTTTCATCTGAACCGGTCTATATCGCTCCTTGTGTGTTTTCACTGACCATTCTTCAGGTGAAAGAAGGGTACACAGTCTGGACGTTAAGAGGGCCCTTGGCTACTACACTGAGTATATTAAGGCACATAGTAATGACTGTCTTCAATTGTTTCTCACTTATGGTGAAGTGGGAAAGGGTAAGCCTGCCACTAAGAGAACTATTGCTAGGTGGATTGTTTCTTGTATACAATTGTGTCGTGACAAATTGGGTAGGCCGCCCCCTTCAGGCCTGAGGGCTCATTCAACCAGAGGTACAGCTGCTTCTCTAGCTGCAGCCAGAGATGTACCTTTGGAGATCTGTAAAGCAGCCACCTGGAAAACAGTACATACTTTCACCAAGCATTGCTCCCTGGTCACCCAGGTTAGGAGTGATGCTAGGTTTGATACAGCAGTACTGCAGAGCCTCTTCCCAAAGTAGGTTCTGCATTCCCTCCTCCATAGGGAACTGCTTGGTAGTCTGCATTATATCTGAATACAGCAACACTTCATGTTGTTTGAAGAAAAAATTACTCACCATAGTAATGTTGTTTGTTCTAATGGAGTCTTGCTGTATTCAGACCTCCTCCCCTCTCAGAACCAGGTTTTAGGAAGTGGTCTGGCAGGTACAGTGTTGCACCTCAGGGGTGTACCTTGTACCCTCCCTCTTGGGTGGAGTAGATGTTATTTTTCTGGTGTTTTACTAAATATTGTCACTACCTTTCCTTCTTTGGTTCTCGACTTGAGTCTTTTGGGGCCCAAGAAGATATATTTTGCCCTTTGGCTATATTTGAACAATTTCCATACTTTAGTTACTAGTTAGTTAGCTCATAAGAATCTGACGGTTACACTGGGAAGTACCACAGACAGAGGTTTGAAAACTGAGCTCAACGTTCTATGCTTTTGCATAGAGTTAACTCTTTCCTTTCCGGGGTAGTTCAAGTGCTAGGGCTAACTGCATTATGTCTGAATACAGCAAGACTCCATTAGAAACAACATTACTATGGTGAGTATTTTTTTTTTCCACTTCTCAAACAGACGGCAGTGGAGACTCCTGTCCCCTACCTCTGTGTCAACGCCTGTTGTCACAGGACAAAGGATCCCTGGTCCATCTGACCTGAAATCCCTTCACCTGCATGCATGGCTCCTGAAGGCATAGCCATTGCAGGTTTTGGCGCATCCTGTAAGGTTGCTGATGTACTGATTGCAGCTAGAAAGCTTTTTACCAGACAATTGTTCCTTAAAATGGAAGCTGTTCACTTTGTGGGCAGCTTCTAGAACTTTGGGCCCATTTACATGTCCTGGAATGCTTGCTGTCCCTGTCAGACTCTAGTCTACTGTATTAGTCACTTATGGTGCATTTGGCCGCTAGCTTTCCATTCACCTATTGAGGGTCATACGGTTGCCCAGTTAGAGGTGTCCTATACTTTTCTGAGAATTATTCTCCATCTCCTATCCGCAATCCAGTCTCGCCTTGGCACTTAAATTTTGTGCTTGAGAAACTGACATTGGCACCTTTTGAGCAGGCCGCAAGTTGTGGCTTACATTTCCTATTGTGGGAAATTTTACTTTTTGTTGCGATCACTTCTGCTTGAAGGATTTCATAGCTTTAGGCTCTAATGTGCGAGCCTTCTTATTTTATTTTCCACAGAGTTTCTTTAAGTACAAATCCTAAGTTGTTCTACTGAAGATGGTATCTGAATTTACACTGAATCGAATGATGCACCTTCCTGCATATTATCTTAAGCATGCCAGTCAGGGTGAGGCATACATTAATTGCACCAAGAACTGCAGAAAGTCCTCTCAGCTTTTTGTTTGCCCCTGGGAAAGGGGCAGACCTGTGTCTAAAACGTGCCTGTCCAAATGGCTAGCACATTGTATTACATCCTGTTATAGGAAGTGCGGTAAGAAACTTCCTAAGTGGTTCGTGGTCACTCCACCAAGGTAATGGCCATTTCTGGTGCTTGTTTCAGAAATGTTTCTGCCCGCTGATATTTGTGCTGCAGCCACATGCAGTACTGTCCACGCCTTCACTAAACATTAGTCTGGACATTGTCTCTCGTAGATGTGCTGGATCTGGACTTGGCTGTAATGCAAGATCTACTGTCCTGAATAATATCCGACTGTATCCCCTTACTAATTTTTATTTGGAACTGCTTGGGTATCATTCCAAAGGTGTGGCCTAATGGAGATGCCCTCGAAGAAGATATCCATTACATACTTACCGTAATAGCTGATCTTAGGGAATCCCTTCTGCCATGCCATGCCTTTCTCTGTCCCCCTTCTGCTTCAGTGAGGGTTACATTAAATATTGTACCTGAACCTAATCCATTCATCGTATGTCCGGCTCCATTCCTCTCTTTGTATGCCTGGTGCTGGCCTTATCTCCTGGTTCCTCGTGGTTAGAGGTCCTCAGTCTGATTTCCAGCAGGGAACTGAGGGGTGATGGTGCTGCCCATGATTATATAGTCAGACGTAGGACGTTGTTGTGGGTGCGCGCCCCCCCACCCAAAGGTAGCAAAAATGTCCATGTGGTCCTAGTGCGTGGCTGCTATAGTTCCAAAGTTGTGGCCTAGTGGAGGAGATTCTTTCTAGGATCTACTGTTCGGTAAGTAACTATCTCTGCAGATATGACTACAGGAGGGGTGCTATGACTGTTTGAAACTGACGGTTGACCTGGAATTATATCACTACATAGGCATGATTTACTGTGATGTTTCAGCTTTAAATATGTAGACAAAACCATCCTTTACTCTTGTAAGGTGCAGCTCTGTACATCGCCTATCTGGGTGGCTGTTAACGCCATACTCCCAAGTCACACTGACCATTAGATGAATTTGTTTTCTGCAAATACTGATGTCTGTCATGAGATGTACTGTATATTGCCTTTGTATAAACAATAGGTTTTTAAAAATTTAAATTGGAGTACACGTTTTAAAATTCAAATTAGAGTACACAATGTTTTAAGCTATACAATAGTCTGGTCAATGCAGCAGTAGGGCCGCCACTCACTGGTCGCTGGAGGGCCGGTCAGGGGGAGAGGGAGTAAGTGTCTCAGAGAACGCTGTCCCATTCTGCGGAGGGACGACTGACTGAGCGGCTACACAGGCACCTCCTGTGGTAGTACAGGAGGTACAGTTCAAACGACCAGCAGGGGAGGCTGGAGTCTGCAGGCTCGTGCATGCGTACACCCGTCACGTGCGCACATTCACGCTGCCAACTCCAGAGGGAGGAAAAAAGAAACCATTAAATACCAATAGGGCTGCAGAATGATGCTGGTACCTCATAGGTCTTGCACCTGCCAGCCAGGCTCCTGCCCCTCTATTGAGGATTCAGTCTCTCCTGTGGTGTGGCCAGCCCTTATGACCTCACTATGGGTGAGGGGCAAACCGTGTGGCTACTGGGGGATCAGGTAAATTTGGGGATGGCTGGGTGACTGGGCTGAAGGGGGGGCTCCAGCCAGGAGTTATAGGCTAGATAAGTGCTGTACAAAGGAGCAAGTAGAAACATGGAAACACAGAGGTTTCTACCCTCACATCTTGGTATACCCAATGCTGCACTTTTCACCCTCTCCCTACCCTTCCTACATTCTCCCTCTCCCTATGACTCTGGCACTTCTTATCTGTTTATTTTCCTCTGACAAATGCCGCTGGCTGCCTTGTTACAGTGCTACCCTTGAACTGTATTAATCTGTACTCTGTTTGCAATGTCCACATTGTTGTAATGTCTGTCTTGATGTTCCCCATAATTTGTATTTCTGTGACGTGGAACCTTTGTAAAAGAGCCAAGGCTCAAAGGTATTTGAAATCCTAGACTTGATAGATAAAAATAAATGATGTCAGATCAGGACCGCAAGGCCCATCCAGTCTGCCCATTTCTTTTTCTACCTTATGAGTGAATGTACCATCAGCCTAGCAAACTAGGTAATAAGGAAGGAAGTGAGGAGGGTGTGGTTTGTTGGAATGCAGAGAGGAGGATGCTGGTTAGCTGCAGGTGCATGTTGTTAAGTGTGCCATTAAGTGTAGTTTGAGAATGCAGGAAAGATGAGAGGTGGATGGGGGAGAGGGAGGATGTTCCACAGTATTGGAAGGCAGACAAAGAAAACTTGACAGACCTGAAACAGATTTACAGCGAGGGATTATAAAGGAGCGAGCTTTGCTTGCAGTTCTCTGCTACTCCCAAGAGACGTCGATCTGTTTCTAACCTAGGCTGCCAGCATTGTGAGCGATGGCCCTGCCAATGAGCCGTCCCAGCCTGTGCTCTTATTTTATTCACAAAATACGCCTGACTTTTGGGAAGAGATTTATGGGCTAAATGCTCCTCTCTCGTTTTTTCTTCCTGCCGCTCAGTTATGCGGGCCATGGAGCTGGTGCCCATTTCCTGGATGGCCAGTCTCTTCTGAAGCTGGAGTGCCGAGCCATTGCACTGCTGTTTGGGTGCAGCAGTGCCGCCCTAGCTGTGCGAGGCCAACTGGAAGGATCCGGAATCGTCCTGAAGTACATCATGGCGGGATGGTAAGTAGCTCCCACATGGTTTATAGTTGCCAGTTATTCTAATCCCAGGAATCCCTCACTTAGTATTTATACTGTATACATCTTTATCAACAGGTGTGGGTCTGGAACAGTAAAGATATCACTGATATCTCATCGGCCACTAGTGAGATATCAGGGTATCTTCATGCTCTTATGTCACAATGGTTCGGAACTCATTTAGAATGCTCAGCCTTTGTAGCAGTACTAATCCTATTCAAATGCAAATAATTTGAAAATGAAAAATGATAGCACGGTACTGTGGGCATGAAATTTGTTCAGCACAAAAAGATCTACAAAGTGAACAGTGTTTCATTTACAGATGCCTTTTAGTTTTTTTAGCAAAAAACAGCAGAACATTTTATTTTTTTCACTTTTGGCAGCAAACAAATACAAATAACTTTGAAACAGAAAAAAGACCCACCCTTGTACAAGTCAAATAGGACATGGGTGGGAGTGAGATAGCAGAAATATCTCCACTCGCTGTCACTGAACTCTTGTGTCCCACTTGTGGCTTCGCCACTCGTGGGAGATGGAGTCCGGTGACAGCTTGTGAAGATACTTCTGCTGTCTCACTCCCACCCATGTCCTATCCCATCTATCTCCATGCAGAGCGCTGTCCCGAGGATGTGTGTAGGTATAATGAAGGATCCCTAGGAAGAAACATTACTATGGTGAGTACTTTTCCTTTTGAGTGCAGAAGTGTTCCAAATGAAGATAAATGATTCTAGGGACATGGATATGTTGTTCATCCACACTCATTGGCAGGTATCCTTGCCGCTTTAAATCTTGCCGGAAGGTCTTCAAGCTTGCTCCTCCCACCCACCCGGGTGGTATAACTCTCGGCTCCGCCCCATGATGCCAGATCTTCCTTACCGCTTGGAAGCTCAGGTTCCTCCTTACGCTCTGCGTTTGAGACTAGTTCCTATTTCTCCGTTTGCGGATTAAAAATAAATTTTCGAAAAAGACTTCAGTCTTGATCCCTCACGGCTGCGATGGACAAATCGACTCGGATTGCGGAGATGCCCATGCGGGTGAAGATGTCTCGACGGATCCACACTCCGCGTGTCTACTGCTTAGGCCTTGAGCACGACCCGCCCAGGCTTGCGACCTGTGCTCATCTTTCACAAAGCCTCGTCCTCGAGAACCGTGCTGCCGATTGCAACGGGACGTCCGAAGCGTTTCCCTCGGTGAAGTCAAGGAGGCCGGTTGGCGGTGTCCACGGCGGCGGGCTTTCGGCGGATCAGCTCGGCGGATGATCGCCCTCGAAGGAGGCGGCGCGGGCCGTATCTTCCTCGGCGCGGCATTTATCCCGCTCTCTGGGTTCTTCTTACAGGCTTCTTTTAAGGAGCTTTGTCTGTCCCTCTCCACTAAGGGAGAAGGGCCTCGTCTGCTGGACCTTATTCTCGGTCCAAAAGAAGGACAGGGTAAGTCCCTCCGTCGATGCTCTTGGGGCCGGAAGGTCCCTCTCCCGAGTAGTCGAGCCGTCGGCTTGATCGACCGCTGAGCTTCGCCACTGGCCTCACGGTGTCCCCGTCAGGTCAGTTGACCGAGACTCCCACCGCCAGTCGAGATTTTCTCGACCCGTTGGGCGGGCTGTTGCCTTTAGCAGCGAGATTCCCCTCTCCCGGTTCCCGGGAGGAGTTGAGGATCCGTGGGCTCGCCTGTGCCTCCGGTTCCGGAGCCCTCGGATGGACCATCCGAGCCGAAGGGAGTGCCGGTTCCGGCCGACACCTCCCCGCACCGACCTCGGAAATTCCGGGACTCTCGGTCTCGGACCTCTTCGCGGTCCAGCCGATCCACGTCGCCGTGATCTCGGTCTCGGCACGCGGTAAGCGGCGTCGCCGTTCGTCCTCGTCCTCCTCCTCGGGCGAGGAGGCTTCGGCGTAAGTCGTCGGCAATGCGAGGACCTTATGTTGCAACAGCTCCTCCTGGCGGGAGTAAGCCGACCCGTCGCCTTCCCGGCCATTAAGTAACTGTCACCGGGCGGCCGACACAACCCTCGACTTATCAGAGCCTATACCCAGGCGGTTGTTCGGCCAAAACCAGCTGCTCCACGATTCGGTGGAACCTCCGCCTCACAGCCACCAATTGGGGCTCCGACCAAGGATTCTCGGTCGGCTAAGGTCTACCCATCGGCTGTCAGTTACCCTCACTCCGACCGACCTCGGCAGGTGAAGGGTGGCTCAGGCCAGAGGCAGCTCTTCGAGGACTCTTCCGAGTCCGAAGATGATTCCTCCTTTTCTCCAGCGACTGGACTTGGAGTCTTCAGGAGGTCAGTCAATGGGCGATAGCCGTCGTCCTTCCTAGGACTCTTTGGCTCATCTCGGAGTCCACGGGATGGGGCTGAACCCGTTCCAAGCGGGCCAGGTATCCCTCACGGAGATTCTGGACCGAGGATTCTCCAACGGAGGCCTTTCGGTGGCGAGGCCATAGTGGGTCCGGCACTGGAGCTTTGCAGCGCCTGCTTCCTGCCCTGCGCCTTGGCCAGGATGGCCAGGAAGTATCACGGTCCCGGTTCCTTGTCCGGTTTTGAACACCCTCTGCTGAGGGTTGGTTACCGACAGCGTTTTCCGCCGGCGCCGGCTAGCGCCAGGGATGTGGACAAACCTCCTGACAAGGGTCAAGAAATTGGACTATGTCGGGCGAAAAGTCTACGCCGCGTCCTCTCTTGGCCTTCGTCAGGCCAGTTCGGCCGTCCTCATGGCACATTTTTCTCATGCCCTGTTGGGCTCCCTGGATGAGGTCATCCCTCATCTTCCCGCCGATCTGCAGACTACGGTTAAGCAGGTGCGGGACCAGGGCAGGGCAGTGGCCAAACAGCAGCTCCAGACTGCTTTGGATATAGGGACTCATGTGCCAGTCGGTGGCGGCGCCAGTGGCTATCGTCGGCGGGCTTGGCTGAGGATATCCACCTTTACGCCGGATACCCAGCACAAGTTGGCGGATGTTCCCTTTTGGGGACTGACCTCTTGACCCTGGGTGGAAGGTCACCTGCAGAGGATCGAGAGTCCAATGCTACCTTGGACTCGGTCTCTTCGCTCAGAAGGACAAAGGCGCAAACCACAGCCTAAGCCCTTTCGTCTCTGCGCCCCCGGCGCCTGCCCAGCAACGCCAGGCCAGCAGGCTCGCCTTGGCATCCCAAACCCAAGCTGCCGGCTTCCTCTAACAGGAGGCAGGGAGGAAAAGGCCCAGGAGGTCCCTCGGCGGTCCCTCCTCCAAGCCTGCCCAGTGGCGGGCTGAGGGTGTCGCCCCATTCCCGTCACCTACCCTGGGTCCCCGTGGGGGCGGCTCCAGCACTTCCGTTCCGCCTGGTCGCTGTTACCATGGACAAGTGGGTCTTGGAGGTGGTGGGAAGAGGCCCCTCTGGAATTCGAGCAGGCACCACCCTTCAGACCGTCGCCCTCGGGGGCAGGGTCCCCAGCCTCACTGGCGGCTCGTCGAGCCGACAGCTCTCCTCCTCCAGAAGGAGGTGATAAGAGGTGGGACCCTCCTTCAGACCAGGGTTTGTGTCCAGGTACTTCCTGGTTCGAAGCAGACGGGGCTGGCCCCATTCTCGACCACGACCTAAACAAGTTCCTAAGGTCTCGAACCTTCAGGATGGTCACTCTGGCTCAGATAATACCATCCTTGGGCAGCGTGTGGTTCTGCTCTCTGGACTTGCAGGGCGCGTTTTTCCGTCCCTATCCGTCCGTCTCACCAGAGATTCCTTCGCTTCCAGCGGAAGGATCCCTTTCGAGTTCCAAGCCATGCCCTTCGGCTTGTCTCCAGCTCCCAGGGTCTTCACCAAATGCATGGCAGTGGTGACAGCATTCCTGCGGCACCGAGGGGTCCGGGTGTACCCTTACCTGGACGACTGGCTGATAGCAGCTCCCTCCAGGAAGGAGGCGGAGTGGTCCAGAGATCTGGCCCTCCAGGTCTGCTCTCAACTGGGCCTCCTTATCAACGAGGCCAAGTCGGAACTCGAGCCAAAGCAGGTGATTCTATTCATGGTCGCAGCTCGACTCTCTTGAGCCAGAGCGCGCTCCCAGCCGGACAGGGCGGGGTTCTTTCCTCCTTTGCCCGATCATTTCTGGTTGGGCAATTGCCCTGCCGGGACTTCCTCGCCTCCTGGGTCTCATGGCGGCCTGCACCAGCGTGGTCCGTTGGGCCCGCTGGAACATGCATCCCTTCAATGGGGACTGGCCAGCCAGTGGTCCACGCTGCGATCCTTTGGACCAGCTTGTGTCGGTGACACAGGGGATGTGGGCAGCTCTCCAGTGGTGGACCGTTCAGATCATTTGCAGGAGGGCATCCCGTTCGTCGCCCAGGCCAACGGTCTCTCTATCGACCGATGCCTCTCTGATGGGTTGGGGTGCCCATCTGGGGAACACCGGGCTCATGGCCTCTGGTCCCGCAGGAGTCCGATGCCACATCAACCTGCTGGAGCTCAGGCGGTCCGCTAGCTCTCACCGCCTTTGCTCCGTTCCTCCGGGTCAAGTGGTCCGAGTCAGGCGGACAATACCACGACCATGTTCTATCTAAACTGCCAGGGCGGGGCCCGCTCCATGCTTCTATGCAAGGAAGCTCTCCGTGTTGGTCACTCGTGCGCAGCCTGGAGGCGGATCTCCTAGCCATTCATGTGGCAGGGCCTCCAACACCCTGGCCGATGCCCTGAGCGGATAGGGGCTGCATCCCACAGTGGTCTCTCCTGCCGGAGGTAGTACAGCATCTGTTCTCCCATTGGGGCACACCTCAGGTGGACCTGTTCGCCTCCGGGGAGCATGCGAAGCTGAGACTGTTCCATGCCCGCCCCCCTCAGCAGGGCTCGCTGCAGGGGGATGCCTTCTCGAGGCAGTGGACCCCGGGCCTCTTTTACGCCTTTCTCCCATTTCCCTTGATCCACAAGGTGCTTCTCAAGGCGAGGAGGGACAAGGCGCAGGTGATTCTGATAGCCCCAGACTGGCCTCGCCAGTTCTGGTACCCAGATCTCCTCAGTCTCAGCTCCAGGACTCCGCGGCAGCTTCCAGCTCGCCCGGACCTGCTCTCAGTCAATCAGGGGAAGGTGTTCCATCCGGACCTTCAATCCCTGCACCTGACGGCCTGGTTCCTGAGCGGCTAGAGTTCCAGGCCTTGGGTCTTTCCGACGAGGTCCTCAATGTAGTTGAGGCGTCCCGTGAGTCGACCAGAAAATGCTATGCCTTCAAATGGAAAAGGTTTTCCATTTGGTGTCAGAAGCAAGGGCTTGGACCCTTCCTCCTGTTCCTTGGCAAGCATCTTGGACTATTTATGGTCCCTTTCTAATCAAGGGCTTGGTCGGCGACCCTAAGGGTGCACCTGGCAGCCATCTCTGCTTACTGGCGGCGGGCCGGGAAGCAGTCGTTAGCAGAGGAGAAGGTGGTCTGGCACTTTTCAAGGCCTTGATCACATTTCCCTCCAGTCGGGAACCCCCACCTCCGTGGGATCTACTGCTGGTACTGGCAAAGCTCATGGGCAAGCCATTCGAACCAATGCACAGGTGTGCTCTCTCTCACCTGTCGTGGAAGACCGCCTTCTTGGTGGCTATCACGTCAGCCAGAAGGATGGGAGAGCTCTAGGCGCTTTCCATCGAGTCTCCTTACCTGGTCTTCCACAGGGACAAGGTTGTCCTGCGCCCCCAACCGAAATTCCTTCCGAAGGTGGTGTCGGAGTTTCACCTTAACCAGGTGTTGACTCTGCCGGTGTTCTACCCCAATCACACCTCGGAGGCCGAATATAGGCTCCATACTTTGGACCCTAGAAGGGCGCTCGCCTATTACAAAGAGCGCACGGCTGAAATTCGGGGAGAGGTTCGCCAGCTGTTTGTCACCTACGCTGAAGCCGCATCTGGCAGACCTGCAGCCAAGCGGACGATAAGCAGGTGGGTCACTTCTGCATAGATCTCTGCTATAAGTTGGCGGGCATGGAGCCTCCCAGAGGGATAAGAGCTCATTCTACCGCCATACTGCTGCTGTGAGTGGCTGCTTCAGGGCGTCCCTATCCAGGAAATCTGCAGGGCTGCTACCTGGAAGTCAGCAAACACCTTCATTACCCATTACCACATCGACCTTGAGTCACGCCGGGATGCTGGTTTTGGGGCCTCGGTTCTCCAGCCTCTCTTTCCCAAGTAAGTATTGGGGGTGTGCGTCTTGCCTCCCTCCTCCCGGAGAACTGCTAGGAGTCTGCCAATGAGTGTGGATGAACAACATATCCATGTCCCTAGAAATACAGGTTACTCACCTGTAACCAGGAGTTCTAGGAATGGTATATGTTGTTCATCCTACACATCCGACCTGCACGGCCACGCACAACCTGAGCTTCCAGCGGGCCAGATCTGGCGTCATGGGGCGGAGCCGAGAGTTATACCACCCGGGTGGGTGGGAGGAGCAAGCTTGAAGACCTTCCGGCAAGATTTAAAGCGGCAAGGATACCTGCCAATGAGTGTGGATGAACAACATATACCATTCCTAGAACTCCTGTTACAGGTGAGTAACCTGTATTTTCTCATTTGGACTTTTCATACCGTGCAGTACAATAAGTAATCTGTACAAGAGTTTGACATTCTCCACAACGTATAAATGAAATACAACATGATCTTGCTTCGAGAAATGGCTCTTGCAGCAGGTTACACCATTAGGACTGAAGCTGGCAGGCGCCAGGACCCCATGGAAAAATTCTAGCTAGCAGTATCCGGCAGGGTACCGCCCCCAACGTCGGCCCCTCCCCCGATGTCAGGCATCACATAAAAGGGCGTGGTTCCCCAGCATCCCCAGTTCTTTTCCTGTCGTCGACTCGCCAGCATTGGCCTCACGGACGTCTGAACAGACTAACGACACGTGAAATCTTCAAGAAAAAAAAATTTTGACAAATACTCCATGTCTACTTCTCCTATTCCTTCTCTCGAAGGACACCCTTCCAAGTGTGCCTGCGGCAAACAGATCCCGTTTACCGACCACCGCACGGCCTGTGTGAGGTGTCGGGCCGAGCCCGATACTGGGCGCCTGTCGATCTGCCAACAATTTAGCAGGACCAGGATCCGCCGCCAGAAGGCCCTCCAGGGGTTCCTTCTTGAGGAGAAACTTAAAAATATGGAAAAGAGACCTTCCTCTAAGGGGGAATCCTCCCAGAAATCTGGGAAGCATTGGGACTCTGGTAGGTCGAGATCCCCAAGCCAGGCCTCAGAGTCTAGCTCCAGCTCCACGCGGTCTGATCGATCGCCTTCCCGGGCTTAATCTCCATGCGCCCCCCCGCGTTAAGGTCTTCAGAAGGCTCCTCAGCCTCTCTACACCCGCTCAAGACTTCTCAGGCGCCCGGCTCCGCCACCTGGCCTGGATCCTCAGAATGGCACAAGGACAAATCTTCCTCTAAATCTAGTGGGGTGTCAGACTGATACCAGGACACTGACCACCAGTCAGTTTCCCAACCTCCAAAGGCCCTGGAAAAGAAGACGACTGAGCTGATGTCCCTTAAACGGACGTTGGAGTCAAAGAAGGCGTCCAACCCGGCACCCACCAAACGGACTACAGAACTGACGCCCGCACCACCGACACCGGTTGACACCAGATGTCGGGGGTCTTCAGGAGATGTCACCGCGCTGCCTGACAACCAGACAGGCGACACGGAGGACGTCGGCTTGCCCAGGAAACAGTCGCCAGATCCGATTGTTCCCCAGGACTCGACCCCGTCGACAGGCCCACACAGACGCCAGGCCCATCGTCTGGTATGAATCTGCAGGAGGTCAAACACCTGTTCACATTTTGGTGGGAGACCATTAAAAAGGATGTGGTTCCCACCAAGCCTCTTCCAGCTCCGCCTCAAGGCACTGAGGTTGAAAGAACCCCGACCCCTAAGGAGCCAACACCTCCTCCCAGGGGCAGATCCAGAGAGTGAAAGAGACGCCCATCAAGATCTCCCTCAGGGTCTCATAGCTCTAGACGACCCAGAGGCAGACGACCCTCTCCGGGGATGACTCCAGGCCACAAACGTCCAATACTTCCAGGTCTCCATCCCCTTTAGTCCCCCATCACCAGACCCACGAGACCGTCCCGTTTATCTATTCCCAGAGGGATTCTGAAACTGCACCATGTGCATGAAGTAGTTCAAAGACCTAAAAGAGCATGTAGCAGCTGTGTACATGCATTTTCCAGCAGAGGTTCTTTCCTCCTTTGCCCAATCATTTCAAGTTGGGCAATTGTGCCCTGCCTGGGACTTCCTAGGCCTCATGGCGGCCTGCACCAGCGTGGTCTGTTGGGCCTGCTGGTACATGTGTCCCCTTCAATGGGGGCTGGCCAGCCAGTGGTCACAGCACTTCGATACTCTGGATCAGCTAGTGACAGTGACCCAGGGGATGTGGAACGTTCTCCAGTGGTGGACCGTTCCAGCACATCTGCAGGAGGGCATCCTGTTTGTCAGCCCCGAGCCGACGGTCTCTCTATCGACTGATGCCCCTCTGATGGGTTGGGGAGCACAGAGCGCACGGCCTCTGGTCCTCTCTCGAGTCCCAATGCCACATCAACCTGCTGGAGCTTTGAGTGGTTCATCTAGCCCTCACCGCCTTTGCTCCGTTTCTATGGGGTCAAGTGGTTCAGGTCCACACGGACAATACCATGACCATGTACTACCTAAACCGCCAGGGCGGGACGCGCTACCAGCCTTTGTGCAGGGAAGCTCTCCACATTTGGTCACTCGTGCGCAGCCTGGAGGCGGATCTCCTAGCCATCCATGTGGCAGGAGCCTCCAATACCCTGGCCAATGCCCTAAGCCGGATAGGGGCTGTGTCTCACGAGTGGTCTCTCCTGCTGGAGGTAGTGCAAGATCTGTTCTCCCACTGGGGCACGCCTCAGGTGGACCTGTTTGCCTCCAGGGAGAATGTGAAGCTGAGACTGTTTCATGCCTGCCTTCTCAAGGCCGTGGACCCCGGGCCTCCTCTATGCCTTTCCCCATTTACCTTGATCCACAAGGTGCTTCTCAAGGCAAGGAGGGACAAGGCGCAGGTGATTCTGGTAGCCCCAGACTAGCCCCGCCAGTTCTGGTATCCAGATAACCTCAGTCTCGGCTCCAGGCTCCCGAGGTGGCTTCCAGCCCGCCCGGACCTGATCTCAGTCAGTCAGGGGAAGGTATTCCATCCGGACCTTCAATCCCTGCACCTGACGGCCTGGTTCCTGAGCGGCTAGAGTTCCAGGCCTTGGGTCTTTCCGATGAGGTCCTCAACATTGTTGAGGCATCCCGTAAGGAGTCGACCAGAAAATGCTACGCCTTCAAATGGAAGAGATTCTCCATTTGGTGTCAGAGCAAAGGCCTGGACCCTTCCTCCTGTTCCTTGGCAAGCATTCTGGACTACCTGTCGTCCCTTTCTCAGCAAGGGCGTCGGTCGGCGACCCTTAAGGTGCACCTGGCAGCCATATCGGCTTACCAGGCGCGGGCCGGGAAGCAGTCAGTGGCGCAGGAGAAGGTGGTTGGGCACTTTTTCAAAGGCCTTGATCACATATCCCCTCCGGTGCAAGAACCTCCACCTCCGTGGGATCTACTGCTGGTACTGACTAAGCTTATGGGCAAGCTATTCGAACCGATGCACAGGTGTGACATCTCTCACCTGTCATGGAAGATCGCCTTCTTGGTGGCTATCACATCAGCCAGAAGGATGGGAGAGCTCCAGGTGCTTTCCATCGAGTCTCCTTATCTGGTCTTCCACGGGGACAAGGTTGTCCTATGCCCCCACCCGCAGTTCCTTCCGAAGGTGGTGTCGGAGTTTCACCTTAACCAGGTGTTGACTCTGCCGGTGTTCTACCCGAATCACACCTCGGAGGCCAAATATAGGCTCCATACTTTGGACCCTAGAAGAGCGCTCGCTTACTAAAAGGAGCGGATGGCTGAAGTTCGGGGAGAGGTTCGCCAGCTGTTTGTCACCTACACTGAAGCCGCACCTGGCAGACTTGCAGCCAAGCGGACGATAGGCAGGTGGGTCACCTCCTGCATAGATCTCTGCTATAGGTTGGCGGGCATGGAGCCTCCCAGAGGGATAAAAGCTCATTCTACGAGCCATACCGCTGCATCGGTGGCTGCTTCCGGGGCGTCCCTATCCAGGAAATCTGCAGGGCTGCTACCTGGAAGTCAGCACACACCTTTCAAACAACATGAAGTCTTGCTATATTATAGACATTAGCAGTTTGTTCCAGCTCTAGAACTGCCCCGGAGTGAAATGGTTAAAACCATTCCAAAATAGAATTTTGGCACGAGAGCAGCTCTATCTGTGTCATTTCAAACTTGAACTGTCAGATTCTTTACTCCGCCTCAGTGAACAGTCGCTCCGAGATTTCTCCTTCTGCTCGGTTCATTTCTCGGTTTAAAAGTGTTTTCGGTTGGATTTAACCGAGAATAGTTTTTATTTAACCGCAAAACCGTTCGGTTCAAGCTCTATCTGTGGTAACCGTAAGTAAATGAAGGTTTTGTCTGTGTGGAACTGAAGTTATCGGTTCGGTTTTGAACCGATCAGTGGGTTTAAAACTCATTTAAAACTAAAAGTTACTATTTTAGAGTGCGGGTCCCGGTTCTTATCGGTTCTAAAAAAAAACCGGATTTATTATGGTTTTTTCCAATACCCGTGACACGGTTAGGAACCGATAAGGGTGTCTTGCCTGGCACTGCCGTTAAAAGGGCAAGTTTTTGGTTAGGCTGGCATTATGTCTGAGAAACCCAAAAGAAAACGGGCCCACTGGGTTTCAACACTGTGATGTTTGTGGGAAGACTTTGCCAAGGCTGACCCACACACCATGTGTTTATTGTCTGGGGTTTGACCACCTCAGTCAGACTGCCAGGTATGTAAGAATTTCCTGCAGCCACCCTGGAAAAAAGATTGGGCAGGCTCAGGAGCAGAGGCCAAAAGTCCGCTGACCGGATGGCCAGCCCGGTTCGGTGCCAACTGAACCAGAGGGAGTGCCCTCTGACCAGGGCCAGACTTTCTCGGCAAAGAAAAGCTGGTTCTGAGGAACCAATTCCAGTAAAGAAAACAAGAAAATCAGCAGGTCTGAGTCCAAAATTCCTTCTCCAACTGCTGCAGAGATGGGAAAAGCCATACAAATTGTCCAGTCACTGTCTCAGGGTCCGTCCGAACCACCACTATCTGGTAAAAGGTCGGTTCGTCCGGTCCCAGTGGTTCAGGATTATGATATTGAGGAATTTTATGAACCAGAGGAGGGGGAGGAGGATTATGAACAGTATGAATGTGGCTGGGAAGGTCTGGGTGTGCCCATTGAACCGGACATCTCCCAGACAGACCTTTAGAATCTCCCTATGCTGTCTGAGTCCCCATCTCATTTTATGTTTTATAAAAGTTGCTGAAACCCTCCAGCTTCCTTTAGAAGAGGCTGTGGATGAGCAAGAGGAGCCTGATTTTGTAGAAATGATGGATATTCCAGAGTCTAGGAGATTGTCTATTCCTTTACATAAGTCTTTTAGGAAACAATTAAAATTTTAAAAGCTCCTAATTCTGTGCCTCCTGTAGATAAAAGATGGACAGAAGGTATACATTGTCAGGCCCTGATACAGAATTCCTTTCTCAACAATGCAGTCATGTTGGAGGTAGTTCAGGCTGCTGCCTGTGATAAAGCTAATAATCCTTGGCTTCACATCCTCCTGACAAGGATTCCAGGAAGATTGATGCCATGGCAAAAAAACAGTATATGGCAGCCTCTCTGGGACTCAGGCAAGCAAATTATATGGCTTATGTAGCTAGGTATCAGAAATCTAGATGGGATACTGTTATGCAATTGGCCAAGCAGGCCCATGGCCAGCTGGCTAGTGAACTAGAACAGGTGGCTGCTGATGGCATTGAAGCCTCTAAGGTTCAGTTTCATGCTGCTGTGGATGTTAATGATGTTTCCTCTAGGGTCATGGCCACATCTGTAGCTTTTCGTAGGTTGGCCTGGCTCAGGTGTACTAGTTTGTCACAGGATACCCAGACTAAGGCTATGGATTTTTCCTGTGGTGGGAAATTCTCTGTTTGGAGAGCAGACAGAAATTACATGAAGAAGATGGATGAATATGGACTACTTACAAAGTGCCCAGGCTAAGGAGGCGAACGCACTCCTCAAAGGCATGCCCCAGGGTAGGGGTAGGCCTTTTCACAGGCCTTTCTACCAGACTCTGGCCTCCTCTGCCTATGCTCAGAGGGGCTTCTTCAGAGGCAGGGGCAGACGAGGGGTGGGCAGACCTGCTCCCACCCCCCAGCCTAAAGCTCCTGCGAAACAGGCACCCTGATGGGGTGCCCAGGGCCGATTCTCCTGTACCAGTGGGGGGCAGGCTGGCTTACTTCAGTCAGAATTGGGCTTCTTTAACCTCAGACAAGTGGGTTCTGGAAGTAGTAAGCCAGGGTCTGGTTCTCGGCTTCAAAAAGTTTCCCAAGTTGAGAAGCAGACTTTTTCTACCTGCAAGTGCTTCAGAGACCCTCGCTCTGGAAACAGAGGTCTCATCCCTGTTAGCTCTCAGAGCAGTAGAAAGGGTTCCTCCCCTGCATCAGGGCAGGGGTCTGTATTCCAGATACTTCCTTACCCCAAAAAAGACAGGAGAATGGCGGCCCATTTTAGATCTCAGATATCTGAACAAGCATCTTTTGAAACAAAGTTCAAAATGGTAACTCTGGCAATGATTTTACCTTCCCTAAGGCCAGGGGACTGGCTAGCCTCCCTGGACCTCAAGGATGCCTATTTCCATGTCCTAATCAGATGATCCCATCGAAAGTACCTCAGATTCGAACTGCCCTCAGGTCATTACCAGTTCAGAGCAATGCCCTTCGGCCTTACCTCTGCTCCAAGGGTATTCACAAAGTGTCTAGCAGTGGCCCACTTAAGGAAGCAGAGGATTGCTGTTTTCCTATCTGAGCGACTGGCTCATTGTAGGCCAGTCCCCAGAACAGGTAAAATCTCACCTGCAGGTCACCCAACAGCTTCTCACCTCCTGGGTTTTCTGCTAAACCTACCAAAGTCGGTTCTGGAACCAGTCCAGGTACTCACCTTTATAGGGGCAGAATTGGACACAAAGCTAGCCAGAGCCTTTCTTCCCCAGAAAGGGTAAGAATTTAGTGGCTCTGGCCTCTTCCTTCACTCTGCAGGTCTCTCGACCAGCAAGACACTTTCTGCAGCTCCTGGGGCACATGGCTGCATCCACAGCTGTTGTGCAGGGAGCCAGATTTCAGATGAGAGACATTCAGTTTCACTTGAGAACCTTTTGGTCTCAGAGAAGAGACCCCCTTTCCAAGTTGGTCCCAGTGACTCGATCCTTGATCCTAGCTCTCCAGTGGTGGCAGGATCAGAGCAATTAAAGCGGGGTCCCCTTCATTTCCCTTCTCACGACTTGACTCTCACTACAGATGCTTCCCTTCTGGGTTGGGAGGCCCACATGGGCGACCTTTCCACTCAGGAGTTTGGTCCCCAGGAATCTCTTCTCCACATCAATTTGCTGGAACTCAGAGCTGTCTTTTTAGCTCTTCAAGCTTTTTCTGCATCTGTCCACGACAAGGTGATACAAGTCAGAACAGACAACACCACAACAATGTGGTACATCAACAAACAGGGGGCACTCGGTCTTGACCTTGTGCATCGAGGCAATGAAGTTGTGGTCTCTGGCCTATTCCTGAACACTTCCCTCATAGCAGTTCATCTTCCAGGAAGGACAATGTCCTAGCGGATGCCCTCAGCAGGATTTCCCAGGGCCATCACGAATGGTCCCTGGATCCTCAAGTGCTGGGGATAGTTTTTGCCAGGTGGGGCATCCCTCAGATAGATCTTTTTGCAGCCCCAGACAATCACAGACTTCCTCTGTTCTGTTGCAGGCCTCCAGTGCTGGGCTCAGTTCCCCTGGATGCCCTTCTTCTGGATTGGGAGGGGAAGTTCCTCTATGCTTTCCCCCTTTCCTCTCCTATTCAAAGTACTAGTCAAAATCAGATCTCAGCCTTGCAGGGTGATTCTGATTGCCCCAGATTGAGCCAGGCAGCCCTGGTACCCACTCCTTCTGTCTCTGACAGTCCATCTTCCCCTGTGCCTCCCCAGGAATCACAATCTGTTGACTTGTGCCCAGGGAAGGGTTTGGTATCCGGACCTCAAATCCCTCAACCTCAAGGCCTGGCTCTTGAGGAGTTAGTTTGCTGATTTACACCTCTCTCAGGGTGTTCTTGAGATCCTAAAGGCTTCCAGAAAGCCTTCCACTAGGGCTACTTATAGTTCTAAATGGAAAAGGTTTTCCATTTGGCGTGCTGGGAAAAATATTTCCCCAGAATCTGCTGAATTGCCCATTTTGTTAGATTACATGGTGCATCTTAATTCCTTGGGTCTCAGACCAGCTACCCTGAGAGTTCATTTGGCAGCTGTCTGCTTTTGTGTCAGCAGGAAAGTCATCCCCTCTTTCCTCTCATCCTGTGTTTTCCAAGCTTTTTAAGGGATTACTCCATACTAATCCTCCCTTTCGAGAACCGGCCCCTGCTTGGGACCTTAATGTTTGCATTGCCCAGTTAATGCAACCTCCTTTTGAACCTCTGTCTTCTGCAGAGCTTAAGTACCTAACTTGGAAAACTGTTTTTCTAGTGGCTATCACTTCTGCCAGACGCATAAGTGAATTTCAAGCCTTGTCAGTGGAGACTGACTTTATTTCTTTCCACAGGGATAAGGTAGTCCTTAGGACTAATAGGAAGTTTTTGCCTAAGGTGGTTTCAGATTTCCATCTTAATCAATCTATCTCCTTCCAGTATTTTCACTGATCACTCCTCTTGGGTGAGAGGAGGTTGCACAACCTGGATGTTAAGAGAGCTCTTAGTTATTATATAGAGCGTACAAAGGTCTGAGTTCGAATCCCTCCAACTTTTCCTTACCTATGGTGAAGTTGGGAAGAGCAAACCTGCCACTAAGAGATCAATAGCCAGGTGGATTGTCTCTTGTATCCAATTTTGTTATCAGAAGTGGGCAGGCCCCCCGTTTTAGGGCTCATTCTACCAGGGTACAGCTGCTCTAGCTGCTGCCAGAGATATCCTTTATTAGAGATTTGCCAGGCTGCTACTTGGAAAGCGGTAACACTTTTACCAAGCATTACTCCCTGGATGTCCAGGCCAGGAGAGGTGCTCGGTTTGGCACAGCTGTTCTTCAGAGCCTATTCCTAAGTAGGTTCTGCCCCTCCTCCATGGAGGTACTGCTGTGTATTCTGCTAATGTCTATAATATAGCAAGACTTCATGTTGTTTGAAGAAAAAATTACTCACCTTAGTAATGTTGTTTCTTCTAATGGAGTCTTGCTATAATATAGACCCCCAACCTGCCCCTCTCAGAACCTCTACTTGGTGGGGTGCGGGCAACTTAGTGTGAGGCACTACTTATGTCCTGTTAGCATTTTGTCCCCTTTGGGGGTGTGTATGTGTACGCGTGTGTGTGTTTTATTATATTTATGTTCCATTTTCATATTATTAGAATGGTGTTAGTATTTCTGGTCTCCTGACTTGAGTCTTGGGTGTTGGGACCATCAATGGTTGTTATTATTTAGGTAGCCATTTGGCTAGTGTAGGTTACAGCTTCCACACAGACCTTAGTGAGTTTGGCTCGTAAAGATCTGACAGTTCAAGTTTGAAATGACACAGATAGAGCTGCTCTCGTGCCAAAATTCTATTTTGGAATGGTTTTAACCATTTCACTCTGGGGCAGTTCTAGAGCTGGATCAAACTGCTGTTGTCTATAATATAGCAAGACTCCATTAGAAGAAACAACATTACTAAGGTGAGTAATTTTTTCTTATCACCCAGTACCACATCGACCTTGAGTCACGCCGGGATGCTGGTTTTGGGGCCTCAGTTCTCCAGTCTTTATTTCCTAAGTAGGGGGTGTGTGCCTTGCCTCCCTCCTCCCGGAGAACTGCTAGGAGTCTGCCAGACAGTGCGGATGAACAACATATCCATGTCCCTGGAAATAGAGGTTACTCACCTGTAACAAGAGCTCTAGAAATGGTATATGTTGTTCATCCACACGACCCACCCGACCTCCCTGGCTTTGACGCACAACCTGGCTTCCAGCAGGATAGATCTGGTGTCATGGGGTGGAGCCGAGAGTTTACCACCCAAGTGGGTGGCAGGAGCCAGCTTGAAGACCTTCCGGCAAGATTTAAAGCAGCAAGGAACCTACCAGACAGTGTGGATGAACATGTACCATTCCTAGAATTCCTGTTACAGGTGAGTAATCTTTGTTTTCGGACTAGCAGTCCTGCAAGGCCTTCTCTCGAAGATGTACGCTCATTCTTACCTTTATATCCCCATTCGCCCTACCAGACCTGGGCCTATCCTTGGGTACTGCTTGGGACTCGATTCTAATCGTATTACTTGCTGCAAGAGCTCCACCCTCGAAGACAGATAGCACAGTTACATAAGAACTTACCATAAAAGCAGATGTTCGGAGGAGCTCTTGCAGCAGGTGGCTCTCCCCGCCTTCTGCCAAGTAAGCTTAGGGGATTATTATTCTTGGTTTCCATCCAACCAGGATGTGGAAATTTTGCTACCTGGTTCTCCAGTTTCTATCTAGCCAGGGACCACCCCTTTATACCACGCAGCCAACGTCGGGGGCAGTCCCCTGTCTGACTGCTAGCTACAAGTTTTCCGTGGGGTCCCGACACCTGGCGGCTTCAGTCCTAATAGTATTACTTGTTGCAAGAGCTCCTCTCGAAGATCTACTGTTACGGCAAGTTCTTACTCAACTACTTTTTTCCCGGTCACCTCCTAGTACAATTAGACATGTGTGGTGTTTGGTACCTCAACAAACAAGGGGAACCCGTTCCTGTCCCCTCTGCAGGGAAGCAATGAGAGTCTGGTACTGGGCGCCCCAGCACAGCCTCCATCTGATGGAGAAGACTCTCGCGGACGCTTTAAGCCGCTCGACAGCCAAGTCTCACAACCAGGTTGTGCTAGACGACGTCTTCCAACTCTGGGGGACTCCTCAAATAGACCTCTTCGCCTCCCCCGACAACACAACTTCCCACCTTCTGCCCGCTCGCTCCAGGGTGAGACTTATTTTGTTGGGACACACCTCTGTGCTGGAAGGGCAAATTCGTTTATGCATTCCCTCTTATCCCGAGAGTGCTCAACAAGTTAAGGTCAGAAGGAGCATGAATGATCCTCATCACTCCTTTTTGGCCGAGGCAAGTCTGGTTTTTTCTTCTGCAACAGTTTTCAAAGGAGCCACCTCTTCCTCAACCACTATTGCAGCACCTGCTGACCCAGGAGCATTGGACCCTGGTTCATTCAGGCCACCAGTCTCTTCACCTTCACATGTGGCTCCTTCAGACGTAGCTAGGGCTTGTTTGGGAGTTTCCCCTGTGATATCAGACATCCTGGTGGAGGCCAGAAAGCCTTCCACCAGGTCCACCTATGCCATGAAGTGGAAACGTTTCACTATTTGGGCTGGATCCTTTTTCCTGCCCAACTAATAAGGTATTGGACTACCCGAGACATCTCTATGACTTGGGCCTCAGCTACTCTTCTGTGAAGGTCCATATGGCAGCCATTTCGGCCAACCATATCCCCTTTGGAGATTTCCGAGCTACAAGCCCTAATGTGTAAAATACCATACCTGATTTTTCACAAGGAAAGGGTGGCCATGCATACCAATCCCAGGTTTCTTCAAAAAGTGGTAGATGACTCTGAATAAGTCAATCAAGCTCCCGGCCTTTTACACGGAGCACTCTATCAGGGAGAATACCTTCTGCATACATTGGATGTACACAGGATTCTGAGATACTACACTAACAGGACTAAGGATCTCAGTAAAACTGATCAGCTTTTTGTTTTTCGCTCACGAAAGAGAAGGCAACCCTGTTTCTGAACAGTGCCTATCTAAGTGGTTAGCGAATTTCATCACTTCCTGTTATGACAAGTATCACAAAACCCTACCGGGTCAAGTCAGAGGTCACTCCACCACAGGGGTTGCTGCCTCTGCTGCTTTTTTTAGGAATGTGTCGGCGGCAGAAATCTGTGCAGCCGCAACTTGGACTTCTGTCCATACTTTCACGAAACATTACAGTTTGGACATTGCCTCTCGCCATAGAGCAGGCTTCGGGTTGGCTGTTCTACAGGGACTCCTTTCGTGAGCCCGGATTAGAATCCAGTCATTTGTGGATGATGTTTCCTCCTCCTCCTGGTTTATCCTTGTTCCAGACTGCTTGGGACTCTGTCCTATTTGAATACCTAGTGCAAGAGCCCTCTCAAAGTAAGATAGTACAGTTACGTAAGAACTTACTGCAAAGTAGATCTTTGAGAGAGGCTCTTGCAGTAGGTATTACCTTCCCTCCCTCCCTCCGTCCCCCTCAGTTTCTTTTCATCTATGGGGGCATATCCTCTTCTATCCTATCAGAACTTTGGCTGTTGGCGGGAAAGAACTGGAGGAGCGGGTGTGGGGGGCCGTCCCTTTATACTGACGTCGGTCACCTGACTTGAGAGCGGTCGCCCACCAGAGACTGCTGGCTAGGGATTTTTCCGTGGGGTCCTGGCACCTGGCGGCTTAGTCCTATTTGTGAATATCTACTGCAAGAGCCTCTCTGAGCTACTGTTTTGCTAAGTTCTTGCGTAACTGTACTTTCTAGGGACATGGATATGTTGTTCATCCACACTCATTGGCAGTATCCTTGCCGCTTTAAATCTTGCCGGAAGGTCTTCAAGCTTGCTCCTCCCACCCACCCGGGTGGTATAACTCTCGGCTCCGCCCCATGACGCCAGATCTTCCTTACCGCTTGGAAGCTCAGGTTCCCTCCTTAACGCTCAGCGTTGCGACTGGTTCCTATTTCTCCTTATGGATTTAAAAATAAAATTTTGCAAAAGACTTCAGTCTTCTATCCCTCGCGGCTGCGATGGACAATCGACTCGGATTTCGGAGATGCCCATGCGAATGAAGATGTCTCGGGACGGATCCTCACTCCACGTGTGTATACTGCTAGGCCTTGAGCACGACCCGCGGGCTTGCGACCTGTGCTCATCTTTCTCGACCTCGATCTCGAGACCGTGCTGCCCGATTGCAACTGGGCCTCCGAGAAGCGTTTCCTCGGTGAAGTCAGAGGCCGGTTGGCGGTGTCCGTGGCCGGCTCGGCGAGATAGTTCGGCGGATGGTCGCCCTCGAAGAGGCAGGCGCAGGCCAATCTTCCTCGACACGCATTTATCCCGCTCTCTGGGTTCTTCCTACGGCTTCTTTTAAGGAGCTTTGTCTGTCCCTCTCCACTAAAGGAGAAGGGCCTGCGTCTGGGACCTTATTCTCGGTCCAAAAAGAGGGACAGGGTAAGTCCCTCCGTCGGCGGCTCTTGGGAGCGGGAAGGTCCCTCTTCCCGCACGTCGACGGCCGGCCCGATGGACCGCTCGGCTTCGGCCACTGGCCTCACGGTGTCCCCGTCAGGTCAGTTGACCGAGACTCCCACCGATGAAGTCGAGATTTTTCTCGACCCATTGGACGGGCTGTCGCCTTTAGCAGCCGAATTCCCCTCTCCGGTTCCCGGGAGGGTTGAGGATCCGTGGGCTCGCCTGTGCCTCCGGTTCCGGGCCCTCGGATGGACCTTCCGAGCGAAGGAGTGCCAGTTCGGCCGACACCTCCCGCACCGACCCGGAAATTCGGGACTCTGATCCTCGGACCTCTTGGCGGTCGGCCGTTTCCCACCGTCATGGCGGTCGGTCTCGGCACAGCGATGGCGGGCGTCGCCGCTCGTCCTCCTCCTCGGATGAGGGAGGCTGCGCGTAGATGCGTCGTCGATGCGAGGACCTTATGTTGCAACAGCTCCTCCTGGCCGGGAATAAGCCGACTCCGGCGCCTTCCCGGCCATTAAGTGGCTGTCACCGGGCGGCCGACACAACCCCTCGACTTGTCGAGGCCTATACCAGGCGGTTGTTCGGCCAAACCAGCTGCTTCACCGATTCGGTGGAACCTCCGCCTCCACAGCCACCATTGGGGCTCCGACCAAGATTCTCGGTCGGCTAAGGGTTTACCCATCGGCTGTCAGTTACCTCACTCCCGACTGACCTCGGCAGGTGAAGGGTGGCTCAGGCCAGAGGCAGCTCTTCGAGGACTCTTCAGTCCGAAGATGATTCCTCCTTCTTCTCCAAGCGACTGGACTTGGGTCTTCAGGAGGTCAGTCAATGGGCGATAGCCGTCGTCCTTCCTAGGACTGCTTGGCTCATCTCGGAGTCTACGGGATGGAGCTCGAACCCGTTCCAACAGGCCAGGTATCCCCTCACGGAGATTCTGGACCGGGGATTCTCCGACGGAGGCCTTTCCGGTGGCCGAGGCCATAGTGGGTCAGCACTGGAACTTTGGCAGCGCCTGCTTCCTGCCCTGCGCCTGGCCAGGATGGCCAGGAAGTATCCGGTCCCTGTTCCTTGTCCGGTTTTGAACACCCTCTGCTGAGGGGTTGGTTACCGACAGCGTTTTCGGCGCCGTGGCATGAGGATGGGACAAACCTCCTGACAAGGAGTCCAAGAAATTGGACTATGTCGGGCGAAAAGTCTCGTCCTGCTCTCTCGCCCGTCAGGCCAGTTCGGCCCGTCCTCATGGCATTTTTCTCATGCCCTGTTGGGCTCCCTGGATGAGGTCATCCCTCATCTTCCCGCCCGATCTGCAGACTACGGTTAAGCAGGTGCGGGACCAGGGCAGGGCAGTGGCCAAACAGCAGCTCCAGACTGCTTTGGATATAGGGGACTCATGTGCCAGATCGGTGGCGGCCGCAGTGGCATGCTCGTCGGCGGGCTTGGCTGAGGATATCCACCTTTACTTGGATACCCAGCACAAGTTGGCGGATGTTCCCTTTTGGGGACTGACCTCTTGACCCTGGGGTGGAAGGTCACCTGCAGAGGATCGAGAAGGTCAATGCCACCTTGGACTCGGTCTCTTCCGGCTCAGAAGGACAAAGGCCGCAAACCACAGCCTAAGCCCTTTCGTGCCCTTCTGTGCCCCTCGGCCGCCCAGCAACGTCAGGGCCAGCAGGCTCGGCCTTGGCATCCCAAACCCAAGCCGCCGGCTTCCTCTAACAGGAGGCAGGGAGGAAAGGCCCAGGAGGTCCCTCGGCCGGTCCCTCCTCCAAGCCTGCCCAGTGACGGGCTGAGGGGTGTCGCCCCCATCCCCGTCACCTTACCCCTGGGTCCCCCCGTGGGGGGACGGCTCCGGCACTTCCGTTCCGCCTGGTCCGCTGTTACCACGGACAGGTGGGTCTTGGAGGTGGTGGGAAGAGGCCTGCCTCTGGAATTCGAGCAGGCACCACCCTTCAGAGCCGTCGCCCCTCGGGGGGCTTCGGGATCCCCAGCCTCACTGGCGGCTCGTCGAGCCGACATCGCTCTCCTCCTCCAGAGGAGGTGGTAAGAGGTGGTGGACCCTCCTTCAGACCCAGGGTTTGTGTCCAGGTACTTCCTGGTTCCAAAGCGGGCCGGGCTGGCCCCATTCTCGACCTACGGCCTAAACAAGTTCCCTAAGGTCTCGAACCTTCAGGATGGTCACTCTGGCTCAGATAATACCATCCTTGGAGCAGTGTGGTTCTGCTCTCTGGACTTGCAGGGGCCCAGCGTTTTCACGTCCCTATCCGTCCGTCTCACCAGAGATTCCTTAGCTTCGGCGGAGGATCCTCTTCGAGTTCCAAGCCATGCCCCTTCGGCTTGTCTCCAGCTCCCAGGGTCTTCACCCAAATGCATGGCAGTGGTGACAGCATTCCTCGTGGCGCGAGGTCCGGTGTACCCTTACCTGGGCGACTGGCTGATAGCAGCTCCCTCAGGGAGGAGGCGGAGTGGTCCAGAGATCTGGCCCTCAGGTCTGCTCTCAACTGGGCCTCCTTATCAGCGAGGGCCAAGTCGGAACTTCGAGCGAGCTGGGTGATTCTATTCATCGGTAGCTGAGCTCTCTTGAGGCCAGGCCAGCTCAAGCGGACAGGGCTGAGGTTCTTTCCTCCTTTGCCCGATCATTTCTGGTTGGGCAATTGCGCCCTGCCGGGACTTCCTCGCCTCCTGGGTCTCATGGCGGCCTGCACCAGCGTGGTCCGTTGGGCCGCTGGTACATGCGTCCCCTTCAGTGGGGACTGGCCAGCCAGTGGTCTGGCAGCTGCGATCCCTGGACCAGCTTGTAGTCGGTGACACAGGGGTTGTGGGACGCTCTCCAGTGGTGGACCGTTCCAGTTCATTTGCAGGAGGGCATCCCGGTCGTCCGCCCGAGCGCGGTCTCTCTATCGACCGATGCCTCTCTGATGGGTTGGGGTGCCCATCTGGGGAACATCGGGCTCATGGCCTCTGGTCCCCAGGGAGTCCCGATGCCACATCAACCTGCTGGAGCTCAGGCGGTCCGCTAGCTCTCACGGCCTTTGCTCCGTTCCTCCGGGTTAAGTGGTCCAGTCCAGGCGGACAATACCACGACCATGTACTATCTGAACCGCCAGGCGGGGCGCGCTCCATGCTTCTATGCAAGGAAGCTCTCCGCATTTGGTCACCTGCACGCAGCCTGGAGGCGGATCTCCCAGCCATTCACGTGGCAGGCCTCCAACACCCTGGCCGATGCCCTGAGCCGGATAGGGGCTGCATCCACAGTGGTCTCTCCTGCCGGAGGTAGTACAGCATCTGTTCTCCCTTTGGGGCACACCTCAGGTGGACCTGTTTGCCTCCATGGAGGCGAAGCTGAGTCTGTTCCATGCCCGCCCCCTCAGCAGGGCTCGCTGCAGGGGATGCCTTCTCGAGGCAATGGACCCGGGCCTCTTTACGCCTTTCCCCATTTCCCTTGATCCACAAGGTGCTTCTCAAGGCGAGGAGGGACAAGGCGCGGGTGATTCTGATAGCCCCAGACTGGCCTGCGTCAGTTCTGGTACCCAGATCTCCTCAGTCTCAGCTCCAGGACTCCATGGCAGCTTCCAGCTCGCCCGGACCTGCTCTCAGTCAATCAGGGAAGGTGTTCCATCCGGACCTTCAATCCCTGCACCTGCGCCTGGTTCCTGAGCTGCAGAGTTCCAGGCCTGGGTCTTTCCGACTGAGGTCCTCAATGTAGTTGAGGCGCCCCGTAAGGAGTCGACCAGAAAATGTTATGCCTTCAAATGGAAAAGGTTTTCCATTTGGTGTCAGGGCAAGGGCTTGGACCTTCCTCCTGTTCCTTGGCAAGCATCTTGGACTATTTATGGTCCCTTTCTAGTCAAGGGCTTAGGTCGGCGACCTAAGGGTGCACCTGGCAGCCATCTCTCTTGCAGTGGGCGGAAGCAGTCGATCGCGAGAGAAGGTTGGTCTGGCGCCAAAGCCTTGATCACATTTCCCTCCAGTGCGGGAACCCCACCTCCGTGGGATCTACTGCTGGTACTGGCAAAGCTCATGGGCAAGCCATTCGAACCTATGCACAGGTGTGCTCTCTCTCACCTGTCGTGGAAGACGCCTTCTTGGTGGCTATCACGTCAGCCAGAAGGATGGGAGAGCTCCAGGCGCTTTCCATCGAGTCTCTTACCTGGTCTTCCCACAGGGACAAGGTTGTCCTGCGCCCACCGAAATTCCTTCCGAAGGTGGTGTCGGAGTTTCACCTTAACCAGGTGTTGACTCTGCCGGTGTTCTACCCCAATCACACCTCGGAGGCCAAATATAGGCTCCATACTCTGGACCCTAGAAGAGCGCTGGCTTATTATAAGGAGCTCATGGCTGAAATTCGGGGAGAGGTTCGCCAGCTGTTTGTCACTCACGCTGAAGCCGCGATCTGGCAGACCTGCAGCCAAGCGGACGTATAAGCAGGTGGGTAACCTCCTGCATAGATCTCGCTATAAGTTGGCGGGCATGGAGCCTCCCAGAGGGATAAGAGCTCATTCTACCCGCCATACTGCTGCAACGGTGGCTGCTTCCAGGGACGTCCCTATCCAGGAAATCTGCAGGGCTGCTACCTGGAAGTCAGCAAACACCTTCATTACCCACTACCACATCGACCTTGAGTCACGCCGGGATGCTGGTTTTGGGGCCTCGGTTCTCCAGTCTCTCTTTCCCAAGTCAGTATATGGGGTGTGCGTCTTGCCTCCCTCCTCCCGGAGAACTGCTAGGAGTCTGCCAATGAGTGTGGATGAACAACATATCCATGTCCCTAGAAATACAGGTTACTCACCTGTAACAGGAGTTCTAGGAATGGTATGTTCGTCACACCGACCCCACCATTCTCGGCTTGACGCACAACCCTGAGCTTCCAGCGGCCAGATTCTGCGCCATGGGGCGGAGCCGAGTTATACCACCCGGGTGGGTGGGAGGAGCAAGCTTGAAGACCTTCCGGCAAGATTTAAAGCGGCAAGGATACTGCCAATGAGTGTGGATGAACAACATATACCATTCCTAGAACTCCTGTTACAGGTGAGTAACCTGTATTTCCTGGCACTGCCTCTGGCCTCTACTAGGAGCAGTGCAAACCCCAGATTCCTCCCTTGCCAACCCCCGGTGGCCCAAGTCCACTCCCGAACCTGGGTCGCTGGTGTGGTGCGAGGAGTGGCGTCCAGTGCCACCAGGCCTGCTATACTACAAGTTATGGGGAAGTAACTAATCTACCTTCATAGCGTCCTGTGTGCAGGGGCTGCTGGAATGTACCAACAGATCCAGAGGGGCAGTAGGTGGGCTTTATGGGGTAAACTATCTGTCTTTGCCCATCATAGAGTATCCACCCTGTCCATATGATGAGCAGTGTTCCGCTCAATCATTAAAGTAATGGATTATTTTCTTTATTCTATAGATATTGACCGTGTTCTGCCAAGTGGCCAGGGTAGGAACTTTTAGAGTTAAGCAGACCCGGGTAGCAAGTTGTTTGGCAGCAGTCATCGATATACCCAAACAGGTACTGGGTATACTGAATCCTGGAACCCTATGGGGAATTGAAGTAAGAGAAAACCTCAGCTGTCGGGGCAAACAGTCTCCCAAAGAGCTCCTCTAATTCAACTTGTAAGGACTGAAAAAAGGAGCAAAGGGCCGGACACTCCCACATAATGTGAGTGTGGTGGGCCCTCAGTTCACTACACCTCCTCCAACAGGAAGGATCTCCCATGGGCAAAGTGATGTCCGGTGATTACCAGGTATAGAAATATCAAATTTGTTGTTTGCATGCATATTCTCTCTACTGATGAGAGCCTGACACTCTAGTTGTATTCTGGCATGATTGTCCCCAACTTTTGTGGTGATCCAAGTATGCAGTTCATTCTTCCAGTGCTGCTCAACATCCTGTGTAGTGTCCCCAGATGTCCCCAGGGCTCAGTATATGTGAAAAATCATATGATTGGAGCACCCAGTTCGAAGGAAGGTGATTAGTTCTGGATGGGAGGCCGGAGTTTGAACTCCCAATTGCAGTGAAGTATAAAAATGCCTTGGCTGGAGAAATCTGTGTGTATATATATGTGTGTGTGTGTGTGTGTGTGTGTATATGTATGTGTATATATATATATATGTGTGTGTGTATGTATGTATTATATCTATCTATATATCTATAACTGACGATCAAACTCTGCCCAAATCTGAGCATTCCCCAGCATAAGCTGATGTATGTATTGCAGAGAGTAGTGCTCCCACTCCTTAAAGGCTGGTAGTGACTGGGAGAAAACCTTCTAGTAAAGGGATCAGGCAAAATAAGGGGAGAAAGAGGAGTTAAGGGCAAGGTGTTATGGATGGAAGGCCAAATCTGTGTCTGGTATTTAAGCCACACATTGGTGTCGGCAGGTTGCAGACATCTGTGAGCCCGCATGGTAAATGACTGATAAAATCAGAGTTTGGTAGTAAAATCTCCTCCATCTCTCGCCAGTGTGTCCTAGGGGTAATTTATCTCGGGGCAATATGGTAGAGCTGTGCAGCCCAGTAATAATGTTGAAGATTTGGAAGTGAAAGCCTCCCTTTAGACGTTGGTAGTCTGTCTGCAAGCGGACCTGGGGCTGTTGACCAACCCATAAGAACCAGGATATCTCTATTCCATTGGCAACGTGCAGAAGTCGGCAGGAGAATTGGCATGTTCTGCAGTAAGTAGAAAGCTCGGGGTAGTGTTGCCATGTGGATGACTTCCACACATCTAGAAATGGAAAGTAGAATAGTCCAATGAGATCCTGTGGTAATTGTTTGGAGAAAGAGAGATAGTAGTTTTTAAATGAGTAAGCAGAGGTCCGCAACAGATATATCCCTAAATATTTTAGTTTGTCCATATCCCACTAGAATGGGAACTGCTGCCTGATCTCCTGGGTTGGGCTATAATGCCATAATGGAACATGAGTGATTGTTTTAGTGGTGTTGAGTTTATTGCCAGAGACCTGTCCAGAATGTGTGCTACAGCCAGAAGTGAGTATTCTGGGTCCCTTGGATACCAAAGGACATCTGCATATAATGCCACTTAGTTCTCATCTCCTACCAGCCAGACACCCCATACTGTATCAGACTCCCGAATAGCTTTTGCTAAGGGCTTGATATATATTGCAAAAAGGAGCCCTGTCTGGTTCCTCTACAGAGGGGAAAATAAGAGGAGTGATACCCTCCTACTTTAATACATGTCCTCAGGGACTCGTAGATGTTCTACAGTAGTGGGATCAGACAATAAATGGCCAAACCTGACTGCTCTAGTGGATCCACATCACTCCACCACTTGTAATGTCTGATAGTCCATTAGTGACTCCAGAAGATAAAAGAAATTTGCAACCAAGCCATGTTATGTCCTTGATAGTCTTCACAAGTAACTTAGAAATGGTCCTCTGAGGCCACCCTGGTGAGACATTGGCAAGTTGCTGTGCTGGTGACCTGAATTCAGGAGTGAGCTTGGGATGCTCTAAGGTCAGGCCTGGCCACAAGAGCTACTACTCGGCAGTGTGCTGTGGTCATGATGGGCTGGTGCTGCAGAGAGCCCTGCGGTGTGCCAAGGGAGCTTGCTGCCTCCACAGACATGTCACTGTTTGCATCTGAGGCCAGGATGCTAGCTGCATGCTCGGAGGAGGAGGAGGGAGGCTGGGTTATAAACACATAGCATTGCCTCTATGATGGCCTGAGTCCTAGTGCCTACTGGCACTGGATCCTGGTTCACATAGTGAGCTATCTTTTGGGGGGGGGGGGTAGCCTTGGGGACACCAGCAGGGGTGAGGACCCGAAGCGGTGCCGGGGATCAATAGGCCAGATCAGGTTACATCCCTGGGACCAAGGGGGGTAGATACCTGACAGAGCATGGTTATCCTGGTGTGCACAATTTTTTAATTCAAAATAATAAATATGGCCTGCCCGGTGACGCTGAGGGTTGCACTGGACGCCACACCTCGTGCCATGCCAGCGACCTGGGTTCAGGAACGACCTCTGGTAGTTGGAGGTCAGCAGGGGCAGGAGAGGATTGTGTCCAGAAGACTGCTACCCCCTCCGGGGGGGGGGGGTTGCATCTTCCAGTGTGACAGCGGCTCCCAGTGGAGACTGGGGGCAGAGTGACACAGGAGACATGCAAGCAGGTTAGAGGCGACTGAGGATGGCTTGGCCCGTGCGTGACAGGCGCATCATGGCACATCCACACCTCCTGGGCAGAAAACTCATAGAAAAGCTCTGGCACCTGGACAGGCGAAGGTGGGGCTAAGGACGTCCCCCATGCCCACAGTCTGGTCTTACTTGACTGGTCACTGTCTCTCTCCTCCACTTCCCAGATGTCCTTCTAGACTGTAGAGTGCCAGAGGAGTAAATGGTCCCGCCCTGGGTGGCTCAGAGCTGGGGGGGGCAGGGTGGTCAGTGGAGATGGGGGAGAACTCCTGGGAGCAATGGACCGGTCCAGGTGGACCTCGGGCTAGGCAGGACACGGACACCCCAATAACCCCACTGGAGAGAGAAGTCTATGGGACCAGTCAGGAGGAGTAAAAAAGAATTGAAAAAGGAAAAATATGCTTTGCAAACATGGGGGTTCCCCAGGTTTTTCTTTGGTGATTGCTAGTTGTGCACTTTCACCAAACCTAGCTGCTGAGTGCACTTGTTACCCCTAGCATCTTGCCCTCCTATTCCAATCTCCCCCCTATTCAAAGGCTGAAATTTTGTAAGATGATTCTAATAAATAGAACTTCTTGGCATTGAGGTTCTGTCAGAATGCCTTAAGCAGCACCTGTCCCTCAGCATTTAGCTTAGAGGGTCTAAACCCGGATATGGAATCATGAATTTTTAATTAGCAAATAACCATTGATATATATGTATACCATGGGAGTATGAATAACAGCTGAATATGTATCCCCATAGCCCTGTTCTAATAGAAATAGTGAGTGTGCCAGGCTCTGAGCATGTTAATTTCTGAGTAATCCGAAGAAAATACCAATTACAGCAGAACTACCAAGCCTGAAAACCATCTTCCCCTCTCCAGTGGAAGCTGTTTCTTTAAATACTGGTTCCAGTTATGTTCCATCTATATTGATCTTTTTGTAGTGTCTGTTCTGCCAAGTACCATTTTAGAAGTATGATGTCACTAGGACCTAGCGTCTCCTTTGTGACTGGAATAAAGTGATGGTTATTTTGATCTTGTATTGTCTCTTGACTGTAATATTGTCTCTTGAATTGTTTTGCCAGCTGTTATTGTGCACTGTACACTATATGTATTTGCTCATACCCCCAGGACACATCTGGAATCGAGCAGCCGCCTCCTCAGCATGCCTTCCTGGTAAAACTTAAATACATGTAGTTTATATCCCACCCAACTACAGAGTGCTATAGTAGAACAGGGATGAATTGTGCCGACAATATTGGCACAAGGACATTACCTACATTGTATGGTTCTAAAATGGTGCTTATTACCTGTGTGTCAATCAGGAACACCCACTAGGATCACAGAACAGCCTGTAGAGATGGAACAGGAACAGGCTTGGAACCAGTATTTAAATAAAAAAAAAAGGTTTTTACATAGAGTTTGACAGCGGATAAGGACCGCTTGGCCCACCCAGTCTGCCCATTAAATTTTACAGGGGGAAAATGGTTTACACTTTCAGCACAGTTCATTAAAACAATGAATTGTGTACAAAAAAGTAAATGATGCACAATAAAATGTTAACTAGTTTAATTCCAATCCAGTCTGATCTAATAGTTCTTTCTCTTGCTTCTCCCAGTCCACTGGCGTTGGGAAACCTTTGGGATGTGACTGATCGCGATATTGACCGCTACATGGAAGCTCTCCTGCAGAGTTGGCTGAAAGCCGGATCCAAAGCCCCGCTCCTCGATTACATTGCACAGTCTCGGCAAGCGCCCAAACTAAAGCACTTGATTGGAGCTGCACCAGTAGTCTACGGATTGCCTGTGTCACTGCGATAACTGCGTCTGCATGGGCACCTATGTTTTAGCCACGGACTTTTGAGTTGTAAATGTTTTTGTCGGGGCACAGCTAAAATGACTGACAGAGTTCAAATGGTGCTTTGACTGCTCTGAATGGAACAGTGCTGTTACTTGCCAGAGTAAGGGCTGGAGATTCAGTAAAAGTGGGAGCACAGAGTTGTAAAATATGGGGGCGGCACAGTGGGTTTACAGGGTAACTCCCACTGGAAAGAGTGGGACTTCTGTGGTGAGCTTTGTTAGTAAATGGGACTGCAAGGCTGCTGCCATGGAAGTGTACACCTGTCCTGAATTACAATATGTTCCAAGTCTGCCGGCAGCTTAAATGTTACAATTTAACTCTCCCTAAAGTATTTTTAGTGCCAGTTAACAGAAAGGCCCTAATACTGCACTGCATAAAAAAAGAAAGAAGGCATTTTGCATCAACCTCTTGCAGTGAGACACTAAATGGAAGGGTCTTTTTCTCCTTGAAAACCTACACGTTGGGCACCACCACCACGACACTATACGTAGACAGGTACACAGACACAAAAACTTATGATCACACATTCAAGTCCAAACAGTTTGCCTTGAAAGCAGATCTTTATTAGAAATAAACCTTTCAAATTACTCACCACACATTTAAGACACCAGATGTTAGGTTCAAATTAGGATCTTTGCTGGGGAGGCTATTAACAAATCCTCTCCCTTTCACCTTAAGTGCATATATGGATGGGAAAGATCCATATCTGGCCCAAGCGTTTCTTGAATTTTTAGCTGTCTGATTTGGTGGGAGGTGGTGGGATGCTGGTATGGTGTGTTTATATTTTTTTAAATCTTCTCTGGTAACCATGGCCACTGTCCCAGCAGAAGGGTAACAGTGTCATTGGTCAGGCAGGATGTGACTCATTGGCCTAATATCCTTTCATTGCAACAACAACACTTCGAAGTGGGTAATTTATAAATTGCACATCACCTCACATGTACATTTAGTATTTTATTGTACCATAGTGGAGGATTTATATTTTTAAAATATTTGCTGTTTATAAAGTTTATTGTATTCTTAATAAAAATGTTTTTACAGAACATTTTTATGATTATTTAACTATTATCCAGGAATGCCCATTGAGGTGCAGAAGTGTCTCCACAGAGGTGTACAATGGCAACAGCAGCAGTACATGGCAGCTTACAGTTCAGAAACAAAAGGAACAAGATAATAGAAAGTAATGGTGACAATTAAATTGAATAACCGCACAGTGGTGTTGGGTAGTGCCTTGGGCTACCATGCAGGAGACAAATTTATTTCACTTCCCGATCCAGACTTCTGCACTGGGCTGGGAGAGTGTTTGGCTCTGCAGGTGGGGATTCATACCTACTGCTGCCGGAGAGTGCCTACTTTAGTGGAGAGTGGATGTGGCAGAGACATGGGTGACCATGCAATGTGTCCTTCCTCCTGTTCATCCCATATCTTCTGATGCTGTGTGCCATGTGAGTGGTGTGAGGGTACTGTACCGTGGCACCCTCCAATGAGCCAATTTCCCTTTTTCAGAAGTCCCAACCCTACACTGGGATTCTAGAAGGAACTGCCCTCATTTGTGGAGGGATTGGTTGGAACATTATAGGGTAATACCTTGGGTTCATCCTGATGTCTAACTGGGAGGTATTCTTTCCTTTCTGGGTGTGCAAGGGTCATAGATGGAAACTTTGTTGCTGACTGTTGACTTTATAGCAGCTATACACACTGGTGATACTATATCAGTGTCCATCCCATCACTAGATACAGCATCCATTGCACCCGCAAAGTCATTGGTGATGTCTGCCAAGGTGCCAGTCTTCCATACCCACCTCGTTGCAGGTAATGTCTTTGCTGAAAATTAGGTCGGTCACTCTCCAGAGGTTCTGGTTTCATTGGCTGTGTTTTTGGAAGATGCTCAGTCTTTCAGGCTGCCAGACAATCTGCTGTAGGATGTACAACTATAGAGGCACGCTGGGGATTTACCAGGCTATTTGAACTGCCTGAATGGTCTTGTATGCCTACCAAATGTTTTAGGAACCTTGCACCCTCCTTTGTAAATATTAACAGATGTGTGGTGCTGTGCACCTCCTGGCAGAGTCCAGCAGTATGCTGCAGTCCACTGAATCACTCACTGACAGACGTGGGCAGTGTTGCCCCCTTTGTGCGGATTGTTTACCCTTTCACAGTGCCTTTTATCTGTTACAGCAGGATAGGCCCCCCCCCGGGCCTTATTGTATAAGTTAAGGGGACATATTCATGCACATTGGCTGTCACAGTTTGAAAGCCAATGAACAGCTCTTTCCAATGAACTATTTGGGCTCATCTGTAGCTGGAAGTACTCCAGAGATGGATGATTGTCTGTTCAACATTAATAGTACATTGCAGGGGCCAGCCTGCTGGTGCTGAGGGTTGAGGTGCTGGACACCACACCTTGTGCCATGCCCGGCGACCCAGGTTCGGGAGCAGAACTGGGTATTGGTGGGGGGGGGGTGGCAGGGGAGGAAAGGATGGAGCATCCGAAGGACTGCTCTCCTTTTCTGGGAGGGGGACGTTTATCTTGCTGTCTAGCGACTCCCTGTGGAGACTGGGGGCTCTGCAACAGTCGGGATCCAGACAAAGGGGGATTGGACACGGCAGTGCTCTGCGCATAGCACTGCCGGGCCAATAAGGGGAAAGAACAAAAAGGACAAATACTCCCTTCCCACTGGTAGGCGAAGGTGGGTCTAGGGGCACAGCACCACGTCCATTTCTGGGCCCAAGAAGTCCTCTGGGTTCTCCTCTTGTCCTCTCCCACCAGACACTATAGAGTGCCAGTTAGGAGATGGCTGTCCTTGCTCCGGGGCTTAGATCTGGAGGGGTTGGGAGATGTGGCGAGAGGTGCTGCCAGGAGAGACATCTGGACTTCAGGAGGACAGGATAAGCCGACTAGATGCATGACCCAGCTGGAGAGAGTCCAGTGAGGTAGGGTGAAGAAATAATTGGGGGGGGGACTACATTGCAAGCATTTGTAGGATAAGTTGTCATCCCGGAACAAGCTGTGCCTAACTCCATTGAGTCAAGCAGAGCTTGTTCCTAAATAACATGCAGTGTTCTAAAAAAAAAAAAGCTGCAATGTAGTATTTTTTTAATTCAATTTTCCCTTCACCCCTGGCTGGCCAACCTTCCCACTGAACCTCCCAGCCCCGTCACCTGGCTTCTCCCTGGCCTTATCTCTCCCGAGTCACCCACAGGTTACCCTCAATGGCAGGGAGTCTCTTGGCCCACTAATCAATGGATCGAGATTCTGGGAGATGCCTGGGTCACCAGTGCGGGGGCCTGCGAAGGGTTGTGATCATCCTGCCAGCCAGGGTGTTTTCTGCCTCTCGTTCCCCTCTTTGTGCTGAATAGCCTTCCCTGTAGGGACACCGGCATTTGGGACATTCTCCCAGGTGTGAGTGTGTGTCGCATGTAATATGCGGTGCGTCCCTCCCTGTCTCATGCCCTACCACCCACACATCTGCCCCCAGAACAGTGTACCCTGGGACACTCAATTGTCCCATTCTCTCCCCCCCACCTCCCAATGACCCAAGCTTGTTCCCGAACCCAGGTCTTTCACACTGCGAGCAGTGGCACTACAGTTGAGCCAGCAGGTCGGCATGTAGTATTAATGTTAAACAGACTCTGTCATCTATATCTCTGAGTGCTTCCAGCTACAGATTGGGCTCCAATACCTAGTTTGAAAGAGCATTTCATGGGCTTTCAAACTGTCTGTCATTGTACATAAATGTTTCCCTTTACTACACCTGCAGACCACTTTTTCTGTTATATTATGGTCTCATGCTGTCTCGGGAGAGTGAAAACCATGAACTGAAGATGGGTGTTTTTTAATATAATTTTTATTAGAGAGATGCACACAGTTGCTTACTTTTTACAACAAAGAATGAGCTCACAAGAGCCATTGCCACTACGGCAAATACACAGGTCCATTTACACAGAAGATAATGGCTGGGGTTCTGCAGTTTACCGGGTTGTAATCTCCTCAAGCGGGTGCCATGCTAAGCTTGTAAACCTCGAGATTGCAGCTCAAGAGGTTTACTGTCTGCACTGGCAACCGCGAGAGATGATTTCAACCTAGTAAACTGCAGAACCCCAGCCATTATCTTTTATAGTGTATGGGGGTTTGAGCTGCATAAATAAATTGACTACTTCTTTTACACTTTGCGTTTCACCAAAATACGGCTCTCGTTGATCTTACCTTAAATATACACAGCACACCATTGACGGTTGTCAAAAAAGATTTATTTAGATCCAGTTTGCATTTACACAGTTAAACTTTGTATTTTAAACAAAAAAAATGTCCTTTTACTGCTGCTGCTCTTGAAGTGGGATGCGGTTGGACATCATTAGTCATGTGCTTAGAGGAGACGTCGACTGCGTGGAACAAATGGGTTGTGGGAAATATTAGATGTCTGAGATGAGATGCCATCCTTCACTGGAGACCGCCTGTGAATGGGGGTGGGAGGTAAGAGACAAAGCACAAAAAGATTAAAAAAAAAAAAACACTTAGCCAGTGAATGTACGCTCTAGGTGACATTTTTACGTGGCTATTTTGACTGCTCTGCAACCACGTTTAAACTGACACTTACGATGCTCAGTTTAAAATGCTCACACTTAACATTCTGCGGTTGGAATGTTGGCAGGTGACATTGATTCCATCTTGTAATCTCATCGATCTGACGTAGGCAAGCAAGGTTTACAGCTTGTACGTCAGAACAATGAGATTACAAGAACATTTAAAAATGCCAGGCAATGCATAACAAGGCCTCCCCATACATTATACAGTATATGTATGTTGATGTCTATTCTGATAATCTCACTTTACTCTGACATTCTCACAGAAATCCACTTCATCTGAGAACTTTGTTTTGGCCTTTAAGCCAAAAGACTTCCACCCTCCTCCTCCTCTATGGAAACTGCATTCCCACTCCCTCTGCAGGACTAACCAATCATAGGACAAAACCTCCATCTGCTCGAGTCATATACCAAATCCACTACTGCCACTTTAAATTGAAAGCAGTTAATCATCTAGTCCAGCTGTCAGTTTTTCCAATTGGTAGATAAAGGACTATTCCTCCAATCCCCCACAGTAGAAATTATGGACTGCGTCCATCTCCTGGTAATTGCTTTTTTGCAGTCAAAAGAAATATTGGTAACCGTTTTGTGCCAGGAGGGATGGTGCTGGGGCATAATTGTCAGCAATACCATTTGATCTGTCAGTTAGATCATTTTCCCATAACAGTCCTTTAGCTTGTCCTGCAGAGTACACCAAACGGATTAGTAAGGGGCAAGACCAAAATATATGACCTAAATCTGGCATCTACAGTCTCTCCAGCACCCACCGTAACTTAGTGGGAGACATTTAGTTAATATTGCCGGGGCTCTAAAGTATCGATAACGACACTTCCAAGCATATTCTCGCCAAACCACCAATGAAGTAAATTTAATTGATGAAAGTGTGGATTGTTCCCGTTTGAAATGAAAATGACATACCAAGGTCCTTATTCCGACTTTCTAATACTGACCACATGCTGTTACCCAATGCCCCCCTCAAAATCTTGTACAGTTGCCCAATTAAATGTAAGAAGATGGGTGGTTTTGACAGCTAAGACTTCGAAACCACTCTTACAACTGGAAGAGTGGTTCTAAGGATGTGGATATGGTGGTCTATCCACACTTCAGGCAGTGTTCCTTTCCCCTTTAAGGCTTGCCTGAATGTCTTCAAGCTAGCTCCTCCCACCCGGGTGATAACTCCCTCTGCACTACCCCATGACATCGAATCTTCCTTTCTGCTACAAGATGGTCCCCTCTTTACTGCTCTCATGCTGAGAAAGCACTTTGCTTATTAAAACTCCAATAATCTTCGAAAAACTTTTGTCCTGAGGCTACTCTTCCTTGTCTCTGCAGATCCAAAGAACTGTCTCTGTTCTCTTCACCACCCTCTTCAGCGCAGAGAAGGAGAACGGCGTCATCTAGCTTCGACATCTGAGCCCCTCTCCACCTTCTAGGGGGGCTCCCGATGAGCAGTTTCACCATTGGGACGCTCTTATGGAGCAGTGGGCTCGGAGGTTGTCCCGACTGCCCGATCCAGCTAGTCCGTCGCTGGAGCCTTCGGGCCTGTCTGTTTTGGATCGGCAGGGAGAGTGGTTAGGATCTCCTGGTCACATGGCGCCGTCTACTCCGCATCCCAGTGTCTATCCCCCTCACAAGGCTGCAGCACGGGTCCACACCGATGTCCTTATCTCCTGCTATTTTTCATTCTTTGCCTTCATATTGCAGTTTGCAGACTTCTACGATGGTGCTGTTGCCTGCGGTGCCAGTTTCTCCGGCGCAAAGTTCCTTTTTGGCACCGCGAGTGCTGTCAGAACCATTTGCAGCGCCGTGTGCCTTCTCGGCGTCCGGGAGTGTCTCGGAGCCGTGTGCTGTGCTGCCTGTCTGTGCCGGCCTCTGCATCAGGGGTGGTGTTGGTGCCTTGTGCGGTGCCACGCTTCCAGGCAGCATCTAGCACAGCGCCATTTTCTGTCTGCGTCGTCTCTGTTTTTGGTGCCAAGAATGTGTACGGTGTCATCTAGCTTCCAGAGGTTTTGGACTCAGATTCTGTCTCCTCCTCTTCTTCCTCTTGGTTGTCATTCCTTTCCTGTCTATACAGTCCCCCCTGGACTGTCAGGAGGAGATTTTGAGCCCAATCCGGATCTTCGGCTCAGTGATGATATTGATGCCGATTCTGCCCTGGGGCAGGGATCAATCCTCCTGCAGAGCCTCTTGTTGAAGACCTTTCCTTTAAGTCTGCTCAAGAATTAAAATTTTTTTTTTTTTTTTTTCTCTCCAAACCATGGAAATCGATCATGCAAAGCTTCTACGTCTCCAATATCTACATGTTCTGGAAATCCCTATGGATTTAATCCCTCCAGTACAGCCCTCTTTCAAGACTTTCCCAGATGATGTGGAAGAATCCAGCTCTTATTCCCTCCGTGGCCAAGTCCATAGATGGGAAATATGCCCCTTCCAAGGATCGCCCCATCTTGGCCTCTCAAACCTTTGCTGATGCCACAGTGTCCTGGCAGAGAATAAGGCTGTCCTCTCTCAGGAATCCACAGCATGTCCTATAAAGAAAGAATCTCACAAGATAGACACCTTAGGTAAGAGAGTCTTTGCTGCCTCGACCATGGGCATGCGTATTGCTAGCTACCAGGATTATCTTTCTCAATATCAGTACGTTCTTTGGCATTCACTCAAAGCAATGATAAAAGCTGTGCCTGAGTCGAAGGTTAACTCAGAGCTCCTACAGACTATAACTAGAGGTATCGAGTCCAATAATCAACAAATTAAAGCTGCAATGGACGCTTTCGATACGGCTTCCGCGATGGCAGCTGGCATTTGCATCCGTCGCCATTCCTGACTGCATACGTCGGGCTTTACGAATGACGCCCAACAAAAAGTCATGACTTTACCTTTCAATGGTATGTATCTGTTTGGGCCTCAGGTGGAACAAGCACTAGAGGTCACACTGAAGACTAGGTCTGCCATTAAGACGGCTAGACCTCCGCCCATTCCCTCTCGAGGAGGTGGGAACAAGCATTAGATTCACAAGTCGGTACTTTCAAGGCAAAGGCAGAGGAGGTTTTAACAGAAACCAAACCCCTCAGCCGCAAAAGAAAACGCAGCAGACAGCACAGGAACCAGAAGCGCCCAGTGCCACCTTCTGAGTTTCTAGCCCAAGTCTCACCTCAGCTGCCCAAGGGAGAACCTTCCTCGACAGTGGGAGGATGTCTGACTCAGTTCTATGACCAGTGGAAATCTATAACATCAGACAAATGGGTCCTCGGGATAATCCACGAGGGGCACTCTGTCTGTTGGAAACCCCTCCAGATCATCCTCCCAAGCGGCAGCCCAGGTCAGACCTTCTTGCTTCTGAGGTACAAGGCCTTCTAAACAACAGGGCAGTAGAAGTAGTTCCGCTGGATCAACGAAACACAGGTTTCTACTCCCATTACTTTATGATTCCAAAGAAAACTGGTGGCATGCGCCCTATTCTGGATCTCAGAAAGATAAACAAATTCCTTCACAAGGAAACGTTCAAGATGATATCACCCGGTACCATGCTATGGTTGATTCATCAACACGATTGGCTAGCCTCCCTGGACATGCAGGATGCTTTCAGCACATTCTCATACATCCAAAGCACCACAAATACCTAAGGTCCGTGGCTTTGGGTCAACATTATCAATTCAGAGTCCTGCCCTTTGGGCTATTCTCGGCACCTCAAGTTTTTACAAAGTGCTGTGCAGTTCTCATGGTACATCTAAGGAAAATGGAATCCAAGTATTCCTATATCTGGATGACTGGCTTCTAGCAAGCCCCTTCAGGCAAGAGACTCTGGAGGCCGTGGCAGCCTCAGACTTCCTCACGTCCATGGGAGTCCTGCTGAACCTCAAAGTCACAGTTGTAGCCCTCCCAGAAACTCCTTCATAGGAACCCTTTTGGATATTTCCTGCATGAAAGCTTTTCTTCCAGGGGATAGGAGTGATGTCCTACAGATGGCCCGATTAATCAGAGAACACAGCTCGATTTTGAGCTTTCTTGATGTAATGGATTCTGGGCCTCGTGGAATCCTCTGTGTTCACTGTACTTTTGTCTCCTCTCCACATGAGAACCACTCAGTGGATGTTCAGTACTCAGTGGTCCCCAACCACTCACCCTCAGTCCTTTCTCATCAAGGTGACTGAACCAATGAAAAGGTCCCTCACCTGGTGGTCTCAGGAGGACAATCTTCTGGAAGGATATCCCTTCGCCCCCCTCTGGATCATCAGATATCCATTACCACGGATGCGTCCGATGGGTTGGGGAGCTCATTGGCAGGGTCTCCACACCCAGGGTATGTGGACTCGGGACGAGTCACAACTTCACATAAACGTCCTGGAAATGAGCCATCCTCTATGCAGTGTGAGCTTTGAAGGATGTACTCTGTCACAAGAACATTCTCCTTCAAATGGACAAGAAGACAGTGATGTATTACATCAACAAACAGGGCGATGGCGCACACTTACCCATTATGCAGGGAAGAAATGAGTGTGTGGGAATGGTGCCTGGAGCACAAGGCTCTGATTCAGACGGTTTACCTGCCAGGAGTACAAAACAAACTGGCAGACTGTCTCAGCAGAATGGAGACAGATCCTCATGAGTGGTGTCTCGACTTAACTGTCGTTCAGTCACTCTTCGAAGAGTGGGGCACTCCGGACCTAGACCTTTTTGCGTTCCCACTCAACGCAAAACTGCCTCTCTTCTGCTCCAGAAATCCAGGACCTGGCATTTTTTTTGTCAGGATGCATTCAGGCTGCAGTGGACAAAACGCTTTCTATATGCATTTCCTCCTCTTCCCCTACTTCAGAGGGTACTGCTCAAACTGGAGGCAAAGGGGGGCAGAATGATTCTTATTGCCCCATTCTGGCCTCGTCGAATCTGGTTCAGACATGAAGTCTTGCTGTATTCTAACGTTATGCAGTTAGCTCCAGCACTTGAACTGCTCCGGAGAGGAAAGAGTTAACTCTATGCCAGAGCATAGAACGTTGAGCTCGAGCTTGGTTCAAGCCTCTGCCTTCTGCACTTTTGAAGTGTAACTGTCTCACCAGGATTACCTGGAAGCATCCAGCTTCAGTCCTGGCGGTTCCTAAGAAGTCGGATAGGCTGTACAGAACCCCGAGGGATGAACCTTTCCTGGCTGAGAACCCTCAGGCGGACTCTTCTGTGATTACGGCTGCCCATGATAAGTCAAAGCAGCCAAAGCACCTTAGCTCACAGCCTCCTGACCAAGAGTCTCGCTATTCGGACCAGGTGGGCAAGGAGGTCTATTCTGCCTCCACTTGCTCCATTAGGTCCCTTAATTTCCTGACTCATATGGTTCAGTACCAGAATGCGCTCTGGTAGCAGGGACAAGAGCTAGTGAATGCCTTGCCAGACTCTGAAAAGAAGACTGAGATTCTGGATGTCCTTAAGTCAGGCTTGGACGTAGGCACGCATGTTTTACGTGTCTCATACGACACTGCAGATACGGTGGCCAGAGCAGCTGCGTCAGGGGTCTGTCTCCGGCGCCACACTTGGTTGAGGTTCTCAGGCTTTCACCAAGACCTGCAGTCCGGGATCCAGGACCTACCATTCCAAATACCCGTTTTGTGTGGGCGAAGACAATCCGCATCTCTAGGTGGGAGACAAAGGCTGACCATTTGTAAGCCCTCAGGTGCCCAAAGCCCATGGCAACTAACCGGGCCAGAGGTGGCTTTCGAAGGACAGTCGGCAACCAGCAGCCTGGAGGCGCTCCTTCCCGTGGCCTCAAGTCCTCCCAGGCCTCTCTGCCCACTCCCGGCTCTGCCCAATGACTCCTTCCCAACCCCCTCTCCTCCGGCAGAGGTTTCAGGGGAGGCATTAGGGGGTTGCTTCTCCCTTCATCTGAAGGGGTGGAGCTCTATTACTGCGGACCAGTGGGTCCTCGATTTCATAAGGAGGGGACATACGCTAGAGTTCACGGAGATTCCTCCAGATACCCCACCAAGGTTCTCGAGATAGCCGCCTCCTCAAATTCTGCTCATAGGCGAGATTCAGGTCCTCTTGTGGAAAAGGGCAATAGAAGCAGTCCCTCTGCAGCAACGGGGGAAAGGGTATTACTCCCATTTCTTCCTGATTCCAAAAAAGACACAGGACCTTCGTCCCATTCTGGACCTCAGTTCTTTAAACTATTATATGGAGTACAGAAGGTTCTGGATGGTGACTCTTCCAGAACTGCTTCCTCTACTGCATCAGGGGGACTGGCTCTGCTCCCTAGACATGCAAGATGCGTACATGCACATAGGGGTCTTCCCCCTCACAGGAAGTACCTGAGGTTCCATTTCCAGGGGGAGCATTCAGTTTCGAGTTCTCCTGTTCGGCCTCTCCTCCACTCCTCTAGTCTTCACAAAATGCCTGGCAGTGGTGGCTGCGGCTCTAAGGCGCCAGGGACATTATGTCTTCCCTTACCTGGACGATTGGCTGCTTGCGGCCCCGTCAAGATCACGCCTTCTTCAAGCTCTCAGAGATACCTATATTCCATTCTGAGATGTGGGGATCACCCTGAACCTTCCAAAGTCTTCCCCAGAGCCCAGCCAAAGGTTCGTTTTCATAGGAGCGGTCCTGGATTCAGTCCAGGGCATGGCTTTTCTACCCCCAGAGAGGGGCGATCGCTTGCGGAAGATTGCCAGATCGGTTCTAATAACCCCTCATGTCCAGGCCAGGACCTTCCTCAGACTTCTGGGGCACATGGTGGCCATTCCCGTCACTCCTCTGGCCCACCTCCACATGAGAATTCCACAATGGATGCTCAGGGTGCAGTGGGATCAATGCTCGGATGACCTACACCACATGGTCAGTCACAGAGCCAGTAAAGAGGACACTTGTTTGGTGGATGGACCCGACAAATTTGGAAAAAGGGGTCCCTTTCCATCCGGAGCTCCCGAATCGGACTCTGACGGAAGTCTCCTCGGATTTGGGCTGGGGGGTGCACCTGGGGGACCATCAAACGCAGGGTACCTGGACTCCCATGGAGCGCGAACTCCACATCAATGTCTTGGAGATGCAAGCGATTCTCAATGCGCTACATGCCTTTCAAGAGGAACTCTTTCCAGGCTCTCTTCTTGTTCAGACGGACAACATGGCGGTTGTCTTCTATATCAACAAGCAAGGGGGCGGTCACTCTTACCCCCTATGCAGGGAGGCGATGAGAGTCTGGTACTGGGCACTGGAGCGACACATCTCTCTGTCTGCAGTGCACATTCCAGGTATCCTAAACAACTTGGCCAATAGCCTAAGCAGGTCTCGGTCCAAGGCACACGACTGGGAGCTATTGCAATCAGTAGCAGACCAGCTCTTCGACACATGGGGTCGTCCAGAGCTGGACCTCTTTGCATCACCATGCAATGCCAAGCTGCCAGTTTTCTGCTCGTGAGAGCCCGCACGTGGTGTTTTCTGGCCAGACACGTTGTCCCTTTGTTGTGCAGGGAGGTTTCTTTGACTTCCCTTCCTTTCCTCTCGTCCAGAGACTTCTTTTGAAGTTGCAGGCCGAAGGGGCTCTGATGATTCTAATCACCCCTCTGTGGCCTCGGCAGATTTGGTTCCCACTACGTCAGCAGTTGTCCACGGAACCTCCAATCCCGCTGCCAATATGCTCGCAGTTGGTGTCCCAGGATCAGGGCTCACTGGTCCATCCCAATCTCCGGTCTTTGCACCTTCATGCTTGGCTCCTTCGGACGTAGTAAAGTCCAGGTATGGGGTATCCCAAGAGGTGGCGGACATACTCATTTCAGAGAGGAAGCCTTCTACTCGCTCCACTTATGCTATGAAGTGGAAGCGTTTCTGCTTATGGGCGTCGTCTCACCGTCCGGACCCCCTTACCTGTCCAGTGAACTCAGCATTGCAGTATCTCTTCTCCTTATACCAACAAGGCTTGAGCTTCTCCTTCATAAAGATGCACATGTGGGCTATTTCTGTTTATCACACCTTTTTGGGAGACAGAACCTTAGCCCAACTGGATGTGGGCCGCACCTTTTTACGGGGGATTTTACACATGAGACCTCCCATTCGGGATCCTATCCCTCCCTGGGACCTCCTATTTGTGTTGGAGAAGCTTACTCTTCCTTCATTTGAACCTGCAGCTGACTGTGAGCTGCGTTACCTTTCCTGGAAGGTTTGTTTTTTAGTTGCCGTTACTTCAGCTCAGAGTTTCTGAGCTCCAGGCTCTGATGTGTAAAGAGCCATATTTAATTTTTCATAGGGAAAGGGTTTCCCTAAGAATGAATCCTAAGTTCCTTCCTAAAGTGGTCTCTGAATTGACCCTCAACCAGTCGGTTGACCTTCCAGTTAATTTTTCTTCTCCCTCTAATAGAGGAGACGCTCTCCTTCACACTCTGGACATCCACAGAGTGCTGAGATATTACCTTAAGCCCACGGCTACTCACCGTAAATTGGAGCAACTGTTTGTGGCATTTACGCCACAACACTTGGGTAAACTGGTGTCCAAGCAGACTATCTCCAAGTGGCTTGTCCACGGCATTACATTTTGCTATGAGAAGCACAATAAACCCCTTCTGGGACCAGTTAGAGGTCACTCCACCAGAGGAGTGTCTGCTTCTTTTGCCGCTCTGCGGAACGTCTCCATTAGAGACATATGTGTGGCTGCTACCTGTAATTCTGTGCACACTTTCATGAAGCACTATAGCTTGGACATTGCATCCAGTCGCCGTGCCAGCTTCGGCCTGGCAGTCCTTCAGGGACTCGCGTCTTGACTTGCTGTTTCCAGCTAATTATCTTGCACCTCCCAGGATTTGGTACCTCCTTGGCACAGGACTGCTTGGGATTCAGTCGTAATTGTAATAGCCTGCTGCAAGCGCTCCTACTCAAAGTAAGATAGTACAGTTACGTGAGAACTTACTGTAACAGATCTTCAAGAGGAGTTCTTGCAGCAGGCGTTGCTTTCCCGCCCTCCATCCACCGAATGAGGTGTACAGATAGTCATCTTAGAGCTTCGTCTCATTCTCTTGTCAGGGCTCGTTCGCGGGTCTTGGCGGGGGAACTGGGGTGGAGCTGGGTCCGCCCCTTTTGTACCAGGGCTGACGGGGTGGAGCCGACGTCGGGGGGGGGGCAGTCCCTACTGGGTACTGTTGGCTGAGAAGTTTTCCAGTGGGTCCTAATGCCTGCGGCGTTAGTCCTAATTGTACTAGCCTGCTGCAAGAGCTCCTCTCGAAGATCTACTGATCTTACTTCGAGTAACAGCTCTTGCAGCAGGTTACACCATTAGGACTGAAGCCAGGCGTGGACCCACGGAATTTTCTAGCTAGAGGTATTCAGTGGGACCGCCCCTGTCGTCCCGCTACCTGATGTCGGCATCATATAAAGGGGGCGGTCCCCCAGAATCCCCAGTTCTTTTCCCGCCATCTACTCGCCAGCATCGGCCTCACGGTCCCACTCTAGCGTACAACGACTAGAACTTTAAAAGTTTTACCTACTAAATGTCGGCATCTCCAACTCCTTCAGAAGGACATCCCTCCAAGTGTGCCTGCGGCAAACAGATCCCTTTCAAGGATCTCCATTCATTCTGCCTGTGGTGCTTAGGCCCGGAACACAACACCAAGGCCTGCTCCTTTTGCCAGGGGTTCAACAGTCGCACCCGGATCCGCCGCCAGAAGACACTTGGAAGAAAAGTTAAAAAGCATGGACAAAGACCCTGCCTCCAGAGGTGAGTCTACCTCTAAGTCCCATAAGCACCGGGACAAGCATCAGGAGAAGACCAGGTCCGGATCCCCTAACCGGGCCTCAGACTCGCGTACCAGCTCAGGCTCCACACGCTCAGACCGCTCTCCCTCCAGGACCAGCTCTCAGCCCCCTCCAGTAAAGGTTAAGTCTTCAGGCAGCACTTCGGCTTCTCTGCATCCCATCAAGACTTCCATGTCTTCGGCTTCCTCAACACCCTCCCGGGCCTCCTCGAAGTCTTCAGACCGTCACCAGTCCAAGTCCTCTTCAAAACAAGCCTCGTCAGAAAGAGACGCCGGGACTCCGACGCCAGATCAGCCTCCTAGGGGTCCAGATCCCCCTCCCAGGAAGACTAAGGACCTGACGTCCTTAAAACAGACGACTGACCCGAAGCGGGCTTCTGACCCTTCATCAGTTGCCTGTCTGACCAGACATCTGATAAGCACCTGACGTCAGTGAGACGTTTGGAGCCGAAGACTGCTTCCCCGTCACTGGTGGACACCGGTCGCTGGGACTGTACAGAGGAGGACCTGATGTTGCCTGATGACCAGGCAGGTGACAATGAGGACATCGGGCTTCCACAGGAGCCTTCGCCAAACCTGGCGACGCCAGGTCCATCGTCCGGTATGAATATTCAAGAGGTCAAATATCTCTCTACCTTTTGGTGGGACACAATAAAGAAGGATGTGATCCAAGTCAAACCTCCTCCTACTCCCCCTCCTCCACTGCAGGGGCCAGCAGGAAGACCACCGAACCCCAAGGAATCTACTCCACCTCCTATGGGAAGATCCAAAGAACTGAGAAGGCCCCCTTCAAGATCTCCCTCAGGGTCTCCCAGTCCTAAGCGACCCAGACGTCGACAGTCCACTCCGCAGGGGGATGATTCTAGACCTGACACCTCAGATACCTCCAGGTCTCCTCCAATCAACATCTCATCACCTGACCCACGAGACCTGCCCAGGTCACCTCCGGATGATCCCTCTTTTTCCAAAATCATGAGACACATCCAGGAGAACATGGGATGGGATTCGGAAGATCTCGACCCAGAGAGACAGTGCCGAGCTCGTTACCTTCGGCAGAAGGATCCAAAGCCTATGGTGGTACCACCCTTGTTGGACACCTTCGCAAGGAGCGTCCACCTGTCATGGAAGCGTCCGCACTCCACCCCCGCACTGCCGAAGAAAGCTGATTCCCTGTAGAGGGACGGTACTTGGCACAACAACCCCTAGCTGATTCCCTGGTCATTACAGCCTCCCATGATAGGTCTCTACCACAACATCTGAGTACACAGCCACCGGACCAGGAATCCAAGCATTTGGATGCCCTGCGGAGGCGCATGTATGCGGCTGCTACATGCTCTCATCAGCTCACTGAACTGACTCATATGGTCCAGTTTCAGAATGCCCTGTGGGAACAGGGTCAGGACCTGGTTGACAAACTACCGGATGGCGAGCAGAAGGCGGAACTCTTGAACCTCCTCCACACAGGGTCAGACATGGGGACCCAAGTGTTAAGAGCCACCTATGACTCTGTGGACTCATGTGTCGGGGCGCAGCTTCAGGCGTCTGTCTCTGGAGACACTCCTGGCTCCGTGTCTCCGGATTTACCCCGGACGTACAGAAGAGTATCCTGGACGTCCCTTATAACGGAGAGGTCCTGTTTGGCGTACCCTCTGAAAAGGTCATCACCAAGCTTCAGGACACAGAGAAGGCAGTAAGGACTGTACAGGCCATGTACATACCCAAATCGGGTTCCTTTCATAGGAACCAGAACCGTTTTTGCGGCAGACGACAGCAGCCACGTTCCGGCCAGCAGCAAAGGAGCACCTTCCACCGTAAGGCCCAACCTAAGCCTTCCCCAGGCCGAGGTCAGCGGTATACCAAACCAGCCCAGCCTACGGGGGGTAATGCCACCACAGCATGACTACTTCCCGGCCCCCACCCCTCCTCTGGATCACGGGCAGCAAAGGTTGTGGGTCACATCGCATGCCACTTTTCAGGGTGGCAGTCGATTACCGACGACTGGTGGGTCCTTCAACTTGTCAAGAGAGGTCACTTTATAGAATTCCTCGACCACCCACCATCAAGACCTCCCCTGCTTTCCTGTTATTCAGGTCAGCATGCACTGCTCATACAGCAGGAGGTGCTCGTGCTTCTGGAGAAGGAAGCCATAGAGCACGTACAGAGGTGCAGGTTACTATTCCCACTTCTTTCTGGTTCCCAAAAAGACAGGGGATCTCTGCGATCTCAACGCTTCAGTCCTTTACAAACCCTTCCTGGTTTGATACCCATGCTCAAGCAGGGCGCCTTCCTAGCATCCTTGGACATGCAGGATGCCTACCCGCACATACCCATTGCTCGAGTGTACAGGAAGTTCTTGCACTTTGAATTTCTAGGTCGCCATTATCAGTTCCGAACCCTTCCTTTCAGACTGTCACTGGCACCTCGGGTGTTTACGAAGTGCATGGCAGTCGTAGCAGCAGCTCTAAGGAGACAAGGCCACTATGTGTTCCCCTACCTGGATGACTGGCTTTTCATGACACCCTTTCAGGAGGCTCTGATGTCCGCAATTCACTGTACTCAATCCCTGTTCGGGACATTGGGCATTATTATCAATCAGAAGAAGTCATACCTGGTCCCGTCACAGAATCTGCAGCTGATAGGCGCAGTTCTGGACACTGTCCAGGGGAGAGCTTTTCTGCCCCAGGACCAAGCGGAACACATCAGATCCCTTATCAGAGACATCTTGGCAAAGAAGACTGTCCCAGCCAGACTGGTCCTTTGCCTGCTTGGACACATGGCTGCAGCCATTGCAACAGTCCCGCGAGCCCGTCTCTACATGTGGGTGACCCAGTGGATGTTACGAGTTCAATGGGATCAGAAGCAAGACCATCTGCAGCTTCCAATTCGGATCTTGAATGCCATAATCCAGGATTGGCAATGGTGGCTAGATTCACAGAACCTGTCGGCAGGGGTTCCCTTCATTGCGCCGTCTCAGATTGTGACGCTCTCCACGGACACCTTAGGGTTTGGTTGGGGAGCACACCTCGACGGGGTCAGGTCACAGGGTTCGTGGACACCCCAGGGAGTTCATCTCTACATAAATATTTTGGAAATGAGAGCATTTCCAGCAATACAAATTAAATACCAAAGGGAAGCCGCCTTGACCTGTTGGAGGAATTGTGGACGTGCCCCAGCAGCACTGGCCCACATAATGTGGGGTTGCCCAACCCTGGCCACTTTCTTTGAGGAATTATAGCAGGCATTACAGGCTATTATAGATACTGATCTAGTCCTAACACCTTGAATTTATTTTTTTCTGGAGTTACCAAAAAAATACAGGGATGCCCCTACAAGTAAGTTTTTAAGCACAGCCTGTTTGGCCGCACAAAAGGCTATAACAAAGAATTGGCTTTCCCAACAGGCCCCTACCCTTTCGTTATGGCATGATATCATGATAAATATTTATAGAATGGAAGCTTTAACAGCCAAGCTCAATAAGAGAACCACTCGATGTGAGATACTTTGGAGAAGCTGGGTCTTATTTATGGACAAGGAGAGACCAGATTTTATTCCACGATTTCGTCTACAGAGGCTAATGCCCTGAACTTCTTATATAATATTACCCTTTTAGTGCTGAGTAGATCACTATTTGGAACAGAGTGCCTGCCTATACCACCCTTTGTTGGGGTGGGGAATGATATGGGTTATTAGAAACTCCATAATGGAATTTAGAGGTCCCCCAAACAGGAAATATGATTGTAAAATAAAATTATGTAATAGTGTATTCTCTAGTGATAACTCTCCTATTATTTATAACACTTGTTGTTTATAATTTTTTTAACCAGCCAAATGGATATCAATTTGTGAACTAAGTGATACCTATATTTATGTTCCCTACCTCTATGTATGTATGTTTTGTCTGTGTGCAATGCAAAAATTATAAAGTTTAAAAAGGAAATGAGAGCAGTTCTTTATGCCCTGCAGGCCTTCCAGTCAGAGATCCCACCGGGTACTCTCCTGTTACAAACAGACAATACCGCGGTGATGTATTACCTCAACAAACAAGGAGGCACCCATTCCTACCCGCTTTGCAGGGAGGCCATGAGGGTGTGGGATTGGGTTCTACGACACAGCGTAAACCTCATTGCTGTTCATGTCCCAGGAGTGGACAACGTCATCGCAGACAGCCTGAGCTGCTCTCAGGCCAGAGTCCACGAGTGGGAACTACTCCAGGAGGTAGTAGAGGATCTGTTTCACAGATGGGGCACACCAGAGTTGGACCTTTTCGCATCCCCATCCAATGCAAAACTGCCCAATTTCTGCTCGCTAGATCCAGGGCCTGGTGTTTTCTGGTGAGACGCGTTGTCCCTCTCTTGGGCAGGCAGATTCCTCTACGCTTTTCCTCCCTTCCCATTGATCCAGAGGGTCCTTTTGAAACTCCGCAGAGAGCAGGCGACGCTGATACTTATCGCTACGTTTTTGGCCCAGACAGATTTGGTTCCCTCTGCTACACCAGCTGTCCCAGGAACTTCTGGTGCCACTGCCAATCAGCTCTCACTTATTGTCCCAGGAGGCAGGTTCTTTGGTCCATCTGGACCTTCGCTCTCTGAACCTGCACGCCTGGCTCCTAGAGACATAGCTATCATGCGGTACGGGGTCTCTCAAGAGGTAGCAGATGTTCTAGTGGCTACTAGAAAACAGGCCACTCATGCCACATATGCCATGAAATGGAACAGATTTTGCCTCTGGGCTCACGTACGAGGACTTTCTCCAATGGATTGTCAGGAAAGGTTGGTCCTAGACTACCTCCTCTGTCTTCCAGACAGGCTTGGCCTACTCCTCTATTAAAGTACACATTTGTGCCATCTCAGCCTATCATACACCTATAGGCCGATGTCCCATAACTCAGCTGGACATAGCACGAGCCTTCCTGAGGGGTGTTCTCCACCTCAGACCTCCAATCAAGGATCCTATTCCTCCATGGGATTTACCCTTTGTCCTGGAGCAGCTCACGCTGCCACCTTTTGAACCAGCCGCAGATTGTGAGCTACGTCTCCTAACATAGAAGACATTATTTTTAGTTGCCGTTACTTCGGCCAGAAGGATTTCTGAACTTCACGCACTGATGTGCGAAGAACCTTATTTGGTTTTTCACCAGGACAGGGTGTCCCTAAGGACAAATCCAAAGTTTCTACCTAAGGTGGTCTCGGCTGTCGCCCTCAGTCAGGACATCGACTTACCAGTATATTTTCCTAAATACTCCAATAGAGGAGAGGCCCTGTTGCACACTCTAGATGTGCATAGGTGCCTAAGATACTACCTGACCAGAACCAGGCACCACCGTAAATCTGATCAGCTTTTCATCTCCTTCGCCCATAGGATGATGGGAGCTCCAGTTTCAAAACAATCGCTGTCCAGGTGGCTTATCCATTGTATTGCGTTCTGTTACCAGAAACATAACAAACCTTTACCGGGCTTGGTTAAGGGTCATTCCACATGGGGGGGTGGCTACCTCCTTTGCGGCCATGAAGAATGTGTCCACTTCAGCCATCTGCGCAGCAGCTACTTGGAGCACCGTGCACACCTTTATCAGGCATTATAACCTGGACGTTGCATCACGGCGAAAGAGCTGGTTTTGGTGTAGCAGTTCTTCAGGGACTCCTATCCTAGGCTTCGGTCCAACTCGCGATCTCTACCTAGCCTCCTCCCACCTGAGAGGGATTTCCAGTATTGCTTGGGAATAAGTCCTAATGGTGTAACCTGCTGCAAGAGCTGTTTCTCTAAGTAAGATAGTACAGCTACGTAAGAACTTATCGTAACAGTAGATCTTGGAGAACGGCTCTTGCAGCAGGTAGTTTCCCCTTCCCACCATCCCCTCTGGAGGTAGAGTTGTTCCGATATCTCTTTTCTAGGATTAGGTGCTTCTAATGCCACTCTGAATACCTTTTGATGGTGGTATCCTCAGTCTCCGCTTCTGATGTCATCTAGTGGCCGGGAATCTCCAGTGGGAGAACTGGGGATTCTGGGGGACCGCCCCCTTTTATATGATGCCTGACGTCGGGGGCAGTCCCCGCTTAATACTGCTAGCTAGAAAATTTCCGTGGGGTCCTGGCGCCTGCCGGCTTCAGTCCTAATGGTGTAACCTGCTGCAAGAGCTGTTCTTGAAGATCTACTGTTACGGTAAGTTCTTGCGTAACTGTACTTTATGGTAAGTACTTACGTAACTGTACTTTTCTCGTAGGGTTTCAGATATTCTTTTAGCTGCTCGCAAGCCAGCTACCAAGAGAACCTACACAGCCAAATGGAAGCATTTCTCTATCTGGTGTACAAAATCCCTCTTGGAACCCTTTTTCCTGCCCACCAAATAGTCCTGGAGTATCTCTTAGACCTCTCAAACACTGGTCTGCAGTACTCTACAGTCAAAGTTTATCTTTGCACAATTTCCACATATCATGAGCCAGTGAATTTCATGTCTTTGGCTCAATTACCTGTGGTTAAGAGATTTCTTAAGGGTATTCTGCATACCAGACCTGTTAGGTGTCCAGTTGTAGCCTGGGACATTAACCTTGTGCTAGATATGCTCACTCGTAAACCTTTTGAGCCTCTAGCCACTTGCAAGTTGAAATTCCTTACTTGGAAGACAGCCTTCCTGGTAGCTGTCACTTCTGCTCGTAGGGTATCTGAAATACATGCTCTGGTCACAGACGCTCCGTATACTGTATTTCACAAAGCCAAAGTAGTTCTTAGGACTCATCCTAAGTTCCTTCTTAAGGTTGTTTCAGAATTTCATTTGAATCAACCTTTAGTCCTTCCTACCTACCTATTTTGCAAACTTCCAGAATGAAGGAGAGCATACCCTTCATTCCCTAGACGTAAAAAGAGCCTTGTGGTTCTATCTGGATAGAACAAAAGAAATTTGCAAGGATCAACAACTTTTTTCTTTCTTTCAGCACAACCTGGCTGGGTCAACCTGTTGCCATCAGGTGTATTTCAGCGTGGCTGGTGGCATGCCTTCACCATTGCTATTCCATGGCGCAGGTCAAGCTGGAAGGCAGAGTGTACGCTCACTATACCAGAGTAGTCGCGGCGTCTCTGGCGGAAATTCATAATGTTCCCATTGCAGACATTTGTAATGCTGCTACCTGGAGCTCCGTGCATACTTTTGTTAAGCACTATGCCTTGGATGTCCATGCCAGACAACATCATTCATTTGGCAGGACAATTCTTAACAGACATCTGTCCTAAAAAGTGAGCTCCTCTTTCTCTCCTGCCGCCCATCTTGAGGGGATTGTTTAGCTCAGTACTCTCATTAGTGTGAACGAGTGGTGGAGACTTTACGTCCAGGAAGATGTGGAAATTCTGTACCTACCGTCATTCTTGATCTTTTTGGACGAAGTCTCCACAACTCATTCCCGAGCTCACTTCTCTGTTTCTGGTCTTCACTCCCTTAATGGTTGGACTGTGAAGACTTTGTTTTTGACCCTTCTTACACAGGTCATTCAGACTATCTTATGTCTGATTTTTAAGTTAGTCCTCTCTAGGTTATTTACGCTGCACCTCCTTGGAAAAAAAGGTACTGAGGCATTTGGAGGGTCAATGCGAGATAGTCTATACCCGCCTGGCCACAAAACTACGGTGCCGCTTCCATGCGACTCCATCTCAATGCCGGCCTTCCTGAAAAAGTTTGGCTCCCACTGGGTCCTAGCGCCTCCGGCGTACTCCCATTAGTGTGAATGAGCAGTGGAGACTTCACCCAACAAGATCAAGAATTACAGTAGGTACGTAATTTCCATTTTTGGGGCCTCAGTTCTCCGATCTCTATTCCCTAAATGGGTGTGCACCTTGCCCTCTCCTCCTGGAGAACTACCAGCAGTCTGCCGGAAGTATGGATCATACATCATATCCACGTCCCTAGAAAGATGAGTTACTCACATGTAACAGTAGATCTTACTTCGAGAAGGTTCCTGCAGTAGGTCTTCACATATAGGACTGCGCCCCTTGGCATCAGGTCCGCACGGCAAACTTGTAGATAGCAATCAGCGGGGACCACCCCCCGATGTCGGGGCATCATGACATCAGCCCGACTATAAAAGGGGCAGTCCCGCACCCACTCTCCAGTTCTTTCCCACTGTCTCCTCAGTCACGTTAGGCTCGCGTCAGAACAGCTAACATCCGTGTTGCATTTCTCGAAGCATTTTTCCGCCTCTTGTAAAATTCTTACATTTTTCTTCAAATTGATGTCTTCTAGACAGAAGAAAAAGTGCTCTAAGTGCGGTGCTCAAATTCCGCATGGGGACGACCATTCCTGCTGCCTCCTCCGCCTCGGTTCAAAGCACAATGTCCAGGAGTGTTCCATCTGCCAGGCCTTCAACCAGGTGACCAGAACCAGATGCAAGAGGTCCCTTGAGGCCCATCTATTGACCTGACGCTTGGCATCAATGGAAAGGGAGCTTCAAAAACTTCGGGAAAGGTCGTTGTCACCGGCCCCTAAGAAAAAGAAAAGTAAGAGAAGTGGTGGGACAGGAGTCCATCGCCATCTGGGAGGCTGGCCACTGTGAGTACTTTTCAAACAGCATGAAGTCTTGCTGCATTCTGACTATTGCAGTTAGCCCCAACCTTTAAACTGCCCTGGAGAACAAAGGGTTAACCTTCTATGCAGAGCATAGAATGCTGAGCTCGAGGTTGGTTGGGGTTTCTGTCTGGAGCCCTTTGAAATCCAACCATGAGATTCTCTACTCCGCCTCACTGAACAGTCGCTCCGGAGATTTCTCCTTCAGCTCGGTTCGAAAGTCTGTTAGTCTCAGTTAAGTTGTCGGTTTTTACCAAATTTATTTCCGCATAGTCTGTTCAGTCTCTGTTTGTGGTACCATGAGTACTAGATGGGTTTTGTTCTGATTTTCTGTGTGGAAATTGTAAAGTGTTAGATCGGTTCGGCTGAATCGATCATTTGTATTGAATCCTTATGTTTTACTTTAGAGTGTGGTTACCGGTCCTTATCGGTTCTAAAAAAAAAAAAAACGTGTTTTGAAAGTTTTTTTCCAACACCCGTGTCATGGTTAGGAACCAATAAGGGAGTCTTGCCTGACGGTTTCCATAAAAAGGGTAAGTTTGGTTAGGTTGACCATGTCTGAGAAACCCAAGAAAAAAAACGGGCCCACTGGGTTTCAACACTGCAGTGAGTGTGGGGAGGTCTTTGCTAAGGCCAACCCCCACACCACCTATGTTTTATTGTCTGGGGTTTGAACACCTCAACACAGACTTCCAAATTTGTAAAAATTTTCCTAAATCTACCCTTGAAAAGAGATTAGGTAGACTGAGGGGAAAAGGAGGCCGAGAAGTCTGCTGACCCGGATGGCCAGCCCGGTTCGGTTCCGACCGAACCAGGAGTGCCCTCTGACCAGGGTGATACTTCTTCAGGCAAGAGGAGAGCCGATCCTGAGGGGTCGGTTTCACAAAAAGAGCATAAGAAAAATCAACTGGTTCGGATCAGAGGGTCGATGTTCCAACCGGCCGAAGAAATAGCCAGAGATTGATTCTAATCAGAATCGCTTCGCCTGGTTCCGACCGATCTGGCACCTTTTCGCAGGGGTTCAGTTCGATCAGTTCCCCCGGTTCAAGATTATACCCCTGAAGATTTTTATGAACCAGAGTTTGAAGAGGAGGGGGAGTTTGAAGGTGATGGTGATGATGGTGAAAGTCTGGATGTGCCTGTGGAACCGGACATCTCCCCAGACAGACCTTCAGGTGTATCCCCTCCTAGGCTTTCTGAGTCCCCTTCCCACTTTATGTTCTACAGAAAAGTGGCTGAAACCCTCCAGCTTCCTATGGAGGAGGCAATGGAAGAGCAGGAGGAGCCTGATTATGTGGAAATGATGGACATCTTAGAGTCCAGGAGACTGTCTATTCCCCTTCACAAATCCTTTGTGAAACAGACACAAAAAAATCCTGAAATCTCCCAATTCTGTACCCCCTGTTGACAGAAGAATGGACAAGAGGTACACACTATCAGGATCAGATACAGAGTTTTTATGCCAGCAATGCAACCATGTTGGGGTAGTGCAGGCTGCTGCCTGTGACAAGGCAAACATTCCTTTGGCTTCACACACCCCCAGACAAAGACTCCAGGAAGATTGATGCCATGGCAAAAAAACAGTACATGGCATCTTTCTTGGGACTCAGGCAGGCAAATTATAAGGCCTATACAGCCAGGTACCAGAAGTCCAGGTGGGACACTCTACTGGCACTGGATAAACAGGCCTCCCCCAAGCTAGCCAAGGAGTTGGAGGAGGTGGCTGCAGATGGGATTGAGGCATCAAAAGTACAGTTTCATGCTGCTGTGGATTCCAATGATGTGTCAAGAGTCATGGCTACCTCTGAGGCTCTTCGGAGAATGGCTTGGCTCAGATGTACTAGCCTCTCACAGGACACCCAGGCTAAGGCCATGGATTTTCCTGTAGTGGGTAATTCTCTGTTTGAGGAGCAGACAGAGAAAAAGGACGAGTACAGGACCACTTATAGGACTGCTCAGGCCAAGGAGAGGCAGGCAACTCTTCAAAGGCAGCAGTCTAGGGGCAGGGGCAGGCCTTTTCGCAAGCCTTTTTACCAAGCACAGGCCTCTTCTCCCTTTTCACAGAGGGGGTTCTTCAGAGGGAGAGGCAGAAGGGGGATGAGCAGGGCTTCATCCACTCCTCAGCCTAAGGCCCCTGCCAAGCAGACACCCTGATGGGTCTTCCCGCGTCAACTCTCCTATTCCAGTAGGGGGCAGGCTGGCTTACTTTGTCCAGGACTGGATGTCTATTACCTCAGACAAGTGGGTCCTGGAAGTAGTAAGCCAGGGACTGGTTCTCAGCTTCAAAACATTTCCGAAGATGAGAGTCAGATCTTTTCCACCTGCAGGTCTCTCGGAAACCCTTGCCCTAGAGGCAGAGGTTTCATCTCTTCTGGCCTTAGGAGCCATAGAGAGAGTTCCTGCCCTACACGGGTCTGTACTCCAGGTACTTCCTTACCCCAAAAAAGACAGGGGAGTGACGACCCATCCTAGACCTAAGATACTTGAACAAACATCTTTTAAAACCAAAGTTCAAGATGGTAACTCTGGGAATAATTCTTCTCTCTCAAAGGCCAGGGGACTGGATAGACTCCCTGGACCTCAAAGATGCCTATTTTCACATTCCCATCAGGTGCTCCCACAGAAAGTACCTCAGGCTACTATCAGTTCAAAGCAATGCCCTTTGGTCTAACATCAGCCCCAATGGTTTTCACAAAGGGCCTGGCAGTAGTCGTTGCCTTACTAAGAAGGCAAAAGATTTCCATTTTTCCATATTTGGACGACTGGCTCATAGTGGGCCAGTCCCCAGACCAAGTCAAGTCAGACCTGCAAGTGACCCAGCAAGTGCTCACTTCTCTAGGATTTCTTCTCAACCCTCCCAAGTCGGTTCTCGAGCCAGTGCAGCTCTTTACCTTTATAGGGGCAGAACTGGATACTGTCAAAGCAAGAGCCTTTCTTCCCCTGGAAAGGGCAAGAGTTCTCATAGAATTGGCTTCTTCCTTCAGGTGTCTCGACCAGCAAGGCATTTCCTCCAGCTCTTGGGCCACTTGGCAGCTTCTACAGCAGTGGTCCAAGGGGCAAGATTCCAGATGAGGGACATTCAGTTCCATCTGAGGGCCTTTTGGTCCCAAATGAAGGATTCCCTTACCAAACTGATCCCAGTGACTCAGACCCTGATCCAAGCCCTTCAACGGTGGCAGGATCAGGACAATTTAAGGCAAGGGGTCCCATTTGCCACTCAGTCTCATTTAGTGGTCCTTACCACGGATGCTTCCCTCCTGGGCTGGGGAGCCCATCTGGGGGCCCTCACTGACCAGGGACTATGGTCCCCTCAGGAATCCCTTCTCCATAGCAATCTCCTAGAACTCAGGGCAGTTTTTCTGGCCCTGCAAGCTTTCTCTGTCAGTGCAGAACAAGGTGGTTCAAGTCAGAATAGACACCACCACCACCATGTGGTACATCAACAAGCAGGGAGGCATGCAGTCTACGGCCTTGTACACAGAAGCCATGAAGTTGTGGTCCCTGGCTTATTCCCTGCAAACCTCTCTGATAGCAGTCCACCTTCCAGGGAAGGACAATGTGCTAGCAGATGCACTGAGCAGGATCTCACAGGGCCATCACGAATGGTCCCTGGACCCTCTGGTCTTGAAGGTGATTTATTTCAAGGTGGGGCACTCCAGAGATGGATCTCTTTGCAGCCCCAGACAATCACCAACTTCCTCTCTTTTGTTGCAGACCCCCAGTCTTGGGCTCAGTCCCTCTGGATGCTCTGATTCTGAACTGGGAAGGGACATATCTTCCTGGACATAAGTCTCTATCACTCATTCACACTGTTGGGATCTGCGCTGGAGGCACTAGGACCCATCGGGAGCAAACTTTTTTTTACCGGAGGGTTGGCGCCAGAGATGGAGCCACGAGGAACGGCGCCATGAGCCCCAGTTCGCGCGGCAATGACCATCTCGGCGTCGACCCTCCAACCGCCTCAGTTCCTTTTTTCCCCACCGTCAAGTGCGCTTCAGTGACGACGTCGCTCGCCCTCCGGGAGTCAAACTTCAAACTAGCATAGTTTTCAGTTTTGTTATTTTGTAGTATTATCTCGATAAAGTATCGCTTAGTTTACTTTATTCTAAAAATAAAGAAGTCTCAGCCTACTTTGGCCAGGTCTACCATGAGCAGGTCAGGTGGCGGTGAGGAGACTTTGGCTGTAGAAAGCTGTTCAGTCAGTCGGGCTGGGTCCGGTGCGCCGCCTTCTCTGGAGGGTCTCAGCAGCAGTCAGTCAATGCCGGGAGATGGGCGGTCCCCGAAGCATAAAATAAGCGGTCGCATTCTCGGCACCATTCGACCTCGAGCTCTTCTTGACCCCACAGGTCTAAAAGAAGGCATCACTCGGTACGCCCTCTGGTATATCTGCGTGTAGGCGTTGGTTATCGGGGCTAGTTGCGGTCTCCTCCTTCGGAGTCGCCAACCCCTGCTTCTAGTAGCCAACGGCTTCAACAGCGGAGCCCTACCCCGCCCGCAGGCAGGTCTTCAAATGAGCAGTTTCATCAGTGGACCGCTCTTATGGAGCAATGGGCTTGGAGGTTGGTCCAGCTACCTGGTTCGGTCTCTCATGCGCTTTTGGGCTCATTAGGAGACCGGGTAGGGCGGTTGGATTTTCCTGGTCGCGCGGCACCTTTGGTGCTGTCGACTCCGCATTTAGCAGTTCCCCCCCTCACATGGCTACGGTGCAGGGGGCCACACCGATGCCCTTATCTCCTGCTTTTCTTCCTTCAAAACCTGTTTTTCACTGTCTGGGGGTGTTTCCAGTGCCTACGGCGCCGTGCGGCTTATCAGTGCTGTCCTCGGCGCCGGTGGTGCGCTCGGCGCCGTCCTCGGCACCGTGCGGCTTCTCGGCACCGTTTTGGCACCGGCGTGGTCCCTCAGTGTTGTTTCGGTGCAGCGTGGTCCCTCGGCGTCGTTCTCGGTGCCGTGCCACCTCCCTGCGCCCCGCCGGGGGCTCTCGAAACTCCTCCTTCTCTCGCTTTCCTTCTTCCCTCTCTTCTGATTTTCATTCCTTTCCTGTCCATGCAGTCCCCCCGGACTGTCAGGAGATGACATTGAGCCTGACCCAGACCTTCGGTTGGGTGGTAATAGGCGAGAAGCAGGATCTATTACTGCTACAGAGCCTGTGGTCGAGGACCTGTCATTCAAGTCTCTGCTGAAAAATCTGAGTTCCACTCTTTCTCTCCAGACTACAGACATCGATCCTGGGAAATTAAGACTCCAATACCTTCATGCCTCGGAGATCCTACAGATTTGACTCCTCCGGTTCAGCCTTCCTTCGGAACGCTGTCTCAAATGGTATGGAATAATCCTGCTCTCACCCCTTTGGTGGCTAAATCCATAGATAGGAAATATTCAGCCCCAAGGATCATCCCATTTTGGCATCTCAAGCTTTTGCGGATCCTATTGTAGTCCTGGCAGAGAATGATAAGGTCGTTCTTCCTCAAACTAGTACAGCTCGACCTATTAACAAAGAATCTCATAAGATAGACACCTTAGGTAAGAGAGTCTTTGCTGCTTCTACCTTAAGTATGCGTATTGCCAGTTACCAAGGCTATTTCTCCCAGTATGAGTATATCCTGTGGCACTCTATCAAGCAGATGGTTGAAGCTCTTCTGGAGTCGGATGCAAAGCCAGAGCTTCTTCAAACCATTACCAGAGGTATCGAATCTAACAACCAGCAGGTTAAAGCAGCCATGGATGCTTTCGACACTGCTTCCCGTTTAGCGGCTGCTGGTATTTGCACCCGCCGTCATTCCTGGCTGCGTACTTCGGGCTTCACGAATGACGCATAGCAGCAGGTAATGGCGTTGCCCTTTGAGGGTGCATATCTTTTTGGTCCTCAGGTAGAGCATGCTCTAGAAGCTACACAAAAGACTAGGTCAGCCATTAAGTTGGCTCGACCCCCTCCTGCCCCCTTTCGAGGGCATGTCAATAAACGTCAGTTTCATAATCGTCAGTCCTTTCAAGGCAGAGGAGGTTTCCATAAAAACCAACCTGCCCAACCTCGGAAGAAGGCACAACAGAAAGCACAAGGTCCCAAAGCGCCCAGCGCTACCTTATGAATTGCTGGCCCAAGTCCCATCTCAGCTGCCCAAGGTGGACTTTTCCTCTCCGGTGGGAGGTCGTCTGATGCACTTCTACAACCAGTGGAAGTCCATAACCTTGGACAAATGGGTCCTCCTGATAATTCGCGAGGGGTATTCACTCAATCTTCTGGAGACCCCTCCGGATCGTCCTCCCAAATGGCAGCCCAGGCTGTCGACCCTTCAGTCAGACCTTCTCGCTGCCGTGATTCAGGGCCTTCTAAACAACAGGGCAGTAGAAGTGGTGCCGCTGCATCAACGGAACACGGGGTTCTACTCCCATTACTTTCTGGTTCCAAAGAAGTCCGGGGGAATGCGCCCCATTCTAGATCTCAGAAAGCTAAACAAATTTCTCCTCAAGGAGAAATTCAAAATGATTTCACTAGGAACCCTGTTGCCTTTGCTTCATCAACACGACTGGCTAGCCTCCCTGGATATGCAGGATGCTTATCAGCACATTCCTATTCACCTGAGGCATCACAAATTCCTGAGGTTTGTGGCTCTGGGACAACATTATCAGTTCAGAGTCCTGCCCTTTGGGCTATCCTCGGCGCTGCGGGTTTTTTACAAAGTGTTGTGCAGTTCTCGCAGCACACCTCAGAAAGGTCGGGATACAGGTGTTCCCTTATCTGGACGATTGGCTTCTAGCAAGCCCTTCCAGGCAAGGGACTCTGGACGCTGTAGAGACGACCTCTCGCCTCCTTACGTCCATGGGAGACCTGCTGAACCTCAAGAAGTCGCAACTACAGCCCTCCCAGAGGCTCCTTTTTATAGGGACTCTTCTGGACACCTCCTGTGCGAAGGCTTTTCTTCCAGAAGACAGAAAGAACGATATCCTTCAAATGGCCCATCACATCGGGGAGAACAGCTCAGTTACAGCTCTCGATGCAACGGATGCTAGGCCTCATGGCATCCTCAGTGTTCACTGTACCCCTAGCACGTCTGCACATGAGAACCACTCAGTGGTCCCCAACCTCGCACCCCACAGTCCTATCTCATCTAGGTGACAGAACCTTTAAAGAGATCACTCACCTGGTGGTCTCAAGAGAGCAATCTCCTGGACGGATATCCTTTTGCTCCTCTGGACCATCAGATCTCCATTACCACGGACGCATCCCTAATGGGGTGGGGAGCTCACTGTCAGGCTCTCCACACTCAAGGTGTGTGGACTCAAGTCGAGTCCCAGCTTCACATAAATGTCCTAGAAATGAGAGCTGTCCTTTATGCGGTCCGGCGGTTGAAGGACATTCTCTGTCACAAGAACATTCTCCTTCAAATGGATGACAACAGTGAATGTATTACATCAAGCAGGGTGGTGCTCATTCTTACCCCTTATGCAGGGAAGCAATGAGGGTATGGGAATGGTGCTTGGAGCACAAGGCTCTAATTCAAGCTGTCTACCTACCGGGAATACAAAACGAGCTGGCAGACCGTCTCAGCAGAACAGAGACAGATCCTCATGAGTGGTCTCTCGACTCAACCATAGTTCAGTCACTATTCGAAGAGTGGGGAACTCCAGACCTGGACCTTTTTGCATCCCCACTCAACGCAAAACTGGCTCTCTTCTGCTCCAGAAATCCAGTGCCTGGCATTTTCTGTTAGGATGCGTTCAGGCTGCAGTTGACAAACTGCTTTCTTTACGCCTTTCCACCTCTTCCTCTAATTCAGAGAGTGCTCCTCAAGTTCGAATCCCAGGGGGACAAAATGATTCTCATTGCTCCCTTCTGGCCTCGACAGCTGTGGTTTCCATTTCTCAACAGTATGTTGGCAGTCCCTCCGAGACCTCTTCCCCTACAGATGAACCTTTTGACTCAGGGGCCGGTGGTCCATCCCAACCTGAGATCACTTCACCTTCACGCTTGGCTCCTGAAGAAGTAGAAGTAAACTGGTTCAATGTCTCTCATAGGGTTTCAGATATTTCTCTGGCTGCACGGAAGCCAGCCACTCGGAAAACTTACACAGCTAAGTGGAAGCGTTTTTCGCTCTGGTGTGCAACGTTCTCTTTGAATCCTTTTTCCTGTTCACCAGATAAGGTTCTGGAGTACCTCTTGGACCTCTCAAATTCAGGTCTGCAGTACTCTACAGTCAAAGTTCACCTTAGTGCCATTTCAGCGTATCATGAGCCAGTTTTTTCCTTAACGCTAGCTCAATTACCTGTGGTTAAGCGATTTCTTAAAGGAATTCTGCATATCAAACCTCCTACAAGACGTCCAGTTGCAGCCTGGGACATTAATCTTGTGCTAGACATGCTCACTCGGAAACCTTTTGAACCTCTGGCCACCTGTGAGCTAAAATTTCTCACCTGGAAGACTGCCTTCCTAGTGGCCATTACCTCAGCTCGCAGGGTCTCTGAGATATATGCCCTGGTCACAGATCCTCCGTACACTGTGTTCCATAAGGACAAAGTAGTCCTTCGGACCCATCCGAAATTTCTTCCTAAGGTTGTGTCAGAGTTTCATCTAAACCAACCTCTAGTCCTTCCCTCTTACTTTGCAGACTTCCAAAATGAAGAACGATCCTTCATTCTTTGGATGTTAACAGAGCTTTGCGTTTCTACCTAGATAGAACCAAGGATTTTCTCAAAGCCCAGCAACTGTTTGTCTCCTTCAGCAAGACCCGGCTGGGTCAACCTGTCGCTATCAGATATATCTCAGCATGGTTAGTAGCATGCCTTCGCCACTGCTATTCCATGGCACAGGTTAAGTTGGAGGGTAGGGTTTACGCTCACTCTACTAGAACGTTCGCGGCATCCCTAGCGGAAATTCGCAACGTGCCCATTGCAGACATTGCAATGCGGCCACCTGGAGCTCAGTGCACACTTTCATTAAACATTATGCACTGGATGTCCATGCCAGATGACATTCTTCCTTTGGCAGAGCCATCCTTAATGGACTTCTGTCCTAGAGACGTGAGCTCTTGGTCTCTCCCACCACCCTCTCGGGGGATTATTAGCCTAGTACTCTCCCAATAGTGTGAATGAGTGGTGGAGACTTATGTCCAGGAAGATATGAAAATTACGTACCTACCGTAATTCTTGATCTTCTTGGACGAGTCTCCACCACTCATTCACACGCCCACCCTCCATCCCCCAAGCTCACCTCTGTTGTTGGTCTTCACTCCCTCAAATCTTGAGGCTGTGAAGACTTCTTTGTTGACCCTTCTTATATGGGTCGCCCAGACTATCTTATGTCCGGTTTTTAGGTTAGGTTACCCTTCTAGGTTAAGTTACGCTGCACCTCCTTGGTAAAAAAGGTACTGAGGTGGTTGGAGGGTCAACGCTGAGATAGTCATTGCCACGCGAACTGGGGCTCGCGGTGCCATTCCTCGTGGCTCCATCTCTGGCGCCGACCCTCCAGCAAAAAAGTTTGCTCCCGATGGGTCCTAGTGCCTCTGGCGCAGATCCCAATAGTGTGAATGAGTGGTGGACACTCGTCCAAGAAGATCAAGAATTACGGTAGGTACGTAATTTTCATTTCTGTATGCTTTCCCTCCCTTTCCTCTACTGTTCAAAGTTTTAGTCAAGATAAGGACACAAACATGCAAAGTGATTCTGATTGCTCCAGATTGGGCCAGACAGCCTTGGTACCCCCTGTTGCTGTCCCTAGCAGTCCATCTTCCCCATCTCTTCCCAGGAATTACAACCTGGTAACCTCCTCTCAGGGGAGGATTTGGTACCCCATCTTTAGTCTCTCAATCTCAAGGCATTGCTCTTGAAGAGTTAGAGTATGCAGATTTGCATCTCTCTCAGGGGGTTCTGGATATTCTCAAAGCCTCTTGAAAGCCCACCACTAGAAAGATCTATAACTCCAAATGGAAGAGATTCAGCAATTGGTGTTCCAAGCAACATATTTCCCCAGACATTGCTGAATTTCCTACAGTTCTGGATTATATGGTCCATCTTAATTGCCTAGGCCTCAGACCAGCTACTCTCAAGGTACACTTGTCAGCTGTCTCTGCTTTTCTGTCAGTGGGGAAGTCTTCCTCACTATCATCTCATCCTGTGTTCTGTAAATTTTTCAAGGGATTGCTTCATACCAATCCTCCATTTAGAGACCCTGCCCCTGCTTGGGATTTAAATGTTTGCATTGCTCAATTGATGCAACCTCCCTTTGAGCCTATGTCCTCAGTACAGCTTAAGTACTTGACTTGGAAAACTGTGTTTTAGTAGCAATTACCTCTGCCAGACGTATCAGCGAACTACAAGCCCTGTCAGTGGAACCTGATTTTATCTCCTTTCATAGGGATAAAGTGGTCCTTAGAACCAATAGAAGGTTCTTGCCCAAAGTGGTTTCAGATTTCCACCTGAATCAGTCTTTCTTCCTGTTTTCTTCACTGATCATTCCTCTTCAGAAGAGAGGAGGCTACACAGTTTAAATGTTAAAAGGGCCCTTAGCTACTATATAGAGCATACCAAGGGTCACAGGTTTGATTCCCTCCAGTTGTTCCTCACTTATGGAGAAGTGGGAAAGGGCAAACCTGCCACCAAGAGAACTATTGCCAGGTGGATTGTGTCTTGTATACAATCCTATGAAAAACTAGGAAAAATTCCACCCTCAGGCCTGAGGGCACACTCCACCAGAGGTACAGCTGCTTCCCTGGCTGCTGCCAGGGATATTCCTCTCTTAGAAATTTGTCAAGCAGCCACCTGGAAAACAGTCCATACCTTTACCAAGCATTACTCTCTGAATATCCAGGCTAGAAATGATGCTCAGTTTGGCACAGCAGTACTTCAGAGCTTATTCCCAAAGTAGGTTCTGTCCCTCCTCCATGGAAGTACTGCTTGGTAGTCTGCAATAGTCAGAATACAGCAAGACTTCATGTTGTTTGAAAAAAAAATTACTCACCTTAGTAACTATGTTTCTTCTAATGGAGTCTTGTTGTATTCTGACCTCCCACCCTGCCTCCCCTCTCAGAACCTAGTTTTGGGAAGTGGGCTGGCAGGTACAGTGTTGCACCTCAGGGGTGTACCTTGTACCCTCCCTCTTCAGGGTGGGGTATTTGTTTTTGTTAATGTTATGTTGTTGTCTAAATATAGTATTGTCACTACCTCTTTTTTCTTGAGTTCTCGACTTGTCTTTTGGGATCCAAATTGTTGCCTTTTGGCCATATACCACACAATTTCCATATGTTAGTACTTACTTAGTTTTGCTCGTAAGAATCTGACAGTTACATTGGTAAGTACCAGAGACACAGGTTTGAAAACCGAGCTCGAGCTCATCGTTCTATGCTCATGCATAGAGTTAACTCTTTCCTTTCTGGGCAGTTCAAGTGCTGGGGCTAACTGCATAATGTCAGAATACAGCAAGACTCCATTAGAAGAAACAACATTACTATGGTGAGTAATTTTTTCCTCTCCTTCCTTTCTCTCTCTTTCGCTCTTTCTTTCTTGTGCTGCTGCCCAATGGCTGGGACCCTAAGGCCAGTTAGAGAAGTTATTTTCCCTCTGTTCCCTGGTTGGCTTATTCCTTTTTCAGTTTATATCCTTTCCTTCTCCTATCCTTTGGCTCCTCTTTGGTTTTCTCTATCCCCCTTTTGTTTCATCCTCTCTGGCAGAACAGAACTGGGGTGGAGGAGGGTGGCCAATCCTCATGCGCCACGCAATGCGTTGGCCTCATGGGCGGTGCCAATGGCACAGACCCACCCCCCAAAAGCTCCCATGCAGGTGCGCACCTCCGGCTTACACTCGGCAGTAATGAATGGTGAAGATACAAGAGAAGATCATGAATTACGGCAGGTACATCATTTTCTTTTCTAGGAGTGGTATATGATGTGCATCCACACGACCTCCCCAGGCAAGTGGCACATCAGTCTTTCTTTCCAGTAGGTAAGATCTGAAGTGTCAGGGCGGTGCCGAGGTAGTTACCACCTGGGTGGGTGGGAAGAGCCAGCTTGAAGACATTCCGGCAGGATTTAAAGGGGAAAGGAACACTCCCAGAGAAGTGTGGATATACATCATATACCACTCCTAGAACTACTGATACAGGTCAGTAACCTGTCTTTACTTGACTAACACTGAGTTTTCTGAGCAAATTTTCACCACTTGGGACCTGAGCTGCTCCTGAAAATGGAGACTGAAACACTGACAGCATCCCTAATATACGTATCTGAGGATCTTCCCTGTGTCAGTCTTAACCATTCATCACTGTTGGATGACTGGCCTGAGACAGGCACCCCGTGAGAGAGTTTTTTTTGGGGGGGGGAGGGAGGAGCTGGTGACACCCACAAGGCCGACGCATTGTGTGAGTGCATGCGGGTTGGGCAGTAACAGCTGTTGGATCCTCCTTCACCTCAGTTCTGCTTCGGCCATTGAGACAGCACCTCACTCGAATTACTGCGCCACCTAGTTCAACGTAGACACCTTCTGGAGCCTTGCTTCCTCAGGGCCGTTCTACACTGTCCGCCTCCTTCACCGTGACTCCACCTTGGTTCTGCAGTCTACTCGACACCGTTTACCTCCAATCCGGTAAGATCTTTCCTTTTATTAAGCAGCGTCAAATCTTTCCTGTTTTTGATTTTACCATACATGTCATGCCTGGTCCTCAGGACAAGAAACAGTAGAAGAAAATGGGTTGGCTTCCCATGCGTTGGTGTCCCTGCTGCTGACAGATTTCCGTTACCAACCAGCATGACGTTTGCCTCACCTGCCTTGGACATGAGCACGACATGGATTCCTGTGACACCTGCTTCTCTATGGACCACCTTGTTCTGGAGCACCACATGTTAAAAGTCAGCAGGGCTCCGCCGATTTTCAGGGGGCGATAGTGCTCATGTCTGTCCAAGAGCAGGACTTTCAGCCCTTCCTCTGGGTCCCTTCCCGGGCCTACATGGTCCGGTGAAAATGGGGCCTCCTCCTCTTCGTGCCTTGCCATAGAGGAGGTTCCTACCATGGTGCCAGAGGTCCAGTTTGGCTCTGTTCGGGGCCGGGATCACCGCTCTGGCAGTCACCACTTCAGAGGTGCAGGCTCCCCCATTATCGGTGCCCACAGCTGTGGATCCCAGCGTGGGGCATTCCTTGGTGCTGCCCAACAGCACCATCTCAGATCCCGGGGCTGTCCGCAGCTCCAGTGACTGGGGAGACAGCGTGAAGGGTGTGGGGTTGGCTTGTGGCGCCGCTTGCAGCAGAACCCCCAGGGCCGCTGATCCAGAGCTCCTCTGGATTGTCTCCTCTTCAGAGTTGGACGATTTGGAGGCTGTTCCAAACTGGAGGCCTGACTCTTCGGAGTCAGAGGGTTCTCCATGACCTAGTACCCTTGCACCTCCCCATGTGTTCCTCCTGTGACCCTGGTGACTGCAGCTTGCGAAAGCTCTCGAGCCAATGGCAGCACGATGTGTTGACTGCGGGCTACCAGTCCCACTGCTGCAGGAGTGCAGTCTGGATCTTGGGGGAATGGGTGGCTGCTGTCCCGGTGCCATCCCCTCTATCAGGATCAAGATTGGGCCCCCCTCCTCTGCAAACCCCTCAGTTGTCAAATTGGGGGTTCTTGGACTGAGTACAAGGAGAGAGCCTCCTTGGAGTTGACAGGGTTGAGGGGGCAGGGTGAGGGACGCTGGCACATTTCCGGCGCTAGGGGAGGAGGAGCCGCAGTGCTGAACCCTGTTTCTCTCATTCATCCCCTTCTAGAGAGGTCTCATTGGGTGGGGCTGGGGACTGCCCTTCTGGATCCATGTGGCCCTGGTCTGCTCATAGGGTAGCTCATCCTACAGGGTTAAGTCCCAACTGATTTACGTTCCTTAACAGGTCGGTGAATTTACAGACCTGCGGATTCCCCCTCATACCAGGTTCGCCTGTAGATTCTTCTAGCCCTGGCAGAGACGCGTCATGTCCGGTGACGGGCTTGCCCATGCTGCTGCATCCAGCTCCCCTTCTCCCAGGCCATGTGGGTCCTCTGGGACCTTTGACCTGGGAACAGTTCAGAATCCCGGGCTGCAGATTTCCCCCAGTATATTAGGGCCATGGACAAACAGGTCTTTCGACCGGTTCCCCCTCCTCAGCCAGAATCTGACTCTACAAGTTCCTTGCCCTCTTCATCTTCCTCCACAGAGGAAGAGGAGCCCTCTGTCAATTTGTCCTCAGACGCTGATCAGGCTCAGTATCAGTGTTCCTAGTGAGGCTAGTCAGGGACTTGCACATTTCCCGTTATGCTTGTCACAATGCCGAGCATGTGACGCAAGCCTTCTTGGGCGAAGTCGGGGCACACCATTTGGTGGTCCAATCCTCACCAGTTCCTTTCCAGGAGGTGTTGTTCAGCACCTAGCAGCTTCAATATTCCTCGGATCCAGCCCCATGGACAGCTGGAGACAGTACTGTGCAACCCGGGGGTCTCCGGGCTCTCTACCTCATCCCATTTCAGGACTGACACGTCTGGACACCCCTTTCAGGGCATAGACCCCCATCCATGACCAACCCCTAGATCCTCCCTGGAGTTCGATCGGCTGGGGCGGAGAGTTTTCTCCTCTGCACGGATGATGCTTTCTATTTCACATCGGGTGCCCCACGCTACCTAGAACAGGCATCTGTGGATGATGCTGGGCCAGGTGGCTAGCGCTGCTGCCTGATTTGGAGGCTACCCGGCAAGCCATAGCCCTCTTTGCTATAGGTCTGGAGTTGGCAAGGCACCAGTCAAGGGCAACTTAGAACACCAATGAAGTCACTTCATGACTTGCAGGGACAGCGATCTGTATTAGGCATACGGCATGGCTTCACCTTTCGAGGTTGTCAACTTTGGCCCGGCGTAGGTTAATGGCCTCCTCCTTCCAAGGGACCTATCTCTTCTCCCACAGGGTGAAACGGGAACTACAGGGGTGCCTTCCTTCCCCTAGGAGTCAGGGGACCCTGCCTCGTCCTGACCAGTCCCAGGCCTAACTGGCTAGTGGAGGGTCCCTTCACTCCCCCCCCAATTTTCCCCTTGGGGGCAGAGGGATGTTATTCTCTCAGGGATTCCTGGGCCCCCTTTAGGGGAGCTCAGTACTCATCCAAGAGTAATAAATGGTGAAGACTGAACCAGGAAAGATACGAAAATTGCATATCTACCATAATTCTTGATCTTCATTCATCACTGAATCCCTGCCACCTTCCCCTCACAAGGCCTCAGTCCCTAAGCCGTACCACCTCCCTACTCGCCCCCGTTTCTTCCGTTGGATTTATTTTCCCCTCCACTATGGCTGGCACGTCAAGCGGCTTCTGGGGGGTGTCAGAGGTGGGCAAGTAGGGCCCCTTTTGGGGCTTCATAAGGTCTTCTGGTGGGCCCCTCCCTTATCCTGAGCTGCTCTCTTGGGCCAAGCTATCCCCTTAGTTCACCAACCTGGAGTCCTCTGGGATGAGGAGGCTCTGAGGCTGACTAATAACTCCCTTACCCCTTGTTGTTTTCTCCTATACTTGTTGTTCCTTCTCCCCCGCCCTCTGAAATCTTTGGTTTCCCTTACAGTAACAATGGGGGGAGCAGGAAATGCCCCTTGGAAATTGGGATTCGGGGGGGCTTACCCATTTACGGGATTCTCCCTTGAAATATCCCTTAAAGGATCTCCTGATCAGCTTTAATCCTTGATGGATCTTGGTTTCCCTCTCTCCTCCCGCTCCCCCTCAAATTTCTTTCTCTATCTCTCTTTCCTCCCTTCCTGCCCTTTGGCTGTCCATGAACTGGGACCTTTCTTGGCCCATAACCTCCCAGGTTCCTCTCCTACTCTGTCCTCTGGTTGGCTTATTTCTTTTTCAGTTTACTTCCTTTCACTGTCTCTCGGGCTCCCTTGCCCCGTCCTTTTTTTCTCTATACCTCCTTTTTCCTTCTGTCTCTGTGGCGTGGAGAAGGATCCAATGGTCATTTATGGCCAACCTGCGAGTGCCACGCAATGAGTTGGCCTCATGAGCAGCGCCAGCGCCTCCCTCCAAAAAAAATACATTTCCTGCGGGGTGCCTGTCATCAGCCAGTCACCCAACAGTGATGAATGGTGAAGATCAAGAATTATGGTAGGTATGTCATTTTCATGTTTTGTTTATCCTCCCTCTAAACACCCTGGACTGAAGTGTCCTGAACAGTGCTCCAACCCAGGAAGCTGGCATCTATTGTCAGAATCTGCTCATGAGGGAAAGAAAGTGAGGATCCCATCACCAGGTTCCCCAAGTCTTCCAACCATGTAAGGGACTGATGACGCAAGGTGGAAATCAAAATGAAGATTGGATATCGGAATCTAGTGAGATAGAAGACATGTCTGGAGGGGCCTCATGTGGAGGCAAGCACATGAAACTAGTTCTGCAATGGCAGACATCAGACCCAAGGTTTGGCAAGAGCAGTGAGCGGACACCACCTTCTGCGATCTTGGGTGCCAAACGCCCTACTGAGGAGTTTCCACTCTGGTTAGGGAGAACACAACTTTCTGTAGATCCATTCAGAAATAGGCTTCCGGATGTTCCAGTCCCTGAGACAGAGCAAATGAGCTCTTCTCTTTTTTGACTATATAGCTGAATTGTTCCAGGACTTATAATGAGGACCTTGCTGGTTCTGATGAAGTTTTATCAGAAGATCATCCAGGGAAGGATAATGATGATGACTCTCCCCCCTGTACAAGGCAGGCAACAGTCACTATCCGGGCATTCATAAAGACCCTCTGTGTAGATTCCAGGATGAAGGGGAGTGCCTTGTATTGAAAATGCTGATTCTAAACTGCAAACCTTGGAAATGTTTGGTGAGCATGGCAGAGTTTGAAAATGAGAGGTATCTATCCAAAAGATTGTTGGAAACCAGGTAATCCCCCAGCTGCACAGCCCTAATAATGTATTTCATTTTGTTAACGGAGTGAACCCACTTGGCCCAAAGGTCCCTTATTCAGTGGCAACCCGGAATTAGTTACATAGAGACCTATTTGATGTATAGCATTATAGAGTAACAAATGAATTACAGGAACAAACACCAAAGAGCATTACATTTCTGAGGTACAATCCATTTTGGGAGGGAAATGCATCTTAACACATTAGACTAGACAGGAGGTGACTTCAGACAATGATGGATTAATAAAAGCAACTATGTTTTAAGGAAATGAGCACTGGATCCCAGTTGAGCATTATTACACTATAGTAATGGACAGAGGGACTCCACTGTGAACTTGGTTTGCCTCATGAACCTGTCAAGATTCTGCAGATCCAAAACTGGACAAATGAGTTTGACTTTTTCAGCACTACAATGTAGATTGAGTAGAACCCTTGCCCCCCTCACTGGAGGGGGTGCCAAAACTAAAGCTCCAATTTGGAGCTGATGGTCCAGGTTCTAGTCCACCACTTCTGTTTTTACTGAATTTCTGCAGTTGAAAAGAACAGGCCTCTTAAGGGCATGGTAGAGAATTGTTGTGATTTGTGTCCATCTTTGAAAAAAATTTCTAAAGATGTCCCTGAGAGACAAGTTAGTCCTGGGTAGCCTCCTGCAGACAATATTCCCCTTCCTTCCAGCGCCTTTGGTGAATCTGTGTGAGAAGGATCCTCCATTGTGTGATAACATGAAACCAGCAAAGGAACATCTACCTGGCTGATCTTGAAAGTCTTGGAAAGAACAAAAACTACCTCTGTGATGCCAAACTCGTCCAAAACCCCTTCCCCTGAAGGGGTAATGGAGATCTGCTGACCTATGAAAATTTGCAACTGGTCCTTCTCATCTTTGGTACCTTTTTAGCAGCTCCTCCAATTTTGGCCCAAACAATGTATTACCAGAGAAAGGAACACAATACAAGTATGCCTTGGAGGTCTGGTCTGCAGACCAGTGTCGTAACCAGACTCCTCTCATACCTGAAACTATGGCAGAGGAACACCTGGATAAAAGTTGTAGGCTTTCACCAATGGTATCTCTTAGGAAGGAGGATGCCAAGACAAGAGTACGAAAACGACACTGGGGACTGCTCTAGAAAACCACCTGAGAGCTGAATTGACACCTAGCCACATAGAGCCCTGTAAACTAGGAAAGAGCATGCATAAGCTCTAATGTTAGACCATGCTGCAGAAAAGGTATGTGGACTGGCTGTGTCTACCTTATTCCCGTCAGTGAGAGCAGATGTCCCCTTGATTGGGACTGGGGAGTGCGTAACTATGTTAACCATAAAGTTTCAGGGATTGGTGGGACTTCCAATTTTTCTTTGTTTGTTAAGCATAGCATCCTGAAAAGGATCACATTTAGCCCTGCTTTTTCCTACTGACTCCCAACCTCTTCTGGTTGATCACTTGGTCACAATGCTGGAAGCTCGGAAAGCAGTTGGGAGGGTTTCTGGAAGTGGAATTTTGAGTTCACCGGTAGCGGGCCACTGACTAAACCTCTGCAATTTTATCTTTCGCCAGGATTCAGACACTAAAAAGAACATAAACTGAGAAACGAGTGAAATCAAGGACATCTGCGTGCACTCGGACTATCTGTCCTCCTCTGGAGGAGTACTGCCTTTATCCGGTGGCTCAGCAGCAGCAGCTGGGTCAGCAGATTCTTCGTCAACGCAATTCTTGCCTGGGTTATACTGGAACAGAGCGCAAAAAAAATCAAAGGGAAGCCTAACAATTAGGCAGAGCACCTTGGCATGCTACAGTACATCCTCACGTGTGTTGAATACCCCCTTGGCCTGAGCAGCCCCCAAAGCATCAGTTTTCTCCAGTGCAACCTGTATTTTTTAAGCCTTGAAAATATCACTTTAATGTCCTCATAGGGATTAGAGCTGCCAGATGTACCTTCCCCTGTGACACCAGTGGCCTCGTGTTGGGGGCCAAAATTTCTAGGCTTGCTTGACTGGCACAGAGCCATAGCGAGAATGCCTGTCTTGTGGAAGGCTTTGCATTTTTTATTTTATATAGAAAATGGTCCACGGAATGCCATAGTGTCAATAAGAATGCCAAACTGCCACATACAGAGTAAAAAAAAAAAAATAATCTGAAAAACCTTTGTTTGCACTGCCTGTTTACTTATTTGAAAACTAGTAACTGGGAAAGACGCACTGAGTCAAGGCTCAGTTCCAGGTGCAACTCAGGGACAAGGGAACAGGAGAAAAGAAATGCACTGCCAAATAATACATTGGTACAAATAAATTGTAGGAGAACCATGTACAAAACTAAAGTGTGGTCACAGTACAGTATGGGATACCTATCCAAGTACAAATAAAGCAGCAGCAAGGTCCAGAGTACATAAAGACAATACAGTATGGGGGCACTAGAGAGCCGATCTCGCAGCAGGACGTCTTCCAGATCAGCTCTGCAACCTAGTTCAGAAACATTTTATTTTAAATAATGTAAAGTCGGACAAAGTCGTTGGGAAGATCGAAAATATGATCCCTGAAGTCACCAGCTTTCTAATGAACCTAAATGTAACATGGGAAAAACAAAACCTACCAGCTCAGCTGAGTCTAAAACCACCACAACAAAGCAAGGACAGGCCTGTGAGATTGTAAGTCATGGGGTAGGGCTTGATGCAGAGGGATTGCAAGCACCTCCGTGGCAACAAATCTTGACAACAGTACAATCTATGGACAATAAGACAGCCTACACTGAGGGTGGAACAGTGTAGAGTCGTCATCCATGAGGTCAGGCTCCCCCCACCATGCAGCAATATTTAAACTGCATAGATAGGCGCGGCTGCGGCCTTACTTTTGAGAAGCTGCAGGAGGAAATGCCGCAAGGAAGTAAGAAAGTAAGTTTTCACCTCCCACTAAAGATCAACTTGGAACTGAATAAGCGAGTAATATTACAGAACATAAGACATGAGTATCCGTCTTGTTACCTTAGCCATACACTGCAGTACTTGAGGAGACAGTGGAAAACAGAAAATAAATGAAATGGTCTGAAGAGACGCTATGAGCTTGGTGAAATTCCGTACAGGTAAAAAACTTCAATGAACCGATGTGTTATCTGCTGTTTTTGATAGAAGGATGAGATTTTGGTGGCTAGGACCTGTTTTATGGCAAACTTTTTCAATATGAAGGAACAAAGAAAAATGTGACTTGAATAGACATACAGCGTTGAGATTAAATAGCAGACTAGAGCGTCTTTATGGGGAAAGGATTTTAAGAGATGAGATAACAGAAATGCATGGGTGTTAAGCATACGAAATGAAAAGGAAGTGTCCTTTAAACTATTAGAATGGATTTCGATATTATTTTTATATATATTTCATATACAGATTACAAAACAGTGGCAATCTTAAGGCTATATGAGATGAGAATTCTTAAAGGGGCAGTTTTTTTTTTTATTTGAAGGTGAGATATATGAAGTTATAATTTGTAAGTAACTACTAATATGTATATATATGGAAATGTTTATGACTGGGACATTTATATTGCATTTAACGAGAGTTTCATGAGTAAATGTTTAAGGATGAATTTGAACAGAGAAAAGACTTATTGGGATGTTCACTTACTATATTGTGGTAGAGTCTGGTGATAATCTGAATTTTTGTAAGACATTACTTTGAGAATAATATATTTCTATATGGTCTATATATGTAAAACATGAGGGTCTGAAGAAGTGGAGTTTCCATGAAATGTTCCCCAACAATTGTGCTGTTACAAGAATAAAAAAGAATATTTGCTACAAGCAAGTTGTGTTAGAGTGGAGTTCATCCTGTTTATTGATTTGGGACTGACTGGTATTCATTGGATGACCCAAATCACAAGGACTATCTCAAACAGAGAAAGGACAACCTGAGCCCACTGTTGTTCATTACAGTATGATGGAGCACACATTGATACATTAACTAAACTGGAGATGCATGAAGCTGCTATAAAAGAGCCTGGCAGCACAGTTGCTGAAGCTGCTAAGCACTCCACATGTACAGAAGCAGCAGTATGCTCCCTAAAGAGAATACACAACTGAGGGGCTGGTTAGAGGCCCTAGAAAATAAAGCCCGTGCGGGGAACTTACAACTTGTTGGTGTGCTGGAGGGAGTTGAAGGTGCCGACCTACTGAGTTTCCTGAAGGGTTGGATGCACGACTCCATTCCAGTTCCTGGGGACTTTGACTGGGGTGTTCTCAGAAAGTCTTATCGTGTGAACCCAAGAGTCAGGCCTACTTCAACAGATCAACCCAGAACTGTCCTAGTGAGTACGGTGGGTGTAGAGATCCGAGATCAGCTACTATCAGCGGCAAGATCAGCGTAGCCAACTGATGTTGCGGGTCATGATGTAAAGATTTTTCCTGAACCTTTCTTATCAAACTAGAGCATGCCGTAAGTTATTTGATGGTACCATGCAGAGACTTCGAGCACTGGGTATAGTGCACTCATTCTTGTTACCAACGCAGCTCCAGATAGTTTACGGGGGGAAAGCTGGCAATTCAATGATCCTAAGAATGTTGGTCATTGGATCGAGAAAACAGAGAAAGAATTTGATGCCAAGCACGAGGGAATCTTGGAAGAGGCAACATCTGACAATGACTGAGTTGAGTGACTATATTAGGGGACTTTGATCTAACTTAAACAACTGTAGCTGAAAAGGGCTGTTTACTCTGCGATTTCTCCCGATACAGGGAGACACTCTTATATTTGAATACCCTTTTTGTTTTGTTTGTTGGTTTTCCTACTAATCTCCTTATCACCAAGATACAGTGTACCATTTGTTTTATACTGTAGGGGAAGTTACCGACTTTAGATAAGCCAAATTTTTAATTTCGGATACTGTGGTCTATGTATTTTGGGGAGTGATGTGGGATAATGTTAGTCCTATCAGTTATGTTTTAACCTAACTTACAGAGGTTAGAACCTTATAATTGAGACAATGTTATGTTTCACTGTTTGACTTTGCCTGTTTATTTAACATTTCTGAGGAAGAACTTGTTTTTTTTTTCTGACTAGGTGTAATGGTAAATCTGGAATGCATACCTTTATAATCTAATTATAGCAAATGGATAAATAGCAATCAGATGATTGCGGTTACTTTTTTCCTGTTGATACTACCTAAAATGGACCCTCCTAAACTACTGAGTTGGCTGGCATTACTGGACGTTTTATATGGACATCCTCTTAGAAAACCCTCGACTCCTATTGTAACAGATGGCAAGAAAAATACAACTATATATCGACTTTATTGGAACTGATAGTACTGAATGTCGTGTATGAGGAAATACATGTATCTTTTTTACATTTAAAAGCAGTAAACAAAGTATAAAAAAAGAATACAGTATCAGACAAGAGGCCTGTTGGGTGGTGGAGTACATGCCTACCCCCATGGGGGAAGGAAGTGATGAGAAAATGAAAAAAGTAAGCAGGTAGGTGAGACCAAGATGGAAGCCTGACACGTGAATGGTAGGGGCTCCACAGAAACTGATGGCATAAGGGGACCGCAAGATCCAGCCAGTCTGCCTGATATGGGTAACTACCCCCCATTCTTTCTGTGAAATGATACGTTTATGCCTGTCCCAGGCATTTTTGAACCCATTCCCATCCACCCTCTATCTTCAAATTGTGTCCCCTTGTTCTTTGAGAAAAAGAGATGTGCAAGAACAAGGGGGCTATGGGGCAATGTGAGGAAGTATTTTTAGCAGAGAGAGTGGTGGTGGATGTATGGAACAGCCTTCCTGAGGAGGTTGTTGAGGTCTAAAACTGTGGGAGAATTCGGGAATGCATGGGACAGACATAATGCAATTCTTGTGGGGAATAGGAAGAAACAGACTGTTGGTTAACTAGGATTTGCAGCTTATCCTGTAGGTATGGAAATGGGCAGACTAGGTGGACCAAGCAGTCCTTATCTGCCATCAAAATCTATGTTTCTATTTAAGGTTTTGGCCTCCACCACTCCCCAGGGCAGGCAATTCCATGGGTCGACCACCTTCTCAGTGAAGAACCAGTTCTGACACTTTGCTTCTCCTGAAGGAACTCCTGTACCCCTACCCTATTTATACCCTTGATATACTTTAATGTCTCAATCATGTCCCCCCCTTTCCCTCCTCTGCTTCAGGAAGCACATGTTGAGCTCCCTCAACCTATCCTCGTATGCAATTTGATGCAGACTCAGAATCATTTTTGTGGCTCTCCTCTTCACTGTCTCAGTCCTATTAATGTCTTTCCTATGGTGCAGCCTCCAGAACTGTATGCAATAATCCATGTGGGGGCACACCATAGATACATAGACAGTGTCTGCAGATAAGGGCCTATGGCCCACCCAGTCTGCCCATTTGAGCTTGTAAGTTCAGTTTGTTTTTCTAGAAGTCTGTTGCCCCTTACCCCTGACCTCCAGAATTTCTTTGTCTATCCCATGCATTCTTAAATCCCGTGATTGTTTCAGCCCCCACAATTTCCTCTGGCATGTGTTCCACTTGTCCACCACCCGTTCTGTGAAGAAATTCTTCCTCACGTTTCCTCTGAATCGTCCTCCCTCCAACTTCATCCCATGCCCTCTAGTCCTGGAACATCTTTTTCGCATAAAAATAGTGTATTCCTGCACCCTGTTCCTCCCTGTAAGATACTTGTATGTCTCTATCATATCCCCTCTCTCCCTCCTCTCTTCCAGGGAGTACATGTTCAGTTCCTTCAACCTGTCCTCATAGGACTTGTGATGCAATCCATGCACCATGTTTGTTGTTGCCCTCCTCTGAACCTTCTCTACCCTGTCTATGTCCTTACGTAGGTAAGGTCTCCAGAACTGTACAGTGTACTCCAGGTGGGGCCTACTAAGTGTCTTGTATGGTGGAATTATGACCTCCATTTTTCCTGCTGGTGATGCCCTGCCTATGCATCACAGCATCCTATTCACTTTTCGTGCTGCCTTGTCACACTGTTTCCCTGCCTTGAGGTCATCAGGATGATAACCTCAAGATCCCTTTCCTGCTTGGTGCATGCTATATCCTCACCCCCCAACTGATATTTTGTGCCAGGGTTTTTGTGCCCCATATGCATTATCTTGCACTTCCTTGCATTGAATTTCAACTGCCAAACCCCTGACCATTCTTCAAGTTTCTGCAGATCCCTTCTCATTCTGTCTACACCCTCTGGTGTGTCTACTCTGTTACAGAGCTTTGTGTCATCAGTGAACAGTGAAATTCTGCCTTTTAGATCCTGCGCAATGTCACTGATGAAGATATTGAATAGGACTGGTCCCAGCATTGATCCCTGTGGTAGCCCACTGGTCACTCTTCCCTCTGTGGAGTGACAGCCATTTACCACCACCCTGTGTGTCCTGCTACCCAGCCAGTTACCTACCCACCACACTACTGTCCTGCCCACACCCATATTCCCCAGTTTGTGCAATAGTCTTCTATGTGGCACAGCATCAAAGGCCTTGCTGAAATCCAGATAGGCCATGTCCACTGCCCTCCCCGATCCACCTCCCTAGTCACCCAGTCAAAAAATTCAATGAGGTTGGTCTGACATGACCTCCCCCTGGTGAAACCATGCTGCCTTGGGTCCTGTAGTCCATTGACAACCAGATGTTCCACCAATCTATAAATAAATCAATCAATAAATAAATAAACAATCTCTCCTTCAGTAGTGCTTCCATGATCTTCCCCACTACCGAGGTGAGGCTGACTGGTCTGTAGTTCCCCGCTTCCTCTTTGTTCCCACTTTTGTATAAGGGGACCATCTGCTATCCTCCAGTCTTTGGGTAACTCCTGTTTCCAGTGATCGGCTAAACAGGATAGCCAGAGGTTCAGCCACCATCTTAGTTCTTTAAGGACCCTGGGGTGCACCCCATCTGGACCCATTGCTTTATCCACTCTTATTACTTCCAGTTCCTTCAGGACCCTTTCTTGTGTAAAGGGACTTGTGTCCCTTTCTGAACCATTCTCGCCCCTTGTACTCCGTGCAGACCCATTACCCTCCCTCTTCCCTCAGTAAAGACTGAGCAGAAATACCTGTTCAATATGTCAGCTTTACTGTTGTCATCCTCCACATGGCCCCATCCTCCCCCTTCAGTCCTATCCCTCCCTTTGCCTTTCTTTTTCACTTATGTACCTGTAAAGATTTTGTCCCTCTACCCACTGATTTTGCAATGTGCTCTTCTGTCTGAGCTTTGGCTTCCCTTACTGACCTCCCTGCCTCCCTTTGCTTCTCCTGGTACTTCTCCCTATCCCCTTCTGCCTGTGTCTTTTTGTATTGCCTGAATGCAATCTTTTTGGCTTTCACTTTCTTTGCTACCTCTTTGAAAAACCATAATGGTCACAAGCGCTCTGTAAAGTGGCAGCACCACCACCTCCCTTCTGCGACTTGTGATTCCCCTCCCTATGCAGTCCAGCATACCTCTGGCATTTAGCACCGCCTTTTCACACAGCTTCCCCCCCTTTGAGTCATCTGATATAATGACTCCTAGGTCTTGCTCCTGGTTGGTGAATGCCAGTTGCTCCCCTCCCAGGTAGTATCCCACCTTGGGGGATTTCCCTTGCCTAAGTGCATGACCTTGCACTCTTTGGTGCTGAATCTCAACTGCCAGACTGGGAAAGTGTCAGGAGGATGGGTAACAGGAGCAGGTTGGGGGGGAGTTTCAACTGGTGCCTGAGGGAGCCAGGGGAGGTGACGAGGCGGAGGAAGGGAGCAGGTTCCAGAGTTTGGGAAGTTAATAGGAGAAAGGCATATTGCCCAGCTGGAGTAAGGAGTGGTGAAAATGTGGTGATCCTTGGAGCAGAGGGCATATGAGGCAGCAGGAGTGAGGTGAGTTATGAGGGGATGTAACCCAAACCAGTATTTGGATATGAATGAGGAAGAATGAGACTGGCGACATGAGGGTAAGGGGAGGAGGGATAGGTGGGAATAGAGGGACCGGTGGTGAGTACGAGTAGGGATTTATAGCAAAGAGGCAAAAGGCATTACAGAGGGTGTCCAATCTGGCAAGGGAAGTGGAGGGGGTGGTGCCATAGACCACATCCATGTAGTCAAAGACAGGGAGCAGCATTTTGGTAACAAGCTCCCTACAGAGATAAATAGTCTTTGCTGCAGTATGAGACACCAAGCTTAGGGCAGAGTTTTGCATGGATAGCATCGATGTGGGCTGAGAAGTCTAGCTTATTGTACAGCCACACAGTGAGGTACTTGAGGGACTGCACCGCTTTAAGGGGGGATGCCTGCCATCCAACGTGGTTAAAACAAGGAGGGTCAGGAATCTGGCTGGTACCAATGGTCACTGACACAGTTTTTTTTTTTAGTGTTGACCTGGAACCTGAGCTGAACATAAATCCTGCTGGAGCGGGTCTTCCACAGCTGTGGTAGGGGGACTGGAGATAAAGATAACTGTGTCATCTGCATACATGCGAATAAGCGAGTTGGCACAGGCACATGGGAGGTAGTTTAGGAAAACAGAGAAAAGGATGAGACCCAGGATACAGCCCTGAGGGACCACAGTCTGAATGGGTAGTGGAGGCGTCAGAACGCCTCCTACCTGTATGAACTGTTGGCAGCTAGTGAGGTGGGAACGAAACCAGTCAACAATGGAAGCTAGGAAGCCAGCAAGAGCTCCACTTATCCAGGAGGAGTGGATAGGACACTGAAGGCTTGGGCCAGACTGATGAAAATGGCAGCCATGATGTGCCCTGATCCATACGGAGAGGATGGAATCAGTGACGCAGATCAGGGAGGAAATGGTGCTCCCATCAAACAGACTGGAATGGGGAAGGGAAACTGGAGGATTAGATGCAGTTTGAAGGTCTGGAATAGACAAGTTTTTCTTGCAGCTTATTGACAAGGAGGGAAAGAGGGAACCAGAGCAGAAGTTACCGAGCAGGAAGGGGGACATTTTCTTTGTGACGTGAATAACTTCGGCAAACTTCCAGGAATGAGGAGTAATGCAGAATGAAAATGATGGGTCGAGCAGGTGAGTAACGGGAAAGGCAATGGCGGGAGCTGAGAGGTGGAGGAGCTTAGGTTCCTTCCAGTCTGGAGTTGGGTAGGATCAGCCTTGTTAGCCTCTGCTTGAGTTGTATAACATAACTTATATGCAGTTTGTATCCTTTCTGATTGTTATCAGGGCGGCAGAATTCCCCACCCTGATTGTTGCCTAAAGCTGTATCCTAGCCCTGCATAAGGAGGCGTAATCTGTACTGTAATCTTTATGTAGGTGTAACCCCCCTGCAAATGGGGGTTCCCAAAAGACTTCCAGGAGCTTGCTTGAATGCTCCAAGCCTGAATGGTGTTTGGCATTTAAGCCATTTATCAGTGAGTGTTTTTAGAGCCTCTGGTACTGTCTCTTTAAGAGCTGTCTGCTTGCAGACATAATTAGTTTGTATGGGGGGACTGTGTGCTTCTCTGAGTACCACTCGAGCTGCTGCCAATTCACTTCATTTTTGCAGTCACTAGGAGTGCAAAGGGAACCTATCTGAAAGATGTAACTGTTTGCCAGAAATTATTTAGAGTAATAATGAAATTACAGTTTGTCTAACCTGCTTTCTTTGCAGTCAGAACTGTGTCTGCTAGTTCCCCATTCTAGTTTTGAACTGCTGAACTGGACCAATCAGTGTGGGGTAAGCTAGCTCTAAAATGGTGCCTTGGACGAATCAGAACTTGGACTCATAATCTGAGCCAGCCACAAGAGGATTGTATGGGCAGTGACTCTGGGAGATGTAGTTTAGACTTCAGTGCCTTTTTGGACCAACAGCAGCAGTCTATTGTGAGTGACAGCCAATCCAGTCAAGAACTGGGAGGAACTCAAAGGAAGTGCCGGTTTTGTCGGTTGGAGTTTCAGTTGAGCTTTGGCAGTGAAGAAGGAAGGAGCCCTGTGCTTTTTCAGTGTGCAGTTTTAGTCAAAAAACGTGTGTAAGGCCCAGAGTTCCGGTCTGCAGCTTGTGTAACAGCTTGTGAGGACTGAATCCGTCCTGTGAAAAGAATCAAAGGATCTCTGAAGAGTAGAAACCAGGCTCACCCTGTAGAAGACTGGAGGAATTGCTTGAAAATTGCACTCGGTCTGTCAGGAACTGAATCTGCTGTGTGTTCTCCCGGTATTGTGCAGTAATTGCGATCGGGATACAGATGCAGCCTGCCTGGTATAGTGCTTTCTTTTATATGGATGTGTGAAGAGGTTTGTGTACCTCAAGTGAGCCCTGCTGACATTGAAGGACCCTATCTTATTTGGAGGTCGTGGAGTACTAATTCAGGGTCGCTCCCTGTTGAATTGCCACATTAAATCCAAATGGAATTACTGTACTGCTGACTGTTTAATTCTCCTTTTCTCTGTGTGAAAGGGCCCTACCAGCTGCCACAGTTTGGACTAGCCACTAGGGCTTGGGTACCCAGGACAGTAACTGATAGGGATAGGCCTGTGCACAGAGCCATAAGTAGATTATTAGGGTGATAAGCTAATTAACCTGATTTCCCCTGTCCTTGTTATATCCCCTAAATAAATCAGAGCTGCTTGTTTCAGCAAAGTTATATGCTTGAGGTATTTGTCTATGTTAAAGTACTGTACTGTGATTGTTGCACTGTATCTCATTTCACAGGAGGTCCCAGTGCCGGAACCAGACCTGGGGTAAGTGTATACTGTGAAGGTAATTCTGATATATTGTGTGGGCCACTAGTGGGAAGAAAGGGGGGTTGCAGTGTCCCAGAGGGCTGTGACCAAGTTAGTTTAACTATTGCAAACCCTGACCTCTGGGTGGAGGCACCCGCCATTGGATCCAGGCCCCTCAACCTGTTAGTGGCAAATCAGGCAGGGGTAGTAGCCCCTGGGATAGCGCCATCTAGGGGTTACATATGATAAGTGTGTTGTATAACGGACCTCCTTGTAAATGAGCATACTCAAAGGAATTTTATCCCTTCAACAACTGAACTGAAGCATGGGTGTAGCCAGGCATACTCCAAGTACTCCATGGTGTGCTATTTTATTTATGGGGGGTAGCAAACAGGCTCTGAACTGCTTCCTTTTTCCATTAAAACTAACAGAGAAAATGCTGAACCTTTCTGTAATTTTAGTCATAGGAGTCGAAACTAGAAGGACTGGTCACTAATACTCTCTTTGCATCCAAGGACAATGCAACTTTATAAGCTCTGGGCAGGTATGTGGGTGTCTTAGGAGCAATGCATGACATTTATATTTACCCATGCATGGCAGCAACCATTGTCATGAGATACAAAAGTTGTATTTATTGAGCCAAATGAGGCAACAGACACGGTCCAGGTGTACATTTGTATATTGTCTGACTACACCCCTGGGGGAGGGTAGCACACTCTAACAAGGGGGGTCACAGTGAGTCCACTTGGTGTGCAGATCTGAGAGGGGGTAGCACACTCTAACAAGGGGGTGTCACAGTGAGTCCACTTGGTGTGCAGATCTGAGATCCCTGGCTACACCCTGAACTGAAGCACCCTATCGGGTTCTCATCCTGCAGTTACACCGCAGGGATATTTTTGTTAATATCTTATTTTCCAATAAAATTTGCAAAAAACAAAGTTACAAACAAAAATATTCAATGCATAAACATGCAACAAACAGGTAATGAGGACAGATCAATCGCCCTGCCTGCAGCTGCTCGCGCGAAGCTCGGACCGGAAGTGTTCGCCGTTGGTCGTTCTTGCTTGCTCCGTAACTTGGTAGCGACGGGGTTGCGTTTCCGGTCCCAAGATGGCGCAGACGGTGAACATTACAGAGCTGTCGCTGCCGCAGCTGGAGGTCCTGAAGAGTCAGCTGGACCAGGTAAGGGGACAAGGGCGGCCGGTTTCAGGGCGTCTTTCTGGAACCGAATCCTCTCTCCGTCACGTAACTGACCCGCCGATTCCAGGACTGATGGTAGTCTGCATGGGCAAGCCCCTCAGTGTACTGTCCATACCGGTCATGGAGCCAAGTGTTAATGCCCTCACCCCATAGTGAAGTCGTCTCCAGTTTCTGCATGGGGTGCTGCACCCTTCCCCCGACTTATGGTCTCCCACCCAGTGTCATACAGAACCAAGTAGAGTATTGACACCCCCCCCATTGCTGGTAACAGAGCTGGCTGGGGTACGTACTCTCTCCCGTAATGGAGCCGGCTTCGAGGACAACGTCTGCATAGTTGGCCGGCCGGCCCACCGTAGGGTACTATCCCCCCCACCCCATAACGGAGCTGGCTGGGGTACCCCACCCCCAATTTGAAGTTAGCACTGTGACTTGCATTGTCTGCATGCTGCTTCCTTCGTGGACTCGCCTTCTTTCACCCAACTTCATTGAGATGAGTCTGATACTGACTTATACATTTAATAAAGCTGACTAGATACTACCCCACCCCATAATGCAGCCAAGTTCCCCCGGACTCGTGTTGAGTCTGCCCCACCCATCATCACATCACAGAGCCGAGTAGGGTACTGACACTTCTTCCTCTCCTGGTAACAAAACTGATTGGGGTACTTGTCTCTACCCCCAACCCCTTGACTATGAAGCCAGCTCTGAAGGTGACAGGATCTGATTGAGACTACCCCCAATCATCACAGGCTCTGATATGTGGAGCAGGTTTCTGAGTTGGAACTGTGACCACCCGGGGGCAAGGAGGATTAGTTGGATAGATGATAAAGAATTGTGGCCCGGGGGGGGGTTATATTACTGTCTGCCATTAAAACAAAAAGTGACTTCTACCTGTATGTCCAGACTTTCTACCATTTGTCACTGAAGTGTGTGATGGAATACTGGCCCTCCAAAAAGGGAACCCATCATAAACATAAAAATAAAAAGGCACAGGACCCTGTGGAACCTACTACCCTTGTTTGTACAATCATTTTTTGCTGATTTGGCATCACAAGATTGTACGAGTTTCTACTTTAAAGCTCACATCCTCTTTTATGGTGTGGGCAGCACCCTTTCCATGTAGCAGAGCAGTTTAGCGGGGTAACATGAGGGACATTCCCTATAATGTGGGATAGTTGAGAGGTGTGCGTGTTTTTATGGTTTCCTGTCCCCTACCCTCAAAACTGGGGGCAACCCTGGCTGCACTCTTTCTCTGGTTGGGTGAGCACTGATGTTGGTACCTTCATAGCCAACATCATTGCTGAAAAGAGAATGCCTGCAGCATACCTCTCATTTGTCACTCATCTTACAATTCAAAAACCCTGCGTCCCACAAAGAGAAAACATCTCATGTTGCCCACTGAGACATGGAAGCAGAAATTCATAATGATCTGTGATGTTCCTTTATCAGCAAACTGCCACGGGATCCAGTGTGGTCTTGTAGTGTCATGTTTGAAAGTGTGGCACACATTTTGCCCATTTGTTACACATCTTGTCACATGTTTGGGCGATGAAAGGTTGAGAAGTATGCTAGGTAGCCCACACTCTCCCTTGCCTTGAAACAGATTGGCTCCCCTATGTGACTTATTTGTTTTTAGTGTGGTTTATGCTCCAATTTAAATTAAGACTTGAAAGGTATTTGGAAGAAAAAAGTATACTGTGTAGTCCCACGTAGCAGGAAAGACCTCTATGGATTTGGCTTCCCAGTTCGTAATGATGTTTGGTCCAGAGCCTGCTAAGCATCCACCAAGGTGATGAGCTCCCATCAGTGGAGGGAATATGCATGGGAACACTTGACCGGATATTTCCGTACACTAGTGATAACAGCCCACTACCTCCCCGCACATTCACCTGTCTTCTGAAGAGTATTTGGGGAATCAAAGGCGATACACCCCACATTATGTGGGCTTGCCCTCTCCTGCAACCCTTTTTCCACTTGTTGGAGAGGGACCTTGAGGAAGTGTTTGGTACACCATCCCTGCATATCCTCCTGCAATACTGAGGGACCCAAACTCGTGTTACCTGCTGGGGATATTGATTATAGTAGCTAAGAAAGCCATAACAAAATGGTGGCTAACCCCCACTATCTCAAATGTGTCAACCTGGAGGAAAATGGTCAGCTAATCTACGAAATGGAGAAGATTACACACTTAACCCTTAGGCTGCTGATAGAATTAGAACATTTTGGACGATATATCAGTCCGCAGCCCTGCAAGGGCTAATGACTGCTTGGAACTGTGCTCTTCCCATTGGAACGATTGGCTTCTCCACTCCATGAACTGCTGCTTAAGCTGTTTTATTTCTCCCATAACTTAATCTCTCTACCTCTAGCCCCTTTGTCTCGCTGCAGCCCAGCCCTGCCTCCTCCACTACCACTCTTTGTTCCCTTGCCTCTGCCTCCACCCCCCATGACCATTCTGCAGACAGTCTCCCGGCCCCTTCGTAATCTCTTCCCCCTCAGCACATATTTAACCCGTCTTTCTCCTTCCTCCCCTAGATTTGGCTGTGCGCCCTGAGCGTTGCTCTCGCTAAAGGAAAGGCAGTGCCTTCCCAGCCGCCTCCGACGGGACCCACCAGCTCTAGCCGTCCTCCTGGAACCCACTCCTGGACCAGCTACCTTACTCGGCCACATGCCCTGAGCGGCGCTCTTCCTAAAAGAAAAGCGGCGTTTTCCTGGCAGCCACCGACCGGACCTCTCGGCTCCTGCCACCCTCCTGGAACCTGCCTCCAGACTAACACACTGGGTATTCACTGCTGACTCTCCTGCGCCCAGGCAGTCTCCAGACTCTCCAACCTTCTCTCCCCAGCCCATTCACGAACCCGGGTTGCTGGCATCCAGGAGTAGAAATTGGCACTGGCCTGCCAGCCAAATGCTGGCAGATCTTGTATTGGGCTAATAATATTTTCATTTAACTAGCCCTGTGGGCTTGTACTGGAGAAGGCAACACTTCAGTATGTACACCAACTTGGCCAGTGGAAAAGTCTATTGGGCTAGTGAGTTTTCCAAGTCACTAGCCCTGCTGGCTAGTGGCTGCAAAACTTAATTTCGACCCCTGCCTCTGAGGGTCCAGAACCTTCTAACCCCTCATATGAGTACCCGCCCTAACTGAAGATCTCTCAGCCAAGTCTTCAGTGTTCCTAGATGCCGCACAGCCCTGGCCCAACATGCATTCTCCTACCATGCACCCATCTGGACCAACTCCCTTTCTCCTGACATAACTGATGCTGCAACAATTGGCGCCTTTAAATACAAGCTGCACCAACATCTTGTGACAAGTGGCACCTGTGATTGCTTCCCCTAGGCCCTCTCCCGGTATCAACTATCAGCACTTAGTCTCCCCTGCCAGTGGACTCTCGCTGGTGCAGACTGACCTTAGCACAATACATCTCGATAGCTGCCCTCTCTTTAACTGCTACCCTTTGCCCTCCTCTCCCTGTCCCCTCTCTCTTCTACCCACCCCTCTCTGTCCTTACCACCTGTTTCTCTTTAAGATTCCATCTACTAGTGTGACTGCAATACTGACCCTGGCATACATTGTACAATGCTTCAGCTAATCTGCTTATTTTAGTCTGCATATCTTACTGTTTAATGAAGCGCGCACCTGATGATGTAATTATCTGAACCAGCTATCATTTTGTTTATCTGTATTGTGCTGTACTGCTATTTTGTTCACTGATGTGAAACCTATAAATGAGCTTCCACTCAAAGGTGTAATCCTAGATCAAAATAAATAAATAAAAAAGAATTACTTCATGCAGTGGATAGTTAACGTGGAGAAGCCTACCTAGTGAGTTTGTAGGAACAAGCATTGTTCAGGCTTTCAGAGCAGGACTGGACAGATACCTGAGATGAACTGGAGGGTTACACCACATGAGGAAGTGCAGTATTATGACTGATACACTTGGCGGTGAGCCCATACTCAAATTCGGTATAGTTAATGCTGTGAACAAGCTGGACCAGCAGTCTCTTCTGTCATGACAGTACTTTTTACTAATTATAAAATGTCTGATTTTTACAAAATGATGAATAGATATGTAATCCACGAACAATGTACAGTAGACTTGTAGATTAACTGTAGGTAAAATTGCACTGACCAAATAAGACCCCTTGTGTTTGGCTACCATTTTACTGGCTACGCAGGGCACTGATCCAGCTGCTTTGGCTGCGGAGGATGAAAACATCAGATAATGAGGAAGAGATTTGTTTTTCTGCTTCCTAGTTTTTTTTCTCCCCACCATCACCCAAGGGTGCACCCTGTTAGGGACGTACCTCTTTTCAGGCGATATCGCTGTCATTCAGATGGCAGGGGATATTGTTTCTCACATTTTTCTTCCTTATCGCGCCCCCCCCAAAATACCCCCTGGGGCATGAGTTGTGTCCATCAGCCTAGATGTTGCAGGGTGCCCCAGTGGAAGGAGCAAGCTCCGTTGCTCATCCACAGAGGTTGCAGCATAACAGAACCCACTGCCAGCCCTCCCAGGCCAAAGCACGATGCCCTCAGGCAGCTGCCAGCCACTTATCTTGCCTCCCGATGCTGCGACTGGAGTCCCCTCCAGAATGCTGGTCATCTGCACAGCAGCATGATGGACTGCTGCCAGCTGACAAGGCCAATTTGACCCATATATTTGATTCTTTTTTACAGCTACTGTGGTGCTGCTTGGTTCCCCCAGGACTGTCTTGTAAACTGGGTGTTCCTGCCTAAATAGGGCTATCCAGGCGTGCAGAAAGTCTAATAAATAAATCATGGTATATGGTAACTTATTGGGTCTCTTCCTAGGAGGTGGAATTTCTGACTTCTTCCATCACTCAGCTGAAAATGGTGCAGACCAAGTACGTCGAAGCCAAAGACTGTCTGAATGTCCTCAACAAAAACAATGAAGGTGAGACATTAGTTGGGGTTTTGACTATTAACATGTTGTACTGACCTTGTGCAGCTTTCTGGTGGAGACCTGTATTTTGGGTTTGGAACTGGGGTGGTGCAGTATAAGTTTCTCGGTGGCGACTGTCCTTACTGCATCACCACTTTGCACAGTCCATCACTGTTGGGAGGTCTTTAATCTGTGGAGGTGCCAGGCTGAGCCAGTATTATAAAAAAAACTGTCTTCAAGCTTCCCTCTGGAATCCTGTGTAATGTACATTAGCTGGGTTTGTAGAGGATAACCGTATCATGAAGTGATGGATATGGTTGTTTCCGTAGAAGGATCCCCTCCCACCCTATGGTGGTGGTTGTTCTAAACTGTGCACTAAAGTAAAATAAAAGGAGAGTAAGACCACCAACACCCAAAAAATCAGTTGGCATACATAGGTACTGCTCGTAATGTGGGTGACATGAGTTTGGGTGAGACCCCGAGGCGCTGAAGGGCTATTGGGGGAGGAGGGTCTGTCCTAAAAGACATATGTCTCAGGGAGGGTGGACAGTTCGCCTTAGCAGTGGTGGCACCTAGGAGCTCCATGGATGTTGCAGGCGCTCACGGATGGCAGTGGGGAGAAATTAGATAAGATGCATGAATGCCAGTTGTTTTCATACATTAAGCATTAATGCAGACATCCTGGAGGTGGAGAAGAACACAAGGAAAACAGCCCCCAGCAGAATGACGCTGGCTGTTTCTAGTTTCTGCATCGCTGAGCTGGTTCTCTCCGCTGTATGCTGGATGAAGATGTCTGAAATGGGTTGGTGCCCTCCCCTGAAAGTTTCCTTGGGGGGGACCATGGGGTCTTTATCAGCCGAGGTAAACCCAGGAGAAGATGGGTAACAGGGTGGTTTCACCCATTCAGAACTCCGGCGTTACTGTGCCCGTTTAGGGTGCCAAGTCGGGATTTTGCTGATCCCTGTTTTGCAGGGGGCTGTACCACTCATGTGCCCCCCCCCCTTATTATTATTATTCTAACTCTGAGGGGGGCAGACCTCGGGGTGGGGGGCAAATCCCCAAATTGGCAGCCTTATGTGCCAGCGCACTACTGCTGGTGCTCTAGTGGCCGAAAAGGTAACAGGGCAAGGGGGACCCAGCTGATAGAGTCCAGGGACCACCGAGGGAGGAAAAAAGTAAAATAGATGGCATAAGCAGAATTCAGTGGTACTACCTTACAGGAAAAGTTAAATATCAAGCCATTTTATTCTTTGTTACTAAGGGTGTTTACCTTAAAATGGGAATTTTGTCCATGTAGGTCATCTACAGCTGGGGCTTACTCTGGAGCTGAGGTTATAATACCCTGCTTGTGACATTACAGCAGCGGACTGTGATGTCATGAGCTGTGGGTTATGGCTCCAGCTCCGGGCTCTGTCTCTGCTCCTGTTTACATGTAAATATCCTTACTGTAGTACTTGTGTGCTGTCTGTCATTCGAAGGCGGGCTGTGGCGATGTGAGGAGGGTCTGTTCTGGTCACCTTCTGCAGACCTACTGGATGACCTAGCATGTCTGCTTGTTTTTTCTTTTTAAGCCTAAGAAGCCTAAACTTCATCATGCTTAAAGTGCCCAAATTCAATTCTCGATATGGTAGATCTGCTATCAGCTATGTCTTATCTGCCTTATGGAATACGATGCAGAAGACCCTGAAAGTGACCAGATATATCTCATTTACATCCTTTAAATATCTGTATTCGAGGCTTATCAAAGAAAAATGTAATTGTTTCCACAAACAGTAGAGTATTCCTAATCTTATCCATCTCTGTCCCCAGATAGCCAACTCACGGAAGGTATCCACCTTTACTAAGAGTCACCACCCCTCACACTCCATGCACCCCTCCTTTCCATCCGCCTCCCCTTAATCCCTTGTCATATATCACAGCCCTATACCCCTGTTGTACAAACCCCCCCAGTGCCGCCCTGCCCTCTTCATAAGGCCCACAGTGTATCCGTTCCACAGTATAGGCCCCCACCATCTTCCTCCTCCCCCAGCCAGGCACACCACTTCCCACTCCCCTTCCCCGCACCCCTTATTACCACGACACCCGAATTTAATGTATAGTCTGATTAGAATGTATCCTTAGACTGTGTGTATACTGAATATTCTATGTAGTGTCATAGAGTGTGTGTATATTGAATATTTTTTATGTATCTATGTAAATTGAACCTTGACCTTACCAGGTCCATCTTGTAAATGAGCTGTGCTCAACGATGTTCGCCTGGATAAATAAAGATTTGATTGATTGAATTAAATGTACCAAGGCCAAAAAAAAAAAAATGTAACCCTTGGTTCCAAGTATGGGATACAGCATTGTACAGCTAGGATTATAAAAACATTTTTATATTGGCCCAGTGGCACTGATGGCTGAGGCGCTTGGATGTCTTACCTTGCGCTATGCTGGTGACCAGTGTTCAGAAACGAGCACGGGCCACCAGGGGTTGGCAGGGGAGGAGAAGGATCGAGCGTCCGAGGGGCTGCTCTCCTTCTCCGGGGGTGGGCAGCAGCAGTCTGTGTCGACTGGCCGCTAGCAGTGGCTGGGAGACAGCACACTGACGCTTAGAATGGGGGAGGAGAAGAAGCAAGACACTTGGAGGCGGTAATGCCCGGACACATGCAGCGTTCTCCTTGGGGCATCATGCCTCCCTCTCTCTAAGGGAAGAAAAAGTGGAAACATTCTGGGCGGCACGATGACAGATGGTCCCCACAGGCCCCGCTCCCACGAATAGCAGTAACCCCCGCACCAGATCCGTTCCGGTGGGTTGAGGGATCCCCACCATGGGGGGGCAAGCCGTGGAGGACAGAGGGAAGGTAGGCCGCAAGCAGGGGACAGGGCTGGGGGGATCAGGCTTGAAGGTGTGCTGCCTGGGAAGAAAGAAATTAACTGCAAAAAATTAAAACATTCTTCTTAGGCTGGCCTGGTGGCACTGAGGGTTGAAGCGCTGGATGCCACACCACCAACCTGAGTTTAGGAGCGGACCGGGTCAGCAGGGGAGGGAAGGGATCGAGCATCCGTAGGACAGCTCTCGCTTCCCGGGTTGGGTATTGGGGTATGCCTCGCTCCATAGTGGCACCTGGTGGAGACCAGGTGACTCTGCAGGTAGCGAGGCTAGACGGCATGTCGGGGGAGAGTGGCGGCACATGTCTACACACTAGGTGCACTGACATCATGGCACATCCGCACTTCGGGGGGAAAGGGGCCCCAGAGGTGTGCCCACATCCCATTGCCGAACCTGCCCGACTGATCTCCCGACAGCATCCACGGACTCATGGTAAGTCCTGCTAATAATCAGGCCGCCAAGGGTGGGTGAGCCCTCCCTGGAGAGTAATGGGGGGCTGGATGAACCGTGGGGGCCGGGCAGGAGACCATGCAGGAGGTTTTAGGCTGGGAGTAGAGGCACCATCGAGAGGATACCCTGGAGAGATGCCCTGGTGTCGCCAGTGAGAAAAATAGTTGATCAAAAAAAAAAAAGTTTTCTTCCTGTTACAACTCATGAGTGTCAAACACAAATTAAAGTCTAAAAGGCATGTCCTTCAAAGGTCTGAAAATTAGCCGTTGCAGCAGTGACCACGGACCTTGTGCAAGAAGAGTCCAGTAAGTTCCTATAGTGCTGGTCGCACTTCCTATGCCACTTTTAGTAGCGGTAGAGTCTTTGTAAAAACTTAAAATCGGTAATTGATACTAAAACTTTGTTAGAGCTCACATCAGAAGGGACTCTGTATCAGCCCAACAGCGCTTCCTAAAAAGAACAATATTGGTACTGGCTAACACAGTCAACAATAAATTGTTAAGCAGTCTGACGTGAAGCAGTTAATTACTTTAACATAATGGTAAGGTGCAGGCCTGTAGTTCTGTGGGGAGAGCTCCTCCCCCATCCTAGGATTATCGGGCTACCGCCCGCTCTGCTTGGAGGGTAGCACTCACTCGCTCGCTCATGTTGCATACTGGGGTGGCTTTCTTTCTATTTGTATCCCCCCTTCGCCCTCTGCCTCCCTGCTTCTTGCCGTTTATCTGCTCCTTGCTTTCGCCCCCGTTGTCCTTACCTGTTTCTTCAGCACGCGCCTCAAGCTGCGCATTATTGTATTCGACGGCCAACGCTGCTTCTGCTGCTCCTGACCGCTGTTTTGCTCTCCTCGGTCGTGCGGCTGTGCCGTGGCTGCTGTTTGCTGCGATCCTCTTCTTGGTGTTACCATCGCACCTCTGACTGCTGACGCATGCGCCACTCTGCTCGCTTTTCGCCTGCACCGGCCCCTTCCTCCGCCTTGTCCAGTCCTCCTGCTTCGCTACCAGTGCCTGGAGCTGATGGTTCAGCATACATGGAGCTGCCGACCTGGGATTTCTGCCACCCACCACATCGCTCTACAGTATTCCTTCATTGTCCCTGTGCCTCTGCGGTGTCTCCTCCTTCCTGTCCTGGTCCCGTCTGATCCTACTCCTCCCTTGCCTACCTATTGAAACTGTCTCATCCTTTGGACATTTTCGTGGGATTGCCATCAGTCAGCAGCATTCATTCCATCTCATTTGCTCATCTCCAACTTTTCCTTCAGGATTGGATGCACTGTCAGGATGTCTCACCTACAGTCTGTTACTAGAGTTCTGAACACTGTAGCCCTCAACTTGCCTACTCGCACTTGCCAAGGATGTCCTTATTCACTCCACTGTGGATTTCGATCTGGACTACATCTCAAGATCAGTTCCTTGGATATTTCTTGCCCTGCTGCTTCAGTCCATTTGGATTCCCTACTACTACCGTTTCCTGCCAGGACTCTCGGCCAAGCTCTGTTCCACAGTGCCATTCCTATCTCCAGGCATAGGCCTCGGACATTAACCCACTCCAGTGCAATAAGACTTACTAAAATCTGGTCGTTGCCAACCCTTCGACTCAGTTCTCTTACTGCATTCTTCTGCCATCCTTCATCTTCTGGACCACAACATTTCTACAGGACCGTCTTGCTGCTCTCATAAGTCTGCCTTAGCTTCTTCCCCTGCCTTGCCCAATTCAGGGCATGGGAGTTTGACTGTTATTGTTGCTGTGTTGCATATCTACGTGCAGGTCCCCTTATTACCACTTTGTTTACCAACCTACGTGCAGGTCCACGCTTGCTTACGAAATCGTTGTCCATTGCTTCAGACCTACTGCTCTTCTCCCCCCCCCTCCCCCCGGCTTCAGCCTCTGGGATTCTGCTAACTCTATCCTGCATTTGACCTTGCAAGGTCTTGGCATTCAACATTCATTACAATCTCAGCACACCAATGCTCATTTAGCTGCTCACCTGCATTTTGCTCACCTACTCCACCTACCTCACCGGCATCAAGGCCTGGAGGTTCGAATATTCCTACTCTACACCTGCCTCACCCAACATCAGCCTGGAGGTTTGATTATTTCTGCTATACTCCTCCCTTGCCCACCTCGGGGCATGGAGGTTCTGTTCCTTACCATACTTGCTTTGCCGGATGGGTTGAAGGTTTTCCAGGCTTTCTGGCCTACTGTCCAGTTACCGCTTTGCCCACTCAGGACCAGGGGTTCATCTGCTACACCTTCTTCAACCTCACAACTTGCATTCAGTTTACTCACCTTTCCTTCAAGGCTCTATGCTTCCATACACTCGCATATCGGAACTCTGACCACCCTTCAAGATCAATTCTGCATGTTACTGGATTCCAGATAAAAACCTATCAATATTTTGCCCTGGACATCGACATCTCGGACGTGGAATTGCTCAGAATCTGCTACCATCCACTCGCTGGACATTCCCAGTCAGTACTGGATTCCATTTGCTCTTACTGACCTTCTGGTCTTCATCTATTGGGGGTTTCAGACTAGCCAATAATATGTATATATTGCTAATTTCAGATTACTCTCCTTTAGTATGCCCAGAAGGACGGGCCGGTCAGTAGCCATGGGTCCTCAGAGGTTCCCCCCAAGGGGATTTTTCCTCTCCTGCATGCTACTAGCCGCACACTCCAGAGTTAGATGAGATAATCATATCTGCAGTCATTATTTCTTTTTGGGGGGGGTTTCATCCTACTCGACTAAGCATCCTTCCTAAGGTGGGATACAGAGAAAGGCCAAAACATCAAGTCCTAACAAGTTGTTACTCATCAGTTCAAGCACCTAAGCATTATGCTGATACAGTCCGGTTCATATGTACTACAATCACTGACTTGCTCATATCTGTGCTGAAGTATCTAAGCACTAATCATTTCCTATAACTCATATACTCTGCAGGCATTGTCCTACTTACTGGTCTGGCCTATGTATCCAAGCATAACCTACATCATTCAGCTCTACTGTACGTAGCACAAGCACTGAGCTATGAACCACACAGAACTGAAATACGGCAAATTTAACTCAGTTTTCAGATAAACCATGATAAAAAATATTCACATAACTTGTGGGAGTCGCACTGAAACTTAAAAGGGAACAGTCAGCACCAAGGGCCCCACACCCAAGTGTGAGGCAAGTCCCAAATTGCAGTTTGTGAGCAAAGACATTTTGGTTTACTTACTATTTACTGTAGTATAGAAGATTTATCAGATTAATTTTGCTTACTTCTAGGCTGACATCTTCTGTAACTACAAATCCCAGAATCCTCTGCAGCTGACATTAGAGCAGTACTGCAGCAGTGAGAAATATGGTAGCCTGCAGTGACTGTTAAAGAGACTTACCAACCTCATGATATGCACCACATACAGTATATTGGTGCCTTACTGCTGTGAAATGCTGTTTCTACATAGGGTACCAAAAATATCAGTAGTTTATTTATTTTTGTTTATTAAAAGAATCGGAATTACAAACCTTTGAGTCTGACTCTCTTGCAAAGGCTCCGTCAGGGAGGTACAAAACAATGATACAGAAACTGACAAGCATATATGGTACAAAATAACAGTTACACAGGCTAAAAACTATCCAAGGTCAGTTAAAGGAAAACTCGCTAAATCCACGGCCATCCACCCCTGAAAGGCTTACCCCCCCCTTCAATCCAGCTTTTCATTTAGAAAAGCACATTTTTCTCACACTGCTACTTACTTTGTTGTTGTTTTGAAAAGTCATACGAAAGCAGGAATATGGCAGGCGTTGGGGGCTCCATTGCTGGTGCAGCGGCGCACCATGCACTTCAGCACTTTTGTATAGAAGTGCAGGTGCGTTCCGCATCTTACAGTAATGGAAACCCCAGTCATATATTCCTGTTCCTGACTTTTCCAAATAAAATAAAGTAAGTAGCATGAGAAAAAAGCTTCTTTCTAAATAAAAGCTGGATGCAAAAGCTTTTTGGGGAAGGGGCTGTGGATTTAGAGAGTTTTCCATTAAACACAATTATATAATCAGACAATGTAAGAACATGATAGAAATTATGTGGATAGTGCCAGACCGAGCAGGAGAAGGCAGTGGGTATATCGTAAAATTAGGGGGGAGGGGGGAAGAAAGAGAGGGGGAGGTGGGAGTGATGATGAAGAGGAATCTAGTTAAGCAAGAGGGAAGGTTAAAAGCAATCACAGGAGTTGGAGGAGAGAATTTGTTCCCGTAGGAGACTTTTGAACGGTCCAAGTTTGGATATAGTCTAGGTGGCAGTTGGTAGGGAGTTTAACCAAAGGGGGTCCCTATAATAGAAGACTCACTGTCCAAGGGAGGTTCTTCAGCGGGGAACCAGTATGGGGTCTTTAGATGAACTTCTAGTGGATCTTTGCAAGGGGGTAGTTTGAAGGAGATTTAGGAGCCCAGGAGGGGATAGGCCAAAAGCGATCTTTTTAGCGAGCAGGCAGGTCTGATATTTTAATCTGCCATCAAAGTTCAGACAGACAGACTGTAGGGGGTCACAAGTAAGGGTACACTTGTCACAGCCCGTGACAAGTCGACAGGCTTTGTTCAGTGACACTTTAATTCTACGGAGGGCAGTTTGATCAGCGGCTCCATAGATGGTAATCCCATTGTCCACAAGGGAGAGGACAGAGAATGGGGAGACCGCGTCTATGACTGTACAGGAGCCCAATTCTAGTGTTTATAGCAGTGCTAACTAGGAGGATATGTTCATGGAAAGGGCAGAATCAAGTGTGACTCCAAGATATTTAAAGGAGTTAATTTGGTCAAGGTAGGAGTTATGATGGTTGCAGATTTTCAGTGGGGCACCATTGTGTTTATTCTGGTGATGAGAGAAGACCATGGCCTTAGTTTTCTTGTACTTATGTATACGTTTGTGAGCAGAGAACCAGGTTTCACTCTCGGTGAATACATTTTGGAGGGCTTGTTGGAGAGGGGTGAGGTCCGGCTGCTGAAGAGAACTGCATCATCTGCATAAAGCAGAAGGTTTCTACTTGGGAAGAGAATTCAAGAACAAACTGAATAGTAGTGGTCCAAGGATAGAGCCTTGTTTAGATGTAACAGTGCTCGTAAAATTGTCCCCTCTGGGTCACTTCTGCTTCCCAGTGTATAGAGCCACCCACGCTCTGCCCCTGCGCACGGCCACATTATGATATAAAGCCAGGGAGAGCACTGGGGGGCAGCTTTCACAATTGTTTTCATCTATAGTACTGATTATATATAGTAATGATCATTTGGTGATTAATCAAGGGCATCGGTCAACTAACTATCATCCTTGGTGCCTAGTGTACAAATCTGATACAGTATATATCTGATTTTTAGCTGCAGTAGTAACCAAGTCGTATAAAACGTTCTCCAGATCTGTATGCTGCAGTGTGTACTGACCGCACTCTTGGAAGGAATATAGTGTCGTGTTTGTCTTCCTGCCTCAGTTGATATGTCTTTGATAATTGTGTAACGGTTTTACAACCCCCGGTCTGAAAAGTTGGGTGAATCGTGTTAGTCATTGCCTTTCCCAGTATACATACCCAACCATCTAGACGTGGGGGGGGGTGCAAAAGATTCTTCATGCCTTATGAGAGATGGAGGCCCAAGGTCATTGGGGATGACTGTCCACCTCCTAAGCTTCAGGAGGATTCTGAGTGTGTGTTTGGTCCAGGGATTGCAGATCTGGGGCGATGGGTCTTTGGGTATCCTTGCTGTTGGCAAGGTCCAAAAGACTCCCAGGGAGCATATTTTCTTTAATGGGGTACCACCAGAGATGAGTCTTTGTTTAGCCAGAGTACAGAGAAAAGCCCCTTGAGCTGCCAAATAGTAACTACCAAGGCAGGAGAAACTGAGTCCCTTTGGTTCCTTAGGGGCGCAGAGTACACTTTCTGTTATCCTTGAACGTTTCCCAGACCAAGTACATTTACGAATGGCATTGTCCAATGCATTCCAGAAGTGTCCCGGAGTTGGTATAGGAAGCACTTTGAAAGGAGAATAATAGGTGGAGCAGTATGTTCATTGTTATTGTTTGTATGTTACCCTAACGTGTGAGCAGCAGCAAATGTCACGTAGCCAGATCTGCTTATAGAGTCTGAAATAGTTTTTTTTGTAGTTTTTAAATAACAGGGAGGTGTCTTCTGACATCTGTGCCCCAAGGTAATAAAAGGTATTGTGTCTGGCCCAGGCAAACATGAAAGTGGCTTTGATTTGAGGGGTGGGAGTGTTCTGTTCAGGATCATGGCTTCTGATTTTGTCAGGTTGATCTTATAGCCTGCCCCTGCCAGTATCGTTTCCATGAGCTTACACACTATGGATATGAGACTTACCAGACGATAATTACCTGGTTCATCCCTTGGCCCGCTCTTGTGTAATGGCACTACATGTGCCACCCTCCAGTCCATTGGCACACAACCCGACTCCAAGGAGGTGCTGTACAGATCCGCCAGCGGCTCCACCAACAATTCCGCCATCTCCCTCAGCACCCTGGGGTGGATACAGTCTGGCCCTGGTGCCTTGTCTGCCTTCAGTGCCCTCAGTCCCTCTAGGGCTCTACTTGCCTTAATTCTTCCATCTGTCGCCTCCTCTCCCCAACCTCCCAGCCCATGATGGTAGCGGTCCCTCCTTTTCTTCTGTGAACACGGAACAAAAGTATTCATTCAGTGATTCTGCCCCCCCCTTTCTGTCCACTCCCCACCCCTTTCTATCCTCACTATTGTCTCCTTGCACTTTCTTTTCTCCCTGATGTATCTGAAGAAGTCTTTATCCCCCCGCCCCCTTAATTCCCTGTGCTAATCTCTGCTCCCTTTGGGCCTTGGCTTCTCTCACTTTTCTGGTCACCTCCCTGGACCATATTGCATATTCCTCCCTGTCCACTTCCTTCCCAGTCCTCCTAAACCTCTGGTGAGCCATTTGTTTTGCCCTCACCACCTCCACAACCTCGCTGTTCAACCAGCATGGTTTTCTTGCTCTGCTTCTCATACTCTGTGCCTTGGTGCAGGCTTCTGTTGCCTCTGTAACCACTCGTTTAATAACATCCCATTTCAGCTCCATGTCCATCTCGCGCCTTACACCCTCCAGTTTCTCTCTCAGTACTTTCTGCATCCTCCCAAAGTCCACCCCCCTGAAATTTACCACCCGAGTAACTGATTTCTCTGGCTCCCCACACATCGTGATATTAAACCACACCATTTGGTGATCGTTTTCGGATAGTGGGTCCTCTATCTTTATTTCCCTCACTGTCTCCCCCATTCAACAATGCCAGATCTAAAGTGTTCTTTAGCCTAGTAGGTACACTAACCAACTGTGTCAGGAGACCCTCCTTGATTGCATCCAGGAGCACTTGTTCCCTGGCACTGGAGGTGACCGGAATGCTCTAGTCAACCCCTGGCTAGTTGAAATCCCCCATGATGACCACCTTCCCTTTTCTATGTACCTTTCTGATTTGTCCCGCTAGCTCCCTGTCAAGCTCCTCAGACTGGGATGGTGGCCTATATACCACCCCAAACCTTAGTTTCCTACCCCTTGAGTCTAGGAGCTGCAGCCGGATTGCCTCTGTTCTCCTTTCTTCTTCCTCGTCCATTTGATCCCGTCCCTCACATAGACTGCCACCCCTCCCCTCCTTATGGTCCTTCCTGTATAATTTGTATCCTGGGATTGCCAGATCCCAGTCCTGGTGCTCAGTTGCCCATGTTTCTGTGACAGCTGCAATATCCACCCTCCACACTGCTAAGAGTGCCTGTAGCTCAGTGAATTTGTTTCCTAGGCTTCTTGCATTAAGTGAGACCACCCTCCATAATGCATAATGCCCACTTCCCTTCACTAGCCTCCATCTCGTCCCTTCTACTCCTTCCTTTTTTGGCCTCCCTGAGTCCTTCCATGGTAGACTGGGGGGGGTAGGCTGTGACTCCACTCTGTCGGATCCCTGCCTACCTGTTGTCCACTTGCCACCCCCCCCAATCTAGTTTAAATCCACCTTTGTCGCAATATACCTCTCCAGTCTTTGTTTTAATACCTCCTTCCCCTCCCCACTCAAGTGCAGCCTATCCCTTGCAAACAGATTGTTATTATCCCAGGTACTGCCCCAGCTGCCCACAACCCCATACCCCATAGTTCGACACCAATCTACCAACCATGTATTCAACTCTGTAATCCTCTCCTTTCTCACTGTGCTTGCGCAGGGTACTGGGAGTACTTCGGAGAAGGCCACAGACTCCACAGTCTCTTCACACAACCTTCCCACTTCCTCAGTCCTCTCCCTTGTTGCCTTCACCATTTCCCCCGCTAGGTAATTTGTCCCCACATGTACCACAATGTGTGGTTCTAGGGACATGGATATGTTGTTCATCCACACTCATTGGCAGTATCCTTGCCACTTTAAATCTTGCCGGAAGGTCTTCAAGCTTGCTCCTCCCACCCACCCGGGTGGTATAACCTCGCTCCGCCCATGACGCCAGATCTTCTTACCGCTTGGAAGCTCAGGTTCTCCTTAACGCTCTGCGCTTAGCGATTGGTTCCTATTTCGCGTCATGGGATTTAAAAATAAAATTTGCAAAGACTTCATGTCTTATCCTCGCTGCCAGCGAGTGGACAAATCGACCCCGGATTTCGGAGATGCCCATGCGGCAGAAGATGTCTCGACGGATCCACACCCACGTGTGTCTACTGTTAGGCCTTGAGCACCACCCGCAGGCTTGCGACCTGTGTTTCATCTTTCTCGCCCACGCCCCTCGAAGACCGTGGCTGCCCGACAACTGGGCCGTCCCGGAAGCGCTTCTCCGTGAAGTCCAAGGAGGCTCTGGTCCGGTGTCGGCGCGGCGGCTCGGGATGGATCTGCTCGAGCGGATGGTCGCCTCAAGAGGAGGCGGCGCGGGTCAGTATCTTCCTCGCCGCCGCATTTATCCCGCCTCTGGGTTCTTCCTACACGGCTTCTTTTATGGAGCTTTGTCTGTCCTCTCCACTAAAGGAGAAGGGTCTTGCCTGCTGGACCTTATTCTCGGTCCAAAAAGAGGGACAGGCAAGTCCTCCGTCGACGCTCTTGGGAGCGGAAAGGTCCTCTCCCGGCCGCCGACCGCCGGCTTGGTCGATCTAGCCGGGCCGCCACTGGCCTCACGGTGTCCCCGCCAGGTCAGTTGACCGAGACTCCCACTGATGAAGTCTGAGATTTTCTCGACCCATTGACCGGCTGTCGCCCTTAGCAGCCGAGATTCTCTCCCGTGCCCCCGGAGGAGTTGAGGATCCTGTGGGTCGCCTGTGCCTCCGGTTCCGGAGCCCTCGGATGGACCTTCCGAGCCGAGTGAGTGCCGGTTCGGCCGACACCTCCCCGCACCGACCCGGAAATTCGGGACTCGGTCTCGGTCTGGACCTCTTCGCGGTCCAAGCCGTTCCCACCGTCATAAGCGGTCTCGGTCTCGCACCACTGGTGGCGGCGGCGTTCGTCCTCGTCCTCCTCCTCGGATGAGGAGGCTGCGCGAAATTACGCCGACGGTACGAGGACCTTATGTTGCAACAGCTCCTCCTGGCCGAATAAGCCGACCCGCGCCCCGGCCATTAAGTGGCTGTCACGGGAACGGGCCGGCCAACCCCCGACTTGTCCGGAGGAGCTCCATACCCAGGCCGGTTGTTCGGCCAAACCAGCTGCTCCACCGATTCGCGTGAACCTCCGCCCACAGCCACCACTGGGCTCCCGACCAAGGATTCTCGGTCGGCCAAGGGTTTACCCCATCGGCTGTCAGTTACCCTCACCCCGACCGACTCGGCAGGTGAAGGGTGGCTCAGGCCAGAGGCAGCTTTTCGAGGACTCTTCCGAGTCCGAAGATGATTCCTCCTTCTTCCAAGCGACTGGACTTGGAGTCTTCAGAGGTCAGTCAATGGACGATAGCCCGTCGTGCTTCCTAGGACTGCTTCGCTCATCTCGGAGTCTACCGGGATGGAGCTCGAACCAGTTTCCAAACGGCCAGGTATTCCTCACGGAGATTCTGGACCCAGGGGATCCACGGAGGCTCTTCCGGTGGCCGAGGCCATCAGTGGGTCCGCACTGGAACTTTGGCAGCGCCCTGCTTCCTGCCCTGCGCCCGGCCAGGATGGCTAGGAAGTATGCGGTCCTCACCGTTCCTTGTCCGGTTTTTCGGAACACCCCTCTGCTGAGGGGTTGGTTACCGACAGCTGCTCAGCGGCCACGGCAACGCCAGGGATGTGGACAAACCTCCTGACAAGGAGTCCAAGAAATTGGACTATGTCGGGCGAAAAGTCTACGCCATGCGTCTCTCTCTCGCTTCACAGGCCAGTTCGGCCGTCCTCATGGCATATTTTTCTCATGCCCTGTTGGGCTCCTGGATGAGGTCATCCTCATCTTCCCACGATCTGCAGACTACGTGTTAAGCAGGTGCGGGACCAGGCAGGGCAGTGGCCAAACAGCAGCTCCAGACTGCTTTGGACATAGGGGACTCATGTGCCAGATCGGTGGCGGTCGCAGTGGCTATAGTGCGTCATGGCTTGGCTGAGGATATCCACCTTTACTCGGATACCCAGCACAAGTTGGCGGATGTTCCTTTTGGGATTGACCTCTTCGGCCCTGGGGTGGAAGGTCACCTGCAGAGGATCGAAGTCCAATGCCACCTTGGACTCGGTCTCTTCCGCTCAGAAGGACAAAGGTCGATAAAACCACAGCTCCAAGCCTCTTCGCCCTCTGTGCCCCGGCGCCCGGCCCAGCAACTTCAGGCCAGCAGGCTCTGGCCTGGTATCCCAAACCCAAGTCACCGGCTTCCTCTAACAGGAGGCAGGGAGGAAAGGGCCCAGGAGGTCCCTCGGCCGTCCCTCCTCCAAGCCTGCCCAGTGACGGGCTGAGGGTGTCGCCTCATCCCCGCCACACACTCCCTGGGTCCTGGGGGACGGCCCGCACTGGTTCGCCTGGTCCGCTGTTACCACGGACAGGTGGGTCTTGGAGGTGGTGGGAAGAGGCCTGCCTCTGGAATTCGAGCAGGCACCACCTTCAGAGCCGCCGCCTCGGGGCTTCGTGGGATCCCCAGCTCACTGGCGGCCTCGTCGAGCCGATATCGCCCTCCTCCTCCAGAAGGAGGTGGTAAGAGGTGGTGGACCCTCCTTCAGACCCAGGGTTTGTGTCCAGGTACTCCTGGTTCCAAACGGACGGGGTTGGCGTCCATTCTAACTTGCCACGACCCAAACAAGTTCCTTGGCGTCTCAACCTTCAGGATGGTCACTCTGGCTCAGATAATACCATCCTTGGAACGCGGGCGTGTGGTTCTGCCTCTGGACTCTGGCAGGACGCTGTTCCACGTCCCTATCCGGTCTGTCTCCACCAGAGATTCTCTTCGCCTCGAGCGGAAGGGATCTCTCTTCGAGTTCCAAGCCATGCCCTTCGGCTTGTCTCCAGCTCCCAGGGTCTTCACCAAATGCATGGCAGTGGTGACAGTATTCCTGGCGGGCGCCGAGGGGTCCGGGTGTACCTTACCTGACGACTGGCTGATAGCAGCTCCCTCCAGGAAGGAGGCGGAGTGGTCCAGAGATCTGGGCCTCCGGTCTGTTTCTCAACTGGGCCTCCTTACAACGAGGCCAAGTCGAACCGAGTCAAGCAGGTGATTCTATTCATCGGGCGCAGCTCGACTCTCTTCGAGCCAGAGCTGCCCCGGCGGACAGGGCCGAGGTTCCTTCCTCCTTTGCCCGATCATTTCTGGTTGGGCACTGCTCGCCGGGACTTCCTGCCTCCTGGGTCTCATGGCGGCCTGCCCAGCGTGGTCCGTGGGCCCGGCTGGAACATGCGTCCCCTTCAGTGGGGACTGGCCAGCCAGTGGTCACAACGCTGCATCCTTGGACCAGCCAGTCGGGTGACAGGGGATGTGGAGCGCCAGTGGTGGACCGCTCCAGATCATTTGCAGGAGGGCATCCTGTTACCTTCCGCCTCCAGCCGGCGTCTCTATCGACCGATGCCTCTCTGATGGGTTGGGGTGCCCATCTGGGGAACATCGGGCTCATGGCTCCTGGTCCTCAAGGAGTCCCGACATGCCACATCAACCTGCTGGAGTTTCCCAGCGGTCCGCCCAGCTCTCACCGCCTTTGCTCCGCTTTCTCCGGGTCAAGTGGTCCGAGTCCAGACGGACAATACCACGCACCATGTACTATCTAAAACGCCAGGGCGGACGCGCTCCATGCTTCTATGCAAGGAAGCTCTCCGCATTTGGTCACTCTGCAGCCTGGAGGCGGATCTCCTAGCCATTCACGTGGCAGGAGCCTCCAACACCCCTGGCCGGGCCCTGAGCCGGATAGGGGCTGCATCCCACTAGTGGTCTCTCCTGCCGGAGGTGGTACAGCATCTGTTCTCCTTTGGGGCACACCTCAGGTGGACCTGTTTGCCTCCATGGAGAACGCGGTTGAGTCTGTTCCATGCCCGCCTCAGCAGGGCTCGCTGCAGGGGGATGCCTTCTCGAGGCAGTGGACCCCGGCCTCTTTTCCTTTCCCCATTTCCCTTGATCCACAAGGTGCTTCTTACAGGGAGAGGGACAAGGCGCAGGTGATTCTGATAGCCCCAGACTGGCCTCGCCAGTTCTGGTACCCAGATCCTCAGTCTCAGCTCCAGGACTCGCGGCAGCTTCCAGCTCGCCTCGGACCTGCCTTCAGTCAATCAGGAAGGTGTTCCATCCGGACCTTCAATCTCTGCACCTGACGGCCTGGTTCCTGAGCTGCCAGAGTTCCAGGCCTTGGGTCTTTCTCACGAGGTCCTCAATGTAGTTGAGGCGCCCCGTAAGTGAGTCGACACAGAAAATGTTATGCCTTCAAATGGAAAAGGTTTTCCATTTGGTGTCAGGCAAGGGCTTGGACCCTTCCTCCTGTTCCTTGGCAAGCATCTTGGACTATTTATGGTCCCTTTCTAGTCAAGGGCTTAGGTCGGCGACCCTAAGGGTGCACCTGGCAGCCATCTCTGCTTACGGGCGCGGACATGCGAAGCAGCCGGTGGCCAGGAGAAGGTAGTCTGGCAGCTTTTTCAAAGGCCTTGATCACATTTCCTCCAGTGCGGGAACCCCACTCCGGGTGGGATCTACTGCTGGTACTGGCAAAGCTCATGGGCAAGCCATTCAACCTATGCACAGGTGTGCTCTCTCTCACCTGTCGTGGAAGACCGCCTTCTTGGTGGCTATCATGTCAGCCAGAAGGATGGGAGAGCTCCAGGCGCTTTCCATCGAGTCTCCTTACCTGGTCTTCCACAGGGACAAGGTTGTCCTGCGCCCCCACCCGAAATTCCTTCCGAAGGTGGTGTCGGAGTTTCACCTTAACCAGGTGTTGACTCTGCCGGTGTTCTACCCCAATCACACCTCGGAGGCCGAATATAGGCTCCATACTCTGGACCCTAGAAGGGCGCTCGCTTATTATAAGGAGCGCACGGCTGAAATTCGGGGAGAGGTTCGCCAGCTGTTTGTCACCACGCTGAAGCGCGATCTGGCAGACCTCAGCCAAGCGGACTATAAGCAGGTGGGTAACCTCCTGCATAGATCTCTGCTATAAGTTGCGGGCATGGAGCCTCCCAGAGGATAAGAGCTCATTCTACCCGCCTATACTGCTGCAACGGTGGCTGCTTCCAGGGACCCTATCCAGGAAATCTGCAGGGCTGCTACCTGGAAGTCAGCAAACACCTTCATTACCCACTACCACATCGACCTTGAGTCACGCCGGGATGCTGGTTTTGGGGCCTCGGTTCTCAGTCTCTCTTTCCCAAGTAAGTATGTGGGGTGTGCGTTGCCTCCCTCCTCCCCGGAGAACTGCTAGGAGTCTGCCAATGAGTGTGGATGAACAACATATCCATGTCCCTAGAAATACAGGTTACTCACCTGTAACAGGAGTTCTAGGAATGGTATATATTGTTCATCCACACACTCCACCCGACCTCCCGGCTCGACGCACAACCTGAGCTTCCAGCGGGCCAGATCTGGCGTCATGGGGCGGAGCCGCGAGTTATACCACCCGGGTGGGTGGGAGGAGCAAGCTTGAAGACCTTCCGGCAAGATTTAAAGCGGCAAGGATACTGCCAATGAGTGTGGATGAACAACATATACCATTCCTAGAACTCCTGTTACAGGTGAGTAACCTGTATTTTCCTTCTACCCCTCTTTATGCATCTTAGGATTGCTTGTCCTGCCATGTCTGCCTTTAATCCTGGTATGGACTCCACCCATATCCGACTGTGCCTCTCCCCCTTGCCACCCCATCTGATCAACTTGAGTATGGAGTCCCCCCAACACCAGTACAGCCCCTCCTCTTTCCTTGTGCCCGTCGCCACCCCCCCCCCACCCAGGTTCTCATTTTTGGAGCCACTCAAGACTGTGTTTTTACCATGTGCCCCAGTGTCTTCCCCCATCCCTCCCAATTAAGACCCCTCCCTCTCCTCCTGTTTGACTGCCAACCTCCCTCTCCCTCCTCACCTCTCCAAGTATTATCCCTTCCCCTGTCACATCATGCTCAATCTCTCCACTAGTAATGCCCCTCACACACTCTTCTTTGTGAGTGCTATCCCTTGTGCAGTCACCTCCTGCATCATCTTTTCCATATGTTTATAGCAAAGTAAACATGTTCCCTATCCCCTTTGCCTTACTGTGTGCTTTCTCCTCCCTCCTGCTGCTCCTCTTTTTCTAGGTTCTACTAGAGTCCACCTTTCATCAGCTGGCTTCCTGTCTAGTTTGCTCCCTCCCTTGACCCACTGTTCTTCTCTGTGGTGCCCCCACAATACTCTCAGATGTCAGCCCTCCTACCGATGAAATCCTCCCCTCATCCCTCAACATCCCCAGCTCCCTGCCCAGCCACTGAACCTCTTCTTTGAGCCTCCGTAGCCTGTGGCATATTGGGCACCCTCCCAGCCTCCACAGTATATTCATCTGCATTGCTGCCCCACAACCATTGCACCCAACAATCCTACCCATGGTCCACACTACCTATGCAGCCTCAGCACACTATCTATCTCTACAGCAAGTAGAATTAAGTAATCCTAGCACAGCCTCTAACAGAAATACCTAATATTTACCAGTTGAAGCCCCCCAACAATATCCACCTATCACACTATCAGCAACTCATTGTGGATGCTGTACTCCTATGTGAGACCTTTCTGCTGGGGAAAAAGGTAACATTAGCTTCAGACCCTATTTTTAAAAGGTTCTTTAAGGGCCTGAATCATTTGCATCCCCCTCATAGGCCACTAGTGCCAGTTTGGGATCTGAATGTGTGTATAGCTAAGCTCATGTCTGCTCCTTTTGAGCCCATGGCTACAGCTCATCTAAAATATGTCACTTGGAAAACAGTTTTTCTAGTGGCAATGACTTCTGCAAGAAGAATCAGTGAGCTTCAGCCTCGCTGTATAGATCAGGACTTTATTTCCTTTCATAGGGATAAAGTAGTCCTTAAGACGATCAGAAAATTTCTCCCCAGGGTGGTCTCTGATTTCCATTTAAATCAATCATCACTCTTCCTGTCTTTTTCAACAATCATGCCACTTCTGGTGAAAGGAGGCTTCATAGTCTGGATGTAAAGAGGGCTCTCAGTTATTACATGACAGCCACCAAGAACCTTAGACAGGATAGAAAACAATTGTTACTGACCTGTGGGGATGTAGGAAAAGGTAATCCAGCCACAAAAAGATCCATTTCTTGATGGATAGTTCAGTGTATCCAGTTTTGTTACACTAAAGCTGGTAGGGAACCCCCAGCAGGATTGAGGCCTCATTCTACAAGAGGGACAGCTGCTACTATAGCAGCTGCCAGAGATGTCCCTTTGGTGGATATATGTAAAGCAGCTACTTGGAAAACAGTACACACCTTTACAAAGCACTACAACCTGGACATTTTATCTAGGAGTGATGCTAGGTTTGGCACAGCAGTCCTGCAAAGTCTGTTTCCAAAAGAGAGTTCTGTGCCCACATCCAGTGGTACTGCTTGGTAGTCTGCATAACATTATGAATTACTGGAGTATTACTGGGGTTAGAAGAAAAAAATACTTTCCATAGTAATCTTGTTTCTTCTCAGTGATGTTCAGATATCCATAGCTTCTCTCCCCTTCCAGAACTTTAGCCTCTGCATTTTGCATGCTGGTGCCACCAAGTCACAATATACCCTTGGAGTGAATTTTTTTCTTCTGCACCTGTATTAGTTAGGTGAACAGAGTTCATTGTGTTTATCTTTTTGGTATTTTCTGGCATTTTGTTCTAACTATATTGAATTGTTTGTTTCTCCAGTTGGAGATGTGTTTTTGTAAAATTCATATTGTTGGGGAAAACCCTAATTTTAATGATAATAGTACTATATTATTCTTGGCTTACCTTTTCAGGCTCTTTTATAAAATCTGAAGAGGTTAGAACACAGGCAGTTAGTAGAGGCAGTGTTTGAAAGATGCTCATGTGCAAAGTGTTCCACCCTTTGCATGTGTTCCATCTCTCCGGGCAGTCCAACTCCTCAGGCTTACTGCATAAAGTTATGAATATATGAGCATCACTGGGAAGAAACAAGATTACTATAGTAAGTACGTTTTTATTTTTTGTTAAATATAGTTGATATGGAGAGGTTGGCTGATGTTTGTTTTTCTTTTTCCCTAGGGAAGGATTTGCTTGTTCCCTTGACCAGTTCTGTATCCTTTTTTTTTTGCTGAAGACAGAAATTGAAAGCAGCAAACTGTACGGGAGAAATGCGTTAGTACCATTCCCAATCTGGATTCGGTTAAAATGGAATGTTGGGTAGGAGCACTTTCTTTTCTGTGAGAAAGGAGTGGTGGATCCTCCACAGCCACTGTACTGAGCATGTCGAATGGCCACTGTCATCTCCCATCGTTTGACCAACAGCTAAAAGTTTCAGGCTAGCTGCAGTTTTCCTAGAGGCATTAAGACACTAGCATGGCAGACAGTTTTGTAAAACTTGACTATTACAGAAACTCCCAGTTATAGAAGAACCCAGGAGAATTGCTTGTGAATTAGAGGGAGAATTGCATCCTGGATGCCTGGTTACTATCTGCTTGATATTTGTGTTACTTAGATCTGCAGTCCATAGGACCGGCCCAGTGGCGCTGAGGGTTGAGGCGCTGGATGTGTCACCTCGCGCCATGCCGGCAACCTGTGTTCGGGAATGATTGCGGGCTGCCAGGGGTCGGCAGGGGCAGAAAAGGATAGAGCGTCCCAAGGACTGCTCTCCTCCGGGGGGGGGGGGGGTACCAGCAGTCAGCAAATGTCTGGCACCTAACAGAGGCTGGAGGGCAGCACACCAATGCTGCAGATGTGGGTGAGGATGGAGCAGATGCCTGGAGTAGTGCCGTCTGGCGTCATTGCACGCTCCGTCCCCTAGGGGAGAAAATGGAAAACAGGGACCTGTGCACAAATGTGATGTCCCCCACGTCGCGCTGCCCCAGGAAGACACCCTCCTGAAGTCTGGTGGGTTGAGGCATTCCCCACCCCATGCCACGATGGGTAACCATGGGGGCATAAGGGGGGGGAGCTGGTCTCATACCCAGGAGTGGGGGCGGGTGTGGGGGGACGTCAGAAAATACACACCAGCAGAGTTCCTGAGAAGAAAAAGGACTAACACACACACACACAAAAAAAAATCTGCAGTTCAAATTAGCAGCTGGACATTAAAGAGTTAATAGCAGCAGAAAATAGCAGACAGAAAATGTTATTTTTCAAATAGCCCATTCTTACAGTAGTTCAGCAGGGGAGTTAGCCCTACCCCTGAGTCTGAGATCACTACCACTGCAGCACATCCAGTCACCTCTCAGTGGTAGTACGTTGAGCTACCTTTAGCACCGCTATGTCAGGCCTGGCTTGTTTCTTCATGTAAATGGTCACTGGTATGTTTCTAGAATAAAATCCCAGTAAGCAGACACTTGTTAGCCTATACTGTTGAAACCTGAAAAAGGATTCCTCTGTATTTTGCACTGTACCTGGTATATGTACTGCTGAATGGAACAGAGGCAGGTGGGCTCCAGGGTCTGAGGCGCACGTTTGAGCAGCTAAAAGGCCTTTGTTGCCTCTGGTTCACATCAGTGCATTGGAGGGAGTTCATTGCTCAGTGAAGGAGTTCTTTACCAAGATGACTTTCCTTTCCTAGCAGGTCTTTAAGTGGGCCCCATGGCTGATCGGGGATGCCAGCCTGCAGCATGGAGCTCCGACTGACATCAGCCAAAACACTAAAGGAGGACATGCTGCAGCTCGGCCTCCATTGGGATGCTAAGATAAATGTCCTAAACACAAATGTAGCAGAGTTGGCACACACAGGCAGCAAAAGAAATTCCCCGAATCAAAATTTATTTAAAAGATAATCTAAGAGAGCTGTCTGTCTCACTGTTCTGCAGTTCGCCATCTCTTCACCCTAGGAAGGGACAGAGTACAGTGACCCATTGGGGTAGTAAGCTCCGTGCTCTGAAATGGCTCTGTTTCTTTGTTAGTTTATCTTTTAAATGTTGATTCTGGGAACTACTCCTTCCCAGGAATCTCACTTGATGGTTACGCTTGAAGTATCATCTCCTAGGAGACGGATGCTCCAGAGATGGAACTCAGTTCTAATTAGTAGAATTCGGATTTTAGAGGTTTGAAAAAAACTGCAGCCACCTTCCACTCTGGCAGTTGCCAGATTTGTTTCTCTACCTGGAGAGAATGGTCACCTTGAGTCGAGCTCCAGTATTACCTGAATCTCTATTGGATTACTTTAAAATGTTTTTTTTTTTATATAGGTATTTATTCTCCTCATTCCAGCTGCCCCTTCTGTCAAGCCCCAGCTCCGTCACCCTGGTATCACCGGGACTTACCTTCCAGCCCGGTCGCCAGGTTCAGAGCCTGCAGAGGGCCAGGTGTCATCCTGCAGCCGGGGTTTTTTCCTCCCTTCCCTGTTGCTGGGGCGCACACAGCCAGACGTATGTGTGGAGGCGCGCACACGTCAGCAGAAGTCCCACAGCACCCTCCCCTTTCCTGGCATCCAACAGACCCGCACCACCTGCAGGCCTCCACTCGGGTGCAGTCATTTGGTGGGAGCGCTAGTCCTCTCTCCCCGGGAGAGAAGAGCAGTCCTCCAGATGCCCAGTCCTCTCCCTCCCCAGCAGACCCCCATCAACCCGTGAACACGGGTCGCCTGCGTTGCAGGAGGGAAGGCACGAATGATTCAGCCCTCCACGCCACTGGGCTAGCTAAAAATGGTTAGTTTTTTAAGTGCTTAGGGTATTTTATTTCTCATCTCTGGTTCTTCCGGCACCCACATTGATTCCTGGTAACCGGAGACCACCCTTTGGCTACCTTTTTGTATTTTTTTGCAAGTTTTTACTAATTTTATCACTTCCTTGTCTCCATTTGGTAAGTCATGATACGTTTGGTAAGTAAGCCAATTTTTTTTTAAATGCCACTGTACAGAAACGGAAGCACTTTCACTTCCTGTTTCTGCCTGTGACCTTTCACCCTAATCGCTTTCTGTGTAGGAAACTGCAGTTTGACCTTTGGCACAGTTTTTGGAGGCAAGATGTTTTTCCCTACATTGCTCTTAGTTTTTTGCTGTTTTTTTTTTTTTTTTTTTTTACTCGCTTTTAAGTTTTTTCACTGGGATCTTTCTGATATGGCATTTCTGGGAGACCTAGGCGACTCAAAGGCTGAAATAACTGTTAAAAATGTTTTAAGCTCCTGGCAAATGCAGACTGCCATTAGCTCTGTGTAACGTGCCTGTGACCTAATCATTACTTTTAATTGTGAGTTCTGCATTACTTTGTCCTTAAAAAAAAAAAAAATCAAGGCAAATAAATTAGGAGTCATTATAGCTTTCAGTCTTCTTCCTTGTCACCAAAAATAATGAAAAAAAGGGTCTGAGGAAGTTCCGAGTGATGGTGGAAACTAAAGCATGCATCAGAAGGTTCTGTCTCCTCATGTTTAACAGCAGCATCAAAAAATATAAAGGGTGACAAGAAAAAATATAAAGCTGCCCAGCCATCTGAAAGTCATGGTAAAGTTGGGTCAAATACCAGGGTGCCCAAAAGGGGGACCCCTAAATCCATTGATGGCAAAAATATAAATAAGAGCCTCTGGGCAGACACTGGAAACTTTGCCTGAAAACAAGAAATAAAAAAAAAAAATGTAATTTCCACTCCTAACTGGATCAAAGGAGTGGGCAGATGACAAAGAAAAAGAAAACCCTTGTCTGAGGACCTATCAAAGATGTGGTAATTTTTCCAGACCATCTAAGCTGCAGGAAATCTTAAATAATGTAAATGCCACCCACTCCCTAGGCTCCAGCCTGTCCGCCTGTGGAGGAGGAGGAGGAGGAAAACGAGTACTGTGTACGAAGAGGAAGGTGACCTCATGGAGTCAGAGTGCGCACCTGGGCAAGATTTTGGCTCTCCTCCGGGGCATTATGAGGACTGTAGCTCATTTTCCTCATTTGCCAGACATATGCTTGATACTGTCAACAGCCACCCTCAGGAAACTGAGGAGGACTAGGAAGATGCTGACTTTATGGGCATGGTGGGCATGGCACCTTCAAGGAGGTTGCTAGACCCCATACAGAAGTCTCTTAAAAAGACTGTATCAAAACTCATATCTGCACTTCAACTGCAGCCATTGTTAAAAAGAGTGAAAGAAAATATCAGGTGGACAGACAAGAGATGGAGTACCTGTATATCAGCCCTGATCACCACGATGTAGTCAAGCGGCAGCTTGCGGGAGAGCAAAAGTGTCACTCTCCGCATGGACTCAAGGATTCCAAAAAACTGGAAGTCATGGCCAAGAAAGTGTATATACTGCAGCTTCCTTGGTTATCAGGCAGGCAGCTTATTCAGCATGTATAGCACAGTATCAGAAAGCATTGTGGAATACAATTTGGTTGGCGCAGCAAGATCAGGACTGGACGTCGCCAAGTACTGTTTCCATGCTGCTGTGGATAGAAATGACACTGCAGCCAGAGTTTTGGCCGATGTGGTATCCTTAAGAAGATTTTTTCTGGTTAAGGGCTTCCATCCTTTCCCAGGATACCCAAACCAAATCCATGGATTTCTCCCTTGAGGGAAATTCACTTTTTGGTGACAAAACACAGAGGCTTCCATGAAAAAAGTAGATGACTATAAAATCACTTATAAGAGTAACAATGAGTAGGGAAAAGGCCTCTACTTCCTACAGGTCCTATAGACGGAGAGGCAGGGGTTATTTCCCAAGAGTCTGTATCCCGTATGCCCTTATGAGTTTCAGCCACAAAAGGGACAGAGGCACAAAACGTACTGCTGCTGCAGCACTGGGACCCAAGTTCCAGTCAAGGCAAACCTCCTTGACAGTTCCACCCATCCACTGACGGGGGGTGGAGGTGGGGACTAAATCACTACCTTCACAAATGGGTAAACATTACTTCAGACAAGTGGGTTTTAGAGGTAGTGGGGTCTAGGACTGTCTCAGCAGTTAAAAAAAAAAAAAAATTTCTTAAGAATACAGAAACAAAAAACTTTTCCAGCACTTTCTCCCACAGAAAGAGTGCTGCTGGAACTCAAAGTATAAAAAAAATGCTGGCAGCAAAAGTTGTAGAAAAGATCCCTACCTCTCAGAAGGGCAAGGGTTTGTTCTCAGGGTACTTTGTGACCAACAAAAATAGGGAATGGCGTCCCATATTAGCTCTTGGGTAGCTAAACAAGCGTATAAAGAAAGAGAAATTCAGGATAGTCACACTGAGAAGAGTGATACCATCCCTGCAGTCGGGCCACCAGCTGGGATCACTGGGTCTGAAAGCTGCCTGTTTTCATATCCTTGTCGGACCATCATGCAGAAGATGTCTCTGGTTCAAGCTAGGGAACTGCAAACCAGTTCACAGCTTTCCCCTTTCGACTCACCTCAGTACTGAGGGTATTTGCCAAGTGCTTCGCTATGGTGGCAGCACAGTTGAGAAAGCAAGGTGTGGTAGTTTTTCCCTACCTGGACGACTGGCTAGTCTCAGGTAAAACAGAACAGGAGACGAGGCATTCACTTCAGACTGTAAAAAGCACCTTGGAGTCTCTAGGATTTTTGATAAACCTGCAGAAGTCACAGCTAGAACCTGTTCAGGTACTGGACTTAATAGGAGCAGAGCTAAACACCCTACAGGGAAAAGCTTTCCTCCTGCAGCCCAAAGTTGCAGCTTTGCTAGCAACAGCAGAGTCCTTCACAATAGGTCTGCCAAGACCTGCAAGGGGCTTCCTGCAATAACTAGTGCACATGGCCACATCCACGGCTGTTCCCCGGACCAGATTCCAACTGAGAGATATCCAGTACAGGAATTTATTTAACTCTAAAAATTGATTAGCGTTTTGCTCATAAAAGTGCTAAATCTTTGTGAAAATGCATAGCTCTTGCCTCACTGTGTTCAACAAACACAGCACTTCCAGAAAATCTATATAAATACTTTCTGTATAGTTAGTATAATCCCAAGAAAAAAACTGCTAATCAATTATTTAAAACCCTGCAGTACCACTTAAGAGACAACTGGTTTCAAAGATGGGGCCCACTCTCAAAGTTCTGCCACCAGTAACAAAAGCACTGGTAAAGTCAGAGTGATAGAATGAAGAATGCAGCCCCAGAGAGAGCATTCTTTTCCTTCAGCAATCCCCAACAAGTATTCTTAATACAGATGCCTCACTCCTGGGGTGCCCACCTCCAGGACCACACAGTGAATGGCACATGGAGCCCACAGGAGTCACTGGAACATTTTAACCTCCTGGAGCACAGGGCAGTGCTGCTAGCAATGCAGTCTTTCTCCTCTTAGCTGCAGGGTCAGTCTCTCCAAATCAGAACAGACAACACTACAACAATGTATTACATAAACAAGTAGGGAGGGACAAGATCCTCAAAACTGTGTACAGAAGCCATGAGGATCTGGGACCTGGCATACAGCTTAGAAGCAAATATATATGCAGTGCACTTGCCAGGCAAAGACGATGTCCTGACGGATTTCTTAAGTAGAATCAGTCAGGTAAATCACGAATGGGCCTTGAACAGACAGTTTCTGGCCACAGTGTTCAGAAGGTGGGGCACTCTCAAAGTAGACCTGTTCACGCTTTGGGAGAACAGTGGGCTTCCACAGTTTTATTGCAGACCACCAGCCAGAGGGACAGTCCCAGAGATCGTGGACTAAACAGGGAGGTTCCCCTATACCTTCCCACAGTTTACACTCCTACAGAAAGTCCTCCTGAAACTTGGGAGGGAATCTGCAACAGTGATCCTAAATAGCTCCAGACTGGGCCAGGCAGACCTGGTAGTCAGTTATGCTGGCTCTGTGTAGCAGTCTTGCAGTCCGCCTGCCACTGAGCCACAATCTGCTAACCCTACATTAGGACAGGATAGCATTCCCAAACCCCAAGACACTTTGCCTAAGAGTATGGTTCTTGAGGAGTTTGAACACTCTGGATTAAATCTCTCGGATGAAGTCCTAAAAGTGCTTAGAGTTTCAAGGAAACAAGTACCAAGGAAGCATATTTCTTTACATGGAAGAGAACTACTTACTTGTGTACCCCAGAAGAATAATCCCAGTAGAGGCAGGGTCGCCCATAGTCTTGGAATACCTGGTACCCCCCCAGTCTCTAGGCCTAAGGCATTCAACTTTAAAGATGCACTTAGCAGCAGTGTCAACCTATATATCAGCAGGCAAGGAAAAGTCACTGGCCTCAACGTATTTTTAAAAGGTTTTTCAAAGGCCTCATTTACTCCGGTTAGGGCCCAGTCCCTCCGTGGGATCTCAATGTCTGTCTTGCCCGGCTCAAGGCGGCTCCTTTCGAGCCTGTAGACACGGCTGATCTGAAGTATGTTGCATGGAAAACCATATTCCTGATTGCCATGATCTCTGCTAAGAGGGTGAGTGAACTACAAGCCCTCTGCACAGAGCCAAATTACATAATCTTCCACAGGGATAAGGTAGTCCTACTAAAGGTGGTGTCCAAGTTCCACTTGAACCAGTCATTGACACTTCTGTGGTCTGTCCAGATCGTTCTACTCCAGGTGAGCAAAAATTGCACAGCCTTGACTTGAAAAGAGTTCTGGTTATATACATGGATAGGACAAAGAGGTCCGGCCCAAAAGCCCTCAGCTTTTTGTTACCTATGATGAGGTTGGCAAAGGTAAACCAGCAACCAAGAGGACACTCTCTCGCTGGATGGTCTCTTGTATACAGTGTTGTTATGAAAAAGCTGGAAAATACCACCCTGCGACCTAAGAGCACATTCCACGAGGGGTACTTCTGCCTCTGTGGCATCCACAAGGAGCATCCCACGAATGAACATTTGCAAAGCGGCTACCTGGAAAATGGTGCACAAGCACTGTTGTCTGGACATACAGTCCAGAAGGGATGCCAGCTTTGGAACCGTTGTCTTGCAGAGCCTTTTACCCCAAGTTAAGTTCTGGACCCAGCTTTCCATGGTACTGCTGTGTAGTCTGCTTAGGGTGTAACCATTAAGTGAGGGATTCCTGGAGTTAGAAGAAAAAAATCACTCACCATAGTTGTGTTTATTTCTTTTCAGGGATCCCTCGCAATGGTTATACTCTCCCACCCTGCCTCCCCTTCCAGAACCTAAAAATGGGTTCTTAAAACAATCCGTTCTTTTTACCACAGTGATGCATCCTGTTAGGGTGCTTGAGCATTATTTATTGTAGTATCTCTACAATTGCAAAGTTTTTTCCTTTACATTTTACATATTTTATGCATTTACATGTGTTTGTTTGATTATTTTTTTAAAAAGTGAAATTTACATAACTTTTGGTAGCCTTTTAGCTAGATTTGCTAGCCATCGCTTCACGCTGGCTATAGAAGCCAATCTGGCAACTGCCAGAGTGGAGTGGAAGGTGGCTGCAGAGTTTTTCAAACCTCTGTTCTGAATTCTACTGATTAGAATAGGATTCTGTCTCCGGGACATCTGTCTCCTAGGAGATGATGCTTAGAGTGTAACCATAGTGAGGGATCCCTAATAACAGAAAGCATTACTAGGGTGAGCAGTTTTTGTTTTTTTCTACTCTGCCTATGTGTGATTGGCAGCAGCTGCCGCATTAGATTTTGATACCCAACCCTCCCCCCAGCCATGTCATTAAGGGTATAGGTGAGTTGCTGCGTTAGTGTAAATGGGGTGCAGTACCAGTGGGGCTAACCCCCGCACAGACCAACCAAACAAATGGTGCTGTACTCCTGTCCACAAAAAACAAGTTCACTTGTAAGTTAGTTCAAATTAATGCAAATATTAATTGTCCACCAAGACATAAACAGTGTGCTGAACTCTGGCCAGTCACCTAGGAGTAAACTGCCCCAACACTTTGCCAGTGAAGGCTACATCACTGGTGGGTTTCCAAGAGACTGCAGGTCACTTAAACAGTTACTTGCCTTCATATTGTTTGCATGTATAAGTGTACTTCAATGTGATTATTGTTCAAAAATTTCAAAATTACATAATTTTTGATAGCTGTTTAGCTAGATTTACTAGCCATCACGCCACTCTGGCTATAGAAGCAAATCTGGCAACTGCCAGAGTGGAAGGTGGCTGTAGAGTTTTTCAAACCTCTGTTCTAAATTGCAGATTTTACTAATTAGAATAGAGTTCTGTTTCTGGGACATCTCTCCTTGGAGATGATACTTAGTGTAACCATAGTGAGGGATCCCTGAGAAGAAACAAGTTTTTTTTTTTTTCTTCTCTTCACATGTGTGTGTATAGATGAGAGACTGGCAGCAACTGCCTTCTCAGAGTCTTGTTCCCCCAACCACATCATTAAGGATATACCCTTGTTCAGACATGGTGCTCCCCCTTGGTCCAGCTGCCACCCCATGGCTTCCACAGTTTCCCCTCCGCGGGAGGAGCTTTGGTGTGAGGGCTGGTTGCCCTCCTTCCCCTCCCAAGGGAGTTCATCAGGTGGACAGGCTCCAGTGCCCCATGCGCTGTGACACAAGCAAGCCCAGGCATTCCAGTCATTTTTTAAACAGTAAGTGGGATTTTCTCCCTCATTCTCTTTCCTCTGTTGATTTGGGTGGGGCCTGTGACTGCCTCGGATGCATGCAGCGATGTCCCGTGGAGGGGAGCAAGCTGCCATGGCCCACCACAGGAGTTACTGTGGCACCAGGTGCCTGACACCATTCCGCCCAGCTGCAGCACACTGCCTAGCAGCAGTAGCTGCTGTGATCTGACCTACCTTCACGTGCGGTGACTCAAGTTCTCTCCAGAACCCAGGTTGCCTGTTGTGCTGCCACTGGGCCAGTGGGGCGGCTCTGGTACCATGTTTTCTAAATAGAAGTTCATAAATATTTTTACAAGGTTACAATACAGACATTGCCATAACAGGATGAACAGATGAAAATGTACAATACGAAACACCATGTGGGGGGAGATCGCTCTTTCTTTTTTTTTTCTATTTATGATGCTCCTACACTTGCATCCACCCCTTCCCTCAGGGTCCTCAATGCGTCAGGCAGCTACGCTGGGAGAACTGGAAAAATGTCAGCTGTGTAAGTGCCCCGCTTCCATTAATCATACCTGAATCCTGGATAACCCCCTGAGTGGGGGGAAGAGGCCTCCCCCAACACTGATGGGAAGCGGGCAACTGGTGCTGCATCTCCCGATCTTCCAGTCATCAATGTGAGGCCCATCTCCTGGCGTGGATGTGGTGTTTCCATGTTTTCTAGTCCCTCCCTCCCCGAGGAGGACCAATGAGCAGACGCCAGTCCCTCCTCTGTTTTCTGCTTTCTCCTGTCCGCACCTGCGCCATGTGTGGTCACCCAGGCAGTGGCGATATCGCGGCGGGGTGAGCATCCCACCCCTCCCCGGAGAAGGAGAGCAGCCATTGGGCGCTCAGTCCTTCTCCTCCCCGGCAACCCAAGTCTATCTCCAAACCTGGGTCGCCGGCGTGGAGCGAGGTGTGATGTCCAGCCCCTCAGCTCCACCAGGCCGGCTAGATTGCTCTTTCTGATCCTGAGGTCTGACGGTTACCAGGCATAAGGCAGTACTGGGATATAAACCTTAAGTTGCCCACCCATCTGACATACTGCTTGAACAATGCCTCAGTTCAGATCTTCTTGTTTAGTCTGTTTTTGTTTTACATAAGATTTATTACTATCACACAGCTTCAGTTGTTCCATGTGTGTCGTCTAACAGTCTGTTCCTAAATGTCCCAAAAAGTGGTCCCAAGGGTGACCCAGGGAATTTCAGACCAGTCAGTCTGACCTCCATTGTGGGCAAGCTCATGGAGACCATACTAAAGGAAAGGTTGGTGGAATATCTAGAGGAGCATGGTTTCCAGGATGCAGGGCAGCATGGGTTACCATGGGGGGGGATCATGTCAAACAAATCTGATTGACTTCTTTGACTGTGTCTTGGGGCCAAGCAGTAGACATCCTCTATCTTGATTTCAGCAAGGCCTTTGACTCTGTGCCCCACAAAAGGTTGATCAGGAAGTTGGTGGCTCTCGGGGTTGGGGAAAAGATGGCCAGATGGGTGGAAAACTGGCTGAGGGACAGAACCCAGAGGGTGATTATGGGGGAGAGCTATCTGGCACCAGACAGGTAACCACTCGGGTCCCGCAGGGCTCAGTGTTGTTCAGTGTCTTCATCAGTGACATTGGAGATGGCATTACAGGCAAAATGTGCCTATTCGCGGATGACACCAAGCTCTGTGGGAAAGTGGACACAGCTGAAGGGATACAGGACCTACAGGAAGATCTGGAAAAGTTAGGGAGGTGGTCCAGGATCTGGCAGCTTGGCTTCAGTGCCAAGAAATGCAAAGTTATGCATACTGGAGTCAGGAATCCCAGGACAGAGTACTACCTGGGTGGAGTCAAGAGTATCTGCATCAGAGGAGGAGGAGAAGGATCTGGGGGGTGATGATCACTAGTGACCTGAAGCACTTCACGCAGTGCAAGAAAGCAGCAGCAAAGGCAAACAAGATGCTGGGATGCATAGCTAGGGGGAATCAGGAGTAGGAGAGAGGAGGTTATACTGCCCTTGAACAGGTCACTGGTAAAGCCGCATCTAGAGTATGGAGTTCAGTACTGGTGCTCACACCTCAAAAAGGACATTAACCTGCTGGAGAAGGTCCCGAGGAGGGCTACAAAGATGATAGCTGGTCAGTAGGGTAAGGCATACAAGGAGAGGTTGAGGGCACTGAACATGTACTCCCTGGAAGACAAGAGAGGGAGAGGGAACATGATTGGGACCTTCAAGTACTTGAAAGGGATAAATAAGGTTGATAAGGAGTCTCTTTAAACTGAGTGGCAAACATAGTACAAGGGGGCACAGTCTTAAACTGGAGGGTGGGAGGACAGGAAGCACTTCTTCACAGAGAGGGTGGTGGACACTTGGAATGCGCTGCCAGAAGAGGTGATTTCATTGAAGACAGTGGGCAGCTTTAAGAGAGGCTGGGACAGGTATTTGGGGGGCCGGGGGTAAGGGTCATGGGTAGGGAGGATGGGAGAAGTGGAGAGAGGGGGCAGGGACAGTAGCTCAAGCTGTGGACTCTGCAACATGAGCAGACTTAATTGACCAAATGGCCGCCTTCTGCTGGCTTCTCCGTATGTAAACATCTTCTATTAGCCAACAGTGAAATGGTCTTCAGTCAAATACACTGTCTGATGTCACTTCCTTATTCTTTAGAGGAGGGAGTATAGCGCAGTGGGTTAAGGCTCTGAGCTGCAGATCTGGAGACCTGGGTTTGAATCCCACAGCCACCTAGGTGCATACTGTGTGACCCTGAGCAAGTCACTTAACTTCCTTGTGCTCCCAAGTCGCATCTGGAAACAAGCTTCGGCTTAGTGTGCTACTCCTGGTTAAACGGTGTTCCCTTCCCTCCCTTATTCATAAAACGGTATAACGTGTATGCATTAATAATTACATCTGTGATTGTCAAACAATTGTAAGTTTAACCACACACACACAGTTCTTTACAGTTTAGCTTCTCTTAACCTGCTGTCAGATGTATGTACCAGGAAAACTGCACGACGTTGGAAATGTGTTGATCGATGTCGGGACTGGGTATTACGTGGAAAAGGTGAGCCTGTTTGTCTCCTGTTGTCTATACAGGTAGCATGACCAGTGCTCTGGGCATCTGTGAGCCAGCAGATTGTATGTGTTAAATCCCACTACTGCCGTTGACCCCCTGTGATCTTGAGCAAGTCCCACTTGACCTCCCTGAGCTTCAGACCCTCTCAGCTGTAAACTGGGAAAAATAAAATGTATTTTTCATATTGTACAGTTCAAGAAGCTTGGTATTAACTTCCCGTTTCTCCATATCATTTATAGCATAAATTTATATTATTTATACTTAGCATTTGCTCTCAGGGTTTATGTCGCATCCCACACCTCAGCTGTGCAGTAAATTCTCGTATCACACCAGTAGTATCTTTATATATTGTTCCCTAGTTAAAAATATGTATGTTGAATTTAAAATAACATAAAGTGAAACTAGTTTCAGAAGCCTCTATCATCATCATGTAACCCAGTTCTACATAACTCATCAATTTTGCAATATATACATGTATTGAAATGCCTGTTTGTACTTAGCCAGTATAACAGCATGATCCAATAGTCCGTATAAAAGTTAAGGTTTCGTTAACATGCGTCTCCCACATCCTTATCCCAAAGGGATCCCCCCAGAATGCCCTATATCAATTTATTTTAAATCATCTATAGTACTCATGTATTTTAGAATGAGCCATCAGATACTGCCACTCTCAGCCCCCTCCCCCTTAGAAATCTCTCCTTGGTTATCTTGGGCCATCCGTTAAGTGTACTGAAAAGTGGTGCCAACATCTGTTTTCACCCATCGAGCCATGCTAGCCCCCCCTTTTGACATCTGGCATATTAATGTTGGCATGGTGAGAGAACAGTTTACTTTCCAAACTGCAAACAATCCTTGGCTCATTTCTAGTGAGAAGTAGGAAGTGTGAGAAGAGAAAAAAGCCATGAATGAACTGATGTTGGCAAATATAAAATAAGTCTTGTTATGAAATGCCCTCCACGTAATGAGATGGTATCGTTTCTGGAGCCAAATTATTCAGTAGACTGTAACGGGAGCAAAAACAATTAAGATATCGCTGCCGTGAGCATTGCATATTCGGTATTCACAGCCTGTCTTTTCCAGAGAAGAATACAATAATTTTGTCCAATATAATAATATATCTCAAAAAGCAGTATGAGCCACTGGTTTCAGCCTGGGTTTCTCTGGCTCAGATCCCACCAGAGCCAGTGACTTATTCTTTTCCCTTGAACAAATCACGTGTGACCTCCCTGAGCTTCAGTCGCTCACAGCTGCATGTCCAGGCAGAAGCGAGACTCCACTGTAAACAAGATGCTGCATCTCAATTGTGCTAACCAGAAATAAGAAGTTGTTGGATCAGTTGGTTGTTGTAACCTGCTGTAATAGTACGGGGCATTATAACTACTCACCAGGGTTTGTTTTGAGGTGATACTCAACACTTACATTTTCTTGTTTTGTTTAGAGTGTAGATGATGGCAGAGATTTCTTCAAAAGGAAAATTGAATTCCTAACCAAACAGATTGAGAAAATCCAGCCTGCACTGCAAGAGAAGCACACCATGAAGCAAGGTGAGAGTCTGGCGTAGAACCTCTCAAGAGATTCCACGTTGAGAATGTAACCCCAGCAGAGACTCTGTCTGGGAATAAATAACCCCCATGGGAAATGCAGCATCAAGAATGTAACGCCCATGGGAGAGCCTACATTGTGGAACATAGGACAAGAACACATCTAGAAGCAAGGTGATACCAGCTCAATATGTCTTTCTTGGTAAAACTTTTGAAATACTGTATTCCTCACCAGACCTTGATTCCTCCGCCCCTCCACCCAGGCCCCCCAGATCCTCACTCCTTCAGGCTCCCAGGCTCATCCCTTCTGCCTACCAGACTCAACCACCACCACCGTCTCTTACATCCAGGCTCCCATAGATCCTCCAACACCACTTATGTTCCAGTTTATCCTTGCTGTGGGTCCCTCTGCTGCCACCGGAGGTGAAGTGCTTCTGACATAGGGAGTGACGGTTTGGAGGGAAAGGATGATGCGCTGGGCGGGAGGTGGGCTCACAGAGGGCTGTCATCCATCGCTCCAGGATGGAACATTTTCCCATTTTCTCCCTTCCCTCTGCACCTCCTCACATGTGATGGCTGCACGTTGTGCGACCCGAGAAGAATGGAAGGCAGTGTGTGATCACCCACGTGCACCTATTGCTTGCCACCTGTCCCTACGTTCTGGGTCAGAATAGCTAAATTTTAACTGTCCCTTCCGGCCCCACCTTCAAAGTCGTACTTTTTTTCATAAAATTCTATAGTGTATGAGAATGTTGTCATACACCGAATTCGATCGAGTCCTAGTGTTGCTGTACCATGGATGTGACGTCAATATGTTGTTGTACCATCTTGAGTACATCACATTGTTTTCCCACAAAGCACAGTCAACCATGTTGACAGGATCCAGTGTCCGGCACTAGGACCCCGGGGAGCCAGAAACGTCAGCCGTCAAATATACGGTTATGGGGATTTTTATCCCAGTTTATCCCTGCCCCCCACCTCCGGTGTGGGCAGACCCCCCTGACAGTCTCTGGACACATGCAGAGTCTGTAGAACGAGCAGGCTCCCTGGCTACCACAGGACTGCTGCAGCACTGGGAGTCAGCACCATTTCCTCCACTGACCCTAGCGCACGCCTGTGGCAGTATAAAACTCGGCCTGCCTCCCAACACGGTGACTCGAGTTTGCTCCCAAATGCAGGTCACCTGCACTGGCCATCGGGGCAGTCGTCGTGTTCCATTCTCTTCTGTCTGATCTTGTATATTCTCTCCTCTGTGCTTTCCCCTTTAATCCTCATTTTTTGCTTCTGTGCTCGTGCCCTTCATCTTTAGTGCTCTTCTTTCTCTTCCAATATCGCCCTTGCTTTGAGTCATTCTGCCTGTGCTGTTTTCCTTTTTGCCTGCTCCTGCCTTGTAGTGCTCTGCCCCCCCCTTTCTGCTTCTTCCTGCCTTGTAGAGCTCGGTCCCCCTTTTCTGCTCACTACTGACATGTAGAGCTCTGTCCCCCTTTTCTGCTCCCTTCTGCGTTGCAAAACTTTGCCCTTCTTAACTTGTGTAGCTGTTGCCCTTTTCTGCATTTTCTACTTTATTCTTTTCGCCTGTTCCTGCCTTGTAGAGTTCGGTCCCCCTTTTCTGCCCATCCCTAGCTTGTAGAGCTCTGCCCCCACTCCCCCTTTTCTCCACTCTCCTGCCTTGTAGAGCTTTGTCCCTGTTTTCTACCCACTCCTACATTTTAAAACTGTCACCTTCTCCCCTGCCATTCCTAACTTGTAGAGCTGTGTCCCTCCTTTTTTGCCTGCTCCTACCTTGAGGGTGGTTTCCCTTTTCTGCCAGTACCTACCTTGTAGAGCTCTGTCCCTTCTTTTCTGTCTGCACCTAACTTGAGAGTTCTGACTTTTTTTTTCTGCCCATTCTTATCTTGTAGCATTCTGTCTCCCTTTTCTGCCCACCCCTGCCTTGTAGAGTGCTGTACCCTCATTGTCTGCCTACACTAGACTTGAGAGCTCTGCCCCACCTTTCTGTCCACTCCTGTGTTGTAGAGCTCTGTTCCCTTTTCGGCCTGCTCCTACCTTGTAGACCTCTGTCCCTTTTTATCTGTGCGCTCCTACCTTCTAGAGTACTCTCTCTCTCTCCCCCCCCTTTTCCCTGTGTGCTTCTACCAGTGGAGCCCTGTCCCCCTTTCTGTGAGCTCCTAACTTATAGGACTGTATCCCCCTTTTCTGCACACTCTTATTTTGAGGGTTCTTTCCCTCTTTTCTGCCCGTTGCTACATTGTAGACCTCTGTTACCCTTGTCTGTCTGCTCTTAGAGAACCATTCACCCTTTTTTCTGCCCATGCCAGCTTTGAGAGCGATCTGTCTTTTCTGCCTGCTCCTGCCTTGTAGAACTCTGTCCCCGAGTTCTTCCCACTTCCTTTAGAGCTCTGTTCCCCTTTTCCACCCACTCACACCTTCAGAGCACTGTTGCACTTTTTTTTTTTTTTTTCGCATCTCCCTTGAGGTTCTGTCCACATTTTCTGTCCATTCCTACCATGAGGTGCACTGTTCCCCTTTTCTGCCCAAGCTTGCCTTGAAAGCTTTATCCCCACTTTCTGCCCCTTTCTTACCTCGAGAGCTCTGTGCCCCTTTTCTGTCTTCTCCTTCCTTGACAGCTCTCACCCTTTTCTGCATGCATCCGCACCAGCCGCAGACTGGATGGGCCTGTAGGTCTTATTCTGCTAGCATTATCCATGTATCTGTATATTCTTGGTAGAGCTCTGTCTCAGTTTCTGCCTTTTTCCACCTTGAAAGTGCTCTCTCCCTTTTCTGCCTTCACCTGCCTTGAGAGATCTATCCCATTTTCTGTATGTTCCAACCTTGTAGAGCTCTATCCCTCTTTTCTGCCCTGTCCTACTTTGAAAGCACTGCCCACCTTTTCTGTCTGCTCTTGCCTCGAGAGCTGTGTCCCTTAGTTTTCTGCCTGCTCCTGCCTTTTAGAGCTGCTGTTGTGGTAGGCAGGCTCAGAAAAGGCATATCAGATGGCCCTTTAGTTCAGCAGTAGAGTGACTCTGGCAGCCTGGGTTCGGGAGCGAGTCTGGGCTTTTGGGGGCCGACTGGAGGGAGGAGGATCGAGCATCCTAGCAGACGCTCTCTTCTTGGGAGGGTGGACACTGCACTGTTGCGAGCAGGAGCCACTTTGGGGAGGACAGGAGTATTGCGACATTTGTGTGCACACATCCACATGCACGGGAAGCAGCTTCCTGCTGGTGATGTCTCTGAGGGCAGGAGATGAAAACAGAAAATGCCTTGGCCATGCAGGATGAAACTGTACTCCTCCCATAAGCCCCACATCACCGACCATGGCACCCACCTCTGCTGCACAAAAAACCTGGCGGGGGCTAAGGGGAAGCTCTGACAGCCCCACCATGGAAGGCAAGCCATGGGGTCTAAGAGGGAGCAGTAACTTCATACAGCAGGCTGGTGATCTGCCAGCACTTAATTTGATCCCTGCCTGACCACTGGAGATCCAGCATTCAGATAACCTCACGTCTAGGACTATAAACTCTTTTGAAGAGCTCCTGTTGGGACTGTAACCTCTATGGGAGATCCTTAGTTTGGAATACAGCTTCTACAGGGAAATCCTGACTTTGTGCAGTGGCATTTATTTTAACCTGAATCTTTTCTTTTAATTGTCACTATATGTAAGCTGTAACATGACAGGGTGTGCGTTCATTGAGTTATATAGCCACCTCTCTGATGTGTGTGCTACGGCCCGAGGCCACAGCCACACCCATACTTACCTTGATGCAGCATGAGTCAGTCCAGGTAAGAATTTTAATTTTATTTGTAGTCCCCTACAGGAGGGAAGGGGTCAGGAATAATCCCGAAGAGACAATCTGCCATTGCACTCCGTTGTCTTGGCACGTCCGACCAGGGAGAGCTTGGCGGTGTGCTCCAGAGAAGGCTGTGTATTGTACGTTGGTGGCTGCGCTCACATACATAATGTTCTAAAATCCTCCCCCATAGCCTTCTATGGAGCGCACCCGGTGGATAGGGAAGTGGAAGGGACTGGCTGGCCGTCTCCATGGGCCAGTTCGCAGTCCCTACCACCTCCACCCCCCCTGTAGGGGACAGCAAGACATAAGCGCCCTTTTCCAAAGGCTCAGGATGCTTCGCAATCTAAGCCACACCACAGTATTATATTCATTCTGGCTTGGCCTGACTAATGCAGACTCTCTTGTAAGTAAGGGTGGATTTCAAAATGCCCACAATTTTATGAGCGTTGTTCTTAGAACATTCCTTTAAGGGACAGCCACATTAGAGCAGAGAAGGGTGGGAGTTTCAGATGGGAAGGCAGCAGCTAACTGGAAGAGTGCGTCCATGGTACCCGTATGTGTGTACAGGAAGAAACATTGAGTGGGGTTGGGGGCACCATGGAAAAAATAACCCAGATTGTAAACTTTCTAGCCCTGTGTTATCTGTTAACAGATGACCGTTGTGTATCCTTGTGTAATATTATTATAATTATTAGCAAAATGTCCCCAGAGAAGCTTTTAATAAAGCTAAAGACATTTTTTTTCTATGATTTTGTAGCTGTGATGGAGATGATGAACCTGAAGATCCAACAGCTGACAGCTTCGCAGTCCGGAACTACAAAGGCCTGACCACCTCAACAGTATCCCCGAGCAGTAACCTAGCAAAGGGAGAGCCCAGCAGGACGGGACCGTCTGAATTTCTGTTGCCACTCATCTCTCGCCACAGTCATAACACCATTGTTACAGGCCCGTTTGGTTGAAAAATCCCAGATGCGTTTTAATTTTTCTTTTTCCAGCAAATCTGACATTGTGTCAGTGGAAGTTTATTTTCGTTTTTCCTTTTTGGGGGGGGGGGGTTGCAACATTCTGAAATGATGCTTCTGACAAGTTGCAATTCAAAGAAAGAAAAGGTACTACAGGAACTAACTTCAGTTGTCTGTAGAAATTTGAAGGACCTGACCCCTTCCCCTGTGGGGAGAAAAAGGAAAAACAATTCTGTAACTTTGGGGCTGCATTTATTTTGTTGGACTAATCAGCAGCTCCCTACTAGACGGGTGCCATTTTCGTTCTTGAGACTGTAGCTGGTCTGTTTGAATGTGCAGCTGAGTTTTCTGTTACTCTGTTTCTACTTACACAGCTACTTTACCTACTGTGTGTGCTGTTAAATTAAACCTTGTCCATGGTATGTTGAATAAAACAGAAGAAAGCTAACCGATCTATGTTTTGTGCTAATTGAATTCTAGAAGTGTGGATATCTATTCAGTGTTTCTGTTAACCCTATAGCAAGGGTCCATGCACCCTGATTTTTGCTTGACTTTTTTTTTTTTCTTTATCCCGCTTCACCTGAGCAGTCTTACTCTGCCTGGTCACCTCCTAGCACTGTCTTCTCCATCACTTACCTGCCTTCTTGAGGTCCACTGATTCCTTCCTCTTAATTCTGCTTGCCGTTGAGGATTCTGTCAAGGTTTGGATAGCTGCCCCTCAGATCTGTCATAATAGAGAAGGCAGTGGGCAGCTGGGCAAACTAAGATTTTGAGGCAAAATTCAGTTTACATAGCAGCCAGGTCAGATGTGGTGATCGGGGGCTTCAATCTTCTGGGCACTGGCCCTTCTCGACTGAATTCTTGTCTTTCAAGGAATGTTTCCTGGAACACCGTGTCCAGTGGGATTAGATCTGAGGCCGACCCTTGACCTTGTTTTCGGCCGTAGGGATGGAGTCTTCAGTGATCCCAACTGGGTACGCTCCCTGTTTACAGGGAAGATGTGCCAGATTTCGCCCTCCTGTACCAGAATATGGCATTTCAAACTCTGCCAAGATGATGGACCTGGTATTCAAGAGTCTGGAGCAGCTGCAGGCAGCTGGCTGTGCAGAACTGGTGGGATTCATTGAAGAAAATGCTGGCTGGCTTGGTGGCACTGAAGGTTGAGGTGCTGGACACCTTGCCTCATGCTACACCAGCGACCCCGGGTTCAGGAGCGATGGGTCATCGGGGTGCCGGTGTGTGTGTGTGTGGGGGGGGCAGGATCGAGCAGAGCCGGCATACTGCTCTCCTGTGGGTGGTGGTGGGGGGTTGTCTCCCTCCTGTAGTTCCATTCACCATCGGATGGAGGTCCGTTGGGAAAGTGTAGACAGAGGGGCCGACAAGGACAGATGGGGCGGAAGGGGCTAAGCTGGTGCAACAGTGCGTGTGTGCGTGCCTCCACACGCATGCAGGGCCTTGGGCGGGGTAAGAAAAAAGGACGAAAATCACCATAAACATAATAATTACAACAAAAAAATGTCTGCATCCCTGTTAGCAACAAGGGAGAATAGAACAAAAAGTGCCCCACCCTGATCAACAGGGGCTTAAGTTAACTGATCTTGATAAAAAAGGTCTATGACCACTGGAGCAGAGAGGAGAGAGGTTTGCTCCATGCTAGGGAGGAGTACGGGGCATCTCGAAGGGACTACAAGATTAGAATTAAGACAGCCAAGGAGGGTCTGGAAGCCAGAATAGCAGCAGGAGCTGCAGACACCAACATCTTAATTAACTACATAAAGGGAGGGAGAGGATTGAGCCACTAAACATGGGAAAGGGGGAACCTGCGAGAGCTACAGGGGCAATGGTTACAGTACTGAATGGGTACTTTGTTTCAGTACTCACCAAGCAGCCCCCAGTTGGAGGCGGGAGGAGGCTCATTAGGAGGACCTGTGGCATTAGAGGCAACCACAGTGCAGCCAGCGGACATACCACCTTCCCTAGCAGCTGACTGTCTGGCAAATATCGAGCCAGGTAAATCCCATGGGACACACACCTCAGGATTATTTAGGAGCCAAGGAAAGAGTTGTCAAGGCCACCTGCTGTAATCATTCTGGAGTCTGTCCAGCAGCTGACGTGCTGGATGACAGGAAAATGGTCAGTGTGGTCCCCATCTTCATGAAGGAGACCGGGTCGGACCTGAGTATCTACAGGCCAGTTAACCTGACATCAGTGCTGGCAAACTCCGATGCTGAGTATAGGATGGGGAGAGTGCTGACAGTCACTAGGCAGCAGAGGAGCCTTGGGGTTACATCTGAGGACTTCGAGGTGGCAGGGTAGTGGGTAAGGCCAGTGGAATGCTAGATTGTATAGGGAGAGGGGTGGTGTCATATTGTTTGCAGGTGTGGCTTCACCTAGAGTACTGTGTTCAGTTTTGGAGACTGCACCTCAGAAATGGCATAGAGTAGAAGTGGTACAGAGGAGGGCAACTAAAATTGGGCGTGGTTTGTATGAATATTCCTGTGAAGTGAGACTGAGGGATCTTGGCATATACACCCTGAAAGAAAGGGGATATGATAGACACTGACAAGCACCTCAAAGGGGTGAATAAGGTACTGGTGGGGAGTGTCTTTCAAATGAGAAAAGCACCAAAACCAGGGTCAGTCAGTGAATCTGGTGGGGGGGGGGGTTCAACAATGATTGGAGGAAATATTTTTTCACTGAAAGAGTAGTGGGTGCCTGGAATAGACTGCCAGTGGAAGTGATCGAGACTAGAACAGTGGGGGCTTCAGGCATGCATGGGACAGAAAAAATGATGTAATTGGATAGGATGCAGGGAGGTGAGAGAGTTGATGGAGGCCAGATAGTCTGCGGAGAGACTAGGTTAGCTATGCATTCCTTTTCTGTCATCGGATTCGATTTTTTTTTTTTTTTTACTCAGTATGCTTTATTCTGCATGCCTGCCTGTGATGCTGAGTCCCAGCTCACCTGGTCTCCCTCTTCATCCCCTGGGACATAGCCTCTGCATTGTCGATACCCCCTGGATTGCCTCCCAGGGCAGGGCCATCTTCCCACCGTGAACCCACATGGTGATGAGAGAAGGATGTCGGCAGGAGTGCCTACAGGCTTTGCCTCCCTGGATTGCTCCCAGGGTGGGGCAAGGGGTCAAGCCAGATCAAGTGGGAAACGGGATAGGTAGTCTGTGTGAGTGTCAACGGCGGAGGATCGGAGCCGGTGAAGTGGGGCTTCATACATGGCAGCCGCTATTTTTGTTGATGGAAACCCCAGGGGCATGGGGTGCAATTATGTAAGATGCATACTTCGTCGACATGTGACACGTCCCCAACCTCTGAGGCACCTGATGATGGCCCCCCAGCCTCCGCCAGAGGGCAGTCAAGCGTCAGATACGCAGTCCCCCCCTCCACCCGGAGAGCAGTCCCTGAGATACTCGATCCTTCTCCCCCAGCTAGCCCTCCCAACTCCCTGGGTGCATTCTTGAACCCGGGTTATCGGCGTCGCAAGCAGCATCCCAACCGCTGCACTGGTGGGCCAGCTATCGAAGTCTGTGTAAGGTCCTGGGTTCCATTATCAAAGATAGACTAATGGAGCACGTGGTTGAGGTCAACGTTCACTCCTCCTCTCAGCTTGGCTTTATGAGGGGCAGACTGTGCCAAACCCAACCCGATTACCTTCTTTGATGATGGTGACCAGGGAGGTACACAGGGGAGGGGCTGCTGAAGCGGTCTAACTGGACTTCATCAAGGCCCTTGATACTGTGACATGTGACAAGCACCTGGGCAAAATATGCCAGTGCAGTACAGAAACATAGACTCTGATGGCAGAAGGAGACCAGGGGTCCATCACATCTGCCCATACACTACCTCACCCCACTGTCCTACTGTACTGAGAGGTTGTCTCCCTCTTCCCCTGCTGCCTCAGTCCTGTCTTCCCCACTATGCGCTTTGAGTCCCCTTGTGCTGTATATGAGACATACTCAAGGTGGACTGTTAACTGGCACAGGAGCAGGAAGTCGAGGGTGGTTCTGGATGAGCACAGCACTGAGTGGCTTTCCTCCAGGATCAGTGCAGAGACCACTGCTGTTTAACATTTGCATTGATTATCTGAAAGCTGGAGTCTTCAGCAGGCTTCTTAAGTTCTCTGATGTTGTGATGGCTAGGGTGGTGGACTCCCTTCAGGAGGATCAGAATAAGTTTGGTTGTCAAGCTCTTGGGGGATTCCAGTGTAGCCAAATGCAGGGTGCTACACACTTCGGGATAAAAAGGAAAAAACAAACAGCTCTAGGTCCCACACACTGTGTGCACTTCTTGCAGTAGGTGATGTGGAAAAGGACATAATAGACAAGGGGTTGAAGCAGGATACGGAGCATGCAACTGCTGACAAGTTGGCCAGCAGAATTCTGTGGTGCATCAAAAAGTGTGCGTGCGTGTGTGTGTGTGTGTGCTGGGGGTTGGGGACGAGGAAAGTAAACCTGCCTCTTTACAAAGCCTTGTTCGCCCCTCCTGGAGTACTGCCTGCAGTTCTGAGCTCCTCAATTCAAAACAAAAAAAAGGACATTGAAGTAGTCAATAGGGTGCAATGCTCGGCCAGTAAAATGATCGGGCGTATGGGGGAACAAAAGATGCAAGCAGAGGCTACAGTTGTTTGGTCTGTTTTCCGCCAGCAGGCTGCAAAGATATGCACTGATGCTCAGAGGTGGTACATTTGGGGAAACATAAGGTGACATTTTTTCTCCTAGAGGGTGGTGAGCCTATGGAAAAGTATACCGGTAAGGACGGTATATGAAAACAGTACAGGTATTCTAGATAAGCCTAGGCAAATGTCTGCTTACCAAAGAAATCACAAGGTACCCTGCATAGTATATCGGATATGGAATTTATTTATTCATTTATGTATTTATTTACAATTTTTGACTAGGAAAGGTACCCTAAGCTGTGATAGCTTGTTTCCAGGTGCATCCTGGGGTGGATTACACGGACTTGTTTTATTGACAGACAGGGGGGAGATGTTGGCCATGACACCTGGGAAGCTCCCCTGCTCTTCCTACAGAAAATACAATATAGTATAGCTACCTCATTAGAAGCTGAGTTGAAATTAGTTTCACAGGGTTTAAAACAGTCCACAGGTATTTTTAAGGGATGTCCTGATAAGAACGAGCAAAAAGTGATGATGTGTTTGAAGGACTCTATGGGACATGAACTTACAAACCAAGGTGACGTAACAGACATAATGCAACAAGCTTTGATGGATTCTTTTGGTGCAACAATTCCAATAAGGTCAAATTACGCCCAGTTTGGGGATTCTGTCTCATTGTGGTGGATCAGGTTTTGGAAATCATTAAATTTAAAATTCTTTACCCTGCCGCCTCACCTGGACCAGACGGTTTGAGTGCAGATTTATGCAAAACACTTGGGACAGAATTAGGTCCTATTATGGTCAAGGTGTAGATAATATGTTTATAATATATTTTGGATAATCTGCAGTTGTCTAATGATGTGGCATGTTCAGTAATATTTTTATTTAAAAAAAAAAAGGGGGACAGGTCACGTCTTGGGAATTGGCGACCTAGCAGCCTTATGAATATTGATAAAAAAATTCTGAATAAACTTGTGTATCAGGTTAAAGAGCTAGTGTATTGCTTAAAACTAAAATATTAGATTTTAAAAGCCACCAACCATTACCTTTTATATCTGAGGTACTTTTTCCTTTTCCTGTGCTTAATTTGAAGATTGTTTATCTGATGTTAGTAGGTGTGATGTGTGGAACAGCTCTTAGCCTGGCAGCTGACATATCTTGCTCTACTGCCCCACACTGCATCATCAGCATTCTGACCTCACTGGCTGTGACATCATCACTGCTACTTATAAACAGCAAGTAACTGACTGCCAGGTCATTCACTTGTGATGTCACTGAGATCGAAATGCTGATTTATGTAGTGTGGGGGCAGTAGAGTTAGACATGTCAGCTGCCAGGCTTAGAGCTGTTCCACACATCCAGCACAATATTATCACACAGAAGACTTTCTGGTGAGCAAAAGGGAAGAAAATACTTCAGAAAAAGATACTACAAATTTTAAGTAGCAGTCAGTTGTATTTTCCTGTCTGCCTGTTCTAGCTCCACTAGCTCTTTAAGAAAATTTGCTAAAAAAATATAAAAAAATAAATCAATATTGCCAGAACAGACTTGCGCTGTTCCTGATAGAGAAGTACAAGACAATAATTATTCTGGAAATTGTGTTGAGAGGCAGTTTGGGTTCACTGTAAGGTTTTCTTCCGAGTCTTGACCAAGAGAAGGCATTTGATCAGGTATCCCATCAATTTCTCTTATCAGGTCGTGCAATGTCATGGTATACCCCGAACAATGACTTTGGCATATGAGGCAGCAACCTTCCAACAAATGATAAATGTGTTTTCCTTTTGAGGGGGGCAATCTCAGTGAATTTATTTATTACCAGGTAAGTGCACTAGACAAATTCTGCCTATTTTCAGGCAGTACCTGGGGGAAGGGAATATAGATGAATGACAACTGACCTTGAACCAGATTAAGCTGTTTGGTGGTATTTTTAGTGAATGAGGAGAATTTGGCCAGGGCACCGGCGAAATTCCCCTACTCTTTTCGAGAAGTGCCATGAGATCTTTAACATTCACCTGAACTACCAGCAGAACAAGCATATGGGACCTCGGTTTAACGTCTCATCCGAAAGATGGCACCTCAGGAGCACAGCACCCCCCTCGTGCTGCACTACAGTGTTAGTATTACATAGATACATAGACAGTGTCGGCAGATAAGGGCCTATGGCCCACCCAGTCTGCCCATTTGAGCTTGTAAGTTCAGTTTGTTTTCCTAGAAGTCTGTTGCACCTTACCCCTTAAAAAAATTATTGGGATATTAATCCAAATGCCTGGTGTGGGTATAGAACCCACAGCCTTCTGATCTCCCAGCCTCAGAGGCAAGTGTGCTACCTGCTGAGCCGCTGACAACAGTGAAGACAGGTTCAGTGGGGGGTGCCCTTTGAGCCCCCCCCCGGTGTGTTTTTGGCCTGGATATCCTCATTAATAAGTTGTTTGGCTGACAGTATCAAGAGAATAGAAGTATTGCCTCTAACAACACCTATAAAATCAGAGCATATACAGATGAGACTTGTTCGTGGCAGATTTAAGTTCCTGTGACTCAGCCTTTCAGGTTTTGACATGATATAAAATTATATCTGGGGCAAGGATTAATATGTCAAGAGTAAAGCCTTGTACTTGGGTAATGCTAAATCTTTTGGATTATCTACTATTGGCCTGATTCCAATTTCAACCACTTCATTTATCTATATTGGGAACTGAATTTGGGACAGAGGATATGGCAACCAGGAATAGGGTACAGAAAATCACGTTGTTGCCTGTATTTTTAAATTGTGTTTTATCTCCTCCCCTGAGATGGAAGTAAGAACTATGAATATGTCCCCCCAACTAGTATGGGGTTACAAAATTAACCTTATTAAGAAGAATTATACTTGCCCTTCTGTAAAGGAAGAGGGCTGGGTATGATAAAACCTGCTGTTTTTTCTCCTCTTCATTATTTTTTCATCCCAACATTTCAAGATTGTTCTCAGATGTAGGTTCACAAATAGTTTTGCTTCTTCTAGAGTGGGTGATGCCTTTCTGTGTTAAATGGGAAAGGGGAAGATGGGTTGTTCCTTCTGCGCTCCGAGCCTCACATTCACCCTCGTATATTTTGGTGGCATTAAGGAAGATAAAGGCCTGGAAACTGTCCCCAGACCTGTAGTCTACCACACAGAAACAGGTCTATGTCACCATAATGGATAATTCTTTTACAGAACAGTTGATCTTATCCGTGTCAGTCTTCACCATTCATCACCAGTGGGTTCTGGCTGGAGGAATAGGATCCTGCTGGAGCATTTTTTTTTCTCTGGGGAGGAGCCAGCATCGGCTTGGGCTGATGTACAACATGGCGCTCAAGGAATGGCCAGTAAACGACGCAGACTCCTCCCTCACCTCAGTTCTACTTCTCCTGCTGTCGAGTGAACAGTGACCTCGTGAGCAAGCAATTTAATGATGACATCACAGCCTAGTCCATATCCAAAGCCTAGTTCTGTGACAGCCATTAGTGTTTCTTGGCGCCATTTATCTTAAGAGAAAACCAGTAAGACCTGTCTTTTTCTTTCGGTGCCAAGACCTTTTTGCTGAGTGTTTGATTTTTTTCTGTCTGATCATGTCTCCTCGGGGGGACTACAAGAAACCTTCAGAGATGGGCCGGCCACCTATGCATTTGTGTTCCTGTGGCCGATGATATTCCATCTCCGATGGACATGATCGCTACCTGACCTGCATGGGTCCAAACCACGACATTGACCATTGCGATGCCTGTTTTTCCATGGACTGCAGAGTTTTGGAAAGCTGCATGTTTAAAGTCAGCCATACACCGCTGACTTTTGGAGGGCAGCCACGCACCAAGGATGCCAGACGCAGGTCCCTTGACCCTTCCGGGTCCGCTCCTGGTTCTATACGGGCCACAGCGAAGGGGGGCCTCTGCTTCTTCAAGCCTCGCCATGAAGGAGGCCCCTTCTACGGTGCCAGAGGCCCGGTCCAACTCTTCCGGGGGTCGGGTCAGACGCACCGTCCTGGCAGTCACCTCCTCGGAGATGACTGCTCCCCCGTTGTCGCGGCCTTCACCTGCCAGGCCCAGGCCGGTGGTTTCCTCAGCGCGATCCTGGTGTTACTTGTGGCTCCAGTGATTGGGGCAGTGCTGGGCCAGCACGTGGTACCGCTTGCGACACTGAGAGTAGGAGGTCCCTAGGGGTGACCCCTCTGGAGGTCCTCTGGATCCACTCCTTTTCAGAGGACGATTTGGAGGTGGAGCCAGACTGGCTGCCAGACTCTTCAGAGCACCTCTGCACCAGCCCAACCTTCCCTTCCTTTGGAGCCGGTGGTTCTGGCCTGGTGCCGGCCTCGAAGCCGCTTGCAGTGCTGGGGTGCCTTCCGGGGCCAAGGGCGGTGCCAGGGGGGCTTTCCAGAGCCAGTAAGGTCACCGAGCTAGGAGGAGGTGAGTCCTGTGGTCCAGGTGTTCATGCTGGACCCACTTCTGGGGCCGCTCAGACATCTGGAGCTGGGGTAGGGGCTCCCTCATCGGCTGCCCTTTGGGAGCTGGTAGGTGACGTGGAGCCCCCACGGTTGGTTCTGAGGAAGAGGTTCCTCTCAGAGGTTCAGAGGTTGAGGGGACAAGTCCTGGCGTGGCGCCCTTCCCTAGCAGCCCATCGAGGCTCAGGAAGGAGCTGCAGTGCCGGGCCTGTCTTGTCCCCTGAGGTGTCCCCAGGGTGATCTTGTCACACGAAGCTAGGGGCTGCCCCTCTGGATCCACGCGGCCCCAGTCACCTCACAGAGGGGAATCCCTTCAGGGCACAGTCCTGACCATTTCAGGATGGTTGAACAGGTGGTGGCTGTTCCAACTGGTGGATCCTTCCGGGGTGCTGGATCATCTGTACAGTCCTTTAACCCTGGCAGAGGGTATCCTCTTTCCCAGAGGCGTTCAGCCCCTTTACCTCTGCCTTCCCCACCTCTTCTCCCACCAGGGCCGCTCTGGTCCTACAGGGCCTCTGACCTGGAAGCAGTTCAGAGCCACGGCTGAGATTTCCCAATATATGTTAGATCCATGGATGAACAGGTTTTTCACCATTCACCCCTGCAGCAGTCAGACTGTGACTTCTCAGACTCATCAGCCTCCTCGTCGTCCTCACCCGAGGAAGAGGATCCCTACATCCACCTGTCCTCAGACGCTGACCCACACCTCCTATCAGCATTTCCTTTTGTGGCTGGTCGATGAGCTCCATATTTCAAGGTTAGCAAGACGCAGTCCTGAGTGGGTGACCCACGCTTTTCTCTGAGAGTACAGTGCGGACCACTTGGTGGTGCCCGCCTGGCCCCCCCTTTCGGGAGGTGTCGTACTGCACCTGGCAGCGTACATCAGTCCCCTCCCCAGCCCTGATGGACTGCCAGCGCAGATATTGCACACCCTAGGGGTCTGCAGGAGCCCTGTCTCACCCCTCTTCGGGTGTGAGGCTCCTGGATACTCCCTCCGGGCATAGAAGCCCGAGGCATGACCGACCCCCAGGTGCGGACTCTGCGGAGTTCGACTGCTGGGGGAGGAGAATCTTCTCGGCATGCCTCTCTTTCTGTTGCAGCACATCATGCTGCCTATAACAGGCACTTATGGTCCATGCTAGAAATCCTAGCATCTATGCCTGATACGGAAGCAACCAGGCAAACCACTGCCCTCTCCGCACATAGTCTGGAGTTTGCAAGGCACCAAGCGAGGGCATCGTATGATGCCAATGAAGTGGTGTCCAGGCTAGTGGAGACAAAAATTTGTATTAGGCGGACAGCATGGCTTTGTCTTTCCCGGTTATCACCCGTGGCCCGGCGTAGGGTGATTGCCTCCTCTTTCCGGGGGACCCACCTTTTTGTCTGCAGAGTGAGGTGGGAGCTTAAATGGCAACTTCCATCTCCCAGAGGGCGAACCCGCCTCACCCTAACCAGTCCCAGGCCTAACTCGGCCTGTGAAGGTCTCTTCCTGTGTCTTCCCCCACAAGAGGCTGAGGGAAGCCTCTCCCTCAGGGAGGTACCAGTTCCCCTTCGTGGAGCTTGGTTATCACCCACCAGTGATGAATGGTGAAGACTGACACAGATAAGATATGAAAATTACGAACCTACCATAATTCTTGATCTTTCTGTGTATTTTCGCCATTCATCACTGCTTCCCTCCCACCTTCCCCTCTTGGACCTCAGACTCTGGGCTGTGCCTCCTCCCCATTTAGGGTGTGGTGAGACTGTCCATCTGGTATCTCAGGTTGCCCTGCTCCTAGAAGGAGGATACCACCCTATGTAGGGGGGGCAGGCAGGGCTGCTGCTTATGAGGGGCTTCCTGGAGCTTGGGTGGGGGTCTCCCCTAGGAGTCCTAGATCTGCCTTGATCAGGGGCTCCCTGGCAGAGGGGTGAGGAGGTCTCCACCCGGGTTATGGGGTTTGGAGGGCTCTAGTGAGCCCCTCTTCCCTGATCTTTCCTTACCACTACCTTTGGTGGTAGCTGGTTCTGAGCGGTTTCCCTCCTCCTCCTTCCTTCCTCCTCTTCAGTGTAGGGGATGGGGGAGTCCCTCTGTTGGGAATTGGTGAAAACCAAAATCAATCCAGAACCAGAATGCATCTGTAACCGAAATAATTACGGTTTTATTTTGCACAAGATGGAATGCTTACTCAATTAGTTCTCAAACACTGTCATAGTGGAGAGGCGCTAGAGAGCTGCGCTTGTGACTGGCGGTATTCCCCAAAAGCTCTGTCTTGCACCACCAAATATCACAACAAAATATAATTTTACGAACATTTAACACAAGAAGTGCTAGAGAACTAGATAACCTACAGCCCAAGGAACAAGAAAATATCAAAATTGTCATGGGCAGAACAAAGGGAGCAGCTACAGGATCGACTCGGAAGTCCACACCTTTGCCAGCCTTGAGTCAACCAGATGGGCCGGGACAAGCAGCGGGCCTAAGTGGTGGGAAAGGCACTCCTCCTTGGGAAACTGTACTGAGCACAGTAAGAGAGCTGGAAAAAAAGCTAGAATGCGTTCTAGATCGCAGAAAATCAACTCGCCAACCAAAACGGCACAAGAAGCAGAAGCCCCATCACAACAGACCCAGGCAGCATTAGTTAAATCAATATCGGAAATGAACCATCTGCGTGCCCGCATGGAGATGATAGAAAACTCCGAGCGGGCAATGAATACAAGGTTGGTGGGAGTCTTAGAAGGTACAAAAGGGGCCGATTTGCTGGCATACTTGAATTGGTCAGCGGTTTCCCTACCTTCAGATCTGCAGATTGAGAGAGAGATTCTTTAAGGCAAGCATTTCGTATTGGCTTCAGGAGGGCCCAACTAGACCGGGAGACCCCACATTTGATCCTACTGATTACGGACGGCTCAGCTACCAGAGATAAAATCCTACAATGGGCAAGGGCAAATTATCCAGTCGGAATGGAGGGACAAGAAATAGATATTTCTGGATTGGTCCTTTGCAACCCGGACCAGAAGAAAAATGTTCGATCCACTCAGAAAGCAACTGAAAAGTTAAGTGGTGGCCCATTCTCTGTTGGCCCCAGCTTGATTACGTCCGACTTACAGAGGGAAATCTTATTAGTTCAACGATCCGGAGGAGGAGGAAAAAGGGTGGAAGCAATTGCCAGTGAATTCAGAAAGAGACCACCAGAGAACCTAGGACTGCCACTAGAGTCTGATGAGGAAGAGGATTAACCCTAGTCGGTAACTTGACATTCTTTTTGTCTGCTCACTTTTGTTTCTTCCAAGCTGACCACTAGGTCGACTGGTGGTGAGACCAAGAACTCAATTTAAGACTCTATTCTATACCGCTTTGTTGTTCAATATGTGTTCTCCCATTAGGGAGCCAGTTCCTTAATATGACGGAGTTTTGAGTCTCGAACCGGGCTTAGACCAGATAATGGATATAAGTGCCATCTATGTTTGTAGGAGGGATGTTTTTTAGCGCAGCCCACGAGGTGCAAGTTATGCTGGGGCCCTATGAGTAAAAGATAGCAAATTGATCCATGTCACATAAAGTTATGCCAGTATAGCGGAGCAATGCTCTGCTAAATTATGGGAAGGGCGTGAAGGCTGGTTATTTCTGATGAAATGTTCAGAGTGTTATACCTTTCTGTGTTACAGTTAGTTGATGTTGGGGGGAAGGGAGTCACATGAGTGGAAGGAGAATATAACCCCCCTTAAGCAGACGTTTAACTAAGTGAGGATAGTGGCTATGGGCCATGGTATGTACCCCTTAAGTTTTCTACCTAAATTTTTCTTTACCCCCAAGTTTAACACAGCTTAGCCATCCTAAATGTTAGAATATTTATTTAAAGACTATCAGGAGTGTACCCCTTATGTTGTAACACAAGGCAGCTGACAATTAATACTGATGCTAACATATCTGTCATACGTTACTTATTGGAGCTTATGTAACCTTGTTCTGCTGTCTGTAATGCTTTCTATGAAATCACTGAAAAATGGATAAAAGAAAGTTTAAAAAAAAAAAAATTGTCATAGTGAGCCTCCCCCAAGATATGGAAACATCTCTGTATTTTACTGGCCCTCCAGTATTTTAATGGAAAAAAAATCAAATCTCTTCATAGAAACAGCGTCCTACAATTCTTTGCACCATACACCAATAAAAACAATAATGTGAGATGCTTTTGAATGAGTTTATTCATCTGTTCCTATTTACATTTGATCTCCCCATCTCTTCACACAAAACTCAACATTTAAAGCCGCACAGCATGTTTCGGTGAAGGCTGTGACCCTATTCCATTTTAGACCGTAATATTTCCATGTATTGTAAGATTCCTTTTTTACCTCCATGTTGAGTCTGCTTTAGCGTTTTCTGGATTTGAAATAATTAAAAGGAGCCTCCTTTTACTTTGGCTATCCCCAGATTTTCATAATTATTCTCAGCTGTTTTTGAACACCCATTGTTTAACACCTCTTTTCTTGTTACTATGGTAAACTACTAACACACAACATACAGTGCTCCCTGACATTATGGGACAATGGTGTTCAAAAATAGAAGAAACTACTGATGAAAACCTGGGGCTTGCCATAATAAAAGACACACTCCCATTGTTTCAGATCTTTAAAAAAATTCTAAAGCAGTCTCCACATGCGGAACAAAAGGCATCTTACAATACAAGAGAAAAAGGGTGTCCTAAAATGGAATAAAAAGTTTCAGGTTCACTAGTCTCACCATACATGCACTGCTGCTTTAAGTAAATTGTCAGGCTTGGATCCATGACACCGGTGCGACAACAAATTCATCGTCCTTGACTGTGCCGGGAACCTGTCGACACCGACCTTCTCGCAATTACTGGCAAGACAGCGATGCTCAGTGCAGGGGAACTGCACCCCCCACTATAGATATGTAACTCCATGTCACACAGACAGTGGAGTTAGATATTTACCCGTCGAACAGTCGATCGAAGTGAACCTCCCATCGTTGCCGATATAGGTGCAGTGGGGGTTTTGATGTGCCAGTGTCGCTGTAGTGACGGTATACAGTCAGGCTTGACTGATCCTGCCCTGGACCAGGTCTGAGCCTTTTATGGGAGGCTGGCTTCACCATTTGAGAAACACTGCCCTACCCCAACCTGATGTAACCCCACCATGTCAGGATGCCAACCCCGAGCTCCTGGAAGCCTACCCAAAATCCCCAGAATGCCCAGCCAGATTTGCTGGAGCCATAAGATAGCCACCATATGGAATACCCATCCTGACCGGTGCCTGAATGCAACATGCCAGACTGCCTACCCTGACCTGCTGGTATGGTCATCCCTCCATTACAGCATTAACAGCACTATGGTGACTGTGTTAAGGTGGGTTGTGTGCACATTCTTTTGGATGCCAGTAGGAACACTGGAATCATTCCAGTTTGAGGTGCATTACATTTCCAGACAGACTGTTAGGAGCTAGCGAAGGTCATGCTTTGTCAATATGGTGGACAAGATTTGGAGTGGGATAGTTTCCTAGGCTGAAACAATTTTAAGGGGCTTCCCTTTTTTAAAATTATAACGGTAATTTCAGCTATAACTAATCCAAATAACCTACCCAAAAGTGGCATTACATAGTGACTCTCAACTCAAATCTTGTCCGCCATTTTGAAAAGGCAAGAAGAGGCACAATGTGCACTAAGTCAGAGTCCAGTTTTCACCCATACACAACCTAGTGTCACTGAAAAATATGGGACACTGATACTCAAAATGTGGGAAAATGAGGGACACATAATCAAAGACGGAAGGAACTACAAGCTCTGTGCAAACTAGTACTTTTACAAGTTTGTTCTTAGTATCGAGTCTTATGAATTTCTACTTTAAAGTCTAAGGCCCCCATTTTCAAAACCTGAGGAATGTGCAGCTCATCTAAAGGCGCCACCCAAATAAATGGTCCGGAGCAACAAAATGCAATATTGAAACAAGATGCGTGATCCCAATGGATTGCGCATCTCAGCAGACTATAGCAATCCTAGCGGGCGGCACAAATAGGGGTGGCCGACAATGCGCTGGCACATCCCGTAGGATGGCCTGAATACCGTGAATGGGTATGCATGGCGCATCCCCAGATGCACCAGTCCCAAATTCCCGATATTCAGCCAGAATATGCAAATGCAGCCATCTGGCATGCAACGCGCAAATGGGCCATTTGCATGCTCATTATGGCAGCATTTGCATGCGTACAGCAGGATGCGCTGGCCGGCCTGCCCCCCCCCGCCCAGTCTAGTTCAGCGTCAAGCCCCATCCCTTTTCCATAGTGTAGGGACCCTCCTCCCCGTGCCAAACTCCATTTGAATGAAATAAAATCAGATCCCCCATCCCCCCTTTTCCATAGTGCAGGGACTACCCTCCCCATCCCGAACCCCTGTTCAAATAAAATCCCCCATCCCTTTTCCATGGTGCAGGGACGCCCCCCTTCCCAGCTTGAATAAAAAAATTATTTCTTCATTCGTTTTCCAAAGTGTAGTGGCCCCCACCCCACCAGGCATGAACCCCTTCCCACACCCCCAACCCAACCCATGCTGGCGAATGCCACTGCCCTCCACACGGCCAGCCGTCAACTGCTTGGTCCCGATCTTGTACTGTACAAAGTACAAGCTCATTCGTGACAACTAATGAGCTTGTACTTTGTACAGTATGAGATTGGGACTGATCAGTCAGTGGCTGGCCATGGCAGGTGTCACCAATGAACTTGTACTTTGTACAGTACGAGATCGGGACCGATCAGTCAGCGGCTGGCCATGGCAGGGTGTGGAGGGCTGTGCCAGTCACCGGCGTGGGTTGGGTTGGTGCGGGGAAGGGTTCATGCCTGCTGGGGTGGTGGGCCACTACACTATACATAAAATTTGATGGCAGATAAGGACCGCTTGGCCCACCTAGTCTGCCCATTTCCCTACCTAACAGATAAGCTGCAGATCCTAGTTAACCAACAGCCTACTTCCTCCAACCTACCCCCCACTAGAATTGCCTGTCTGTTCCATGTATTCTTGAAATTCCCCACTGTTTGTAACTCTACGACCTCCTCAGGAAGGCTGTTCCATGCATCTAAACTCTCTCTGTGAATAAATACTTCCTCACATTATCTCTGAGCTGTCCCTCCTCTATCTTCAAATTGTGCCCACTTGTTCTTACATATCTCTTTTTCTGAAAGATGCTACCCTCTTGGACTTTGTTGATTCCCTTAATGTATTTGAAAGTTTCTATCATGTCCCACCTCTCCTTGAGGCTATACATCTTAAGCTCCTTTAGTCTTTGTTCATGAGTCTTCTGATGCAGACCCTGCACCATTTTGGTTGCCCTCCTCTGGACAGCCTCCACCCTGCTTATGTCTTTGCGGAGATGAGGTGTCCAGAACTGCACACAGTACTCCAGATGTGGTCTTACCAACTGTCTGTACAGAGGGAAATTGTTTGACGGATCATATTACATGGAACGCTGACTGAGGCGGGGGGCCACTACACTATGGAAAATGGATGGGGAAATATTTTTTTTTCATTTGAACTGGGTTCGGATGGGGAGTCCCTGCACTATGGAACATGGGATCTTTTTTTATTCGAACAGGGTCCCTGAAGTATGGAAAAGGGATGGAGGAAATTATTTTTTATGCCAACTGGGTTCGGGATGGGGAGATCCCTACTCTGCCAGTGGGTCGCGGAAACTTAGGCATGTTCTTCCATGCCTAAATTTGTGCGGCACAGCGAAATGGGCAGATGGCAGGCTGTGCCGCACATCTTTGCTGAATATAGGCATGTGCCGCATATTCATGGGTACACCACCTCGAGATGCTCCGCATATATTGTCGCTGCGCTTGGGTGCAGCCGGAGTTGTGCAACGCGTCATGTCCCTTTCAATATCGTGCTGTGGCGCATCTTCTTTGAAAGTGCTCCCCTAGGTTTACAGCACCTTTCATGAGAGACAAGAGCAATTCTGAGCAGTAAACTAAACTGAGGGGCATGCCTTCACCAAGTCCCAGGGTCTTACTGGCCCCCTCTCTTGGATTCCTGGCCACCTTCTAAGCTCTGAGAATCTTTGGTTTTATCTTCTATTTTTTACTTAAATAGGCCCTGTAAGTAAATTCATAATGCAAACACAGATCTGGTGTATCATATTGAAGTGGAATACTTATATGAGTGTGACACCCTGGGCCCTCCTTATTGATTTTCCAGTTGGGCCCTTGTGCTGACTCTCCGCGTGGGCCCTCTGTAGACCAGACCAGTCCAGTCCACCCCTGCCAAGTCCCCCAAAAAAAACGCAGTGTGTACAGCAGCACCCTCTCAAAGCTCAATCAGTCATAGTGAGCATATGAGAGGTTAAAGAAAGGCACGTGCCTAAGGGGGTTCAGTAGTCGTCTGAGGTCAGATTTTTCTGTCTGCCTTTGTTTCCATACTTGGAATGTGATGCCACGAATGAAATAAGAGGATTGCCGCCATAGAGCCAGGAAACCGCCGGAAGTGGTTCTTTCTTTCAATGTGTCCGCCCATCTCAGCGAATGTCCGTTCACGTCGTGCCCCGACCGATTCTCCTCTCCCTTCCTTTGGTTCCGCATGTTCTTGGCACCCCGTTTGCGGCGTGTGTGGGGCACTGCTCTAGCCTGCATCTCACGACCGAAGTGTGCCGCTCTGTTTCTGGTGATTCCCGGCACGTCGTTGGCGGTGACCGCTGTTCGTCTGATGTCCGACGAGCCGCAGCCGAAGCGAGTGTGTGAGAAGGCGAGGATGCGCCCGCGGATCGGGACTCACAACGGCACTTTCCACTGCGACGAGGTTCTAGCGTGCGTGCTGCTGCGCCGGCTGTCCGAGTACCAGGTAGGGGATAAGCACTTGTCCTGATTTTTGTGGGACAGTCCTGATTTCGTTAGCTGTGTCCTGCAGGGGGAAAAAAAAACATGAAAACTGCTACTACTTGTTTTGACCTTGTATGGGAAAATATTTTCTGTTTTTCATTCTAAATGTTGAAGGAAACTATAATATGTTAACTAAAGCATCTTACATAGATTCATGGAATTGTGACGGTAGCAAAGGACCGACAAGGCCCACCAAGTCTGCCCAGCTATCTGCCGGGACCTGCGCCCCCATCCTCAACACCCCCCTGTGTTTGTCCCATGCTCTTTTGAATCCCTCCACTGCTTCTTCTCCAACAACCGCTTCCGGGAGTCTGTTCCACTTATCCACCACTCGCTGTTAAATAGTATTTCCTAATGTTCCCCTGAACTGCCCCCTCCACCTACGGGCCATGCCCCCTCGTTCTCTGATTTTCCTTCATCTGGAAGATGCTTTACACCGGTACCCAGTTTATACCCTTAAGGTACTTGAAGGTCTCGATCATGTCCCTTCTCTGTTCCAGGGAGTACATGTCCAGATCCCTCAACCTTTCTTCGTAGGAGAGGTGGCTCAACCCTTTTACCACCTTTGTTGCTCTTCTCTGAACTCGCTTCAGCCTCCCCACATTCTTTTTGAGGTGTGGCCTCCAGAACTGGACTCTGTATTCCAAATGCCGTCTAACCAGATGGGTGTACAAGGGTACTATGACCGCCCTATTTCTACTGGTGATCGCCCTTCCGATGCATCCCAGCATTCCACTGCCCCTAGCCACTGCTCTCCTGCACTGCCTTTCCATCTTCATGTCCCCCAAATACAGTGATACCCTGGTCCCTTTCTTGTTCCGTGACCTCCAGATCTCTGCCCCCCCCCCATGCAATACCCTGCCCTCTGGTTTCTGTGGCCAAGATGCATGACCTTGCACTTTTCTGTGTTGAATGAAAGTTGCCACCTCTTTGCCCATGCCTCAAGCCTCCCCAAATCTCTGCATTTTTTTCTACCCCTTCCTGAGTGTCTACCCTATTGCAGATTTTAATATCATCTGCAGAGACACCCCCTTCAAGGCCCTCCACAGTGTCCCCTACAAATATATTGCATAGTAGGGGCCCCAACACTGATTCCTGAGGGACCCCGCTTCTGACCTTGCCCTCTCCGGATGCCACCCCATTTATTACGACCCTCTGCCTCCTGTTCCCCAGCCAGCTTCCCACCCATTTAACCCCCCCTCTGACCCAGCCCCAGGCCTGACATTTTATACAGCAGTCTTCTGTGGGGTACAGAGTCAAAAGCCTTTCTGAAACCCAGATAAACCACATCCACTGCCCTCCCTTGATCCTGCTCCTTTGTGACCCCTTAAAAAAACTCATCAAATTTGTTTGACAGGATCTGCCCCTTGTAAAACCATGTTGCCTTGGATCCATCAGGCTGCTTTCCTCCAGGTAGCTGGTGATCCTGCCTTTTATTAGTTTCTCCATGAGCTTGCCTACCTCTGATGTCAAGCTCACGGGCCTGTCATATCCCACTTCCTCCCTTCCCCCACTTTTGCAGTGGGACCACATTTGCCTGCCTCCAGTCTTCCAGCACCACCCCAGTCTACAAGGACTGATTGAAGAGTGCAGTCAGTGGCACTGCCAATATCTCCTTTAGTTCCCTTAACACACTTGGGTGCACCCCATCTGGCCCCATTGCCTCGTCCACCTTGATGCAGCCTAGTTCTCCCAAAATCTCCTCCACAAGGAATGGCCTCGTATCCTCTTCCCCCTTCCCTGCCATTATTTTTCTTGCTCTGCTGCCTTCACTGTCTTCCTCCCTAGTGAACATGGAGCAAAAATAGCTATTTAGCAGGTCTGCCTTTTCTCTGTCCCCTTGTAGCCACTCCCCCTGATTTGTTTTTAACTGGAGTATTCCCTGCCTAGTCTTTCTCTTTTCACTTACGTACCAAAAGAAGGTCTTATCCCCTTTTTTGACCCCTCTAGCTATGCGCTCCTCTGTCTGTGCCTTTGCCCTCCTTACCTCTATTCCGGCTTCTCTCTGACTCACCTGGTATTTTCCCCAGTCCACTAGAAACATAGAATTTGACAGCAGATGAGGACTGCTTGGTCCACCCAGTTTGCCCATTTCCCTACCTATTGGATAAGCTGCAGATCCCAGTCAACCAACAGCCTAGTTCTTAAAATGATACAAGGGAAGCAACTAAAACTACAACACTTAGTCTTCATTTTGATTATTTAGAGCAAACAAATCTGCTGCATTGGTCTAGGTTATATATTGTCCTGTGAAAAATCATGATTATAAATGTCCCACTTTGGGCTTCTTAAAAGGTGGTAACCTCTAGTAGCAGGTGAGGGGACAGGGCAGGGGGTCAAGTACTATGAGATGATGAGGGGAGGCAGCTTAGTATGATGACAGAAGAAGAGGATGGAACCTGGTGAGGGGATGGTGGCTGGACGGAACTAAATCTAATACCAGGTAGAGTGGAGGGGAGCACCAAGAACCCCCCCCGCCCGGAGATGGAGGCCTGAGTACTGTGTGATGGGACCGAGCATAGTACTGTACTAGGTAAGGAGAAGGGAGTGGGGCCAGTACGGGGGTGTAGCCAGGAATTTTAAACTTGCATTCCAGAGTTGATGGAACTTGCCCCCCAACACAGACCCGAAGATGTGCTGCCCCACCACGCAAACATTGCCCCCCCCAGTCAACAGTATGTAGTAAGCTAATGATCTTAATAGATTCACTTTTTTTTAATCTAAAACATCCACTACCAATCAGAAGTTGGCTGGCATTTAGGTACACTGTTTAGGATAGAGGTTAGTGGTGCCCTGTTAGCCTTAGGACATCCAGTACACTTTTTCTGTGGTAATAGCTTTCTATTAGGCTAACTAAGGAATTTTTACACAAGCTTTCGAGACCTCGCGGGTCCCTTCATCAGGTGCAGGGAAAACTAACCAGCATTTCAGAATATGAACAAGAGTTTGTGATGTCATTAAAAGGTGAGCGGTCAGGCTTGCAAATGGTGAGCTACTTTAATCTCTCACCTTTTAATGACATGAGGCTTATTTCCTGGTAGTCACCTGTATTGTATTACATTGCTTCCTTTACAGCCTGCTCTTTGTTAAGCAATCTAGGACTCTCAAACTCTTGTTCATATTCTGAAATGCTGGTTAGTTTTCCCTGCACCTGATGAAGGGACTTGAGAGGTCTCGAAAGCTTGTGTAAAATTTCTTCATTTAGTTTAATAGCAAGGTATTACCACAAAAAAAGTGTACTGTTTAGGATACGCTGTGATAGACCTCTGTACCACATCAAAGTAGCCAGCCTTACAGAAGTCCACTGGCTGAATCCCTGGTTACAAATCAACCAACAGGCATACAGATGACCACCCCATTCTCAAAAACAAACAAACAAAAAACAACAGTTAAAGACACCCAGGGCCGGCCCAGTGGCATAGAGGGCTGAGGCGCTGGACGTAATGCGTCGAACCACGCTGGCGACCCGGGTTCGGGAATGGACCCAGGCCGTCTGGGCTGGCTGGGAAGGAGGAATTAAGCGTCCGAAGGACTGCCTCCTCTGGGAGGGGTGGGGTGGGAAGCCTCTGCTCTGGTAGTGGGCTCCCCGGTGGAGACCGGGGGTGCTACATGCAGCGTCACAGGAGGGACAACCAGAAAGCTGGAAAAAACGCTCCGGTGCCACTGGATCATGGCCGCCGTGCTCCATGTTCCTCAGAACCTCCGGGAGCATCCTCCACCACAGCAGTGCCTCCGAACCGTGGAAAAATAGTGTGCCGGGGTTCCCTGCCCCCCGGTGCCTTCCCCCTTAGAGGAGGGGGACCTGCTCGGCGATGGGATACATCGGGGACAAATCGGGGGTCGGCTATGGTGTGTGTGTGTGTGGGAGGAGCTCCAGAAGAGGACAGCTAAGGCATGGAAGCACTAGGTGGCCCGAAGGAGAGGTGGACGCCGGAGTGTGAGGGGAAGTAAAAATATCACCAAAAAAAAAAAAAAAAAAAAAAAAAAAGACACCCAGGCTAAATCCCGAAACCCAGTCATCAGTGGACTTGGGGCAGCCATATGGAGAATGGAGTTCTTGTGCTCACTGACTGCTTCAGATTCTGCCAATTTACCTGGCTAACAACAGCAAAAAAATGCATGGGCCGGACTCCTCCAATTCAGGTACGAGCACTCAGCATTTGGCACATAGCCCTCCCCACCCCCGTGAACACTAATCAGTATTATAAAATGGGTTGACAATGAGAAACCAAAAGCAGCAACAAGCTTGGTTAAAAAGTCACCCACACTTTGTTCCCAAACTGATCTAATCTACCCAGGAACAGCCTTACTAGACATGAAATTCGTCTGCAAATTCAGTCCTGAAGATGTGAATGAAAAAAAATTACTGACGATGCACAGTGAAGGTGATCTGCCCTCGCACATTAGTGTCTCCTGGTTCTGCTCCCTGACAGCTGTAAGTTACTGTGGCTCTGCCTCAATCTTCACACGGAAGCTGCATTGGCGGCTTTTCGATTTTCATCATAGCAGTACAGGAGAAGGAAATGCAAAGCTGAATGTACCTTAGCTGTCCCGCAACCCAGGTTCCCCCACTACATCCCCGATGACAAGTGTTGTGACTAGTGAGAGGGAGAGAGAAAAGCAGTTCACAGCATTGCTGCAAGGCTTGCTACCAAGTGTTGTGAAGAGAGAGAGAGCGAGCAGCTAACTGCCGCAAGACTGATTGGGAGAGAAATACAGAGACAAACAAAAAGAGCTGCGTGTGCCCACCAGCAAGAAATGGAAGGTAGAAAAGTGAGGATGCTTAGTTCAGTGATACTGGGGAGGAGGTGCTGCAAGCACAACCTGTAAGCATGGTACTGTTACAGGACAGGGAGAGCTGGCAGCACAGTGTGCAACATCCTTACTTCTGGGATTGCGCCATCAATTATTTGGGGGGGGCAGAAGGCAGAGTTCAGGCACACAGACAAAGCATATTTAAAACAAAAGCAGTCTTCTTAATTTAATAAATGATAAACTAAACAACTAAGTGTTTCTTTAAAAATGTGCCTTTATTATTTGGGACTACTTTCTAGTGGGGAAGAATAACACAAATTTCCATATGCTGTAAAAAAAATTTTTTTTTTTTTTTTTTGAATTATTGTAACCCAGTTTAAGTGTGCAATAACCCACTACACAGCATGGGATGTATTGGGAATTAATGCACTTCCCAGGTGGTTGGAGGTCACTCTGCCTTCAGCCTTTCTTTCTTTTTTTTTTTTTCTTCTTTCGGTAACCAGGTAAGGCCCACTAAGCAAAAGTGCCTGTTTTTAGGGGTGACCCGGGAACACTGAGGTGGTTATGACTTGCTTAGAGTCACACAATATGCAAGTGGAGGTTGTGGGAATCAAACCCAGGTCTGCTGGATGTACCAAGCTCATTCACAGCACGTTACTCTTACCTCTAGGCTATACTGCCAGACCCAAGCCTTGTGCCCCATGCTCTGTCGTGGGTTATAGCTTACTTCAACTTCTGTCAAGCTATCCCGATTTACCTGGCTCCAGTGAGTCGAAGTAAACGTAGGAACAAACCTAATGTTGTCCGACTAGCAGCATGTAGCCCCCACCCTCTATCTTCACTCACTGATCACTCACAAGTTCACTTGAGTACTTGCTGGCGGCTGCGTAATCTCCTAGGTACAAGAATGGAAACAAAAGCTTTACTGTTTTAATCTGGCTCTGTTTGTATTTGTTGCCCTGAGTCTCATGTTGCCTCTGGATTTTCCAGATTTTACTGTACTCGGCAAAGTACACTGAGTATACCTGCCGATGCCTGTGGACCGGTACCAGGGGAGGGGAGAGAATTAAGTATCTGGGGAAGGGATGACCTGAGTACCAGATGAGGGGATGGGCCATACAGGGTGATGAGGGTCCAAACCGAGTACCAAGTGGAGTGCAGGGGAGGCCCAAGTACCAGGTGAGGTGGGGTGGAGATGGAGGCTCAAGTACTATTTGAGGGTACCAAGTGCCAGGGGAGAGTGAGATGGATGGCCCAGTAGCTGGTGAGGTCAGGTGAAGAGGGAAGCCCAAGTACTGTGGGAGGGACAGTTAGAGTTCTGGTGAGTGAGGAGGAGACTGAGTATCGGGTAAGGTTAGGGAGGCCCGAGTCCTTTATGAGGGAGAGATGGAGCGCAGAGTACCTCATGAGGTGTGGGAGGAGGGGGCCTAGTACCAGGTGAAGTGAAGAGGAGAGGAAGAATCGAGTACGAGGTGAGGTGATTATTACCAGGTAAGGTGGGTGGAGAGATGAAGGTCCAAGTGTCATGTGAAGGGACTGAGTATCAGGCGAGATGTGGGAGGAAGGAACTGGAGTACCAGCTAAGGGAAGGGAGGCCAGGATACCATGTGAAGGGACAGAGTATCAGGTGATTTGAGGGAGGAGGTGATCAAGTACTAGGTAAGGCGAGGGCAAAGATGGAGGCCATAATACCACGTGAAGGGACTGAGTATCCAGGGATTTGAAGGAGGAGGTGATTGAGTATTAAGTAAGGTGAGGGCAGAGATGGAGGCCAGGATACCATGTGAAGGGACCACGTATAAGGTGATTTGAGGGAGGATGCACTCAAGTACCATGTATGGTGAGGGGCTTGGAGGCTCAACTACTGTGTTGAGGGGGTTGTTGAGAGGACCAACTACTTTGTGAGGGAGAGATGGAGTGCAGAGTACCTGTTGAGTTGAGGGAGAGGGGTCTTAGTCCTAGCTGAAGTGAAAGGGAGAGGAAGAATCAAGTACTAGGTGAGGTGATGGAGTAGGTACTAAATACCAGTTAAGGCGAAGGGTGAGATAGAGGTCCAAGTACCATGTGAAGGGACCACGTACAAGGCAAGGCGAGGGAGGAGGTAACGGAGTACCAGTTAAGGTGAGGGAGGCCAAAATACCATGTGAAGGCACAAGTATCGGGTGATTTGAGGGAGTAGGCAGGTAAGGTAATGGGGAGAGGGAGGCACAAGTACCGTGTGAGGGGACTGAGTGCCAGTCAGGTAAGGTGAGGTGGGAGTTGGGGGCCCAAGTACCGTATGAGGTGGCTAAATACCTCTTGAGGTGAGAGAGGAGGGGATTGAGTAGCAGAACAGATGAGCAGGATTGGGAGGCCTAAGTGCCGTTTGAGGGAAATGAGTAGCCAGCGAGTTAGGGAAGAGGGGCTCAAGTACCTGGTAAGGAGGAGGGGAAGGAGATAGATGGGCCCAAGTACTGTGAGAGGGGAAAGTACCCAGTGGGGCAGGTCCAAGTACTATGTTAAGGGACAGTGCCTAATGAGGGAGGCCCAAGTACTGTGTGAGGGGACAGTACCTGGTGAGGAGAGGTAAGAGAGATGGAGGCCTGAGTACCATATGTGGGGAATGAGCATCAGGTGATTTGAGGGAGGAGGAATCGAGTATCGGGTAAGGTGAGGGGTAGACGGGGGCCGGATACCTGATGAAGTGAGGAGGGAGACTAACTGATTTACCTTGCGAGGGCCTGAGTACCTGGTGAGGTGTAAGAGGAGGGGACAGGTACCATGTAGAGGGGGAATTCATGTATCGGGTGTAGTGGAGATGGATGCCAGAGTACCATGTGAGGTGACAGTTCGAGGTAAAGTGAGGGGGAAGTGGAAGCAGGAGTACCTGGTGAGGTGAAAGAGGAGGGGATCAGGTGCCAAATGAGGTGACAGGGAGACCCAATTCTGGGTGATTGGTGGGGGGCATGCATCGGGGAGAGGAAGGGGCCAGGTATTTGGGGAAAGGGTAGCCTGAGTACCAAGCAGTGGGAGGGGGGCCAAGAACCTGCTAATGGGGGTGTGGCAGGGGACCAGACAAATTACCTGGTGAAGTGGAGGTTCAGGTAAAAGGTAAGGTGAAGTGGGAGATGAATGCCTGAGTATGTGAGGGGAACAGTTACCAGGTCAGATGGAGTAGATGGAGGACTGGGTACCGAATGAGGGGTCTGAGTACCAGGTAAAGTAAGGGGAGATGGAGGTCTGTGTACTATCTGAGGGGACTAAGTATTGGGCCAGGTGATAAAAGAGGCGACAGTACTAGCTGAGGTAGGGGGGTGGAGGACCAAGTACCATGTGAGGGAACTGTGTATCCAGTTGAGGGGAGGAGGGGGCTGGAGTACCAAGTAAGGTATGGGGAAAGTTAGAGGTCCAAGTATTCATGTGGGGGGGGGGTGGTTGAGTAACTGGTAATACCCCTTTATAATATGATTATCTCAACGACAAAGTTTAACTGAAACATTTTGAACAGAAGATAGTTGTTGCAAATGACAATAGTGAAATTCCATGATTTTAATTGTGTTTTTTTTTTTGTTTGTTTTGTATACTTTCTTTACTCCTCTTCACTGGTCCTTGGGCCTCTCTCCAGCTCTGCCCAGGACCTGACACATTGTCCCGCTCAGTCTGAGACCCCCCCAACGTCCTACCTCCAGCAGGCATCCTCCTCCAGTTCCTTCCTGGTGACCGACTACCCGGCTCTGAGCCCCCTGGGTAAGGGATGCCAAGTTGCCGCCAGGGGAATGGAGGATTGGAGACGGATGGGGCAGGCCTGACAGTGAGCATGGATGGGTCAGGTGAGCAGGCTTTCACATATCTGGGTGCCAGGGTTTTTCCTCTTTTCTTGGTTTCCCCAGGAGCTTGGACGTGCAGCGACGTCCAGTGCGCAAGCCACAGGACGTCATGTATCCCATACCCCATTGTTGCGGTCTCCATGATGCGCGATCCTGACCTACTGCCGAAATCGCCCAAACTGCGGAAGACTGTGCCTCCCCCCACCCCCAGGAGAGGAGAGCAGTCCTACGGACACTCAATCCTCTCCTGCCCACCTCCAGTGACCCAAGGTCGTTCCCAAACCCAGGTCGACGGTGTGGCCTGAGGTGTGCCATCCAGAGTCTTAACCCTCAGCGCTACCGGACCGGCTATAAGATTTTAACTGTTGATGTTTCAGTTCTGAATATTGTTTTGTAAGGTTTGGAATACAGTGACTTATTAAGTTGCAGTAGGTATTAGTGGTAAAGCTAATAGAATGCAAAGTATATTCATTACGTTTTTCTCAGTCCCTTTTAGTCTGTGCACAACATCAGATTTTTATCTTGTATTATATATTGAAGGAGTGCTCCCGACTAATTGTAGCGCTCTTTCTCCCTGCTCATGAGACAACTCTTATTCTGTGAAGAGCGTCTCATGCGCAGGTGGCCTGGAAACAGGCACGTTCCGGGAACTGTTGTTTTTTTTAAATATATGATTGATCGCTGTTGATTAATAATGTATTATACAATGGTGAGAAAGAATCTTGGTCTCTGATTGGTCAGTCTGGGACTGGACCCGTGGTGTTATCCCAGGATAATACCTCTGGTCTAGTCTCAGCACTGTGATCCTCTTGACTGACTGGTTTGTTGGACCATTCCTTGGACCTTTAGCAGTGTTTTCATCGTCTCTTAAGAAACAAAAATATTTTTACACACTAACTAAAACATCTTTAAACTGATTTTTTCTTATTCTATATAACAACTAGACATTGTATAATAGGAATAATGCACTCCAAGGTGTGTGCTGTGCTGGGATAACACCCCGCCTGGGACATTGGATGCACTCAGCCTGCGGCCTTGTGCCCCCCCCAGGCATGGCATTATCCCAGCACGACACACACCCTATCATGCATTATTCCTTTATTAATACGTTCCCATCGTAACTCATTCCTGTATTAGAGTGGTTTCACTTGCCTTCAGCTTGCGCCTGAGCTGCTCAGCTTCGCTTCGCTGTTCTTGCTCCAGCCGGACATGCATAAAACCGCTGTTATACAGCAATGCATGGCTCCGGGGATGTATTAACATATATCGGTGTAATTTTTTTCTCATAAGGAATCAGTGACATCAAAAATTCATAACACCATCCCTCTGACATCAGGAAGTCATAATGTTATTGTTCTGACATCAGATCAGTGGTATTATGAGATGGAATATTTGGAATGTTCTGTATGTTACAAAAAATAACAGACACCTGTACATAACAGGATCTGTATATGCTGGAGACGAGGAGGGAAAGGGGAGCCATGATTAAATATGCAAAGGGGCTCAGTAAAGTGGGAGAAGAGGGTTTACTTAAGAGGAAGGAGGGGGTCAAAACTAGAGGGCACAGCCTCAGACTGCAAGGAAAAAGATACGGGGCAATGTGAGAGGGCGTTTCTTCATGGAGAGGGTGGTGGAGCCCTGGAGCAGACTACCAGACGGAGTGGTAGGGGCTAAATTGGAAGAATTCAAGAGGGCATGGGACAAGCATATGGGGCTGAGTATCGGAGGGAGGGTGGGGGCTGGCAGGGAGGGAGGTGTAGGGGGGGAAAAAGGGCAGACTAGATGGGCCAGTATGGTCCTTTTCTGCCATCAGACTTCTGTGATTCTATGATATGATATGGCGGGAAACCAGCAGTAACTAGGTTTGTCACTCCACGTCGGGATTTCAGTGACATAATAAACTATTCAAGCTTTGCTGTTGTAGTTTATGGTGTCATTAAAATCCCTCTATGGAATTTACAGCCTTGGTACTGTATATGAATACATATAGTGTCATGTCTCTTACATGGTAAGAACATTATCTCATGCTGTTTTGAGCGAGAGGACAGCAAAGCGAAGCTGAGCGGGTGTGTCAGCCCAAAACAGCACGAGATACCTTTCTTATCATATAAGCGACGCAGGTCACTCCACTCCACGTATTAATACGTTATGAAGCAATTTAACTGTCTCTCTTGAAGAAACGAGTTGGACACCGTAATTCAAGTTAAATAATTGAGTTTATTTCCATTTGGTTTTGGCCCCCCCGCCTACATGTGTTAATGGTACATTCTAAAAGCGGAGGACTTACTGACGCCACTTACGTGGCAGCTAATGACGACAAGGTATGCAGAGTGGGTGGAGTGGGTTCACGCTGTTAAAACTTTGCAGTTTACAAGAGAGATCACAAGGTTCAATACTAAAGCTGTGTAATATTTTGGTCTCTAGTCCCTGAATTACACACAGTTTTCATAAACTGCAAAATATCTGCATTGAGCTTTGTGGGTGAAATGGGTTCCGCATCAGCACGGCAGGAATCGGCTGAGCAGAGAAGAGTGAGGTGCCTATTGTACGCTGCGTAAGAGCTACAAGTAATCTAGCACTCTGGCTGAAGCAGTTACATTGCTTAATAATGAGGATTTCCTAGCTGTTGTTATATTTGTGCGGTACAATATGTAGCTTCCTGACACATTGCAATGTATGTTATGTGATGGAGACTTAAGTAACATTTATTTGATTAAAAAATAATGGAAATGTGAAAGGAAAAGTGTACTCTGGTAAACTAGTTAGTTATACTGGATTATCATTCAATGCAGGGGTTGACTTCAGCACCTAAAATCTTGTGGCCATCAGCCCAGTGAGTGAGCTGAAATTAATGGCCCGCATAAAATTTTGGTGTCCAACAGTGTATAAATGAAGTTCAAATATTTGTCGTTTTAACAAGTTCATCACTTTCCAGTTTGTCAGTCCACATCACATGACTGCGTCAACGTCAGCTTGGTGGGTCAGGCCTGTGAGGATATGGATGCGCAGCGTGGAGTGGAGCCGCGTTACTTCTTTTAACAACGTAATCTAGAAATCATGTGATGTGGACAGCGGCGTGTTAGCAACGGTATGCCTGGAATGTAAGCAGCTTTAATTATTTTTTTTTTTCCCTTCAAACTCAATTTTTGCTCCCCTACCTACTCCACTGAACTCTCTCAGACGTCCTCCTTTAGCCACAGTCTCTACCTCCTTGCGTGATCCGACTACCTCTTTGCTCCTTTCCAGCACTGAGCATCCCCCAGTCTGCCCTCCGGGGAAGGGTCACACCCCCCACAAGGGCGCTCTTTCTTATAGTATTGAGCACTGGGCCGGAGGGGGCAGCTAACAGAGAGGGCCGAATCCGACTCCAGGAGTGTGGACCGTGGGTGGGAGGCGCCATCGCCTATCAGTGGGAGGAGGGGGGTATTTGTTACTTGAACCTTGTGGAGTCCGACCGACAAGGCAACGTACTGCTGCGTCTCCACCCACAGGCATATGCCTGCACCGCTACATTCGGCTACCTGCAGCCACCACCAGAGGTTGCTTCCCAGACCCTCCCCGGGGAGAGAGCAGTCCTCTGGATGCTCAGTCTCTTCCCTCCCTTTCCGGCCCCCGACAACCTGGGCTCGGTCCTGAACCCGGGTCGCTGGCGTGGCGCGCGAGATATGGCATCCAGCGCCTCAACCCTAGGTGCCACTGGGCCAAGCAGCTTTACGTTTTACAGAATGGACATTCCGCTTAAAGAATGGTGGTAGCGGGTGGCATTCTAAGCTGTAATCCCATCGATGTGACGTCCTTAAGGAAGGTTTACAGACTGCAGATGTCATATCGATGGGATTATCAGTTTATTAAAAGATTGAATTAATTGGTTAATAGCACTTAACCATACATTATGGCTACATAACCAGGGGGATTACTTCCAGGAGGAGGGAGGTAATCCTCCCTCTGTATAATGCCCTGGTTAGACCGCATCTTGAGTACTGTGTGCAGTTCTGGAGACCCCATCTTAAGAGGGACATAGCGCTGCTGGAGAGGGTCAAGAGGAGGGCGACCAGGATGATTCAGGGCATGGAGGGTAGGACCTATGAGGAGAGACTGGATGAACTCAATCTGTACACATTGGAGGAGAGGAGGGACAGAGGGGACATGATAGAGACTTTCAAGTATGTAAAGGGGATAAATAACGGTGGAGCCAGGGAAATGTTTAGGCTTAAGAAGAGGGGAACTACCAGGGAGCACGAGTGGAAGCAGGAAGGGGGGAAGTACAGGGGGAAAGTGCAGGAGACACTTCTTCACATAGAGGGTGGTGGAACCATGGAACACACTGCCCAGGAGTCTGGTGGAAGAGACCACAGTGGAAGGATTCAAGAAGGGTTGGGACAGGTACAGGGGGAAGCTGAGGCCAGGGAGGGCCACCTCTGGGGCTGGGGGTGTGTGGAGGAGCGAGCTCCCAGTAGGGGGCTAGCTTCCTAGCAGACACAATAGACCATGGGGCCTATTCTGCTGGCTTTTGATATGATGCTATGATTATATAGAGGATAATGTATGCCTCCCAGTTCATAACAAGCGAGTTAATTCATCGAGTGGTTGGCGTGGTGACCATAAGAACCTCGAGAGTGCAGCTTGAAGTTCTGTTGCCATGCCAAAGCGCAAGCTGAATTTACTCGCTTGCTGTGCACCGTGAGGCATACATTGTCTTATATAGTATACGGCCTCATCATGTTTGCACGTCAACAGCTGTCAACCATCGGTTTGGATTCGCCACTGACTGTCAAAACTACTGCTGAGGAGCGCGCACGGCACAAGCTCATTGGCAGAGCGTGAGACATGTTGTTATGCTGCAGTAGCTACATAGTCAGTGCAGCACAACAATGAAAAATTAAGAGGCTACTGCCGCATAACAATGCTATTGTCCTGATGGATTTCCATGTATAAGAACGTTCTACCATACACTGTAGTGTTGTTGGTACCTCACTAGCAGAGGGCCACTCTGAATTTTTTTAATGATCGCGTCTATACTGTCTCACTGGCAACTGTACACTGATGGACTTCAGATAGATTTTTCTGAGGAGAGTTACTGTACACAGCTACAGTTCAAACACTCAGTAGAAATGTATTAATATGGAGAATTTTTGTGGAAAACTATGTATCTGAGAGGCTGCAACTTGCAGCCTCCTCCTTCCCCAGCTAATGAATGAATTCTCACTACTTCTTTTAAATCTGTTTTTCACCACAATGAATTAAAAAAATTAGTTGGCTAGAGTTTGTTGTTTAAGTTAGCAATTGCACCACTCTCAGAGCAGATTAGCCTGCTGCCCAACACTGCGAGTTCTTTCACCTGCCACCAAGGTCGGCTAGATGCTAGTAGTTACATGATCAGTGTAGGCGCTCCTCTGCTGTCACATTTATCCAACATGTTGTTCCTGCCTGTGATAGGTTCTACTGTTCACAACAGAGTGACTGCTCACCCTGAATCAACTAGTGCTGGGGTTCCCACTATGTATTATTGCCGTGTGTGTCTCTTCGTACAAGACTGCAGGTCCAGTATGTCAGCTTGTGCGCAAACGTGTCGGTCTCCACAACCAGAAAGTTGGAGATTCCAAGCACTGGCAACCCTTCATTCCTTAAAGGTGCAGCGTAGTATTTACTTTAAAAAGGTGCTGGCCAGGTGGCCCTGAGGCACTGGACACCTTACCTCACACTATGCTGACGACCCATGTTTGGGAATGGGCATGGGTTGCCAGGGGTCAGCCGGGGAGGAGAGGGATCAAGTGTCCGAGGGACTGCTCTCCCTCTCTGCCTCCAGTGGTCGGCGCACGTCTGGTCGCTAGCGGAGGCTGGGGGCAGTGCACCGATGCAGTAAAGAGGGGCTGAGATGGGGCAGGCACCGGGAGGAGCACGTGCGGACACATGCGCACTCCCTCCACTGGCATCATTGCACGCCCCACTCATATAAGAGAGTAAACATGAAAATAGTCCTGGTCGTGCAGGATGATGCAGCCACCCGCCACAGGCCTCGACCCTGAATGATGCTCCCTGAACTGGATCCTGGTTGAGGTGAGTTGAGCTAGGGGGTGCTCCTGCGGCCTCACCATGGGGGGGGGGTAATCCGTGGGGGAAGAGGGGTTGCTGCCTGACGTCTGGGTATGGGGCTGGACAGGTGGCTGGGGATGGTTGCAGACCAGGGGACCCATGTACGAAACAGAATATCAAAAAAAAAAAAAGGCTGGCCAATCAGGCTAGCAAAGTAAGACATCCTCTGGCCCTCCTTCAGATTGGCTGGTCACGGGCCACTGCTAAAGTTGACCGCTGAAATGGGAGATGTGTTAAATCTCACTATTTGTTTACTGGAGTTTATTGGTCCTGTGCTAACTGATGTTTTTGGTACCAACTGAGGTAACTCTCTTAGCAGGGGGAGGGGTGTTGGGGTTACTGGTAACCCCTCCTCATCAATACTTTCTATGGATAACATTCTGTATAGTTTTCTTTATTGAGCCAGGAATTTTGGAGTTTTGCCTATGTCCCTGTATGGTTTCAGAACTCTGGCCATGAGCCGCCCCCCCCCCCCAACTTATCAGAGCAGTGCACAAAGTTTTGAATCCATTCCAGTGGCTTGTGGTTAGAGTTCTGAATCCATGCGGTGACATAGGCCAAACTCCTATAGCTGGTTCCACAAAGAGAACTGTGCAGAATGTTGAACAAAAAAAGAAAACAGTACGCCAGGCCAGTGCTGCTGGGTTGAGGCAGTGGATGCCACACCTTGAGCACGCTGGCGACCCGGGTTCGGGGATGCACCCTGGCTATCGGGGGTCAGCAGGGGAGGGATAGGATTGAGCGTCTGGAGGACTGCTAATCTATCCCTGGGGAGGGATTGGGGTTTCTACCCCTCTACAGTGGCCCCAATGGAGATCTGGTACACTAGTGGGTGTAGTGCGGCGGACGTCAGCACGTAGTGCATCTGATGTCATTGCATGTCTGCACTCCAGTGGGGGCATTATATGGAGGAAAATGGCTGGGTGTAATCATGCAGCTTGAAGACTGCGCTTGGCACTGCCTGGAGGTCTGTTGTGGAAGTGCTCTGGGGGCCTGGTCCTGGCCCGGCACAGGGATGCTTAGGGGGCCCCCCCGGCGGGTTGGGGTGCGGCCGCACTAGACCCCATCATGCGAGTGAGCCTGCTGACTCCCATGCAGTGGGAGCCGGTGGCTGGATGCCCCCGCCGGACGAGCGCAGAAGGTGGAAAAAAAGAACAATTAAAAAAGAAAACGATACAAAACACAGTTTTTCACATCAGCTTTTGTTCGATGCTGTTAAACATAGATCCTTTGGAGTTAAAAAAATCATTTCTGAAACTAGGACATTACAAGGGGCTGTCTCCTTTGATTACATACTATGCTAAGGAGGCATGAGCCTTGGTGCCATTTGGGGTGTGACCCACTCAGTTCTACATGAAGGTTCAAGGGCGGAGTCGGCTAAATTCTGCCAGTTCCATTTTAGGCTAATAGTTTTGTAACGCTTATGAGCATGGGGAGGGAATCGGTCTAGCCACATACAGCAACGTGCAGTCCAGATACAGCAGATGTGTTAAAAAGAACAGTAAACTGCAGTATTTTTCATAAGCCCCATTATGTTTTTTATCAGCCACATTTGATTTTTCATAAGCTATTGGCTACTGCGGCTATCCTTAGCGCTCACCCAGTTACATTTGTAGTGCTAACCAAGGGAATGTGATACTTGGTGCCATTTGGGTAGTGGCCCTTACAGTTCGTGCTAGAGGGGCAGAGTGACAAGTTACATAGAAGCATGGAGTCTGGCAGTAGAAAGTGACTGAGGGGCCATCAAGTCTGTCCATACTATACTACCTAGATTAATTGTATCGCTGTCTAACTTTGAGCATAATTCTAGAGCCAAGAAAGAAATTGCAATCTTATGGGGACAATACCTGCCCTCTGTTGCCCAGAGGTGGTACTCTCTAGTGTAGTGCTCTTCATTATCCTGCAGCCTTACCACCTTGAAGAATGATCCTGTCTGATCTCAGAACCTATGCTGGGCAGCTGGCCTGAGGTGTTGGACGCCCTACCTCGTGCCTGGGTTCAGGAATGACCTCTGGTCATGGGGGGGGGGACAGGATTGAGCAGCCTCATGGCAGCTTTTGTCTCCTGGGGGTGGTGGTCGTCCCCCCCCCCCCGGTAGTACCATCTCCTCCAGGTGGAAGTGGAGGTGCAGACGCAGGGGGTGGCATAAAGGGAGTGTGTCTCGACGAACGGTGTGTGCGTGCAAGAAATGGGGGTGGGAGTAATCTAGGGTAAAAAGCCTACAAACTATATAGGAAGAAAAATCCCAATACAGAGTCGGGTTTGGTCAGTAGCAGGATGGGAGACCATCAGTGATGACATTCTTGTTGCGCAGGTTGCAGTGTTGTTTCGCAGGGGGCACCCCCCCAGTTATAACTATACCAATGCCCCGTCGTACTGTTTGGGGGAACCTTGCTGTCGGAGGTGCTGTCTTTCTGATGAAATGTGCAAGAAGTACTATTGTAGCTCTGCAGGTGCATCTTCCCCTTGTTATAAGTAACCATACTGATGCCCCAGCATGCTGTTTGGGGCAACACCGCTGTCAGAGGTGCGGTCTTTCTGATGAGATGTTAAACTGAGGTCCAGCTGTCTGTTCTGGTGGTTGTTCAGGTGGATGTTAAAGAAGATCCCATGGCACTTACTGAACAGTGTACATAAATTAGAGCAGTGTAGATGCTGCCAAAAGCCAAATAGCATTTTGCCAAGTATTTTTGTATCCCTTTGCAAATGAAACTGGTCAGCTAGCCAAACTGCTACTACAGCCCTGCAGGTTGCAGAGAGAAAGTTTTTTATTTTTCCTCCCACTGGCACCCCTCTCCTTCGGGCCCCCACAATGCCATCTCTTTTCCTGCCAGACTCGCCCCTTGACTGTACTATATTGGAACACACTTCAGTCCAGACTTCTATAAGGCTATGGGGCCGGCTTGTCTCTGCCGGGAGCCTCCCCTGGCTATGGTCATGGAGAGAACACACTGGAGAACTCCTTTTACTTCCCTCTCCATTGGCCAGCCTGTACCTTCTGGGGGCTGTGCTGCGACCGAGTGGAGAAGCGTCACTACAGCATTCAGAGGGGGCACGTCAGTCGAGTGTGTCGAGGAAGGTCCAGGCATGTGAGGGCAGAGAGGCTGTCATTTGGTGTACCAGTGCAGCGTTTTCCATGTTCGTGTCCCCGACAGCCCTCCTCCCCATTTGGTTGCTTGCACAGCTGGCTGGCCTATGGAGGTTGCCTGAGGGTGCGGCATCGGCACCTCCACCACCCACCGTCAGGAGCCGCTAGAGCAGGTGCTGCAAGCTCCCTCCTTTCCTGGAGGAGAGCACCCAAAGGACAGTCTTTCATCCTCCCTGCTGGCCTCTGCTTCTGACATCCCGGGTGCTGGGTGCAACCCCTCCTGGTGCATGGCAGTGGGCGACCCCCATCACTCGTGATCACTGAGCCAGCGGAAGGGCTGTTATTGGGCAAATTAACATCATGTGGGGGAATAAACCCGCTTCTGTTTTTGCACTTGGAACACATGGGATCTTATCCGCCTGCATGCCATGAAGCTGCACAGGTGTATAGTATGTCCCAGGGAGGTAATTCCATTGTACTTTGAGTTACATAGTTGAAGCCTCAGTAAAGTTACTGAAAGTACAAAAGAAAATGTTTTAAATGCTACAAATGCAGGAGGTGGTGGTAAGTGGGCTTTTTTTTAATGAATCTTTTAACATTTTCTGTAATTTGAGCTGCACTCCTGGTACGGTGTCTAGTGACCTCTAGGTGGCACTCTTACTACATCTGAAGCAAGCAGCTGTTGCCGGACTGATAGAGAAGCTTATTTACCAGTTTGAACAATAAATCTACATAAATAAAACTTTAGTGGAGTAGACATCAGTGAATGAATAAATCAGGAGACACTATCCATCTTCTGCACCTAACTTGTGTCCTCTCTCACAGCAGCTAAGATGCAGCAAGAATGGATCTAAGAAATCGAGTGGCATGTGATGGCACCAGGGCTCTTTAAAAATGCTTTTGGTGCTGGTCCAGTAACACCACTGTTCACGACTTTGGTGACTTGGGTTCAGAAACCAACTCTGGCTGCTCAGGGGGCCAGCCAGGGGTTGGAAAGATTGAACACAGTGTGGTTCAGGTTGGAGATGAGCAGGGAAAGCATCTCCACCAAGACCACATTCCTGGATTTCAGGAGGGTGGATTTTAAAAAAGATGGGTGAGGTGCTAAGGCTTCACCTAGAGGGTGTCAAGAGTAGTAGTAGTAAAAAAAATTTTATTCATACAAAAAATGAATAAGGATATCTCCACTGAGCCGAAGCTCCTTTACAGTGAGATCCAGGTGTCATTTCCAGTTACTCTTATAAGTTAACAATATATAACGAAGAAAAACACATATACACTGTAATTATACATCAATAAATATAACACAGTTCCAAATCATAAAACAAACTAGGACAAGAAGAACATACAAAAAACAATGATTAATTCACAGTATACATTTAATACAAGTTACAATGTACCATCCTAAGATTCAAACTATTTCCCATCATAACTAATATTTTCGATAAGCCATTGTTTAATTTGGTGCAACTGGAAATTTCCCTCAAGGGGTCTAAGCTTCCTAGGCAATTTATTCCATATAGAAGGTCCGATATTAAAAAAATGCTTATCCCCAAGCTGTTCTACGACTTGGGACTGCACAGTCCAAGTAATTAGCAGAGCGCAGACCCTCAATAGGTCTTTTTATTTTAATGGACTCAGCCATATATTTAGGGACTTTTCCTGAGATACATTTCAACATTAACATAATTGTACTAAGAGCCCGCCTTTGAGACAAAGTATGCCAGTCTAATTCTTTATACATATCTACTCTATGTGCCCTCTTTGCAGCTCCCAGTATAAATCTCATTAATTTATTATACATAACATCAAGCTTATATAGTTGCTCTTTAGACGCACCCATATATATCAAATTACCATACTCCAATATGGGTAGTACAACAACAGTTACAACTAATTTTCAAAGACATACTATTTCTTACTCTACATAATGACCCCAAGCACTTACCAACTTTAGTCAAGGTACTATCTATATGACTGTCCCATTTAAATTTTGTATCTAAATACACCCCCAGATATTTATAACTAACAACTTGTTGCAAGATTCTTCCTGAAAAATGTTTTAATTTGTAACCCCTCATATTCAGTTTTAGACCCGTAGAGTGGACATGGGGGTGGACCAGAAATGGACCATCAGCAAGGATGCAATTCTGGTGACCACAGCAGGGTGTGTTAGGCATAGGGGGAACAAATTGGGGGCCAAATCACCCATCTGGTTCAACTCTGAGGTTGCCAGGACAGTGAGGGACAAGAGGGCAGCCTACAGGAGATGCAAGAAGACTGCAAGTGAGGTGGATAAGGAGTACTGCCTGAAGTTTGCTAAGGTGGCAGGCAAGGTGGAGCAGCAAGCAAGGCACAGAAGGAACTACAAGTAGCCGAAGGGATCGAGAGGGGGTGAGAAGGCCTTTTACTACATCAGTGAGAAGATAGACCAGAAGGATGGGATAGTTAGACTTACGAAGAGGGATGTATGGGTGGAGGAAGACGAGAGCAAGGCGTAGGTACTGCTTGATTAGTTCTACTGTCTTTCCTAGGGAAAAGGATGGGCTGGTGTCACCTGGGGGAGAAGGCAAAGGTGGGAGGGAGCACACATGTTGTAATAGAAGTGGATAGAGTGAAGGAGGGTCTGCTGGCACTGAAGGCAGACAAGTCCCCAGGACTGGATGGCATACCTCCAAGGGTGCTAAAGGAGGTTAGCATAGGTGCTTGTGTGACTGCTGGCGGCCTCTTCAGTAGATCCCTGGAGTTGGGTGAGGTGCCGCAAGACTGGAGAACGGCACATGCAGTGCCTCTCCACAAGTGCAGACCCAGGGATGACCCGGGGAACTATAGGCTTTTCATTCTGACTTCAATTGTGTGCAAACTCATGGAGTCCATACTTAAGGAGAGGCTAGTAAGGTACATAGAAGAGAATGGTCTCTAGGACAAGAGACAGCATGGATTTGTGGGAGGAAGATCATGTCAAACAAAACTGATTGGCTTCTTTAACTGGGTCACCAGGGTGGTGGACGGGGGCCAGGCAGTGGATTTCAACAAGGCATTCGATTTATGCCCCAAAAGAGGCTGGTCAGGAAACTGGTGGATCTAGGGATTGGGGAGAAAATGATCAGATGGATAGAAAGCTGACTGAGAGACAGAACCCAGAGAGTGGTGGTGGGGGAGAGTTATCCGGCGCCAAGGAGGTCACCAGTCGTGTCCCACAGGGATTGGTGCTGGGGCCGGTGTTGTTCAGTGTCTTCATAAATGACATTTGGGAGGGCATTAAGGGCAAGATGTGCCAGTCTGCGGATGACACCAGAACTCTGGGAGGAGTGGATACAGTGGAAGGGATGTAGGTCCTGCTGGAACACCTCAGAAAACGTGTGAAATGGTCGGGGATCTGGCAACTTGGCTTCAATGCCAAGTAATGCAAAGTGATGCACGTTGAAGTCTGGAATCCTAGATCTGAGTATAACCTGGGGGTCCGGGAAGCAGCAACAGAGGAAAAGAAGGATCTGGGGGTGATGATTACTAGTGACCTGAAGCATTCCTCAAAAAGGCAGCAGCGAATGCAAACAGGGTGTTGGGGTATATAGCCAGGGGAATCCGCAGTGGGTGGAGCGAGGTCATACTGCCCTTGTACATATCGCTGGTGAGACTGCATCTAGAATATGGGGTAAAGTGCTGGTGTCCATACCTTAAGAAGGACATCAGCTTGCTAGAGAAAGTCCAACAGTGGGCAGCCAAGATCATTGTGGGTCAGCAGGGGAAGTCTTACGAGGAGAGGCTGGGAGCTCTGAGAATGTGCTACCTGGAGGAAAGGAAGGAGAGAGGGGATATGATGGAGACCTTTAAATACTTGAAGGGGATAAATAGAGTGGATAGGAAAGGTCTCTTCAAGCCAGGAGATAACAGAACCACAAAGGGGCACAGTTCGAGGCTGGGGGGGGGGTGTTAGGAGGGATGTTAGAAAGTATTTCTTTACGGAGAGGGTGGTGGCCACATGGAATGCGCTGCTGGAGGAAATGGTTTCCGAGAAAATGCTGGGTGGCTTTAAGAGGGCCTGGGATAGGCATAGGGGGAACCCATAGGACCATGGGGGGCAGTCAGGAAGGAAGGGAAGACGGGGGCAGTGTCAGGGCCGTAAGCTAGGGACCCTGTAGTAACGAACAGACTCAATCGACCAAGTGGTCTACTTCTGCTGGCTCTTTTGTATGTTTGCATGTAGTGTCATGGAGATAGCTCTCCTTCCTCAGTGTAGGGGGATGCTGCGTCTCGGTCACTGCTTGCTTGCCACCTGGCAGAGGTCAGGCAGTAGGGCAGCGAGCACAGACTGCAGGGGAAGGGGATGTCACCAGCTGCTGTGCATGGATGCATGAGCCTCATTGCATGCTGGCATCCTTGGGAGGAAATGGAGTTCAAGGGTGGATTCCACCACTCTTCCCTCCCCCCCCACACATTACTTTTTTCCCCTCCCAATTTGTTTTATCCTCCCCCTACTCACAGGTGAGACCTCTTTCCACCTATTGCCATGGGCCCATTTCCAGTCCAGCTGAGATCCTACCACCAGTCCTCCTGGGACACACTGCTGTGCAGCCCCCCAGCTTACCCCCCAGGGCCAGGTACACCTTCGTCTCCATGGCTCTTCTTCCCCACATACATCTGGTTACCTGCAGCAGAGTTGAAGGCTGGTGGTATCCTGGGGATGGTGGCTTGGATCTAGGGTGGGACATGGCAGGCCGGCAGATGTTTCATCCTCCCAGCCCTGCACCTGATTTTCCGTTTCTCTCCCCAACCCCCTGCTAGGAGTGCACATTGGGATTGGCTGCTGATAAGTCTGGATGCGGCCAACCTGTGGGTGCGCTCCAGTGGTCCCGTTCCACTATCGCATGTCCCTTGCAACATGACCTAGGGTCACCCAGGTGATGGTAGTGCAGTGGGGAGCAACACCCTACCTCCCCCTGGCTGGTCCTCCTCCAGCCCATGCTTGTTCCTGAACCTGGGTCATTGGTGTCATGAGTGGCGGCAGGACGGCTGTGCCGGCGGGCTGACCACACTCACGCAATACTGACTTGGCAATCCATCCGCCACATTATTGGTCCTGGGTAAGTGGTGGATAACCAGTAAGTCTGCGGGAATATTGGTGATGATGCTGGAGGCGGGGGGCGTTGGAGAAAGGTTGAACCGGAGGCGACGGCACAGAAACAGAAGATGGAAAAAAAAAATGCTTTGGGCCATAAAACTCTAGTTTTTCATTTCGGACTCGTGAAAGGAGCACTAAGGAGGGTGTCAATACAGTGCGCTTATTTTCTGTAATCCTTGGTTAGTGTGGCTGCTCTTTTTTTTGTGCTGCCATGCTGCTGTTCCCTCTGCCTCGGTCACGGCCTCCTCTGCTCCTACTCCCACATTAGCCACGACTACCTGATACCCCCCACCCTGACTTGCCCCCCAGGGCGGGGTTGCGGCACCGATCCTAAGTGCCGCAATTGACAGGATAGGTCAGGGAGCTGGCCTGGGAGCTCATCGGAGCAGAGGGGCAAACATCATCCAGGTGGCAGGCAGCTGGCTTTCTCCCCCCCATATGCAGGGGCAGGGACGTGCAATGATGACCAACGTCCGCCCTGCCCCACGTATTACATTATGGTGCTGTTTGCTGTAGTACTCCTTTCCTGTGCCAGGGGTCTGTCAAGCACCGGACACACTCCCCGCCCTCCCCCCGGAGAAGGAGAGCAGTCCCTGGGACGCATGATCCTTCTCCCCGCGGCCAGCCCTCTGATGACCCGGGTCCATTCCCGGGTCGCCGGCGTTGCAAGCGGAAATCCAACCGTTGCGCCGATGGACTGGCATGGCTGTTCTTCTAAAGAGCTTGCCAGGAAGGTGCCTCAGTTTAGGACTATCCAAGAAATGCACTGTGTTTAAGATCCAGTTTGCAGTATTCCATTGCAGCCTCAACCAGTTAATGGCACAGCCTGGCTCTACCTGGTGCCGCCTGGTTCTAACTGGCACAGCTCAGTTCTGACTAGCTGACTCTGAGTGATGCAGCCTGGCTCTGATTGGTGCAGCTCGGCTCTGACTGGCCCAGCTGGCACTGGCTGGCACAGATGGCAATGTCTGGTGCAGCTTGGCTCTAACTGATGCAGCCCAGCTCTAATTGGCACAGCTGACATTGACTGGCTCATCCCAGCTCTAACTGATGCAGCCCAGCTCTAACTGGCACAGTCAACACTAACTGGCGCATCCCGGCTCTAACTGATGCAGCCCAGCTCTAATTGGCACAGTCGACACTAACTGGGGAAGCCCAGCTCTAACTTAAGTGACTGAAGTCACGTAACCTCCCTCTGCTACTGGGTCACACCTGAAATGAGCCTTGGCTTAGTGTGCCTTGCCTGCCCAGCTCTAACTGGTGCAGCCCAGCTCTGACTAATGCACCTAGCTCTAACTGGGGCAGCCCAACTCTAACGTAAGTGACTGAAGTCACTTAACCTCCCTGTACTCCGGGGTCATGCTTGAAATGAGCTTCGGCTCATAGTGCCTTCCCTGCCAGAAATTCTTTTTTATAAAGAACCCCAAAACCTGACGCAGCCTGGCTCTAACTTATGCAGCCCGGTTCTTACTGACACAGCTTAGTTCTTATTGTAGCAGTCTGGCTGTTGCAAGCACTGCCTAGCCTCCTACGTGGATGCCTCTGTTTCATTTGATGTGTTGTTTCCCCTCCCCGCACACTGCAAGCAGCCTGGGTGCTGAATCTGGAACCTGGCAGGTAAATGTCGTCTTTTCACCTGATTTAAATGCAGCTGTTCATTACTATCTGTGACAGCTATGAAAACCCTGTAAAGTGATGCGAGGAACTCTATTTTAATTTTTAATTCACGCAGTTAATTGTTTATCATCACAGCCCCTGTTACAGATTTGTTACTGACACAGTTGCCTGATGAGAGAAAAAAAAAGGCATTGACATTTTCAAGGTTTTTTTTTTTTTTACTAACACGCAGAAAGATCCTAAAAAGTTGTTAATGAAGAAAAAATGTATTAGGCTGCAAAATTGTTATATTCGCAAGCCTCAGGCAAGTTTTGATCTATAGGGCAGATAAATAAATGATACAGATTGTGCATGCACACACACTCTTACTTCTGTCTGCCTGAACACTTGTCGTAGATGTGCTTGAAATTAATGAGGCACCAAGTTCCCACTGCATCTCCAGTCCATTAAGCCACATTTGGGCTACTGTGGGATCACACCATCTCTGCAGCTACAGTCTTGTGTTCCTGGGCCAGACACTGAAGAGGCGTAAAGGAATTTTTGCTTTTGCCACTGTGGAGTGGGCCCCTCTAGAGGTGGTGGAACTGGGAGAGAATTAATGAATACTAAGTGGAACTGGGAAGGGGGTTGGAGGATAGAGAGAGAGAAAACAGTTAACAGTAAAAAACAAAAACCACATGAACACTAAGAGAGGGAAGAGATGAAAAACTGAATATGGAAAAGGAGTCCAGGGGAAAGAAAAGAACTAAGCTGGAGAAATAAGGGAGGAAGAGAGTGAACTACAGAAAAACAGGGAGAAAGAGTGGGTGTTGAGTTGAAGTGTATGCCTGAGGGGGACTCAATAGTTACTTACTGCTGGCTGTGCCTTTTACTAGTGGAACATTTACATCCTTGGGCGATTTACAGACTCTTTGCCTCCCGCCCGCTAAAGCGTAACTTGCTTCCTACCGTTTACCTGCCTCCTCGCCTGCCCGGACACTCCCCTCTAACTATCTCTGATACCGTGTGCCCTTTCCCCTTCAGCTCAATTAGTTGGCAGGGCTTCTCTTACCTTGGTCTCCGGCCCCGCCACCTCCCAACGAACTTAGCTGTGCACTTACCCTTCCCTGCTCACATCCCCCCTTGTTAGTTTCTTCAACTGCTCTAAAGTCTATCCTTTCACCAGTACCCTCTGTTTGCACTACCTACTTGTAACAATTGTCTACTTGCATCAATGTGCCTTTCCATGTACTGTATAACTTGCAACGTACTACTTGTATTGTAATTGTATCTCCCAGGTCGGGCCTGAAAATGGTCACCTGCTGGCTAGTGCACCTACCCGGTTAACAAAAACTAAATAAATAAATAATCCTTCAAACTCCTTGTGAAATACAGATCGTGGACAGCATTTACGGTATCTCGTGTCTCTCTCTCTGGGTATGCCTGTTGTCACTGTGGTTACATAATTATTTGCAGTATCTTCATGCTCCCTACATCAAATCAGCGGTCATTGCATGGAACACTGCTGCATAGCAAACAGATAACCAGCTAACAGAAAAGCAAAAGCATTTTTTTTTTTGGTTAGAGGTTTCTTTTTTCTGCATTCCTAGGCCTGGGCAAATTCATCATCCCCTGTCTTGGTTGACACTGAGTGTTTCACTACAGTGGTTGAAAGTGTTGTCCCTTGGCAGGGGTCAAAATTAAGTTTTGCAGCCACTAATCAGCAGGGCTAGTGACGGGAAAATCCACTAACCCTACACAGTGTTCCAGTGGCCAAGCTGGTGTACTTATTGAAATGTTACCTTCTCCAGTACAAGTCCACAGGGCTCATTAAAGGAAAATCTTGCGAGCCTGATACAAAGTCCTGTAGTATTTGACTAGTGGGCTGGTGCCAATTTGAACTCCTGCCTTAGATGACATGTTAGTGTGAGGTCCCTTGTGCTTGGTTTGTTCAGATGAAAAGTACAGATGCCAGGCTTACTTTTTGAATAGAGTGGGAGATTTCCCCAGCGTCATGACCAGCATGCCAACTCACAGTGAAAAAAAAAAAAAAAACTAATTGTTCTTTATCTTTTACCTTCCCCTGATCTGATGATCTCTCCACTGCAGGCACACAGCACCCATGGTCTCTGTATAAACACAGGTCTCCCTGCCATACCACTGGATAAGACTCTTAAGGAGCAAACAGAAAAAAAGTGATTCTTTCCAATCTATTCCTGTATTAGAGGTGAAGGGTGTAATAGGTATTTTGTTACGAACACCTGACTGGTGGGAAGCAGCGGTCTATGGAATCTGTTACTTGGGAATGCTGGCTGGCTGGCTGGTTGGGCTGAGGGGTACGATGGATGTGGTGCTGGTGATGGCTGTGACTGGTAGGGTTTGGGGTATAACGGATATGTTGCTTGGGAGGATTTGGCTATGGTAAGGTTCAGAAGTGTAATGGATTTACTGCTGGGGTGCTGACTGGGGCGAAGAGTATAATGGATGTGTTACTGGGGAAGGATGCCTGATAGGGTTGAGAGGTGTAATGGATTTGTTGCTGGGGATGGATGGCTGGCTGGTCAGATTGAGGGGTGTTATGGATGTGTTGCTGTGGAAGGACGACTGGTTAGGGTGGATGGGTGTAATGGATGTGTTGGTGGGGAAGGATGACTGATAGGGTTGAGCGGTGTAATGGATGCTTTGCTTGGGCTGGCTGGTCAGATTGAGGGGTGTAATGGATTTGTTGCTGGGGATGGCTGTCTTGTAGGCTGAGGTGTGTAATGAATGTGTTGCTGAGGAGGGCCAGCTGGTAGGGTTGAGTGGTGTAATGGATGTGTTGCTGGCGAGGGATGACTGGTCAGATTGAGGGGTGTTATGGATGTGTTGCTGTGGAAGGATGACTGGTTAGGGTGGATGGGTGTAGTTGATGTGTTGGTGGGGAAAGCTGTGTGGTAGGTTTGAAGGGTGTAGTGGATGTTTTGCTGGGGATGCTGACTGGTTGGTTTGAGAGGTGTGTAATGAATGTGTTGTACGGAGGGCTGTCTGGTAGGTTTAAGGGGTATAAATAGATAAAAATTTAGGACTGGAAAGCCCTGTTTTACAAAGTTGTCCTGCTATTCAAGTGGTTACAGACAGGACATGTATTTACATACCTACCTACATACATACAGACTGTACAAAACACGTGTACTATTCACACACAAGTATAAAATTACAAAAAGGAGAACATTTAAAAATGTATGTATGTAAGCACAGACCATCAGTAGAGTGTATTTGAAATCATGCGTTTGTCTTAGACATTTAAATGGTTGATATTATGTAGATCCTTAGGAAAAACATGAAACAAGCCCCTCCCCATGAGAAATCTAGAAACTAGTTAAAACGGGTACATTTGTTCTTGCATACGGTATCAATACTAGCTTTAAAGATCCATAGGCTTTTTATATTTCTGACCCCGGGCTCGAATTGAGGGGTGTAATGGATGTGTTGCTGAGAACGGATGATCAGTTGGAATGAGGAGTGTAATGGATGTGTTGCTGGGAATGGCTGTCTGGTTGGGTTGTGGGATATAATGAATGTGTGTCTGGGGATGACTGGTTGGGTTGAGGGGTGTAATGGATGTGTTTGGGGATGACTGGTTGGGTTGGGGGTGTAATGGATGTGTTGCTGGGGATGACTGGTTGGGTTGAGGGGTGTAATGGATGTGTTGCTGGGGATGACTGGTTGGGTTGAGGGGTGTAATGGATGTGTTGTTGGGGATGACTGGGTTGAGGGGTGTAATGGATGTGTTGCTGGGATGACTGGGTTGAGGGGTGTAATGGATGTGTTGCTGGGAATGACAGTCTGGTTGGGTTGTGGGGTATAAGGAATGTGTGTCTGGGGATGACTGGCTAGGTTGAGGGGTGTAATGGATGTGTTTCTGGGGATGACTGGTTGGGTTGAGGGGTGTAATGGATGTGTTTCTGGGGATGACTGGTTGGGTTGAGGGGTGTAATGGATGTGTTGCTGAGGATGACTGGTTGGGTTGAGGGGTGTAATGGATGTGTTGCTGGGGATGACTGGTTGCTGAGGGGTGTAATGGATGTGTTGCTGGGGATGACTGGTTGGGTTGAGGGTGTAATGGATGTGTTGCTGGGGATGACTGGTTGGGTTGAGGGGTGTAATGGATGTGTTGCTGGGGATGACTGGTTGGGTTGAGGGGTACAATGGATGCGTGTCTGGGGATGACTGGTTGGGTTGAGGGGTACAATGAATGCATGTCTGGGGATGTCTGGTTGGGTTGAGGGTGTAATGGATGCGTTTCTGGGGATGACTGGTTGGGTTGAGGGGTGTAATGGATGTGTGTCTGGGGATGACTGAGTGGGTTGAGGGGTGTAATGGATTTGTTGCTGGGGATGACTGGTTGGGTTGAGGGGTGTAATGGATGTGTTGCTGGGGATGACTGGTTGGGTTGAGGGGTGTAATGGATGTGTTGCTGGGGATGACTGGTTGGGTTGAGGGGTGTAATGGATGTGTTGCTGGGGATGACTGGTTGGGTTGAGGGGTGTAATGGATGTGTTGCTGGGGATGACTGGTTGGGTTGAGGGGTACAATGGATGCGTGTCTGGGGATGACTGGTTGGGTTGAGGGGTACAATGAATGCATGTCTGGGGATGACTGGTTGGGTTGAGGGGTGTAATGGATGCGTTTCTGGGGATGACTGGTTGGGTTGAGGGGTGTAATGGATGTGTGTCTGGGGATGACTGAGTGGGTTGAGGGGTGTAATGGATTTGTTGCTGGGGATGACTGGTTGGGTTGAGGGGTGTAATGGATGTGTTGCTGGGGATGACTGGTTGGGTTGAGGGGTGTAATGGATGTGTTGCTGGGGATGACTGGTTGGGTTGAGGGGTGTAATGGATGTGTTGCTGGGGATGACTGGTTGGGTTGAGGGGTACAATGGATGTGTGTCTGGGGATGACTGGTTGGGTTGAGGGGTGTAATGGATGTGTGTCTGGGGATGACTGGTTGGGTTGAGGGGTGTAATGGATGTGTGTCTGGGGATGACTGGTTGGGTTGAGGGGTGTAATGGATGTGTGTCTGGGGATGACTGGTTGGGTTGAGGGGTGTAGGATGTGTGTTGGGATGACTGGTTGGGTTGAGGGTGTAATGGATGTGTTGCTGGGGATGACTGGTTGGGTTGAGGGGTGTAATGGATGTGTGTCTGGGGATGACTGGTTGGGTTGAGGGGTAAATGGATGCGTGTCTGGGGATGACTGATTGGGTTGAGGGGTGTAATGGATGCGTGTCTGGGGATGACTGATTGGGTTGAGGGGTGTAATGGATGTGTTGCTGGGGATGACTGGTTGGGTTGAGGGGTGTAATGGATGTGTTGCTGGGGATGACTGGTTGGGTTGAGGGGTGTAATGGATGTGTTGCTGGGGATGACTGGGTTGAGGGGTACAATGGATGCGTGTCTGGGGATGACTGGTTGGGTTGAGGGGTACAATGGATGCGTGTCTGGGGATGACTGGGTTGAGGGGTGTAATGGATGTGTGTCTGGGGATGACTGGTTGGGTTGAGGGGTGTAATGGACGTGTGTCTGGGGATGACTGGTTGGGTTGAGGGGTGTAATGGATGTGTGTCTGGGGATGAGTGGTTGAGTTGAGGGGTATAATGGATGTGTGTCTGGGGATGACTGATTGGGTTGAGGGGTGTAAATGATTTGTTGCTGGGGATGACTGGTTGGGTTGAAGGGTGTAATGGATGTGTTGCTGGAGATGACTGGTTGGGTTGAGGGGTGTAATGGATGTGTTGCTGGGAATGGCTCTCTGGTAGGCCATGGGTATACGGATGGGCTGGTTGGTTTTGTTGAAGTAATGGATGTGTTGCGGGGAGGACTATCTGGTAAGATTGTGGGTGTAATGAGTGTGTTGCTGTGGAGTCCTGGGCTGGTTGGGCGGAGGGGTGTGATGAATTTGTTGCTGGGGATGACTGGTTGGGTTGAGGGTGTAATGGATGTGTTGCTGGGAATAACAATCTGGTGTGGTTGTGGGGTACAATGAATGTGTGTCTGGGGATGACTGGTTGGGTTGAAGGGTGTAATGGATGTGTTTCTGGGGATGACTGGTTGGGTTGAGGGGTGTAATGGATGTGTTGCTGGGGATGACTGGTTGGGTTGAGGGGTGTAATGGATGCGTGTCTGGGGATGACTGGTTGGGTTGAGGGGTGTAATGGATGCGTGTCTGGGGTTGACTGGTTGGGTTGAGGGGTGTAATGGATGTGTTGCTGGGGATGACTGGTTGGATTGAGGGGTGTAATGGATGTGTGTCTGGGGATGACTGGTTGGGTTGAGGGGTGTAATGGATGTGTGTCTGGGGATGACTGGTTGGGTTGAGGGGTGTAATGGATGTGTGTCTGGGGATGACTGGTTGGGTTGAGGGGTGTAATGGATGTGTGTCTGGGGATGACTGGTTGGGTTGAGGGGTGTAATGGATGTGTGTCTGGGGATGACTGGTTGGGTTGAGGGGTGTAATGGATGTGTGTCTGGGGATGACTGGTTGGGTTGAGGGGTGTAATGGATGTGTGTCTGGGGATGACTGGTTGGGTTGAGGGGTGTAATGGATGTGTGTCTGGGGATGACTGGTTGGGTTGAGGGGTGTAATGGATGTGTTGCTGGGCATGACTGGTTGGGTTGAGGGGTACAATGAATGCATGTCTGGGGATGACTGGTTGGGTTGAGGGGTGTAATGGATGCGTTTCTGGGGATGACTGGTTGGGTTGAGGGGTGTAATGGATGCGTGTCTGGGGATGACTGATTGGGTTGAGGGGTGTAATGGATTTGTTGCTGGGGATGACTGGTTGGGTTGAGGGGTGTAATGGATGTGTTGCTGGGGATGACTGGTTGGGTTGAGGTGTAATGGATGTGTTCTGGGGATGACTGGTTGGGTTGAGGGGTACAATGGATGTGTCTGGGGATGACTGTTGAGGGGTGTAATGGATGTGTGTCTGGGGATGACTGGTTGGGTTGAGGGGTGTAATGGACGTGTGTCTGGGGATGACTGGTTGGGTTGAGGGGTGTAATGGATGTGTGTCTGGGGATGAGTGGTTGAGTTGAGGGGTATAATGGATGTGTGTCTGGGGATGAGTGGTTGAGTTGAGGGGTATAATGGATGTGTGTCTGGGGATGACTGATTGGGTTGAGGGGTGTAAATGATTTGTTGCTGGGGATGACTGGTTGGGTTGAAGGGTGTAATGGATGTGTTGCTGGAGATGACTGGTTGGGTTGAGGGGTGTAATGGATGTGTTGCTGGGAATGGCTCTCTGGTAGGCCGTGGGTATACCGGATGGGCTGGTTGGTTTGGTTGAGAAGTAATGGATGTGTTGCTGGGGAGGACTATCTGGTAAGATTGCGGGGTGTAATGAGTGTGTTGCTGTGGAGTCCTGGCTGGTTGGGCGGAGGGGTGTGATGAATTTGTTGCTGGGGATGACTGGTTGGGTTGAGGGGTGTAATGGATGTGTTGCTGGGAATAACAATCTGGTGTGGTTGTGGGGTACAATGAATGTGTGTCTGGGGATGACTGGTTGGGTTGAAGGGTGTAATGGATGTGTTTCTGGGGATGACTGGTTGGGTTGAGGGGTGTAATGGATGTGTTGCTGGGGATGACTGGTTGGGTTGAGGGGTGTAATGGATGCGTGTCTGGGGATGACTGGTTGGGTTGAGGGGTGTAATGGATGCGTGTCTGGGGTTGACTGGTTGGGTTGAGGGGTGTAATGGATGTGTTGCTGGGGATGACTGGTTGGATTGAGGGGTGTAATGGATGTGTGTCTGGGGATGACTGGTTGGGTTGAGGGTGTAATGGATGTGTCTGGGGATGACTGGTTGGGTTGAGGGTGTAATGGATGTGTGTCTGGGGATGACTGGTTGGGTTGAGGTGTGTTGGATGTGTGCCTGGGGATGACTGTTGGGTTGAGGGGTGTAATGGATGTGTGTCTGGGGATGACTGGTTGGGTTGAGGGGTGTAATGGATGTGTGTCTGGGGATGACTGGTTGGGTTGAGGGGTGTAATGGATGTGTGTCTGGGGATGACTGGTTGGGTTGAGGGGTGTAATGGATGTGTTGCTGGGCATGACTGGTTGGGTTGAGGGGTATAATGGATGTGTTGCTGGGGAGGACTATCTGGTAGGATTGAGGGGTGTAATGAGTGTGTTACTGTGGAGTCCTGGTTGGTTGGGGGAGGGTTGTGATGAATTTGTTGCTGGGGAGGGCTGCTAGTCGGGTTGAGGGATGTGATGATTGTGGTGCTCGGGAGGCTGTCTGGTCGGGTTGGGGTTGTAATGGATGTGTTGCTGGGAAGGGCTGTGTGGTAGAGTTCAGGATGTAATGGAGTGGGTCTGTTATGGTTAAGAGATAAAATGGAGCTACTGTTGGATGGCTATCTGTTAGGGTTGAGGGGTGTAATGGATGTGTTGTTGGGGAGTGCTGGCTGGCTGGTCATGTTGAGGGGTGTAATGGATGTGTTGCTGGGAATGACAGTCTGGTTGGGTTGTAGGGTATAATGAATGTGTCTGGGGATGGTTGTCTGGTTGGCTTGAGGGGTGTAATGGATGTGTTTCTGGGGATGGCTGTCTTGTGTTGAGGGGTGTAATGTGTGTGTTTCTGGGGATAGTTCTTTGGTTGGGTAGAAGGGTATAATGGATGTGTTGCCTTGGGTGGCTGTCTGGTAGGTTGAGGGGTGCAACCGATGGGTTGGGCTGGGGATGGCTGTCTGTGGGATTGCAGGGCTAATGGTTGTGTTGCTGGTGATGGCTGACTGGTAGAGTTGAGTGTAATGGATAGATTGGGATGGGGCTTATTGGTTGTGTTGAGGGGTGTAAAGGATGTGTTTCTAGGGATGGCTGACTGGTAGGGTTGAGAGGTGTAATGGGGGAAATTGTTTAACCAGGAAAGGCATACTAAGCCGAAACTTGTTTCCAGGTGCGACCTGGGAGCACAAGGAAGTTAAGTGACTTGCTCAGGGTCACACAGTATGCAAATGGGGGCTGTGGGATTCAAACCCAGGTCTCCAGGTTTGCAGCTCAGAGCCTTAAACCACTGCACTGTACACTCCCTAATAGATGGGTTGGTTGGGGCTTGTTGGTTGGGTTGAGGATTGTAATGGATGTGTTGCTGTGGATGACTGACCGGTAAGGTTGAAAGGTGTGATGGGTGCCTTGGGATGGCGCTGGTTGCTGGTGTTGGGTGATATAATTGAGCAAGCTTCTGTTTGGGAGGGGTGACTCGTATCAGGTTGAGGCGGAGTGTGATTGATTAGGTGTTAAGAACCAGGAGTGCATGAAAAGGGGCAACTAGCTCAGGAGGTTGAAATTAATTTTTGTAGCCACTAACCAACAGGGCTAGTGGCTGGGAGAATTCACAGGCCTATGTAGTTTATATTGATCTAACTGGTGTACTCACTGCAATGTTACCTCCACCAGTACTTGCCAACAGGGCTAGTTAAAGGAAGCTTTACAGGCCGAATGCCAAATCTGCCAGCATTTGGCTAATGTGCTAGTGCCAGTTTTGACCCCTGCTGCATCAGCTACATTATAGCACAGTTCTTGAGTGAGGCGTGGAAAGACATTGAGCTCCTGGCGGGAAGTGTGATAAGCGTACCTAAGCTAAAAACAGGTCATCACTGCCTTTGTGGGAATGGGTTTCATGGCTTGAAATGATGGCTTCCTGATTTTCTGCAGGCTGCAGGTTTGCCCAGCAGGAGCCCTCTCTTTGATGTACTTGCCATTTTTGTGATTTGCTGAACATCTATCTCCGTCAGCCCAGGGAATGTATAAATTGACAGTGAAACACTATCCATTTTTAGCAAATTGATTTTGCTCCCTGTGTGATCAGACTTTGGAGGAGTATCGTTGCAGTTAATAAGCAATTTGCTGTAATGACAGCAGGGAGCAACATCTTAAGAAGTGGCACCTTGGTCTGAATAGATTTGAGTTGTAAAATGTGATTCCTGGCCATAGAGACATGCAGTTTGAAGTTCTCTCTTTCTAAGCCTCTGAAAACCTCCATACCATATCCTGGGTTTGTTGTTGTCCTGCAGTATGTGTTTGTAGAGTGCAGTGTTAGCCAGCAAAAAACACAGATCAAACCGAATTTGTCAGTAGCAATAACGTGTTGGTAAGGCTAATGAATGGTTTGGACACCCCAGCCTTTGAGACCTCTAAAAGTGTCTCTCTTTATCATATATGTTTTATGTTCGCAACGGAATTCCTTTTTATACAAAGTTGAAATAAAGGAATATTCTGTCGTACCAGAGGACCTAATTGTTTTAAAAAAATGCTAGTTAAGTAAGCCGGCCTCCTGGTTTAGTGATGCCGCATACCCGGGTTCAGGAAGGAGCCTGAATCATCAGAGGAACAACTGCGGTAGGGAAATCGAGCGTCCCAGAGGATGCTGTCCTCTGGGAGGGTCCACAGACTCTGCTGTGCCATCGCTGCTCGTGTGACCACAGGTCACAGTGCAAGCTGAGCTGTAATACTGGAAGAGAGGATGCCGGTAGAGCTCTGACGCGCATTGACACGCAAATATGTGTGCATGCGTCAGACTGCCCAGAATATCTGCATCCGATGGGAAGGGTAAGAAGAAGGTGGCAGACCCTGATGTCCGGCGGGACCCTGCCCACCCCGTTAGTCCTGCCTTGATGGGCGTGCCAGAGAGGAACAAAACGTGGTAAATTCAGGAGAAATCATGTGACTGGGCTGGGAGCGGTGGCATGGCTGAAGATGGCAGATTGAGTGAAGGGGAGGAAAACGAAATGAAAATAAAATGCAAGTTAAATAAACTGCTAACCTAACAATTTATTTACTCAGTTTTACATTTGAAAGGTCTAGCACATGGCCTGGGTTAAATTGGGCAGGAACATCTCCTCTGACCCCTTTCTCCTTTGAATACTATTGGTGAGTTCCACCTCCTGCAAATGTAGAGATTACAGTTCCACCTCCTAAACATTTCCAATTTAACCACTGAAGTACAGGGGAGATGGTGTGGCTTGTTCAGGATCTTACAGTGAGTGATTGTGGTGGGATTCTAACCTGTGATCTCCTGTTTCACTCTTCAGTTCTCAAACCACTAGACTTCACTGCCTTCAGGCTGGTAATAGTAATATTGACACATGGTCACGAAAGGGACTTCATTCACCCCTTCTGCCATACAGCTGTGTCTATGCAGTATATTACTGACTGATACACATCCAAACTTTTGCCAGAATGCTACTCCACTTCTGTGCTGTATAACCACTGATAGCATGCACAGTTTTTGTTCTGCTTCAAAATCTTGAACTGTTCTAGCTTCCACAACCTCGCTAGGTAGGCTTCTCCAAATGTTCACTACATATTGAGTGAAGTAATGCTTCATAATGTTTCCCCTTATTCCTCCCCTCTCCATTAGAGGGCATGCCTTCAGGTTCTGCTTGCACTCAGCAGCTCAAGCATCACTGTACACTACCCTGTCTGTGCTATTTAGGATTTGGAAGACTGATATATCCCCCTCAGCCTTCTAACATACTAACATACTAAAATGCCAGCAGAATAGGCCTAACGGTCTTTCGTGTCTGCTTGTTTGGTCAGTCCCCAACCTGGGTGCTGACCTTGCTGTCCCCCTCACCTTCTCTGGCTTCTCCCTTCCCAGTTCTGGATATACTTGCTGCATTGGATTTTGCTTCCAGAACCCTTCCCCTGTACCTGTCCCACCCCTCTTGAACCCCTCCACTGTCTCTGCCTCACCAGCCCCTTAGGCAGTGCATTCCATGGCTCCACCACCCTCTCAGTGAAGTAGCACCTCCTCCTTTCTCCTGAATCTTCCCCTCCAGCTTCCAGCCATGCCTCTCTAGTGGCCTTCCTCCTTCCTCTCAAGCACCCCAACTGTTCCTCCCTATTTACCCTCTTCACGTATCTAAAGACCTCTATCATGTCCCCCCGGTCCTTCTCTCTTCCAATGTGTACATATTTAGCTCTTGAGCCTCTCCTCATAGGTCCTGTCCCCCAAGCCCCAAATCATTTTGGTTGCCCTCTCTGGACCCTCTCCAGGAGGTTAATGTCCCGCTGTAAGTGTGGCTCTCCAAACTGCACGCAGTACTCAAGATGGCCTCACCAAGCAGTTATACAGAGGGAGTATCACTTCCCTTCTTCTGGAGGTGATCCCCCTAGCGATGCATCCCAGCATCCTGTTGGCCTTGGCTGCTGCCCTCCTACAAGTCTCAAGAGTTGTTCATCTTGACATCCACCACCACCCCCAGGTCCCTCTCAGCCATCGAGACTTGTAGCATTTCCCCCCCCCAGGGTGTACACTTGACCTGGGTTTCTGGCCCCCAGGTGGAGTACCTTTCATTTCCCTGCATTGAACCTGAGCTTCCACTTTCTAGACCATCTTTCCAGAGCCTCCAGGTCCCCCTGTAGGGCCATCCTCCCCATCCACCACCGCCCCCAGTTTCGAGTCATCTGCAAAGAGACTCATCTAGCTCCGATTCCTGTCCTTATGTCAGATACGTGGGCGTTGAACAGAGGGGCCAAGGACTGATCCCTGTGGGACCCCACTAATGACCCTCCTTGGGATGAGACTATCCCACTAACTCACGACCCTCTGGGTCCGGTCCTGGAGCCAATTGCCTATCCATCTGATCATCTGGTTCCCCACCCCATTTCTCCCAGCTTATCCAACAGGCCCAGTGAGGAACAGAGTCAAATGCCTTGCTGAAGTCCAGAAAGAGGACATCTACTGGTCTACCAGGTCCAAGGCACTTGTCACCCAGTCATTGAACTCCACCAGGTTTGTCTGACACGATTTCCTGGGATGAATCCATGCTGTCTATCGTCCAGGCACCCTGACTTATCCAGGTCCCCCAGCCTCTCCTTGACAATGCCCTCCATCACCTTGCCCACCACCGAGGTCAGGCTGACAGGTCTGTAGTTCCCTGCCACCTTCCTTGATCTCCCCTTGTGGATAGGCACTATATGCGCCACCTTCCAGTCTTGGGGCACCCACCCTGTCCTCAGAGAGATGGTGAAAAGCTCTGCCAGGGGTTTCGCCAGGACATCCGCAAGTTCCTTCAGCACTCTGGGATGTAATTTATCCAGCCCCGGTGCTTTCTCCATCTTAAGGGAGCTGAGGGCTTCCCTTACTCTCTCAGCTGTGATTTCCACTTCCGGTACCCCTTCTCCCTGCTTAGCCCTCCCCCCACCTGCCAGTGATGCCTCCCCCTCTCCCCAGACCTGCCGATCAGTAAGAGTCCCCCCCTCCTCAGTATCTCTGTCTCCTCCCATGTATGATGCAGCACCCCCATTTTCCCTGGTGAAAACTGGTGAAAACTGAGGTCTCTTCTCTTCAGTTTGTTAAAAATGTGAGTATATCCAATTTCTTCTCTTACCTTGGAGGCAGTATAGCGTAGTGGTTAAGGGCAGTGAGCTGCAAACCTGGAGACCTGGGTTTGAATCCCATCAGCCCCCACTTGCATACTGTGTGACCCTCAGCAAGTCACTTATCTTCTTGCTCCCAGGTCGCACCTGGTAACAAGCTCCAGCTTAGATTGCCTTTCCTAGTTAAACAGTTTCCCCTTTCCCTTACCTCTTGCCCATGTCGCCAGTCAGCTTGGTGGTCTACACATGTACCAGTGACCACTGCAAAAGAGTGGGACTGGGGAATGATCCTAGGAACTACAGGCTGGTTAGTCTGGCCTCCATTGTCTGCAAGCTGATGCAGGCCATTCTGAAGGAAAGGTAATTGGGTTCCTTGGAAAAAAAAAAAAAATGGGCTTCAGGACAAGAGGCAGCACGAGATCATGTCATGGAGATCCTGCCAAACCAACCTGATCAGCTTTTCTGGGTAACAAAGTCAGCAGACAAAGGCCAGGCAGTTCATGTTCTGTATTTGGCTTTCAGCAAGACCTTCAACTCGGTACTCCGCAAGAGGCTGATCAGGAAATTGGAGGACCTAGGGGCAGGAAGCAGATTAACAAAATGAGTGATGCGGCCCGTCGGCACAGCGGTTGGATTTCCGCTTTCGACACTGGTGACCCTGGTTCAGGAACGGACCAGAGTCGCTGGAGGGCCGGCCAGGGGGAGAAGGATGGAGCGTCCCACGGACTGCTCTCCTTCTCCAGGGGGAGGACGGGGAAGTGTCCGGCGCAGGGAGGACACCTGGTGGAGGCCGGGAGTCGCTCAGCTGCTGGTGCTCACATGCATAGGAGGCGGGGCGGACGCGGGTGTCATTGCACATCCCTGCCTCCCAAGGAAACCAGAAAAAGAGGGCGGGTGGGTCCCCCGTCTCCATGAAGCCCTCCCTGGAACTTCAATTAGCCAGTGTCGCCAAGTACTCCCGACTAATTACTGGTCCCGTGGCTCTGGATAGGGGACCAGTGCCACCGCCCCACCCTCCAGGGGTGACTGGGAGAATGCTGGCAATAGACGTTAGGTGGAAGTCTGGGGAGGGGACTGTGACCAGGGCGGTGACTGACTGAGGACCTTGCCAGGAAAAAGAGGGGAAAAAAAAAAAAGTGAGTGATGAATTGGCTCAGTAATGGGACACAAAGGGCCGTGGTAGTAAGTGGAGTTCTCAGATATGAGGAAAGTCACCAGTGGGGTTCGCAGGGATCGGTGCTAGGCCCAGTGTTTAATGTATTCAGTAATGACACTGGGGAAGACAATGAATGTAAAATCTTCTTTTTGCGGATGACACCAAACTCTGTGGAAGGGTGGACACAGATAAAAGGGTGCAGGGCCTAAAGGAAGACGTAGCGAAGCTGTAATGTTGGTCTGGCATATGGTAACTCTGGTTCAGTGTGAAGAAGTGCAGGATTATGCATATTGGAAGAAAGAATCCGAGGACCGAGTACAGTTTGGGGGTGGGGATCAAGGTCATTAAATCAGAGGAGGAAAAAGATGGGAGGATGGCCATCGCCAGCGACCTTAAGTAAGCTACGCAGTGTAAAAACATGGCAGCTGGGATTTATTGCTAGAGGGTTCACAAGCAGAAAAGAGGAGGTTATTCTGCTGTTATACTGATCCTTGGTGTGACCAGGTATGCCGTCTCTACAGCAACAACTTTACAGTGATGTGGTCGATGCCGACAACATCGACACATCGCTCTAAAGTCCGCTCAGGACCCCAGCACCCTTTTCCAAGGTCCTGCACCCCATCCCCAAATCAGATCCGTCTCGGAGTTGCTAATAGTAAGTTAGGAAGGGTGCGGGGGGCACAGCAACAACTTTGTTCTCCACGGCACCATGCCGACCGCAATTGTGGTCAACACAGTGGTGTCGGGGGGGGGGGGAATGTTGCATCAACAAGAAATTGTCGCTGCGGTGTCATGGATCTGTGTGACCACACCTGGAGTATGGCATGCAGCACTGGAGCCCCCACCTGAAAAAGGATATTGACCAGCTCAAGGCAGTTCAAAGGAGAGCAACAAAGGCGGCTCGGGGATTGCGGGGTTGGGGCATAGGAGGACGGTCTGAGAGAACTTAACATGTACTCACTTGAGGAGAGGAAGGGGAGAGGGCACATGACTGAAACCTTCAAGTAGCTGAAAGCTATAAACAGGGTGCGCATCGGGGAACTATTTTGGCCTGGTAAAAACAAGACCACCAGGGGCACGGTTATAAGCTGGAGGGTTACGGGTTGAGAAATAAGGTCAATATGCATTTCTTTACAGAGGGAGTAGTGTCAGGATGGAATGAACTCCCAGCTGAGGTCGTCACTCAGAAGATGGTAGGGGGTTCAAAAGTGAGTGGGACAGGGTGCCGGGAGAGTTCAGGGTTGGAAAGGAGGGGACGGGGCCCACTGTAGTCTCTAGTTATTAGCCTCTTGCTCTCTTCCCTCATAAAGCTCTCACTATTACCCTGTCCCCACAGTAGCACCAGGCTGCAATACACACTTGGAGATTTCGAACTCTCTAACATGCTGGTGAGACCGGCCGGCAACTTTGATCTTACTCCACTATTGATTCCAGGATTCATTAATTATCTCATGGCAAACTACCTAGACCGTAGACTCTGCTTCAAAATGGTCATGGTCTCTTCTGTTACTTATTGCAAACTTTGGTATCTTGCTGCTGGCAATACTATTGGCAGGTGATGTGGAACAAAACCCAGGTCCTGTTCATCCTCGGCCATGCAACAATGCCTCCTGGGTCACTACTGAGGGGCTATTATGCATAGCCCATCTAAATATTAGGAGCCTCACGTGCAATTTCACGGAGCTCGAGGCTTGGGTCTCCACCTACAACTCTGATATATTATTATGCCCATCAGAGACGTGGCTCCAAGCCTTCTACCCCTGACTCAATCTGCACGTTAAATAACTATAGCCTTATCAGAAATGACAGACGATCTCCTAAGCGGGGTTGGGGTGTTGCATTGTTTTACAAAACCCAGCTCTACGTCTCACATAATGCTGCCCCCCAATCCCCCTCTTGTGAGTCTATCTATGCTCTTCTTCGTTTGGGTGCTAAAAATTTACATATTGTTATTTCTTACAGCCCGCCCCGGGAGGACTGTCCGCCTTCATAAATTTACTGTAGGACTCCGTAAAACTTGCAGGTCGCAATGAACTGCTTATTTTAGGGGACATGAACTTAAACTGGCTTGGACAAACGCATAACCAACTTCTATCTACAATACAGAATTATAGCCTACATCAAGTCATAACAGAGCCCACAAGGATCTCCCCTAATACAATATCTAGCACATTACTTGACTGGGTGTTAACAAATAGGACTGACAGAATTGTGGATGCTGGCACCCTACCTGATACTATATCAGATCACCCCTCCATTTATTGTGTATGGCAACAGTCTAGCTCCCAGTCCGTGCCTCCACGCTACATCACTTTTAGGAACTGCGCTAATCTGAATCAGGCTAAATTCCTGTATGAAGTCTCATCTATAGATTGGTCCTGTCTCTCTCAGTCCCTTGATGCGCAGACAGCTCTGAATCACTTTCTAGACCATTTTTGTTCTATTCAGGACAGACATACACCCCTAGTGACCTGACATGTGCGCGCTACCCCCACTAAATGGCTGCACAAAGATCTACTGGCCGCTTTACATGTTGGAGATAAGAGCTGGAAGCTGTTCAGAAAAACTGGCCTTACTGCTGACTACCACACCTACAGGACCCACAGAAGTGACTGTAAAAATCGCATATTGTAAGGGGCTGCTGAGGGAAGCAACAGGTGACTCCGGAAAATTCTGGGCACATATAAAATCATTCCTAGGAACAAAGAAAACAAAACTGTTAGATGAAATGTTCATCAGTGGTGTCCACTGCAATAACCCTGGGACCACTTCAGAGGCCTTTAATAAAAAATTCTCTGACCTGTCAAGCTTTACATCAGTCTTCCTGAATGGCCTGCCTTTACCCCCCCCCCGATGCCCCTGAATTTACCCCGCATTTCTATTTTAAGGCAGTATCAAAATCTGACGTCCAGGTCCTGCTAAATACCATCCCTGACAATAATAGTGTAGGCTCGGATGGGATTGAACCTAAACTCCTCAAACTTGCCGCACCATTTATTGCTCAGCCTCTGTCTAGGATTTTTACCCTGTCTCTCTGCAATGGTGTTGTCCCTGACATCTGGAAAATGACACGTGTCACTCCAGTCCATAAGAAAGATGATAAAAGAGATATGACCAACTATCGACCAATAGCTGCACTATCAGTCCTGTGTAAAATCCTGGAAAAGTTAGTATCAAGACAAGTCATTGAATTTTTGACTAAACATAACCTTCTCTCGCCAATTCAGTGTAGCTTTCAAAAGGGTCATAGCACCTCCACAGCCCTGCTTCACCTTACAAGTGACACCTTATAAGCTATGGACAAAGGACACCTCACGGGAGCAGTTTTTATTGACTTAACTAAGGCCTTTGACCTTGTTGATCATCCTATTCTGCTTGACAGTCTCCTAGCCCTTGGGTTCTCTCATAACGCAACTGACTGGTTTAAAAGCTATCTGTCAAATAGGACTCAGCTTGTTAGGTTCAGCTCTGCAATATCCAGCCCTAGGGCTATCAATCTAGGTGTTCCCCAGGGATTAATATTAGGACTGCTTCTCTTCTCTATTTTCATTAACAATATCTCTCCGAATATCCTCGGCTGTCCTTTATGTGGACGACCTGGTCTTGTACTGTAGTGATAAGACTATTCAACATATAAACCAAACCCTTACTACTGCTTTTAAGTCCACCCAACCCTGGCTCCTCCACCACAAGCTAATCTTGAATGCTGATAAAACACATTCTATGCTGTTTGGCTCTGCAGTCAAATTAAGTAAAAACCGTGACACATTTGTTATCTCTGGTCAGGACGGGGAAGGTCATTGAACCAGTTTGCTCCTTCAAGTATCTAGGTGTACTCTTCGACGAAAATCTTAATTTCAGTCAGGATATAACATCCACCTGTAAATCTGTTGGTGCCAAAATAGGAGTAGCCTACAAAACCAGCTGTGTCTTCACACAGTCAGCAAGATTAGCTGTAGCCCATGGGATTCTGCTCTCGTCGCTATCCTGTGGGGTAGCTACCTATCTCAGTGCACCCAAAACTCTCTTTAGGGAGTGGGACACTACCTATAACAGCATATGCAGGTATGCATCGGTCTCTCCCAGGTCAAATTACCATTGCAAACTTTATGCCGCTCTGAATTGGCTATCCCCAGCTTCGGCTCAAACTCTTGCCCTTGGCTCCCTGGCTGATAATATCATTAGAGCGGGCATCCCAATCTCTCGCTGGCCTCCCTACTAACTCCACTGACCTCCTCTCATGGCCTGCGATCAGCTGATAAGTCGCTGCTGCAAATACCTAGATGTAAATCTAACAAAGGAACCCTTGCTTTCTATCATTCGGCACCTAAACTCTCTAACTCTCTGCCTCTTGATGTACACTCAGTCCCCAGCCATGTCAAGTTCAAAAACAGGTATCGTTCTTTCCTCCTCAGCCAAATCTCCTGTGCCTGTTTCAAACCCTCCTGAATTTGCCCTTTACTTAAACCCACTACCCTACCTGCTGTAAACTGACCACCTCTTATCCTGACCATCTAGTTTATTATTTTAGGCTCTTACTGTTTCTTTTTTTGTTTGTGCTTTAGCTACCCTCAACCTTTTAAGCTGTCAGCTGTATGTGATTTTTCTCACTGAATGAAGGCAGCTCTCCTCACCTGGCGAGGGATGTGGGTCCCCCCTGGCTTTTGGCTGTCACCTGGTGGATGCTAGGTGGCAGTGCCAAGCCAAGGAGGGAACTTAGCATTAGGTCAGGTGGGAGGAAGGAGCTGTCACCGGAGTCACGGAGCACATGCACAACCATGTTCTGGGGTCCTGGAATAACTGGAGAGAAAATGGGGCACAGGGGGAGTCTCAGTGAAGCCCTGTGTGCAGGGTGGAATAAGATCCTCTGAGGGAGGACCACAGCTAGTCTGCCCCGGAGCCCCAAAGAGAAATAAAAAATCTATTAAAAAAAAGTTGTCCGTTGATACTTTGTATTTCTGATGCAATTTTCTTGTTCCATTTGCTCTTTAGAGGGTTTTTTACCTGATAGTATTAGGTGTAATGTAATGAGTGATCTTACTTCGAGAGGGTTCCTTCAGTAGGTCATAACATGTAGGACTAGCGCTATATGGCATCAGGACCCAACGGCAGACTTTTTTAGCAATACCCAATGGGGACTGCCCACCGACCTCAGCGTGAGCCTATATAGTAGGCGGTCTCCAGGCCCACCCTCCAGTTCTTTCCCACCGTCACCTCATGCAGTGCCTTTCAGTAGACTCACCTCAGCGATCGTAGGTTGAACATTCCGTTTTTTGTTCCGCTTTTTTCCTCAAAAAATTGCCATTATTTTCTTTTATCGCATTGATCTATGCCATCTCAAAAGAAGTGCGAAGCTTGTGGCACGCAGATCCTGCACAAGGACGGTCACAAACGCTGTGTGATCTGCCTAGGCCCAGACCATCCGGTTGCCTCCTGTGCCGACTGTCAGCCTTTTAACAAGGCCACATGTAAACGAAGGCAGCAGGCCTTACAGGCCCATTTCCTAAAGAAAAGCAGATAGAGAAAATCCAGGATTCGGCCTCCATTTCTTCCTCTTCCCCTTCAAAACATAAAAAGAAGGAGAAACACAGGAAGAAGGAACACACCACGGAGAGTAGGCCTGAGGCTTTGAGGCCCGTGGCTAGCAAGGCCGCTCCCCCACCGCCTGTGGTAAGGATCCAGGCCGCATCAGGGGACTCTTCCTCCAAGAGTCTTCTCCTGGTGACTGTGCAAGGTAAGCCCGCGATTGCTGCTAAATCACTCCCCAGCTCCTCTGGGGACCGCACGGCTGCCGATAAGTCGGTTCCCCGCTCCACGGGGTCCTGCATGGCTGTTGTCAGGGAGAGGCCCCTTCTCGACTCCTGCTGTACTTTTACCCGATCAGACGCTCCCTTCTGGGGATGGCTCGGGTGCGGCTCTCCTGTCAGTGACTAATTTTGGCCCACCTGATGTCCGGAGCAGCCTGGGGAAGACTACCCCTCTTTCTCTACTGGTTGCAGCTTCTTCTATCCCCGCTTCTTTGGCTGGAGATAGCACTGGTCCCCTGGAGGTGGTCTCTCCACGGTTGCACCCGCTTTCCTCTGGGGTCTTGGGTCAAGAGGATGATCCTCCTCCTCCTGGGCCGCCCATGGAGGTTCCTCCTGTCCCTGATTTAGGGAGTATCCCCCGGCCGGTTGTCCAACTTGCCCACTCTCCATTGTCGGAGCAGCTCTCTCTTACTTTGGCTCCTCCAACGCCAGTCTCCCGGCTGGAACCCGCTCCCTTGCCGCCTTCAGCGGGGAGGCGGATCCATGTTCGATTTCCTACGACGGGTCCCAACGCCAGATGAAGTCCTGATGTCAGCTCTGTTGATCCTGTCGCCAGCGGCTCCGGAGCCTGCTCACCAGACACTGGATCCCGCACCTCCGCGGTGACAGGGGTCCTGACATCGGCCTATCCTACACCAGACCCTACTCGCATCTGTACAACGCCCAGCCTGATGTGGATGCCCCTGACATTGGGCCCCCCCGATGTCCGGTCTCTTTGGTAGACCCTACTATGTCCCTCAGTACCCTTCCGGGTACTTGGGCCATACCCCAGCTGGCCTGGTGCATGATTGACATTGCCTGGGACATGTCTACTCAGGTTATTGAGTTTCCCGGGTTACTCTTCAGGGTACCCCGGATATCCTTATCCTCCTCGTGGATACCCTCCCCCACATCCCCCTCCCCCCGCCTATAACTACTTCTCCTCCTCCACCGCACGTTAGGGAGGTCATCCAATCCTGGTGGAAGGATGCGAGGGCTGAGTTAGTTAGTTACGGACCTGGAGAGTAGGCTCCCACATCATTCTCCTCCCTCTCCCAGGTCTGACTCCCATGTGGACTCCGACACCGTCCACATCCGGGGAGCCGCTAGGACACATATCACTTTACCAGGTTTTCAAACTGGAGTCGATCCAGGCTCTGGAGGTGACTCATCGGGGGAATAGTCACTTCCTGATTCTCCAATCCCAGGGAAGGTATTGCCAAAATCTCCAGAAGACCCTTCCTTCATGGAGGTCTATTCAAACCTTTTATGAGTGGGAGACGGAGGAACAAGATCTGATGTGGCAGAGGCTTGTATAGCATCTGGATCTGGAGACCCTAGCTACGGTCCCAGTTTCCCCATGGATAGCATCTCATCAAGACCTCACCTCGACCATCTGGCAGGTGCCTTATTCTATCCCGGCTGTCCCAAGGAGGGCTGACAGGACATACCGGGTGCCTAAGGATGCCCCTTTTCTGGCTGCGCATCCTAAGGTGGACTCTGTGGTTATCTCAGCTGCTCAGTATCGAATGATGGCTCCTAAGCACCTGAGTTCTGTTCCTCCTGACAGAGTCCAAGCAGTTTGACCAGTTCGGGGAAAAAAGTTTACTCATCGGCTATGTGCGTGTTAAGGTCCCTGAACTACGTAGCCCACATGGTGTCCCACCAAAAGGCCACCCTTACCAGGCTGGAGGACTGAATTCGGACCTCAAGGAGGAACTCGCCCGGGACATCCGACTCTCTAAGATTTCTTGTCGGCATGCTCTTCAGGCCACCTATGGTTCGGTCGACTCGGTGGCTGGAACCTTGGTGACCGCCATCTCCCTTTGGTGGCATGTGTGACTCTGCATCGTGGGCCTTGCCAGTGAGGTCCAGTCAGCCATACTGGATGCCCCATTTCGGGGTTCGGTGCTTTTTGGCCGGGACGCCAAGGACATCATCACAGCCCTTCAAAAACGAGGCCAGGCTCTTAGGTCTGTGAGGTCCATGTACTGTCGGGGCAGCCAGCAGGGTCAAATGCAGCAGCCCTTTCGGAGATGGAGATGGACCTGGAGGCAGAGACGTAGACGCTTCCAGCCAGGGCAAGGAAAGCGTAAGGCCATGGGTAACGTTCCCCCCCCGCTTCCAAAACCCAGCGTCATTCTGGAGGGCCTCCTCCAGCCCGACCTGCCACTTTCTGACTTCTTGGCCCCACTCCTCCTCCATCTCCGGAAGGGGAACAGGTTGTGGGGAGGCTCATTCGCCATCTGCAAGAGTGGCAGCGTATCACCTCCGACAAATGAGTCCTGCAGTTGGTGTCTGTTGGGCACAGCATAGAGTTCTTGGAGGGAGATTCCATCCGAATCTCCTCCTCAAAGGTCTGCCTACTCTAGAGACCAGGCTCTTCTGGTAAGGGAGGAAGTAGAGGCTCTCTTGCAAAAACAGGCAATAGAGCCGGTCCCTCTTCATAAGAAGGGCGGGGGTTCTACTCCCATTTATTCCTGGTTCCAAAAAAGACAGGCGACCTGAGACCCATACTCGACCTCAGCAGGCTAAACCTGTTCATTGAATACAAAAAATTCAGAATACTCACACCCCAGAGCCTGCTACTGCTGTTACAGGACAACCACTGGTTGTGCGCTTTGGACATGCAGGATGCTGACCTGCACATCCCGATATTACAGAACCACCACTGTTTCCTGCAGTTTGTCTTCCAGGGGGATCACTTCCAGTTCAAAGCACTCCCCTTTAGACTTTCTTCAGCACCCATGGTTTTTACCCAGTGCCTAGTGGTGGTGGCTGTGGCCTTGAGACGCCAGGGTAATGCGGTCTCTCCATACCTGGATGACTGGCTGATCTCGGCCCCCTCCAGGGAGTCCCTTACGGAGCCCTTCGGATTACCATGGAACTGTTTTCCAGATTGGGGATTATGGTCAATGTCCCGAAATCTTCACTGACTCTTTCTCAACGTCTTCAGTTTATAGGAGCCATTCTGGATACTGTTCAGGGCAGAGCCTTCATCTCTTCAGATTGGAGGGATACTCTGATGGAGCAGGCCACCTTGGTGGCTTCTTCCAGATACCTACCAGCCTGAGAAGTCCTCCATCTTCTCGGCCTGATGGCAGCCTTCCTCTCCACAGTCCCCATGGCGAGGCTCCACTTGAGAATTTCTCAGTGGACCCTCAGAGTTCCATGGGATCAGCTTCAGGATCAGCTGGATCAACCAGTCCTTATCTCCACAGCCTTGCAGAAGGACCTTCTGTGGTAGAGAGATTCCACAAACTTGTCTGTAGGTTGCCCCTTTCGCGACCCTGCTCCCTCCGCAATCCTCACTACGGACACCTCCAACAGGGGCTGGGGAGCTCATTTGGGGGACCTTCAGACACAGGGACTTTGGTCCCGACAAGAGATGTCCTTGCACATCAATGTCTTGGAGATGAAAGCGGTGCTGTATGCCCTTCAGGCATTTCAGACCATTCTTCCCAAGGGACTATTGCTTATCCAGACGGACAACACCTCTGTTGTCTGGTATCTCAACAAACAGGGCAGCACTCGCTCGTATCCCCTTTGCAGGGAAGCGATGAGAGTATGGGACTGGGCACTTCAGCACAATCTGTCTCTCACAACCGTGCATGTTCCTGAGTGGAAAACATTCTAGCGGACAACCTCAGCAGAATGTTCACCTTGAACATGAATGAGAACTAAATTGGGCAGTAGCGGAACCTCTATTCCAGAAATGGGCGCGACTGGAACTCGCCCTATTCACCTCCCCATTCAGCGCAAAGCTTCCCAGCTTTTGCTCACTCATTCCAGAGCATGGTGCTTTTTGGCACGATGCATTGTCACTCTCCTGGACAGGGAAATTCTTATACACCTTCCCTCCATTTCCCATTCTCTAGAAGGTACTCCTCAAGCTCCAGTCGGAGGGAGCAAGGATGATTCTATTTGCTCCCCTCTGGCCCAGACAAATCTAGTTCCCCACTACTACTGCAGTTGTCAAGGGAATCCCCAGTTTCACTTCCATTACAGCACAGCCTATTAACCCAGGACAAGGGCCGACTGGTGCATCCGGGGCTCAGGACCTTGCATCTTCATGCTTTGCTCCTACAGACATAGCAGTTTCCCGCTTTGGAGTCTCTTCGAGAGTTGCTCAAGTCCTTGTGGAGGCCCAAAAACCTTCCACGAGATCCACTTATGCTATGAAGTGGAAACGTTTTCCCATTTGGGCAACCTCCAAGGGTTGGGACCGCTTCACTTGTTCAGTCCCACAGCTAATAGAATACCTGCTCTTTCTATCAGATTCTAGCCTTTCTTATTCCTCTCTGAAAGTCCACTTGTCAGCCACCTCGGCCTACCACATGCTGGTGGATGGTAAACCAGTGACTCAGTTGGATCTTGCCAAAACCTTTCTGAAGGGCATTCTCCATCTGTAACCCCCATCCGCAGCCCTCCTCCACCTTGGGATTTTAATTTTGTGTTGGTGAAACTTACTCTCCCTCCCTCTCTTTGAACCAGCGATGAGCTGTGATATGCGCTACCTTTCCTGGAAGGCACTCTTCTTAGTTGCCATTACTTCTGCTCGAAGGATTTCTGCGCTCCAGGCTCTAGTTTGTAAAGAGCCTTACCTTATTTTTCACAAGGACCGGGTGGTCCTCCGTACTCCTCCTAGGTTTCTTCCCAAGGTGGTATCGCAGCTGACCCTCAACCAGTCAGTAGAGCTACTGGCGTACCATCCAAACCCATCTAACAGAGGTGAGACTCTGCTCCATACCCTGGACATACACCGGATCCTTAGGTGTTGCACCTCACGCACAAAGGAATCGCGTAAAGTGAATCAGCTTTTTGTTTCATTTGTGCCCAGGACATTGGGTAAGGCGGTTTCCAAACAATGCCTTTCAAAATGGCTAGCAAACTGCATCCGCTTCTGTTACCAGAAGTATGATGAGCCTTTGCCGGGGCCTGTCAAGGCCCATTCCACTAGGGGTGTAGCTGCTTCTGCAGCTTTCCTTCATCATGTGTCTGCAGCGGAGATCTGTGCGGCAGCAACCTGGAGTTCCGCCCACACCTTCACCAAACATTACGGTCTGGACATTGCTTCTAGGCGAAGGGCTGGTTTTGGCCTAGCTGTCCTGCAGGGCCTTTTATTTATTTATTTATTTATTTGCTTTTGGTAACTGGGTAAGTGCAACTAGACAGAACTGCTTATTTTCAGGCACGACCCGGGAGAGTACAAATCAAGGAACAGGTAAAAACAAATACATATACAGTGTTGTACAATAAGAGATTCCAACAGTTGTACAGAGGTGCAAGTTGCATAGTACATAGAGGAGGTACACATCACACAGTATAATAGGAACAAAACAGACAAAAAGGCACAATTTACGGTTAACAATGTACAAAACATGACAGTGCTGTTGGTAAGTCAGCAAGGATACAATTCCCAGGCAGAGACAGGAACAAAGTGCGTAGCTGCCGCTGAGGAAGAGAGGGGATGGGAAGAATCAGGAGGCCACGGGAAAAGTCGAGTGCAGGACAATGGTAGATTTGCATGACTCGTGAAGCTAGGGACATTTGCAAATGTCAAGGGAGGCGAGGTAATTGGAGAGGCCTTTCTTGAAAGTGGGGTGGGATTTGGAGTGCCTAAGATCAAGTGGGAGAGAGTTCCAAAATTTGGGGGCATAGGAGGAGATGGCAAGTTCGCCCATCCTAGTAGAGCATTTTGGGACAGATAACAGCGCTAAAGACATGGAACGGAGGGAACAAGGGCAGTCCATGGGGGTGAGCATAGTAGCGAGTTTGGAGGGGATAGAAGAACGAATAATGTTGTCAGTCAGACAACCTAATGAATAAGCCAGACGCGAGGAAGGTTTGTCCTAAGGCACGCTTCTTTAAGTGCTCTGTTGTTCCTCCCATGTTTCTCTTGGTCTCTCTTTCGAGGGACTGCTTGGGATTCTGTCCTACATGTTATGACCTACTGAAGGAACCCCCTCAATGTAAGTTAGTACAGTTACGTAAGAACTTACTGTAACAGTAGATCTTCGAGAGAGGCTCCTTCAGTAGGTCATGTTTTTACCCCTCTCCTTCCCCTCAGGAAATGTTGTTTCAGTCTCCAGACCTGCTTCCTCTCCCTCTGGGATCAGTTGGAGAACTGGAGGTGGGCCTGGGGGCCACCCACTATATAGGCTCACACTGACATTAGTCACGTGACGTCGGTGGGTGGTCCCCCATCAGGTATTGCTTGAAAAGTCTGCCGTTGGGTCCTGACGCCAGATGGCGCTAGTCCTACATGTTATGACCTACTGAAGGAACCTCTCTCGAAGATCTACTGTTATGGTGAGTTCTTGCGTAACTGTACTTTCTGTTTTGCATCCCATCGTGATCATCTTTGTAGGGAGCCATTTTAGGACTGGGACTGCTTCAGTTACAGGGAGTGGCGCTGTAGACATGGGGGAGAGAGTGGCGGACCTCTTGTTTCTGGGCATGGAAATGGTGCCTTTTTCACAACTAGGTGTTCTAAAGTTCCAGGGTCAGAGCAAGTCCATACTGATTCACTCTGCAGTTTTCATACACAGCTAATCAATTGCATCCCAAATGGCACCACTGAATCATGAAATGTGTTTGCTGTGTAGCACCGGACATAATATCCTAAACGTGTCCCATTTGCTCAAACTGCTGTCATTACAGGATTATACCTGCGCTGACTTTGTATTCTCTGGTTACAACCGGTCCCTGATGACCTCATTACTTAATTTAAGTATCGAGCGGCTCCTAAAGACTGCTGGAAACTGACATTTTTATTTATTCCAAAGTGAACGGAGAGATTTATGGATCTGCCATAGAAAGAGCAGGCAGTGCTTCCCCCAGAAAACTGAAAGAATGGTAGCGTAAGCCAGTTGACAAAGCCACACATTCTGCTGTTCCCTTGCCTGATCAATGATTCTTCCCTCCATTCTCTCAATTCTTAAACGTCTTTTTCACTTTATTCTTTTCTGTTTGTAGGTGCCATTTTTGTTTCTTATTCTTATACTCCCCATTGCTATACATTTAACAGCGGGTAAGGATTGACTTTAACTTGGGGGTGCTAAAAAACAAAACAAAAGGGGGGGGCACCCCATACATAAATGTTATAGAGGAAACCTCATACACTCATGCTTTTATTTCATAGCTGCATGCAGAATGAGCGATTAGGTTTCTTCAGTGGTCTTCACGGGTGGGGATAGGAGATCTTGTTTTGTTTTCTTTACTTTGTTCTCTTTTGTGGCCCTGTGTATTGGGCTTACCTCAGGTCCCATAATGCCTGTCTGCTGCCCACTCTTGGTCAATTCTTGTCGTGGTGATCCCCTACCTCCTCCAGAACCCACCAGCCTGGCTGCCAGCTTGTCCTTGCAGTGTGTGGCTCCTCCTCTTGACAGCTTGGCCGCAACCTAGTTGGAGGGGATGAGGAGTGTATCACACCAGTGGCATCAGTGTCCAGTGAGGGCCCATCCTTACAGAGTGCCAGTGAGCATGGACAGTCATTGATCGGGCCACCATGCTGGTCAGTTCAAGGGAGTTTCTCCCTGCATAGTTCCCTCTCACCTCCTCAAGGCCCTTGGGGTGTCCTTGAGATTCTGGCTGTGAATCCCATCAGTGTGGAGGGTCCCAGGCACACACAACCAGCTTCTCAGAATGCACAGTTTGCTGCTTGGGGCCCACCCGCACTGTAGTAGCACGCAACAAAGTGGCACCAGGAACACTGCTGGACTTTCAGAATTTGGTTCGAGACCCTCAGTGTTTTATTTTAGATGTTCTGGACCTCCAAGAGGCAAAATTTATTTATTTATTTAGTTTTTGTTGACCGGGTAAGTGCACTAGACAAATCCTGCCTATTTTCAGGCACGACCTGGGGGAAGGGGATACAGATGAATGCCAACTGACCTTGAACCAGATTAAGCTGTTGGTGGTATTTGTTTTTAGTGAATGAGGGAAATTTGGCCAGGACACCGGGGAAAATTCCCCTACTCTTTTCGATAAGTGCCATAAGATCTTTAACATCCACCTGAACTACCACCAATCCAGGCAGATGGGACCTCGGTTTAACGTCTCATCCGAAAGACGGCACCTCAGAAGTGCAACACCCCTCTAATGCTGCACTACAGTGTCAGTACTGGGATATTAACCCAAGTGCCAGATGTGGGAACTGAACCCACAGCCCTCTAATCTCCCGGCCTCAGAGGCGAGTGTGCTACCTACTGAGCCACTGACACTGCAGATGTCAAAAGCTACCAAGAGCCCTGCTTGGAAAGCCCTGAGTGGTGGTGGTGGTGGTGGTGGGGGCGGGGTGTTTTATTTCTCAATTTCAGATTTCAGCGTGAGAGTAAGTAGGAGTGATGCACCTTTACATGTGGGGTGAAATAGTTGCCTCATTTTTGAGGAATCTGAATTCTGTAAGGCAGATTCCAACAGGGTGTCTTTTTTTGTTTTTGTTAAACAACCATTCAACTTTTGGGGACCAGTCTATGGGACTCAGAAGTTTGGTGAACGTGCTGTAGAGCCTACCAGGGCCCTGTCTAAAACTGAATGCTTGACAGGTCAGTTTCTGGAAAGACTACATAAAAGGGCTGTGGTCCAACTTCATGACTCCCCTCTTTATAAAAAGCAGATTGGTCTCCTGGATAGAGCAAAGGCTGAGCAGGTGAGAGATTTGGGTTCAAATCTCAGGTTAGCTGGTGTCTGTGTGAGACCTTCAATAAGTCCTGCAGTCTTATTTATTTATTTATTTGTTTATTAAATTTTGGTGACTGGGTAGGCCCACTGAGCCCCAAAGGTCCCTTTTTCAGGGGCGACCCGAGATAACAATACAAGATAAACTACAGTGGAGAAAAACTTTTGATTACATAGGTTGTTCAAGCATAAGGTGGTTACAGACAGGGTTATCATCATGACACAGTTTTGCTGTGGTACTACTTGGTATAGTGATATACATGAGGTAGCATTGGTCCCTAGGTGTCCAGATACTAGAGGGAGGTACATGGTCGGCTCACCTTTGGGAAGGTTTGATGCAGAAGAAGGGGATACCTTAAGAGCCGTGGCAGTGGCATGCACTTGTGGCCAGTATATGGGACTTGAGCCTGGTGCAGAAGTTCGTGAGTGAGGAGCGCTCCTGGACCGGGGAGCTTGTTATATAGGTTGGTGGCTTGCAAGAAAGGATCTGCTGCCAACATTGGTCCTTACTCTGGGGACTTCTAGTAGTGTTCGTTCTGATGTCCTTAAATTCCTAGGATTGTGTTTAATGGCTATGGTTCCGGCTATGCTTGGTGGAGCGGGGGGTTTGAGTAGCTTGTAGGCCTGGACAGGCAATGGATATTGGAGGCGAGCGGCCAATGTGGGGCACCGGAGCTGGGCCAGAGTGTCTCAGTGGTGACGTCGAGGGTGGTCTTGGGTAGCGAACCAAGCTATTTTGTTGTATAGGATTTGCATCCTGGATACCTCTTGCTTTGCCATGCCCTGTATAATCGGGGCCGCATAGGTCAGGGTAGGGAGCAGGACACTTGTCGCAATGGAGAGCCGGGCCTCAGGGATGAGCTGGCCCCTGAGTCAGTACAAGGTACCGAGTTTGCGATGTAGGGTCCTGGTGACCTGGTCCACGTGGTCCTTGTAGGTGATAGACTGATCCAGAGTTAGGCTTAAGTATTTTAGGGAGGGAACTACATTAATGCTTTTGCCAGAGAGTGTGGTTAGTTGGAGGGATGAGGACCTGTCAAGTCCCAGTGATCTTGGCCCGAATAGCATTGCTTTGGTTTTGTCTGCATTAAGTACATTCTGTTCTCACACAGCCATGTCTCTAGGGATGTGAGGTCCTTTTGGAGGAGTGGACCAAGAGCGGCCACATTGCCCAAGGGTCGGTAGATGATAGTGTCATCAGCGTACTGTACAACCGAGCTCTCCTCACAGTAGGTACTTAATTCGTTGGTAAATAGGGAGAATAGGAGGGGACCTAGTATTGAACCCTGAGGTACTCCCTGTTTTAGAGGTAGTGGCTCTGACATGGCCCCTTCCATGTGACCCTCTGTGTCAGCCTGATAAATAACTCCCAAACCACTTGAGGGCATGGGGTCTAGGCCCACATTGTGCAGCTTCTGTAGCAGAAGATTGTAGTCGACAAGGTCAGATGCCTTGGACAGGTCTATAAAGACTGCACCTGTGGGTATCCCTTTGTCCATTGCCCTGAGCACTTTGTCCGAGAAGTTAATGAGGGCAGTGTCAGTACCGTGGTTTGGTCTGAATCCATGCTGAGAGGGAGCAAGGAGCTGATGAGCTTCCAAGTAGTCCCGGAGTTAGTTGTAGATTAGCCTTTCTTGCAACTTGGCAAATGTGCAGAGAAGGAGATCGGCCTATAGTTGGTTAGTTTTTCTTGAGTCCACCTTTGTGGCTAGGGACTACATTGGCATGTTTCCACTGGTCAGGGACTGCTCCTTCCTTCAGTGATCTGTTAAGGAGCATGGATAAGGAGGTGGCTCCAGCCTTGAGTAGCCGAGGTTGATCCCATCTGGTTCCCCCATCCTTTAGGTTTCAGCGTCTTTAGGAGGGTTAGGACCTCAGTGCACTTGCCAGTCTCAGGTTGATAGAGGGTTGTTCAAAGTGTGTTGCTTCAGCTGAGCCTGGGGCCAAAGTCAGGGAAGATTGGCCGGTCTTGTAGGCCTCCAGATCTGTGAAGTGGTTGTTAAGGGCAGCCGATATTAGAGAAGAGTCAGTAGTGAGCTGACCACTGATCTCCATGGTGCTGGATTCAGTCTTTTTGCTGCCCTTAATCAGGTCATTGACATGATTCCAGAATTGCTTAGGGTTGCCTAAGCTAGTTTTCTGGAGGTGTGTGATGTACTCTCTTTTAGCAAGTTTAATGGCTCTCTTGGCTTTGTTTCCTTAGGGCTTTGTATTCCATAAGATCTGCCGGGAGGGTGGAGAGCCTCAACTTCTTTCAGGCTTTGTCCTGAGTAGCCATTAGAGCTTTGAGGGATGGAGAGATCCACTTGTAACAGCTGCCTTTCGCCCTCAGTCTCTTCATAGGAGCGAAGAGGTTGTCAGCTGTACTTAGTAAGTCCTGAAAGTATTCCAAGGCCTCAGCCAGAGTTAGGAGGAGTGCTATGGGGCTCCAGTCCCGGCTACTTAGGTAGTGATTGAATTGTACTTCCGAGAATTTGGTGTAGTCTCGGCAGTAAGGATTCTTGGCTGGACCTTGGGTGCTCTGTTCTTCTATATACAGAAAATCGGGGAATGGTCACTCAAGGAGTCTGCCATTGTGCCCGCACTCTGGATGTTTGCAGGGTTTGACACCAGAGCCCAGTCCAGGGTGGTGTGATTCCCAGTTTTGTAATTCAGTCTGGTCGGTTCAGAGATGACCTGCGTCAGACCTGCTTCATGGGTCAGAGACATCGAGACATGGCCAGGGTCCTGGGCCCAGTTGAGGTTGAAGTCGCCCAAAATGATTAGCTCCCTAGCTACCTCTTGGGCCAGTGCATTCGTGATGGCTTCTAGTGATTGGAGGGCAGACTTTGGTGGGTGGTAGACACAACCTGTTGTTAGTTGCTTGGTGTGTCCTAGGGTTATGTGGATCAATATACCGTCACCCTCAGCAGGGAGACTTCCCTGCAGGGTTAGAGGTAACATGGTGAGGTCAGTCTTTGTATAGATTAGCACCCCACCCCCTTTTTTGGATTCTCTGTCCTTGCGGTAGGTGCTATAGCCCAGTGCTTGTATCTCGTGATCAAGGATGTGGGCTTTTAACCAGGTTTCAGAGATGGCTAGGACATCAGGCTTGTAGATCTCTATTTTTTCCTATAGATTTTTATGCCCTGACCAGTCACCTGTCTTGCAGCAGTGTACCCCTAATCAGGGATAGACCCGTAATCAGGCCGAGGCAGTCATTCCTATGGCGGCTGGCTGTTTTCTCCCCATGTTTTTATCCTGTACCTCCCTCTGCCACATGGCATGAGCAAGAGCCATTTCGACATTGTGTGTTCACAGTCCTCTGTGTGTGTGTGTGTGTGTGTGTGTGTGTGTGTATAGCTGTGGCACTGGAACCTGCCACAAGCCTTCGCTGGGCGGAACAGCATTGCGACGTGGCAGCTGCTTCTCTGACACAGCACCCAAGTCTGTACCCGGACCTGGGTTGCCTGCATGCTGGGCCGTGGGGGTGGGGGGGCATGACACCTGATCGCTTGATGCTTCCATTCCTCCCAGCTGTAGAAGTAGGGCCTCACTTCCCTCAAGACTTTACTACTCCATAGCAGTATTCCAGCAAAGTAAATTCTATCCCAGGTTGAACTGAGCTATGAAGCTAACCTTAGGCCTTTGTTTGCTGGGGGCCAGCTGGGGGCAGAGGGATCAAGGGTCCCAGAGAATGTTGTCCCACTCCGGGGAGGGACGCTGTGCACCATTGCTGTGCTAGCACCACCTGGCTGACCCCACTTTTCGTTACAGGCAGTAGTACTTTTGGTGATGGGGTGATGTTGGCCGATGCCGCGCAGCCACTCACTCGATGTATGGGTTTGTGTATGGCATCACTTTGGCCAGCATCGCACAGGGAAGGGATGGGAACAGCAAAATGGCCCTGACAGCTGTGTATGACAGACCCTGGTATACGAGTCCTGCACCTCTGCCACATGACGAGGATGCTGTTGGGGGTACATCCCCAATACTCCAGCCCCACCTCGGGGGGGGTATTCCAAGGCAGATGAGCATTGGGTTGGAGAAGAGGGGGTCGAAGTGTGCCGTGGAGTCGCTGAGGGAGGCAGATGCCAAGGACGTGAGGAAGTAACAAAGTTCTGATTTAAAAAAAAAAAAAAGATATAAAAGGCTAACCTGTAATGCACTTCACCTCTGCACAGACCTCATGTTCTCCTCCCTTGAGTCTTGATGCCAATCTTACTACACTTCATTCCTGTCTAAAATCTCTTTCAGCTCCCTACCGTGTTGCATTTCTTCCCTTAGATGCTCTGATCGCTGTTCCTTTGCTGTCCCTCTGCTCCATAACCTCTGTTGTGCAATGTGTTGACTCCTCCTGACCCCCCCTCCTGTGAAGCATCATCCCCTTAGTACTGTGTGTCTCCCCCCATATTTCAAAGCCCTCCTTTGTGACGTTACCTGTACCTGCTCCTGTAGCTAATGCTCCCTCCCTCACCCTCTCCTTTACTAGTTCTCCATCCCCTTCTACTGTTGCTTTAATGGTTTCTGCTGCCTTTTTAGGCAGCACGTGATAGCTTGCAATGCCTTTTCTAGTCATCTGTACTCTTTTGTGCAGATTTTAGAGATTATCGTTCATTGTTTGTGAGTTGGCTGTGGTGAGGTCTGAGTATGACATGGCCTCAGAATGCAGTACCAGTTAGGAGATTTCCTGTATAGCTCACCCCCACCCACACACAAAGTGATTTGCTTACCTATGATGTTTTACACTGGGCTTTAATTTAAGTTTGCTGTTACACACACAAAAGGTTGTCGATTAACTTCTTCTTGTATGTGTTAACACTGTCGCTGAGATCACTGTTTTGCTTGTAAAAGTGGTCTCAAGTGTGTTCTTAGGGTATAAAACCACCAACCGAAGGTAAGCAGTTCCGATCCCTAGGAATGTGAGATCACTCTTACACGGCGGCACTAATATATTATTGATCGAGATTTATCAATAATACATATATTTTTTAAAAAGCCTCAAATGTGACTGTTTCCAAGGCAATTGCCCGTCAGACACTCTTCACAGACTAAGAGTGTCCCGCTCGAAGGAAAGGAGTACTGTGGTTGTCGGGAGCGTTCTCTTGTTGTATTACATTGTTCGTTCATTTTTACTTGCTGCCCTTGTTGCAAAACTGCCTTTGCTTCTGCTCCATGTGATGCCGACTGTAATTGGTGTCAGATTGGTATGGAAGGTTTATAGCAAAAGGATATAAAATATTACTTCAGCCCTCAGCCCACCTGAGGCATGCTGTTATTCCGGCACAACACACACACCCTGTTGTGCCTTATTACTTGACTGTCTAACCCTCTGTGACTGGCAATAATTACATGTGCTGATCGCTCACTCTCCTCATCCTCTGGTGGTGTTCAAGCAAGCGGACACTCAGTATGGGCCAAAAATCAAAAAAATGTAACTGAGGAAACATTTGAAAAAAGTGTTGAGGTCATTGAAGAAATAAAGGCTAGGTGATGATAACAGCCCAGTAGCGTTGGTGCTTAAAGGGATACTGTCGATCCTATTTTCATCATATTAATTGTAGTTTAAAACCAGCACGTTTTGATTATGTTCCTTCTCTAAAATACATTCATGCTGTTGGTTGTTGTATCTGCTTCTTTTCTTTAGTAGAACTGAAATGTATGCTAATGGTGTTATTACACCCAACCATGCTTTGTTTCAAATACTTAAATTACTCTTATTGCATACATCCTGAACATTAGGAGCAGCCACTCATAATACGGTACTCTTCTCGCATTGGATCATGAGTGGTTTGACATTGTTGTGGTGTTCCAAACTCCAGGAAAGATGCCATGGAAGTTGATCACGCAATGTAAACAAACATGTTTTTGTGTAGCAACAACGGTATATGGTTGGTAGTCTGTGTTCCACTTTTTTTTTTTCCTGTGTGCTTAATCTGTTTAACTCCTGTGGCCCCTCCTGGCCGACCACTCCTTTGGGCTGCCAAGCCGTGTCCCACCAACGAACTCCCCTGTCGCCATCCACTGCCCCTCATCACGCCATACCCGGTTGACCAGATGTATCTTTTTCGTCTGGGGGGCCCTTCCCGTGGCCACGTCTGGGAGAGGAGACTTGCCCAGTAGAGCATTCCATTCCTCACTGAGGACAGCGAGGCCGCAGCTTGAACACCCCGGGCTTGCAGCAAATGGTGGGGGTGGCTGCCGTCATCCAGATGGCCATATTTTTCTCAGTTTTTTTCTTCCTATCCATATGAGCAGTATGCCTGCAGCGTCCTGGCCAGACGCACATGCGGTGCGTGGTCACCCATGTCACAAAGTGAGTCGCTGTAAGTGGCTGCCAGGAGCCGCTCAAGGACGATACTAGCTCTGACCCCCCCCGGGGGGGGGAGCATCCCTTGGATACTCCAAGCCCTCTCCACTGGCCTCTGCTCCTGTTGTCCTGGGCTCTGGCACTAACCCAGGTCGCCAGCGTGCTGGGCTATCCCCTATTGCCCAGTGCCACAGAGCCAGCTGTGTTTCACTTTTTAAAAGAAATAAAAATCAGACTATCAGCTACATCAACACATTCTGCAGATGGTGAGCAATCATAAAATGTGTTTTTTAAACTAGGAACAGTTTGTAGCTTAAGGGGGGTGTATCTCAGCTAGGCTCTCCTGTGTCCTGTATAAATACATTTCTTGTAAATCACTTTGGAATATAAACATAAAAAAGTACTACATAAGTGTAAATTCTGTATTATTTTACAGTTCACACACTAGTACATTTTTATAAGCGACCCCGTCGGCGCAGCGCATGGGATTTCCGCTTGCGGCGCGGCGACCGGGTCGAGAGCGGATCCGGGTCGTGGAGGGTCGGCCAGGGGAGTAGGGATTGAGCGTCCGATGGGCAGCTCTCCTACTCCGGGAGGGTGTGGGTCGCTATCGGTGCGCTAGGGGACCCCTGGTGATCAGGAGTTCCCACGCAACCGACGCCTGACGTGGGAGGGGGAGGAGGCCGGGCGGACGCTGGCGTGCTATTGCACGCCCCGCCCTTCCTAGGGTGTAAAAGGCGGAAAAAGGAAGGCGGGCAGGACCACCGTAAATAGAAGCCCTTCCTGGAGAGCCTCACATAACGCCGTCGCTACGGACCCGACTAGTTACAGTTCGGGGAGGGCCACGAAAGGTGGCAGCTATTCCACCCTCCCGGGGCAAGCTGGGGTGACTGTGGGTCCCCAGCAGCAAATAGACGGCTGTTGAGGTCTCGGGAGCCGTGACCAGGGCGGATGGCCTGGTGGTCCTGCCAGGATAAAGGTCAAATATAAAAAAAAAAAAAAAAAAAAAAAAACTAGTACATTTTTATGTTTATATTCCAAAGTGATTTACAAGAAATGTATTTATACAGGACACAGGAGAGCCTAGCTGGGATACCGCATCTCATTTCCTGCGATGTCCTGCTTTTGCTTGGCACAGCTTAATGCTGCTCAGTACATTAGTGCTTTGAATGACTGCCCCTGTCTGACCAGGGTTTCCCCTTAGTGTGCAAATCTTCTCTGTCCCCTGCTGTTGCTGGGGCTTCGATTGCTTACTAGAGCCTACCTTTGTTACCCTTTTTGTAGTAGCTTCATCATGTTCCCTTCCAGCACCTGTCCTCTCCCTTGATTCAGCTCCCTAATTTAGTTACATTGAGCCTTTCAGACGTTGTTAATTTACCTGATTTATAGCATTGCCAGTTGCCTGGTGTGTGTCACAGTGTGGTCAATTGTGCTGTTGATCCATTTTTTTATTTTACTTTTGATGTTAATTATCTAATCTTTGTTAGGCCGTAATTCCCCTTTACCTGGGTTGCACCTGAAAATGAGCCTAAACCAGTTTATAAAGAAGAAAGAATGAATTAAGCTATTTATTATTCCATGTGTACAAACAAAAATGTGCCTGTCCCCAGGGGAATGGTTTAAGCCGTGTGACTGATGGGTTGCTTTCATGCGGGGGGGGGGGGGTTATTGCAGACATTTGGGTTATGAACATAGACTACTTCATGTAAAACATACGAAGCTGAATGGAAAAATGGCTGCTTCAATCTAAAGAGTGCTATTATGGTATTAATACCCAATTTTCAGTAGGGTTTTCATGTCGATGGTCCTGGGTTCCCTGTAGAAAAAAAATGGAAGTCCCCGGGAAAAAGTTTTCAGTCCCAGCAAGTTCCCTGAGTGCTGCTGCTTTTTTTATTTTTTTTATTTTTTAAAGGCCAGGAGTGTGCCCTTGTGGTAAAAAGAGACCAGTTGGGCCACCCTGATGGTCCAGCAGCAGGTCAGCATGCTGCCATGCATGTGACCCGAGTTTGGACGCGAGCTTGGAAGCCATGTGGGGAGGCAGGCTAGACCAAAGCAGCTGCCTCTTGGCAGTGCACTGCATTGGGGCAGAGTTTGTGTTGTTGGGCATCGGTGCAACAGCGACCCCTGTGGTGAGCCGAAGGAGCTTGTTCCCTCTGCTGGATATGTGTCATGTGCAGCCAAGGCCACCCAGAAGGCTCTGCACATGCCAGGGAGGGAGGGAGCAAGAAGGGAAGGAGGAAAACCTATACACTGTCTACATGAAGGCCGGAGGACCCAGGAAGCCCTTATGTCTCCACCGCTGAGGGGATTGTCACAGCATCCTAATCCGCATTGGATTGCGTCAAGGAGGAGGACTGCACCACAGGCGTTGGAAGCTGGAGGAATGACAGGAACTCCAGTCCTGATGAGTATATGTGTGTGTGTGTAACAAACATAATGTATGTATATATGCATTGCAAAAAGATTTGTGCTAATGCACCAGCTAGGGTTCAGTGTAACCCCACAAAAGTAGGGAAGTGTGGTGTTATGGTTTCGAACTCTAACTCCACTTCCCCCTAGCAGCAAAACAAGACCATACATACCAGCACAGACAGCCGTTATCAGGTAAGACAGACGATGTACAGCTGTTTGCAGATGACACAAATGTGGCAGCACTGATGTGCTACCTTAATGGATTTGTATCTGCAGCCAGAAGTGGGTGTGATTAACTTACTTTGTGCATGTGTACCTGGTGCTACAGAAATACTAGTCCTGCAGCTGCAGGTGTAAAACATACCGACTTTGGCTGCAGAAATCCATGATACCCAAATTACAGCACTACTTCTGTTCCACTGCTTCCCTGTGGAGCCAGCACTTCTGCAGCCACAGGTACCCATGCAACCTGTGAGGCATTTGTACACTTCTTACTCCTGTGGGTCTTGCACTTCTGCAGTTGCAGATACAAATCCATGAAAGTAGCACATCAGTGCTACTGCTTTTGTGCCATCTGGAAACAGTTGTGTGACTCCTGGTGGAAGTGGTGGAATCTAAAATGATCACAGGCTTTAAGAACATGTAGGTTAGGCATAAAGGAATTCTAGCACCAAGGCAAAAGGGGGGGGGATCTGAGGATTTACAGGGTACTAAAGAGGGGGCTATAGACAGGATTAACAGGGCGGACTGGGTGGGCCAGGTGGACTTCATCTGCCAACAACTTCTGTGTTTCTGTGTTATGTGTCTTATCTGATGATGGCTGTCTGTGGTTGCTTGTGTGGTCTTGTTCTGTTGCTGGTTTGGGGGGGATTTAGGGTTGGAAACCCTAACACACATTTCCCTACTTTTGTGGGGTTACGTTGCACCCTAACTGGTGCATTAACGCAGTCTTTTGCAGTTCCCGAACCCGGCTCGCTGGCGTGGAGCGAGGTGTGGCGTATAGTGCCTCAACCTCAGCACCACCGGGCCTGCCGAGTTCAGCAGTTTTTTTAGCACAGTTGTTCAGGAAAGTGCCATAATTCCAGACACAGAGGTAACTGTCCCTGACCATTGTTACATGGAAGTAACTGTCTTACCAACTTGTTACATGGAGTCAACTCATCTGCCGACTTTTGAGATAACTGTCCTACTGACCTTTGTTGCATGGAAGTAACTGACCTGCTGACCACTGATGCATGGAGGTAACTGACTTGCTGACCGTTGTTGCACAGCGGTAACTGTCTATTGTTACATGGAATTAACTGCCTGCTGGTTGTGATTTTGTTTCCTAGGATGCAGAGATTGTGCGGACCCCGAGACCCCAAGCTCCTGGCCGAGTGTGATGTGGTGGTGGATGTGGGCGGAGAGTATGATCCTCAGTGTCACCGATATGATCACCATCAGAGGTAAAAGATAGTGACCAATAAGTAATGGTAGATATATTTAGCAATTTATTTTTTTTATACTTTTTTATTCATTTAGATCATATTTCTAGGCACATATAGGGGTGACATAAGCCTTTCTTACATGGTTACATATCACATAGCACCCAAAGATTACATTGTAGTAAGGCTGCAATGTAACATCATTGACTACTTTCATTAAGATTGGTTTATACATGAAAGCCTAACACACCAAACAGATCTTGTATATCTGATGATTAGACTTTATATGAACTAAAACAAAATAACTTGACCGTTGAGGACAGACATTAGGCACAGAAATCTTAGATAGGATGGTTGTCTATTTAAGAGTTAGTTATAACTCTGATTTCTTTTCTTTACCCAAATCTAACATTGAGGGGCTTCCAGGGGAGTAAATCCCAAAAAGCTAGTAGCTAGCCTTTCCTCTAGCCCGGGTTCTAGATCTGCTCCTGATACAGTGTCCACCTAGTCCAACGTGTGATAAAGATTTCCATCTTGTTATTTAGTGCATGTGACATTTGTTCATTATGGTGTATGGTTTGGATTATAGATTTCCACTCTCCTGTCTTGTTTTTTTTTATTTTGAAGCCATTGTTTAGTGATTGCCTTATACGCTGCCCCCAGTAATATGGACCATAAATAGAGAGCGTGTTTATCTGATAGACCCTCCGGGGGGGTTCCTAGTATTAGGTTAGTCTCTGTTGTTAGACCACCACAGTCAAATATCTTTTTAATATGATCTGTAACCTCTTTCCAGAAGCCTACCAGCGTGGGGCAATCACAAAAGATGTGTTTGTAATTGGCTTTATTTTCTCCACATAACCTCCAACATTTTTCTGATTGTCCCGGGTTTCTACGGGCTAGGGTCGTAGGCACTAAGAAAAATCTTGCCCTTACTTTCCAGATGAATTCTCTCCACAGTGGGGAAGAGGTGGTGGACCATGTACCTCTCCAAACTTTAGACCAGTCAATAGTACTGATGTTTTTCTAGAGTTCTTTTTCCCAATTTGCTTTGACTGGATCCATGCTATGTTTATGTAGCCCAATTAAAAATTTGTAAATTATTGAAATAGCTTTCTCCCCTGAAGGAGAGGACCAGATCTGGATGAAAGGGAAGTTGGACTTCATACCCTGAGGGCTCGCTTTCTTGTGCTTTTATTTGGGCGTTTATGTAGTTTCTAATTTGATAATAAAATATTCTATCCTTATCCATCCAGTCAAATTTTTGCTGAGCTTCCTCAAAAGTTAAGACTGTATCCCCTTTCATTGTATGCCATGGGGCTACTAACCCTTTATTAATTTGGATAGCATACCAAGAGCCAGTTACTGAGACGTCGATTTGCTTATTAAATATGAACCATTGGTACTTCCAAAAGTGATTTAGTATTCTTTTATTACTTATTCCTCTCCGCCAACCCTCCAAAATAGTGAATGTTGCTCTAGGCACTATGTCTAGAGTTCGTTTTAGCGGGGGGGTTGGGGTAGAACAAGATCGCAGGTAGAGGACGGGGTAATTCTCTTGCTAAATCTGTTTGTTTCCAGGCTGCTTGATATGAGTGGGAGTTCCATAATAGAGCTAGGCGCATTTGGGCCGCCGCCCAGTAATTAGGTAGAGAGGGGAATGCCACCCCTCCCAGTGACTTGGGAAGAAAAAGCTTCTTAATATTAAGTCGGGGCTTCCTATGGTTCCATTGAAAGGCTACAAAGGACTTCTGCCAGGCTAATATTTCCTTGGGGTGAATTGCACAGGGGACGCACTGGAACAGATATAAGAGACGAGGTAGTGCATTCATCTTAAGAGAGATGGTATGGGTGTAGAAAGAAGTGGGTAGGAGAGTCCATCTTCTCATGTCGCTTTGAAGCGTTTCTACCAGGGGTTGTAATTTATTTTAAATAGTTGGGAAAGATCTCTTTGGATATTTATTCCCAGATGTTTTATGAAGGATCCATCCCATTTTATACGGAATTTCTCCCTTAGCAAGGGTGAGTGTTCGTAATTTATTTTTAAAGCTTCTGTCTTATTAATATTCAGGGTATAACCTGAATCTTCTGAATGACCGCATGCATAGAGCTTTCTGGGTTGGTTAAGTATAATAAAAGGTCATCTGCAAAGAGCGCTAACTTGTGCTCGGTCTTAAAGAGGATAATTCCCTGAATTTCAGGGGATTGCCGAAGGAATTGGGCCAAGGGTTCTATGTAGTATGCGAATAGGAGCGGAGATGAGGGACATCCCTGTCTTGTTCTCCTCTGCAGGGGGAATCGATCCGTTAAATGCCCATTTGCACGGATGTAGCCTATGGGACTCTTACAGAAACGAAAGATGGTTTCTATGAACTGGTCTGGAAATCCGGAGCGGGCAAGGACCCCTCCCAAAAATCTCCAGGACACCATATCAAAAGCTTTTTCAGTGTCTAATCCCAATAAAAGAGTTGGTATTTTCTGAGAATGAGAGTGCTCCAAAAGGTACACTGTTCGCCTTACGTTGTCTTGGGCCTGTCGCCCTGACATGAATCCACATTGATCCATATGGATTTTACTAGGGGAGAATGTTAGAAGTCTACTAGCTAATATTGAGGTTAGTATTTTATAGTCTGTGTTTAATATAAATATGGGTCTATATGATGCACAAAGGGTATGATCCTTGCCCGGCTTCGGAATAACAGAAATTATGTCTTCATTCCACGAGGGGGGAACATTCCCCTCCTTAGAGATAACAAAGGCATACACTCGGGCCAATAAGGGAGTCAAGACTTTAGACAGCGACTTATAAAATTCCCCTGACAGAGCCCGGGCATTTCCCTGTTTTTAACTTACCTATTGTAGTCAGGATCTCCTTCTGTGTGATCGGGAAAATCAAATGGGAACTTTGCTCTGTGGATAAGATAGGGAGATTTAATGTTTCTAGAAACTTTTTAATTTCCTGGTCTGACGCAGATTCATTTGCTGTATACAGCTGTGAGTAATAGTTAAGGAAAGCCCCGGCTATTCCCTGAATTGTATTATGAAGTTTACCTGTGTGTGGATGTTTAATCCTCAGTATGTTTGATTTGGCTTTCTGTATCCTTAATTGATGCGCTATTAATTTTTATATTTAGCAATTTAAAGGCATATTTACACTCCCACACACCCTGTGGTTGCTGTGTGTGTCTGTGGGGGTAGGGGGGAGTGCAGTGTTGTAGCAGTTTTTAGCACTTTCCCACACGGGAGCCATGGAACGTTGTGGGCAGCCTGGCTCCTTACCTGATTTCAGTGTATTGTATATGTTTTTATATGCAGATCTTCTGCGAGGGCATCTCCTTAGAGTCATAATACAACTAATCTGTAAGCCGTTGGTGTTGGGACCTTGTGGAAAGCTTTTGCAACAGTTAGGCTGTCCACACTGATGTGCCTATATCTACGTCTGCAGTGCACAGCATCACCTATGTGACATTGATGTGCCTATACCTATGTCTGCAGTGCACAGCGTCGCCTGTGTGACATTGATGTGGCTATATCTACGTCTGCAGTGCAAAGCGTTGCCTACGTGACATTGATGTGCCTATACCTATGCCTGCAGTGCACAGCGTCGCCTGTGTGACATTGATGTGCCTATATCTACGTCTGCAGTGCACAGCGTTGCCTATGTGACATTGATGTGCCTATATCTACGTCTACGGTGCACAGTGCTGCCTATGTGACATTGATGTGCCTATATCTACGTTTGCAGTGCACAGCGCCGCCTATGTAACATTGATGTGCCTATATCTATGTCTGCAGTGTACAGCGTCGCCTATGTGACATTGATGTGCCTATATCTATGTCTACAGTGCACAGCATCGCCTATGGGACATTGATTTGCCTATATCTACGTCTGCAGTGTACAGCATCGCCTATGGGACATTGATTTGCCTATATCTACATCTGCAGTGCACAGCATCGCCTATGTGACATTGATGTGCCTGTATCTACGTCTGCAGTGCAAGGCGTCACCTGTATGAGATTGATGATCCCTAGCCACCTTAGTTCTTTTTCTCCTTCTGTTGTTATGGTGAATGCTAGGCTTATGGGAGCAGTTGTTTTTGCCGCTGAAAATGTATTTCTAGGGACATGGATATGTTGTTCATCCACACTTATTGGCAGGTATCCTTGCCGCTTTAAATCTTGCCGGAAGGTCTTCAAGCTAGCTCCTCCCACCCACCCGGGTGGTATAACTCTCGGCTCCGCCCCATGACTCCAGATCTTCCTTACCGCTTGGAAGCTCAGGTTCCCTCCTTAACGCTCTGCGTTTGCGACTGGTTCCTATTTCTTCCGTTTTGCGAATTTGAAAGTTTTTTGCTGAAAAGACTTCGATCTTCGATCCCTCGCGGCTGCGATGAACCGTCGACTCGGTTTTCGGAGATGCCCCTGCGGATCAGAAGATGTCGGACGGATCCACACTCCACGTGTGTCTACTGTTTAGGCCTTGAGCACGACCCGCAGGACTGCGACCTGTGCTCTTCCTTCTCGACCCTCGTCCTCGAACTGTGCTGCCCGGGTGCAACTGGGCGTCCAGGCGTTCCCTCGGTGAAGTCTAAGGAGGCCCGGTCGGCGGTGTCCGCGGCGGCGGGCTCGGCGGATCAGCTCGAGCAGATGATCGCCCTCGAAGAGGAGGCAGCGCGGGCCGTATCTTCCTCGGCCGCGGCATTTATCCGGCTCTCTCTGGGTTCTTCCTACACAGCTTCATTTAAGGAGCTTTGTCTGTCCCTCTCCACTAGGGGAGAAGGGCCAGCGTCTGCTGGACCTTTTTCGGTCCAAAGAGGACAAAGGAAATCCCTCCGTCGGCGGCTCTTGGGAGGCGGGAAGGTCCCTCTCCCGAGTCGTCGACCGTCGACTTCGGTCGACCGCTCGGCTTCGGCCACTGGCCTCACGGTGCTCCCGTCAGGTCAGTTGACTGAGACTCCTGTCGACGAAGTCGAGATTTTTCTCGACCCGTTGGACGGGCTGTCGCCTGTAGAAGCCGAGATTCCTCTCTCCCCGGTTCCCCCGGGGGGAGTTGAGGATCCCGTGGGCTTGCCTGTGCCTCCGGTTCCGGAGCCTCGGATGAACCCTCCGAGCCGAAGGAGTGCGGTTCCTGCCGACACTTCCCGCACCGACCTCGGAAGAGCCGAGGCTCTGGTCTCCGGTCTCGGACTTCTTGCGATCCAGCCGATCCACGCCCGTCATAAGCGATCTCCGATCTCGGCACCCGCAGTGGCGGCGTCGCGCTGTCCTCGTCCTCTCCTTGGGCGGGGAAGCTTCAGCGTGATTACGTCGGCGTCGAAGGACCTCATGGCAACAGCTCCTCCTGACCGGGAGTAAGCCGGCCGATCGCCTTGACCATTAAGTGGCTGTCACGGGCGGCCGACACAACCCTCGACTTACCGAGGGCCTGTCCAGGCGGTTGTTTGGCAAAACCAGCTGCTCCACCGATTCGGTGGAACATCGCCTCCACAGCCACTATTTGGGGCTCCGACCAGGGATTCTCGGTCGACTGAGGTCTACCCGCCGGCTGTCGGTTACCCTCACTCCCGACCGATCGGCAGGTAGAAGGTGGCTCAGGCCAGAGCAGCTCTTCGAGGACTCGTCGAGTCGAGATAATTCCTCCTTTTTCTCCAAGCGACTGGACTTGGAGTCCTCAGGAGGACAGTCAATGGGCGATAGCCCGTCGTCCTTCCTAGGACTGCTTGGCTCATCTCGAGGTCCACGGGATGAAGCTCGAACCCGTTTCAAGCACAGGTATCCCCACGGAATTCTGGACCGAGGTTCTCAACGAGAGCCTTTCGTGCCGAGGCCATAGTGGGTCCGGCCCTGGAGCTTTGGCAGCGCTCCTGTTTCCTGTCCTACGCCTTCGGCCAGGATGGCCAGAAGTATCACGGTCCCTACGGTTCCCTGTCCGGTTTTGAGCACCCTCTGCTGAGGGTTGGTTACCGACAGCGTTTTCGGCGCGCCCATGGCGCCAGGGATGTGGACAAACCTCCGACAAAGGAATCCAGAGAGTGGATTATGTCGGGCGAAAAGTCTGTGCTGCGTCCTCTCGCGCCCGTCAGGCCAGTTCGGCCGTCCTCATGGCACATTTTCTCATGCCCTGTTGGGCTCCTGGATGAGTCATTCCTCATCTCCCGCGGATCTGCAGACTACGGTCAAGCAGGTGCGGGACCAGGGCAGGAGCAGTGGCCAAACAGCAGCTCCAGACTGCTTTGGATATTGGGGACTCATGTGCCAGGTCGTGCGGCGGCCGCAGTGGCTATCGTCGTGGAGCTAGCTGGGATATCCACCTTTACTCGGATACCCAGCACAAGTTGGGCGGATGTTCCTTTTGGGGACTGACCTCTTGACCCTGGGGTGGAAGGTCACCTGCAGAGATGAGAAGTCAATGCTACCTTGGACTCGGTCTCTTCCGCTCAGAAGGACAAAGGCCGCCAAACCACAGCCTAAGCCTTTCGTCCTTCTACCTCCAGCCTTGGCCAACAACGTCAGGGCCAGCAGGCAACCATGGCATCCCAAACCCAAGCCCCCGGCTTCCTCTAACAGGAGGCAGGGAGGAAAAGGCCCAGGAGGTCCCTCGGCTGGTCCCTCCTCCAAGCCTGCCAGTGAGCGGGCTGAGGTGTCGCCCCATCCCGTCCACCTACCCTGGGTCCCCGTGGGAGGCGGCTCAGCTACTCCGTTCCACCTGGTCCGCTGTTACCACGGACAGGTGGGTTTTGGAGGTGATGGGAAGAGGTCTGCCTCTAGAATTCGAGCAGGCACCGCCCTTCAGAGCCGTCGCCCCTCGGGGGGCTTCGAGGTCCCCAGCCTCGCTGGCGGCTCGTCGAGCCGACATCACTCTCCTCCTCCAGAAGGAGGTGATAAGAGAGGTGGAGGACCCTCCTTCAGACCCAAGGTTTGTGTCCAGGTACTTCCTGGTTCCGAAACGGACGGGGGGCTGGCGCCCCATTCTCGACCTACACGACCTAAACAAGTTCCTAAGGTCTCGAACCTTCAGGATGGTCACTCTGGCTCAGATAATACCATCCTTGGAGCGCGTGTGTGGTTCTGCTCTGTGGATTTGGGGCAGCGTTTTTTCGTCCCTATCTGTCCGTCTCACTGAGTTCCTTCGCTTCGAGCGGAAGGATCCATTTTCGAGTTCAAGCCATGCCCTTGACTTGTCTCCAGCTCAAGGGTCTTCACCAAATGCATGGCAGTGGTGACAGCATTCCCTCTGGCGCCGAGGGGTCCGGTGTACCCTTACCTGGACGACTGGCTGATAGCAGCTCCCTCAGGCAGGAGGTGGAGTGGTCAGAGATCTGGCCCTCAGGTCTGCTCTCAACTGGGCCTCCTTATCAGCGAGGCGAAGTCGGACTTTCGAGCGAGCAGGTGATTCTGTTCATCGGGCATGGAGACTCTCCGAGCCAGGCGCGGCTCCGGCGGACAGGGGCCGAGGTTCTTTCCTCCTTTGCCCAGTCATTTCTGGTTGGGCAATTGCACCCTGCCGGGACTTCCTCGCCTCCTGGGTCTCATGGCGGCCTGCACCAGCGTGGTCCGTTGGGCCGCTGGAACATCGTCCCCTTCCAGTGGGGACTGGCCAGCCAGTGGTCGCAACGCTGCGATCCTTTGGACCAGCTTGTGCCGGTGACACAGGGGATGTGGAAGGCTCTCCAGTGGTGGATCGTTCCAGGTCATTTGCAGGAGGGCATCCCGTTCGTCCGCCCCGAGCCGACGGTCTCTCTATCGACCGATGCCTCTCTGATGGGTTGGGGTGCCCATCTGGGGGAACACCTGGCCCACGGCCTCTGGTCCCCGCGGGAGTCCCGATGCCACATCAACCTGCTGGAGCTCCAAGCGGTCCGCCTAGCTCTCACGCCTTTGCTCCGTTCCTCCGGGGTCAAGTGGTCCGAGTCAGGCCGGACAGCGCCACGACCATGTACTATCTAAACACCCAGGGGCGGGGCCGCTCCATGCTTCTATGCGAGGGCTCTCCGCATTTGGTCCTGATGCGCAGCCTGGAGGCGGATCTCCTAGCCATTCATGTGGCAGGGCCTCCAACACCCTGGCCGATGCCCTGGGCGGATAGGGCTGCATCCCACAGTGGTCTCTCCTGCGGAGGTAGTACAGCATCTGTTCTCCCATTGGGGCACACCTCAGGTGGACCTGTTTGCCTCAGGGAAGCGAAGCTGAGACTGTTCCATGCCGCCCCCCTCAGCAGGGGCTCGCTGCAGGTGGATGCCTTCTCGAGGCAGTGGACCCGGGCCTCTTCTCGCCTTTCCCCATTTCCCTTGATCCACAAGAGTGCTTCTCAAGGCGAGGAGGGACAAGGCGCAGGTGATTCTGATAGCCCCAGACTGGCCTCGCCAGTTCCGGTACCAGATCTCCTCAGTCTCAGCTCCAGGACTCACGGCAGCTTCCAGCTCGCCCGGACCTGCTCTCAGTCAGTCAGGGAAGGTGTTCCATCCGGACCTTCAATCCCTGCACCTGACGGCCTGGTTCCTGGCTAGAGTTCCAGGCCTTGGGTCTTTCCAAGCAGGTCCTCAATGTAGTTGAGGCGTCCCGTAGGAGTCGACCAGAAAATGCTATGCCTTCAAATGGAAAAGGTTTTCCATTTGGTGTCAGAAACAAGGGCTTGGACCCTTCCTCCTGTTCCTTGGCAAGCATCTTGGACTATTTATGGTCCTTTCTAATCAAGGGCTTAGTTGACGACCTAAGGGTGCACCTGGCAGCATCTCTGCTTACGGGCGCGGGCGAAGCAGTCGATGGCAGGAGAGGTGGTCTGGCGCTTTTCCAAGGCCTCGATCACATTTCCCTCGATGCGAGAACCTCCCACCTCCGTGGGATCTACTGCTGGTACTGGCAAAGCTCATGGGCAAGCCATTGAACCTATGCACAGGTGTGCTCTCTCTCACCTGCGTGGAGCCGCCTTCTTGGTGGCTATCACGTCAGCCAGAAGGATGGAGAGCTCCAGGCGCTTCCATCGAGTCTCCTTACCTGGTCTTCCACAGGGACAAGGTTGTCCTCTGCCTTCTCGAAATTCCTTCTGAGGTGGTGTGAGTTTACCTTAGCCAGGTGTTGACTCTGCCAGTGTTCTACCCCAATCACACCTCGGGAGGCGAATATAGGCTCCATACTTTGGACCCTAGAAGGCTTCGCCTATTACAAAGAGCTGCAGCTGAAATGGGAGAGAGTTCGCCAGCTGTTTGTCACCCACGCTGAAGCCGCATCTGGCAGACCTGCAGCCAAGCGGACGATAAGCAGGTGGGTCACCTCCTGCATAGATCTGCTATAAGTTGGGGCATGGAGCCTCCCAGAGGGATAAGAGCTCATTCTACCCGTCATACTGCTCAACAGTGGCTGCTTCAGGGACGTCCCTATCCAGGAAATCTGCAGGGCTGCTACCTGAAGTCAGCACACACTTCATTACCCATTACCACATCGACCTTGAGTCACGCCGGGATGCTGGTTTGGGGCCTCGGTTCTCAGTCTCTCTTTCCCAAGTAAGTATTGGGGTGTCGTCTTGCCTTCCTCCCTCCCGGAGAACTGCTAGGAGTCTGCCAATAAGTGTGGATGAACAACATATCCATGTCCCTAGAAATACAGGTTACTCACCTGTAACAGGAGTTCTAGAATGGTATATGTTGTTCATCCCTACGACCCCTCCCGACCTCGGCTTCGGCCACTGACAGACTTCCAGCGGGCCAGATCTGGCGTCATGGGGCGGAGCCGAGAGTTATACCACCCGGGTGGGTGGGAGGAGCCAGCTTGAAGACCTTCCGGCAAGATTTAAAGCGGCAAGGATACCTGCCAATAAGTGTGGATGAACAACATATACCATTCCTAGAACTCCTGTTACAGGTGAGTAACCTCTATTTCCGGTAGCTACTCCTTCGGTATCCTTGATTGCCACTGTACGGTGTCACCAAGTAAGGCGTTCTTTCACCACTGTCTATGTAAAACCAGTCTATAGGGAGGACTCCCACAAGCTCTGCGCTTTTTGCTTAGACCAATTCCATGACATACAAAATAGTTACTCTTTTAGGACCAATAATTTTCTGTCATCAGCAGTGTCCAGTTCTTTTTAACAAAAGAGACCTCGAGTGGTGGCAGTTGCTCTTAGGACTTCTAACAATACTTAGATTCCTGAGAACCAGATTTCTAAAAGTTTCTCAAGAGTTTCCAGGCAGAACAACGTAACAGTCCTACCCTAAAAACCTTACATTTCTGATCGGGTCTCTCAAACTCAAGGTCACTAGGGCTAACTTCACCTTCAGAGATTGGAGATTGGGTCTTGATGTTAGATTCCCGCTGGGCAGCGGAGCGGTGACTCAGGACCCCCCAACCCTCCTAAATAACATGAAAGACCGGTGCCCTGGCTCAAGCCTCAAGTTGGGCCAGCAGAAGCAGATGAGGAAGGCTTGCCTTGACATGTGTTTTTGAGGCAGTCTTCCTCATTCATTGAGGCAGTGGTGGCCCAGGCATCCTGGAAAGGAGGAAGAATTTGGGGTACAGAAGAAAACTAGCCAACTATCCAAATGGCAGAGAACAGAGATGAAACAGAAACAAGAAAAGGAGGAGATAGTAATTGCAAAAAGCCAGGAGCAGAGTAATTCTGCAAAAAGGTATCCACCATGGTTAGACCTAAAATAATTTGAGTAAGACCTGCTGGAGAGTTTATCATCAGAGAGCAGTTTATTTAAAATGAACTGGGCGCGGGGGAGATAGGCTAGAGCATCCAATGACAGCTAGCCTTCTCCGGGGGAGGGAGGGAGGGTCTTTCAACCCGGCATGCTGTGACCCCTGGCGGAGGCTGGGGGTGCAACGACAAGCTGGTGTCTCGGGAGCTTGATTGGTCGTGGGTGTAGGCCAGCGACCAGTCGGCTTCAGGGGCTACTCCTTTGAGGAAAGGAGGGGGAGGGACGTTGTTGGTGCTTGCACCTTGACGTATGAACCCGGAACGTCCTACACAGGAACGCGGGAACCCCCCGCCATTGGAGCCAGTAAGATGGAGCGCCGAGCCGGGTCCCGATGTTCCAGTGCCTGCCTGCAGCCTCGGACCCTGATGAGACAAGTAAGATTTGGGGGTCCCCCCCCCCGGGGTATCTGAGACCAGATGGAGGGACCAGAGACTGACAGGTAAGGCACTGGCAGGGACAGGCTTAATGGGCGACTCCCGATGGTGTGGCTCCAGTGGGACAGCAAGCGGGGAAAAAGAAATATAAAAAAAAAATGAACTGGGAAGGGAGCTAATATGCCTGTATAAAAGAGTTTGGAATCTAAATGCACTCACAGTTTTAATAACTAGTCTGATCCACTTAAATACATGAAAGCCAATATCCTGAAAAAGTAATACTGAAATTACGAAATGTTGCTATATGATTTGATTTATGTGTGGCTTTGTAACTACTAATGTTCTTAATATCATAAATTGCTAGCGATAGAGAGAGTCTTGACTCTGTTTTTGTTCCCCTTGTTACAGACTGGTGTCTGGATAGCTTCTCTGAAAGCACTAAACGAGGATGGGGGAGACACTCCGGATGCAGAAAACAAATATAATAGCATCAAATATGTTAACCAGCATGCCAGTAATGGACAGAAAACAGCAGAAAAAGCTGATTTTAAATGACATACTGTTTATTGTCCCATTAAAACTCTGTTATACTGCAAGCAAACATTCGGCATTGACTAATGTGTTTGTTTTTATGTCTCTTTGTTGTTTAAAATGAGATCCGTATGTAGCTCCCCATTGTACCGTTACAGGCATTCCAACCAGTGACATCATTGGTTGCAGTCAGCAGTGGCTCTTGACGCCAGTACCACTGCCTTATAAGTTGCCTCTTCACTGCAAATTGAGCCAAAGAGGCGCTGCTGCATACTCACCTTTTTGTAATAGCCGGCACAGTTAGCAGTTTCAGGATTAGGGGCCATTGACTGCAGCCGATGATGCCACCGATTGGAGCATGTGTAACAGTGTGAAGTGGGGGGAGGGGGGTTACAGCTACATTTATTTTCTAAACTTCTTTTTTGCATATCCAAAAAGAGAAAAACAATCCTAGTCAAGTCAAGTCAAATTTATTTAAAAGACGCCCAATCCCGGAGGCTCTGGGCACTGTACAAATTTAAAAAAAAAAAAACATAATACATAAAATGGATAAGATAGCCAATAATGAATTAATCATAGTCTAATGTAGTCTAAACATCAAATGCCTGAGACAATAGAAATGTTTTCAGGCGGACCTTAAAGATATTTACAGTCGAGGCCTCTCTGACCAAAGCTGGTAATAGGTTCCATAGAGCGGGAGCCGCAACGCTGAAAGCTCTGTCACCGGCTGACTTCAGCCTCGCCCTAGGAACGGTCAGGAGGCCACTGCTGGAGGATCGAAGAGGGTGGACAGATGGAGCAGGTGTCAGGAGGACTGACAGGTAACCAGGGCCCTGCCGTGTGGAGCTTTAAAGGTGAGAAGACCCACCTTAAAGAGGACTCTCCACCTGACCGGCAGCCAGTGCAATTCACGCAGTACCGGTGTAATATGGCAAAACTTTTTCTGCCCAGTCAGTAACCGGGCAGCTGCATTTGCACCAGCTGCAGTCTAGGAGAGTCCTCCTGTGACCCCGAGATAGAGCGCATTACAGTAGTCCAGCCTAGATGTGACTAAGGCATGTATCAAGGTAGGGAGGTCCAGAGACTGAACAAGGGCCTAATCCTGGCAATGTTTCTGAGATGGAAAAAACAGGTACGAACCACGGAGACACTTGAGTCTCCATGGTCAAGTTCCTGTCCAGAATCACTCCAAGACTCACGCACCCTGGAGGCCTTCAATGAGACAGCCCCAAGAACAAGTCCAGTTGCTGAATCAGAGACCTCCATATCATTAACTCCGTCAGACTCCACTACCAATACCTCGCCTTGTTAGGGTTCAGTCGCAACCAGTTGAGGCCATCCAGTCACTTATCTCGGTCAGACAGATGTTTAGCACATCCACTGCATTGGATGTTCCTGGGGCAAAAGGAAAATATGGCTGAGTATCAACAGCATAGCAATGAAAACTCAGACCATACTTCCTAATGATCCCACCCAGGGGCAGCATGTACACTGCTAACAACATTGGGGCCAGTCAAACCCTGAGGGACTCGCAAGAAGGAGATTGGGTGTAGATGAGAACTACCCATCATAACCCGTTACCTCCTGTTTGTAAGAAAGGACTCAAACCAGTTGATGACAGTACCGGTGAGTCCACATAAATCCCTAAAGCTGAACTAGCAACACACATGGTCCACAGTGTCAAATGCAAGAGAGATCGAGAAGAACAAGAATTGTCCTGTACCCCGATCTCTAGCCCTAGAAGATCATTCTGCACCGTACAAGAGCAGTTTCTGTGCTGTGTCTGGCCCAGACCGACTGGAAGGGATCGTACAACTCGTGAGTCACGAGGTGCTCTTCCAATTGAGCGCTACCACCTTCTCCACCACCTTCCCCAAAATGGGAGGTTGGAGATAGGAGTAATTTCGCCATGATCTCCAGGTCCAAAGATGGTTTCTTTAAAGGGGTCTCACCAGGCGTCCTTCAAGGCATCCGAAAGACTCACAGATAAGGAATACCAGACGATCATGGCGAACATCAATAACAGAGCCAACGATCTCATTAAGAAACGCTGGCACTGGGTCCAGTTCACAAAAGGTATGCCCTCAAATTGGTTGCCACTCAATAACCTCACTTGCTTCCACTGGTCTAAACTCCCCCCAACTTGGCGGAGTGCACTCAGAACACATCTGACGACCACTGTTAGCTATGGTATTGCTAACTGAAGAGGCATCCCGCTGGATCATGGACACCCTGTCCGAGAAGAACCGAGCAAACTCCTCACAATCTTCAGTGGAAAAAACCCTCCTAGGCTGCAGGCAGACAGGATGAAGAAGTCTGTCTACAGTCCGGAAGAATGAAGCTGGTCGATTCTTTCCGGCAGCAATCTCCTGGACAGGAACACTGCCTTCTTCCGATTGATTGCCTCCTGATACGCACGATAGTGCGACGCAGGACCAGTCTGTCCACCTCCAGCGGGATCCTCTCCAGCTGCGCTCCAATCTCCGACCCATCTTCTTCATCTCCTGAGGTCCCCATCAAACCATGGGACCTCAGATATGAGGTTCTGGTCGACACTGACAGGTGCGTAGGAGTTGATGGTGGCCGAGAGCACCTTATTATAGGTGTCAACCCCGCACCAACTCCTCCAACGCACAGCACCCACACTAGATAATTTAGCTGCCAACAAAAAATCCTCAGGGGTAAGACCCCGCAAAGGGCGACAGCTAATCATCTCAGCAGGGGAAGGGCCTATGGCAGGAGCCCCAAATGTGAACTTCACCGTGCAGTGATCGGACCAAGAAACCCGATCAATCCCGAGATCAGTGATCTCAAGCCCCAGTGAAAACACCAGGTCCAGCATGTGGCCATCCTGGTGAGTGGGTGCGGCAACGACCTGCGTCAGTCCAAGAGAGGACATACTCCGCAAAAAGTCGCCGCCGCATCTTTGATCACTATCATCCACCCAGACATTGAAATCCCCCAGAAAAGTACATATGGGGGATCCCAATGTTTCACCAGCAGTGAACTCGGCAAACTCCTGCAGGAAATTCTCCATCGGGCCAGAAGGGCGATAGACGAGGAAAATCCTGCAGCCCGCGCCGAGACCACCGTGGATAGCCACACACTCAAAAGAACCCGGAGCTTCCACTGGGTGCACGGTGAAGGTCAAGCTGGATCTAAAACAGATAGCTACACTGCCACCCCTACGATTCACTCTGGGACAGTGTACCACGGTATACCCGGGAGGGACCGCAGCCTCAAAAATAGGGCCTGCATCATCACCCACACCGGTCTCCATAATGCAAGCCAGGTCGACCGATGAAATCAAGGTGGCAACAATTGCCGTCTTGTTCCTGATTGACCTGGCATTGCACAACACTGCCCTCAGAGGATTGGAGGGTGGTGCCGCCCCACAGGCTACCTGGCCACCCGGACTGGTGGACTCCCTTGGGACGGGCACCAACCACGTCTGGCCTCTCCCAGATGCCCGTCGCAGCCCAGGGCACCTCCTGGACCTAAGGACCTCAATCCGACCATCACCCACAGCCTGATCACCTCGTTGCCAGTAATCAACATAACCCCCTACAATCCCCACTTCCTGACAACGTCTAGCAATAGTATCAGACACAGAAAGGGGGACAGAGGGGCGTAGACCACAAAGCAACGAGTGGCTATAGGTAATCCTAATCCCCATAGATCCTCCCACATAATTCTTAAACATTTCAGGTAAAAAACACAAGCTGCTATTTAAACACTATCAAATAGCACAAAATATCAACCTAACCGACATTAAACCAATAAAGACAATACTAAAATAAGCTTCACCTTAATATTTCTAAACAGAATTAAATAAGTAAAAATACCTGACTTAACACACATTAAAACATATCATAAGCAGCCCTTTTCTCTTCCCCATTTGCAGACAGATATTCCAGTACCGCCACTCACAACGCTCGCGCTTGTGAGCGGCGCTTCCCTTTATTCGCAGCAAAGTCTCCGCCCTCACGAACAGTCTGCTCATATAATTAAGGCTCCCCCATACTCACACCTCCAGCCCGATATCATAGGGCAAGGCAGCCTGCAGCACAGCCTCTCATGCCGTGCAAGTCTGCCACTGGAGGACCAACGAGCAATTTACAGGGAGGCAGTAACGTTTAGGCAGAAGAGAACTACAAATCCACATCAGCCGCTTACGAGTGGCGTTCCAATCCAGTGCACTCTATAGATATTACATAGACTCCAGTTTCTCATTTGCTATTAAAGTCTGAGAGACTCCAGTGTCACATTTGCTGCTAAGATGCAGTTCTGGGCAATGTCCAGAGCTCCTGGAGCTGTTAACCTGACCAAAACTCTAACCATCTGTCTCCTTTATATTTCTGTAGCCTCATAGGCATGCCTTTAATCTGTAAAAACAAGTAATTTGAGTAACAGTTTTCCATAAAGCTATAACGAAATTCTGGGTAATACTAGATAATAAGAGCGAAAACAACAAAAAGGTGACAGTCCTATTAAAATATAACCCCGGTTCCATTATGCAGGCGGTACGGGCCCGACACCCACAGTACTCTTCAGTGCTCTTACGCCTGTTACCCGTTTTACAGTTCTTCAATGAAATGCATGAAAGGCAGCCAGACTCCTACGAATTCATCTGATTGCAAGTGCAGATCTGCTGTCATTTTTTATTTTATTTATTTATTTAAAAGTTTAATCAGGAAGTACATACTGAGCTGACTCATTTCTAGATGTGTCCTGGGAGAGAGGGGAGTAGGAGATAGCCAACAATAATAATAAAAAAAAAACAACAAGGTAAAATACAGTAATAATAATAATGAGAAAAAAAAAGAATTTCCAGACAATAAATACCCTTAACTATTTCAACATCGTCCTCTAACTTTGGGCATTGTTTGGAGAACCAGCATCTTGTGATCTTGTGGTGGTCTTTCCAGTTGCTGCTAAGATACCCAGAAAAAACTTTTGATGGTCAGAGCATCTACATGGGAGCCAGATGCCCGACACCAGAATTTTAAAATCCAGAGGTCTGTCAGTATCTGCCATCGTACTGGGTCTGGGGCCCAGTGCCTGTCAAAAACATTGATCAGGCAGTTCCAGAATATATGGAAGCATGTGTCAGTTGCCCCACACTCCCTCCAGCATTTGTCATTGTGACCCACTGTATAGTGTTTGGTACATGAGGGGGTGAGGGAAAAAACAGCCCACCATCTCCTAATGAAACTCCTTCCAGTTATTGGATGAGGATGTACGGACACTCCCTCCCAGACCCCCTTGAATCCTTATGAGTTAAAACACAATCCATTCCCATGTTCCATGCCACCTGGCAAGAGGACAGCGCCCCCCCCCCCACTCTGGATATAACCTTGAACTAAGTGAGAAGTGTGTGTGTGTGTGTATATATTTATTTCTAGGATCGTGAATATGTTGTTCATCCACACTTGTTGTCATGTCCCTTTCCCTTTAAGGATCGCTGGAAGTCTTCAGGCTGGCTGCTCTCCCCACCTGGGTGGTATAATCTTGACTTCACCCCATGATGCCAGACCTTCCCTTTCACTGGAAGATACAGGTTGCCTTTATTGCTCAGCATTGCGTTGAGGCCTAGCCCACAAACCTTAGGATGTTCTGAAACTTCATCTAATTGCATTTGCGATCACGACTTTGTCTTGATTATGGAGACAAGTCTTCCCTCAGTTTCATCGGTGCCCTTGCGGCCAGAAGATGTCATGCACTGATCCTCCACTGCATTAAGTGTACTGTCTTGGTGTCGACCATGACATCTCAAAGTGTGATCTTTGCCTCGCCTTCCATCCTAATGTTCTCTACGAACGTCTAGCACACCTGAAACTGGGGAGGCCAGAGAAACGTAACCCTTCGGTGAAATCCAAGGAGGCTTGGGTGGGTGGTTTCCGCGGCTGTGGGATCCACCGAGCAATTGGAGCCAATGCAAGCATTTGAGAAGGGAGCGGCTCGTGCTGCAGAGTCCACTTGGAGCTTTTTTTTCCCACTCAACCTGTGCTCCACCTTCTCTGGTTCCTTCCGAGAGTTGTGCCAGTCTCTCCTGACTAAGGGAGAGGGTCCTGCGGGCTCGCACTCCTCTTGGTACCATACCCAGGAGAAGGACTCGTGACCATCTTTGTCCCAATGGAGACACTCTTGGGATCGGGAGAGATCTTGGTCCCAGAAATCGGCGGTCTCAACTTCAGTCGAGATTGCCTCCTCGGCCACTGACTTTTCGGCTTTGCTGTCTGGCCAGTCAATGATGTGGAAATCGTCTTCGATCCTATCGACCCTTTGTCGCTGACTCCGGTCGATGACTGTGGAGCGGACTCTAGTCCTTGTCTTCCTGGAGAGACCCAGCCTGTTGGGAATCCCATCGAAGAAGTGATCCCAGACCCCAGGAAGTCACCGGCCCTGCCAGCATCTCCTGAACGACCGAGTCGGCCTGTCCAATCTCGATCGAGGTCTAGGACCTCCTCGACTGACAGGCCGAGGAAGAGATGACGCCATCAGTCGTCTTCGTCCTCCTCGGTCAAGTGGTTCAAGTCCAGACGGACAATACCATGACCATGTACTACCTCAACAAACAGGGCAGTACGCACTCCCGTCTGCTTTGCAGAGAGGCGCTCCGCCCCTGGACACTCGTGAGCCATCTGGAGGCAGATCTCCTAGCTATCCATGTGGCAGGAGCCTCAAACCATCTTGAGGATGCTCTCAGCTGCTTCAAACAACATGAGGTCTTGCTGTATTCAGACGTAATGCAGTTAGCCCCAGCACTTGAACTGCCCCGGGGAGAAAAGCGTTAACTCTGTGCAGAAGCATAGAACGTTGAGCTTGAGCTCGGTTTTCAAACCTCTGTCTGTGGTACTTCCCAGTATAACCCTCAGATTCTTTACTCCGCCTAACAGTGAAGTCGCTCCAGAGATTTCCTCTACTCGGTTCGGTAAAAGAAAAAGCGTTCGGTTTAAACCGCATATTTTTTGTTATTTTCGGATTTCCAGTCTCTGTCTTCGGTACAGGTAGTATGTAGATGGGTAGTGCCTGTGTTATTTTGCTAAAAAGAGTGGAAATTGTCTTTTCTTTGGTTTCTTCCTGGTCGGTCCGGTTTGGAACCGACTTTGTTAAATTTAAATACATTTTTTCTCTTTCTGGGATTAGTGTAGTGTTCCGGTACCGATCAGTTTCAAAAGAACCGGACTTTTTGCTGGTTCTTTTAAAAAGCTCGTGACACGGTTTGTAACCGATCAGTTGTTTTATTACCCGGCTAGAAAGCTGCAATAGGGTAATTTGTTAGGTTGGCCATGTCTGAGAAACCCAAGAAGAAAACTGGTCCCACTGGGTTTCAACACTGTACGACCCCCACCTCATCTGTGTTTATTGTCTGGGGTTTGACTACCTCAAGTCAGACTGCAAATCTGTAAAAACTTTCCTAAATCCACTCTAGATAAAAGACTGAGTGGGCTGAAGGAAAGGGAGGCCGTGAAGTCCGTAGGTCCGGATGGCCAGCCCGGTTCGGTTGCGGCCAAACCTGAGGAGGTGCCTACTGACCTAGGCGATACCTCCTCGGGCAGAAGGACAGCTGAGGTTCCGTCAAAGAAAAAGCACAAGTCTGCCGGTTCGGATCCTGTATCCCACTCTCCAACCGCGGATGAAATAGCCAAAGTGATTTGTATTATCCAGTCGCTTAGACCGGTTCTGTCCGAACTGATACTGCCGGTTCGGCGGTCAGTTCGGTCGGATCTGTCTCCTCTGGATTATGACCCAGATGCTTATTATGAGAAGTGGGAGGGAGATGAAGACTGTCCCAGTGATGATGGCGATGATGATGAAGATGACAAAGGGGATCTGGATGTGCCCAGTGAACTGGACATCTCCCCAGACAGGTCCTCAGGTGTGTCTCCTCCCAGGCTCCAAGTCCCCTTCACACTTTTTGTTCTACAAAAAGGTGGCACAAACCCTGCAGCTTCCCTTGGGTGAAGCCACAGAGGAGGAAGAAGAGCCTGATTTTGTGGAAATGATGGACATCCCAGAGTCCAAAAGGCTGTCTATTCCTCTTCATAAATCTTTGGGGAAACAGACACACAAAATTTTACAAACCCCTAATTCAATACCTCCTGTGGATAAGAGAAAGGACAGGAGGTATTCGTGATCAGGCTCAGCTGCGGAGTTCCTTTATAGTCACTGCAGCCATGTTGGAGTAGTGCAGGCTGCAGCCTGTGACAGGGCTAACATTCCTTTGGCTTCACACCCCCCGGATAAGGACTCCAGGAAAGTGGATGCCATGGCCAAAAAAACAGTATTTGGCATCCTCTTTGGGACTCTGGCAGGCTACTTATATGGCCTACACAGCCAGGTAACAGAAATCCAGATGGGATACGGTTCTGGAACTGGCTAAACAGATTTCTACCCAGCTAGCCAAGGAGCTGGAGGTGGTGGCTGCTGATGGAATTGAGGCATCCAAAATGCAATTTCATGCTGCTGTGGACTCCAGTGATGTGGCATCTAGAGTCATGGCTACATCTGTGTGTCTCAGAAGACATGCTTGGCTCAGATGTACTAGCCTTTCACAGGATACCCAGACTAAGGCTATGGATTTTCCTGTAGTAGGTAACTCTCTGTTTGGGGAGCAGACAGAGGCTTACATGAAGAAAATGGATGAATACAGGACCACGTACAGGAGTGCACAGGCCAAGGAAAGGCAAGCCACTCCACACAAGCAGCAGTCTAGGGGCAGGGGCAGGCGCTTTCAAAGGCCTTTTTACCAAGCCCAGGCTTCCTTTCCCTTCCCACAGAGGGGGTTCTTCAGAGGGAGGGGGTAGGAGGGGGATGGGCAGGGCTGCACCCTCCTCCTCTCAGTCTAAGGCTCCTGCCAAGCAGACACCCTGATGTGTCAGCCCGGGTCGACTTCCCATTTCCAGTAGGAGGCAGGCTGGCTTACTGCTTCCAGGCCTGGAAGTCTGTGACCTCAGACAAGTGGGTCCTGGAAGTAGTAAGCCAGGGACTGGCCCTCGGCTTCAAAAAATTTCCAAAAAGGGCCAAGTCTTTTCCACCTGCATCAGTCTCAGAAACCCTTGCCCTAGAGGCAGAGGTTTCCTCTCTTCTAGCTCTCAGAGCTATAGAGAAAATTCCTACTCAGCATAAGGGAAAAGGACTGTATTCCAGGTACTTCCTTACCCCAAAGAAAACAGGGGAGTGGTGACCCATCCTAGACCTAAGGTATCTGAACAAACACATTTCAAAGCCCAAATTCAAAATGGTAACTCTGGGAATAATCCTTCCCTCTCTAAGGCCATGGGATTGGCTAGCATCTCTGGACCTCAAGGATGCCTACTTCCATATTCCTATCAGGTGCTCCCACGGAAACTACCTCAGGTTTGAGTTGCCTTCAGGCCATTACCAATTCAGAGCCATGCCATTTGGCCTAACATTAGCTCCAAGGGTGTTCATAAAGTGCCTTGCAGTAGTGGTGGCTTACCTCAGAAGACAGGGTATCACCATCTTCCCGTATCTAGACGACTGGCTTTTAGTGGGTCAGTCACCTTTACAGGTCAAGTCAGCTCTTTAAACTACCCAGGACCTACTCAGCTCCCCTGGGGTTTCTTCTCAGTCTTCCAAAGTCTGTACTCAAACCAGTTCAACTTCTCACCTTTATAGGCATAGAGTTGGACACTGTACAAGCAAAAGCCTTTCTTCCCCTGGCAAGGGTAAAGGCCCTAGTGTATCTCGCTTCTTCCTTTCGACCTCTGGTCTCGCCCAGCAAGACAGTTCCTCCAGCTCCTGGGTCACATGGCAGCTTCCACAGCAGTAGTGCAGGGAGCAAGGTTCCAGATGAGGGACATTCAGTTTCATCTGAGGTCTTTTTGGTCTCAAAAGAAGGATTCACTTACCAAACTGATTCCAGTGACTCAGACTCTGGTCCAAGCTTTCCAGTGGTGGCTGGACAAGGACAACCTCAGACAAGGGGTTCCATTTCTCCCTCAAGTCCCAACAGTAGTTCTAACTACGGATGCTTCTCTTCTAGGGTGGGGAGCCCACCTGGGAGCCCTGACAGCTCAAGGGCTCTGGTCTCCACAGGAGTGTCTCCTTCATATCAATCTCCTGGAACTCAAGGTAGCTTTCCTAGCCCTGCAGAGCTTCTCGGATTCAGTCAAGGGCAAGGTGGTCCAAGTCAGAACGGACAACACCACCCCAATGTGGTACATCAACAAGCAAGGAGGCACTTGGTCCTCAGCCTTGTGCATGGAAGCCATGAGGCTGTGGTCTCTGGCCTATTCTCTTCAGACTTCTCTGGTAGCAGTCCACCTTCCGGGGAAGGACAACGTACTAGCAGATGCTCTGAGCAGAATTTCACAGGGACACCACAAATGGTCCCTGGATCCTCACATTCTGAAGGTCGTCATCTCCAGGTGGGGCACTCCAGAAATAGATCTCTTTGCAGCACTGGACAATCATGAACTTCCTCTGTTTTGTTGCAGACCTCCAGTCCTGGGACGGTTCCCCAGGATGCTCTCTTTTTGGACTGGAAGGGCAGGTTTCTCTATGCCTTCTCTCTGCTGTTCAGAGTTCTGATCAAGATCAGAACTCGACCCTGCACGGTGATACTGGTGGCTCCAGATTGGGCCAGACAGCCTTGGTATCCTCTACTGCTGTCCTTGTCAGTGTCACATCCCCTGTCTCTGCCCAGGACATACAATCTGCAGTCCTCCTCCCAGGGGCAGATCTGGTACCCCAATCTCCAGTCTGTCCATCTCAAGGCCTGGCTCTTGAAGAGTTAGAATATGCAGCTCTACATCTTTCTCATGGAGTTCTGGGTATTCTGAAGGTCTCTAGGAAACCTTCCACTAGAAAAACCTACAACCCCAAATGGAAAAGGTTCTGTATTTGGTGCTCTCAGAAAGGCATCCTGCCCGATTCTGCAGACATTTCCACAACCTTAGACTATCTAGTTCATCTCAGTGGTTTAGGCCTTAGGCCTGCCACTCTGAAGGTTCATCTAGCAGCTGTCTCTGCATTCCTCTCAGCAGGGAAGGGCTCTTCCCTGGCATCTCGTCCTGTTTTCAGAAAGTTTTTCAAAGGTCTGGTTCACATTAACCCTCCCTTTAGGGAGCCCACTCCACCTAGGGATCTTAATGTCTGCATAGCTCAGCTAATGCAGCCACCCTTTGAACCTCTGGCTTCCGCCGAGTTGAAGTACTTGACCTGAAAAACTGTGTTTCTGATAGCTATTACTTCTGCCAGGCGGATTAGTGAGTTACAAGCTCTGTCAGTGGAACCTGACTTCATCTCCTTCCATAGGGACAAAGTGGTCCTCAGAACCAATAGGAGGTTCTTGCCCAAAGTGGAATCAGATTTTCATCTGAACCAGTCTATATGTCTCCCTGTGTTTGTCACTGACCATTCTTCTTCAGGTGAAAGAAGGTTACACAGTCTGGATGTTAAGAGGGCCCTTAGCTACTATATTGAGCATACTAAGGCACATAGAAATGACTGTCTTCAATTGTTTCTCACTTATGGTGAAGTGGGAAAAGGTAAGCCTGCCACTAAGAGAACTAGTACCAGGTGGATTGTTTCTTGTATACAATTTTGTTGTGACAAGTTGGGTAGGACGCCCCCTTCAGGCCTGAGGGCTCACTCGACCAGGGGGTACAGCTACTTCTCTAGCTGCAGCCAGAGATATATCTTTGTTAGAGATCTGTAAAGCAGCCACCTGGAAAACAGTACATACTTTCACCAAGCATTACTCCCTGGACATCCAGGCTAGGAGTGATGCTAGGTTTGGTACAGCAGTACTGCAGAGTCTCTTCCCAAAGTAAGTTCTGCATTCCCTCCTCCATAGGGAACTGCTTGGTAGTCTGCATTATGTCAGAATACAGCAAGACTTCATGTTGTTTGAAGAAAAAATTTCTCACCATAATAATGTTGTTTGTTCTAATGGAGTCTTGCTATATTCAGACCTCCCCCCTGCCTCCCCTCTCAGAACCTGGTTTTGGGAAGTGGGCTGGCAGGTACAGTGTTGCACCTCAGGTGTGTACCTTGTACCCTTTCTCTTGGGTGGGGTAGATGTTGTTGTTATTTTTTCTGGTGTCTTACTTAAATGTTGTCACTACCTTTCCTTCTTGGGTTCTCGACTTGAGTCTTTTGGGGTCCAAAAAGAAATATTTTGCCCCTTTGACTATATTTTGAACAATTTCCATACTTTAGTAGACTAGTTAGTTAGCTCCTAAGAATCTAATGGTTACACTGGGAAGTACCACAGACAGACGTTTGAAAACCAAGCTCGAGCTCAACATTCTATGATTCTGCAGAGAGTTAACTCTTTCCTCTCCGGGGCAGTTCAAGTGCTGGGGCTAACTGCATTATGTCTGAATACAGCAAGACTCCACTAGAAGAAACAACATTACTATGGTGAGTAATTTTTTCTTGGGTGAGACATCCCACGAGTGGTCTCTTCATCCAGAGGTAGCTTACAGCCTGTTCTCCTGTTGGGGCAAACCGCTGGTGGACCTGTTTACCTCCATGGAAAACACCAAGCTGAGGCTGTTTCATGCTCGCCCCCCTCAGCAGGGCTTGCTGCAGGGGGATGCCTTCTCGAGGCCATGGACCCCAGGCCTCCTCTACGCCTCTCCCCTCCATTTCCCTTGATCCACAAGGTGTTACTCAAGGTGAGGAGGGACAAGGCGAAGGTGATCCTGGTAGCCCCAGACTGGCTGTGCCAGTTCTGGTATCCAGATCTTCTCAGCCTCAGCTGCAGGCCCCCAGAGCGGCTTTGCACATGCCCGGACCTGATTTTCATCAGTCAGGGTAAGATATTCCATCCGGACCTTCAATCCCTGCACCTCACAGCCTGGTACTCGAGCGGCTAGAGTTCCAGGTTTTGGGTCTTTCCGAGGAAGTCCTCACCGTGGTGGAGGCATCCAGAAAGGAATCAACCAGGAAATGTTACGCCTTCAATTGGAAAAGGTTTTCCATTTGGTGTCAGGGCAAGGGCCTTGACCCTCTGTCCTGTCTGGTGGCTAACATTCTTGACTGCTTTTGGTCTCTCTCCAAAGGGGGTCTTTGGTCATCGACCCTTAGGATGCACCTGGCAGTCATCTCTGCTTATTGGGCATGGGCCGGTCAGCCGACGGTGGCACAGGAGACAGTGGTCGGGCGCTTTTTCCAAGGCCTGGACCACATATCCGCTCCGGTGTGTGAACCTCCACCTCTGTGGGATCTACTGCTGGTACTGGCAAAGCTCATGGGCAAGCCATTCGAACCAATGCACAAGTGTGAACTGTCATACTTGTCGTGGAAGACGGCCTTACCGGTGGCTATCATGTCTGCCAGAAGGACAGGGGCGCTCCAGGGGCTTTTGGTGGACTCCCCTTATCTGGTTTTCCACAGGATATGGTTGTCCTGTGCCCCCACCCGAAATTCCTTCCGAAGGGGGTGTCAGAGTTTCACCTTAACCAGGTATTAACTCTGCCGGTATACTACCCCAGTTACACCTCAGAGGCCGAGTACAGGCTCCATACTTTGGACCTGAGACGTGCTCTCTCCTGTTATAAGGAGAGGACTGCAGAAATTCGGGGAGTGGTTCACCAGCTGTAGTCACCTACATTGAAGCTGCTTCTGGCAGATCTGCAGCAAAGCGGACTATTGCAAGATGGATTACATCATGCATAGGTCTGTATTACAGGTCGGCGGGCAAGGAGCCTCCCAGAGCGATAACAGCACTTTCTACCCGCCATACTGCTGCATTAGTGGCTGCTTTCAGGGACATCCCTATCCAGGAAATCTGCCGGGCTGCTACCTGGAAGTCAGCAAACTCCTTTATCACCCATTACCACATCGACATCGAGTCACAACGGGATGCTGGTTTTGGGGCCTCAGTTCTCCAATCTCTGTTCCCTAAGTAGGGGGTGTGCGTCTTGCCTCCCTCCTCCTGGAGAACTGCTAGGAGTCTGCCAACAAGTGTGGATGCACAACATATCCACGCTCCTAGAAGAACAGGTTACTCACCTATAACAGTAGTTCTAGGAGTGATATATGTTGTTCATCCACACGGACCCACCTGACCTCCCCGGCTGTGGACGCACAAACCTGACTTCCAGTGGGCTAAGATCTGGCGTCATGGAGTGGAGCTAAGGATTATACCACCCAGGTGGGAGGGAGGGAGGAGCCAGCTTGAAGAATTCCGGTGATCCTCCTTAAAGGGAAAGGGGACATGCCAGCAAGTGTGGATGAACAACATATGCCACTCCTAGAACTACTGTTACAGGTGAGTAACCTGTTTTTCCATGTAAATAACGCTATGCTTCAGCTGCCGTCTGAAAATCGATTGCACTAATGAACTGTACAGTTAACAAATAGTACCCCAGACAATACGGGTGCACGTAACAAGTTTATTATATTACGACAAAACCTTGAAAGTATTGGCACCATATAAAAAAGTTTATCATAGCACAGCATTACAACTGGTTAATTCCTTAGTCATCTGAGTATTCTCATTTGTATGAATATTGTGCAAGTGGACTTGTTTAAAATGTGCTGTATTATTCACAAAATAAAGCTGTCATCACCTGGCTGGTTCAGTTTTGTTTTGTTAGAAATCAGCATACTGTAAGCTTGTACATGCTGGCAATCAATGTATAAATTGATATAAAAATTATTTTAAATACAAAACTTGTGTGCTGTGGGTTGAGGCACTGGACACCACACCTCATGCTATGCCCGCAACCAGGGTTCGGGAGCGATCCTGGGTTGCCCGGGGGGGGGGAGAGAAAGGAGCTGAATTGAACAGCCACTGGCAAGCTCTCCTCTCCTGAGGAGGGTTTCCTGTGGCTCCTGGCACAGCAGCGGCACCCAGTGGTGACTGGAAGCCTCTGCATTCGGAACCACTTGAGATGGATTCAGGAGGAGACTGAGGCCTACAGGAGTTGTGCGGGAGCGTGCAACTTGGCATGCTGGTATCATTGTACGCCCTCCTCCTCAGGAAATGAAAACAAGGGAAAAGGCTCTGGTACTCGGGAAGGCGAAGGTGAGTCCAGTGGACGGCCCCCACGCTCATTGCCGGGTCTACCTCAGCCAGCCTCCGAATCTCCTCCTCACGCCCTACTAGATTATAGGTAGAGTGCCAGAGGAGTAGGCGGTCCCACCTCAGGGGCTCAGAGCCGGGGGGTTGGTAGTGGGGCGAGGAGAGAGCCTGGGACAGAGGCTAAATCTGGGGAGACCTCAGGCGGAGTGGGAGTTGGCTGGTCCGAGAAACCACACTGGAGGGAGTACTAAGGGGCCAGAGAGGAGCATAAAGAAAGCTGGGGGGAAGGGGAATATAAAACTTGTGCAATTAAATAAATCTCCACGTTATTTAATAAAGCAGTAAAGTGCAAAACGGGGCACTGTGAAGCTCTAAAGCCATAAATCCTCATTAAGTTTATTGTTCAGAAACAGAGCGCACATATAACACGATCGGGGAGAGGAGGGCAAAGCCCAGTAAGGAAAGAGCAGTAATGTACAAAGGATGATTGGCTGCTCCTTTTGTATTTCTTTCATGGCAAGAAGATCAAGGTGGAAGTAACGCCCTATTGTGAACTGTATGTGCGGCTTGTTTCTGTTAATAAAGGCAAAGTGGGGGGGGCACAGATGATAAGAGCAAGGAGAGGGAAAAACATAATGGGGTAGAAACTGTCAGACACAAGAAACACATACACAACAGGACATTGCTTCCACCTCGATCTTGCCAGCAGCAAGCAGAATTTTAGAAGTCAGCTTGTCATGAAAGAAACCCAAAAAGTACTGTATTCTTGACAGAGCAGCCATTCATCATTGGCTGTATTATTGTGCTGTATATGGAAGAAAGGGAAATATGGACTGCACTATGAATGTTTTGGTACAACTATTGTGAGTGTTACAGGTAGCCAGGGGGCTGTGTTTTGGCTGTCACATACTAAGTTTTGATTATCTAATTGAATTAGATAGCTGATGATGTTTGGTGATCCAGGAGTGTGTGTTTTTATCAGAATTAATACAGCGTACCAGTGGGACAGACCAAGTTATAACATGACAGGGGATCACATTCTTTTTTTATGCATCTCCCCCCTCGATCTTGCCAGCAGCCCGCTTGCCATAAAATAAAGTGCAAAGTGCACAGTTTGCCCCTGTCGCTGATGCCTGAAAAACTGAAAAGGATTGGGCGGCTGATGTGTGATTATTAGCGATTGCTAATATATGCCAGATGCCGGGAGCGCGAAAATTTCCGGGCATGAAATGTATTCATTCTACAGTATCTGTTTACTGTACAGTACCACTCAATTTTAGCTTTATATTTACCAAGTATACTGTCTTAAGAATAGAACATCTCCCTGGGCAGACTGCAGTCCAGTCCAGTCCAGTACAAAGCAGAACAATGAACTGGAAGGCCCAGGTTTGAATCCCACCACTGCCACTTACTATATACTAACATACTAAAATGCCAGCAGAATAGGCCTAACGGTCTTTCGTGTCTGCTTGTTTGGTCAGTCCCCAACCTGGGTGCTGACCTTGCTGTCCCCCTTGCCTTCTCTGGCTTCTCCCTTCCCAGTTCCGGATATTCTTGCTGCATTGGATTTTGCTTCCAGAACCCTTCCCCTGTACCTGTCCCACCCCCTCTTGAACCCCTCCACTGTCTCTGCCTCCACCAGCCCCTAGGCAGTGCATTCCATGGCTCCACCACCCTCTCAGTGAAGTAGCACCTCCTCCTTTCTCCCCTGAATCTTCCCCCCTCCAGCTTCCAGCCATGCCCTCTAGTGGCCCCTTCCTCCTTCCTTCGAAGCACTCCGACTGTTCCTCCCCTATTTACCCTCTTCATGTACCTAAAGACCTCTTTCATGTCCCCCCGGTCCCTTCTCTCTTCCAGTGTGTACATATTTAGCTCTTCGAGCCTCTCCTCATAGGTCCTGTCCCCCAAGCCCCAAATCATTTTGGTTGCCTCCTCTGGACCCTCTTCAGGAGGTTAATGTCCGCTTTAAGTGTGGCCTCCAAACTGCACGCAGTACTCAAGGTGCGGCCTCACCAAGCAGTTATACAGAGGGAGTATCACTTCCTCCTTCTGGAGTGATCCTAGCGATGCATCCCAGCATCCTGTTGGCCTTGGCTGCTGCCCTCCTACAAGTCTCTGAGTTGTTCATCTTGACATCCACCACCACCCCAGGTCCCTTTCAGCCATCGAGACTTGTAGCATCCCCCAGGGTGTACATTGACCTGGGTTTCTGGCCCCTAGATGGAGTACCTTGCATTTCCCTGCATTGAACCTCAGCTTCCACTTTCTAGACCATCTTTCCAGAGCCTCCAGGTCCCCTGTAGGGCCACCCTCCCTCCTCCCCATCCACCACGCCCCCAGTTTGAGTCATCTGCAAAGAGACTCATCTCCTCCTGATTCCTGTCCTTATGTCAGATCGTGAGGCGTTGAACAGAAGGGCCAGGACTGATCCCTGTGGGACCCCACTAATGACCCTCCTTGGGGATGAGACTATCCCACCAACTCGACCCTCTGGGTCGGTCCTGGAGCCAATTGCCTATCCATCTGATCATCTGGTTTCCCACCCCCATTTCTCCCAGCTTATCCAACAGGCCCACGTGAGGGAACAGAGTCAAATGCCTTGCTGAAGTCCAGAAAGAGGACATCCACTGGTCTACCCAGGTCCAAGGCACTTGTCACCCAGTCATAGAACTCCACCAGGTTTGTCTGACATGATTTCCCGGGATGAATCCATGCTGTCTATCGTCCAGGCACCCTGACTTATCCAGGTCCCCCTAGCCTCTCCTTGACAATGCCCTCCATCACCTTGCCCACCACCGAGGTCAGGCTGACAGGCCTGTAGTTCCCTGCCACCTCCCTTGATCCCCTTTGTGATAGGCACTATATGCGCCACCTTCCAGTCTTGGGGCACCACCCTGTCCTCAGAGAGATGGTGAAAAGCTCTGCCAGGGGTTTGCCAGGACATCCATAAGTTCCTTCAGCACTCTGGGATGTAATTTATCCGGCCCCGTGCTTTCTCCGTCTTAAAGGGCTGAGGCTTCCCTCACTCTCTCAGCTGTGATTTCCACTTCCGGTACTCCTTCTCCCTGCTTAGCCCTCCCCCACCTGCCAGTGATACCTCCCCTCTCCCCAGACCTGCCCGATCGGTGAGGTCCCCCCTCCTCAGTATCTCTGTCTCCTCCCATGTATGATGCAGCACCCTCATTTCCCTGAGTGAAAACTGAGGTGAAGTACTCATTTAGTACCTCAGCCTGCTCCCCGGGTCTTGTGCCCATCCCCCCTGATTTAATCCTGCTAATCTGCCCTTCACCCTTCGTTTTTCCCCAATGTATCTAAAGAACCCTTGTTCCCTCCTAATTTCCCTGGCCAGGTTCTGCTCCTTCCTTGCCTTAGCCGCCCTCACCACTCTAGTGGCCCTTCTAGCCATCAGCTCATACTCCCTCGATCCCTTTCACTCCTTGAGCACTTGAATTGCTTTATAGGCTGCTTTCTTCCCCGCACTGACCTCCCTGGCCACCAACAGGGTTTTGGCCCCACCGCATTTTCCTCTTACTCTTGCACAGGTGCTGGTAGCATCCTGCACCCCTCTCCTGATGATTTCCCACCTACTATCAGCGTCCATGTCTGACCCAATCCCATCCAAATGCTCCTTAAGGATCCTTCCCATTTCCTTAAAATCCGCCCCCATGAAGTCGGTTACTTCTGTCTTTGTGCAGCCTTCTACCCCTCCTAGGTCCAGGCAGAACCAGACCATGGCATGGTCACTCCCCGCCAATGGGTCCCTTACCTCCAGGCCCCCAATCTGGTCACTGTCTGCCAGGACCACATCCAGTACCCGTGCCTCCCTGGTCGGTTCCCTCACCTGCTGAGTTAGGAACGCGTCTTGAAAGACATCCAACAGCCTCTGTTCCCTGGTCACAGAGGATGTCATAGTCTCCCAGTCTGACCTTGGTCAAGTGAGTTGACCTCCCTAAGTGTCAAGTCTTCAGATTCCTAGCTGTAAAACTGTGGGAAAAGCAGGACCCCATTGCAAACAAGATGTTGCATATCCATTAAGCTATTCTAGGTAAATAACCTGTTTTAAAGTTTAAAAAAATAAATAAAAATAAAAAAAGTCCCCAGCGGGGTAAACATTTCTGGATGGTGAATAGAGAGGCCATCCTTTCATCTTGTAAATCCCCTCAACCCAACCCCAGTGCTGATGAGGTTACGTCTGCTGTGATTATAAATATGGGCTTACAGGTTGTGGGAACGAGTATTTTGGATTATAAACTAGTAGGAGGGTACAAGGAACCAGCCATAGATTTAGGTATAATAAATGCACGGTGATGCATTATCAGCAGTTGTGCTGATCCATGTGTGGCGAATGTACGTATGTGGATCACGCTGTACCCGGACTGTTTAGAACAGCGGTGTTATCGTATGTTAATGAATCTAGAAAAAAGTTCCATCAAAATGTGCAAACCAACAAGAACAGCACTGGAAGGGGGTACTAGATATTGAAAACTACATGTTAGAAGAATCTGATCTTGTTACTAAATATTTCTCCACTGGATATGCAGCAGTGTGTGTATACTGTATACAAACCAAATAATGTAAAGAAAGAGACCACATCTGCTGCTCTTTAGGTGCGGTTCCCAGTGCAGCAAATCCAGCAAGATGCTAAGCATATTAGAGTAGGGCTAGTGATCGCCATGGCAACTCGGCTTGTTCTGTGTAACATGGCTCCACTCTGCCAGCCAAAACACTTAGTAGTAGGGCCAAACCAATTTCACTGGCTGAATTGTGCAAATAATGATTAAAACGAATCAATAACCTTTTTCATAGTAATCCATACGGCTGAGTTTGCTGCAGTAGCTCTTGATTTCAAAGTAGGGAGGTTCAGAAGTGACACTTTTGCAGATATTGAGGGATTTTTTTGTGATTTAAAAGGTTAAACAATCAACTAGAATACATATGACCTGCATGTAATAACAGGTCACAGTTCAGGGCATTTTAAAGCAACGGTGAAAGGAATATATTAGGTGGCATGGCAACAGAGGTTTAGATGATTTACTGCTAGCTTCTTCAACCTGGTTGTATTGTTATCTAAAATTGTAGTAATGCCATGCACAGACCAGTCTCTCTCTCCCCCAACACCTCAAAACTAACCGACTGGAACTCAAAGGGCTAGCTTACATCTCAAAAGAGGGTTTGTCTCTGTGACATCTGTAGCGCAGAGTGGTTATTTACATCTGTAATTTAAAGGGTATATTTACATTATTATTTGAGTTTTTGTGACCAGGTAAGTCCACTGAGACAATTATCGTCCCTCTTTCAGGGTCGACCCCGGAGTCAAGAAAGGTTATGCAGAGGCAGTGCAGTGTTACAGGAAAGCAAAATCCAGGTAGCAAAAATAGAACAGCATAAGAATACATACAATAATATGACAAAGCATGGGAATGTACACCTCTATAAAGATATTTACAAGGCATATACATTAGAGACTAAGGCTGTAGAACTAAATGTCAACAGAAAGATAATGTGTACGGGGGGGGGCCAGGTAAATGAGCAGGAGGAAAAAGAGGATCGGGATAGGGGCTAGGTTAGGGGTCAGACAGGAGTGGGACTAGGAAATGAGTAGAGAGATGAGTCAACAGCAGATGCAGGAGCAAGAAATAGAGGCTGAGAGAGAGGCAAACAGTTGAGATTGAAACATAGGGAGAGAGGAACAAGACAGGATGGAGGAGGAAGCGAGCTCCAGTAGCGTGAAAGAAGACCTACGAGCGATGACTAGGCGTAGTTTCGGTTTCATGAGAAGGGGGAGTGAAGCAGATCAGAGGGAACACGGGGCGTGATGTAGGTGTATAATCTCACTAAGGCAGGGAGGTATGAATTTGTTGATGAGCTTGAACATAAAACTCAGGGAGGAATGCTTCAGTTTAGCTTCATATGGTAACCAGCCCGGAGAGGTGAGGACATCACAGTGGTGAGAGTGGGCATGAGCCCCCAAGGCAAACCTTCCCAGCCTATGGTAAGCCTGGAAAAAGAGAGACGGGGAGGAGGAATTTGTTGAGAGCTTTAAAGGAGGACCATAAGTTAGGAGAGGAATAAGGGAAGAAGAAGCAATCTTAAAGCAGGAGGCCGAGGTAAGGAATGGATGGACCCGATAAGAGTCCTAGTTTCTGGTTCAGAAATTTAGCGACGATGGAGACGTGTGTTAAGGGAGAGTGTGGCGTCTTAAGGTGATGCCCAGGTATTTAAAGGAATGTACAGACTCAAGGGTGTCACCATTGAGAGAGGTTATCCTAAGTGAGGGGAGAATATGCTTGGAGGAGGGTCGGTGGATAAACAATATACTTTTCATTTTTTTCGTATTAAGAACAAGATGATTTCGGCTGAACCAGCCCTCAAGGGAAGCAAAGTCGGAGGCAAGATCTTTATTAATCAGATCAGTATCTGGAGAGGAGCGATAGATGATAGTATCATCTGCATAGAGGTGTACAGAAGCCACTCCACCGAAGCTGGGTAGGTCATTGATAAAAAGTGAGAACAACATTGGATCCAGAATGGAGCCCTGTGGAATGCCATGAGTTATGGGCCTTAGAGCCACAACAGAACTAGCCCACGTGACTCTTTGGGAATGGCTGGACAGATAGCTTTTGACACAACTCTAAATACTGGTGTCCAGACCCAGGACATGAAGCTGATGGAGCAGAAGACCTTGATTGACCAGGTCAAATGCTTTAGTGAGTTTGAAGATGGCACCTGTGGCATGACCTTGTTCCATAGCCTGGTAGATGTCCATGGTCACTTTTATCAGGACAGTAAGGGTACTGTGTTACCTTCTGAAGCCGTGTTGATATGGGGAAAGTAGATTGTGATGTTCCAGGTAGTCCAGGAAGTGGTTATACACTATATGTGCTTGAATTTTAGCCAGCGGACAGAGGATGGATATGGGTCAAAAGTTTTCAACGACAGTATTAGACCCCCCATGCACCGGAACGACTACCGCCACCTTTCATTTACCTGGAACAGTGCTAGAAAGGAAAGACCAGTTGAACATGTCGCGGATGGGGCGAGCAAGGGCTGGAGCACCCAGCTTAAGAAATTTTGGCTCGAGGGAATCATGGCCTGGAGAGCTCTCTGTTTTTAAGTTAGAAAGAAGCTTCTGCACCTCTTTGAGGGAGGCCAACTTCAGGTGGAAGGCAGGTCGACCCCCAGTGGAGCTAAGTGGGGATTGGGCTGGAGGGGGAGAAGAGGAGTTAAGGAAGAGCGATGTATGTTTATGTAGATCAGTAAAACATTATTAAATCTGGCCGCAATGAACGCAGGGTCAGCAAAGGTGGTGCCGCTAGCAGTGATGGAGTTTGGGATTTCTGCAGCCTTCCCTTTTACCAGGGAATTAACTTGCCTCCAGAATACCTTAGGGTTGCAAAGGTGTTCGGTTTGTAGAGATTTGAAATGGAGGCATTTGGCTTTATGGAGAGAATTCTGCACTTGTTTCTGAATTGTCTATAGACTTGCCAATCTGAAGGGTGTCCACTCATTTTATAGGTCTGCCACGCATTGTCATGGAGGGACATAAGTGTCCTGATTTCTTTAGTGAGCCAAGGAGCCTTGACATCCTTGGATCTACATTTTTTCTGGGGACATGGGTAACAACAATTCTCATGAAAGTAGATATAAAGAAATCCAATGCGATATTACTGTAAGGGAGGATTTTAATGGGGCACCAGTCAGTGTCATTATGGTGGTAAAAAAGTTGTTTACATTGAAACATAGACATGTCTGAACCAGGAGATTTTGGGAGGGGGTTGGGACAATTGTTTCTCCGGACACAGAAGGTGGGGAATGGTCACTTTTATATAGTCAGAAAGGACACCCACGACTTTGATCTTATGAGGTCAATTAGTGACCACCCAATCAAGTAGAGTATGTTTTCCAGACTTGATGTTGAGATGCATCGGATCCTTAAGGAGTTGAGCAAGGTTGAAGTCAGAAAGTGATGCACGCAGTTTGTCTGCGTCAGGGTGGAGCCAGTGTATATTGAAGTCGCCATAAAGTATAAGGTCATGGCAGGGGAGGTTGGCTTATGCACACAACAGTAAGTTTCTTGGCATTTCTGAGGGTTAAGGAAATGAAAAGGGATTCAGCATTAGACGAGCCTGTGTCAAGATCGGGGAGTGCGATGTCCATATCAGATCTAGAGTGGATAAGGACACCTCCACCCCTCTTTCCCAACCTATCTTTTCTGAAACGGTTATACTCGGGTAGTGCAACCTCATGCTGCTTAATAGCTGGTTTGAGCCAAAACTCTGATATACATAAAATGCCTGGAGTCCTCTGCAAAGCCCATGCCTCGCGTTCAGCCATTTTTGGGCGGAGTGTACAAATATTCATATGTGCAAATTTTAGGCCTTTTATCATTGGTATGGAGGTACTAAGAGTGGTTTGGGCAGGGGTAGGGTGAGTGGGCCCAGGATTAGGCTCAATATCTCCGGCATGGGCCAGAAGGAGGAGGACAGATAGATGAACCCAGGATGAGGCACAGAAAGAGAGCATTTCTAGGGCTACTGTGACATTGAGTATACATAGACATTTGTGAAGCCAGAGCCCAAGGAGAGCAGTGTCAGACTTAGGAAGACATGGAATATATAGGAGCTCACAAGAGGATTCCAGCCAGATGTGACATGGGGGGGGGGTCCTGTTAGAAGAAGGGTAGTTTAAGGTGACAGCAATAAACTGATCAGCACAGCAACAGAGAAAAAGAAGGCAGGACAGAGAGACAGGCTAATAGATGTTACCCATGACAGAGGCACACAAGAAAGAACTCAGGAAATAAGATGGGGTGTGGCAGAAGATGGAAGGGCCACTAGGGTACAGAGGAGGAAAAACTCCTGACAAAAGAGATAGGAGTCAAGGCAAGGAGTATCAAACAACAGGGAAAGGGGTTGAGGAAGAAAGGGATGACTAAAGAGTGAAACTAGGGAAAGACCGTAGGTATAGGTCAGAACACAGTAACTCCTGGGCACAGAAGGGAACCTTGAGGAAGTGACAGCAGGAGAAGAATTAGGAAAAGAGCAGTCCTAGGGGAAGGGACAGGAAATCAACATTTCAAACAGGAGAATAGCACTGCAATCAGTATAGAAACAGAGTCCGACACGAGTATGAATAAGTTAGCACACGAAGGGAGTCAGCTGTCAACAGTCGACTATAGGTTAGATAGCACCAGCCAATGGAGAAGGATAGGGTGGGGCTAAAAGTGTATTTAAAAGAGAACTAAAGTAAATATTTACAAAAAATATGTTGAGCAGAATGTTTTGATTTGTAGGTGTACTCCTAGTAAGTCTTTACCTTTACATGTTGAAGGGATATTTTTTTTCTAAATTTGCTTGCTGGTTTTATGGCCCCTGGGGATCTCCATATTTGCATTCCTAATGGCCTTTCTTGATCTTACTTTGAGTGGGAGCTCTTGCAGCAGGCTATAACCATTAGGACCAATGCCTCAGGCCTTGGGACCCACCGGAAAAACTTATCTAGCAGTACCCAGCAGGGACTGCCCCTGACATCGGCTCCACCCAGACATCGGTCACGCCATAAAAGGGGGCGGACCCCGGCTCCACCTCGGTTCATTTCCCGCCACGACCCGCTCATGTTGGGAGAATCTTGGTGCTTGCTTCCAGCAGTTCCAGTGAATTTCTTCAAAAATTTCTTTTTCCTCGCCTTTGTATTTCATCCATCTTATGTCTTCGGCGTCATCGGTCTCTTCTTCTGGGTCTAAGGAGACTAAATGCGCCTCTGGCCGCCAGATCCCATCAAAGGACGGCCATGCAAAGTGTCTTCTGCTTGGGACTAGACCATGACAGTGCAGTTTGTAAGATCTGCAGAGGCTTCACCAGCAGGACGCACATCCGACACTTGAAGGCCCTCAAAGCCCACCTGTTAGAACACAAATGGATGTCCTGCAAACTTCAGAGAACAAAGGAAAGTAGCGGGACAAGTTCCTTAAGCGGTCCCGAGACAAGGACCGTAGCCAGTCCCATCACCATTTCCATTCCTGCTCTCCTCCCAGAAAAGCCTTGTCTTCTCCCCGTTCAGGCGCCCCCGACCGCCCGAAGCATCCTCGCAAGGAGGATTCCTCCAAGTCTAGCCTTCCTGCCAATGATCCGACGTCAGTCAAGGCAGGAGCTTCCGAGGAGAAGACCTCCAAACCTAAGGTCGCGCCGCTGCGCGTCTCTTCAGTCCCAAAGGACTCTTCAAAAGCCTCTTCTGCACAAGCCTCTGCCCCACTCAAGAAGGCCTCAGCTTTGCCGGGTTTAGGCAAACAGTCTAAGGATCCAGTCACCAAGGCCAAACCTTCGGAGCCTTGCTTCCTGGTTCCGGCCACTTCGAAACCGATGCTGGCTAAAGCACCGATGCTGGCGGAAGTTCCTGCTGAGGAAGACACCCCCACGGAGGGGGCGCCGGTTAAGGTTCCATCGCTGGCCCCTAGATCTTCCACCCCACAGGGCTCTTCGGGGATTCCTCTGCTGATGCCCTGCCATATCCTCCAGCTTCTCCAGTCCCTTTGTTAGGGACGGCGGCTTCTGTATTTAACAAGGAGGAGTTACAGGAACTCTTCTCCTTCTGCTGGAGTTGGATAAAGAAGGAGGAGACTCCACTGAAGCTGGACCCATCACCAGTTCCTGATCGTCCGGACAACCAGGAGCCTGAGGGTCAACCCGTTGGTTCGCAGAACACCTCTGAGTGGCCTAATCCCCGCCCTCCCTTGGTCGCTCGTTCCTGGTCTTGGGACTGTTGTTGGCACCCTTCTCAGCTGGATAGCCATCGATTGTCCCAGCCCAGGAGCAGATCCCGCAGCCGCTGTAGATCTTCTTCCAGGCGGGCTCGCTCCTCTTCCCAACGCCAGTCCCCAGACCGGCGTCAGTCACTGCTCCATCTTCGGTCCTGAAGCTGTCAGTCGGTTAGTCACCGACGCTCGAGTGGGGGTAGTCCAAGACACAGCTCAGGCTCCTCTCGGTTTAGTAGCGGGTCTTCTTCTTCCTCATCTTTCCCAGGTTTTGGGGGTTCCCCTGGGGATAAGGACCAACCCTGCTCACCTCCTGACGATCCAACTTTTATGGATGTCATGAGGCACATCCAGGCCTCTAATGAGTGGGAGACGGAGGACCTGGATCCGGAACGCCATTGACTGGCCCGTTACCTGAGGCAGAAGGAGCCCAAGCCTCTTGTGGTGCCTTCTTTGGTGGACACTTTCCAAGACCTCACCAGGATAACTTGGAAGCATCCAGCATCAGTCCCGGCGGTTCCAAAGAAGTCAGACAGGCTATACAAGGCCCAGAGGGATGAGCCTTTTTTGGCGGAGCACCCTCAGGTGGATTCTTTGGTTATCACGGCTGCCCATGACAAATCCAAGTAGCCCAAGCATCTCGGCTCTCAGCCTCCTGACCAGGAATTCCGTTATTTGGACCAAGTGGGCAAGAAGGTCTACTCTGCCTCCACCTGCTCCATTCACTCCCTGAACTTCCTCACGCATATGGTCCAGTACCAGAATGTGCTTTGGGAGAGGGGACTCTGCTCAGAAGACGGAGCTCTTGGATATTCTCAAATCGGGCACGGACGTAGGCACACATGTTCTTCATGCCTCATGCAACACTGTGGATACGGAAGCCAGAGCGGCAGTGTCAGGTGTCTGTCTCGAGCGCCATGCCTGGTTGAGAGTCTCAGGTTTTCACCAGGATCTGCATTCCAGAATCCGGGACCTCCCGTTCCAAAGTACTTTTCTCTTTGGGCAGGAGACGGAGGCTCTCATCTCTCATCTCCAGGAGTCTGGCATGTCTGTCTGGTCTGTCCGACAGATGTATTGAGGAGACCAGAAATGCACTAGATGTCTGCCTTTTCGTAAGCCCTCAGGCTTTCAAGCCCATAGCAGTCAGTGAAGTCATAGAGTTGGCTTCAAGAGGAAAGCCGGCAACCAGCGTCCTGGAGGCGTGCCTTTTCGTGGCCCAAAGACCTCCCCAGCCTCTCTGCTCACCCCTGGCTCTGCCCAGTTACTCCCTTCCGACCCCCCCCTCCTCTGGAGGAGGCACCAGGGGAGGCGGTGGGGGGGTTGCTTCTCCCTTCATCTGGAGAGATGGAGCTCTATAACAGCGGACCAGTGGGTCCTGGACATTATAAGGAGGGGACGTATGCTGGAGTTCACCGAAATCCCTCCAGAAACTCCACCAAGGTCCTCCAGGTATCCTCCTTCTCACATCCCCCTTATAGAAGGAGAGATTCAGGCCCTCTTGCAAAAAAGGGCGATAGAACCAGTTCCTCTGCATCAGCGAGGAAGGGGATATTACTCCCACTTCTTCCTGGTTCCAAAGAAGACGCAGGACCTTCGGTCCATCCTGGACCTCCGTTCTCTAAATGTCTGTACAGAATACCGAAGGTTCAGGATGGTGACCCTTCCAGGTCTCATCCCTCTGCTTCACCAGGGAGACTGGCTCTGTTCCCTGGATATGCAACATGCATATATGCACATCAGGGTCTTTCTCCCTCACAAGAAGTACTGAGGTTCCACTTCCAGGGGGAGCACTATCAATTTCGGGTTCTTCCATTCGGCCTCTCCTCCGCTCCTCGAGTCTTCACCAAGTGTCTGGCAGTGGTAGCTGCGTCTCCAAGGTGCCAGGGACATTACGTCTTCCCTTACCTTGATGATTGGGAGCTCACGGCCCTGTCAAGGACACGTCTTCTTCAAGCTCTCGGAGACACTTATACTCTGTTCCGAGTCGTGGGGATTCATACTGAGGTTCATAAGACAGCCAAGGGGGCTAAAAAGCCCATTTAGAGGCTGTCCCCACAATTCAGTGGAGGTAACAACAGTCACCAACTGTCAAATACTTGTCCAACCTAGTCTTAAAGATATTAATAGAATCTGCCTGCACAACATATGCTGGTAACTTATTCCACAGTTCTGTTGCCCTACATACAAAGCCATAGTTCCTTAAATTAGTTTTGCATTTTTCGCTCACTAACTGTAAATCATGTTTTCTCCAGTTGAAGATCTTTTTTCTGTATTGTAAGTCCAATTCAGTTCTCAAACTATCCTGATGCAAATCTTTATAAAGGAATAACAAATCCCCCGTTCTCCTGCTAGACAAGGACCATAGTCTCATTGATTTTAATCTGATTTCATATGGTAGATTGCTGAGACCAGATACCATTTTAGTTAGATCTCTTTGAGGATGTTCCAACAGAATCCTATCCTTCCTTCAAATAAGGACTCCAGAGTGAGGAACAATAGTCCAAAGTTGGTCTGACATAAGATTTATACACTTTAGTGAGCACCTCAGCATTCCTTGTATGAAAACTTCTTCGAATACAATTTACTAAATGCATAGATCTGTTTGCTGTTACTCTACAATGGGTTCCGTTTTTCATATCATGTTGGATATATATACCAAGATCCTTCTCACATATGGAAGATCTTATTTTACTACCCTGAATGTTATAATCTTGTTTTGTATTATCCTTTCCCATATTCAGCATTACACTATTATTGACATTAAAACTCAAAGTTCTTTTGAGCCCACTCTTCAATGTCTAGTAAATCCTGTCCAGACCTTAGTTTATCTTCAAAGGTATCAACTATCCCCCCTACTTTAACATCGTCCGCAAATTTAACCAACTTATTTTTACTGTTTAATCTCAGATCATTCATAAAAATACCAAACAACAACGGCCCCATCACCGAACCCTGTGGCACTCCACTCTCCACCCTCACTGCCTCCGACAAGCACCCGCCAACTCTGACCCTCTGCATCCTATCCACCAACCAATGCTCAATCCAGCTCACCAGTCCCTCATTCACTCCCTTATGCAATAACTTTAATATCAACAACCCATGCGGGACCTTATCAAAGGCCCTGCTGAAATCCAGCATTACCACGTCAATATTCCTCCCCTGATCCAAGTTCCTAGTAACCCAGTTATAAAAACAGACTGTTAGTTTCACATGATCTATTTTTGACAAAACCATGTTGACTATTATCCGTTACTCCTTTCTGTTCCATAAAGTTCTTAATTTCGTCACTCAGTATCCCCTCAATCAATTTATTAATCACCGAGGTTAAACTCACTGGTCTGTAATTTGATGCAATACTCCTTTCTCCCTTTTTATAAATCAGCACCACATGGGCCATTCTCCAATCCCCCGGCACATATCCCTCAGCTAATGATTTCTGACCAATCATTGAAATAACTGGTGCCAATTCTACTTCGAGTTCCTTTATGAACCTGGGATGAATTCCCTCCGGGCCTACTGCTTTATTCACCCCCTAAGGATCTTATCTTCCCAGCTACCTTATCCACAGTTATTACCCCCTCAACATATGATTTATCCATACCGTCTTTTGCCATCCTCGTATTATGATTTCCTTTAGCGAATGCATTGCTAAAACACTCACTAAATTCCTCCGAAAGTATTTTCAGGTCATTACTTAGCTCTCCCTTTACTACTAAGGGTCCCACAGATCTGCTCTGTCCCTTGTTTTTATTTACATAGGCGAAAAAGCCTTTTAGGTCGTTTTTACTCATGGCCAATCCAAATTCTGCTTTTTTTTTTTTTTGCTTTATGTATCTCTTTTTTCATCTGTCTTACTATTTGTTTATACTTTTTAATATTAGCAACTGTATTACATTTTTTCTTCTTTTTTTTTTTTTTGAATAAAGCTATCTTTCTTCTGCCAGCCCTTAGGATTTTCTTATTTAACCAAAAAGGCTTTTTTTCCTCTGTTATTGTATACCTTTTTTTGGGGGGGATGAAGTTGTCAACTAAGTTATTTATTATATTAACAAATATTTCCCAGGCTTCTTGGGTATTTAAATCATTCATCATATTCTCCCAATCATATTGAAGTAGTGTCTCTTTAATAGCTATATAGTCCCCTGATCGTTGAGGGGTGTAATGGATGTGTGTCTGGGGATGACTGGTTGGGTTGAGGGGTGTAATGGATGTGTGTCTGGGGATGACTGTGTGGGTTGAGGGGTATAATGGATGTGTTGCTGGGGATGACTGGTTGGGTTGAGGGGTGTAATGGATGTGTGTCTGGGGATGACTGTGTGGGTTGAGGGGTGTAATGGATGTGTGGCTGGGGATGACTGGTTGGGTTGAGGGGTGTAATGGATGTGTTGCTGAGGATGACTGGTTGGGTTGAGGGGTGTAATGGATGTGTGTCTGGGGATGACTGGTTGGGTTGAGGGGTGTAATGGATGTGTGTCTGGGGATGACTGTGTGGGTTGAGGGGTGTAATGGATGTGTGGCTGGGGATGACTGGTTGGGTTGAGGGGTGTAATGGATGTGCTGCTGGGGATGACTGGTTGGGTTGAGGGGTGTAATGGATGTGTGTCTGGGGATGACTGGTTGGGTTGAGGGGTGTAATGGATGTGTGTCTGGGGATGACTGTGTGGGTTGAGGGGTGTAATGGATGTGTGGCTGGGGATGACTGGTTGGGTTGAGGGGTGTAATGGATGCGTGTCTGGGGATGACTGGTTGGGCTGAGGGGTGTAATGGATGTGTGTCTGGGGATGACTGTGTGGGTTGAGGGGTGTAATGGATGTGTTGCTGGGAATGGCTGTCTGGTAGTCTGTGGGTATAACGGATGGGCTGGTTGGTTTGGTTGAGGAGTATAATGGACGTGTCTCTGGGGAGGACTATCTAGTAGGATTGCTGGGTGTAATGAGTGTATTGCTGTGGAGTCCTGGCTGGTTGGACAGAGGGGTGTGATGAATTTGTTGCTGGGGATGACTGGTTGGGTCGAGGGGTGTAATTGATGTGTTTCTGAGGATGACTGGTTGGGTTGAGGGGTGTAATGGATGTGTTTCTGGGGATGGCTGTCTTGTGTTGAGGGGTGTAATGTGTGTGTTTCTGGGGATAATTCTTTGGTTGGGTTGAAGGGTATAATGGATGTGTTGCCTGGGGTGGCTGTCTGGTAGGTTGAAGGGTGTAACCGATGGGTTGGGATGGAGCTGGTTGGTTGGGTTGATGCTGGGAATGACTGTCTGTGGGATTGCAGGGCTAATAGTTGTGTTGCTGGTGATGGCTGACTGGTAGAGTTGAGAGTAATGGATAGATTGGGATGGGGCTTATTGGTTGGGTTGAGGGGTGTAATGGATGTGTTTCTAGGGATGGCTGACTGGTAGGGTTGAGAGGTATAATAAGGGGAAATTGTTTAACCAGGAAAGGCACACTAAGCCGAAACTTGTTTTCAGGTGCGACCTGGGAGCACAAGGAAGTTAAGGGACTTGCTCAGGGTCACACAGTATGCAAATGGGGGCTGTGGGATTCAAACGCAGGTCTCCAGGTTTGCAGGTCAGAGCCTTAAACCACTGCACTGTACACTCCCTAATAGATGGGTTGGATGGGGCTTGTTGGTTGGGTTGAGAGGTGTGACGGATGCCTTGGGATGGCGCTGGTTGGTGGTGTTGGGTGGTATTTATAGAAACTTTCAAGTACCTCAAGGAAATCGTCCAAGAGGGTAGCATCTTTCAAAAAAAGAGGTGTGCAAGAACAATGGGGCACAATTTGAAGATAGAAGGGGGGCGGCTCAGAGGTAATTTAAGGAAGTATTTTTTCACAGAGAGGGTTGTGGATGCATGGAACGGCCTTCCGGAGGAGGTTGTGGAGTCAAAAACTGGTGGAATTCAAGCATGCATGGGACAGTCATAAGGCAATTCTAGGGGGTGGGGGTAGGAAGAAGTAGGCTGCTGGTTAACTAGGATCTGCAGCTTATCCATTAGGTAGGGAAATGGGCAGACTGGGTGGGCCAAGCGGTCCTTATCTGCCGTCAAAATCTATGTTTCTATGAACCTTTCACAGTCTTCCCCAGAGCCCAGCCAAAGACTTGTCTTTATTGGAGTGGTCCTGGATTCGATCCAGGGCATGGCCTTTCTTTCTCCAGAGAGAGCAGATTGTCTGCGGGAGATAGCCCAATCGGTCCCAGTAACCTCTCAGGTCCAGGCCAGGACCTTCCTCAGACTTCTGGGGCACATGGCGGCGGCCATCCCTGACACTCCTTTGGCCCACCTCCACATGAGGGTCCCGCAGTGGATGCTCAGGGTGCAGTGGGATCAAAGCTCAGGCAGCCTAGACCACATGGTCAGGATCACAGAACCAGTCAGGAGGACCCCGCTTTGGTGGTTGGACCCCCTCAATCTGGAGAAAGGGGTCCCCTTCCATCAGGAGCCCCCCAAGTCAGACTCTTAACAACAGATGCATCCAGTTTGGGGTGGGGGGGCTCATCTAGGGGCCCGCTGGACTCAAGGGGTCTGGACCCCAGAGGAACGCACCCTCCACATCAGTGTTCTGGAAATGCGGGTGGTCCTCAGTGCTCTAAAAGCCTTTCAGGAGGACCTTGTACTGGTCTGTCTTCTCGTTCAGACGGACAACATGATGGTCGTCTTTTACATCAACAAGCGGGGGGGAAGTCACTCCTACCCCCTGTGCAGGGAGGCAATGAGAGTCTGATATTGGGTGTTGGAGTGTCACATTTGTCTGTCCACGGTGCATGTTCCAGGCGCCCAAAATGACTTGGCAGACAGTCTAAGCAGGTCTCAGTCCAAGGTGCATGAGTGGGAGTTGCTACAGTCCGTAGCAGACCAGCTGTTCTGCACTTGGCGTCACCCAGAGCTGGACCTCTTTGCGTCACCGCGCAATGCCAAACTGCCAGTTTTCTGCTCGCGAGAGCACATGCCTGGTGTTTTCTGGCCAGACGCGTTGTCCCTTTGTTGGGCAGGGAGGTTTCTTTACGCCTTCCCTCTCATTCAGAGAGTCTTATTGAAACTCCAGGCCGAGGGGGCCCAAATGATTCTGATCACCCCACTATGGCTTTGGCAGATTTAGTTCCCACTAATTCAGCGGTTGTCCTCGGAACCTCCAGTTCTGCTACCGATATGCTCGCAGTTGCTGTCCCAAGATCAGGGCAGGCTGGTTCATCCAGATTTCAGTCTCTGCACCTTCATGCTTGGCTCCTGCAGACGTAGCCAAATTCAGGTACGGGGTTTTCCAAGAGGTGGCAGATCTCCTCGTCTCAGCGAGGAAGCCCTTTACATGCTCCACTTATGCTATGAAGTGGAAGCGTTTTTGTTTCTGGGCTTCGTCTCACCATCTAGACCCTCTTACCTGTCTGGTGATCTCAGCATTACAGTATCTCCTCTCTTTATACCAGCAAGACTTGAGCTACTCTTCTATAAAGGTGCACATGTGGGCCATCTCGGCATATCATGTCCTCTTGGGAGATAGAACCTTGGCCCAACTGGACATGGCCCGCACCTTCTTATGGGGTATCTTACATTTGAGACCTCCCATTAGGGATGCTATCCCTCCCTGTGACCTCCTTTTTGTGTTGGAGAAGCTCACTCTCCTCCCTTTTGAACCAGCGGCTGATTGTGAGCTGCGTTATCTTTCCTGTAAGGTTTGTTTTTTAGTTGCTGTTACCTCAGCTCGAAGGGTTTCCGAGCTTCAGGGCCTGATGTGTAAGGAGCCTTATTTAGTTTTTCACAGGGAAAGGGTTTCCTTTAGAACAAATCCTAAGTTCCTTCCCAAAGTGGTCTTGGAGTTGACCGTCAACCAATCAGTTGACCTTCCAGTCTATTATTCTACCCCTGCCAATAGGGGAGAGGCTCTACTACACACATTGGATGTCCACAGGGTGCTGAGGTACTACCTCAAGCGCACAGCTACACAGCGCAAATCGGAGCAACTGTTTGTGGCTTTTACGCCACAACACCTGGGCAAACCGGTGTCTTAACAACTATTTCCAGTTGGCTTGTCCACTGTATTGTACTGTGTTACGACAAGCACAACAAACCTCTTCTGGGCACGGTTAGAGCTCATTCCACCAGAGGGATTTCTACCTCCTTTGCCTCCTTAAAGAATGTCTCTATAAGAGACATATGTGCTGCCGCCACTTGGAATTCAGTGCACACCTTTGTGAAGCACTATAGCCTGGACATTGCCTTCAGGCACCGTGCCGGTTTCGACTTGGCAGTTCTTCAGGGACTCTTGTCCTGATTTGCTGTATGTCAGCCATCTTTCACCTTTCCTTCTCCCAGGGTTAGTCACCTCCTTGGCATGGGACTGCTTGGGAATCTGTCCTAATGGTTATAGCCTGCTGCAAGAGCTCCCACTCGAAGTAAGATAGTACAGTTACGTAAGAACTTATCATAACAGTAGATCTTCAAGAAGAGCTCTTGCAGCAGACGTTACTTTCCCACCCTTCTTCCCCCTGGTGAGGTTTACAGCATGTCTTCGACAAGCCTTGCCTGGTTCACTTGCTAGGGAGGTCCGTTTGCGGGTCTTGGCGGGGGAACTGAGGTGAAACCAGGGTTACAGCCCTCTTTTATGGGCGTGACTGCCGTTTGGGGGGTCCCTGCTGGGTACTGCTAGCTAAGTTTTTTCCGGTGGGTCCTAAGGCCTGTGGCATTAGTCCTAACGGTTATAGCCTGCTGCAAGAGCTCCTCTCGAAGATCTACTGTTAGGGTAAGTTCTTACGTAACTGTACTTTCTTACAATTCCTCCTGTCCTATGTGACAGTGATGAGTCCTGGACCATTAATTCAACAACAGCTTTTTTTTCTTTCAAGTTTACAATAGTAGAACTGTTATGTTAATTAACTCTCCTTGTCCAAGGGCCTCTAATCAAGGTTACATTTACACATGGATGCCTGAGGGATAACTGAGTGAGCTATTCTGTAAGGAAACCACTAGAGTCTTCACTAATTATTGACCTTGGGTGATTTGTGTGCTTTCTTTTTTTTTTTTTTTTTTAATTTAAGTTTGACAGCCTTCGGGTACAATTATAGCATGAATGTCAGACAGTACAGGTTCTCATTTTACATGAATGAAATATATCATAGTTGTCAAATGCTAAGGACCTTCTTTTACAATAGTCTAAGATAGTAAGTAGTAAGTAGACAGTGCATTCCGAGATCAATGACATTAACAACATTTAATATTCACTCTGGCATGTTGTATTCTTTCTTTGACCAATTGGTCCATACCCCTGGCTCTGTGGCATCACTCCGCTAGAGTCAATGAGTCAGGTGTACCAAAGTTATATTATATCTTTGTTGGAGGAGAGACTTTAGGGAGTTGGTCCTATTTCCGAGGCAGCAAACGTTTGTCGCCAGATCTCCCATTTTGTCCACCTCCGAACAAATATTGTTGTTTTATGGTTTATCTTATATGTTATTTCTTCCATTTCTGCAATTTCTTGAACCAATTGTACCCATGCGGCCATCGTAGGACAAGCATCCTTCAGCCACAGCCTGGTAATGTTTTTGTGTGCCGCCACAAGGAGGATGGCCCAAAGGTATACATTGTCTGAACCAGTCAGTTCTAGAGGAAGCTCCTCAAGTATAAGGCAGGGCCAGTCCAGAGGGGCATCCAAGGCAAACACTTTAGCAAGTGCCCATGAGATGTCTCCCCAGAACGGCCTAAGTCGGAGGCACAACCAAAAAATGTGAAGGTAATTTGCCCTAGTTTCCCCGCATATTCTCCAACATGAGGGATCCCTTTCAGGGTCTCTCTTGCTCAGTGAGAGGGGGGAAAGAAAATATTGTGTTCTCACTTTCCAGCTAAACTCCTACCAAAGGGGAGAGCAGGTGGTACTGACTGTTATCTTGAATACGGAGTCCCAATTAATTTGTCGCAGTTCGTCTCCCCCCTCCTCTCTCCAGCTACATTTAACTTTGTTGAGGTGATCCTCCTTCAAGGCCGAAAGGGATTTATAAAGTATAGAAATAAGCCCTGAAGTTTTCTGAGCCGTTAGAATTGTGTAAAGGTTTTCTACAAAAGGGGCCGCCCTCTCAGGTTGAGGGTCTCTCCTGGAGCATTGATGTATGTAGTCTCTGACCTGTAGATATCGATAATAGTCTGTGTTCCGAAGATCATAGTCGTGCCTAAGGGTGGCGAAGTCTAATACTTCATTCCCTACCATATAATGCCTAATGTAGGTCAGACCCTTTTTGTCCCAGGCCCTGAAAGTGTGATCTAGTAGGGATGGGGCAAAGGTTGTATCCCAGGAGGGCCTATAGAGTGGCCATAGTGAAAGCCTTATTTTATATTTTTGCCAGGCTCTTCTTGTTGCCCTTATGGTATCCCTCACTGTGATAAGGTAGGGGGGGAGGTAATCCTTATTAGTGTCAGTTTGGGTAGCACGAACACTCAGTAATGGGCCCCGTTCTTCCTCCTCCAGCCTCTCCATTTCTTTTCAATTGGCCACATAAGTAGGAGTGGACCACTGCAATGCTCTTTTAATTTGTGTGGCAAGATAGTAATCTTCGAGGTCGGGGAGGGCTCTATCCCCTCTAGTCTTACTCAGATATAGGGCGTGGGCATTTATTCTGGGTCTCTTCTTGTTCCAAATAAATTTTGTAATTGTCTTTTGCCAGTCCTGAAAACATTTTTTGGGTATAAATGTTGGTACACATTGAAATAAATATAAATACCTTGGAAGTATATTCATATTGATAGTGTGTATTCTTGAGTATAATGGAAGGTTTATTAGGGTCCATCTATCCAGGTCTTTCTTTATCTGGTCGAAGAGTGGAACATAGTTGGCTTTAAATAGATGTGTAGTATGTCTGGTTAGCCTAGCGCCTAAGTATCTTATTTTGTCAGTTGTCCAGTTAAGTGGGAGGAGTTCTACAGTTCCTTGGGAAGGAGTATAGTAAAAGGATAGTACCTCGGTTTTGGTCCTATTGAGGGTATACCCTGAATGTCTGGCAAATTCTGACAGGATTGACCATACTTGCGGAATTGAGGTCTCTGGTTGTGACACATATAATAGGATGTCATCTGCGTATAAGGATATTTTCCGTTGTTGACCTCCTACCTCTATCCCCTGTACCATCTGAGAGGAGCGTATTGCTTCAGCTAGTGGTTCTATGTATAGGGCGAATAATAAGGGGGACAAGGGGCAGCCTTGTCTGGTGCCTCTGCCCAAATTGAATCTCCTAGAGATTCGCCATTAACTCTGACGTATGCTTGCGGGCCCGTGTAAAGGGCCTTAACACTGTCTATGAAGGGTTGGGGGAACCCCTTCTGCTCCAGTACTAGGAATAGAAATGGCCAAGAGACCTTATCAAAGGCCTTTTCAGCATCTAAACTCATGAGGCAGGCAGGAAGTCTGGTGCGGTGAATAACATCAATTGTATTGATTGCTGCTCTGACAGCATCTGGGGCCTGTCGACCAGGGATGAAGCCTGATTGGTCTGGATTAATAAGGTCTGGGAGTATAGAATTCAGTCTAGCTGCTAAAATGGCAGTAAAAATCTTGTAGTCGGAGTTTAGCAGGGAGATTGGTCTGTATGATTCACAGCGGGTAGGATCCTTATTTTCTTTTGGTATGACTGAAATTGTAGCATATTGCCAGGCGGGGGGAACTGGGTTCGATTCCCGTCAGACTCTTGAAAAAACCTCAGCCAACAGGGGAGTAATTTCTGGAGCAAACGTTTTATAAAACTCCGCTCCAAAACCATCTGGGCTGGGGCATTTTCCCCCCTTCAGTCCTTTTATGACCTTATTAATTTCTGTTTGTGTTATTGGTTTAATTAGGGCCTGACTTTTTTCTTGGGTGAGCGTGGGGAGAGATAGGTTCCTGAGGTACTCTCTGCTAGCCTGAGAGGGCATTGAATCCTGAGGGGTATAGAGCTTAGCGTAGTAAGAGACAAAAGCCTCTATAATTTGTTTCATTTTATTGGTTAAGCAACCAGTATTAGGGCAAGTGATTTTAGTTATTGTAGCTCTGGCTTTAAATTGCCGGAGATGTACCGCAAGGAGTCTAGTGCCTCTGGGGCCCCCTTCATAGTATTTTTGTTTAAGAAAGAAGAGATTTTTCTCTATTTCTTCCTTTTGTATTTTTTGGATTTGGGTCCTTAGGGTTCTAAGCTCCAGGTCCCTCTCTCTTTCCCACTTGTTTTTTTGTAGGGACTCTAGTTCTGCTAGTTTTGCAAGGAGGGCTTGTTGTCGTGACATACATTCCTTCATTTTTTGAGCAGATATACTTATAAACTGTCCTCTAATTGTAGCCTTCAACGTGTCCCATATGATTTGTGGGGTTATCCCTTGGGTCGAATTTTCCATTATTGTTTTCCTGATATGTTGCTTAATTTTACTTAATACCTCTTTGTCCCCAAGTAGGGATGTATTAAGTCTCCAGTGACTTGTTTTCTTAGGGATCAGTAATGCAGCCTCCAGGATATTGGGCTATGGTCTGATATAGGAGATGTGCCCACCCACATGGAGGGGAGAGTAGATATATTGTCTTTAAAAGTAAAAAATGCATCAAGTCTGGAGTAGACCCTAAACTGAGGGGAGTAACACGTGTGTTCCCTAGCCTTGGGATATCTCTCCCTCCACACATCTACTAATCCCACTCGGTTTAAAATTTGTTTTACTGCCTTTACTCTGCGATGTTCTGGGTTCTGGACGCCTGAAGTGGTGTCCAAATTCCTGTCCCAGATTAAATTCCAGTCCCCCCCATAATTAGCAAACCCCTAGATTTTTCGGCTACCAGTTGAGCAAGGGAAGTAAAGAATGGTGTGGAAGTAGCAGGAGGGGCGTACACACTGAGCAGAGTCACTGGTGTGTCCTGTACCCTACCCACCACCATAATGTATCTGGCACCCAGGTCCATCACCGTTTCCTCATGCTCAAATGGGAAGGATGCTGCTAGTAAAATAGCCACCCCTCTTTTGTGGCCTGTATTCAGAGAAGAGGAGTACAAGTGTGGATAGTTCTTAGTCCTCAGTTTTAGGGTCTCCGCAGGTGTCAAATGAGTCTCCTGCAAGAAGTTTATCTCACAGTTTTGTTTCATGATATATTTCCATATTTGCTTCCTCTTCCCCGGATTGGAGCATCCATTAATATTATAGGAGAGCACCTTTACCTTATGGCTAGTCATTTTTGTTTCTCATAAAAGTTCTCCTTCTCTGAAGGGAAAGAACTGGAAGGGGACAGGATCAGTTGTGTTCCAGGACAGTAGCTGCTGCTTGTTGTTTTCACAGGGTTCTTGTGGATTTTACTTGGTGGGTTAGTTCTTTTCTTTCTTACTTCTAAGGGGCTAGCAGGGTATTGTTTTGGGGCTGCTGGATGTTTGAAAACTGGTTTGGTGGCTGTAAGTGGGGCTCATTTTGTGGATGTTTCACTATGTAACAGGCTGCGCTGGTAGAGGCCTATTTTTTCTGATTTAAAACCTATTTGGTGGGATTTGCTTGGGCCTGGTTCTTTGGCTGCTGGGCTTGCAGGGGAGACACAGGGCTGATACACTCTCTCTCGAGTCAGGTGTCTGCCCAATACCCTCCCTCCCCAGAAGTCTGCTAATTTTTGGGAACACCTGCCCTGCAATTGGAGAAAGGCTGCAGGTGCAGCTCATGTAGTTCTAGCCACTGGGGTTGGATTTAAAGGCTGGAGAGAGGAGCTTAGGGAGTTGTTCATTTCCTTATAAGTTTAATGTGTTGTACTACACCTAGTAACAGTTACTGGTGTACAGTGGGACTATCTCTAAGATTAGTGGGTGACCTGATTAGGCAGTAGGGTGTATCTTGGACTAGGGGGAAACTGGTGGCTCACCCAAGGAAACCTATTTGGAAGGGGATGGAACCACCGTCATTAGGGCGGCATCTTTGGGAGGGTGGTGGGGTGCAAGGGTGTGAGCAGCCATGATACTGGACTGGGCTTGGAAGTTCGGTGGTTGCCCAGTGTGCTACCAGCTAGCACAGCTTAGGAGGGAGGTTGCGGGATTAGGAGAAAGCTGGGGGAGGGGTGGTATGGTTGGGGAAGGGGCTGGGAATCTCCCACGGGTTGCACCAAGCACTGGGGTGGGGCATAGGAAAGGGGAGCAGGAGAATACTCAGGGGTCACATAGGGACCCTGGCAGAGGGGTCCAAAGGACACTACCAAGGAAGCAGGCAGGTAACTGGGGACCCCCACAAAGGAGGGACGGAGGGACAACATTCTCAGGGAAGTAGGCAGATGGCCAGGGCTGGACAGAAGGAAGCAAGGCGGGGAGGTGGATCAGACCTTACACTCAGTAACCGCTTCAATTCTCTTCTTCTGCTCGAGGATGAGGGGGTGATGTAGCCACGACAGGGGTGGTTAGGGCCGGAAAGGGAGTGGGAGGCAGGGGCCGGATAGCAGGAAGAATAGGGGACCTGGAATGCAGGAGAATGGGGAGCAGTGACTCAGAGCAGGAGAGGCAGGGGAAGAGGAGAAAGCGCAAGGAGAAGGACCAGTTGGGAGGAAAGGTAAAGAAGGACCAGAAGTACAAGGAGGATTCAGTAAAGAGAGCTGAGGGGTAGGCCAGGGAGCACGGCAGAGCAAGGAGGAACTAAATGGAGACAGGAAGGAAGGGAGGATGAGCCAGGCTAGTTTAGCAGATTGGGAGAAGGACCAGTTGCAAGCAGTGAGGGGTGAATTAGCAAGTACAGAAGGATACTCAGGAGGAGGAGAGGCATAGGATTGGAGGGAGGGGTGGCCATGGTAAATAAGGAGGGTGGTATGGCACCCAGATAGGAGGAACAAGGAGCCGGCTGGGTGGAGGGGCTGCTAGAAAGGACGAGGGACATGGAAGGGGGGGAATAGAGGAAAAGGAGTGGTCAGAGTGCTCCTGCTGGGGGATTCTGTGATCAAGGGTATCAAATGGGATAGGGAGGGAGAAGCCTGGCCAGTCAGAACAAGATGCTTCCCTGGACTAACGGTGCACAGGGCTAAGCACGAGGTATATCAGCTGGCAAAGGATTGTGGGGGTTCCCCAGACATACTGGTCCACCTGGTACAAATGACATTGAGGGAAATAGCGAGCTAGAGATACAGGCAAGATTCAGGAGCTCGCCAGGGTCTGTCATGACATAGGATGCACAGTTTCCTTCTCAGAAATCCTGCCGTGCCAAGGGCTAGTGGGGAACACAAAAGGAAAATTAGGAGATAAACCAGTGGCTCACGGGTGGTGTGAGGCCAGAGGGTATGGGTTGATGGGGATTGGGGAGACCTGGGAGGATAAGGAGCTGTATGCTAGAGATAGACTACATCTCAATTTGGAGGAGGAATCCTTAGGTTGAAAATAGGGGTTCATTGGTGAAAAGGGTGAGGTTAAACTTGTGAAGAGGCGGGATGGGAGAAAAGGCTGTCGGGGGTGCCGATAAGGAGGACTCTGTCTCCACCCCTTGGGGACCAGGAGGATTGCAGGAAAAGGCAGACTGGCAAAGTGCAGACCAGGGAAAACAAAATCCCATGGGAACACTGAGCAGGGAAATGGAACTATAGGGAAAGGGTGAAGGTAGTCCTGCTAAATGCCAGGAGCTTGGGCAATAAAATGCCTGAGCTCCAGGTGATGCTAACTGAGGGAGCAGTGGATGTGGCAGCAGTCACTGAGACTTGGGCCACTGCAGGACATGACTGGGACCTGAACCTGGAGGGTTACACTGTGTTCAGGAAGGACAGGGGGGAGGGACGTGGAGGAGGGGTAGCAATGATAGTCAAAAACTGCATTGGCATAGGGGGAGTAGATGAGGCGGAGGGAACCGTGGAGCCGATTTGGGTCACCTTGATAACAAGGGGGGGCAAGAGAGTAAAAATAGGAGTGGTGTATAGACCCCCTGCCCTGGCGGAGGAGCTGGAGGACAGTCTGGTGGCAGATGTTGGGAGGCACTGCAGACTGGGCAGAGGAACGTGGTGGTGTTGGGGGACTTAAACATGCCAGGAACAGACTGGGAGACTATGACATCCTCTGTGGCCAGGGAACAGAGGTTGTTGGATGTCTTTCAAGACGCGTTCCTAACTCAGCAGGTGAGGGAACCGACCAGGGAGGCGGGTACTGGATGTGGTCCTGGCAGACAGTGACCAGATTGGGGGCCTGGAGGTAAGGGACCCATTGGCGGGGAGTGACCATGCCACGGTCTGGTTCTGCCTGGACCTAGGAGGGGTAGAAGGCTGCACAAAGACGGAAGTAACCGACTTCAGGGGGGCGGATTTTAAGGAAATGGGAAGGATCCTTAAGGAGCATTTGGATGGGATTGGGTCAGACATGGACGCTGATAGTCGGTGGGAAATCATCAGGAGAGGGGTGCAGGATGCTACCAGCACCTGTGCAAGAGTAAGACGAAAATGCGGTAGGGCCCAAAACCCCTGCTGGTGGACCAGGGAGGTCCAGGAGGTGGTGCTGGGAAAGAAAGCAGCCTATAAGCAATTCAAGTGCTCAAGGAGTGAAAGGGATCGAGAGGAGTACGAGCTGATGGCTAGAAGGGCCACTAGAGTGGTGAAGGCGGCTAAGGCAAGGAAGGAGCAGAACCTGGCCAGGGAAATTAGGAGAGGGAACAAGGGGTTCTTTAGATACATTGGGGAAAAACGAAGGGTGAAGGGGCAGATTAGCAGGATTAAATCAGGGGAGAGATGGGCACAAGACCGGGGAGCAAGGCTGAGGTACTAAATGAGTACTTCACCTCAGTTTTCACCAAGGAAAATAAAGTGCTGCATCATACATGGGAGGAGACAGAGATACTGAGGAGGGGGACCCTTACGATCGGGCGGGTCTGGGGAGAGGGAGGCATCACTGGCAGGTGGGGAGGGCTAAGCAGGGAGAAGAGGTACCGGAAGTGGAAATCACAGCAGAGAGGAGGGAGGCCTCAGCTCCCCTAAGACGGAGAAAGCACGGCCGGATAAATTACATCCCAGAGTGCTGAAGGAACTCATGGATGTCCCACGAAACCCCTGGCGGAGCTTTCACCATCTCTTGAGGACAGGGTGGTGCCCCAAGACTGGAAGGTGGCATATAGTGCCTATCCACAAAGGGGATCAAGGAGGTGGCAGAGAACCACAGGCCTGTCAGCCTGACATCGTAGGTGGGCAAGGTGATGGAGGCATTGTCAAGGAGAGGCTAGGGGGGACCTGGATAGTCAGGGTGCCTGGGACGATAGACAGCATGGATTCATCCTGGGAAATCGTGTCAGACAAACTTGGTGGAGTTCTATGACTGGGTGACAAAGTGCCTTGGACCTGGGTAGACCAGTGGGCGTCCTCTTCTAGACTTCCCAAGACATTTGACTCTGTTCCTCACGTGGGCCTGTTGGATAAGCTGGGAGAAATGGGGGTGGGGAACCAGATGATCAGATGGATAGGCAATTGGCTCCAGGACCGGACCCAGAGGGTCGTAGTTGGTGGGATAGTTTCATCCCCAAGGAGGGTCATTAGTGGGGTCCCACAGGGATCAGTCCTTGGCCTTCTGTTCAACGCCTACATATCTGACATAAGGACAGGAATCAGGAGTGAGATGAGTCTCTTTGCAGATGACTCGAAACTGGGGGCGGTGGTGGATAGGGAGGAGGGGAGGGTGGCCCTACAGGGGGACCTGGAGGCTCTGGAAAATGGTCTAGAAAGTGGAAGCTCAGGTTCAATGCAGGGAAATGCAAGGTACTCCACCTGGGGGCCAGAAACCCAGGCCAAGTGTACACCCTGGGGGGAATGCTACAAGTCTCGATGGCTGAGAGGGACCTGGGGGTGGTGGTGGATGTCAAGATGAACAACTCTGAAACTTGTAGGAGGGCAGCAGCCAAGGCCAACAGGATGCTGGGATGCATCGCTAGGGGGATCACCTCCAGAAGGAGGGAAGTGATACTCCCTCTGTATAACTGCTTGGTGAGGCCGCACCTTGAGTACTGCGTGCAGTTTTGGAGGCCACACTTAGAGGGACATTAACCTCCTGGAGAGGGTCCAGAGGAGGGCAACCAAAATGATTTGGGGCTTGGGGGACAGGACCTATGAGGAGAGGCTCGAAGAGCTAAATATGTACACATTGGAAGAGAGAGGGACGGGGGACATGATAGAGGTCTTCAGGTACATGAAGAGGTAAATAGGGAGGAACAGTCAGGTGCTTGCAAGGAAGGAGGAGGGCCACTAGAGGGCATTGGTGGAAGCTGGAGGAAGATTCAGGGGAGAAAGGAGGAGGTGCTACTTCACTGAGAGGGCGGTGGAGCCATGGAATGCACTGCCTAGGGGGCTGGTGGAGGCAGAGACAGTGGAGGGGTTCAAGAGGGTGAGACAGGTACAGGGAAGGGTTCTGGAAGCAAAATCCAATGCAGCAAGAATATCCAGAACTGGGAAGGGAGAAGCCAGCAAAGGCGAGGGGGACAGCAAGGTCAGCACCCAGGGTGGGGGCTGACCAAACGAGCAGACACGAAAGACCGTTAGGCCTATTCTGCTGGCATTTTAGTATGTTAGTATGTTAAACAGTAAACCGGAAGTCTGGTTTATGTGCTCAGGGCATTCCTCAAGTGAGGGCCTGAGCTCAAAAATGAGTGGAGCTGGGAGTCCGTTTAAGGCTTCCCTTCCCCTATTAAGAGTAACTTGACTTCCAAGGGGGGGGGGGCTGGTAACAAGATCCCAGCCATAGGGCCGCAACAAGCGTTAAGAGTCGGAAGGAGCACCGCGGTAGTAGCGTGCTGTCTTCCTGTTCCAGGGGGAAATCCCCTATTGGGAATGCCCTAAGATCAGCAGGACACATGATCTCATCTTGGCTCCCTCCTCTCCTATATCCATAGAGAACTCCATAAGTCTGGAGTAAAGTCTATTATGTCATCCTTTTAATTTTTTATTTATTTATTTTTTTAGAAATTTCTGTTGGTGATGTCTGGGAATTATTTCTCCTGATGTGAATAAATCAAGTAATTATGGTTAAATTAGGGTAAGAGAACCATGTTGGTTCTGGTCTTATTAAGAGGTCACATCAGGGTTAAATTCCCGGGTCTTTAATTCTGTCTGCGAGAAACAGAGCATCAAACGAGCATTATCTCATCAAATAAAGTACAGGTTTATGGTTTAAACATTTATCTGATCTGAATAAGCCACCCCTCCCTCCAACTCAGTTAAGCAGGTTTCCCTTCAGTTAGTAATGTTATGTATCTGTAGTCTGTGTCAGTTCCTCGTGGTCAAGGTTATTCGGAAGGGTACCTCTGAAAAGTATGCCCCAGGACCTCCAGGAGATTCAGGATCCGTGGGGTCGCTACACTGAGCAACAGGAACTCCACGAGACAGTCACCGTCTCTGTTCTTCTTCACCGGCAAGGCAGTGATATGAGCTACACCCGTGGAGGATTTCTGTGGGGCAAGTGCTCCTCGATGGAATTTGGGGGGGCCAACAATGTTCAGAAATAATTATCCCGTTGCTAGCGAGTCAGGGTGTGCTAGTAGATCTCGGAGATCGCAGACAAGGAAGGCCAAAGAGAGAGGGAAGAAATGAAAGAACGCTCTTTGTGCCTGCATAGTTCAGGTATCTGCAGTAGACTCGTTTGAAGAGGGAACCTGTCTTTCCGTCTGGAGATGGGTTGCGTTCCTGTTCATGCTGGTCGAGTCTCCGAGTTGTCTGATAAGGGAAGATATGTCCGCTCGCAGGTTTGTAGGTGTGTTTCCTTGTTTTTTTTGTGGCGCTCCCTTTTGTGCTATGTTCCAAGCAGAAGAAAGTAAATCCTTTTCCAGTTTTTCCTTTGTCAGGGATGGTACCAGTATTCCAAGGGATTCTAAAAAAGGGACTGCAGCCAACAAATCTTGAAATATCTTGGAGCCTTTATCCGTGGTTATCTTAAGTCGCGCAGGATATAAAATTTGTGCTTTGATGTCTCGGGCGCGAAGTTGTCTCACAATCGGCCACAGTGACTTTCTGGCATCCTGAACAGCCGTTGTGTGGTCATTGTCTATACTAATTCGATGTCCCTCGTAGAGTAGGGTCCCCTTTTTCCATGCGGCTTTAATTATCTCTTCTTTTGCTTGGTAACTCATGAGTCTTGCCACTATGGAGCGAGGTCTCGCATCTGGGTTTGTGGGCCGGGGAGTTAACGATCTGTGAGCCTGGTCCATCGCGAGGTCCAAATCCTGCGGCAGTTGTAAAATTTGTCTGAGAACTTTCTGCAAGAATAATATTACACTCTGGTGTTTGGCCTCCATGCCCTCGGGAATACTGTACACTCTGATGTTTTGTCGTCTGCCTCTAGCCTCCAGGTCGTCCAACTTGTGGGTAAGCTCACGCTCCCTTGCTAGCAGATATAGCAAGAGTCTGTCGTGCCGATCAGTTTGCTCCACCACTTGATTCATGCACGTTTCCAGGTGCTCTGTTTTGTGATCAACCTTCGCTAGGTCTGCTTTAAGTTCAGTCAAGGTCTGGTCTATTTTTGCCACTGTATGTGCTGTTTGCATTATAACCGCGGTGAGATTTGGTGGTAGTGCTTCAGCAGAAGTCTCCATGAGTTGCAGGCCTTTCATCGTGTCTCTCTCTCTGTCTGGTCTCTCCGTGGCTCGCTCTGCATCATTTCTTTCAGCTTTTGTGTCGGGTTTGGTGGGGGCTTACCTGCTCTGCTTCTCTTCCCTTTTAGTGGAGAAGACATCTCTCAATGTATATGATTTGGATGTATTTAATTCCGGAGGGAGACTGAGCCGAGAAATCAAGCAGCCATTGCTTTGTTGACATCACCAGAAGTCCGATTTGTGTGCTTTCTTAATGGTTGTGTGTAGTTTCATAAAATGAAAGGCTTTAAAAACAAAACATTCACTTCTGCTGACTAGTCCTAAACATATACCTAGAAAACAGAAAGTTTGAATTAGACAGAGGTATTTAGTTGAAGCCTGAATATCATGCCCCAAGCAGTAGATGCTGCTGCAGTAGCTGTTGCTGCCTGGATCAATGTTTCCTGGACGTATCACAGTCCCATGGGATAGGAGGCACTGTAGGAACAAGAAAGGCCTTTAGAAATGCTAATATGGAGATCACAGGGGCCATAAAACCAGCAAACAAATTTAGAAAAAATTCCTTTCGGCAAATAAAGGGAAGGCCTTACTAGGAATACACCTACAAATTAAAACGCTCTGCACAACATGTTTTTTTTTGCAAATTTTGACTTTAGTTCTCCTTTAATAGAGGCTGGGGTCGGCGGGGGCAGGATAAAATACATAATCAGCAGCTAGCAGTTGGGAAGAAAGAGAGAAGCTAGCAAAAAAAAAAAAAGCCATAGCTGAAAAATACAGCTGGGCCAATCACAGTAAAAGCCGTAAGGCAGCAGCCAATCAGGTGTTGGCTGGGCAGTGCCACAGCCAGTCAGAGTCCCAGTTCGAGTCCCCGGAGAATGTGGCAGGCTTACCCAGGCGCAGGATAGCTTGAGGTGGGCTGAGGAGGGTGCACAGCTGGCTGGCTTATCTAGCCACGGCCACAGGAAGCAATGAGCTGACCGCCTGGTCAGGAGCTCCTGGTGAGAGAAAGGAGAGCTGGGAGTTAGTTAAAAATAAAGGGCACAGGGACAAAGCAAACCAATTGTAACCCCCTATAAATGGGGGTTCCTAAAATGTCTTCCTGGGCTTCCCTAATGCCCACTGCCAGGATGGTGTTCTGTGTCTGCAGTAGTTTGATTTTGCCTGCATATGAGCGCCCTGATTGGCCTCCGTGCCTGTCTCTTAAAGAGCTATCTATTTTGTAGGACATAATTAGTCTGGGTTGGGGCCGAGTGGTTTAAGGCTCGAGTCCTGCCCGAGGTGTAGTATTGTTGCTCCATTTTGCTGTCGCTATATGCGCAAAGGGAGCCCTTGTAGAATCTGTGATTGTTTGTTGTTTGTCTAACCTGCCTTCCTTTGCAGCATGGACTTTTTGCTTGGAGCCACCATTTTGGTTCTGGACTGCCAGAGTTGGACCAGTCGACACCTCGGGGCACCCTAAAATGGAGACTGTCCCCAGAGGTCTTGTGGAATTGAATTTCTGTAGGAATTGTAGTTTTTAGTGTTTGGCACCTAAATGGACCTGGAGGGGGAGCCCTTTCTGTGACAGACAGATTGATCAACCAACCGAACCTTTTGGATCACTGGGAAATCCCAGAGCTGCCTGCAGCAGAGTGTCAGTTGAGAGAGTGAACAGTTCGAGCGATTTGAGCAGCTGCTCGTGTGTGGTAGCACGGGGAATCGGTGAGAAGGCTGTGTTTGGCCTGCCTGCCACCATCTTCCAGTGTGAAGGCATTTGCGATAATATAATCAGACTAAATCTGATATCCTGCGTCTTGAACTGAAGTGGAAAGGAGGGGAGTGAATTTTGCCTGGTGTGTATCGAAGCCTTGCCCCAGAAGCGATCGACCTGTCGGGAGAGAGCCTCAGGACGAGAGGTTTGCTCAGAAACCCTGCCAAATTGCAAATGGACTTCATCCGATCTGAGGTGTATTGTTGTGTTGCTGTAAGTGTGCTTAATGAGTCACGATTTGGTTCTCCACCTTCAGATGTGTTATGCTAGCTGGAAGCTGCTCCAGCACTCGTATGGACTAAATTCAAACGGTCTGCTCTGGTCTGGGCACTGCCATCTCGGCCTAGACTGCCGTTCCCGGCGCAGAGATTTTTCCGACAAAAGACCAACTCTGGGATTTGGCTCCCTGCTCAACACCATTGAACTGGTATCTAACACCATGGTGCGTCGTGTGGGCCCTGCTTCCCCTTGCAAGCCAGAACAACATCCAGTGGTCTTCATCTCGTCAGTCCTGCCTCCTGGTCTCAGTAGCGTGAATAACAAACAGGGTAGTTCCCTGCAACCATTGTGTCTCATCTGATTTAATTATTTGGGTTTGTTATCACAAACTGAGCCATCTGACTCCTGAATACAAGTTTTGGGTTAACGTGCATGTTAACTGTTTTCTTTCCTAAGGGCCCCAACAACAGCTGCAATGCCGGCCTACCCTGGGCAATGTTTCAGGGTAGCCTGAGTAACAACTGGGTACCCACAGTGTGCGACTGTGACAGAGGGACTCTTAGTGCATGCATGCTCAGCCTGAATAAATCAAATCTAAAATCATTTGCTAGATTGCTGCCCCACCCTTGGTCAGGCGCCACATCTGAATAAAAGATTCTATTCTTTCTGCATCTAACCTGGCTAGTGTGTACCTTTGTGGAGGGGATACTGTATTGCCATTGAACTGTTATATTGCAAGTCTTGTTTTACAGGGGGGTCTCCAGGGTTGTTGCTGCTGACCCAGCCCTGGTGGTAAGTGTACTAAGTGTGGGTTCGATATTGTCATCATATATGACTATCTGTTGACCACTAGAGGGGTTAGAGGGGGGTTATAATGTCCAGGAGGGCTATACCCACAGCAGTTACACTACCCCTAAACCTACCACCCGTTCCCTGAGCTCAGGCCCCTCAACCTGTGCCTAGTCACGCAGGCAGGGGTAGTAGCCCTTGGGACAGCGCCACCTAGGGGTTACATAGTTAACTAAATTGGGGGCGGGGGGCACAGACAAAGGAGGTAGATAGTGAGCAAGGCGAGAGGGAGGCAGACAGACAACAAGATGGAAAGCTGTTAGGTCAGGCGCCACATAGAAGTTAAGTGTAGGAGATTTGAAAAGCCAAGGGAGGAGGAGGGGGAGGCAGGCTAGGAGAGACAGAGATGAAGTAGGGCTAGGAGAGAAAACAAATCAATTTCCCCAGTTCCTAAAATTAACAGTTTTTCCCCCCTGAACTAGCATGCAGTCCAACAGAAATGCAATACAAGCAGTTAAAAAAATACATAATCAGCAGCTAGCACTTAGGGAGAGAGAAGCCGGAGAGAAAGACCATAGAAAAAAAAAATATATATATATATAATTTAGGATTTACGTACACCCATATCTGTAACTCGGGGGTTTATATACACTCACATCTGTAATTTAGAGTTTGTTTAGGTAACACCTGGAACTCTAGAGTAGTTGTTTGTATCACAGCTGTAACTCTAGGGGTTTGTGTACATCAAGTTTGTAATTCAGAAGATCAGTTTACATCATGAAAGAGGGTTAGTTTATATGACATCTGTTGCTCAGAGTGTATGTTTACATCACCTCTGTTACTCTGAGGGTATATTTACATCACAGTTGTAACTCAAGATTTATATATAACCACATCTGACTCTGAGGGTTTGTTTACATCACATCTAACTGAAAGGGTTTGTGTACCTCACATTTGTTAGTTCTTTTTTCATGACACGTGTAGCTCAAAGTATATACTTCCATAAAGCCTGTAAGTCGGAGGGTTTGTGTACACATCTGTAACAAGATTTGTTTACATCGCCTCTAACTCCAAGGGGTACTTTCCATCATATTTGTAACCCAAAGGGTTTGCTTACACCGAAAAAGATGGTCCGTTTATGGGGCATCTGCTAGGTGCTAAGAGTGTGTATTTACGTGACATCTGTAATTCACAGGGTATATTTATGTCACATCTGTGACTGGGGGTTTGCTTACATCACATCTGCAGTTGAAAGGAGTTGTTTACATCACATCTGTAACTCAGTATTTGTTTACACAAAAGATGGTTTGTTTACATGACATCTGTATCTCACAGTGTATGTTTACATTACACCTGTAATTCAGAGGGTATATTTACATCACATCTGCAACTCAGGGTTTATATACAGTTCTGTCAGTATACTGTTGTTTCTGCGACACCCCAACAGTGAAACCATTACAGCGACATAACCTGTTTGACATCCACAGTGTCGAACAGGTTGCTGGAGCGCTATATGGATACAGCGACTCCCGGAGTTGGCCGCTTTCCCCAGTAATATTCCCCCCCCCCACCCAGAGTTGATAATCTATAAGTCTGTGGGGGTCTGGGGAGTGCGGGGAGGGGGCCCCCAAAAAACAGTCGAAGTGTGCCCCGGTGCATGGGGTGCTGCCGCAATCAGTCGACACATTTGCTGGGCGATGTAAATGCCGTCTGTAAATTTGTGTTGCTGTAGTGTCCGTCAACAACTTTGTTGTCGTTGAGTCTTGGTGGAACCGTTCTGTCTAACTTGGGGTTTGTTTGCATGACGTTGCTCAGAGTGTATATTTATATCACATTTGTAATTCAGAGGGGTATATTGACATCACATATGTGACTCTGAGGGTCTGTATATATCACATCTGTAGTTCAGAGGGTTTGTTTATATCATATGTAACTCAGGTGCTTAGTTTACACCACATCTATAACTCTTGACTATATTTACATCACATCTGTAATTCAGAGGGTTTGTGTACATTAAATAATTTTTTCCCCTTTTTTCTCCGTCTGGTCAGTTGGGCAGGCTCGTCAGTTCTGTCCCCCCCCCCACCACCACCTGGTTCCTACCTTGTCTACAACCAGGACTCTGAGACCCCACAAATTGCCCCCCCCAACCATGGTAGGGCCAGTCAGGGGAGGGCTGTCCATTCCCCACCCAGAGACACATACCCAGTACTTGGGTCCCGGTTTGGCAGCATTGTGGGACAGAGGGCCTGCAGGCAGAACTTCACGGAGCCTGAGACGACCGCTCTTCCTTTTTGTCCCAGAGTTCCCACTAGCCACGGTGGCACAGGAAACGCACATGCATGGAGGCGCTCATGCTTCCTGGAACCACGGCTCCCTCTCCTCCTGCCCTCAGTCTGCCACTCATGCATTGGTGCTAGCACCAGGCCTCCATCTGGTGGCAGCCAAGAGCCGAGATGACCCCCCGATCCTGAGAGGTGAGCTGCCAGGCGGCTGCTCGATCCACTCCCAGCCCCCACCCGCCAACCCCTGGCAGCCTGAACTTATTCCCAAACTCTGAGTGCTGTGTGGTGAGAGGTAAGGTGCCCCTTTGCGACACTGGCCAACCCCTACATCACATCTTTAACTTGGGGTTTATTTACATCACAACTGTAATTCACATGGTTTGTCACATAACATTTTAACTTGGGTTTATTTACATTACATCTGAACACTGGGTTGGTGTGCATCACATCTGTAGCTCACGGTGTTCATTTACAGCATATCTGTAACTCGGGGTTTGTATATTTTACATCTGTAGTTCTGCTGGCTCATTTACATCACATCCATAGCTCAGAGGGTTTGTGTACATCATATCTGTAACAGAGGATTCATTTACATCACAAAAGAGGGTTTGTTTGCATAGCATTTGTAGCTCAGTGTATATTTACATCCCATTTGTAACTTAGAGGGGTTGTTTACATTATATTACATCTGCAACTCAAGGGGGGGTTATTTACATCACAGCTGTAGTTTAGAGGATTTATGTATCTGTGGTGCGACTACTCCTCAAAGGCTCCTGGGAACACCTAGGAATTAAAGTCCCGTCAGCTTGACATCAGTAGCAGGGAAGTTAGCTGCTGGAGGTCTGACTCTGAGCAAGTAGGGAGACTACTGAGAAATATAGGAACTTCTTGTCTCAGAACAGGAAAATCAGGAGCTTAAAGGGCATGGAGGCAGTAAATAAGTAGGGAGAAAAAATAAAAAATAAATAGAGGAAAGAGTAAGTATTTCAAACAACAGTTAAGAGGCCAGAAATAAGACATGATGGGAGTAGTGCAGTGCCATGGCTGTGGAGCAGCAGTCTTCCAGGAGACGTTCTGGAGGATGCGGTGGTGTTCCATCTGCAGGCACCTCTCTGGGCTGAGGGAGGAGGTTGCTTATCTCCAGGCTGTTGGCCAGGATTTGGGAACCTCCTCTGCCATCCAGGGACCACCAGGGCCACTGCCGTTGCCTCAGAGGTTGCCAAGAAAGAGGAGCGGTTGGACCACAGTGGACTCAGGGAGGGTGAGGGTGGTGGAACAGAGGCGCATCCCTCCAGTTGTACCTCTCCACAGTTCATATGCCATTCTGGCAAAGTGTGTTTCCTCTATGGAGACACCTGCAGTGGAGACCAAGGAGGATGCTGGGAACCTCCACAAAGGAGACCCACAGGAGGGTGGCATGGGACCCACAGAAATAACTCCTGGTGGGGACTCCATTGTTGGGTAGAACTGGGGAGGAAGGGAGAGGGAGGTAAGGTGCCTGCCTGGCGCCATGGCTTGGAGGGACAGGGAGGGAATCCTCCGAATCGCTGGAGCAGCTGCACGGGGAGGGAGCTGGATGTCATTGTCCACCTAGGGACAAATGACCTGGCTGAGAAAGGGATCGGAGCAGTGCAGAAAGAGTTTGTGGAGTTGGAGAGGGGCCTTAGACAGGTAGCATGCATGGTAACCGTCTCTGAGATGCTGCCTGTCTATGGCATGGATGAGGCTAGGGTGCTCCACATCATGGGATTCAATCAGTGGTTGAAAAACTGGTGCAGAACTCGGGGAATTGGCTTCACTGGTGACTGGTGGTCCACCTGGAGTGATGCAGGCCTATACTGGCGTGATGGTCTGCATCTGTCCAGGAGGGGAACCAGGATCCTAGATGTTAGGTTTAAATGCTTCACTGGCAAGCATTTAAACTAGCCAAGGGAGGAGGCACTGGAAAGGAGCAGGGAAATTCTAGCCCCCCCCCCAAAAAAAATCAAGGTAATAAGTGAGGTAAACACCAAGATAGAGATGTCGATAGGGAGAAGGGCAGGGGTAAATGGAGAAAATGACAAAGGCAATAAGGACAGGGATGGGGCAAAAAGGGGTAAGGCCATCAAGAAATGGAGGGTAATGAGTACCAATGCCCGTAGTCTGGGCAACAAGCTCCCTGAACTGGTGGTCTTGATGGAAGAGGGATGCCTGGATATTGTAGCAGTCACAGAACCATGACTGGGATTTTAACATACCAGGGTATACAACCTACAGGAGAGACAGGGAGGGTAGAAGAGGGGGAGGAGTAGTTTTCTATGTAAGGGAAGGGATAAAAGCAATGGAACAAAAGAGTCAACAGGGAGGAGAGGAGGTACTGTGGGTCACCTTAGAGACTGAAAATGGCACCACAATCCACACAGGGGTTGTATACAGACCCCCATGTCAGGGGGAAGGAATGGACAAGGATATGATAGAAGGCATCCTTAGAATGGCAGAGAAAGGGGAGATACTGTTGATGGGAGATCTGAACATGCCAGATATTAACTGGAGCACCTTTGCTGCAGCCACATCCAAGTGCAGGGCCATTCTCGATGCCCTACAGGTGGCATTCCTCAGACGGCTAGTTTTGGAACCCACTCATGAGGGAGCAATCTTAGACCTCGTACTCTCAAATGGGGACAGTGAGAGGATCTCAGATCTAGAAGTGGGTAGCCATCTGGGAACAAGTGACCACCAGACAGTGTGGTTCATGGTAAACTCAGCTACAGAGTCAAGCCATACAAAAGTGAGGGTACTGGACTTCAGGAGGGCTGACTTTGGCAAGATGGGAGAGTGCCTTAGAAAAGCACTAGCAAACGGGCTAGAAGGAGGGGTGGAGCAACAATGGGGAAACATCAAAACTGCCATCACAGAGGCAACAAGCCTTTGTGTGAAGCAAATAAATCAAAACAAAAGAAAAAGCCACTATGGTTCTCAAAAGAGGTGGTGGGGAAGGTTAGGGAGAAAAAGATAGCATTTAGGAAGTATAAGGAAACACAGAAGGAGCAGGACAGAGAACTGTACCAGATAAGGCAGAAGGAAGCATGGAGGGAAGTCAAAATAGCAACGTCCCAAACTGAGGAAAAGATAGCCAACTTGGTTACGAAGGGAGCGTAGAAAGACAAAGGGAGGGATAGTGAAGCTGAATAGAAAGGACGGTGGGTGAACAGAGAGGGACAGTGAAAAAGCAGGGATACTGAACAAATATTTCTTCTCAGTATTCACAAAAGAGGAGGACGGGGAGGTGCCTAATCCAATTAACAGAAGCACTCTGGATGGGGTTGATCCCAGTCCTTTCACAGAAGAAAGGGTTCTGAAAGAACTCATAAAATTTGAAGGTGGACAAAGCAATGGGGCCTGATGGAATTCACCCCAGAATTCTAAAAGAATTAAGAGGATAACTAGTGACACCACTGACTACCCTTTTTAACAAATCATGGGAGGATGGTGTGGTACCTGAGGACTGGAGGAAAAAGTGGGAGCAAGACAGAGGCAGGAAACTACAGACCTGTCATTTTGACCTCTGGTAGGGAAAGTGATGGAATCACTTCTGAAGGAAAGAATTGTTGACTAACTAGAGGCCAGTGGGGCACAGGACCTAAGGCAGCATGGGTTCACAGCGGGAAGGTCATGTCAGATGAATTTAATTGATTTCTTTGACTGGGTGACCAAAGTAGTAGACCAGGGAGGAGCTGTGGACATGGCCTACCTAGACTTTAGCAAGACATTTGATACAGTCCCACACAAAAGATTAATAATCAAATTAACCAGCCTGGGAGTGGGTCCCAGGGTGGTAGCCTGGGTAAAACATTGGCTGGACAACAGGACACAGAAGGTAATTGTAAATGGAGTCCACTCTGAAGAAAGAGGGGTCATAAGTTGGGTACTGCAGAGTTCAGTACTGAGTCCAGTCCTTTTTAATGTCTTTATAAGTGACATTGCAGAGGAACTGGAAGGAAAAGTATGCCTCGTTGCAGATGACACAAAGATCTGCAACAGGGTTGATACACAAGGAGGCATGGAAAGGATGAGAAGGGACTTGGCAAGGTTGGAGGAATGGTCAGAAGTATGGCAGCTTGGATTCAATGCAAAGAAGTGCAAAATAATGCACCTAGGAAACAAAAACCCAGGGGAAGATTACACAATGGGCGGAGGTAGTAACTGTCACAAACCCACTCAGCAAGTCAGGCCCTCTACTCCTAAAGTGCCAACCTCCGAGCGCAGTCTTGTGAACAGTGTAACAGACAAGGTAACTCTCTTGTCTGTTTTTGTGAGTTCGGATCAACCTTTGGTCTCAAGTTCTGGAGGGATTCAAACTGTTAACCTCTTGTTAGCATACCCAATGCACAGGCTCAGATATATCTGTCTTTGGGGGGCCAGATATCTTTGCCTACAGGCACCTAACCAGGTGTACAGAGATGAACCCTTTAAAACTTTAATAAAAACCTCAGATTAAAGCACTTCTCTTTCCAGTTTGGTATCACCATTCAAGCTTATGTCTATTGTCTGCTATAACCATGTAATGTCTTACAAATAAAAAAAAAAAGAAGTCAAAGACAGACCAAATAAGTTCTAAAAAGAATTTTACTATACTAGATAAGAATATGTAAAACACAATAATGCAGAACTGTTATATCACAAGACATGCATCTTTTAAAAAAACAAGGTTTAAAACAGTGCAGTTCCTACTACAGTACTTAGTCTCTAAATACTTGCTTAAAGTGCTCCAAAGATGTGTCCTTGTCAGAGTCTAGGCAAAAATGTGTCTCTGTGAAGTAAAATAGACTAAATTAAATGCTGGCTTTTACCCCACCTCTTTTCAGGAGGTTTCCTAGTTCCTCCCCGTCAGGATATATGAAAATATATATCTTATACAAAAGTATTACATTCTGCAACTTCAGCATAATTCATGTCCTTCAAATGACACTTCTTTTGATCTCATAATAAGCTTCCCACTTCCAGGACAGGAAAGGATCATTATGATTTCGCAGTTCTGTGTAATAACCTGGGTTTTCCTTCAAACGTCATAAAATGGATATGTTATAGCAACTACGGTTGTAATTAACTCAGACCAACAGGATCCTTAATTAAGGCCTTACATGTAACACATGGTCTCTAAAAACTGAGTGTGTGTGAACTCACATGCTGTCAGCATTTTTCTTATGGCTTTCATCTTTTAGCTAAAATCCTCGGGGAGATGAGTGAGGTCACTCCTAGAGCATTTGATTTTCAGCAGGAGATATTCAGTAATACATTTTATATTAAAAAGACATGATACAGCACTCAGAACTGGCTGTCTACGTCACAGTAACAGCAACAAAAAAGGAAAGGGACCTGGGGTAATCATATCAGATGACCTTAAGGTTAGGAAGCAATGTGAGAAGGCAGTAGGGAGGGCTGGGGGGATACTGGGATGCATAGGGAGAGGCATCAGCAGCAGAAAACAGGAAGTTATCTCTCTGTACAGACAGTTGGTGAGACCCCATCTGGAGTACTGCGTCCAGTTCTGGAGACCCCATCTCTGCAAGGACATAGACAGGATGGAGGCAGTCCAGAGGAGGGCAACTAAAATGGTGCAGGGTCTGCAAGAGAAGCCATATGAGGAGAGACTAAAGGAGCTTAATATGTGTACCCTTGAGGAAAGGTGGGAGAGTGGGGACATGATAGAAACTTTTAAGTACCTCAGTGGAATCAACAAAGTCCAAGAAGGTAGCATCTTTCAGCAAAAGAGGTGTGCAAGAACAAGGGGATACAATTTGAAGATAGAGGGAGGACAGTTCAGGGGCAATGTGAGGAAGTATTTTTTCGAAGAGAGGGTGGTGGACGCATGGAACAGCCTTCCTGAGGAGGTTGTGGGGTCTAAAACTGTGGGAGAATTCAAGAATACATGGGACAGACATAAGGCAATTCTTGTTGGGGGTAGGAAGAAATAAGCTGTTGGGTAACTAGGATCTGCAGCTTATCCTGTAGGTAGGGAAATGGGAAGACTAGGTGGGCCAAGCGGTCCTTATCTGCCGTCAAAGTCTATGTTTCTATGCAGCTCCTGGAGACAGTCAGAAAAGTGTCCAACAACTGTCACAAATGTGAACACCACCAGTATAAAGTGCAGAAAGGTTATTTTACCTCACAGAAACAGCAGCAGACAGTGGGAACAGTGCAGGACTATATGTGGTAGCTGAACAGCTAGTACTGCACTGTTATTCAAAGTAGGTCTCAAACAGCACCTACTGTCTAACTCAAAATGCACCTGCTTCTCAGGCCCCACTTGATAGACAGGCTACCCCCAAAGTAACACCCAGCAGGGCTACCTAGAGACCCCTGTCTCCATTCCAGCCTAGCCAAGGGCTTAAGTAAGCTATCAGTCCTCTTTAAACACACTTGGTACTGCCCCTCCCAACCCCTTCCCCACACACACACACACACATACTCGACAAAGCCCTCTGGAACTGCCCCCGTTTCACTATCCCCCACCTCTCGCTCTAAGCGGTTGGTTCAAACCCAGTCCCCCTTGTTTCACTGCCACCCAGCCTCTTGCCATCTGGGATAGTGTTAAACCCTATGAATTTACTCTGCCATAGTCTATCAACGGATTTGGAGGTTTCCATGGGTGTGCTACCTAGGGCAACCGATAAGAAATAGCTTAGTATTCAATTACAACTGCTCAGTTTTTTCTCCTATTTGTCTGATTGTCATGTAATCGCTCTATAATTACTGGTGACCCTATTTAACAACCGGATTCTGAGTACTTTCAAACACGGGTTATTACGGCGTTTCTTAAAACTTAGTTGCAGTCTTTGTCACTCATGTGCAGCGCACCACCTAACTGGCTGTCACTTTGTGTGTGGGCGGGCCAAGCGCGCGAGTGTGGAAAAAAAAAAAGTTACGTTTCTCAAGGACCCACAGTCATCGCGCGGACTTCCCTCTCACCCTCCTCACAGGCAAGACACCAGTTTCTTATTTTGGTTTTATGTGGTTGATCGTGCCTTTACAAAAAAAAAGTATGTGGTCAATCGTGCACTTATTAGGAGTCTGTCAAAGACTCTGGAGACAGCCTCTCTGATCGTGAATGGACTGCAGTGACTGACTACTCTCACTGTGGTCCTGCTGCACTTAAAACGTATTGGCAGTTTTAAACAAATAAAAAAATATGTATGTCTGAATTACAGCGAAGAGATGAGAAGCGAATAGAGAGAGAGAGGCTGGCAGACACAGCTAGCTGGTGTGTGTGTGTGTGTGTGTGTGTGTGTGTGTGTGTGTCTCTTTCCCTCTCTCTCACTCTCTGACAGCACTGCTTGAAAAACTCCTTGCACCAGTAATTATAACAAATAAAAGATACACAAAAGTGTGTTGTGGATTTTTTTTTACACACCCTCGGTGTGTGATGACTTCATAAACCTCTCGAGCTTTGCTTTCGAGGTTTATGGGTCATCACACACCTTGGGTGTGTACAAAAAAAAACCCATAATACACACTTGTCTGTCCATTATTCTCTATTTAATGCCTAATGATCAGGCCTCTGTAACCACTGAATATGTGTATTGTCTTATTGTCCACCCTGACGTGGAACCTTTGTAAAAGAGCTCACACTCAAAGGTCTTTCCGAAATACTAATTAAATAAAATAAAAAAAGATCCTACTGTCTGCTGCTGTTTCTGTGTGCTAACATAAACATTTTGTACTGTATACTGACGTTATTCATATTTTGCCAGTATATCTGGCAAGGGCATATTCTGGAGAGATTGGTCGAGTGCTTGGCTTTAGTTATTTAAAAATGTCTGCTAGTGTCCCTGTTATAACCCCTGCTACTTCACATAATATCTTTGGGTGTAAGCTGTTGGGTTCCAGTGCCCTTTCTTATATTATCTGGAGCTTCCCTCCCAGTGTCTTTGCTTGCCTCTTCCTCACCTGAAATTCTTTCAGTGGCCCATCCTACTCCTTAGTAAATACTGAACAAAAATATTTGTTCAGTTTAGTATCTCTCCCTTCCCCTTGTCGCTTTCCTTCTACCCCCTCCTTGATGTACCCCTTTTGACCATGCGCTTCTCTTGAATGTTCCAGAAGAACACCTTACCCCATTCTTCATGCCCGCTCTCAACCGGAGCTCAGTCTCTGCTTTGGCCTCCCTTACCTTCCTGGTGGGTTCTCTTGTTGCTTCCCAGCACTTCACTCTGTCTATCCATTTGACTTCCATTATACTTGGAAAATTCCCTCTTTCTAGGGACATGGATATGTTGTTCATCCACACTCATTGGCAGTATCCTTGCCGCTTTAAATCTTGCCGGAAGGTCTTCAAGCTTGCTCCTCCACCCACCGGGTGGTATAACTCTCGACTCCGCCCCATGCGCAGATCTTCCTTACACGGCTGAAGCTCAGGTTCCCTCCTTAACGCTCTGCGTTTTGGACTGGTTCCTATTTCTCCGCTTGCGGTTTAAAATAATATTTTGCAAAAGACTTCAGTCTTGATCCCTCAGCGCTGCGATGACAAATCGACTCCCAGTTTGGGAGATGCCCATGCGGTCAGAAGATGTCTCGAACTGATCCACACTCCACGTGTGTCTACTGCTTAGGCCTTGAGCACGACCCGCAGGCTTGCGACCTGTGCTCATCTTTCTCGGCCTACGTCCTCGAAGACCGTGCTGCCCGATTGCAACTGGGCCGTCCCGAGAAGCGTTTCCCTCCGGTGAAGTCCAAGGAGGCCCGGTTGGCGGTGTCCGCGGCGGCGGGCTCGGCGGATCAGCTCGAGCGGATGGTCGCCCTCGAAGAGGAGGCGGCGCGGGCCGTATCTTCCTCGGCCGCGGCATTTATCCCGCTCTCTCTGGGTTCTTCCTACACGGCTTCCTTTAAGGAGCTTTGTCTGTCCCTCTCCACTAAAGGAGAAGGGCCTGCGTCTGCTGGACCTTATTCTCGGTCCAAAAAGAGGGACAAGGGTAGAATCCTCCGTCAAAGCGCTCTTGGGGCCCAGAAGAGTCCACCTCTCCCAGACTAATCGGCTTCGGTGACACACTTTCAAAGCGACCACTGGCCTCACGGTGTCCCGTCAGGTCAGTTGGCCGAGACTCCCACTGATGAAGTCGAGATTTTTCTCGACCCATTGAACGAGCTATGCGCCTTTAGCAGCCGAGATTCCTCTCCCGGTTCCCAGGAGGGAGTTGAGGATCCGGTGCGCTCACCTGTGCCTCAGTTCCGGGCCCTCGGATGGACCTTCGGCCGGAAGGGGTGCGGTTCCGGCCGACACCTCCCGCACCGACCCGGAAATTCCGGGACTCTCGGTCCTCGGTCACCGGACCTCTTCGGCGGTCCAGCCGTTCCCCACCGTCATAGGCGGTCGGTCGGCACGCGGTAAAGCGGCGTCGCCGCTCGTCCTCGTCCTCCTCCTCGGATGAGGAGGCTTGGCGTAAATCACGTCGTGATACGAGACCTTATGTTCACCAACAGCTCACTCCTGGCGGGGAATAAAGCCGACTCGGCGCCTTCCTGACCATTAAGTAACTGTCACCGGGCGACCGACACAACCCCTCGACTTGTCCGAGGCCTATACAGGCCGGTTGTTCGGGAACCAGCTGCTCCACCGATTCCGGTGGAACCTCCGCCTCCACAGCCACCAATGGGGCTCCGACCAAGGATTCTCGGTCGGCTAAGGGTTTACCCCACCGACAGCAGTTACCCTCACTCCCGACCGACCTCGGCAGGTGAAGGGTGGCTCAGGCCAGAGCAGCTCTTCGAGGACTCTTCCGAGTCGAAGCGATTCCTCCTTCTTCTCCAGCGACTGGACTTGGAGTCTTCAGAGGTCAGTCAATGGACGATAGCCGTCGTCCTTCCTAGGACTACTGGCTCATCCGGAGTCTACGGGATGGAGCTCGAACCGTTTCCAGCGGGCCAGGTATCCCTCACGGAATTCTGGACGGGGGATTCTCCGGCGGAGGCCTTTCGAGTGGCGAGGCCATAGTGGGTCCGGCACTGGAACTTTGGCAGCGCCTGCTTCCTGCCCTACGCCTTCCCGGCCAGGATGGCCAGGAAGTATCACGGTCCCTACGGTTCCTTGTCCGGTTTTGGAACACCCTCTGCTGAGGGTTGGTTACCGACAGCGTTTTCCGGTAGCGCCCGGCAGCGCCAAGGATGTGGACAAACCTCCCTGACAAGGAGTCAGGGTGGACTATGTCGAGGCGAAAAGTCACTGCGTCCTCTCTCGGCCTTCGTCAGGCCAGTTCGACCAATCCTCATAGCACATTTTCTCATGCCCTGTTGGGCTCCTGGATAAGTCATCCCTCATCTTCCGCCCGATCTGCAGACTACGGTTAAGCAGGTGCGGGACCAGGGCAGGAGCAGTGGCCAAACAGCAGCTCCAGACTGCTTTGGATGTAGGGGACTCATGTGCTGAGTCGGTGGCGGCCGCGGTGGCTATCTTGTCAGCGGCAGGCCTGGCTGAGATATCCACCTTTACTTGGATACCAGCACAAGTTGGCGGATGTTTCCCTTTTGGGACTGACCTCTTGACCCTGGGGTGGAAGGTCACCTGCAGAGGATCGAGAAGTCCAATGCCACCTTGGACTCGGTCTCTTCCGCTCAGAAGGACAAGGCCGCCAAACCACAGCCCTAAGCCCTTTAGTCCTTCTGAGCCCCTGTGCCTTGACCCAGCAACGTCAGAGGCCAGCAGGCTCGACCTTGGCATCCCAAACCCAAGCCGCGGCTTCCTCTAACAGGGCAGGCAGGAGAAAGGGCCCAGGAGGTCCCTCGGCAGTCCCTCTCCAAGCCTGCCCAGTGGCGGGCTGAAGGTGCTCCCCCCATCCCCGTCACCTCCACCCCTGGGTCCCCCATAGAGAGGCAGCTCTGGCACTTCCGTTCCGCCTGGTCGCTGTTACCACGGACAGGTGGGTCTTGGAGGAGTGGTGGGAAGAGGCCTGCCTCTGGAATTGACAGGCACCACCCTTCAGGCCGTCGCCCCTCGGGGAGCTTGGGATCCCCAGCCTCACTGGCGGCTCGTCGACATCACTCTCCTCCTCCAGAAGGAGGTGGTAAGAGAAGGTGGTGGACCCTCCTTCAGACCCAGGGTTTGTGTCCAGGTACTTCCTGGTTCCGAAGCAGACGGGGGCTGGCGCCCCATTCTCGACCTACGACCTAAACAAGTTCCTAAGGTCTCGAACCTTCAGGATGGTCACTCTGGCTCAGATCATACCATCCTTGGAAACGCGGTGTGGTTCTGCTCTCTGGACTTGCAGGGCCGTTTTCCAATCCCTATCAATCCGTCTCACCAGAGATTCCTTAGCTTCGAGCAGAAGGATCTCTCTTGATTCAAACCCTGCCCCTTGACTTCTCCAACTCCCAGGTCTTCACAAATGCATGGCAGTGGTGACAGCATTCCTACTGACGCCGAGGGTCGGGTGTGCCCTTACCTGGACGACTGGCTGATGTAGCTCACCTCAGGAAGGAGGGTGGTCAGAGATCTGGCCCTCCAGGTCTGCTCTCAACTGGGCCTCCTTATCCAGCGAGGCCAAGTCGAGACTCGAGCCGAAGCAGGTGATTTTATTCATCAGGCGCAGCTCGACTCTCTTGAGCCAGAGCGGCTCCGGACAGGGCGCGGTTCTTTCCTCCTTTGCCCGATCATTTCTGATTGGGCAATTCGCCCCCGGACTTCCTCGCCTCCTGGGTCTCATGGCGGCCCTGCCAGCGTGGTCCGTTGGGCCGCTGGAACATCGTCCCTTTCAGTGAGGACTGGCCAGCCAGTGGTCCTGGCGCTGCGATCCCTTGGACCAGCTTGTGCCGGTGACACAGGGGATGTGGGAATGCTCTCCAGTGGTGGACCGTTCCAGATCATTTGCAGGAGGGCATCCGTTCGTCCGCTTGACCGACAGGTCTCTGTCGACCGATGCCTCTCTGATGGGTTGGGGTGCCCATCTGGGGGACACAGCACTCGCGCCTGGTCCCCCTGGGAGTCCCGATGCCACATCAACCTGCTGGAGCTCCGGGGTCCGCCTAGCTCTCACCGCCTTTGCTCCGTTCCTCAGGGGTCAAGTGGTCCGAGTCAGACGGACAATACCACGACCATGTACTATCTAAACCCTCCAGAGGTGGGACGCGCTCCATGCTTCTATGCAAGGAAGCTCTCCGCATTTGGTCACTCGTCGCAGCCTGGAGGCGGATCTCCTAGCCATTCACGTGGCAGGAGCCTCCAACACCCTGGCCGATGCCCTGGAGCGGGATAGGGGCTGCATCCCACGATGGTCTCTCCTGCGGAGGTAGTACAGCATCTATTCTCCTTTGGGGCACACCTCAGGTGGACCTGTTTGCCTCCATGGAGAGCGAAGCTGAGTCTGTTCATGCCGCGCCCCCCTCAGCAGGGCTCGCTGCAGGAGGATGCCTTCTCGAGGCAATGGACCCACCCTCCTTTACGCCTTTCCCCATTTCCTTAGTCCACAGGTGCTTCTCAAAGCGAGGAGGGACAAGGCGCAGGTGATTCTGATAGCCCCAGACTGGCCTCCGCCAGTTCTGGTACCAGATCTCCTCAGTCTCAGCTCCAGGACTCCGCGGCAGCTTCCAGCTCGCCCGGACCTGCTCTCAGTCAATCAGGGAAGGTGTTCCATCGGACCTTCAATCCCTGCACCTGACCTGGTTCCTAGACGGCTAGAGTTCCAGGCTTTGGGTCTTTCCGACGAGGTCCTCAATGTAGTTGAGGCGTCCGTGGAGTCGACCAGAAAATGCTATGCCTTCAAATGGAAAGGTTTCCATTTGGTGTCAGTAAAGGCATGACCCTTCCTCCTGTTCCTTGGCAAGCATCTTGGACTATTTTATGGTCCCTTTCTAGTCAAGGGCTTAGGTCGGCGACCTAAGGGTGCACCTGGCAGCCATCTCTGCTTGCAGGCGCGGGCGGGGAAGCAGTCGGTGGCGCAGGAGAGGAGGTGGTCTGGCTTTTCAAAGGCCTTGATCACATTTCCCCTCCAGTGCGAAACCCCACCTCCGTGGGATCTACTGCTGGTACTGGCAAAAGCTCATGGGCAAGCCATTCAACCTATACGCAGGTGTGCTCTCTCACCTGTCGTGAAGACCGCCTTCTTGGTGGCTATCACGCCAGCCAGAAGGATGGGAGAGCTCCAGGCGCTTCCATTGAGTCTCCCTTACCTGGTCTTCCACAGAGACAAGGTTGTCCCAGCTTCCACCCGAAATTCCTTCGAAGGTGGTGTGGGAGTTCACTTAACAGGTGTTGACTCTGCCGGTGTTCTTACCCCAATCACACTCGGAGGTTTAATATAGGCTCCATACTCTGGATCCTAGAAGGGCGCCGCTTATTATAAGGAGCCATCGGCTGAAATGGGAGAGTTCGCCAGCTGTTTGTCACCTACGCTGAAGCGCATCTGTCAGACCTGCAGCAAGCGGATGATAAGCAGGTGGTAACCTCCTGCATAGATCTGCTATAAGTTAGCGGGCATGGAGCCTCCCAGAGGGATAAGAGCTCATTCTACCCGCCATACTGCTGCAGCGAGTGGCTGCTTCCAGGGCGTCCCTATCCAGGAAATCTGCAGGGCTGCCACCTGGAAGTCAGCAAAACACCTTCATTACCCACTACCACATCGACCTTGAGTCACGCCGGGATGCTGGTTTTGGGGCCTCGTTCCTCAGTCTCTCTTTCCCAAGTAAGTATATAGGGGTGTCGTCTTGCCTCCCTCCTCCCGGAGAACTGCTAGGAGTCTGCCAATGAGTGTGGATGAACAACATATCCATGTCCCTAGAAATACAGGTTACTCACCTGTAACAGGAGTTCTAGGAATGGTATGTTGTTCATCCACATATTCCCTACCGACCTCCAACCCGGCGGCACAACCCTGAGCTTCCAGCGGGCCAGATCTGGCGCCATGGGGAGCCGAGAGTTATACCACCCGGGTGGGTGGGAGGAGCAAGCTTGAAGACCTTCCGGCAAGATTTAAAGCGGCAAGGATACTGCCAATGAGTGTGGATGAACAACATATACCATTCCTAGAACTCCTGTTACAGGTGAGTAACCTGTATTTTTGGTTCTTACTGCTGCCCTTCCATCGGCTGTGATCCAGAATAGCCCCTTTGCCCTTTTTCTCTTGAACATAATTGGAATTGCGTGATCTATCATTGGAGACCAGATGAGGGGGAGGGGATATGATCGAGACCTTCAGGTTCCTGAAAGGAATGAACAAGGTAAACTGCAAGGAACTATTTAGCATAAGTAGCAGTTCAAGAACATGGGGTCACGAGTGAAAAACTGATCTGGGGAGATTCAAGAGGGAAGTGAGAAAGTTTTATTTTACAGAAAGGGCGGTGGAGCTGTAGAACAATCTGCCAGCTGATGTGGTGGGAACCAAAACTATCAACGATTTCAGACGTGACCGGGACAGAGTGAAGGGCTTAGTGGTTGCTCAGGGTGATAGTGGTGGGAAGCATGGGAGTGGATAGCGTGGGTTTAGAACCCTGAATTGACACTGGGTCCTGGGTTTGCTTATGCAGACTTGGCTGTACCAGTGGTCTTTTTCTGTCATTATTGTCCATGTTTCTATGTTCTGTGTGCTGCTTCTGTTGTCTCCTTTTCTGTGCCCCTGACCTTCACTGTATCCTTCATGCTTGTCTCCAGTTTATCCCTCATTTTGTCAAAGTTCGCTTTTTTGAAGTCCCATACACTTATTCCTTTTGCCCTCTTACCTATCCCAACCTGAACCTCCTGTGCTACTATCCTGTGGTCGCTGGAACCGAGTGATTCAGGATTGTATGTTCTGAGTCCTCTCACTGTCAGTGAAGACCAGATCCAGCAGATCCTCTTCCCTTGTTAGGCCCTGAACTAATTATTCTTGAAACGCCTCCTGGCAGGCATACATCAGAATCTGTTTCCTAGTACTAGAGACTTTCCAGTCCACGTCAGGCATGTTGAGATCCCCAACTACCACCTCTTCCCCTAGACTGGCTTCCTTTTTAAGTGCCTCTCCCAATTCTCTGTCTCTCCCTTTATCCTGGCCCGGTGGTCTGTAGACTACCCCAATCCAGATTTGTTTGCCTTTCCCTGTTGCTGCTAGTATCCACAGGGTTTCCAATTTGCCTGATTCCCTTAGACTGTCTGTTTCTATTACTTCAGTCTCCTTCTCAACATACAGTGCCACCCATCTCCACCACCACCTTCTGCCATATCTGTTCTGAATAACATTCAAACTTGTCCGGTCATGTCCCAGTGATGGTTTGTGGTTGTGGAATCCCAGATTCTATAGGGGAAATCATGCCAAACAAACCTCCTTGCATTTTTGGAAAATGTCACCAAGGAAGTAGATGTGGGAAATCCTGTGAATGTTGCATATATGGGTTTACCTAAAGCACTTATTTATTTATTGATATTTTGTTAACTGGGTAAACCCACTGAGACAGTGGAGTCCATTTTCCAAGGGTGACCTGAGTTAGTTTCAAAGCATAGGTACACACATATTCAGTACAGTAGTAGAACACACAGTTGTTGATCACACAGGAGGTAGACTAAGCACTGTCATAATTAATTACAGACTTTCTAGGTAACAGGGCTATTGTATAGATAAAGTTCATGGTCGAAAATGACATTGACGAAAGTGCTGGGGTCCAAAGGAAAGTTTTGAGCCTCCGGTTAAATTGCAAGAAAGTCAAGCTTATTTGTACATCCTAGGGAAGGAAGTTCCATAACGCAGGTGCTTGTACATCAAACGATCTACTGCCGATGGTCGATCAGACCCTGGTGGTGTCCAGCAGACAGTTGGCGAGTGATCTCCATGACCTGGTAGGCCGCCTAAATTGAAGTAGGGTTGTGAGGCTAGGGGGAGCAGTAGGTTGCAGTAGCTTGTAAGTCAAACACAGTAGTGGGAATTGTAGTCTCGCCTCGAATGTGGGGCCAATCTAGTGTAGCAAGGACATTGCAGTGTTGCTCCCTCAGAGGAGAACCAGCAGCAAAGCATGACAGTTTGTTGTAGAGGGTCCTTACTTTGACTAAGACAGATTCACAAGCAGAGTACATTAATGGGGCACCATAGAAAAGAATTGGTAATAAAGTGCTACTTGTTATTGCTAGCCGCACTGGTGCAGAGAGGTATGGGGAGAGCCTATAAAGTAGTCCAGGTGTTTGGTTTATGGTTTTGGGAGAGGATTTCTACATAGGGTTCAGAGGTAATTTCCTGGTCTACCATGCCTTGGTATTTGAACGATTTCACTGCTTCCAAGCTGGTGCCTGATTTAGTGGAGAGTCTGAGGAGGTGGTCACGACAAGATCCTAACCGTTTGTTACCAAAAAACATGACTTTCATTTTTTCTCGTTGAGTACCAGTTTATTTTCAGAGAACCAACTCTCCAGGAGTTGGAAGTCCTCGTCAAGTTGGAGGTTGATCCTGCTGATGTCAGCCCCTGACCTGTAAAGAATTGCATCATCAGTTTATAGCTGTAAGGCTGCATTTCGGCAACTAAGAGGTAGGTTGCTTTTAAATAGCGAGAACAGTAAGGGACCAAGAATAGAACCTTGGGGTACCCCAGCAGATTGCTGTTTTAGGGCAGAGGTGTTTCATTGGCATCTATCACATTGCTTTCTCTCTGTTAAGGAGTCTGTAAACCATTGGTGGTAGAGGTGATCTAGCCCAGAGTTTCGCAACTTCACTAGGAGCAGGTCATGGTTGACCAAGTCAAATGCTTTTGTCAGGTCTGTGCATCCGTAGTCCTGAGGATGTCTGTGGAGACTTGTGTCAGGACGGTGTTGGTGCCATGGTATTTTCGGAAGCTGTGTTGAGCTTGAGTTAGGGAGTTGTTACGGCTAAGGTATTCTTGTAATTGGTCAAATACCAGTCTCTGCTGGAGCTTACCTAATATACTAAGCAAGGAGATTGGTCTGCAGTTTTCAGTTAGGTCTTTATGGCCATTTTTGTGTACCGGCATGACAGTTGCTACCTTCCATTTATCTGGGACAGCCCCAAGTGATTTATTAATGAGTTGCGCAAGAGGTTTAGAAATAACAGGTGCTGCAATTTTGAGGAATGTGGGTTCTAACCCATCAAAACCTGGTGTGCCATCTGCTTTTAGGCCCCGTAGCTTCTTAAGGACATCTCTCCTTGTGACTAATTTGAAATGGAAGTCGGGCTGGGGTGGGTGGGTTGGGGGTAGGGTGGAGATTTGGAGCTGGTTGCAGTATCAGTAGGAGGGATCTGTATCTTTCCACATCTGTAAAGAAGTCATTGAAGCTGTGTGCAGTGACAGAGGGGTCAGAGGTGACTTGGTCATCAGTGGACAGCTCTCTTGCTGAGGCTTTGGAGCTACCCTTCAATAGTTGGCTGATTTGTGCCCAGAAAGTCTTGGGGTTGGATAGGTTTGACGTTTGTACTGCTTTTAGATATTTCCTTTTAGCACTTCTGAGGCTATTCTTAAGTTTTTGTAGGTTTGCCAGTCTGCCAGCTGACCAGATATTTTGAACTTTTCCCAGGCACTATTAGCTCTGTGCCTCATTAGTTTCCTGAGGTCACTAGAGAGCCATTTGACACAGTAGCCTTTTGCCCTGCGTGCAACTTGCAGGAGGCTAGCTCATAAACTGGGGAACCTAGAATGACCACTATAAGGAACATAGGTGCATTGACCCCCACCCAGTTAGGACCATCGTGAAGTCATAGAGTCCTTTGTATGACACAGAAGGTAGAAAGAAGAGGAGCAGTACACCAGATGAAATGCAAAACAGGAGTGTTTGAATCTAGTTTGTTGTTGAAGACTGTTAATTAGAGGTCAGTGTCTCCTTTAAGTGTATTAATTATTGTTCGTAATGTGATTTATAACTAAGTTGCACATTGTTTTGACAGACACTTTCTAGATGAAAATAGCGAAGAAGTGAAGCAAACGGGGTGACTGCAAGCTCCATGCACGACATAGACACATACAGGGAAAATAATAACCAAAGAAATAACTTGTTTATTAGTATTTCAGAGACTTGTGTCTGTCAAAATCAAATAATACAGCTAGTGTGTGAAATATACATATAAGCAAGTGAATCCTGTAAAAATAAAAATGCTCAATAAACTTTAAATTAAAAAAAAGAGAACCTGCCCGCTCCATGACGCCGAACGACGGGGATTGCTCTGGCACGCTGGCAATCCAGGTTTGCGCCCGAGCCCAGATGCCAGGAGCAGAGGCCAGCAGGGAGGAAGTCAGCAGCGCTCTATGGACACTTCTCTCCGGCGGGAGTGGGCATGGAAAGCTGCTGTAGTAGCTGCTCGTGGTGGCTCCTGGAGGCGTACTTGGCGGCGTGGGTGACTGCACGCTATCGACATCCCCGCCCCAGGACGCTGCCATGGCCGCACGCATTGTGGGTGGTGGGTGTCCCAGAAATAGGAAAATGGCGCCTGTAGTGCTGGATGATGGCCCTCCAGTAGGGCGGTCCCTCCTGCCACTTGAGCCACAGCCGCACCATGCCTGGCCCCCAACCAACACCCAGTGTAATGTTACACCCTCTCAAAACTGCCTCAAAGTGTAGGATAACCAGAACACTGTGTGATTGTCCGCAGAGCCCCAGGGGCACAGAGACAGGTGCAGGTGAAGGTTGGGTCCGTATGGCCATGGGGGTGTAGCATGGGAACTTGAAACAGTGGGGCTGCGGGGGGCACAGGAACCAAGAAAAAAAAAAAGAACCTAGGTTATAGCTGGAACTAGATGTGGGAAATCCTGTGAACGCATCCTGTAATCATAAACCTTTAATAAAGCAAGCTGGGCAGAGCTGAAGAAATGAGTTCAAAACTGGTTGCAGGATAGGAGACTGAGAGTCATAATACATGTGAACCAGTCAACATGGTGTGTAGCAGCCGTTAGCAAGGCAAAAAAAAAAATCACGGCAAGCACTGAGAAACTTTGCAAGTAGGTCAGAAGACTTAAAAATGCTCTTGCACAAATCCTTAGTCAGGTTCCATCTTCAGTACCGTTTGCAGCTCTTGTATCCATTTCTGTGGAGGGACATTAATGATGAAAAAAGCTATGATGACCCAACTGGCAGAACTGGGCCTGTTCTCCTTAGTAAAGAGAAGACTCAGGGGAAGGAAGAGGACGTGATTACAGTCTTGAAGTATCCAAGACATGAAAAAAAAAAAAAAAAAGGAACGTGGTTCAGTCCCTGTTGCGCTTCAGGTGACTGTATTATTTATTAGCTTTTATTGACCAGGTGAGTACACTAGGCGCCAGTGCACCTATTTTCAGGTACAACCCAGGAAGTTACAAGACAAGCAGATGCATTAATACTTGAATACGGAGTTGGTGAGAAACATTCCAACCCAGAAAAGAAACGGAACTAATAACAGAAATAGCAGGCAGGAGTAGAAAGACCAAAACATGATTAAATGAAAATATTGTGTTCGGTTTAGCTGACAACCTCAACATTTGGCTGATCCGATTTATTGTAGGTAGTATTGTCTATCCCCCTTGCTTTTAGCAGTCGCTGGAAAACAGCTAAGTATTTAGACAGTAAGTTCTTTTAACAGTAAAGTCCTCTGTAGGTACATAGGCTTCCAAGGAATGAGGTTCATCATTAAAGGAAAGCAGTCTGTATGAGAAGCACCCCACCCCCAAAGCTTTACCCCCCAATTAGGCTTTTCTGTTAGAAAATATATATATTTTTTTACGTGGTAACTTGCGTTATTTTAATTTGGAAAAGTCTGCGATCCCTAAACATGGCAAAAGGTGCGTGGCCCCATGTAGTGTGACAGTGCAGCACTGCACCGCTCACTTCAATAAAAATGTATTGAAGCGAGCGGTGTGGTGTCACACTAAATGGAGCCGCCCACTATCCGCCATGTTTGGGGGTCACAGACTTTTCCAAATTAAAATAAATAAAGTTACCGTGTTAAAAAAAAAAAAATAGTTTGTAACAGAAAAGCCTAGTCTGGGGGTAAAGCTTTGGAGGGTGCGGTGTTTCTCATACAGACTACTTTCCTTTAAACCAAGAAAATCCTAGTCCACTGCTTTTTCTGGTCAGCCCCCTTTCTATGGAAACTTGTATGGTTCGGTTTCCAAGAGACTCCGTTGCTCCATAACCGGAGATCCCAGAGAAGAAGGAATGTGACTCGGTCTCTGGTGATTGCATCACTTTCTTTTTGTGTCTGTCCTTGGAGCTCTAGCTGTGGAACAGTGGACACTCTTGGGAAGAAGGACCAGATAGTTTCCATAGAAATGAAGCTAACCTAGAACAGCAATGGACAAGTATTTAAGTATCTAAAAGGGACAGCACCATCAGACCAAGTGTGTATCTTCAGAATGTGCAAAGGTGAGAGGGCAAGGGATACTGATACAATACAGTAAATATAAGGGACACATCAGGAAGAATTAACTTGCAGAAAGAGTAGGTGAACACTTGGGACAGACCGCCAGAGTGTAGCATGTGGTATCAAATGATTCTGTAAATAATCTTCAAACTCAGACTCTGCAAGTGCTTTGAAGAAAACGTAATGGCAGGATGTCTCCATTGAGCTGGCATGGAGAGAACTTGATGAAATGATGCTCTTCTTTTTCCCTAAATATGTAAGCATTTATGAAAAAAGAAAGACATTCTGGGCTCAAAGAACAACTCATACGTGGGTGTGACATTAGCAGGGTGTAGTAAACAGCAGAAACAAATTGCACTCTGTTTACAGCTGTTTATGTATGTATTAGTAACTCAGCGGGCTTATCTACATTACATTTGTAACATAGACAGTACGTTTATATCACAGAATGAGAAAAGAGGACCACTCCAATGAAGACGCTGCACTCATGTAAACTGCAAAGCCTCAAAGCAGAAAGCACTGCACCAACAAAACCTGGAGACTGATTACCCTTTGGGTTTTGCTGGTGCTACGTTTTTATTTACTTTGTGGCATTTTGTATTACACCAGTAACTGGGAGTTCATTTACATCACATCTGTAACTCGGGGTGTGTTTTTTACATCACATCTGTAACTGTGAATGAATATTATACAATGGCAAGAAAGAATCTTGGACTGTGATTGGTCAGTTTGGGGTTGAACCCATGGCGTTATCCCAGCATAACACCACAGGTCTAGTCTCAGCACTGTGAACCAATGTAGAGGACAGTGATATCCATTACTTACTCTTTTTTTGCATCTCCTCTTAAGAAACAAACATTTTTTTTCACTCTAATAAAAACATTCTTTAAAATTATTTTTGTATTTTATATATAACAGCACGCCATTGTATAATAGGAATAATGCACTCCAGGGTATGTGTCATGCTGGGATAACGCCACGCTTAGGGCATTGGACGCTCTCAGCCTGCGGCCTCGTGCCCAACCCCCCCAGACGTGGCGTTACCCCAGCACGACACACACCCTATCATGTATTATTCCTTTATTATAAAAAGGGTCTCAGAAATGCTGTTATCTGATTGGCTGTTAGGATTCCAACAGCCTTACATTAGACCCCAGTTACACTATCATGTACAGCCTGATCACCATGGCACATGGATTCTTCCTGTCAGCATTCCATCCTCTAGCACTGCTGAATGACTGGAATGCTGCATCCTGATTTGGATCCAGCATTCTTAAACTGTTGTTGGAAGAACTATTTTATTAAAAATCTTCCTCTAAATGAGGAAGACTTTCAAAAAGTATACTTTTAACACTTTTCTTTTGGAATAATTTTTATGATAGCAGTAAGGCACTCCCAGGAGTTAGACCAGTAGTTAATCACCCCTAGGGGCAATATGGTACTCGGCTGTGCCTCATGCCACATTACACCCCAGGGGGTGATAAATAGACTGTTAATCTAACCCCTGCTCATGCCTTATTGCTTAATTTACATTACATCTGTAACTCGGGGTGTGGTTTTACATCACATCTGTAGCTCTGAATGAATATTTACATCACATCTGTAACTCAAGGTGTGTTTTTACATCACATTTGCAGTTCTGAAGGAATATTTACATCACATCTAACTCAAGGTGTGTTTTTTTACATCACATCTGTAGCTCTGAAGGAATATCTGTCACATCTGTAACTGAGAGGGTGTGTTTTTACATTACATCTGTAACTTAAGGTTCATTTAAATCACATCTGTAATTCAAGGGGTTTATTTATATCACATTTGTACCACAGAGGGTTTGTGTACATCACATCAGTACCTCCGGGTGTTTTATGTCACACAGCATCTGTAACTGTGTTTGTTTACATCACATCTGTACCTTATAGGGTTTGTTTACGTCACATCTGTAACTTTTTTTTTCCGTATCCCTTTTCAGGTCCTTCAATGAATCCATGAACAGCCTGAGGCCAGAAAAGCACTGGGTTACCAAACTGAGCAGTGCTGGCCTGGTATATCTGCATTTCGGACACAGGATCCTAGCAAATGTCTTGGAACTGAATGAGGATGACCCGCAGATCCCAGTCCTATATGACAAGGTATCCAAAACATATATATTTTTAATCTTTTCTTATTTATTATTTTAAAGAGCCACCGATGCCTCGAGAAGAATTTTGAAAAACATAATATTTTAACACAAGCTAGCTTCTATTTCTCAATAGCTCAATATCTTGTATCCCCCTGGTATTTATTACTGAGGTCACGTACATGAAAACAGGAGAGTTGTTCCTTGAGAGTTCTTCAGCTCCTATTGCTTCTTCCCAGACTGATGTCATAATACTGTGCTTGTGACATCACAGTTATTCCCAAGGACAACAGACTGTGATGCCACAACAGAGCATTATAATTTCAAGTAGGGATTAAGCTACAGAGGCAGATGAACTCTTAGGAATAAAGATCTTGTTCTTGTGGGAATTCTTTCAGTAATAAATAACGGAGAGCAGTAATCTATAGAAGATATATGAAATAGAAGCAGAATTGTGTCAAAATATTACATTTTTGTATGTTTTCCCAAAGGCATCAGCTGCTGTTTAACACCTCCTGTCTACCAATATCCGACCTCCTGACTTTGGCCAGACCACGACGGTCTAACAGAATGGCCCCTTAAGACTGTGGCCAGACTGCCAGTAAAACTAATATGTACCACCGGCCCAGTGACGCTGAGGGTTGAGGCGCTGGACACCACACCAGCGACCCGGGTTCAGGAATGGACCTGGGGTGTTATAGGTCGGCGGGGGAGGGAGAGGATTAAGCTTCTGGAGGACTGCTCTCCTCTCCCAGGGTGGGTTGCTGGGGGCACCTGGTGCAGCAGCGGCCGCTGGCGGAAACCGGTGACACAGGACGGTTTGCAGAAGGGGGCGAGACGTCGGCAGGCTCCAGCGGCACAGCCTCGCAGGATGCCAGTGCACACCGCATCGCGAAGGGAGAAAATGGGAAAAATAGTGTGCCCTGTTCCTGGTAGGTGAAGGTGGGTCCCGGGAACTCCACATCCACGCCCACCGTCGGATCTATGTCCTCATTTGGTGCCTTGTTGTCTGGCCGCTCTACCTGACTATAGATAGAGCACCAGTGGGAGTTGGTGGTCCCACTGCGGGGGACTCGGAGCCGGGGGGTTGGGTGGTCCGATCAGCAGGGGCTTTCCCCACCGGAGGAAGCAGCAGACTTCAGACAGGGCGGGAGAAAGCAGATGTTCGAGTGGCTTCACTGGAGAGAGTCTAGGGATGGAGACAGATAGGAGTATAAAGAAACGTAGAATCTGACAGCAGATAAGGACCGCTTGGCCCACCTAGTCTGCCCATTTCCCTACCTGATGAATAAGCTGCAGATTCTAGTTAATCAACAGTTTACTTCCTCCTACCCCCCCACTAGAATTCCCTTATGTCTGTCCCATGCATTTTTGAATTCTCCCACTGTTCCTGACTCCACAACCTCCTCAAGAAGGCTGTTCCATGAATCTACAACCCTCTCTGTGAAAAAATACTTTCTAACATTACCTCTGAGCCATCCCCCCTCTGTCTTCAAATTGTGCCCCCTTGTTCTTGCACATCGTTTTCTGAAAGATGCTACCCTCTTGTACTTTAATTCCCTTGAGATACTTGAAAGTTTCTATCATGTCCCCTCTCTCTCTCTCCTTTCCTCAAGGGTATACATATTAAGCTGCTTTAGCCTCTCCTCGTATGTCTTCTGGTGCAGACCCTGCACCATTTTGGTTGCTCTCCTCTGAACAGCCTCCACTCTGTCTGTGTCTTTGCGAAGATGGGGTCTCCAGAATTGCATGCAGTACTCCAGATGGGGTCTCACCAACTGTCTGTACAGAGGGATAACAACTTCCTGTTTTCTACTGTTGATGACTCTCCCTATGCATCCCAGTATCCCCCCAGCCCTCCTTACTGCCTTCTCACATTGCTTGCCCACCTTTAGGTCATCTGATAGAATTCGATTTTTGTTGTTGTCATTATCTCACCCCCCCATTGTGTACTCTTCCCCTGGGTTTTTGTTTCCCAGATGCATTACCTTGCACTTTGCATTGAATCTGAGCTGCCATATAGTTGGCCAGTCCTCCAACCTTGTCAAGCCCCTTTTCATCCTTTCCACCCCACCTTGTGTATCAACCCTGTTGCAGATCTTTGTGTCGTCTGCAAAGAGACATACTTTTCCTTCCAGGTGCTCTCCAATGTCACTTATAAAGACATTAAAGAGGACCGGTCCCAGTACTGAACCTTGCGGTACCCTGCTAGTTACCCTTCTTTCTTCACTGTGGACTCCGTTTACTATTACCCTTTGCGCCCTGTTGTCCAGCCAGTTTTTTATCCAGTCTACCACCTTGGGACCCACTCCAAGGCTGGCTCACTTGTATATTAATCTTTGTGTGAGACTGTGTCAAATGCCTTGCTAAAATCTAGGTAGGCCATATCCACAGCCCCTCCCTGATCTACTACTTTGGTCAGCCAGTCAAAGAAATCTATTAGGTTTGTCTGACAGGACCTTCCTGCTGTGAAACCATGCTGCTTTGGGTCCTATGCCCCACTGGCCTCTAGGTACTCAACAATTCTTTTCTTCAGAAGTAATTCCATCATTTTCCCTACCACTGAGGTCAAACTAATTTGGTCTGTAGTTTCCTGTCTCTGCCCTGCTCCCACTTTTGTGAAGTGAAATCACATCTGCCCTCCTCCAGTCCTCAGGTATCACCCTATCTTCCCAAGATTTGTTAAGAGAGTAGTCAGTGGCGTTATTAGTTCTACCCTTAGTTCTTTTAGAATTCTGTGGTCAATCCCATCAGGCCCCATTACTTTGTCCACCCTCAGGTTCAAGAGTTCTTTCAAAACTCTTTCTTCTGTGAATGGGCTAGTATCAACCCCCCTATTCAGAGTGTTTCTCTTGTTTGGTTTAGGTACCTCCCCCTCCTCTTCTGTTGTGAATACTGAGCTGAAATATTCGTTCAGTATCCCTGCTTTTTCACTGCCACCCTCTGCTCACATTCCCTCCCCTTTATTAAGTCTCTGTATCCCTCCTTGGTCTTTATTTGCTCCCTAATGTACCTATAAAAGATGTTATCCCCCTTCTTAACAGAGTTGGCTATCTTTTCCTCAGTTTGTGCCTTTGCTATTCTGACTGCCTTCCCTGCCTCCTTCTGCTTTAACTGATAAAGTTCTCTGTCCTGCTCCTTCTGTGTTTCCTTATATTTCCTGAATGCTATCCTTTTCTCCTTAACTTTCTTCCACCTCTTTAAGAACCATAGTGTTTTTCTTCATTTTGTTTTGTTGATTTGCTTCACACAAAGGCTTGTTGCCTCTGTGATGGCTGTTTTGATTATTCCCCATTGTTTCTCCACCCCTCCTTCTTGCCCGTTTGCTAGTGCTTTTCTGAGGCATTCTCTCATTTTCCCAAAAGTCAGCCCTCCTAAAGTCCAGTACTCTTGTTTTTGTATGGCTTAACTCTATGGCTGTGTTTATTGTGAACCACACTGTTTGGTGGTCACTTGATTCCAGATGGCTACCCACTTCTAAATCTGAGATCCTTTCTCCTTCCCCATTTGAGAGTACCAGGTCTAAGATTGCTCCCTCCCGAGTGGGTTCCAACACTAGCTGTCTGAGGCATTCCCCCTGTAGGGCATCAAGAATGACTAGAGGCCCGTGAAATTCTTTTTGTTTTTTATAATTTTTATTTTTATTTTTCTGGAATTTCTTATTTCTTTTTATTCATTGAAAATTTGGTTTTATTTCTTATCACATTCACATTCATACACTACATCAAAATGACCTTATACACACACTGGAAATCACATTCCTAGTGTACTACATTGTATTAAGCAGCATTATGCTATGGTCTTGCAAGGTTTTGTGACTGAAACAATTCTGCTGTTGCTTCCTTGTGGACCATCTCTGTGGTAACAATGGAGCCTAAACAACAACAGCTGCAAGTATTTATTTAGATTTTGCCTTCCAAAAAGCAGTTTTTTCACTTTATTCATGTGTTTTTTTTTTAATTTTATTCCATTTATATGCTGAATTTCTTGCTATTTCTTGTTATACCTTAAATTTCTTGTTATTTCTTATTTAAGAAAAACACGGGTCTCTAAGAATGACTCTACTCTTGGATGTGCCTGCAGCGAAGGTGCTCCAGTTAACATCTGGCATATTCAGGTCCCCCATCAACAATATCTCCCCTTTTTCTGCCATTTTAAGGATGCCTTCTATCATTTCCTTGTCCATTCCCTCCCCCTGAGATGGAGGTCTGTACACAACCCCCATGCGGATTGTGGTGCCATTTCCTGTCTCCAGGGTGACCCAGAGTGCCTCATTTGCTCCCTGTTTGCTCTTTAGTTCTGTTGCTTTAATCCCTTCTCTTATATAGAGAGCTACTCCTCCTCCTCTTTTACCCACCCTGTCCCTCCTGTAGATTGTGTATCCTGGTATGTTGACATCCCAGTCATGGTTCTCTGTGTACCATGTTTCAGTGACTGCCACAATATCCAGGCATCCTTCTTCCATCAAGGCCACTAGTTCAGGGAGCTTGTTACACAGACTGCGGGCATTGGTACTCATCACCCTCCGTTTTTTGATGGCCTTACCCCTTTTAGCCCCATCCCTGTCCTTACTGCCTTTTTCTGCATTTACCCCTGTCCTGCTCCCTACTGACTTCTCTGCCTTGGTGTTTACCTCTCTAACTACTGTGTTTTGTGGGGGGAGGCTGGGATTTCCCTGCTCCTTTTCAGTGCCTCCCCTCTTAGCTAGTTTAAACGCTTGTCAATGAAGCATTTAAACCTATCACCTAGGATCCTGGTTCCCCCCTGGATGGATGCAGACCATCGTGCCAGTATAAGCCTGCATCCCTCCAGGTGGCTCCCCAGTCCCCATTGAAGCCAAAACCCTGAGCTCCACACCAGTTTTTCAACCATTCATTGAATCCCATGGTGCAGAATACTCTAGCATCATCCTTGCCATAGACAGGCAGCACCTCCGAGAAGGTTACCATACATGCTACTTGTCTAAGACCCCCTTCCCAACTCTACAAACTCCTCTTGCACTGCTCTGATCCCATTCACAGCCAGGTAATTTGTCCCTAGTTGGACAATGACATCCAGCTCCCTCCTTCGTGCAGCTGCTCCTGCAATCCTGAGAATTCAATTCCTGTCCCTCCGAGCCGTGGTGCCAGGCAGGCACCTTACCTCCCTATCCCTTTCTTCCCCCCTAATGATTGAGTCCCCCACCAGGAGTAGTTTCCTTCCCCTGTGGGGTCTCGTGCCACCCTCCTGTGGGTCTCCTTTGTGGAGGTTCCCAGCATCCTCCTTGATCTCTACTGCAGGTGCCTCCATAGAGGAACCACTCTTCGCCAGAACAGCATATGAATTGTGGAGAGGTACAACTGGAGGGATGCACCTCTGTTCCACCACCCTCTCCCTCCCTGAGCCCACCTTGGTCCAACCACTCTTCTTTCTTGCCAACCTCTGAAGTAGTGGTGGTGTCAAGCGTGGCTCAGTTGGTAGCACATCTGCCTCTGGACCAGAAGGTTGTGGGTTCTCATCCCACACCGGGATTGGACTTGCACCTAAAAATCGCTGGCATCCGAGTGCAGTATTGGGGGGTGCTGTACTGCTGAGGGTGCCGTCCTTCGGATGAGACGTTAAACCGAGGTCCCTTCTGCCCATCCTGGTGTTGTCCTGGTGGGTGTCCAGGTGGAAGTAAAAGAACCCAGGGCACTCTTCGCAAAGAGTAGGGAACATTCCCGGTGTCCTGGCCAACATTCCCCTTCCCATAAAACCGGTTCATGCACTTATCCAGGCTGTGTGTGGGTGATGATGTGCGATATGGCCGCCACCACACATTCAGTCACTTCACTACCAGTCTAGCATTGCTTGTAAAGCGCTTTGGATGTATGAAAAGCGCTATATAAATGCTGACTCTTCTTCTTCTGTGGGTCCCTGGGTGGGGGAAGAGGTTTCACGAATCCTAGCCAGGTCAGCCTGGAGATGGGCAACCTCCTCCCTCAGACCAGAGAGGTGCCTGCAAACAGGGCAGCATCGCAGCCTCCAGAATGTCTCTCAGAACACTGCTGCCCCACAGCCATTGCACTGCACCACTCCTATCTTGACTTATTTTGTGTCCCCTCTCCTGTTGCATTGTATACTTACTGTCTCCTCCCTCTATGTATTTTTACACATACTTTCCTACTGCCTATGCACAGCAATGCAATTCACAACAAAATGCACAAACCAAAAAAAAAAATGGATATATACCCTGTTGAGAATGCTCCTCCCCCCTACAATTGTCCTTGAGATGTGTCACCTGAGGCTTACTCTAGTTTGTCCCGGTGCCAGGAGGTGAGTCATGGAGTGTGTCTGGGATGAATGACGTTGGTTTGTGCAGATATCCTGCCTCAGCAGGACCTTTTTGATATTTTTCTAGCCCACCCACCTTGTGACTCATAAGAGCGTTCTAACCTGTGCTGGATTGTGGGTGGGGGGTTGCAGGTCATTGTCTGGTCACCTCCAACATCCACCACTGCCCATAACTACCAGAGGATGCCGATATAGTGAGGATGCTACTCCCCCCCCCCAAACACCCCGGTAGTCGGAGAGTACTGATCCTGTACATGTCCATCACAGGGAGGTCGGGCTCGTAGCCTACACCTGGGTCTTTCAAATGGTAGTTTAACAGTAGGCTGGGCTATGTTTTTTATGCCTGTTTTCTCCCCAAACCGTTGATGATGTAAGTTAATTGGGCCTTCAAGGGATGTCTCTTATGGTGTAAGAGACTCCTATCCCAGGGTTTGGGCGAGAGTACTGCGAAGCGAAGTGGTTTTGTCTACCCGAACCTCAGGAGAGGAGTCTCTCTTATAGCATAAGAGACATCCCTCAGAGACCTTATTAACTACTTATAAATTACTCAAGTGGTTTATAAAAAAAATGTAATCTTTTTTTTTATGTGCCATCCTTCCCCTGGCGTTGAAGGCGAGCCTTCCCTTCTAGTGCTCCGACACGAGAGCACACTGCACACTGGATAAGAGGCACAGTAGTTCTGCGTGCTAATTGGCCGAAATCATATTAATGATTTATAATGAACATTATAGATCAAGGGAGCGCTCCCGACCAGTTGGAGAGCTCCTTTCCCCTGTGCATGAGACACTCTTATTCTGTGAAGAGCGTCTCCCGCGCAGATGCCCTGGAAATAGGCACATTCCAGGAACTTTTTTTTTAAAACTTATATTATTGATCTCTCAAGAATATATTATGTCCCCCGTCACCACTCATTGCTGTATAAGAGTGGTTTCACTTGCCTTCAGCTTGAGTCAAAACAGCTCAGCTTTGCTGTTTTCGCTCCAGCTGCAGGCGCGTGAAACCACTCTTCTACAGTAATGAGTAGCGACGAGGGACGTAATAACATAGTATAATCCCAAGTACAGAACCTTGTGCAACACCAATGGCCACTTGTTTCCACATGGATAGATCTATGTGTAACTTGGTTAAAAAACAGGAGCTGACTCTGTGATGTGCCGACTTTTTTAGCAGAAACAAATGTCTGCTGTTAGGGGTTTAAAGTTCATGTGACCAGCACAGTGCGAGGACATTCTTTAAATTTGTAAACACTGTAAGCACTGGGATGTCTCTGAGGTATAGGATGACTGCTATTAGAGAAAACGTGCATTACATTCCAGTGGTTAGAACCAGTGGCTGTTGTGTATCTGGACTTAGCAGCACCTTTGACCCTGAGCAACACAGGAGGTTATTTCTTAAAATGGAGAATTTAGGCATACCTGGTTGTGTAATGCAATGAATTAGAAACTGGCTGCAGGACAGGAAACAAAGGGTTAAAGTAAATGCTAATCTCAACTAAAGTTTGAGTTTATTATTTTTATCTCTGTTTTAGTAGTTGTCCATTCCCTGCGCGTTTTATTTTAACTTGTACGCAGTTGCTGTAAAATCAATTAAAATATAACTACATCCACAGAGATGCATCTCTCAAAATATAATTTCATACATAAACTGCATGTTATTGTAGGAAATATTGGCTCTCCGTTCTGCTGTTTCGGTAAAGGGGTCATACAGATTCATAGAATATTTGTATCAATTTCCATATGCTGCCACGAACGGGAACCATGCTGTTTAACTTTTTACTCAATCCTGACTTAGTTGAACTTAAGGTTTCTGTTACCTGTAATGGTAACAAAATGTCCTAGCAAGTAACTGATCCAAAAACCTACTGTTGTAAGATTACGTCTAGTAGCTAAACGTCTAAAAAAAAAAAAGAGAAGCCTAAGTCGTCTACCTTTTTTTGAAAATAATAAAATTGCTACCTCAGGAAATCTCATTAACTGCCTGACTATTTGTTCTATCTGCAAACTTTTTTTTAGGAAAGCAAACTAAGCTAGGCTGTATTACCATTTTGCAATATAAAATAAGTGACCGAGGCAAGTAACCCCGCAATCTGCAGATTATATTTTAAATGGTAAACAACACAAACTCCCACTCCGGCTAATACTATAACGTGGAAGGGAAATTGATGAGAAAATGTATTACTTTTAAACAGCATGCATATCATCCAGGCAAAAACTTACTATACTAGCAATATACACAGACTTTTTAATCGTACTGAATGTCGAGATAGCTTGCTCCATTGTGGACAGTATTTTGGGGGGAGGTAAACGGATCGCACTGCATACCTGGATGGGGAAAAGAAAAAGAGCAGGAGCTGGTCATTTTTACCTCCTGTCCTCCCTACCCATTAAAATAACAGCACAGATTTCTAGCTGTAAAGTGCCAGATCTGGCAAACCATACATTTTAACAACCCCCACCGACTCACAGTTGGTAAAGGAAAGTTAATTGTCCCACATACTCATCTGATTGTTCCTCCTCGGATTCCTGTGGATCACTATGGCCCACAAACTCCTGCCTGGTTTTTCTGCACCAATGTTCCAGCATCAGCAGGATCTGTAAACAGTTACTGCTGCCATTGTTAATCTACAGTCTGGCCAGCATCATAAGCGTAGTGTATACCAAGATCTTACTTCGAGGGGGAGCTCTTGCAGCAGGCTATAACCATTAGGACTAATGCCTCAGGCCTTAGGACCCACCAAAAAAACTTGGCTAGCAGTACCCAGCTGGGGCCGCCCGACGCGTCGGTCGTGCCATAAAAGGGGCGGTCCCTAGCTCCACCTCAGTTCTTTTCCTGCCACAGACCCGCTCTCGTTAGGAAAGTCTTAGCATGTTCTTCAGCAAATCCAGTGAAATTTGGTAAAACATTTTCATTTTCTATCCGCTTTCTTTTTCTTTTTTTTTTTGCAGTGTTTTTTCTTTTTCTGTGGTACTTCTTTCGTCACATGTCGTCCCCATCGTCAGTCTCCTTCTCTGGTCCCAAGAAGATGGAAGTGTGCCTGTGGCTGCCAAATTCCATCGAAGGATGGCCACGAAGCCTGCGTCTTCTGTCTGGGGCCAGACCACGACCTTCATTTCTGCAAGGGCTTTACCAGCAGGACTCACATCCGGTGCCTGAAGGCCTTAAAAGCCCACCTTTTGGGGAAAAAGATGGATGTCCTGCAGAGCTCTCATGGGGAAAAGGGCAAGCACCAGGACAAATCCCGCAAGTCCCATGAAAAGGACCATAGCCAGTCCTACCATCGGTCCAGATCGCACTCTCCCCATAGGAAGGCCTCCTCTTCTGGCTTGGGCGGGTCTGACCGCTTGAAGCACTCCAGAAATGAGGAAAAGTCGAGGCCTGACGCCTCTCCAAGACACCGACAACTGCCTCGGTGGGGGCTCCTTCAGACAAACTGGCCAAGGTGAAGGCTATGCCGCTGCGTATCTCTTCAACCTCGGTGCTTTCTACTAAGGCCTCTACTTCGGGGCATGCTTTGGCCCCTCCGAAAAAGGCTTCGGTCACGGCCTTACCCGGGTTGGGTAAGCCGTCAGGCAAGGACTGGGACTCTCAGGCTAAGGCCTCTTCTGGGTCCTGCCCTTCCAAATCAGTTGAATCAGAGCCGACCCCGGCCAAGACACCAGCACCGGCTACTGTGTCTAAAGCCAACGGGACTACAGGTGAGCCAGCACAGGTCAAGGTGTCATTGCCAGCCCCAAAGTCTTCCACTCTGGAGGGGCTTCCTCAAAGGCCCCACCGACCTGCCGGTTTCACCTATTCCTGAAGGGGATGGCGGCCTCTGTTTTCAACATGGAGGAGGAGTTGCAGGAGCTCTTCTCCTTCCGGTGGAGCCAAGTCAAGAAGGACGAGGCTACCCCGAAGCCGGACCCACACCAGTTCCCGCCCGACCTGACATCCAGGACATTGGGGATCTCCCCATAGAGTCACTGGCCAAAACCCCCGTTGAGCGTGTAAACCTTCCAGGTCCCGTTTCGCTTGGTGGCTCGGTCTCAGTCCTCCAGCTGTCGTTGGTCCAGGTCCAAGAGCAAGTCCTGCAGCCGTCATGGGTCTGTCTCTAGGCGGGCTCACTCTACTAGCCGACGCCGGTCCCCTGACAGGTGTCGGTCCACGAGCTGTCGTCAGTCCCAGGAACGACATCTGTCTGGAAGTCCCCAACGCTCTAGGGAAGGTAGTCCTTACAGGCACAGTTCGGACTCTTCACGGTCCAGGAGCCGGTCTGCCTCTTCTTCCTCGTCCCTTTCAGGAGTGGGGGTTCTCCTGAGGATAAGGAACTACCCCGTTCATCTCCTGATGAGCTAACTTTTATGGATGTCATGAGGCACATCCAGGCCTCCAGTGAATGGGAGACGAAAGACCTGGATCCGGAATGCCGAAGGCTGGCACGTTATCTGAGGCAAAAGGAGCCAAACCTTTGGTGGTGCCTCCTTTAGTGGACACATTCCAAGACCTTACCAGGATAACTTGGAAGCATCCAGCCACAGTCCCGGCAGTTCCTAAAGAATCGGATAGGCTGTATAGAGCGCCGAGGGATGAGCCCTTCCTGGTGGAAAACCCTTAGGATGACTACTGTTATAATGGCTGTTCATGACAAATCTCGGCAGCCCAAACACCTCAGCTCTCAGCCTCCCAATCAGAAGTCCTGCTATTTGGACCAGGTGGGCAGAAAATATATTCTGCATCCACCTGCTACATACATTCCCTGAACTTCGTGACACATATGGTACAGTACCAGAATGCTCTTTGGGAGAAGGGACAGGAGCTAGCCAGTGCCTTGCCAGACTCCACACAAAAAACAGAGCTCCTGGAAATTCTAAAATCAGGCTCGGAAGTAGGCACCCATGTTCTGCGTGCCTCGTATGACACTGCAGATACAGCATCTAGGGCGGCAGCGTCAGGTGTCTGCCTAAGGCACCATGCCTGGCTCAGGGTCTCAGGATTCTCCCAGGATCTGCAGACTAGAATCAGGGACCTTCCGTTTTGTGGTTCCGTGCTGTTTGGCTCGGAAAGTGAGGCCTCTCGTCTCCAGAAGTTGGGCAAATCCATCTGGTCCGTCCGACAGATGTACAAGGGGGACCAGAAACGTTTTTGAAAACGGCCTTTTCATAAGTCCTCAGGCCAGCCCGCCCATGGAAACCAATCATCCCAAAGAGGCGGCTTTAAAAGGAAGTCCGGAAACCAACAGCCTGGAGGGCGCTCCCTTTCAAGGCCCAAAGTCCTCCCAAATCTCTCTGCCAACTCCTGTCTGTTTCCAATGACTCCCTGCTGACCCGCCCCCTCCAGTGGAGGCACAAGGGGAGGCTGTTGGGGGTTGCTTCTCCCTCCACCTGGGGGGATGGAGCAGAATTACTTTGGACCATTGGGTCCTAGATATTACAAGGAGGGGACATACGCTGGAGTTCACTCAGATCCCCCCAGAAACTCCAACACGGTCCCCAAGGTATCCTCCTTCTCACATACCTCTCATAGAAGGAGAAATCCAGTCCCTCTTGCAAAAAAGGGTGATAGAGCCCGCCCCCCTGCAGCAGCAGGGAAAAGGATATTACTCCCATTTCTTCCTGGTTCCAAAGAAGACTCAGGGTCTTCAGCCCATCCTGGACCTCAGCTCCCGAAACGATTATATAGAATGCCGAAGGTTCAGGATGGTGACCCTTCCAGGTCTGATTCCTCTGTTGCACCAGGGAGACTGGCTCTGTTCCCTGGACATACAAGATGTGTACATGCATATCGGGGTCTTTCCTCCTCACAGGAAGTACTTGAGGTTCCACTTCCAAGAGGGACATTACTAGTTTTGGGTTCTGACGTTTGGCCTCTCCTCCGCTCCTCGAGTCTTCACTAAGTGCCTGGCAGTGGTAGCTGTGGCTCTAAGGCGCAAAGGACATTATGTCTTCCCTTACCTAGACGATTGGCTCTTGTTGGCCCCGTCAAGAATGCACCTCATTCAAGCTCTTGGAGACACTTATACTCTATTCCGAGAGTTGGGGATCACTCTGAACCTGCCAAAATCATTCCCCGAGCCCAGCCAAAGACTCGTCTTTGTAGGTGCTGTCCTGGATACAGTCCAGGGCATGGCCTTCCTCCCTCAGGAAAGGGGAGGTCGCCTGCGAGAAGTGGCCACAACGGTCCTTGTAACCCCTCAGGTCCAAGCCAGGACCTTCCTGAGACTTCTGGGCACATGGCGACGGCCATCCCTGTAACCCCCTTGGCCCGCCTCCACATGAGAGCCCCACAGTGGATGCTCAGGGTGCAGTGGGACCAAAGCTCTGACTGTTTCGACCATCTGGTCAGGATCTCCGAGCCAGTCAGAAGGACCCTGCTTTGGTGGTTGGATCGCCTAAGTTTAGAAAAAGGGGTCCTGTTTCGATAGGAGCTGCCAAGTCGGACTCTGACAACACATGCTTCCGATTTAGGCTGGGGGGCTCACCTAGGGGACTGCCAGACTCGGGGCATTTGGTCCCCAGAGCAACGCAACCTCCACATCAATGTTCTGGAAATGCGGGTGGTCCTCAGTGACTTAACGGGCCTTTCAGGAGGACCTAGCGCCAGGCTCTCTCCTCTTTCAGACGGACAACACGGCTGTTGTTTTCTACATCAACAAGCAAAGGGGAACACACTCCTACCCTCTGTGCAGGGTGGCGATGAGAGTCTGGTATTGGGCGCAGGAACATCACATCTCTCTGTCCACCGTTCATGTTCCAGGCACCCAAAACACCTTGGCGGACAGCTTAAGCAAGGTGCACGAGTGGGAGCTACGTCAATCAGTAGCGGACCAGCTCTTCGACACTTGGGGTCATCCAGAATTGGACCTCTTTGCATCTCCACGCAATGTCAAACAGCCAGTTTTTTGCTTGTGAGAGCACGTGCCTGGTGTTTTTTGGCCAGATGCATTGTCCCTTTGTTGGGCAGGGAGGTTCCTTTATGCCTTCCCTCTCATTCAGAGGGTTCTGTTGAACGTACAGGCCGAGGGGGCTCAGATGATCCTAGTCGCCCCACTGTGGCTTTGGCAGATTTGGTTCCCACTACGTCAGCAGTTGTCGTCTGAGCCTCTGATTCTGCTGCCAATATGCTCGCAATTGCTGTCCCAGGATCTGGGCAAGCTGGTACATCCAGATCTCGAGCCCTGCACCTTCATGCATGGCTCCTGCAAACATAGTTAAATCATGGTATGGGGTCTCCCAGGAGGTGGCAAATGTCTTCGTTTCATCGAGGAAGCCCTCTACTCATTCCACTTATGCTATGAAGTGGAAGCGTTTCTGTTTATGGGCTTCATCTCATCACCTGAACCCCCTTACCTGTCCAGTGAACTCAACAGTACAGTATCTCCTCTCCTTACATCAGCAAGGCTTGAGCTACTCCTCCATTAAGGTGCACATGTGGGCCATTTCTGCTTATCCCGTCCTCTTCGGTGACAGAACCCTAGCCCAGCTGGACGTGGCCTGCACTTTTTTACAGGGCATTCTACATTTGAGACCTCCCATTAGTGATCCAATCCCCCCTGGATCTCCTTTTCATGTTGAGAAGCTTACTCTCCCCCCTTTGAACCCACAGCAGAGTATGAGCTGCGTTATCTTTCCTGAAGGTTTCTTTTTTGGTTGCTGTTACTTCAACTCGAAGGATTTCCGAGCTTCAGGCCCTGATGTGCAAGGAACCTTATTTAATTTTTCATAGGGAAAGGGTTTCCCTCAGAACAGATCCTAAGTTCCTAAGGCCTGTGGCATTAGTCCTAATGGTTATAGCCTGCTGCAAGAGCTCCTCTCAAAGATCTACTGTTACGGTAAGTTCTTACGTAACTGTACTTTCACAGAGTTTTCCATGTCAGAGCCCTTTCTCTTCGTTCTTGTTGTGTAGCTTAGCTCTGGAAACTCCTGAAGAGTTGTATCCTCCCAGTAAAGTTGCCCAGCCTTTTGTGCTGTGGCCAGTACCTTGTCCTTCTCCGATGAGTTGCTGATAGTCACCAGCAGGGCCCTTGCCTGAGGAGCTGCTCCTTGTGCATGTTTGGTGGGGGTGACTCTGTATACCTGAACCACGTGCATTCCCTCCATGTCTGTTGGCACCCAGCAATTCCTTGACCCAACTAACTGCCAGTCCCTTAGGGTCTTCACCTTTGGCCTCTTCTGGAAGTTCCACTGTTCATAGATTGGAGGCTCTGACAGTAATGTCTAGGTTTTCAGGGGGCACACATAACAACATGTTTTCTTTCATGGGCATAGCTGTGGCTGTTACGACTCACTCTGAGGTTGTTGCTGCAGCCCTTAGGCTTATCCTGGATCTCTGTTACCTTATGTCTAGCACTGTCAGTTTCTGGGCATTGTTCTCCAATTTTTTGTCTGTTGTACGGCCTTCAGGAAGGCCACGTTGGTAGTGCAGGAGTCTGCTGCAGGCCATGACTGCTGCTCCCTCCGTCCTGGTTCCCGTTCTCTCCTCCCTTGGCCTAGCTCCATCTCCTGCCCAGGTACACCAATTACTGTGACCCATTTTTTTTCAGTTTCATATAAATGGCAGCAGACTTGGTATCCATGCAATCCACTAGTTAAGGTCTAAACTATAGCGGAGATAAAAGTGTGTCTTAAAGTCTTTTAATTGTGTTTTTGTCTGTTGGAAGGTCTGTCAATGCAGAGCTGTGCAAATTGTAAGCACACTGTTTGGCTGCTGGCTCCCCCCGCCCCCCTCACAGTTTTATAATTTAAAAGTAAGTTTAGTAGTCCGGTCCATCGGTGTAGCAGTAGTGATACTGTTCACGATGTTGCTGACCCGTGTCCGGGATCGAGTGCAGGTCGGCCAGCGGATGAAGGATTGAATGTCTCAAGGACTGCTGTCCTTCCACAATACTCCCACTGTCTGACTTCCACCTGGTGGAGACCAGGTGGAAGCACGAACAGGGAGCACCAGAAGGGGGAGGGGGAGCTGCCGGATGCCAGCATGTATGGGAGTCAGTGCCCACGTATGTTATTGCAGGCTGGCATCCCGGAGAGAAAACTGGAATTGAGAGGAAAATACCCAGTCCACTCCAAGCTAGAGCCCCCCGGCTCTCACATGAGTGACACAGCTGGCCGCCCACCTATACAGGCTCTGAGGAAGGTGACGGATAATCTCTGAGTCTGTTAGGTTGCTGAGGGGGCTGGGTGGGTGCAGTCATTTGGAACCAAGGGCAAGAAAAAGCTGTATTACAAAGAAAAAGTAATTTTAGTGGGTTTTTACAGTTTCAGGGAACCGAGAAAAGGGCTTTTTGCTCTGCTTACCTTTTCAGGTTTCCAGTTCTGTTTTGCAAACTGGTTTCCATAAGATTGGCTTGTCATCATATTTAGAATAAAGTGGTACAAAATGTTTTTAAAACTGTTATCCCTTTTTTCAGGCTATATCAGAAATGCCAGAGAAGGGGGCAGACACAACAGAATTGAAACATTGTGTATCCTGTAGTACGTGGGTTGGTGTGGCAGACAGCCATTGCCAGGGCATTGTCTGTTTGGGCCAAAACCATGGTCCTGCCAAATGTCACCACTGTGAAACGTTTTGCTTCAATACAGAAAGTAAAAGTTAGGCAAAAGCCAAACTGCCGTTATATTCTCGATGTATCCTTCAGAGCACATCACTGTGAACTTTACAGCCAGCTTGGTGGGTTGTTTCCTGATTTAAACAGAGCACGTTTTCTTGCTTACTTGGTGGATGAGACCATAATTCTAAACTCTTAACTATTATTCCCGCTTTTTTCTTTTAAAAATGGCTATTGAAGTCTAAGATCCAGTGAAAACACCCTTCTTCTATCCCAGGGGTCTCTACTGACATGTGTCAGTGTGCTTTTTCCTGTTAAGCTGCCAAATATCGAAATTAATTGCATTTGACTGTCCGCACTGCAAAGCTGCATCTGATCTTAAAACAGTAGTTGAGCAACTTTTTTGCTTACCGAGTCATGTTGTAAATGATTTTGGCCTGTGTTGTTCCGTGCTCTTGTCTTTTTTTTTTTTGGTCCATCAACCACTGCCTTCACCTTTTGTTGAGTCCCTCCATCCCTCTCCAGACCTGACTGCCACTCCTCCTCTGTCGTGTCCAAGAGGGATCTACACAAAGCGAGACTGACGAGTCGATGGGACCGTTATACATGGCAGCCAAGGCACATATTTTGTTTCCATTTCTTCCTTGTGCCTCCCTCCTCCCCATGATATTGGACATGTGTCTCTGGTGACCTTGACGTCAGCAGCGTGTGCTGGCTGACGCAACCCCTGGCGGGGGGGCCCCTTGCTGCTGGAACCCGGCCCAGCTTGCACTCCCCTTGGGAGCACTCCCAAGCCTGACTGCCTGATCCCGGTAACCCTGACCACGCTTCCGAACCCAGGTCACCAGCATGGAAGCGCAATGCATTTTCACTGAGCCCCCAGGTTGTCCCTTGTGTTCTTAGTAGTTCCTGTAAGGGGAGTTTTTCCCCAGCTCCTCAGAGGCTTAACCAGTGGACTCAATACAGTCAGCTACTGTGTTAGCAAAATGTACTTTGTAATACTGTGATTGATTGCAAATCTGTTTATGATTTACTGTTATTATATCTCAGTACAGTTGAGTTACTAAAAAAAATATTTCCTGCATATTACAAGATATAATTTATTGTATTGCATATATTTGTAATTGTGTTACCAACTGTGACTGCTTTGTACTGTGGCTCTGGGCCACATCTGAGAAAAGGCCTTTGTTTATGTATTTATGTAGCTTTTGTTGACCAGGTAACCAGGTAAGTGCACTAGACAGTAAAATGCTTATTTTCAGGCACGACCCAGGAGAATTACAGAGTCAAAAGGAAAAGACAAAAACAGCTAGGTTACAACAAACTCAGGGAAATAGTAAACCGCAAAGTGGATATTAGATTTAGTCAGACTGGAATCAGCAAATAAACATCAAGAACGGTACATCATATTTGATACAAGCAAAAAACAACATTAAGAAAGGGTCAGGCATAAGAGCAAATAATCAAGCGGCCATAGAAGGAGTAATTACTAACCGCTAGCATATTCAGGAGCAAGAGCAAATGTCTGAAAACATGAATATGGGTATTGGATTGAGTCAGGCAGGAACTCTGCAAGTCACACACATAAAAGCGATATGGATAATGACATAATTGAGAACACCGCCAAAAACAATAGTAACAAAAGTGTAAACGCATAAAGAACCATAATCAGGTGGACATCTATAGGGTAGTTAAATAACGACTAGCAGATTGAGGTGCAAGAGCATATGACTGAGAAAAAAATAGCTGAGTGGTTCTCTGACTCAGTGTGCCATCCCAGTAAACAAATAACATGAAGTGCGTTGAAAGTCCTTTGCTCCAGTTTCATTAGAGTGGTATTCCCCTGTAAAATTAGAAATGGAGAAAGACACCCGCTGGCTAGTGCAGTGGTAGCCTTACTGTGTTCCATCCAGATGAACCCGAGTTCATGCCCCCAAGTCAAAGACATCTGGTGCTGGCCAGTGAGGCGGGGTTCTGGCGTCTGTCTCAGATGCCTCCTGCTTTGGGTAGGAAGAGCACCTCCTTTCACTGCACGACAGCCCCCGGTGGCCCAGGAGGAGGGTACGTCATGTGCAAAAGAATAAATGGTCCCTCTCGAGTGGCCTTTCGTCGGCATGCATCTGCTCACCTGGCGCGTGACATGGCAGTGTCTCATGCCCAGAGTAGGCCAGCTGAGGAGGTTTGAAAGTAGAGCGGGGCTCCCCCACCCTTCTGATGGTTCTGATAATTGTTCTGCCTACTCGCTTCTCAGGACCATGCCCTAGGGAGGGCTTGGTGGGAAAAAGATATCCCAGCTGCCCTGTCTCTCGTGCTACTGTATCTAAACAAAAACTGATGAGAATAACAGTATCGTATTCAACCCTTACCCTCCTTAGAGAGCAGTTAACTACTATAGTAAAAAGTTTAAAACCATTAGAATTACACCAGTTATGTGTTAACTTTAGTGTTTTCTAACTTTTTTGTTTACATTCCGTGTTATTCTACTAAATATTTAAGATAATATAATGTACTTATTTAGAGTCTTTTAAAATGCATTTGACTGTCCCCTGCTGACCTCACAAGTGCTTTTTGTGACATCATAATAATTGCTCTTTCTTTGAGAGGGCTGTTGCAGTAGATAATTACATATAGGACTGAAGCCGGCAGGAGCCAGGACCCCACAGAAAAATTTCTAGCTACCAGTCTCTGGCAGGGGACCGCCCCCTCGTCAGGTAACCGGCGTCAGACGACATCGGTATAAAGGGGCGGTCCCCCACGCCCGCCTTCCAGTTCTTTCCTGCCGTTAGCTTGCAAAAGCACCTCGCGGTTAAGTTCACTGCTTCGTCAGTCAGTTCATCAGTTTATTACCGTTTTTTCTCATTTTTCTTTCCTAAAATCATCCATCTGCCGTGTGTGTTGTCCCCTACTCCATCCGATTCACATAAAAATAAGTGCGATTCCTGCAGCGCCCATCTCCCGCACAGGGACGGATACTCCCACTGCCTCTTCTGCCTAGGCCCAGATCACCCCATGGAGAAGTGTCAGCAATTTAACGCCGCCACCCGCAAACGGAGGCAGTAGTCCCTGGAGGCCCACATCCTGAAGAAGAAGATGTCCTCCATGGAGAAGGAGCTGAAGAAGCTCTGGCAGGCTTCAACTTCCCCTGAGGGTCACCGTAAGAGGAAGGAGAAGCACCAGGACCAGGATTCCACTTCCACGGCCACTGCAACTTCAGCTGGAGTCGCCATGCTCCAGGTAACGTCCCCCCCCCGGAGGACCGTCCATCGGCCACCTTGGAGGTTTCTAAGGCAGTGGCATCTTCCCTCCCGTCAGGCTCATGCTCTGGCCCATCAGGAGCCTCTGGGACAAAGGAGGCAGCCACTCCTGAGAAGCCTGCCACTGTGCGTCCCTCTGGGTCAAGCGGCTCTGATAAGTCTGACGTTGGTGCCTCCGTCTGCGCGGTCAAGGCCGCTAAGACGCCCAACCCTTTGGGGCAGCGCACGGTCTTGAAAACTCCCGCCAAGACCGCTCCTCCCTCGCGGCCTTCGTCAGGAGTTGGGTCTGATAAGTTCTGATGGTAATCACTATGATGTCATAAACAAAGGCATTGTGAGGTTAACTGGGGAGATGCAAATTTTTTTTTTATACAGACTTTTTTGAAAGACTTCTAAGATATGTTAAACCTTGGAAAGGGGGTGGGAAGGTGGGGAGGGAGGGAGTGGAGGGCTAGAGAGGAGGGGCGGGGGTTGGGGAACTTAGTTATTTTATGTATAGTTAGAAGGCTTAGAGTACCGCTGTACCTGACATGCGTAGCTTACCTGATTGATGTGTAACTGCCTTCTTGGTAAAATGAATAAACTTTGAATTAAAAAAAAAAAAAACCTTGGAAAGGATCATTGGAAATGAAAATGTGTCTCCAGTAAATTGTAATAGCTGCAACGTCACATTTATGAAAGCACATGCTGAAGTAGAGTTTTTTAAATAATGGGAATTACATTGGCTGTCCTTCAGTCCTCTGGTACAAAGCTTGTATTCAAGGATTCCTGAAATATTTCTACAATCCGCTGAGCTATCACCTCTTTTAATTCTTATGTGTCCCAGGTGCAGGTTATTGGGTCCTTGGACTTGTTCACTAATCTTCTCCATCTGCTCAGCTAGCGGTGCCGCCGTTATTTGTTCATACGGCAGGCACCATCTGAACTTTCATGTATACCTCATCCATCTGAGGCATGACACTCTCCTCTTACCTGTTGAATACCAAGACAAAGTATTCCTCTCATGTTTCTGCACGTTTACAGTTTATCCTTCTCCATCACCACATCATCATTGCAAATACTTGGTGGCCTACCCTACCCTATCCCAGTCCTTTCTCTTTGCTTTTATACATCTTAATGGAGCAGAAGATAAGATATCGTCCAGGATCACCCCTGAGGTATTTAAAGATTTCCACCTGTTCAGGTATATGTCCCGTGTCATTATTTTTTGGGGGCTTGCTTCATTCCTGGGCTTGTGAAGAGCATGATCTTTTTTCTTTTTTTAATTTAGAACCAGTTTGTTATGGGAGAACCATCTTTCAAGGGCTTCAGAATTACCCTGGAGGATGGAGGTGAGGCTGCCACGGTCAGGGTTCCTGGAAGAGATGACAGCATTGTCTGCATAGAGAAGTACATTTGCAGACTGGGGGTAACGTGGTATACCTGAACTGCATGCATTCCCTTGCAGACTGACTTTCATCAGGCAGGTGGTTTATGAACAAGCCAAATAGTAGGTGGTCCAGAATGGAGCCCTAGGAATACCACTGGCTACATTCTTAACGTCTGACCAAGAGCCCTCTGTCGTCACATGTTGAGTACAATTACTGAGAAATCAAATGAAATGCCATGCTGTTACTTTCTTCATTAATAATGTTATATGTGTGAAACTGTAAGCTTTGTCCTTTCCAGCCCAGTTTGTCCTGATGCTAGTCTGGAGCTGTGATCCTTGTAACATCACATTTTGCTGTTATGGAACCTGCTGTGATGTCACAAGGGGAGGATCATGACATTGGCTCCTAAATAGCATTAAGGTAACATGAGCTTCAAGGGGTAGGGATCATGTTTTGATGCACATGTCCTTATTACTCTGGGAAGAATGGCTTGATCGGACTCAGTAGCGTAGCGGGAGTGCTGCTGCTTGCTATCTGGTGACCCAAGTTCAGAAGCTAGCACGTGTTGTCAGGGGTTGGCCAAGTGAAGAAGTACTGAGTGTCCCATGGTGGGTTGCACAGCCCACCTTTTGACTGCCACCTAGTGAGGGTTGGGTGGTATTGTAGATGGGACACAGCAGTATAAGGGAGGGATGGGACGCTGCCTGTCACCAACCACACTTGTACGGATGCGTGCCCAAGAGCATCATAGTATAGTGGATTCCAAGGGGGGAAAAAAACTAGGAAAGAAGGCGACTGGTAGGCAGATGATGCCCTGCCTACCCCCACATCCATGATCTGGTTTACTTCTGGCTCCCAGAACCCTCCTGGCTTGCACCTCTGCCATGGGTGACTGGGTACTGGGGAGGGTGTAAAGCTGACACAGGAGCTGAAGATAGGCCCAACTTTGGGGGGCTGTCAAACCTGGGTGGCCTGTGGAGTCCTAGGATGATCAGGTGAGAGGAGCCTTGACAGATAGGAGAAAAAGAATTATTAACATTTATATAGTGCTTTTCATACGCATTATATTGCAAAGCACTTTACAAGCAGTAGGAGATGGGTTGTAAAATGACTGTAGACCTGTAGTGGCAGCAATTTCGCACATTAGCACCCACACGCATTGGTTTGGACAGTTGCCTGAACTGGGAAGGGGAATTTTGACAAGGACACTGGGGAAAATCCCCTGCTATTACAAAAAGTGCCTTGTGTTCTTTTTTACTCCACCAGGACAACCACCAGAGATGGAACAAATAAATAAAAAAGGACTGGGCACACATCAGACTGAGAGTTTAAACAAATATTTCTGGCCTGAGATTGCAGCAGTAGCACTGCCGCTAGTGACGCCGATGACCTGGGTTCAGGAGCGAACCTGAGTCATTGAGGGCTGGCTGGTGGGGGGAGGATCGCATCCAGAGGATGCCCCCTCTGGGTGGGTCTCCTTCTCACGCAGCACTGCCAGCTGGGTGACCAGTGGCAGTGCAGCAGAGGACGCTGTGGAGGGACTGATGCAGGCTGAGGATCTGGCATGGAATGCACGCTGTGCATGCACACATGCCTAGGACCTCCCCTGAGTGCCAGCGTGGGGACCGGAGGAAATAAGAAGCCACTTGGAAGATGGTGGACCTTGGTGGACCAGACTAGGAATGGTCCTGTACTTTGTGCATGGCAGCTGATGGGGACAACATAGGCGGGGGGGGGGGCCTGATCGGAGTCTGCATGGAGGTAGGCCATTGCACAGGGATACAGGGTCCAGCTAAACCAGGCAACCTTGAGGTTCTTGAGGGATTCCAGGTCTGTAGAGAGCAGGGGCATAAATAAAGAATCTATAAAAAAAAAAAATAAAAAAAAAAATGTGGAAATAATGTATTTTTTCATTAAATAAGATGCATTATGCAAATCAAGCTAACTCCCTTATGCATCAAATTGGAACAAATTAATCTTTCTCGGGGTGGAGTTAGCCTACAGCAGACCACCATTAATACCCCACTTCATTTATACAGAATAACGAACACCTGTGTATTTGATCACTAGTGTAAGTTGTAAAGAGAAAAAACATGCAGGTGGCTGCAAAATGTTAATGCACCCAAACCACAAAAAAAATCACTCTTTTTAGTAAGGGTACTTATTGAAAACACGCCAAAAGATGTATATTCCCTACAAAGTGCTAATGCATTCAGTTTACATAAACCATCACACTTTTTTTTTTTTAAACTCCGTTTCTATCTCTGCCATCCCAGAACTCTCTCTCCGGCATCCTCTCTTGTCACCCCCACATACCAACCACCTGAAGCCCCCACACTGGGAAATCGGGGACAGACACTCCCCTGCCTACCTGGTTTGGCTGCCCCGATGTCTGAACCAAGGCAGGCTGGGGGATCGGGAGAGCCAGCATGGGAAACCCGACATAGGGTGTGTTGCGGTGGGGCACTGGAGGTGCCATCGTCTATCTGGGGAGCAAGGTTTTTCCTCGATGCTTTCCCCTTGAGCGCGGACGTGCAGTGAAGTCTACGCATGCCAACGCGCAGACATCCGCCATGGCTCCACCCCTTGGAAGCACTGCTATTGCAGTGCCCTCGATCTCCATTGGGGCCCACTACCCACCCGGTAGAGGAGAGCTGTCCTCTGGATGCTTGGTCCTCTCCCTTCCCGGCGACCCGAATCCGTTCCCAAACCTGGGTCACCGGCGTGGGGCAAGGTATGGCATCGTGTCAACCCTCAGCGCCACCGGGCCAGCTAACCATCACACTTCTTAATATAAAAACTTATTTGAAATACACCAATGTTGGTGTGTGAAACAAAAGGGTGAATTGGTGCCTAGTTAAAATTAGTTGAATTTCCCAATTAAAATGCACAGTTTGCTGCAAGTCCATCACGTGCTTGTAATCAATGACAGTATAATGTCCGAAAAGTATTTGTTTTATTTTTCTGAGCTTAATCTCCAAAACTGGTGAGGTTGGTGCAGTCTACCCTCAAAAATATTTTTGAGCATCAACATCATACAAAATTGACAGATGGGATCTGGTACCAACACATGAATCTATGATTGCCATACCGTAACAAGCATAATGCTGGAACGAGACAGAAATATCAAAGGGAGATTAGTAGTAATAATATATATATATATATATTTGTGTATATATATATATATATATATATTTTAGTTTAACCAGGAATAGCACACTAAACTGAAAGCTTATTTACAGGAGCGACCTGGGAGCACAAGGAAGTTAAGTGACTTGCTCAGGGTCTCACAGTATGCAAGTGGAAGCTGTGGGATTCAAACCCAGGTCTGGTCTGCTGGATGTCACCAGATTTGCAGCTCAGAGCCTTAGACCACTGCGCTATACTGCAAACTTTCATTTGCAAACAGCCAACACTCCATCAGATACTCAATCCTCTCCCTCACGACTGACCCCCAGGAACCCAAGCTCGTTTCTGAACCCGGGTCGCCAGTGTGGGAAAAGATAATGCACTAATGGTGCCTCCGGTCTCTTCACCACTTGGCTCCTCTTGGACAGGACTCTTGCCTGTAGTGCAGCCAGTTGGTTGCTGGAAGTATTTCCCACCAGTTGTTCCACTGCATGTTCCTCTTTGAGTGTCTCACCGCTCTTTGGTTGCCACTTTTTCCTTTGACCCCTTCTGGTTTTCCTCTGCCTTGTAGTTGTTTCCTGCAGTATTTGCAATGTTGTCAGCTGATCCTCTTCTAATAAAGGGACATGCCTGGAATGGGAACCACTAGTCTTTCTGGCACTCTGTCCTGTTGGTGCTTGAAACCTGTTCTGACTATGGGCGCAACCTCTGCTTCTAGACTGGAACCTCCAGCCTCATAGTCCTTCTTACCATGTTCACATTTATTCCTTTTTTCTAATCTCAATTTCAGATTCTGCGTTACAGATTGTTTTTCCCTTTGGCAGAGATGGGCAGAAGGGATCTTGGTTTAACTTCTCACCAAAGGACGCCCACACCCTGCCAGCACGGCACCGCCCTTGTACTGCACTCAGGTGCCAGTGTTTATGGTATGAGCCCAGTCCCAGTGTGGGACTAGAACTCATGACCTGACCCAGAGGTGGATGTGCTACCAACTGAGCCAGGCTGGCACCTTAGAGAGGTGGCGCTGACAGAGGCCAAAGGAGGTCCTGGCCAGGGGGGAATGAAAAGTCTAAAAAAAAAAAAAAAAAAAAATAAAGGAAAATGGTTTGAAAATCAGTTTGAAGAAAAAGAAAAATTAGCATTTACATAGCGATTTTCATACACATTGTATCCCAAAGTGCGTTACAAGCAGTGCTAGACTGGTAGTGAAGTGACTGAATGTGTGTTTTATTTTTTTGATTGTTGTGAGAAGGGATCTGCTTGTGTCAGTGGTGACTTTTTTGTTGTTACTTTTTGGTGGAGTGCCTCCATTACATGGCCTTATGGTTTAATTGTTAATACTTTTTGTGTGTGCAGTTTATTTATTAGAATTTTTTTTCACACCAGGATTGACCCATTTAGGTGTTACACGAGACCGCTGACATGTATTCAGGTCAAACTAAGACAAAGAGCTGCTATGGATGGGCTGGGGGGGGGTTGCAGGTTAGAAGAGGGGGAGGACATATTGAAAGGGAAACTGAGATGAGAAGCATGGAGGGGTGAAGTAGGATGAGCTAGGACAGTAGCATCGTTTCTGGAAGGGAGAACTTGGCTCATTTAAATGCCTGACGATTTCTGGCATGCCTAGGAATATCCGCTATGTCCTTGACCTGTGACCTTAGCTGGTAAATTAGTACTGTTTTGTTTAGGAGTCTGTAGTCAAGCTAAGCCCCTTGTTCCATTTAAACATAGAAACATAGACAGTGACGGCAGAAAAAGACCATAGGTCCAGCCAGTCTGCCCAAATTCCTTATAATCCTTGGAACCCACTGTTCCTCCGGGGCACTAACCCTCCCCATCCTCTCTCTCTTCTTCAGCTTAGTCCTGTTGCCCCTGGTAACCACTGTACCCTTCCCAGCCCTGCTTGAATCCTGATTGTTTTCACACCCACCACTTCAACTGACACTGTTCCAAAGTTTCACCACCCTTTCCATAAAGTAGTACTTCCTCACATCTCTCTTGAACCTGCCTCCTGTTAATTTCCATTCATGTCCACATGACAGGGAATTAGTATACAGGCTAACTAGTTCCCCGCAGTTCACTTTAATTCCTTTAAGTAACATGAAGGTCTCCATCATATCTTCCCCTCTCCCTTCTGGTCTCCAGTGACTACATATTTAGCGCTTTGAAGCGCTCTTCATAGGATCCGCCCTGCTGGCCCTGAATCATTTTTGTTACTCTGCGCTGCACTGTCTTCAACCTATCCTTACCCTTCCTGAGGTGAGGACTCCAGAACTGAGCGTAGCACTCTAGGTGAGGCCTCACCAGGGATCTGTAGAGGGGAAGTATTACCTCTTCTGCTATCAGTACATCCCAGCAACCTGTTAGCCTTGCTATAGCCCTTGTTTCTGCTTGATTTGCTGCTGATCTTGCTGACACAGTGCTTGCTTTTGTTCATTTCGATATATGCTGTTTGCGTTTAAATAATTTCATTTACATCATTTTTTTCAGGTGTATGAGAATTTCATTGAGGAGATTGATGCCATTGACAATGGCATTTCTCAGTGGGATGAGGAGCCACGTTATGCCATGACCACGAACCTGAGTGCCAGGGTGTCACGCCTAAACCCCCGCTGGAATGACGAGAACCAGGACACAGAGGTAGGCCGGCAGCAGCACCAGTCACAACTGTACACCTTCATGTGAGATGCAGACCCCGGCTTTGTTTTAGTTTTGCTGCCCCCCCCCACGCGTCACGTGAGGGATTTCAGATAGCTATGTGCAACATGCAGATCGGTGCTGAAAGCAAGGGCCGTGTTTCTCTTAGGCAGTGGTTCTTCGGTCTCCAATCCGGGGGGCCAAAAAAGTGTGGTCACTTGGACTACTGTACTTGGGTGGGGATAGCATGATTTATTATCTGCCAAAGCTTTCACAGGTACAGCCTGGGGTTGCAGGAGTGGGTACTGAAATGTATGTTGTGCAGTTAGACCTATTAGACAGCATAGGGTGATCTTCAGATATGAAAGCTTATTAATGCTCTAATGTAGAAGGATACCAAAAATGTTTCTTTAATGACAAAATATGCTTTTGAAAATGTACAAAATAAAAGAAATATTGACAAGTTATTGAAATAAAGTAAAGAAAGAGGAAAGGCAGGGGTTACTCAGTGACCCAGAGGAAGCACACCATCCTTCTGTGCTGGTAACATACAAGCCAGTGATTGGGTGGCAAGGCAGGGAGATGGCACTGCTGAGATATGTTTGGGGTGCCGAGGCGACATGCTCTGTGCTGCAGCAGCTCCTGCTGGTGGGCTGGGGAGCTTGCTTTCCCGGTAGGAGCTCACTGCATGCACTCGAGGTAGGATCTCCCCACACTCATATGCTTGCATGCCGCCTGGGGTTGTTGGAAGTAAAATGGGAGGAAAGCAACACTGACTGTGCAGAGGGGTGGCTGGCCCCTCTCAGGTCCTGTAACACTGAGCAGACAGCCTCCTTCAGTGGATCCAGACAGCCTGAGGGGCAAAACCCCCTCTTGAACCAGCCCAGTGGCTCAGATGGCTGAGGCGTTGTAGTGCCTTACCTCTCACCACATTGCGGACCCTAGTTTGTAAACAAACTAGAGTGGGGAGGGGGCTGGAAGAGGATGGAGCGACTGCCTGGCAGGTCTTCTCCCCCAGGTTGGGGTGGTGTTTTGACCCAACTCCTGGCTGCCACCAGGTGGAAGCCTGGTGGTACCGTTGATGTTCAAGAGACAGACTTGGGTCAGGTGGGGTGCAAGGAGCTGCGGTTCCAGAATGCATGTATGCCTGCCTGTATGTGCATGTACCCTCCGTGCTGCTGCAGCTCCGTGACAAGGAAAAAACCAAGAAAGAGTCGGCTTAGGCTCAGTGACGTCCCGCCCACTAGCACTGTGTTCTGCACTGCTTCCTGGCTGGGACCCAGCAACTGGATGTGGGTCTGCTGATGGTGGGAGGACAGCCCTCCTCCACTTGGCCCTGCCACGGGGGGCAATCCGTAGGGGTCTAAGGAACCTGGCTGGGTAGAGGCAGCATACCGTGCAGAGGGGGACAGGACTGGTAAAGCAAAAAAATATCCAGCACTCCAGGAGTTCCAATAACATAGGATTTATTGAATGAAGGAATGTGTTAGCAAGGAGAACACAAAAACAACCGCAGCCCCTAGCACCTCAACCAAAGGGTCTTCCTTAAGGGGAGTAAGCCCCTACCCAAGCTGACCAGAGGAGAAAAACCTTGATGAAAAAAAAGAAACATCATTGGGGGTAAGACACTGTGGATGGTGGGTGATGGGGCTTGGGGGCCGCCAGACTGGGGCAAGTCAGTGTAGTGGGAACATAAAGAAATAATGAAAAAAGAGAAGCGTAAAAGCACGAATGTTCCAGTACACTGCTTTGTTTAAAAACAATTACAGTCAGATGTTTTTATGCGAAAAAAAAAAAAATTCTGGTAAAAATAAAACGTTTGTTAATATGTAAAAACATAATGAATAGTGATAAAAAGTTGTAATATCGATAACGCGGGGGGGAAATCAATCAATCAGTCAAAATCTTTATTTATTCAGGCGAACATCATTGAGCGTAGCTCATTTACAAGATGGACCTGAGTGGTTATACAAATAAGGGTACAAGTTTTTTTACAAAGACATGAGAATAGCATAACATTAGTACAATCAAATAAATAAGAGATATATACAAAATTTACAGATATACAAGGCACAGTAAAATAACTTAACCTGTAAAAATGAAGAGGATAATAGATGTAGCAGGGATAATAATCAAATAATAGGGCTTTGTAGGCTTTTATATGAAATGTGATAACTGACTGGTAGAAGAAGGAAACTAAACATAGTGGATTACAGAAGGAGGGGTGTAGGTTGGATGGGAGACTAGGCCTTATGGAAGCAGTTGCACAACTCTGGAAATAGGCGGTGTATAATCTTTGAAGGAAGATAAGGGTAAGAGGGTATTCAGATTCATAGATTTTTGAAATGAGTTCCAGACAAATGCTGAGAATAGCTGATAGCAGCCTCCCAAACCGGGTAGATATTGGGAATCTTTAGCATAATGAGCTTATTGATCCTTAAGGTGTATGGCCTAGATGTGATTCGGGTGAAGCAGTCTGAGATATAGGAGGGGAGTTTGCCTGATAAAGCTTTAAAGATCCAGATTGCAGCATTCCTTTTTCTTCTGTGCTGAAGGGATGTCCAATTGACTGCCATGTAAAGAGAGCGATGATGGGTGCTGGAGGGAAGGTCTGTAATAAATCTGATGGCTCTATGATATAGGGTGTCCAGCTTATTTAAGAGGGAGAGAGAGCAATGGCCGTAGAGAAAGTCAGCATAGTCAATAAGGGATAAGAATGATGCCTGGATTAATCTTTGTTTGGAGTCTCTGGTAAGGTAGTGTTTTATTCTGTAAAATAGGCCAAGCCTTTGTCTCAACTTTTTAATAGCTCTTCAATGTGGACAGAGTAGTCAGCTTATTGTCAATCCAGACTCCAAGATATTTGAATTTATCCACAAATTCCAGCTTATCTCCAAATAAGGTGGATAATTGTGGGGTGATGAATGATGGGGTGGTGGCAGAGCAATTCTTTATTGCAAAGAACATAGCTTTTGTTTTTGGCATTTAGAAGTAATTTTTTCCAATAGGTTGTGTTGTAGGATGGAGAATTCTGACTGTAACAGTTCACAGACTTTTGATGGTGAGGATTGCTGACATATAATACAGTATCATCAGCAAACAGATGAATGTTAGATTGAGAGAGGTTGGCATCAATGTTATAAATATAAATGGCAAAGAGGATGGGGCCTAGGATAGAGCTTCATGTACACCTCTTAGCAGTGGTTTAGAGGTAGATAGGTAATTTTCATTTTACCAATTGTAACCTTCCAGAGAGATAGCACCTAAACCAATTGAGTGAGAGTGAATCAAGGCCTACAGAGCTAAGAGAGGAGATTAATGATTCATGATCCACTGTATCAAATGCTTTACTCAAATCCAGGAACACAGCACAGGTACTATTCTTTTTATCCAAGGCAGTCTGCCAATCGTTAGTGACTTTGGCTAGGGCAGAGATGGTGCTATGCATTGATCTAAATCCAGATTGTGCTGGATTTAGGAGGTTGTTGGTGTCCAGATAGGCCCTTAACTGTGAATTTACAAATTTTTCAAGCATCTGGGATAGTACCGGTAGGATGGAAATGGGCCTGTAATTGTTAAGGTCCATGGGATCACCTGATTTAAGTAATGGAACTACTTGAGCTGTTTTCCACATGGAGGGGATGGAACCAGTAGCTAGAAATCAGTAGTAGTAGAAGTAGAAATCATCCCACGGTGTCACACAAATATCGATAAAGACATGCTGCCATTATTGCAGATGTCAGTGAAAGTTCTGAAACCGAATGTTTAAAAGGGAAGAATGTGTGAGAATGCGTGGAGAGGATTGTTTATGCTTTGGAAGAACTACGTGTACTGTATGTTTAATTAAGGGGCAACACAACTTTTTCTGATTTATAATTTTGCTCAGTATGATCTTGTAGATAAGGACCTTGAATACAGCACAACTTTTCTGGAAGGTTAGTCCGTTTGTGAAGTACCACACCTGAATTCATGATTTAGGCTGGGTCTGTGTTGGTGTTTTAAAAGGGATCAATTCAGAAACAAATGGCATTTAGTGTCAGTACATCTGTTACTGTTGCTGTGAAGTGCCCTGAGCCGCTGGAAAAAGCTGCTATGTAACTAAGTCATCTTCCTTACTCAGTGTTCCAAAAATGTTTGAATTTGGAGTACAGCTGTGTGGAATTTTCCGCCTGCCAGAATTCCATGGAATTTTGGAAATCCCACCTAATTCTGTGCCATTCTGGCAAAAGTTGAATTTTGAAATTCCAAAAGTGGAATTTTTTAGAAACAGATTAAGTATTCAGCGGTTTACATAAACCATGGAAAAAATTTCTGCAGACTGCAGATTATGTAATCTGCTGAACAGTATCATACATTTTACACAGAAATGTTTTTCTGAATTCCATGGCATTAACAAAAAAAATCCAAAAAGCTTTTTGGAAGTGGAATTATTTTCCTGCACAAATTCCGCTGTCAGAAATTCTGTATTCCGCACAGCTCTAATTTGCAGTCATTGTTTTATTATTTAAGATCACGCACTTGAAAAGTGGGCGTTGTTCCCTTGCAGTTCATTTACAGCTGAGGTGGCGTTTGAAGCTGAAGTCAAGCTGTTGTGCTTGTGATGGCACAGTCTGTTGCTATGGAAGTGACCATGATGTCCCAAGCAAGGCACCAAGACGTTGGCTTCAGAGTAAGCCTTGGCTGCAGATGAACTGAACTGGGGGTGGGGGGCTTCTGTTTTTTTGCTTTATTTATTTATCCGCCTTCCCTGCCTTCGGTCTCCCCTCCTTCACACAGCTCAAACCTTCTCTTTTTCCCGGACCCCCATGCCCCCCGGATCTGCCCCTAGAGTGCTTCTCTTCCCTCCTCTCCTGCACAGCGGGGTCTGTCCTGGGAACTGGGTGGTCTCTCTAGGATGGAGCTGTCTTCATCTGGGAGCGCCAAAGGGTTTTTTCCGTTTTTCTGTTCCCCCCCACAGCCCCGCCCTGGGACGCCGGGCACAAGGACGAACGAACGTCTAGAGAGGCGACGCGGTATACGCACGCCTCTGCGCTCTCAACGTCCCTCCCCGACTCCATGAACAGAGCCACAAGCTCTCGAGCGCCAGTGCTCCCACTGGCCATCTCGGGTTGGTGTTCCACCCGAGGGAGGAGAGCATCCGTTGGGGTCAATCCTCCCTTCCCCGGCCGATCTCGCTGACTCCGAATCCGCTCTCGAACCTGGTCGCTGCGTATGCCCAGCCAACCTCGGCGCCACCGCCAGCTGGCTTCTGTTTTATACACTTTAAATACTCCCCAAAAAGTACTGATGACAAGAAAGGCTTGAAATGCAAGGGTTTTAGAATGTAATACAGTGGAGGTTTACAAATGAAAACCTTGATTTGGTGGTGTCCAGACCAAAAGAGCTGCTGATGCCTCTGGGGAAAACAAGTTCAGCTTGTATATCCTTTATCTTCTGTAGAGTTCTCCTACCTCTTATTTGTTTACTGAGGAAATTCCCACAAACATAGGATCTTCATCCCTTAAAGCTGATCTGCCCCTCTAGCATATTCCCATCTTGAAATCATAATCCTCTGCTGTGACATCACTGTCTGTTGCCATGTGAATATCTGTGATGTTACAAGCAGAGTACTGTGACATCAGGTTAGGAACAAGCAATAGAAGCTGATGAACCCTCAAGGAACAGGGATCCTGTTTTCATGCATCTGACGTCAGTATTAAATATTGGCAAGAAGAAATACAGAACTAATGAGAAATGTAAGCGGCTTCCTGTCCAAGTATTGTTTTTCAGAGTTCTCCCAGAGATATCTGTGGCTTTTTGAGATCCACCTGGACATCTTGATAGCTGAATACAGATTCTGGGTACACCTGCTGAGCTGGGGAGGGATCTGAGTTGTCACCTGGCCTAATATGTCTCCCTGGAAATTATAAGTTTGAAACTTTCTTATACTTCCATAGAAATTGAAACCGATGCAAGATGCAGTTGACAGCTCTCTAGGGCCTGCCCATTCCATTGGTACTTGTATCCTAGTAGAAGAAATTATCCTTTTAGAGTCACTGACCCTTGTCAGTTAGGTGGCGCACATATCCAGCACGACAGCCTTAGGCTCTCTCCTCTTGGGGAAAAAACATAGAACTTATGGGCAGAAAAAGTCCACCCCTGCCTGTCTGTGTTGATTATAAGGATCATTGTAGTGCTTCACTCCTTCTTACCCCTCCCCTTTTGCCACCGTCTTTACCAGCCCCATATACCTGTCCCACCCATGTTTGAACCCCCCCTCCCCACTGATTTGGCACAGACTACCTCATTTGGTAGTCTGTTCCACTCCTCTGCCATCCTCTCTGTGAAGAGATGCTTTCTGACATCCCTCTTAAATCTCCCAGGACAATGGATTAAGGAGTATTTCGCCTCTAGGTCACTGGTTCAAATCTGCCTCAGATCAGTAGTGGTCAAAAGCCGATATCAGTTGATGACTGAGTGGCCTATGTGAAATGAGTTGCATTGGTCTCAGTCCAGTTCCCACTGGGCTGCTGTCCATATCACAAAATCACCAACACAGTTTGCGTACTTGTCGGCAGTCTCACAAATGAGGACAAGGCCAAAATACCCACCTTGGAGGGATGAAGCACAATAATGACAGAAATGTATAATACTAAACGTATGAACTGTACTGTACATTCATGAATAAAATCCCCCCGTTTGGATTCAGTGGCACAAGCTGTTATTATTGCACACATAGCTTGCATCTTAGCAAATTATTGTTCAGTTTAAACTTTTCTGTTGGGGGCGGTGCTGCTTATGTGTCTTTCTTGCCAATGTAACATTTAAAGCGTTTATTATTAAATTGAAGATTTCCTGTGGGGGTGCTCTGCCCCCCACACCCTGTGGGTGCTTACGTGTCCCTTCCTTGTATTTATTGCTTCTTTGTATGAAATGCTGTGTATTTAGCATTATTTATTATGACGTTAAAGTCCAAGATGAAGTTAGTTTTTCTGTGGTGGCGCTCTGCCCCCACAATCCCTGGGTACTTAGGTGTCCCTTGTGTGAGTTATAGTTAGTGTGTATAACTGTTTATCTTTTGATTTTTTTATTTACTTTATGTGAGCCGGCAACAGATCAAGAAATTTATCGTATCCGCATTCATCATCGAACGTGATGATGCACAGTGAAATTAAGGATGTACCTTAATTCACCTAGTGGTAAAGAAAGCGCACTGGGGACCCTTAGATCTCTGGTATTGCCAATCTGCCTTCCTGCTGCCTGTTTTTCATTCTGGGTTGACTTTCTTCATATCTTCTTCTTCAATATGTAACACATGAATAAAAACTTCTAATTAGATGGTGACAGTTGCAGCATTAAATAAATTAATCAAGGCACGTTGAGATCACACATGTAGAAAATCCATTTTTACTCTGGGATTGTTCCACAGTATGCCTGAGGGTTTATTACAGAGGCTAGTGGCTTATTTGTATAGTGCAATAATAGAATGTCCCTAATTGACTAAACTACAGCAGCATATAAATTCAAAAGATGGTGGAACCCACAGAGAACTCTCAAACTTGAACTTGGACGTACAGTAAATGTGAACCTTATTTTGCAACTTCTGGGACATAGAGGATATTTACAGATAACTAAGTTGCTATATCTGGTATAACCTGAATGTTAATTCTGTCTGTACAGTGTAAGATGTTTGTAAGTAATGTTTGTTTTGTTTTTAAAACAAGGACAAGGATGAGTGGGTTTGGAGTCTGAACCGCCCTCACCTATGTGGTGGTTTCTTCAAGACTGGTTTGCAGCATATTGGTGGGGCAGTGTAGGGAAGCTTGTGTATTGATCTCCCACGCTGTATCTGTCATGGGGATACACACTGGGACATGAGTAGAAGGTTGGGGGGGGGGATTCAGAAGGAATGTGAGAAAGTTGTATTTTATGGAAAGAGTGGGTGAGCCGTGGAACAGCCTACCAGCAGAGGTGGTGGGTGCAGGAACCAGTAATGATTTCAGACATGGCTGGGGCTGAGTAAAAGACTAAATAGTAACATAGGGGGAAAGCAGTAAGACTGGCCGAAAAGTGTGGGTGTGGTGAGGGCAGTAACCCTGACTAGACATTCGTAGGATAGAGTAAAATAGGGCAGACTGGCTGGACAGTGATCTTTTCCTGCTGACATCCTCCATGTTTCTCTGCTCTAATCTCCAGTGCGATCACTCCAAACACCTTTCAAAAGCACTAAATAATAAAATTTAAAACAAAAAGACTGGACTAGGCTGTAAGGAATCCTTCGGAGACCCTAAAGTGTGTAGCATCCATTTGCATTAACATAGGGTACCTTTGCACAGCCATGTTTGGTGCCTTGACCTCAGCGACTTTCAGTACCTCATTTAAAATTCTTCTGGCAATGCTGTGCTTTTCAGAAAGTAATTAAAATTGTGGAAGATTTTGCCAAGTTGGCAGGCAGAGAAAGGAATGCTGTTTTTTTGGCCACAGCCCTTGCTCAGGGACAGATGAAGAGTGACAGGAAGGGGCATCGGATCACTGGAGCTCGAAGGAAGGAAGCAACGTTTCCTACGCGACAGAATGATAATGTGCATTATTAAACAGGCTGCTGTAGTGGCACTGTTAGAGTAACATTTGAACTGGTAGGACTCTCAATGAAAATCTGGGCATCTCTTGGACATTGTATACTCCATTATGGTTGGCGTGTACAATAATTGTTCTCATCTTAAGTGTATGTGTTCCTCTTTTTTAGGATTTGCAGAATTCTCTCTGTTAAAGACTAACCCTCAGGATGAAGCAAAATCCTCTTAAAGAGCTGGTGACACATTCAGGAGAACTTTAACAAAACCTAATATTTAGACACAATCCAGCTTGTATTTCCCATTAGTGCTGCATTCCTCCTCCCCATTATTTATTACTGAGGTCATTTGCATGAAAACAGTATCTCTGCCTCTGAAGAGTTCATCTATTCCTGCTGTCTTCTCCCTGCCTGAAGTCATAGAGCACTGCTTGTGATATCACAGTTACTTCCATGAAAACAGACTGTGATATCACAACAGAGGATTATGACTCCTTTAGTAATGAATAATGGGGAGGAGAAATATACAAAATATAAATGGAATGTAGGCAGAATTGTACCTAATTATTACTCCTTTTAAAGTTTTCTTTGAGGCATCCGTAGCTGTTTAATACGAGGGGTGACTCACTATCTTTTGTTTGTTTGATGGGTTTGTTATCAGGCTTTCGTACGGCATTTTGTATCTTGCAGTCAATCTAGGTTGTTATAGAAGACGTCTTTAAAGAGCATCTTCTTACTTTCCATTCCCCCCCGCACATATAATAAACATTCCCTGACCCCAAGTGGACTGCACCAGGAATTTTAATTAATTGATGCTTGTATCGTCCTCTGTTGCCAAATGAATCCTTGCTACCTTGAGAGACGGTCCTAGGCTACGCTAAATTTGATGTTTATGCTGGCTAGTGCTGCTTGTTTTTTTTTCTTTTCCCCTTTTGTTTGGTGAAATTGGCTATTGTAAGCCGCAGAAAAGCAGCTAAGGAGCAGCTGATAAGATCAGAAGTTAGCGGTTCGAGCACAAATGCTGAAGTCATGTTGATCCACTGGAAGACTTGGCGCCTACATTGTTTTCTAGTTTTTACTAAATGATGGCCAGAATGAAGTTTACTGCAAGACTGCCATGCACTAAAGCTTTGTAGGGCAGAGTTAGAGACATTTTCCCTTTTCAGCACATTACACAAAGGACTTGGATACGGATATGGAATCTCGCAACTCTGGCCACGTGGAAAAAGAAGAGGCTTTAGCTACTGCCAGGAACAGAAGAAAGGGAGGAAATGGCACACTCAAGAAGTCAGGTGCTGCTTTTTGAACTTTAAGGCACTCCCTTTTGAACTTGAACTGTTTGTTATCTATTAGCAAGGAGCGCAAAGTTTCTCCACTTCAAGATAGAGAGCAATCTTCTATGAAATAAGATACTGCTAAGTAAAATCCTAGAGACTGCCGTGTTCTCTGAGATTTTCTTAGACTCAGAAAACTGAGTAACTACATAACTGGTGATTTATTTCGCATACTCCAGGTTAACACAAATAACAGAATTTGAACTTTAATGAGACTCCAGATCTCTGGATTCCTATTTTTCGTCTGTGCTCTGAATATTTGACCTAAACTGCTACTTGAACTAAGTTTCCTGTTTTTGATTCTACAGGTTATTTGAGTCTTCTGCACTTGTACTTTTAATTAATATAACCTTTTGACATCATTTTAGCGCAGTAAAGAGCTTACTACAGAGCTAAAGGATCAATATATATATATATTTTTGCCAGGTGCATAATTCACTATTTCTGTCTGACCGAAGGGTATAATTATTTCAGGAGGTAACATTTTGTCCTCCCCACTCCTCCAGAGGTTTCTTCCTTTTATATACTGTGTTTTACTGCCTTTTCATTGGCCATCACCATACTTCTTTTTAGATGGTGCAAACTAGAAGTGGGAGAGTGGCTATGAATAAGGGAGAGAGAGATACAATGGAAAGAAACCAACAGGAGAGGCAGAATAAAAACAAGGAAATCAGTGGGAAAAATCAAAGCAGATGAATATTGAAGACCCCTTACAATTTAAGCTTACAGAAATGTGACACAAGGATCTTAAATCCCTAGCACCTCCAGCGTTGTATCATAATAATTATACAAGTACTCCTAGTCAGTTAACCCTTTCTAGAAATAGAGAGGGAAAGGAGGAAGAAAGGAACTCCAGCATATGTAGCCAAAATATAACGAGTAATTCTAAACTGATGCCTTTAACGGAAGGGATTTCATTAGATTCTTATGGATGGTCCTCTTATGAATCCTTTGAGCCCTATCTTCCATCGGATCATTCCTCCCATGGAAGGCAAAATGAAACCAGTCTAGAAACGTATAGTAGCGATTAGTAGAGACAATTGTCCGTTTTCCTCAGATGATCTGTTATCAGACACAGGTTTACCAGATGGCTCTGTTACTAAAAGATATACCCTGAGGTCACCCAACATAATAGATCAGAAGGATAGAGAAGATATAAAAGGAAAATCAAGCATAGCGATGAAAGGGGATGAAATGAAATTAATAACACAGAACTTAAATGAGGTTATAGAACTCAGCCCAGCAGCAGAGACTGAAACCGGGGATTGCCAGAGCCTGGAAGAGGCCCTGAAGCAGCCCGCTCCCCTCAGAACTCAGCCCAGCAGCAGAGACTGAAACCGGGGATTGCCAGAGCCTGGAAGAGGTAAAGTGTCCTGCACTACAGCCTGACTGTTGTGAGGCACTTCCCACCTGCCCGCCCCAACCACCCTCCCACCCAGGGTCGGCGCTCCATATATTGCTGCTGGCAGGTCACGTGATCCACCCTCCTTTTTACTAAGTGTCCACTTTCCCATTTGCAGGTTATAGGCAATATTGCTGCTGGCAGGTCACGTGATCCACCCTCCTTTTTACTAAGTGTCCACTTTCCCATTTGCAGGTTATAGGCACCAACCACTAGGGGTCACTGCACTTTCCACTCTAGCTCCTCTCTGCTCTCTATATCCCTCCTAGCTACTGCTGCACAGCTGTCCCACTAGAGGTCACTGCAGTTCCCTTGGATTCCTTTGACTACCTACTTTCTGCACTCATCCTATCTCTAAGCAACTGCTAGTATCAAACCTGGTACCCTTCTCTCTACATTCTGCAGATATCATCTCAGCCAATGAACCAGGCCAACAACTTCCTGTATTTCTATGCTCTTAACCATACCTCACTCCCTCCTGCCCAGATTTAAAAATTGGCCCTCTCTGTCCCTTAGCTGTGTTTCAAACCCAGTACCCTTGTGGTCAGAGTCTGCTGCTCTGCCCTGTCACCACAGTGCCTACCTCACTTTTACTACTTTCTAAGCCTCTTAATCCTTAGCTACCCAATCTGCCAAAATATAAGTTTACCTCTTCTTCCTGCTGCCTTTGAACCCTGCGCCCTTATTTCCAAAGTCCCACAGCTCCACCACTCACCTAGAACACCTGCATATTTTTTACTGCGGATTTCATTACTTTTATAAAGAACACACTAACCTGTGACACAACTAAAGTGTTGTCTAGGTGCTTCTACAAACCTGAGCCCAGCTCCTGCTGCTGCAGCCACTGGTCTGGCTCTCTCCTATTGCCCTGATCAGAGCTTGAACCCAGTACTCTGTGCACTTCAGGCACATGTGCTGCCACCACACCATAGCAGCAACTAGAATCTGAGGTGATCTCTCACTACTATCTCCCCTCTTTCATCCTAGTCCCCCCATTCTTTCCTCACTTCAGCTCCACCAACCTTCCCAACTATGCACATGCATCCCCTGCTCACCAGTCTATCTGTTCTCCTCCTCCTCCCTTTGCCTTCCACATACCCTACTGTCCTTATGAACCCTCAGCCTCACTACTCCAGTGTTCCTACCTACCCTCCTGTCCTCCCCTCCTCCTTTACCACTGCTCCTACCCCTCCCTCCTCCTCCACACATCCCATTTGCGCCTCTCCACCTCACCCCTTCCAGACATCACTGTCCTCCCCCACAGCCCCTTGCACTTCTGATCACTCAGGCCTTCTCTGCCTGTGCTACCCTACCACCTTGTGCAACCAAACCCCATTCCTTATTATATCGCCCCGCGTAAATCTCCATCAGCCTCCCTCTGACCAGAGCACTTCTCCTCCTCCTACTCCTAACGGGAACATACACCCCAACCCAGGCCCTGCCCTCCCATCCACCCACTCAGCCCACTGGTCTTGAGTAGCCTCCATGAACATATGCAGCCTGCTGAAGAGATTTGACGCCCTACAGTGCTGGGCCTTGGCTCACCAACCAGACATCATAGCCCTGGTTGAAACCTGGCTGTCCAAATCAACTCCAGACTCATTTTGTCTCCCTCCCAGGCTATACCTTATACCGGGAGGACCGAGAGAACCGAGGGGTGGCTGTGCACCTACACCAGGGACACAATACCTGGACACGCACTCCCCACCCCTGCCCTCACAAATGGGGCCCAGGCCCTTACCCTCAGACTCACCCCAGTCCCTCAAGGCCCTCTCTATCTCACCACAGCCTATGTTCCCCAAAGAACCAGCACCCAGCCCTAATATCTTTAACGGACTACCTGGCCACCCTCCACCATAAGGCAGAACAAATCCTAGTGGGGACCTTAACGTAAATTGGCTCTGCCTCCTCATCCACCACCAGAGACTCATTTGCCGCCAAGATCTGACACAACTCGTCACCCAGCCCACGAGACTTAACCCTAAGAGTGGTACCAGCACCCTGCTGGATGTAATTATAACTAACCGACCCCTAAAATCCAAAACATCCAGGTCCTCCCAGACTCCCTGAGTGACCACCCCTATCCTATTCCACTGGGTAACCCCAATCCCAAACCCAAAGCCCAGACCACCCTCCGCAGGCGCCTCGCCCTGGTGGGCTGAAGAAACTTAAGGCACTCCTCACCCAGATAGACTGGTCCCCATTCAGCAGGCAACCAACATTGATACTGCCCTCGCCTTTTTTCACCACAACTTCAACATGGCCTGTGATCTCTTTGCTCTTAACGAAAACCCGGTCCAAAAAACAGAGCGCACCCTGGGTTAGCCGACCTCCTACAATTGCCAGAAACGGGATAACCTCTGGCCACCCTGCCACTGAAACAGGTCATGCCTGTCTGATAGGCAAGCATACAATGCAGCCGAAATAAATGCTCATGGGCCATCAGGAAGCCAAGGCAGACCATTACCAGGCCTCCCTTACCTCCTCCTGGGGCTCAGCCCGACCATCTGGGATAATATTAAGCAACTCAATGGTAAAGCTTGCTCCCTCGCTCCATCCCAGCTCACTAGAAATGGCACAACCTCCACCGAGCCTGCCACCATAGCTAACTGGTTCAACACCACTTTCACTGACCTTAGCTCAGTCCTCTAGTAATTTCTTTGACCCTCCCCCAGCCAAACTCCTGTCCTCCAGCACCCCAGCTTCCTCCTGCGAAGATTTCCACCGGAAGCCAGACCCATCATAACCAAAGCTCTCAATGGCAACAATCCCGCAGTGACTCACTGGACCCCAGCATCCTCACAGGCTGGTGCAGATGAAGTCCTTGCACCTCTCACAAGCCCACTAACCAGTCACTCTGCCTGGGACACCTCCCACAGCTTGGAAAACGCCATTATCACACCTATTCATAAAGGAGGCGACAGGTCGTCGGCCAACAACTACCGGCCAATCTCCATCCTCCCCCCCATCTCTAAAGCCCTGGAGAAAGTGGTGGCCATTCAAATCACTGATTATCTGGCTAAGCATAACATCTTATGCCCAGAGCAACATGGCTTCCGTGGCGGTCACAGTACCAGCACTGCCCTAATTGAATTCTCCAACTTCCTACACTCCTCCTTGGATACCAGCTCCCTAGCTGGTGCAGTGTTCATTGACCTCTCAAAGGCTTTCGACACTGTCTCCCATCCACTGCTGCTGAGCACTCTGCCTCACTGGTCTCGGCTGGCCCCTGGCATGGTGTGCTAGCTATCTTGACACTCGATCCCAGTGTGTCAGGATTAATAACACACTCTCCATACCCGTCCCATTCTCTCTGGGGTCCCCAAGGCTCCATCCTGGGCCCCTTCTCTTCTCACTGTATCTGAACACCCTGCCCAGTGCATGCTCTGGCAAAATTCTGCTGTATGCAGACAGCTGTCCTGTTTGCCACCCACCATAATCCCATCTCCCTACAGGACTCCCTACAGCAGTCTTTTCAACATCGTCGAGGCTTGGCTTAAGGAGCGAGACTCATCATCAATCTTAAGAAACCAAAACTATGCTCTTCTCACCCCAAAACAAAGCTAGCAACCACCCACTCTATATCCTTCAAGCACCAACCAACCACTGGAACAAGTCTGCTCCTACAAATACCTTGGGGTTACCTTCGATTCAGCCCTCACATTTCACACCCACATCGACACCTAACATCCGCCACCAACACACGGCTTGCATCCTATTCGCCATAAAAGCTGCCTTCCCCAAATGCTGTCGGCTAGCGGTTACATCGTCTGTTCTGTCCCTTGTAGACTATGGTCTCACTAGCATACGGTGCTGCCGACACCACTGCACTAAACAAAATTCACCTAACCCTGAATAAAGCGTGCAGATTAATTACTGGTGCCCCAGACTCACACACACCTGTCAGCTATATGTCGATGCTAACCTGCTTACCCTGGATGAGCGGCTCCGATACCAGACCTGTCTCCTCACCAAAAAACCCTACTCGGGCTCTCCCTGGGTAACAGCATCCATCCACCAGAGCCCTCCACTATTGCAACACGGTCTTCCTACAAGACCACTCTAAAGGTCCCCAGAACAAGAACCAGCCGTGGCCAGAGGTCCTTCAGCTATAGAGCCCCAACCTGGTTTAACTCTCTCCTGCCACCATCACCAATGCCATCACCATCTCCACATTCAAAACCGCACTTGAACCTCATCTTCAGCACCTAACTGCTCCTGTCTCTGAACATAGCCTCCACCTCTTTATTTCTCTCCTGACAATGCCCCGGCAGCTCTCCACCCAACCATCCCCTACACCACTTCCATGTCCACCATGCCTAGGTTTAACCTGGCCAGTGCCAGCTGTTTCAATGTTTATCTACCAGAATTGCTCACTTGATACCAACTTGTTTAATACCTGCTATCGATTACACGTACCCTGTACCCAATTGTATCTGTCTGACCACAATGTGACGTGGCACCTCTGGTGAATGCCTACTGATTTTTTTGGCCAAATCTTTGCTATGTAACTGAAACGCAATGTATGTCTTTATGTGACGAAGTACCTTTGTAAACGAGCCTCTGGCTCAAAGGTTGTAAACTGATTCTTAAATAAATAAATAAATAAATAAATAGAAGGCTTGAAAAACCTACAGAAAATACAAGGAGAATGTGGCAGCTGTGGAGAGACATAACTTTTAGAAATAATGCAGATTCTAATCCTAGGAATAACATAGGTTTAAATTTTGATAAAGAATATTTTACAGGAGAAGGTGAATTTATCTCTTCCAGCTCCCCGTCCAAACAACTCCTTGAAATTACTAAAAATCCCAATTTTGCTAATATAGTAATTCTGGAAAACCTTAATGCAATCAAGGATGAGATAGATAATGTCAGAAATTGCCTATTTTATAATAGAGCAATTTTGGATGACTTCAGTCAGAAAGATGACATAGTAGCAGATCAATCTTGTTACATCAGTGAGGGTTTTAGGAGATAAAGGACGGGGGGGGGACTCGGAGAGAGAGCAGGGCTGTTCAGGTGATCTTAGCTCCACCATGTGATAAAAATTTACCCTGTGCATGTAATTTACGACAAAGCAACGAAGGCAAAGATCAAACAAAGTGCAACCACATAATTACAGGGTTTAATAGAAGTCATCGGGGAGTTAAAAAACGAAAGAAACATAAAAATAAGCGTGACAAAGGAAAACAAAAAGAGGACATAACATTGGAGAGTTCATCAAAAACAACCCAGGGTGAGGAGAAACCTAACAGGGAAGGGAAAAGGGAACTGGAAGTTAAAGAAAGTGAGAAGGCACACATATCTTTAAAGGATAAGAAGGAACCTAAAGATAGAAATAAGAAAAGGGAGAATAAAATAATGCAAGAGAATATGGAAATTAAGCCAATCGGAGAAGTTAGGAAGGCCGAGACCCGCCAGATGCCACCCAGCAACAAGCCATTGGAGGAGAAATCAGGGAAGGGACATTTGGAAAATAAAAACAAGAACAATACTGCAAATAAGTTTTTTGATCTGGAAGGGGTAGAAATTGAATATCTTATAGAAATGTATGGGATCAATAAACTACAGGAAGAAACAGGAGAAAATGTAAAAGGATTAGTATTGCATATTCTATATGTGAAACATATGGGATCAAAAATACATATTACAAGACCTCCAAATGAAGAACATGAAGATTGTGTTTTACTTTATACTAAATTAGGATCAGTGGTAGACACAATTTGGGACCAACAAAAGATTTTAAGAGAAATGGATATAATATTGATGCCAGCACAAATTGTACCTATACAAGACAATATAGAAACAACAGAGATAGGGAAAAATACTGAAGAAAGAGTATCTCAAAATAACAACAAATGGGAAAATAGAACTAATAGACAGGGACCTGTATATCAGGAAAATAGACAATAAGATACATGGTATAATAAGACCATAACCATGTTTGGATGGGAGACTAAAGAACGAGATACTTTAAGATATCTGTTATCGGTGTCAGTGGCTCAGCAGGTAGCACACTCGCCTCTGAGGCCAGGAGATCAGAAGGCTGTGGGGTTCTAGTCCCACACAAGGCCCTTGGGTTAATATCCTAATACTGACACTCCAGTGCAGCATGGAGGGGGGTGCTGCAGTCCTGAGGTACTATCTTTTGGATGAGATGTTAAACCAAGGTTCCATCTGCCTGTTCTGGTGGTAGTTCAGGTGGATGTTAAAGATCCCATGGCACTTCTTGAAAACAGTAGGGGAATTTCCCCGTTGCCCTGGCCAAATTTCCCCCATTCACTAGAATACCACCAGCAGCTTAATCTGGTTCAAGGTCAGTTGGCATTCATCTGTATCCCCTTCCCCCGGGTTGTGCCTGAAAATAGGCAGAATTTGTCTAGTGCATTTACCCAGTCAACAAAAACTAAATAAAAATGTATTAAGCATGAAATTACAGCTTTTCTCTCTAGATTTATCTGTGTGTAATGTGACAATGCCTCTGGCAGCTCTTCCCTCCGTTTCCAACCCATGTATTTTAACACTATTGTAAACCACTCAGTTGTCCTTCCACTGTCTCCCCAAAATGTATTCTTTTGTTACGAGGAACTTATTGTTAATATGCTTATCCTGCCTGTAATCCATTGTTGTGTTGTACTCCCTGCACTGTTTTCTGAACCGACGTGGAACCTTTGTAAAAGTGCCTTGGCTCAAAGGTACTTGTAATCCTAAAATTAAAATAAATAATAAATAAAAAAGATTTACTGGCATGAATATCTCTCAGAAAACAATAGAATTTATCAAGATATATAAATGTTACAATAGTACTTCACAGATAGATATTACTTTCAAACCCCCAGTTATAGTGCAAAGTATATTAAATCAGGCATTGTCACTGGATGGGGCGGGGCTGCATGTCATGGCCCTGGAAGATTGGACTTCTTCAGTACAAAAAAATGTTTCCCATAAAAATGTCTCAAGCAGAACTGATAAGGGAGGAACAAATTTAAACAGCATGGAGAACTCTACATCTAATTATGGATATGAGCCATTAAAAATGAAAATATTCAGTGACTAATAATAAGGAGATACATGATGGGCATGAGTGTGATATGGAAAATATCATCACTCCTTTAGAGTGACCTCTGGATATTCACGAGTGGCGAAGCCACGAGTGAGCATCCAGAGGTCACTCTAAAGGAGTGAAGCCATTTTGCATGTCACACGAGTGCCCATCATATATCTGTTTTATACAATAGGGGCCCCTACTGATGCAAAAATTACCATTTGCGCGGATTTTGCATGGGTTTAGCACGGGTGTGATAACTGCCGTTTTCTGGTTATCACTACTGTCATCACTGTAATCACAGTGTGATAACTGGAGTGCAGTGAGAATACCTGTTTTTATCTAATGGGTTATCAGTTTACTCCTATTGTATAAAACTAATATCAAAAAAGAAGTTCCCATGGATAATAAAACATTAAAGATATTCTCTTGGAACATAGAGGGAATTCATTTAAAAATAGCTGACCCAGAAGTAGCTAAGTTCCTGGAGACTTTTGACATAATGTGCCTACAAGAAACATGGTGCACAACAGAAGAATCACCAAGATTACCTGGCTATTTCAATCTGTCAGAATCAGCTGTGAGAACAAAGAAAGATGGGAGGTATATCTGTTTACCTAAAAACAGATCTAAACTTTAAAATTAATAGAGAATATACCACACCTGATGATATCTTTGCTCTCTTAGTGGAAGAAGTGAACAGTCATAATAGACTAATTATAGTTGTAACACGGCTCTCAGTCGGCGTCTAGAAACGAGCGCGGCGATAGGCGCAATCGCCACAGTTTCACCGGAAACCGAAGCCGGTATTAAGCCAGGCATAACGCCTGGCCGGCTGCGCCCAGTTGTGGCCATGGAGGCTAAGCCGAGAGTAGCAGCCCGCTAGGTAGTACCTAGATTAGCCAGGAGCGCAGAGGGTGCAGCACTGAGCCTGCAATGAACAGGCTGAGAGAGCGAAACGAGGAATCGGGAGCGCGCCTGGCAGCAGTGTTACAGAGAGGCAGTTGCACTAGGTAGCCGTAGAACCCTGTAGATGGACATCAGCAGGAAGCGCTACAGGGAAGCTACGAGTGGCGAGAATCTGCCAAATGGACCGGAGTGAAGGAGGGCATACAGTGTAGCAGTAGCGAGTAGAAGCAGACAGTGTATGCCGATAAGCGTTTGTGGTACAAGTCCTAGGAAGCCCGGATATCACAGCCATTGCTGTGGTCACCGCTTTCTGCCACGCCTCCCCGCAGCAGAGATCCACACCATCACTCCTCGCTAGCGTGTGATGCACGCCGCTGGGTAGCAGTGGGTCCAGCCTGAAATGCAGAGCGGTCGGCTCCGATGCACGCCAGACGACCGAAATGATTGACCCTGCTGTGTCGGAGGTCAGAGTGCTGGAGCGGTGAAGCTGCTGCCACCCATCCCCTGCCACCACCTCAGCGATCGAGCTCTTTTCGAGATCGGAGACGAGCGGTGCGGCCAACCCAGGAGGTCCCCGAGTAGAGCCAGACAGCCAGGGACTGCGAGACGTGTAGAAGACTTGGATCCGCCGAATCCTTGAACTGTGCTCCAGGAAGTAAGATTTTTCCATTGTAAGCTAATAAAAAAATTTCTGTTTTCACACCTGACTCCCGCCTCCTTTCGGTCCGGGTGTAACAGACAGAAATCGTCAGCCGACCGCTGAGAAGGTGATACCGCGAGGTGATGCCGGTAACAGAGGCTCTGGGGGCGCCCCGAGCCTTCTGTAATATTAAAGATTAATTCATTTTCAGCCAAGCTCCACCGGTGATTAATGCTCGCTGGAAGCGCCGGCCGCGCCCTCGCGTACGAACCTCTCAGTGGCATTAATCCACCGTAGAGCCTCTAGCTGGCGTGTGATTAATGCTTACTTAATGCCTATTTTCCACCTTCTAATAAAGATACAGACAGACTCCTATTAAAACTTAATTCCACATTAAATCATATTATAAATAGGAAGTCTGATGTGCCAATAATACTGTTAGACTTTTAATGCGAGGATACCAGCTAACTCCAATAATATAGATTATTTATCTATTTTGTTGGCACTTAATCCCAGGATCAGTAATATTAGAACTACTCTGGATCTGAGGTCAAATAAGAGGAAAGTTGTTAGTTCTCTCTCTTTAACAAATAAAAATCTTTTGTTGTTAAATGGAAGATTGCCGGAAGACAGTCAAGGGGAAATAACATTTAATGGGCTACAAGGATCATCTACAATAGATTTGATATGGGGTAATTTTGAAGTTATTAACATAATACAGGATCTTGAAATCCTAAATAGAACAGAATCGGCTCACAACCCTGTGAGCCTAAAAATCCAAATGGATGGTATAACCAGACAAAGATCTGAACTATGTATTAGGGAAGAAATTTAAATAATAAAAATACCACTAAAATCACTAAAATTCACTAAAAATACCAACCGCTTAATCTGGTTCAAGGTCGGTTGATCCCCGGGTCGTGCCTGAAAATAGGCAGAATCTGTCTAGTGCACTTACCCGATCAACAACATTTAAAAAAATAAAATCAAAAAAGGATACAGTGGGTTCCAAATACCATGCAATTTTTTGATAATTTTTTGAAGGAACCAATGTTGGTAAACCTTAGGCTCTCTATTACTGAAGACACCAATTTCAGTATTTCTCTAGATAAATGGCACGAAATAAACACTCTAAACCACACTGTGCAACAGATAAGATGGTTATTAAAACTACTTCAGGCAAAAACTGGTTTAATTTTAGATGTAGGAAAGCAAAAAAAGAATTAACTAAAGCTTGAAGGAAGCATAAATGTGAACAGTTAATGAATAATAAGAAAACTTCTCTAATATTAATAAGGAAAGAAAGCAGTGCAAAACAATCCTACACCAAAGAACTGTGGGAAAAACTAAAAAATGAAGTAATAATAAGTTTTGGAGAATAGTGAGCCAGGGTTACAGTAAATATTCTACTAAGATCAAAGCACATATCCTTCCAGATACTTGGGATGCTCACATCTCTGATCTTTATTTTTCTACAGAAGATCATCAAATAAATCAAGGGATTTTTGTGTAAATATGGCTATCCCAGTTATCCAACATCTTTATTTATTTCTTTAGAAGAACTAAAATATGCTATATTTACGATTAAAAGCCAATAAAGCCCCAGGACCGGATAAAATCATAGGTAATCTATACAAACGTTATACTGATTGGTGCGCCCCTGTACTATATCAGGTATTTAATATTATTGCACAAGGACATGATTTACCCGATAGTTGGCAGGGAAGTATCATTTATCCCATTTACAAGAAAGATGACCCAAATAATCCTAGAATGTATAGACCAATCAGTCTTATTGACATTACACAAAAATTTTTACAAGAATAATATTAGAGAGGCTAAGTGACTGGGTAGAGGACAAGTCTATTTTACATGAAACTCAGAATGGCTTTAGGAAATCAAGATCTGCAATCCAACATTATGTACTGAAACACATGGCATGGAAGTATGTACATATTAAAAAGGGAAAACTGTTCTGTTGTTTCATAGACTTCTCCTCTGCATTTGATAGCATAAACTGATCTATCCTTTGGGATAAATTATATAATCTGGGCATATGTCCAGATTTGCTTAATATTTTAATTAGGCTTCATAATCATACCTGGGCTAAAGTACGGTGTGACCATCGGGGGACATACATCATCATTTCGTACCAATTTAGGGGTACGTCAAGGCTGTCTCCTGGCACCTACTCTATTTAATATTTACACTAATGAGATACTTATAAAACTCCAGAATCCAGACTTCCATGCTCCCCAAATAGGAAATACCAGGATTGATTGTCTGGCGTACGCCGACAACCTGGTATTGATATCAACTTTGATCCTGGGATTACAAAGAAAACTTGATTGTCTGAATAATATACTGTATGTATTAAACTTAAATTGAAAATTAACGACTAAAACCAAGTTATTCATTTTTGGAAATAACAGTAGGTAGAAATGTACCACATGGATAAATAAGGAAAAAGTCTAACAGGTTACACATTATGATTACCTGGGAGTTAGATTTTTGGAAAATCTCAAATGGAAAGATCATATAGCTTTGACATGTAATAAAACTAAGGTGCCATTTAATGCATTTAAAATATTTAATGCCAAAACAGGCTGAAATTCAGTAAAGGGAGTTTTGAAGGAACTAGAGGCCAAGATAAAATCAAGTCTGTTATATGCAGCAGAAATATGGGGATCTACCAGATTGAATAATCTACAGGTAGTTTTGAATAAAATAAATAGATACATTTTGTTGGTCCCACAGTTGGTCCCAATGGTGATTCTAAATCTTGAAACAGGACAATACCCTATAAGCACATTAGTGATAGACAGATAATTGCTGTTATTAAAACACTGTTGTTGGAAGAAATGAGGCTACCAAGACAGTGTTTCGAGGAAGAAATTGGGTATTCCTCTCTGGGTTTTGAACCACCATCTATTAAGATAATTAAGAATTCATTTTTGTCCCTGTGGCCTTGGTCACATCCTCGGGGACGTTTTTACATGCCCATGGGATGAAATTGTAAGCCTTATTAAAAAAAGGCTCCGAGATATAGAAAAAACAGATATGAAAGAGACTCTAAAAACCTAAAATTATTCAGATGGTACAAACATGTAGGCATTAATCACACTTCAGCTGAGGGGCTCTACCGTTGGATTAATGCCCGCTGGGGGTGCATGAGGCGCCGAGGCGCCCAGCAGGCATTAATCACCGGTAGAGCCCGAAGCAGAAGGTGATTAATGTGCTTGTAACAGAGGCTCGGCGCGCGCCCCAGAGCCTCTGTTACCGGCATCGCCTCGCGGTATCACCTTCTCAGCGGTCGGCTGACGATTTCTGTCTGTTACACCTGGACCCGAACGAAGAAAGGAGGCAGGAGTCAGGTGTGAAAACAGAAATTTTTTTATTAGCTTACAATGGAAAAATCTTACTTCCTGGAGCACAGTTCAAGGATTCGACGGATCCAAGTCTTCTACGACGTCTCGCAGTCCCTGGCTGTCTGGCTGTACCGGGACCTCCTGGTTGGCTGCGACCGCTTGTCTCCGATCTCGAAAAGAGCTCGATCGCTGAGGTGGTGGCAGGGGATGGGTGGCAGCAGCTTCACCGCTCCAGCGCTTTGACCTCCGACACAGCAGGGTCAATCATTTCGGCCGTCTGGCGTGCATCGGAGCCGACCACTCTGCATTTCAGGCTGGACCCACTGCTACCCAGCGGCGTGCATCACACGCTAGCGAGGAGTGATGGTGTGGATCTCTGCTGCGGGGAGAGCGTGGCAGAAAGCGGCGACCACAGCAATGGCTGTGATATCCGGGCTTCCTAGGACTTGTACCACAAACGCTTATCGGCATACACTGTCTGCTTCTACTCGCTACTGCTACACTGTATGCCCTCCTTCACTCCGGTCCATTTGGCAGATTCTCGCCACTGCGTAGCTTCCCTGTGGCGCTTCCTGCTGGCGTCCGTCTACGGGTTCTCGGACTACCTAGTGCAACTGCCTCTGTAACACTGCTGCCAGGCGCTCGATTCCTCGCTTCGCTCTCTCAGCCTGTTCATTGCAGGCTCAGTGCTGCACCCTCTCGCTCCTGGCTAATCTAGGTACTACCGCAGCGGGCTGCTCTCGGCAGCCTCCATGGCCACAGCTGGTACTGACGGCCAGGCGTTATGCCTGGCTTAATACCCACTCGGTTTCAGTCAGCTGTGGCGATTGCACCTATCGCCGCGCTCGTTTCTAGACGCCGACTGAGAGCCGTGTTACAAATAAAATTGGAACACGGGTTGGAACCATACTTGCTTAAAGTATCGGACCCAATAAAAAAGAGAGTAATAACCAGGTTCAGACTTAAAATTTATAAAGCCAATTACATTTATTATAGGCAAAAGAGGCAAAATGTAAATTCACCTTATTGCAAATGTGGCTTGTCTTTGAAAGAAGATGCTAAACGCATCATCTTGATATGCCTTTTATTCAAACTACAGTGGGAAAAATGGCTGGGTGACGTCATGACTGGTCTGGACCTTCCCCCAGAAGCTATGATAACGTATCTCTTAAATACAAATGAATTATATGTTATGGAAAAGGTTGCAGCTTTTTTGAAAATGGTTCACTTATGATAATAGGTGATGTGTGATGCAAATGGTTATTACATGGGAATACTGTCCAATATTGGATGTAATTGTATGGGTCTTTGTTTTTTTATACTTTATTTTGTAAATTTTTTTATGAATTACAGCATATAGCAGATAAAATAGCAATTGTTGTACATCACAGTCAGATACAGATCAGGGGACACTTGGGGAATATACAGTATTATTATTCATTCTGTACTAATGGTACATGGAGGCAGTATAGCGCTGTGGTTTAAGGCTCTGAGCTGCAAATCTGGAGACCTGGGTTTGAATCCCACAGCCCCCACTTGCATACTCTGTGACCCTGAGCAAGTCACTTAACTTCCCTGTGCTCCCAGGTTGCACCTGTAAACAAGCTTTCAGCTTAGTGTGTCTCACCTGGTTAAACAATTGGAAAAGAAAAAAAACTAATGATTCGCAACCTCAGTGAAACTAAGGAATTATTCTGTGGCTAGATAATAAATGTAGGACGTAGCGCTCTCACACATCCACACATCTCACACATCCTATACCATACAAAACATTTCACCATTATTCCACCATTATGGAAGGTAGTCCTGCTAAATGCCAGGAGCTTGGGCAATAAAATGCCTGAGCTCCAGGCGATGTTAACTGAGGGAGCAGTGGATGTGGCAGCGGTCACTGAGACCTGGGCCACTGCAAGACATGACTGGGACCTGAACCTGGAGGGTTACACTATGTTCAGGAAGGACAGGGGGAGGGAAGGGGAGGAGGGGTAGCAATGATAGTCAAAAACTGCATTGGCATAGGGGGAGTAGAGGAGGCGGAGGGAACCGTGGAGGCGATTTGGGTCACCTTGATAACAAGGGGGGGCAAGAGAGTAAAAATAGGAGTGGTGTATAGACCCCCTGCCCTGGCGGAGGAGCTGGAGGACAGTCTGGTGGCAGATGTTAGGAGACACTGCAGACTGGGCAGAGGAACGGTGGTGGTGTTAGGGGACTTAAACATGCCAGGAACAGACTGGGAGACTATGACATCCTCTGTGACCAGGGAACAGAGGTTGTTGGATGTCTTTCAAGACGCATTCCTAACTCAGCAGGTGAGGGAACCGACCAGGGAGGCACGGGTACTGGATGTGGTCCTGGCAGACAGTGACCAGATTGGGGGCCTGGAGGTAAGGGACCCATTGGCGGGGAGTGACCATGCCATGGTCTGGTTCTGCCTGGACCTAGGAGGGTAGAAGGCTGCACAAAGACGGAAGTAACTGACTTCAGGGGGGCGGATTTTAAGGAAATGGGAAGGATCCTTAAGGAGCATTTGGATGGGATTGGGTCAGACATGGACGCTGATAGTAGGTGGGAAATCATCAGGAGAGGGGTGCAGGATGCTACCAGCACCTGTGCAAGAGTAAGACGAAATGGGTAGGGCCCAAAAACCTGTTGGTGGACCAGGGAGGTCCAGGAGGTGGAAGCGGAAAGAAAGCAGCCTATAAGAAATTCAAGTGCTCAAGGAGTGAAAGGATCGAGGGAGCACGAGCTGATGGCTAGAAGGGCCACTAGAGTGGTGAGGGCGCTAAGGCAAGGAAGGAGCAGAACCTGGTCAGGGAAATTAGGAGAGGGAAAAGGGTTCTTTAGATACATTGGGGAAAGCACAAGGGTGAAGGGGCAGATTAGCAGGATTAAATCAGGGAGAGATGGGCACAAGACCCGGGGAGCAGGCTGAGGTACTAAATGAGTACTTCACCTCAGTTTTCACCAAGGAAAATGGGGGTGCTGCATCATACATGGGAGGAGACAGTGATACTGAGGAGGGGGGACCCTTACCAATCGGCAGGTCTGGAGAGAGGAGGAGGCATCACTGGCAGGAGGGGGGAGGGCTAAGCAGGGAGAAGAGGTACCAGAAGTGGAAATCACAGCAGAGAGAGTGAGGGAAGCCCTCAGCTCCCTTAAGACGGAGAAAGCACCGGGGCCGGATAAATTACATCCTAGAGTGCTGAAGGAACTTGCAGATGTCCTGGCGAAACCCCTGGCAGAGCTTTTCACCATCTCTCTGAGGACAGGGTGGGTGCCCCAAGACTGGAAGGTGGCGCGCAGGGAACTAGAGGCCTGTCAGCCTGACATCAGTGGTGGGCAAGGTGATGGAGAGCATTGTCAAGGAGAGGCTAGGGGGGGACCTGGATAAGTCAGGGTGCCTGGACGATAGACAGCATGGATTCATCCCGGGAAATCGTGTCAGACAAACCTGGTGGAGTTCTATGACTGGTGACAAGTGCCTTGGACCTGGGTAGACCAGTGGATGTCCTCTTTCTGGACTTCAGCAAGGCATTTGACTCTGTTCCTCACAGTGGGCCTGTTGGATAAGCTAGGAGAAATGGGGGTGGAAACCAGATGATCAGATGGATAGGCAATTGGCTCCAGGACCGACCCAGAGGGTCATAGTTGGTGGGACAGTCTCATCCCCAAGGAGGGTCATTAGTGGGGTCCCACAGGGATCAGTCCTTGGGCCCCTTCTGTTCAACGCCACCTATCTGACATAAGGACAGGAATCAGGAGTGAGATGAGTCTCTTTGCAGATGACTCGAAACTGGGGGCGGTGGTGGATGGGGAGGAGGGAGGGTGGCCCTGCAGGGGGACCTAGAGGCTCTGGAAAGATGGTCTAGAAAGTGGAAGCTGAGGTTCAATGCAGGGAAATGCAAGGTACTCCACCTGGGGCCAGAAACCCAGGCCAAGTGTACACCCTGGCGGGGGGAATACTACAAGTCTCAGTGGCTGAGAGGGACCTGGGGGTGGTGGTGGATGTCAAGATGAACAACTCTGAGACTTGTAGGAGGGCAGTAGCCAAGGCCAACAGGATGCTGGGATGCATCGCTTAGGGATCACCTCCAGAAGGAGGGAAGTGATACTCCCTCTGTATAACTGCTTGGTGAGACTGCACCTGGAGTACTGCGTGCAGTTTTGGAGGCCACACTTAAAGAGGGACATTAACCTCCTGGAGAGGATCCAGAGGAGGGCAACCAAAATGATTTGGGGCTTGGGGGACAGGACCTATGAGGAGAGGCTCGAAGAGCTAAATATGTACACATTGGAAGAGAGAAGGGACCGGGGGGACATGATAGAGGTCTTCAGGTACATGAAGATGGTAAATGGGGAGGAACAGTCAGGGTGCTTCGAAGGAAGGAGGAAGGGGCCACTAGAGGGCATGGGTGGAAGCTGGAGGGGGGAAGATTCAGGGGAGAAAGGAGGAGGTGCTACTTCACTGAGAGGGTGGTGGAGCCATGGAATGCACTACCTAGGGGGCTGGTGGAGGCAGAGACAGTGGAGGGGTTCAAGAGGGGGTGGGACAGGTACAGGGGAAGGGTTCTGGAAGCAAAATCCAATGCAGCAAGAATATCCGGAACTGGGAAGGGAGAAGCCAGAGAAGGCGAGGGGGACAGCAAGGTCAGCACCCAGGGTGGGGGCTGACCAAACGAGCAGACACGAAAGACCGTTAGGCCTATTCTGCTGGCATTTTAGTATGTTAGTATTTCAGCCCTCGTAGGAATCAAAAGAAGGTGGGGGGGGGGGGTTGGAGTGTCCTACAAAGGGAGACTAAAGCTAGGTTCTAACTAGGTTGCCTGGGCTCAGTTAAGTTGCTTAGCACCCCTATCACATATGTCAGACCTGCTAACAGATGGGGAAACAGGTTATTGAAATGAAACCTGCAATTAGTTCATGAATTGAGTGTGGTAATATATCCCCTACATTTGTAGTAACCCTTAATAGGCAGGAAAGTCAGTAACAACCTTTAAACATACTAGCAACAACATGGCATGACTAACAATGATAATAAGCTCGAGCAAAGATCAGACATGTAGGAAAAAGTTATTTGCTTCCCTGAGTAAGTTAGCATTGAAGAGTAACATCACATTAAACTGTCCGAAGTTCAATCATTAGTGTCTGATTCAGAACACAAGTCCAAAACATCTCTTTTTTGCTGAGTTTGGCCCTCGATTAATTAATTTAGAAGCCAAGGCGGCAGCAGCATCTGGGTCCGTCAGAATATGTGTTTTATCAGAGTATTTAATCTGGAGCCTCGCTGGGAACAGGAGTTGGGCTTCAATGCCATTTTCGAGAAGAAGTTTCTTCGTGAGTTGCAGTGCCTTCTTCTTGGTCTGTGTCTGGGACTGTGAAGAAATGTTGTGGAAAAAGGCGATCTTACTCCCTTCCCAGACCAAGTCTCCCCTTTGTCTGGCATCCCGCAACAGCGGGATACGGCTTTCAGAAACAACAGGGTAGCAATGGCAGTCAGTGGTCATGTGCCACCCGGGCCCCTTCTGGAGCGCATGGGAATGGCGAAGGCTCTAGATACTGAGATCCCAGAGTCAGCAGGCAGTAGTGCCAGGTCAGTAAAAATAAGTCTTTTAATCGCTGTTAGGATTTTGGTAGAAGAGGCAAATTGTGGCTGAAAGCCTACTATACGCACATTCGGTTGTCTCTGTGCATTTTCAAGGGCTTCTAATTTAGCCTGGAGAAAGGTCAGGTCCTGCACGAAAGTTGTGTTTTTTTGTTTGCTGGTGGCCCGACTTGGCTTTGAGTGCTTGGATATCTGTTTCAGTTGCATTCACTTTCTCATCAGGGTCCTCAAATCTGGATTCCACTGCTGCCAGTCTGCGATTGGTTTCTTCGCCGTTCTCCTGGATTTTGTGTAGCAATGCCATGATCTGGGGATTAGGAGTTTCACTCACTCGTGGCTCAGACGACACAGAAGTGCCCGGGCCTGCTTCTCTCGATGTAGGTGTCGTGGAGAGGAAGGCTTCAATATGCTGGGCAGCAAGTTTATGGTCCTTCTTCCGACTCGTTTTATGTTCAGTAGCCCTTCCGACAGAGGATCTTGCTTTTTTAATTGGTCAGCTGTCCCGGGGAAGGTAGAATTTAAGCTTTTAAATCCAATCCTTGCAGGAGATAAAAACTAAGCAGCCACCATGTTGGGTGCTCAGCAGTGCCCCCAATTGGATGGGGTTTTGATGAAATCAGTTAAGCAACATGTTGCAAGTTGATTAGTGATGAAAGTAAATATATAAAATAAAGTCAACTCCAGGACTACTTTTTGAATATAGTTACCCTTTTCTGATTGTAATATGTGGAAGTGTTTTTATTACTGTTGTCTTTTTAGCTATTGATATTTTATTTATATGTATTAACATATATTTATGTATAATTGTGCTCTATTTTTCTATTGTAATTTTTTTAACTGAACAATAAAAAATGATTGCTTGATTGCTGCTTGTATTTAACATTTGAAGAGATTGCATTTGGCACTGTGGAACCGACAGCCAAAATGCTGCCACTTCCCGTATTGTGCGGACTTGTTAGTTGAGTGGTGGCCTAGATTTGTCATAATTGGAACTCTTAAAGTATTAGAAAAAGCAGCTAAAAACGCCCTCATTCTATGGAGCGTGCCCCTGCGCTTTCCATTTACTGACATCATGAAATGTGCAAGCATGGGAGCGTGTCTCACAATATGGGAAGTGGCAGGACTTGGGCTGTTGGCGCCACAGAGCCAAATGCAATCTCTTCAGATGTTAAAATACAGGCAGCAATTAATTAAAATTCCTACTGCAGTCCACTTGGGGCCAGGTAATGTTTACTATATGTTTGGTGGTGGTGGTGGTGGTGGTGGTGGGGTTGTAGTAGGAAGCTGCTTTTTTTTTTATCTGTTTTCCCTCCTACGGCTCAGTGCCCCCCACTCCTTCAGGTCCTCCTGGGTCTCCAGCTAACTCCTACTAACTTCACTTAAGTCCCTCCTCACATCACAGCTGCTTCCGGGGTATCCTGGTGTATCCTGTCGTCGGGCGGGTCCCCGTCCTCCGAAAGGGAAGGCACCAGCGTGGGGCTGCCTGGCACTATGTATTCTGTTAGGTCCTGAGATGCTGCCGCGGCGAACGGGATGGCTCACTGGAGAGTTTCGGCGGCACCGGGGACCTGGCAGTCGTCATCCGGCGGGCACTGAGCTGCTTTTCCTTGCTTTCCTTCCCTGGGGCGGCGTATTGATGTCAAGGCAAACGCCAACGTCTGACCCGCCCCTTTTTGTGTACTGGGTCCGACGTCCTGCTGTGTCTCCAGCCTCTGCTAGGGGCCAGCAGGCATCGGGGTGCATCCCTCCTCCCTACTGGTGAAGGAGAGCTGTCTCTGGACGCTCCATCCTTCTCCTCCCCGGCCGGTCCTTCAGCGACCCGGGTCGCCGGCGTCACAGACTAAAATCCAACCACTGCGCCAGTGGGCTGGAAGCTTCTCTTTAATCATATGTGTTTTTAGTTCTGCTTAGCAGTTTTTACAGTTTGTATACAGTCTATGTATACTTATAGTATTTTGTAGGATACTATAAGTTCCCTTCTAACTAATGTCCTGTTTTTGTACGTCCTGTTTAAGGTATTCATTGTTCATTAAAGGAGAACTGCGCTGAATCTATAAGCCTGCTTTCCCCAGTAGAATCTGTTTTTTTAAATACTGGTTCAAATTCTATTATTGTTCTAAGCTATCCAGGATTTTTAGCTGTCCTAGTGGAAGTTTCTGATGTAGATGCTGCTGGTTAGCACCATTTTAAAACTGTATAATGTAGTTTATGTCCCTGTTCTACGCTTCTATTGTTGGCACAATGCATTGTGTTCTGTTGTAGAACTCTATGGCTAAGAGGGACATACACTACATTATACAGTTCTAAAATGGCACTTACCACCAGAGTGTAAGGCAGAAACACCCACTGAATTTACTAAGAGGACTGTATAGATTGAATAAGAACAAAAATGTAACCAGTACTTAAAAAAACACTTCTATTGGGAAAAACGACCAACACGTTCTCTGCAGTTCTCCTTTAACACTGTAACTGTTTTCATTGTGGGTACAAGGATGGGTTTGACACCCTCCCGAGCCCCTTATTGACTTCATGTCCATTTATTGTAAGGGGGCATGTTGATTCTTGGGGTTTTTCTCAATTAAGTGATGTATGTGATCAAGGTCAATTTGATTGTTTATAAAAGGAGATTGTTCACACCAGGAGCCTGCCCCCCTCCCTTCTGCCATTAGTCAAATCAAGGTCCCAACATCACGATCTGTCTTTGCTTCAAATATTGGACTTAAAACCTGGGGACGCTGCTGAGCAGCCTGATAGGAAGCAGCATTTAGCTCGAGCTCCTGGGAGAAAATAAGTTTTAAAACTAAAAAAATTATTTATTCTGCATCCAAATCCTGCCTGAAATTCTTAGCGGAACAGTGTTTTGCTGGGAGTCGACATAATGGGCAAAAGTAAAGGAACAGCTGCTGCAACGGGCGACTTTTTCGCTCCAAAAGGACGAAGTCGGGAGGAGAGGCCTGCGTAACGTGGTGCGATATCGGATTGCATTCCTGGGCCAACTGAGGAAGCATCCTTTACGTCTATCCAGTTCACCCTACACAATTTGGTAAAAACTGTGCAGGACTTAGACAAAAAATTTGACACCCTAACCCCTAGTGTGTCAGCACTGGAAACTATGTGAGGTTACAGTCCTGAGAACGGATACCTCGGTGCTTAAATCAGGGGATGCTACAGCGAAGCTTTTGAAGGAGAATATGCTACTCCGTCAGTGTTTGGAGATGGTGGAAAATCAAACCAGAGAACGAAACCTACGAGTACTAGGCCTGATGGAGGGTGCTGAGGGAGATGACCCTTTAGCCTTTGCCAGATCCATGCCTCCAACTATCTTGGACCTTGAGGAAACCGACACCCCCACTGTCTTTTGAGAAGGCCTTTCGGATCACTTCCCGACGTGTTTCTGCCGACCCTACAACTGCTTATGCCTTTCTTATAGTTTGCACTGGGATTGGGGATCGAGATAGAGCTTTGAAGGTCGCATGCTGCCGCAGAGCCCTCAGATATGGAGAACACCCACTTCTACTATTTCCAGACCTATCTTAACAGCACACGCCAATGGCGCAAAGCCTTTGACAGTCTCCGAGGCCGGCTTCGCTTGATGCAAATCCTTCACCAACTGCTGTTACCGGCCAAGCTCTGGACTGTGTGGAGAGACCAACAGTATTTGTTTAACGAAGCCCGGGAGGCAGAGAAGCTGATTGTCCGCATGGAATCTGACCTGGCTGAGGGTGATGAAGGCTCCTCTTCAGACGGAGACTAAAAATGGCTCAAGGGGTCGCTAATGTACTTTGGGGTTTTGAAGGGCCTAGAAGAACACATTTCCTCTTCATTTAGTTGTGGGACTTGAGTTTTTGGGAATGCAAACATACATACAAATCATGTGCTGCCTACTCAGGTGGTGGACTCAGGAACTGCCATTTAAGACCTCTCTGGACTCTATGGAACTGTTCTGTTGCTTGCCTTTAAAATATACAAATACATAGGGTCATTTAAGCTCAACACCATTTTGGTAGACATTGGTTTAGGATGCATAATGAATCTTTAATTTTGGTCAGATAAAACTGATTTTATTTTTTTCTTCCTTAGAGTTTGGGAACATATAATTCCTTTTTTAATAGATACCAGGAATAGTGGGGGAATCGTTTAGACATAAGTCACTAATGATAATAAGGCATACAGTGAGATACAATCCTTGGTTTGATTCCCCTTTTTCCTTCCTTGTCTACAGGCTCAGTTATAGCTAATTAAAGGAGAAAGTTTGGTCAATTCCCCTCATACTGTACCACAAGAGGGGGTGTCTTTCAGTAGTTCTTTATAGGAGAGTATTTGTGTATATGGTTGAAAAATGCTATCCTCCCATGTAAAATTGTGATGTAAGTTTTGCTTACAAAATCAATAAAGAAAAAGTAAAAAAAAAAATATTGGACTTAAACCCCATCCTTTGCCTGTAGCATCTGTCGTGTTCTCTCTTCGAACAGTCCTTCCTCCCTAGGCCATCATGTCCAACCCTCTCCTATATCGTCTGACCTTCCTCCCCACTCCCTATACCCTCCCCACCCCACCCAACTTGCTAGGACATGCCTACAGTACTTATCTAAGGACTCTTCCATCTCAATCTTCTTCGCACTTTGATGCTAGAGGAACTGCCACTCCTGCTCACTATGACTCCTCCAATGATGTTTACTGTATAAACTTTAGCTCATTACCTTACATCCATATATCTGTATCCATGCAATTGTATTTAAATGGCACTACCTCCTGTTGAAGCTATTGCTGTGTTCTGGTGCAAGTATCTTGTCACATGTGATAGTTATATGTTATGTTGTTATTATTACTATGTAATTGTTATGTGCGTTCACTCAACCTGTTATGTCTTAACCCTGTTGGCAATTGTTTTGCCCCAGGTCCATCTTGTAAATGAGCTTGTCTGGATGTTCCACCTGGCAAAATAAAGATTTTGATTGATTGATTCACCAATGAACTTGACCTGTGGTGGGAGTGACTTTGCTACTGGGATGTACATTTTGTATTTAGCTCTTCGGTCCTTAGGTATTTGGACAATACATTTTAATTAATTGCCTTGCTTTGATTTTTCCCCCAGTCACAGCAGGTCTCAAGTGCAGTTTCTTTTTGCTCTGAAAACGTACAAGTCCAGCCTCTTGCACTGCACTGTGCTGTGACTGCCCACGATGCAGCTTCCCCACCTGACCTGGCTGTTATAAACTTGTAAGTCACTGTCTGAAAGGAAAGCCCAACGGCTTTGTTGTAGGGTTTCATAAGTAGAGCATAAATTCTTCCATTTCCAGTAAAGGTAAATTCCATACTGGTACCAACAGCAACTCCTCCTGGGAGCATCCCTGTCACTAGCTCCCTAGATTGTGGCTTCCAGCAGTTTCTGCTGGAAAAGGCCGGGTGTGGAGTTGCCACGAGATCCCCTGCAATCAGCACCTGCTTCTAGGTCAGCAGTGAGTATATAATTGGGTGATATTGCATTTTGATTGGCTAGTGGCCATGCTTAATCACACTACTACCAACACCTAAAAAAGTTCCTACACACCTGTTCCACTGATCTAACATCATTCTGCCAACTAAAATTTCAATTTCATATCTACCAAATAAGCATGACTTTTGCAGCTTGCAACCTATGGTCTCTGCTCCAGAACATATGTACTTTCCATGCCCCCCACACACACACATATTTTTGGGACTCTTTTCTTTCTCATTACAGTCACTAGTCAGACTGCACCTGGAATACTGTGTGCAGTTCTGGCACCCTTATCTGAAGAGAGATGTGAGATTGTTGGAGGAGGTACAATGAAGGGCGACAAAGTTGATTCAGGGATGACAGGATATGCCCTATGAGGAGAGAGTAGGGGAATTGAACATGTATTCCCTGGAGGAGAGAAAGGATTGGGGGGGTATGATTGAGACCTTTAATAAGTCTGGTACTGAAGAGATATTCAAGCTCTGGAAGGGGAGGGACATGAGAGCACAGACTTAGATTGGAAAGAGGTAGGTATAATAGGGAAATGAGCAGATACATTCTCCACAGAGAGAGAGAGAGAGAGTAGTGGCAAATTGAAACGCTTTGCCGGAGGAGGGGGTATCCTGTAGGACGTGGGTAGTTTCAAGAGGGGATGGGACAGGGTGGGTGGGGTCATTTTGGGAGGAGGGGGAGGGGCAACTGCAAAGTAGTGTGTTAGCTGCACTCGAGCAGACTAGATAGACCTAGAGACTCGATTTCTGCTGGCAATTTTCGTATGTTCGTATTACAACAGCTTCATAAATTCAACAAATAAAGAATGGCATGGATTATGGCAACCCGGAGACTTACCCTGGAGAAGCACTTAGAGATTTGGCAGAGGTGGGAGGTCTACATGAATCAAAATGGCCCTCTGGTCCTGGCGGCAAGGGGTGGGGTCAGACCCATAGCAGGAAAGGGACCTTAGTTTGGTTGTGAGAGTGGTCCATGGGGGTCACTAGCCCTGCGGGAGGACTAGTGTAGACTCCTTGGGAAGGGGGGGAAGAGTGGATCACTTGAGTTTTGCCTGCCCCCTCAGGGGGGCCACCTTTCAAAACCATAATGGGCAGGAGATGTACACCAAACAAGAGGCAAGCAGTCGGATAATTCTTTCATTGTTTTTTTTTTTTTTTTTTATTGTACATGTTTGGTTGCCATTCTGTTAAAAGCTGCAGGTGATTCTCCAACATAACCTAGGGAACAGAGACTTGAAACTTGTGGAGATTGTCATCACCATAGAACGCTGTTACTCCTGTAATAGGGAAGAAAGCAACTTTATACTGTACCATGAGATGTACTGTCAAATGCTTGAAGATGGCTGATTCATGAATTCACTAGTAAAGCTGAGTTAGGTGGCTGACCCGGTGGCGCAGAGGGTTGAGGTGCTGTACGCAACACCTTGAGCCACGCTGGCGACCCGGATTCGGATGCAAGCCCAGGTTGGCAGGGGAGGGATAGGATTGAGCATCCGGAGGACTGCTTTCCTATCCCGGGGATCCAGGGAGTCATTGTTTGAGCGCCCCTGGTGAGACCAGGGGCCCTACTAGAGTGAAAGATAAGAGGGGGGGGAGCGGCGCGTAGACGCCGGCACGCCAGTTTAGACGCTGCAGCCAGACCAGAGGGGAGCAAAATCAGAGGAAAAACAGGCACAGGTCTGGCAGCATGATTCTCCGACTCCGGCCCAGCCTGAATGGTGCCTCCTCGCTGGATCCCAAGGGCAAGTCGAGATGTGGGTAGCTCCTCGCAGCCCCGCCACAGGGGGTAATCCGTGGGAGCTATGAGGAGGTGGCCTGATCTCAGGTTTGGGGCCAGGTGGTTGGACGCAGATGACTTGCTGACCGTGCCTAGGCAAGGGGAGAAAATATCTGGGGGGGGAAGCTGAGTTAGGTGGCTGTAGTTCATGAATTCACCAATAAAGTTGAGTTTCAAAAAAATTAATTTAACAGATAAATTCAATAGCATAACAGTTTTATGTGTGTAATTGTTTACCACTATAACAACTACCCAGCTCAATAAAACACTCCAGAGTGTCGGGTGTAGTGCCATGAACACACAGTTTGGGTGTAAGGGCACTCAACCTGCAGCCTCATGCCTTACTGAGCCCCTAGGTGTGCATTCATAACACTACTGCCAACACCCTATTGTGACATATTGCTTACCTGACCCACCTAGCCTATCCGGCCCCACCTATAGTATGATGCGAATGCCCTAGCTGTCCTTGCCTTCTCCAAGTACTCAACCATGTCCTCTTCATCCTGGGACTTCCTATCCCTGCTGTATGAAGCCCTCTTTTCCTTCGCTGCTCTACACTTCCTATGCTCAGTCATCTCTCCCTACAGTTTAAGGCAGATTTCAGTGGCTGCTGCCAGGCTTCCTTCTCTAAGCACAGACCGTTTTTCATCCACTCCCATGTCTGCAGGTGCATGCCCCCGCCCAAGTATTTCCCTCATCCTAGGGAGGTTAGTCTTTTTGAAGGCCAGAACATGCGTTTTGGTGTTCAGCGCCTCCCTTCCCACGATACGGAACCATACTGATCGGTGGTCACTGCATCCCGACATCCTCTTTATCACCCTCCCCGGCTATTCTCACCACCCCCACATGTCTGTTCCACCCTCGCTTGAATCTCTCCACTGATTTGGTGCAGAGCACCCACTGCAGCAGTCTGTTCCGCTTATCCACCACCCTATTTGTCAAGAAATATTATCTGATGTCCATCCTGAATAATCCAGCAGGAAAACAGCCTAAACTGATTGCTGGGGTGTGCATCAGCTGAGTGTTGTTTTTTTTATTTTATATGAATTAAAAAAAATCTCATGTAATGGTGGCAATATGTAAACCAAAAGTGACATTTGTGTATAAAAAGCACCCCCTTTAGAAACCGTAGTCAAACTGATTGTCCCCTTCAGTGAAAGCAAAATAAACTGAATGATAGCAACTCGGGATATGGGTCACTTAGGCTTGTTTTGGATTACTGGCCAAAGTTACTACCTGGGGAATAAAACCCCTTATACCTTGGGGCTGCTGCTAAGGATGAGTTGAATTTATTCAGTGGGAATGCATCCAGTTTGAGGCTCCTTTCCTTCCGACTTGCACATCTGTCAGGAAGGGCTGTTATGGAACTGATTTCTGATGACTTGCCTCTGCTAAGAGACAGGCTGAGTTTAAAAAAAAAAAAACTCCTGTCAGAGCCAGTACAGCTGCAGAATGATGTTATTGATGGTGTTTGTATCCTAGCCGTTATAGCCTTTGTAAAATAAATTGCAAAAAAAAAAACGTGGATGCTGCAGGTACCACTTGATTCATTTGAAAGAGCAGACAGCAGCCCATCTTACTGAGTGTCACCAGAAGATTTGCCCCATGGAACCTTCAGGGAAAGACAAGTGAATGCAGTATTAGGAGACCTGAGTGGTAAACTGAAAGTGTGAATTAAATGTTTTTTTAACCAAGTCTCTGGTATTTGCCAGATTTTCATTGAAGCCTTGGTCAGAGGCGAAGCGTTGGGGTGACAACCATTTTGGGTGACTGGCAACAGCCCAGTAGATTAAGAGCGGATTGTCTCAATAAGACGTGTAAAGTTTATCAACAGAACGAGCTTAAGAGTATTCTTTCTTGGGAGTACAACAGATTTCGGAGTTGCGCAGTGGACCTCACCAGAGGGAAGCCTGGCAGGACCACCTGAATGGCATCTACCTACATCTGAGGAATGATCCAGTGGGTGCCCATGGGGGGGGGGCTGGTTGGAGCCATACAGTCCCTGTAGGGTGGCCTCAGTCCCCACTGGTGACTGTGTCAGCACATGGCTCTAGGAAGAAGCTCTCCTCCCAGCTGTCATCTGACTCCAGACTGGTGCTACCTCAGACACCAGGCTTAGGACTGACAGCAGGCCTGGAGATGGGTTCACCCTGTTGTTGCAGCCTGGTGCCGTCCATGGGGTTGGGCCTGACATCAACACTAGAGCCATCTCAGTCCCCAGCACCAGAAGCGGCACTGGGGACTGACCCGGTGCCACAAGTGGCACCAGGGACAGCACCGGCACCATGCTCGGGGTTGAGGGCAGTGTTATCCTCCCCCTTGGCATTGCTAGTGACATTGGAGGAGAGAACCACCTCAGCAACAGGGCACCACGCAGCCCTGGTGTTGGTTCCTGTCCTGACACCGTGAATGGTGTCAGAAGGGTACCCGACATTGCAGCCAGCACTGTGAACGGTGCCAGAAGCCAGGGCATCACCAGGCCATGACACTGAGGTGTCCACGGAGGGAAACGGAGCACAAGATAGACTGGGGTGAGGGGTTCTCAGACGGTCACCCAGAAGGATATAGCTGTCCACCAGACCACCACCAGGACCTCGGACACCTCAGCAGGGCGAGGTCAAGGAGGACCCAGTGCTTCCTTGACACCAGACATGCTGGGAAGGGGCCCAGGGGAAAGACCGTGAGACCTTACCTTGGCTTCATGAATGCAAAGCCTGCCTCTAAAGATGGACGTCGGCTAACCCCACCTCATCATGTGGATTTCAAGTGTGCAGCGGTGCATGCAGAAGCAGGTGTTCCACTAGTCCATATTATGATCTGGGTCAAGGCAGGCCATGCATGTTTGATTCCGGCCCATCGTTGCCATCTGTTTCCCACAGGGGCATCGACGCATGATACGGGAGGCAGACGATATTTCCAGCTCTTCTTCTGTCCGTTTTGGCATTGTTGAAAACTAAAACTATGAAATGAGAAAAGCGGCGTCACATACTGAAAACGGTGACATAACTCGAATTGAGGTGCTGCTACTGCCCCCACAGTGTGCACTCGCTGGCAGGAAGAACAGAACTGAGGGGCAGAGGGAGCTGGCACTGGTTACTAGCTTGCGTGTGGCACCTTGTGAAATGCACAAGTGCCATCAGTACTTGACGTCGGCTCCCTCCCTGCAAAAAATTTGTTCCCGTTGGGTCCCTGTGTGTCTGGCCTCAGACCCATTAGTGGGAATCAATAGTGAAGACTGATTCCTGGAAGATCTTTAATTCCCTGACTGTGTTGCTTTCCTTAGAGTAAACTTGCAACCGGACTTCCAGGTTCTTTACCCATTTCTGTATATTCTCCATGCTTTCCTGAGCCTTGGACATTTAACATTCAGAGCTGCTGCAGCGCATAAAATAAGCGGATTCTCATCGCAATTTGCGACCAGAAAATGCCATTTGCTAATCAGTATAAGATTTGATTAGCAGCAATTGCTGATCAGTTAGTAGACCAGTGTTTTGCATTCCCTCCCCCGGGTTAGCAGAGACCGGAAGAGCATTAGGACTGTTTTCCCTGCTTGGCAAAGAGTGTTAGCAGTCCTGTCCCGCCCATCTCCATTCACAGCTGCTGACTGCCTGACTCCAAAGTGACCGCCCCCAACTCTCCAACATGCCCAGGCAGTGCAGCACAAGTAGCGCGGCAACACAGAAGAGGGTGGGTAGCAAGTTCTGTGGTGCATGGTAGACCAGTGCATGGCGCGACAAAGAAAAATAGAGCCAAAAGTCCCAAACTGATCTGTGAGCCCAGCTGAGAGAGTACATGAATTTATCGTTGTCACTGCTATCATTATCACCGCCGTCCTGATGAATGACATGCAAGCACTGCCAGAGAGAAAATTGTGAGAGGCTGAAAAATCATTCACCCTCGAGGTAAGGGCTGAAAATGTTCAGTGGCTTAGGCATTGGGATTGTTGGTAAGTACAGGTCCAGTTGATAAATGGGTGAGAGAGTTGTGTCATGTTGTGTTGGTTTAGGAGATGGGGGCAAGGAAACCTGACAGTGTCCTAGGATGAAGTAGTGCACCTCAGACCTCGACTGGTGTCCTGTAGTATCTGTCGCACATTTGAAAATCGCTAGGCTAGTTTTGCCGTACATGAACTAAGAATGACAGTACGTGGTCTTGATGGTCTTTGGTTGTTAGGAGTGCTGAGTATCATAAGACGTTTAATGTGATATGCATGCTGTACCCAAGTTGGTTAATAAATATGAATTAAAAAAAGTTTTAGAACCAAGTAATTGCTAATCAAAATGTTTTTGATTAGCAATCACTGCTAATCAAGCTCCCGACACCAATTTATGCTTTGCCGCTGACGGAGTGGATCCGTCGGAAGGCTCCTCTTCTACTCCTCTGACTCCACATTCTGGGCTGGAAACAGTGGAATAGAAATGTTTCTCAGTCAGACATATTTTGGAGATAAAACCTCCTGGGAAGAAGTAGACGGTCTTCATTTACACAGTTTCCCTTTTTCATCCTTGTCGAAGATGTTAATTGTTGTATTTTTTAAAAATGTATGTCCAAAACAGAATGAGAGCTGAATGACCACGCTGTTAGTCACTGTCCATCTTGAATATTTCCTAATTTGCCCAGTTTTCAGTCACATCGTCTAGCAGTGCAAAAGGTGGGGGGGGGCAAACAGTCTTCTCACTATGACTGTTTTCTGAAGTCTGACTTGGTCGACAGTGTGTGTGGAGAAGTACGCCTTGCAACTAGGTCAAAATGCAGTTGAGGATCGCCAGATGTTAGTGCATGAAGTGATGCTATGGACAGAGGCCACTGGCACAGGTACTGCCACTTTGAGTGTTGGGCGGCCGTGGGGAACACTGCCTTGAGGCCTGCTTTTAGGTGGAAAGAACTGTTTACTGTAACGTGCCTGTCCTGGCTGTCCTTGTTGGTCCAGTGGCACCCAACTCCAGATCCCAGCCCAAATACAGTCCCAGCCAGCCAGTGAAGTTCGTCTCTGGGATTTTGAAAACCTTACTGCTCATTTTGAAATACTGAGTGCCTCTCATCCGTGTTGTGACTGGTCTGGGCCAACTCCCAGAGGCAGTACCAGTTCCTGCTTGAGGTGCGTCTTTCTTTCTCTCTCTCTCTGTTCCAGTGGAACCTCCCTTCCAAGCCCTGTTTCACAGTTTGATCCACCGAACCCTTGTCAGTCTCTGTTCTCCCACCAGCTCTATTGTTCATAGTTGCACTTTAGCACCCCCCACTTTAACACTTCTACAGGTAGGGGTTGTCACTAAAGTTGCAACTGGGATTGCAAGGTTTGCCATGCTTTGTGAATGGCAGTGTGTACCATTTGCATGGTGACCCCCACCCCCGGTTGCAGCAGTTTTACAGGTGGGAGGCATCACTGAAGTAGCGACTGGGATTGCATGGGTTGCCACGTTTTGTGAATGGTACAGTGTGCCATATTCATGGGCCCCCCCCCACCTTCTTCCTTGTGTGGTTGGAGCAGGGTAAATAAATGCACAAGTAAGGTTTAAGACCCCCCCTTTAAACATAGAAGGGTGCAAGCAAGGGACTGGCGTTAAAGTGTAGCGTAAGCACTTTTGCACCATTAGCGCTAATCCCTGTGCCTGAAATTAGAGCCCATTGTTTCCTTACTCAGAGCAGCGATGTGACAGTGAGTTGCTCAAAGCATGTGCAAGATCACGTTCTTTAAGATAATCAGCTTGACTGGTTACCATGACAACTGGAAGACCAGCGTGCGGAGCACTCTAATGGACGTAAGGGCCTCATGCAATGCTAAACAGTGCTTGCAGTGTTGGCTGACACCTTGATGACATAAATAGGGAGCTGAAGTAAGGACAGAATTGGAGCAGAGAAACTGCAGTACTGTAGTAGTATTTTATATAATGTTGTTCACACCAACGTACCGAAACCACAGTGCAGTTCTCTTTTATGCAGTGTCTTTCACACCAAAGTAGCGCAACTGCAGTACATATAGAATAATACATGGCTGTTAGTGTGTATAATGAGAATTTTACACACACCTGAGATGTTGGTTGCTGCATGTAAACCCCTGGAGCTTTGTTCCAGGGGTTTATACAAGTATCCAACACCAATGGTACATGAAAAATTTCTGTTTTACCCACTACCCCATGTCTTGTTTTATATAAATGCTGGTTAGTGTTTTCTCGCCTTGGAAAGAGTACTCAGCAATTATAGAAAACAGTGGTTCCAGTAGGGCAGTCGGGCTGGAACACGGTTTCACTTCCACTTTTTTTTTTTAAATACTTTTTGTGCGATTGCCCAGAAACTTGACATAAAGGAACTGAACTGCAACTATATTTTTGAAGGAGCTTGAGAAAACACTTACTGCGAGTCTGTTTACTGTGCACTGATCAAAGTGTGTGCACGAGGGAGTCAGCTGACACATGTTTGGAGCAGAAGGAACCTGGCAAGGAGGCAGTATAGTGCTGTAGTTTAGGTCTCTGAGCTGCAAACCTGGGTTTGAATCCCACAGCCCCCACTTGCATACTGTGTGACCCTGAGCAAGTCACTTAACTTCCTTGTGCTCCCAGGACACACCTGGAAACAAGCTCCGGCTTAGCGTGCCTTTCCTGGTTAAATAACTTCCCCTTTCCCTTTCCATTATAACCAGCTGACTACAACTGCAAATTATAACTCTGTGTCCCTCTGGGAGAAATCGCTCCCCAGTTGTACTACAGTTCCATTTTACAGTGTCTTTCTCACCAAAGTAGTGAACCTGCAATATAGCACTATTATATTTCATATTGTCGTTCACAACAAAGTACTGAAACTACAGTACAATTACATTTTATATAGTGTCTTTCACACCAAAGTAAGGAAACTGCAATATAGCTCATTTATATAGTCTTTCACACCAAAGTAGTGTGCAAATACAATACGTTGTAGTGCAATTATATTTTATATAGTGTCTTTCACACCAAAGCACCTCAGAATGGCTTTTTTTTTTTTTTTACACCTTCTTTCACCAGCTCACCTGGCAGCCCGGACAGGGCCAATAATGCTCCTGTGCACCTCCTAGCCCCTCCAGCCACCAGTGCCATTAAAAAAAAAAAAAACCTGTGTAGCTTACCCGCTGCATTGGGGCCTGACTGGTGGCTGCCAACTCCAACCGAGTAACCGGATCATACTTAAGAACAGTGAGGGGGAGAAGCTGGAGGCTCGGACAGTTGGAAGGTGGGAGGGGGTGAGCTTCATTTCCTTTTCCAAAATCCCACCACAGTTTTCTGTTTTCCCACCAGATGTGGTGTTGGGTGAATGTGCTAGCCGCATTACTCATAAGGGTGCCCCATTGGTACTTTTACTTTCTGTCTCTCTTTCTAGGGGTCCTGCCTCACACTGGCCTGACAGGCCCGGGGGTATTCAGGCAGTGGCAGGATCAGCAGTCCTCCCTACCAGGAGGAGGGGTACATCCAAATGGATGCTTCATCTTCCTCCAGCTGGTTCACTCCTGACATTCTGGCTCCGGGTACTATTGCAGGTTGCCAGCATGGTGTCTGATACCACAGAGGCAGCAAATCACAAAACCCTTTTCAAAGGAATTGAAGATAAAGTAAAAGTAGAAAATGTTAATTACATGATGAACGATAAAAGTACTGACACAGGAAAACCACAGTCTGCAGTAAACTACATCTCAGCTAGTCCAGGGATTTATTTAAGTCCAAAAATTGACTAGCGTTTTGCTCATAAAAGTGCTAAAACATTGTGAAAATGCATAGCACTTGCTTCACTGTGTTTAACAAACATAACACTTCTAGAAAACCTATATAAATACTTTCTATACAGTTAGCATTGTCCCAAGAAAAAAAACTGCTAATCAATTATTTAAAACCCTGTAGTCGGTCCGTTGGCGCAGCAGTAGGGCTACTGCTTGTAATACTCTCAAGCCAGGAACAAGCACAATGGCTGGAGGGAGAAGGATCGAACATTCTGGTGAATGCTTTCCTCCAAGGATTGGGGGGGGGGGGGTTCATGCTACAATACTTGAGAACCACTGATGGCAATGCAGCTGCAAAACCTGTAGAAGGATGGGGGAATGCTGATTGACGCTCGATTCTGGCACGCATGACATGCACGTCGGATCTTGACACCCTCGAGCAATGGTATCCCACAAGGGAGAAACAAAGTAGAAAAAGAGCTCTGGTCACAGCAGGATAAAGCTGGTCCCTGCAGGCCCCCACGGTCAACTGTGGCACCTATTCAGTAGCCCTACCCAGGATTCATTTTGAGGGGGCCTGGGGAAACCCCTGCAGATGAGCCCTGCCCATGGGGAGAGCCTCAAGGGAGGCATGGATGAAGGTAGATCCAGAAAAGATCAGAGGTGGGGCTGAGTGGATTGAGCAGAGGGGACAGGCTAAAGTGATGAAGAGGGCTTAAATGGAAATAAAAAAAAAACAGAACCCAGCTGAATATTTACTGCTATACAGTGACTAACAAGGTACATGTAATATGTATCATTAAATCTAACTTGTACAGTAGGGTGAGAAATAGAGTAATCTGATTGGTCAGCTGGGGCCTTTACCCATGGGTAAATTCCAGTATAACCCACAGGTAAGGTTCCAGCTATTCCAGCTGGCCACTGCACAAATTGAAAAAATATCACAACCCCTTTTCTCTCTTTTTTTTTAATGTTGGCGCGCTTGTGCAGCCAGCATCTTGCAGTAGTGCAGATTTGGAGGTGCGGTCACTGTTGGGCGAATGCAGGGCATGCACCAGTAGGTGCGTCCCGCATTCCCCAGTCAGTCAGCAGCAGGGGCCGACACCCTGCTTAGCTAATGAGGCGAAGACCTCAGAAAAAAGGTCCGCTGCAATTAGAGCAAAGCTCTCATGCAGCCTGACCACAACATGCCTCCCCCTGTGCGCACGCAACATGGCGGCATGACTACCGCTGTTGCCTGTCAACACCCCCGTTTATTATGTGCAGATGGGGGTGCCCAATCCCCATGGCATCTTCTTCCTGATTACTGAGGGTGCCCAGTTCCTGGCATCATGTCCCCCTAGCGGTTTTCTTTTGCCGACGGGGCCCAATCCTCGTCGGCATGTATCCTCCCTCCCTTCCCTTGAATTTGGCCGATGAGGGAGCCCACCTGCCGCATAATGTGTCCCCCTCCTGGTTTTTGCTTGCCGAGGGTGCCCAACCTCCTCGGCCTGCAGCCCCCTTTCTTGTTTGTCGACGGGTGCCCAATCCCCCGCCGCCAAAGCACTCACCCACACACTTTCAGGTGTCACGCCGAGAGCCCACCCCAGCATGCCAAGCACCTATTAAAGCAAAGCGGTCCCCGATGTCTTTTATTTTTTTTAACCTGTAAAGCAAAAAGCGGTCCTCGTCTCTTCAATCCCCCTACCACAACCACGCCACCCACTGCGTGACCCTGCCTCCCCACACCCCCCATACTTGCCTCCGGAGTCCGTGCGATGATCTTTGTGACCGAGAACACGCCTACACTCTTCAAAGCTGACCACGAACTGAGGAAATGCCGGTAAGCTATATAATAGAATAAATAGGGGGTTTTCAACTTTAATGCATATCTCGGGCATTTTGGGGAATTTTTACACCAAGTTTTCAACATTGGGTTTTTGGGACCCCCCTCATGAATTCTGACACTGTCATGTTGTTAATCGGTCCCGAAAGGTGATTTCACAGTCACTACGCGGAATCACCTTTTGGGGCCAATTAACGAAATGACAGTGCCACTGTTCATGAGGTGGGCTCTCAAAAGCCTATGTTGCAAATTTGTGACAAAATCAAAAATGGCTGTTTTACTTTAAAGCGAAGTCGCGCAGTTGCCATGCAGGCTCGTGAGTTTCGCGAATTCGCAATATTTCTCATGCCAGATTTTCAACATTGTCACTTTGTACACTTCCTTGTGAACAGTACAACTATCATTTTTCACATCCTGGCCGAAATGTGTTTCCACACTTTTGGCGCACAATAACGTGGTCACTGTGGGAAATCAGTGTTCGGGCTAGATTATGAAAATGATAGTGACACTGTTCATGAGCAGAGGTTCTAAAATGCCTTTGTTAAAAATTAGGTGACGATACTCTGTAAAATGACTGTGTTACGAGCGTGCGTTGGCAGATTGCACACACGCTCGTAACGTCGTGCATTTGTAATATTTTCACCATTGGCATTTTTCCACACCTCTTGATGAACAGTATTGCTGTCATTTCACATATCCCGCCCAAAATGCGTTTTTGCACGTCCGGCGCAGAATAGCTCTGTTGCTGTGCGAAATCACTTTTGGGGACAGTTTAAGGAAATAAGTGACACTGTACATGAGCAGAGATGCTAAAATGCCTGTGTTGAAAATTTGGTGCCAAACGTCCATAAAATGACTGTGTTACAAGCGTGCGTTACGCATTTCCCACGCACTCTCGTAACTTCGCAAATTTGCAATATTTACATGCCACATTTTCAACACTGGCATTTTTTTACACCTCCTTATGAACTGTAGCGCTGTCATTTTTGACATCCTGCCCAAAATGTTTTTCCGCACTGTACTACCAAAGCCAATGCCAGCACGACAACATTCGGCATTGACAAATGCTTGTTTAACCTGTTTCGCCACCATCTTGGTATCTGAAATCTCTGTTTCAGACATTCTGTCATGTGTAAGCTCCCCAAAACAACTTCTGCTACCTCTTAAACCTTTTGAGCCCCATAACACAGCAAAATCATGCAGTGCCTGTTTCCAGACACTGTACCTGAAAGTTGTCAGCAGCCCAGACTGCACCCACTGAAACCGCTTGCTCTTCCTGCCTGATTTCCAGTTGGGGCTGGCAGTATAGACTAGAGGTTAGAGTAACGAGCTGTGAATCAGCTTGGTACATCCAGCAGACCTGGGTTTGATTCTCACAACCTCTTTTTGCATACTGTGCGACTCTGAGCAAGTCACTAAACCTCACTAGTGCTTCCAGGTCGCCCTTGAAAACAGGCACTTGTGCCTAGTGGGACTTTCCCGGTTACCAAAGGCTAACATAAAATAAAGATATACGATTTCGTCTGCTTAAAAAAAAAAACATTTTGTCAGAGGCTGTCGCTGATTACACTGTCATGCTTCTTCTTTCCGGCATCGAGCACCAGGAGCACTTGACCATTCAGGTTACAGTACTTGATTTCTTACCTCCATTGTATAATTATTAATATTGAAGGCTTGGCCCAGGAGACCTGTTTGGGCTGGGAGCTCCACACTGATGCATGGAGGGGGAAGGGGAGAGTTGCATTGGAGGCTCCCCTTAACATAATGCTTTGGAACCCAGCTGGGCATGGTTAGTTTGATAGACAATTCTTCTCTTTTTCTTTATTTACCAGGCGCTTACTGACTCGCAAGGAATTGAGCTGCTGCTTGTGAGCAGATTGATCCTGGCTGCACTATTCATTTTATTTTATTTCCCTTTTAGTTACTGTTTAGGTAATGATGATCGATTGCTTGCCTTGCTCATTTGCTCCATTTACGCCAAGGAACAAAGACTTTATTTCCAGTAGAGAGGAAAAATTCCTTTTGTTTTAAGCATGATTCCTCTACCCCCAACTCATGTTTGTAGGGGAAGGGCATCTGTTACTTGAACCGTGCTGATGCTGTAGTGGGTGCAGATTCATCCAGCATTCGACTTGACAGTTTGGTGGGAACACTTTTTTTGTGTTGTTGTTGTTCACCATTAAATGTGGCTGGTCAGCAACATTCACATCTTCCTGCCAACTTCTCCAGCTGCAGCTGCACTATACTTTTCTATACCGTGCTATCTCCTCCCCACTAACAGACTCTATATCTCGACCAGCTCATTCTCCCAGTATGTGTCAGCCATATCTCTCTCTCCCAGTTGGTCGCTTCTTAGCTTCTGTCCTGGTCTGCCAAACTTGTCAGCTGATGCAAGATTAACAACAAAAACAGTCAGCAACTCGACTACAGGAGCCATGCATACCATGCTCCCTCTGTCACGGACTGCCGGGGAGTCCCTAACAGTTCATACCACACACTCTCTCTGATACGCTCAATTGCATGAACTGCTCACAGCTTCCACCATGCTCTCTTACTAACAAAAACACAAAGGATATAAAAACAAATACCCCAGCAGCAGTGTAAGTGTGCGTGGAGGGTGCAAGGGACAGCTTCTGACTTCAACCATATTTTATCTAGGAACACAGGACTATTTAATGATGCGAGGAAGGATATATATATATATATATATATATATATATATATATATATATATTTTTACAGTTCTTTTTCACTCCAGTTCACGGTCCGAGGAGCCTCTCTCAGGCATCTAGCCGGATCCTGCCCAGCCTGAAGTCTGCCTGTCAGCACCTCCTTTCTCCTCCCCCCCTCATCCCGCAGCTGGCACCCCTGGCTTGACATCTCTGAGGTGGGGCTGCCCCTCCTCTCTTGGTGCACTAACACACAGACTGTAGCTGCGGGCGAGGGTCCCGGGCGGAGGAACATGAGAGGCCCAACAGGGCGGGCATGGGGGCTGGTGCCATCACCTACCCCAAGGACCGGGTTTTTCCTGTGTTCTGTGTTCTCTCTCCCCTCCTTGCCATGCATGCCGTTACGCCCAACATACGGGTACCTCGTCTGCGCCGGGCCACGCTTAACTACATGCTGCCTGGGCACTGCAGTGCCCTCAGCCTCCACCGGGGGTCACTACCAGGCCATCTCCCCCCCAATCCCGGGGAGGAGAGCACTCCTTGGGGCACTCAGCCCTCCCCGCCAACCCCCGGCACCCGAGCTCACTCCCAAACCCAGGTTACTGGCGCAGCACTAGGTGTGGCATCCAGCGCCTCAACCCTCAGCGCCACTGGGCCCCTAGAGAGGAAGGATATTATAATAAAAGAATCAAAAAAGAGTTAAAATCAATAAATCTAAACTTGTTAATATTTTTTTAATCCTTTATTTACAAGACATTGCATAATCGCAGTAATCCACCGCGGCGTGTGGGTTATGGTGGGATTTATCAACTTTTGGTGTGATTAAATCACTTGGCCTATGGGCTTGTGACCATACCACATCAGGCGTGGGTAAATCCCACCATAACCCACACCCTGTCGTGGATTATTGCTTAAGTCACATATATCCCAATATTGCAGTGCTTCATGAGATGTATGTGCAAATCACTGTGAGAATTTAGACTGGTTCTGCTTTAAGTAGGTGTGCTTTGTGTCGAATGGCCTCTCAGACAATCTGCAGAGGCTGACAACAGAAGATGCAGACACCTGTTACCACTCTCTCTCTCAGGACTCTGAAAACTCAACTCAGCTAAAAAAAAACCGATCCAGCCCTTATGTGGTCTTATTGGTTTGGGTCGTGGTGGGCCCAAATTAAGAAAGCAAGCTAAAAAGACAAGGAACCTCTGCACAAAAGAACTGAGGAATTGGTTCCCAAAAAAGACATTGACAGCAAAGCCAGGTTTCAAAGAAATAAAAAATCACACATACTGCAATAATGCAGAGTATCATGGGATGAATATGCAAATCAGCACACGCATTTAGACTGATTCTGCTGTAAGCAGGAGTTCATGGTGTCAAACACCAATTTAGTTATTTTTTATTCCTTGGTAACTGAGTAAGTCTTACTAGGTACAGTGCCTGTTTTTAGGGGCAACCCAGGAGTGCTGGGGAGGTCAAGTGACTGACCCAGGGTCACGTAGTATAGTAGTGGACATTATGGGAATCAGCCAGGTCTGCTGAATGTACCAAACTCTCAAACAGCTCATTACTCTAACTTCTAAGCTATATTGCTAAATGTACTGTTTAAGCAAGCCCCGACTGTGAGAGTTATGCCAAATCCATGGGGACGAGTACTGGGGGACCATTCTGCTATATGGGCAACCAGGGCTTATGCCCCGAGCCCTGCGTGTCAGGAGCAGAGGCCAGCGGGGGGGCATCAGCACTTGTTAGGACAGTCTCCTTCTTCTCTGGGGTAGACTGTTGGCTGACCGCACTTCTTGTCTACCCTCTGTTGGCAGCAGGGGGTTCAGGCACGTGAGGCAGGGCATGCGTGGGTTTGGGGTTATCGCCTGAGAGTGCGCACATCCGGAGTGATGTGCAGATGCGCTGCCAATAGCACAAGGGCAGAAAACCTTTGTGGAAAAAGGATGGGTCCCGAGGAAGCAGTTGAAGGCTGCTTCCCTCCACACCTTTACAGGCCATCCCACCATTTCTTCTCTCCCAAGCTTTGCAGCACTCGGATTGGTCCTCCACTACATGTCTGGTTTGTGGAGACTCCACTTAGGTGTAGAATGAAGATCTTCAGGATTATCAGTTGCAAGGAGAGTGGGCTGGTCGGGCTCCAGATACCGAGGCAGTTAGTAAGGACAAATGTGGTGAAAGGAGGTTGATTCGTCCTCCAGACTTGTGGCAAAAAAGTAACACTCATGATAATGAATACAAAGCAAGCAAAGGAATAGTTTGAGTTGTTTAACCCTTTTGCAGCCGGGAGTTGTTTTTCTGTAACTGGCAGTTTAATGCTCAGTGATCCCGAGTCTAAAAAAGGACCGATAAGTTTTCTTGGTTAATTCTGTCAGTTTGAGGGGTACAATCAGATGGTGTTTACTTCTGCATTTCCGTTGATGCCCAGTCTGATGAGTTGTGTGGTGATGAGGGTGGGTCCTTAGTTGTGTTGCAGGGTTTTATTGGGTGGTTGGCATGCAATCTAACATGATTTATCTTCATCAGAATCCCATAGGGCATTACGGAGACATACTAGAGCCTTTTGGTGCCAAACGCCAGGTCCGACCCACCATTGTGATACATGCCTGAAAAGCTATCATCTATGGTTATTTCCAATGGATGCCACTTTGAGAGGGGATTAATAATTTATGGGATATTAGACCTTGAATCTGACAAATGAAATAGTCTTTTAAATTACAATAATTGCCACAGTGGGTTCGATACCATGCTTTTCCCACCAAACAGTGTGTTTCGCCAGAATGTTATACATTGTTAGAAAGGTCAACCAATAAAATTTATATAAATGAAGGAGTTTAGGGGTCCTTCGTTAACTTGTTTTGAGAAAAGGGGACACAGATAGCAGTTGAAAGGGACTAAAACACAAATTATGATACAGAGCAAAAAGAAACAGTGTGATAATGAGCAAAACACAAGGTCAAACCCACTAGTGTGACACGTGCTGTAAAAGCTACCACCCTGGGCTACTTCTCATGGAGGTTAATTGAACTGATGAAGGAAATCACCCTGAAGGGAACGTTACCCAAGCAGGACTTTTCTAATTTATCAGCTTTGACTGCACAGTAAGAAATTATCATGGTCTCCAAACATGGCTAATTTGCATAATTCTAAGCAGTAAGTAAGTATTTTAATGAAAATTAAATACAGTTAAAGGCAAAGCAGAATTACCTTAAAAAAAGCAGTTGAGAGTTTTAATAATCCTAGGTTATTCTGGAAATCTTTCAGGATTTCCTAAAACCAAAAACAAGAAGACAGTATTACTAGTATAAGAGTTGGAGACAAAAAAACTGTTTAAAGAAAAGGGAAATTGCAAAAGAGATAAATGATTTTTTTTTTTTACAAACGTGAATCTTTAGAGACAAGATACCTGAATTCTCACAAAAATGTCTAAAGTCCAACCTAGAGGACATTGAGCAGACTAATAAATTTAGCTTAAAAATTCAAATGGAAAAAGTGATTGAACTTTTGAAGAACATTAATGCTAATAAGGGAGCTGGGATTGATGGGATACATCCCAGACTGTTAGAAATGGGGGCAGACTACTTGGCTAGACCTATAACTAGCGTAGTAAATATGTCTTTATGCTGAAATAGGGTCCCAGCATGTTGGAAGACTGCAATAGTGACTCCAGTTTTCAAGTCCGGAGACAAAACTGAAATGACAAACTATAGTCCCTTATCAGTGTTGCCAACTTTATCCAAGATTTTGGAGAAAGTTGTATGTAATCAGTCGTCTGGTTTTTTGGAAACAAATAACCTGTTAGCCACAGAACAGTATGGGTTTAGAAATGGCTATAGCACCACAATGACTCAGTCAGGCTGATGGAAGATGCCCACAGTGATATGGCTGTGGCTATGCTGACCTGGACCATCTTCATCGACTTGACCAAGGCCTTTGACTTGGTGGACCACCCTATGTTAATAAAAAACTTAAAATGTTTTGGTGATAGCGGCTGTGCCATTGGATGGTTTCAGGATTACTTCGAAAATAGGGTACAAATAACAAAAATTGGGAACTGTATATCCAAACCTGAGAAGATTAATCTGGGTGTACCTCACTGCTCCATCCTGGGCCTGCTTCCTTCTTCCCTGTACATGAATGATCTTTCTAAAGTATGTAAAGACACATCTATATCTGTGTATCTGGATGATACAGTGCTGTACTCTTCTTGTAAGACACGGGGGACCTGGGGGAGTGCCTTTGGGATGCTTATAACAAACTACAAAATTGGTTCTGTAACAGATTATTACTAAATGAGAAAAAAAACTAAGGTGATTACTTTTGGAACTAGACAGAGATGAAAAGAAAATCTTACAATAAAAGGATTCGATGGGCAACCTCTGAATGTTGTAAAAATCTTTAACTATTTAGGTGTAGTCCTTGACCAAACACTGACTATGCAGGAACATGTACACAGTGTGACTAAAAAAGTGAATAGCAAGTTGGGTTTTCTCTATAGACATCAAAACAACCTGCCAACTGAGGCTAAAACTTCTATAGCAAAACAAGCATTGCTCTCTGCTTTGGTGTATAATTGCAACCTGTAGCACGGCCAACAGCAGTGCCTGGCAACTGGGACCCCCATTAACTTGTGCCACAGGCAAGGTAACAGGCCACAAGCTGGCATAAACAGTTGGTATCACCCCTAGCACTGGGGTAAATACCTGGCTTGGCAGTCTCAGAGGTTTGGGGGCGGAATTAAGGTACAAAATAACATTTGTATTTACTCCAAGTTCTGGGAGAGAGGTGCTAGGGCTATGCTAGGTGTAACTTCTTAGGGGGCCCAATAACAGGTTCACACTGGAAGCATAGATTCGATTGTCCACAACTAGAAAATGGGATTGTGCAGTATGGCTTTATTCTGCCAACAGATGGAAACACAGAATGGTGTGGTCCCCCAGGTTGGAAACTGACTTTCAGGGCAACACACCTTTCTTTTCAGAAACAACATTTGTCTTGGGCATTTAGTACATTCTTTTCCACACAGAACATTTGAACTGTCCATCCCTCTGAACTAGGGATCTCTAGACATTTACTTCCAAAAGTGTATATCTTGTGGGGGTTCCACACCCTATAACTCAACATTTCTCATCTCTTTCCCTAAGTGTCTATTATGTGGGGGTTGCCACACACTTTAAAAGCATTTCATATTCTTTCCTCCTGACACAGTGAAATTTGTTAACATGCCCAGAGTAACCTGGTGCCCTACCATGAACCAGTTAGCCCTGACTGAAGTTTCAGATGGGGTTCTGCCCACCCTGGCCCCAACCAGTCTCTGCCATCCCTTCGAGGTTACACCAACTTTAAGACTTTACATTCAGTTTTAATGGTGATACAGGGGCCCTGACAAGTGTATTCTAGCCTTATCTCTGGGCATATACACCTCAGACAACTCCCTAAGAAAACCGTTCCATGTAACTATACTCACGGTTTTGTTTGCCCTTTATTACAGACATGGATGCTGGAAGAAACACCTCTTCCCTTAACAGGTTGTTTGTCATAGCTTCACACAGAACATACTCTATTTCTGGGAGGTTGACACTCTTCAGGACCTTCAGGGAGTTGCCCCTTGGATCCACAGAGATTGAAGTCCCTACTGTTTCTCTGTGGACTGACCCACTGGGGTCCTACAGGCAACGGTCTCCACCACTTAATTTGACACTGCTGGATTTTCACTCACTAGGGTGAGAAAATGACCAGAGGTCTTCTTCACCCAGTCTCAGAACAGACTGGCAGGCACTTCTACACTCTGAGCACTGCTGCGCACTCAGAACTCCACTACTAGACTACTACTACTGACTGACTGATAAACAAACAGGAAGGGAGAGTGACTCTGGCTAATAACGGGAGTGCAGCTCAGATAAAAATAGACAATGAATCCATTAATAGATAGTTGCTTCAAAACATGACCAGTGATCCCAGGTCAGGAGGGGCACTTGCAAACCTTGGTGGCTAAAAGGGCATTTTTAACATGTGTTTTTAAGAGGGGAAAGTGCCCAGTGAGTGAACTTAAGTTGGTAATCCATGCCAAAGTCTGGGGGCAGCAAGGGAGAAGGCTTTGTGACCCATCTCAGTTGCTGTCTGGTGATGTTAAAGGAGATGTTGAGAGGAGGACTGAAGTTCACATATGCCAGTCCTAATACTGAGGAGGCTTGATAGAGGGGAGTTCTCCCTATCCCAAAGGGGCTCTTCAATAAGGGTACCCATAAAATAGTCACAGCGAGCCTGCAGGGATAGCCAGCCAAGTGTCATGTAGTGGGAACAATGGTGGGTATTATGTGGGGCCAGTGAGACAGACCTGCATTTGCAGTTGTAGGTGGCGTTTGGTCTAGCAAGGTTGCGACTGGAAAACTGGTTATAAGTAGGGGAGCAGTAATCCAGGAGGCCACTTTGTCAGACGTTCATACTCTATCTTATGGTAAGAGAGTGACCCATTTGGAGGTTTCCTGGAGATTCCAAAGGCGCATTCTCCAGTCCAAGATCTGGTTCTGGGTGTGGGAGTTTAATTTGGCCTTAGAGACCCTAACTGTGCCTCCCTTTGAGCATGCAGCTACTTGTGAGATCTGCTTTCTCTTGGAAGACACTCTTTCTTGTGGCTGTGGTGTCTGCTAGATGCACCTCAGAGTTACAGGCTCTGGTTGCAGATCCTCTGTTTATTATTTATCACAAGATAGGGTCACGTTGCATACCATTCCTTTTCTGTTTTCTTCTGAAGGTTGTGTCTGAAAGAACACTAAATCAGACATTTGACCTTCTGTTTACTTTTCCTTTCCCCCAGAAAGGAGGGAGCATTGGTTACATATGCTGGACATCTGTAAGACACGGCATTAGTACTTTGATCGTACTAATGATTCAAGAAAAATTCTCTCAACTATTTATTGCTTTTGCCCTCAGAATGGTGGACTCACCAATTTCTGAACAAAGCCTGTCCAGTTTCATTATGTTTTGTTACCAGAAGTGTAGTAATCGGCTTTCTGGTCCTGTACATGCTCATTCCACTCGAGGGGTGGCTACCTCAGTGGCTCGTTTTCAGAATGTGTCTCCTGCTGACATTTGCGCTGCTGCCACTTAGAGTACTTTTCATACATTCACTACAGTCTGGACATTGTCTCTTGTAGATGTGCCGGCTTTAGCCTCAGTATTCTACAAGACCTCTTCACTCTGGATCAATAAGCCTGCCATCCTCCCTCAGTGCTTGGCACTGCTTGGGAATCGTTCCATGATGTAGCTCGGGTTAGGGAGATATCCATGAATAAGACAGAATAGTTACCTGCCGTAACAGTAAATCTTACTTTGAGTGGGAGTTCTTGCAGCAGGCAGGCTGTTACCATTGGGACTAGTGCTGCAGGCTGTAGGACGCACTGGAAAACTCTTAGCTGGCAGTACCCAGCGGGGCCCGGCCCCAATGTCAGCTTCGCCCTGACTTCCTCCATGGTACAAAGGGGGCGGTCCCCAGCTCCACCTCAGTTCTTTTCCCGCCGCAGACCCTCTCTCAACGGTTACCTTAGCTCATTGTAAAGCAGTTCAGCAAAGTTTCTCTGGAGTTTTTTTCCAGTTAGTGTAGTTTTTCTCATTGCATGTCTTCTCTGTCGTTGGTGTCTTCTTTGGGGCCAAAGGAGACAAAGTGCTTCTATGGCCATCAAATTCCAGCATAGGACGCCCATGAGGCCTGTGTCTTCTATGTAGGCCCAGACCACGATCTCCAGGCCTTCGACATCTGCAGGGGCTTTACCAGTAGGATGAGGATCAGGCACCTGAAGGCTCTAAAAACCCATCTGATAGAAAAACAGGTTGCAGTGATGCAGCGCTCTCTGGGGGAGAAAGCTAAACACAAAGAAAAATTCCACCACAAGTCCCGTGATCAGTCCCACCCGCGTTCCCGCTCACTGCACAGAAAAGCCTCGTCCTCTGGATCAGGTGGCTCCGACCGTTCGCATCATTCCAAGCAGTCGGAAGACTGGAGCAAGCCTTCTGGCCTCGCCAAGGCCCTGACTCCGTCGGGGACACCTAAGGAAAATCTGCCCGTGAAGGCAAAGGCCATGCCATTGTGCCTTCCTTCTACTCTGGGTAAGCCATCCAAGGACTCCTCCTCTGTGCAAGCCTCGGCCCCGCTGAAGAAGGCCTCAACCTCACCATTACCCGGGGCTCCGGGTAAAGCTTCTTCAAAGGAGCGAGAATCCTCGTCTAAGGCCTCCTCAGGCTCCTGCCCTTCCAAGACAGCCAAGACGGACCCGGCACTGGTGATGCCTTCAGCCACAGTTCTGGCCTCGGACACCGGAGCTGACTGTCCCCTGGTCAAAGCCACATCAGCCACGGTTCAGTCGCCAGTTTAAATGTCCTCGACCCCTGAAGGTGCCTTATCGAGCACCTCCCCTCAGGATAGCCCTGATCTTCTGGCCTCTTCCATCCCTCCGGCAGGGACAGCAGCTTCCGTTTTCAACAAAGAGGAACTGACAGAGCTGTTCCAATTTTGGTGGAGCCAAGTTAAAAAGGATGTGGCCTGCCCTAAGTCGGACCCAGCTCCATTGCCTAACCGACTGGATAACCAGACCCCTGAGGGTAGCCCTTCGGCGCTGCCTGCAAAACCTACGCCAGGCGAGTGGCCCAAATTGTACAAGTCCTGCTCTCCCTCCATGGTCAGGTGCTGATCCCGGTCTAAAGACTGCTGCCAGCGCCACTCCAGGCTGGCTAGCCAGCGCCGGTCTCTTCCTAAGAGCAAGTTCCGCAGCTGCCATCAATCTACCAGCTGCCGCGGGCACTTCTCTAGCTGTCATCGGTCCTCGCTCTGTCGCTGGTCTCCGAGCCGACGCCGGTCCCACAGCTGACATCGGTTGATCAGTAACCGGCATTCTAGGGGAAGAAGCCCCTCAAGGCAGGGGTCGGCATCTCCCCGCTTTAGCAGGAGCTGGTCGTCTTCTTTTTCGTCAGACCGATCCTTCTTGGGAAAGGGGCTCACTGGATGATAGAGACCCCTTGCTCGCCTCCTGATGACCCCACGTTTATGGATGTCATGAGGCACATCCAGGCCTCCAGTGGTTGGGAGACAGAGGACCTGGATCCAGAATGCCTGAAACTAGCCAAGTGCCTGAGGCAAAAGGAGCCTAAGCCTCTAGTAGTGCCTCCTTTGGTGGATACTTTCCAGGACCTGACCAGGCTTACCTGGAAACATCCAGCCAATACCCTGGCTGTCCCCAAGAAGTCAGATAGGCTGTACAGAGCACGGAGGGAGGAGCCCTTCCTTGCGGTACACCCTCAGGCGGAATCAATGGTCATCACAGTTGCTCATGATAAGTCCAAGCAGCTGAAGCACCTTAGTTCGCAGCCTCCCAATCAAGAGTCCAGATATCTGCACCAGGTGGGCAAAAAGATATATTCTGCCTCCACCTGTTCCATAAGGTCCCTTAACTTCCTTACGCATATGGTCCAGTACCAGAATGCATTATGGGAAAAGGGCCAGGAAGTAGCCAATGCCTTGCCTGATTCAGCTGAGAAGACCGAGCTGCCAGAAATTTTTAAATTGGGTTTGGATGTAGGCACACATTTTCTGCATGCTTTGTACGACACTGCAGACGTGCGTCAAGGGTGGCAGCCTCCGGCATCTGCCTAAGGTGCCATGCCTGGCTAAGGGTCTCTGGATTCTCCCAGGACCTGCAGTCTGGAATCAAGGATCTTCCCTTCCAGGGTTCCGTCTTGTTTGGGGAGGAGACTGAGAAGCTGAATTCTCACCTCCAGGAATCTGGGAAATCGATTTGGTCTGTCCGACAGCTTTATAAGGGGAACCAAAAGCGCTTTCGCAAACGGTCATTTCGAAAGTCCTCAGGACAGAATACCTGTGGCAACCAGTTCCCGCAGAGAGGAGGCTTCAAGAGGAAGGCCACAAACCCAGCAGGCCGGGGGTGCTCTCTCTAGAGGCCCAAAGTCCTCCCAGCCCTGTCTACCCACTTCCAGATCCGTCCATTGACACCCCCTTCTCCAGAGGAGGTAGAAGGGGAGGGTCGCTTCTCCATCTATTTGAAAGGGTGGAGAAAGATTACCTCAGACCTTTGGGTCTTAGACATTATAAGAAGGGGACATACGCTGGCGTTCACGCATATCCCTCGGAGAATCCACCAAGGTCCTCACATTATCCTCCTTCCCACATCAGCCTAATAGAAGGAGAGATTCAGGCCCTCTTGCAGAAAAGGACAATAGAGCCAGTCCTTGGGGGGCAACAAGGAAGAGGGTTTTACTCTCACTTTTTCCTGGTCCCAAAGAAAATGCGCAATCTTCAGCCCATCCTGGACCTCAGGTCTTTAAACCACTTTATAGAATACAAAGGTTCAGGATGGTGACCCTTCCAAGCCTTATTCCTTTGCTGCACCAAGGGGATTGGCTCTGCTCCCTGTACATGCAAGATGCTTGCATGCACATAGGGGTCCTTCCTCCCCACTGGAAGTTTCTGAGGTTCCACTTCCAGGGGAGGCATTATCAGTTTCGGGTCTGCTGGTCAGCCTCTCCTCTGCTCCTTGAGTCTTCAAGTGCCTAGCAGTGGTAGCTGCGGCTCTAAGACATGAGGGTCATTATGTCTTCCCTTACCTGGACGACTGGCATTTGGCAGCTGTGTCAAGGGTGTGTCTTCTTCACACTTTCAGAGACACTTATAATTTATTCCAAGACTTGGGGATCACCCTGAATCTGCCAAAATCATCCCCATAGCCCAGCCAACAACTCCCCTTTATAGGGGCTGTTCTGGACCTGGTCCAAGGCATGGCCTTCCTCCTTCAGGAAAGGGGGGGGGTCGACTGCTGGAAGTGGCCCGAACGCTGCTAATGACCCCTCAGGTCCAAACCAGGACTTTCCTCAGGCTTCTGGGGCACATGGCGGCAGCCATTCCAGTAGTTCCTTTGGCTCACTTACACATGAGGATTCCTCAGTGGATGCTCAGGGTGCAGTGGGACCAAAGTTCCGAAGGTCTAGACCAGTTGGTCCAGATCTTGGACCAAGTCAGGAGGACTCTTGTTTGGTGGCAGCACCCCTCCAACCTAGAAAAAGGGGTTCTTTTCCTGCAGGAGCCACTGAGCCAGACCTTATCCACGGATGCTTCTGAACTCGGATGGGGAGCGCATCTAGGAGACAGCCAGACCCAGGGTGTTTGGTCGCCATAGGAGTGCAATCTGCACATCAGTGTTCTAGAAACATGAGCGGTCCTCAACACCTTACAGGCCTTTCAAGAGGACCTAACGCCAGGCTCTCTCACTATTTAGACAGACAATACGATTGTCATCTTTTATATCAACAAGCAAGGGGGCACGCATTTCTACCCCCTGTGCAGGGAGGCGATGAGAGTCTGGCCCTGGAACATTAACTCAGTCTAGCCGCGGTGCATGTTCCAGGCATCCAAAACATTTTGGCTGACAGCTGAAGTCTGTCCTGGTCCAAGACACATGAGTGGGAGCTACTCCAGTCAGTGGCAAACCAGCTCTTCGACACTTGGGGTCTTCCAGAGCTGGACCTCTTTGCGTCCTCACGCAGCTCCAAACTGCCAAATTTCTGCTTGCGAGAGCACATACCTGGTGCTTTCTGGCCAGATGCATTATCCCTCTGTTGAACAGGGAGATTCCTGTACGCCTTCCCTTCCTTCCAGAGGGTCCTCTTGAAATTGCAGACCGAGGGGGGCACGCATGATTCTGGTTGCCCCACTATGGCCCCGGCAGATTTGGTTCCCACTACTTCAGCAGCTAACATTGGAACCTCTGATTCAGCTGCCCCGGAACTTTCATTTACTGTTTCAAGACCAGGGCAGGTTGGTCCATCCTGATCTCAAGTCGCTGCACGGCTCCTGCAGACATAGTAAAGTCTAGTTATGGGGTCTCTCAGGAGGTGGCGGATGTTCTCATATCAGCGAGAAAGCCCTTTACTAGATCCACTTATGCAATGAAGTGGAAACATTTTTGCCTTTGGGCTTCTTCCCATCACTTAGACCCACTTACCTGTCCAGTGAACTCAGTTTTGCAGTATCTCCTCTCCTTATTAAGTCAAGGCTTGAGCTACTCCTTCATCAAGGTGCACTTGTCGGCAGTCTCTGCCTATCATGCGCTGGTGGAGGGCAAAAACCATAGCCCAGCTGGACGTGTCACGTACTTTCTTAAGGGGCATTCTGCACATAAAGCCTCCCATTAGATATTCAGTACCCCCCCAGGATCTCCTCTTTGTGCTGGAGCTTACCCTCCCTCTTCCCCCTTGGACCGGCCGCAGATTGTGAGCTACTTTTCCTTTCTTGGAAGGTTTTCTTTTTGGTTGCTGTTACTTCAGCTCAGAGGGTTTCCGAGCTTCAGGCCCTGATGTGTAAGGAGCCTTATTTCATTTTTCACAGGGAAAGAGTTTCCCTTAGAATAAACCTTAAGTTTCTTGCCAAAGTGGTTTCAGAGTTGACTTTGAATCAGTCTGTCAACCTTCCAGTTTATCACCCTAATCCTTCTAACAGAGGGGAAACTCTCCTGCATGCCTTGGATGTCCACAGGGCACTGAGGTATTATCTTCAGCATACGGCTTCTCATTGCAAATCGGAACAGCTTTTTGTGACCTTTGCACCTCAACACCTGGGCAAGCCAGTATCTAAACAGACTATCTCAAGGTGGTTGGTCCACTGCATAGTCTGTTGTTACAAACCTCTCCCAGGTACTGTCAGAGGTCATTCTACCAGAGGAATGGCTACCTCTTTTGCTTCTTTGAAAAATGTCTCTATAGGAGACATCTGCGCAGCGGCTACTTGGAGGCAGGCACTACAACCTGGATATTGCTGTCAGGTGCAGGGCCTGCGTCGACCTAGCGGTCCTCCAAGGATTGCTTTCCTAATATGCCTACACCTCTTACTTTGTAGGCTGTGCTGTTTTGTCATCCTCCTTCTGGGGTGGATCACCTCCTTTGCGCGGGACTGCTTGTGACTCAGTCCTAATGGTAATAGCCTGCTGCAAGAGCTCCCACTCGAAGTAAGATTGTACAGTTACGTAAGAACTTACCATAACAGTAGATCTTCGAGAGGAGCTCTTGCAGCAGGCATTGCTTTCTCTCCCTCCTTCCCCCCTAGAGAGTTTCAGCATCAGGTAGGTATGCTTCACCTGTTCCGCCTGTCTGAGCCTGTTCATGGGTCTTCGGCGGGCAAGCTGAGGTGGAGCTGGGGACTGCCCCCTTTTGTACCATGACTGCCATCAGGGTGGAGCTGATGGCGGGGGCGGACCCTGCTGGGCACTGCTAGCTAAGAGTTTTCCGGTGGGTCCTACAGCGTTAGTCCTAATGGTAATAGCGTGCTGCAAGAGCTGTTCTCGAAGATCTACTGTTACGGTAAGTTCTTACGTAACTGTACTATCTTCGAGAAACTCTCCTCTATTGAGCCATGGCTCTACCTCCTGCCTTCCCCTTTGTCCGGTGGTAGGTGACTGTGCTGCCTGCTGTTGCACACTGTTTTCTCCTTTATTGTCCTGAAGGCATATGTACTCAGATTTCCATGTCCTCTCCTGTGTGACTGGTTTTGGTCCTGGTTGCTTGGGTCTCTGCCGGTCCGATGATCCTCTGAGCTTGTGTCTGACAGGGCACTGAGGTATGCTGGGACACAGACGTTCTATAGGAGCTGAAGCGGTGCATTGACGTGGGTGGTCCCGGCCTACAAAACCTTTCTGAGTGGTCCTGACACCAATAACTTACAATTTCATGGTGTAGCTCAATGAAGGAGATTCTCTCGAAGATCTGTTGTTATGGTAAGTAGCGATTCTTGCAGTTACCCACATTATCAATACTGTGACTTCCAATACTGCGGTATACCGTAAAACCTTGATACTGTGACAGCTCTACAACGGTGTCTCTGTTCCCTGTGGGTTCCTCCCCATAGTTGAATGTCTGATTTTTGTGGTGACATTGTCTTGGCTCCCTGTGTGTTTCCGTGAATGTCTGCTTTTTGTGACAGTGATGTTTCTGCTTCCTGTGGGTTTCCTTTTTAGCTATATTGCCTTTTCTTTTTGTGGCGACAGTGTCTCTGTACACTGTGGGTTTCCCCTTTAGTTAAATCAGTGTTTTTTTTTTTGTGGTGACGGTGTCTCTGCTCCCTGTGACGCAGCCATCATTAAGATGAAAACAATAGCTTTGAAGAAAGAGAGAAACCATTATAAAGGTTCAGGGTGGTTCAAATCGGTACGAAATGTTCTTTCCAGTTTGTGATTTAATTAGCTTGTATCCCTGGCAGCACGCCTGAAAACCAACATCCTTGCTAAGCCCTTTCCTTATTTATCAAAGAGCCGGATCAATTTTAGTTTGAATGCCCACTGCTCCTAGTTCCTTTTAAATTTCTCCTCTGGAACTCCTGTACTTGGCTCAGTTGGTGACCGAGGGGTATATTGCTTAAAAAGCAACCGCTTTCATTTGTGACCTTCTGTGCACCCTTTTTTGTCTCCAGGAGGGAATACACAGATGATTTTTTTCCAGGACATTAAACTTTCAATATGATCTCTTTCTTGGGCACAAGAATACAGTGAATTATAGAGCATTGCGTCCCCATTAGGAGCAAATTAGTGGTGGTAGTGTGCTGTGAAAAAAGCTGACTATTGATTATTTTCTATTTCGCTGTGCGTCCAATTACTGCACCTTGGGACTGGAGACCAGAGTCTGGTAATAACAAGGACCTTTTATCGGTTCAGAGTGCACAACAGCTGTCTGAAGCTTCTCAAGGAGCCGTTAAAAGTCTCAGAAGCTGCAGAGCTTTGTATGCTTGGGTTGGCGGAAGCTACGGTGCGCTGCTTTTGGAGATAATATGTTTATGCTGTGGATCTGACTTTCCTAAAACTGTGCTGCTAACCTCGATATTAAAGTCCTGTTTATGGATTTGAAGTGTGTTTCCTTGTTCGTCTAAATTATAGATCCAGAGAGTAGAGGTGGCAATAAGGCCACGATGAATAAACATATTGATCCCCAGATTTTCGTGCACTTTTTCCCGGAGCAAGCAAGCCAGCGACTAGTTGAAAGTAAACTCCCAAATTTACATTCCTTCCCCTATAAAAATGCTAGACTACTACTATTATTTTTTGAAAAGTGGAAAACAAATGTCATTAATGTTGTTATTTCTTTGGTGTTCTGTAACTTCTCAGTTAAAGTGCTGCCCGCCACCGTCTTTCAGGTCAGCAGCTCACCTCGTGTCTCATACTCCGCAAATGCGCATGGCCAGGAGAGCAGCGGAAGTGCACTGTCGACCTGTAAAATGGTGACAGTCAACACTACACGAGAAATTACAGAGCACTGCTGTAAAGAAAACAAGCAGAGCAGACCAGACTCCGATCAGGAGAACAGAGCAGCCTCTCAGGTTAACGAACCCCACTGTGCAGTTTCAGTGCTTCCTAATCAAGGGGGGTCTATAGCCCCAAGCAGATCTAATAATATGAATGCCTAGCAAGCAGGCGTGATTGTGAAACTTTGTGGGTCCAGTGATCGAACGGTCACGAAGTGGGCAGGATTGTTGAGGAGTGCTCTGTACCAAATGATTGAACTGACACTGTGCAGCTGGGATTGAGGAGCTCTTTGTGCCTAGAGATTTTGAACCATTGCTGAGCAGGCAGGATTGAGGAGCTCTGTGTGCCCAGTGAGTGAACTGTCACAAGCGGGTGGAATGGAGGAGTGCTGGGGGCCAAATAATTGAAGCGTAACTGAGCAGGTGGAATGGAGGGGCACTGTGGGCCCAGTGATTGAACTGTCACTGAGCTGGAGGAATGGGTGGGGGGCTCTGTGGGCCCAGTGATTGAACTGTCACTAAGCGGTTGGAATTGGGGAATGCTGGGTGGAACGGTGAAGTGCTGGGGAGTTAATGATTGAACAATCACTGAGCAGGTGCAATGGATGGTCTCTTGGGGCCCAGTGATTAAAGTGTCACTAAGCGGGGAAGTAACCCCTAGGTGGCACTGTCTCAAGGGCTACTACCCCTGCCTGCTTGGCTAGTAGCAGGTTAAGTGGCCTGAGTTCTGAAACGGGTGCCTCCACCCGGAGGTCAGGGTTGGAAGTGGTCAAGCTAACCTGGGCAGGGCCCTCCGGGACACTGTAACCCCCCTCTTTCCCCTCTAGTGGCCTAACACTGTACAGTAATCACTTTCACAATACCCCTGGCACACCACACAGGTACCCACACTGTTTGCACTTACCACCAGGGCTGGTTCCTCTGGCTCGACCCTGGGGACCCCCTGCAAAACAAGGTTAAGCACAGCAATAGTAACAGTACAGTACTTTGAGCACAAACTGGAGCCACAGTCAGATTACATGCAGAAAAAGTTAGATCTGATTTCTTCAGGGTACTTGAACAAGGGAGGGGCAAAATCAGGTTAATTAGCTTAAAGGTTATATCAATCAAGCAGTTATGCATGCGCTTTGAGTCCCCCCACACAGTCCACCTCTGGGTACCCAGGTAGAGAAGAGATGGGCTAGCCAGGACTGTTGCCCGGGGTTGCAGTTGGTTGGGGCCCTGTAATGGAAAACACAACATGCACAGTACACAATATTTGTAATCCGAGCCAGAGGGCTTAGTTCGTAAAGGAAATGAAACAAGAAGACAATCAGATGACACACTCAGATTAAGCTGCTGTTGTAGGGAGTTACCCTGGTATTTACTCACGATACCGAAGACTGGACACGGGCTGGACGAAAATCGAGACTGCAGGTGGTTGATCTGGAATTCCAGGAGAAGCAGGGCCCACACAAGTCGCAGAGTCATTGTTCCTGTTCAAGCGTGGAGCAGGGGGCTGATCCCCAGGCAGGTCTCTCGTCAATGGCTTCTCTGTGCAGTGGGTAGTTTGGCTGGGCCAGTCTGGCAAAGCCCAGACGGCATGGAGGCAAGTTCGGAAGCGGTCCGTTTTGGGCTGAATATAGCTTCCAGCAAACAGAACACAGTTCATACAGTGGGGAACTAACTCACCGCCCACTAGCAGCTCATAGCACATTTACATGTACGGGAATTCTACTATACCGGGCACAATCACAAAGTCTCTGCACACACCGGGAGCTTAGGGGTAGCTGGAACTCCTGACAGGCCGCTCGCATTCAGCAAAAATATTCAGTCTTCTTCAGGTTGAGCCTGGCTCACTTCAGTAGCTTACTTTAGTCACACAAACTTGGATTTAGTTCAAAATAATTCTCTTCTCTCCCTCTCAGGAGCAGCACACCGGGATGCAGGCCAGAAACTTAGCCTTTTCAGAGTTCTCCCATGCGAATCCACTCAGGATTGCTGCTTAGAAACACTTCCTCTCCTTCTTGCTCAGCTTCCAGCTTAGTTCTAACTGAAAACTGCAAGCAGCCCGGGACTTCCCCAAGATATAAAAAAGATTTGGTTGGCTGATTTGGCTGTCAGTCAAAGCAAGAGCTCCCCCTTCAGTTGCAAAAAAGGCACAAAAACTCAAACCACAGTTCCTATAGATTTTTAATTCAGACAGGTCAGCTCCTGTAGTCCGGCTACATTTTAGGTCCCACCAAAACTGATTGTTCCAATTTGCAGTCCAGGACCAAGATAGTGGAGACAAACAAAACAGTCCTTGCTACAAAGAAAGCAGGTTAGACAAACTACATTATCATTATCATTCTAAATGGTTTTCAGCAAATAGTTACATCTTTCAGCAGCGCTCCATCTCAGATTCCTTATGCTGCAATCAAGTAGCTCTTAAAGAGACAGTACACAGAGGCTATACAGGCTCTGGTAATCACATTTAAACTGCTAAAATGCAGGACATCAGCTTGGCAGTGAGCATTTAGGCAAGCTCAAGGAAGACTTTTTGGCAACCCCCATTTGTAGGGGGTTACAGGTAGGATTGAGGATTGGTGGAGGCCCAGTGACTGAAGTGTCACTGAGTGGGTAGGATTGAGGATTGCTGGAAGCCCCAGTGATTAAACTGTCACTGAGCAGGTGGGATTTAGGAGTGCTGAAGGCCCAGTGTGAACTGTCACTGAACAGCTGGAATGGAGGTGTTATGTGCACCCAGTGACTGAACTGTAACTGAGCAGGTGAAATGGAGGAGTGCTGGGGCTCCCAGTGATTGAACTGTTACTGAGTGGGTAGGATTACTGGAGGCCCAGTGATTGAACAGTCACTCAGCTGGTGGGACTGAGGATCGCTGGAAACCCATTGATTGAACTGGCACTAAATGGGTTGAATGTCGGAGTGCTGGGGGACCCATTGTTTGAACTGTCCCTGAACGGGTGGGATTGAGGAGTACTAGAGGCCAAGTGATTTTACTGTCACTTTGCAGGTGGGATTGAGGAGTACTAGAGGCCCCCAGTGATTGAACTGTCATTGAGCAGGTGGGATTGAGGAGCGCTGATTGCCCAGTGATTGAACTGTCACTGAACGGGTGGGATTAAGGAACGCTGTGGGCCCAGTGATTGGAACTTTCATTAAGCGGGTGAGATTGAGGAATGCTAGGGACAGAGTGATCAAACTGTCTGTCACCAAGCCGGTGGGACTGAGGAGCTCTGTTGGTCCAATAAATACATTTTCACAGACACTTAATAGGTGGGGTTGAGGTACTTTGGAGCCCTGTCTGGGCAGAACTGAGAGCACTGTGACCCTAAGTGTGTCCAGAGATTTTTAAATGCCTAGCAAACAGGTGGGATTCAGGAGCTGTGTTGGTCCAGTAATTGAACTCTTAGGTGAGTGCTTGGGATTAAGATGCTCTGTGGGACAAATGATTGAACCGTTACTTAGCGGGTGGTACTAAGAAACGCTGTGGGCCCAGTGATTGAAGTGTCACCGAGCTTGTGGGATTGAGGAGTGCTAGGCACCTAATGATTGAACTGATGCCATGGGGTGATGTTGAGGAGCCCTGTGGGTCTCGTGACTGAACTGTTACCGAGGTGATGGGGTAAAGGGTGCTCTGCGGGTCCAACAGTTGAGCGCCTCTGTTGGCCAGTTGATTGAATTGCTGCGTGGGGGGTGTCAGGATCACCTCAAATGAGGTTTATTCACTCCAGAATGTTGGCAAAAATGGTGCCTAGCAGTAAGTGGCAGAGGGAAGTGGAGCCACAAGTGCTACTGCTGCAGTGTCAGAGTTGAAAAAATGGCCTTGCTCTTTGGACTGTCCGGACTTCTGATACTGATTTTCTAAGTTTGGAAAGCATGCCGCTTATAGACTCAGCATAGCACTGTGGTTTTCTTTTAATTTTTTTTTAAATTTATATTTTATTGTATTTTAAGAAAAAATCATACACAGAATGCATACACTCCAGCGAAGTGGCAGTACATGATTAAGTGCGTTTATATGTCTAAAAGGTAACCAAGGAAAAAAAGTTACACATTTTATGTTGTTACCACTAGAGAGGAAAAACACCATAAATCAAATTTACGTTGTGTAATATCATAACTGAGGCCAGGATGCAGTCAGTACATTAGATCAGTCCCACAGTCAAACATATACTCTGGAGGAAGAAACCCTGCGCATACCGGCACGAAGCACGTGGCTTCTTGGCGCTTATAGCACCAGTCTATTACTGCCGTCTTAACCACTACACAGTGCAACTAAGTTTTGTTAACATGAAAAAAACTTGGTTTTCTAGGAGCGTTGATATGTTGTTCATCCACACTCTCGGGCATGTTCCTTTCCCTTTAAATCTTGCGGAAGTCTTTAAGCTGGCTCCTCCACCCACCGGTGTTGTGTCTGTAGCTCCGCCCATGGCCTTAGAGCTTCCTTTCCGCTGGAAGATTCAGGTTCCCTCTTGCTACTTTACCATTTCGTAGGCCATGGATTCGCAACGTTGGTTTTTACCGCAAATCGCTCTAAAACTCGTCAGAGTTAACGACTCTGATTACAGCGCATCGGACATGGAGGACAAATCGTCCCCCAGATTTCGCCATTGTATCTGCAGCCAGAAGATGTCGCGCACCGATCGCCACCCTTCGTGCGTCTATTGCCTAGGTTGGACATGACACCACATCTTGTACTTTTTGCCTGGCCTTCTATCCCAGCATTCTGGACATCCGCAAGGCGCACCTAAAATTAGGGAGACCGGAGAAAAGGAACCCGCTGGTGAAATCGAAAGAGGCGTGGTGGGTGGTTTCCGCAGCTGCAGGATCCGCCAAGCAGCTGGAGCAGAAGAAAGCATTCGAGGAGGAACCGGCTCGAGCTTCGGTCAGTCGAAGCTTTTTTGTTCCACTGAACCTTGGCTCTACTTTTATGGGCTCCTTCATGGAGTTGTGCCAGTCTCTCCCCACCAGGGGTGAGGCGCCCTCAGGCTCGCACTCCTCCCGCCTTCGGAAGAAGGATAAGGACCCTAAGTCTTTGACTAAACGGAGGCGCTCCTGGGAACGCGAGAGGTCCGAGTCCAGGAACATGCGGTCTTGACTGGTCGAGATTACTTCCTTGGCCTTGCTTCCGGACCTTCCATCTGGCCAAGGGACCCGAGACCGAGGAACGGCTGAACCGACCGAGGTTACTCTCGACCTGATCGGAGCCTTTACCGCTGACTCGGTCGGCGAATCTTTAGAAGGGACTCAGTCCTTATCTTCCTGATGAGGAGCACAGCCCTCTGGTGTCTCAATCGAGAAATTGTACTGGAACCTCGGTTTTCACCTACTCCAGTGATTCTGATCAATTACAGACCCCACAACTGGCTGAGGACCAGGACCCTTGTCAAACGGCCGAAAAGGGCCAAAAACACTCTAAAAAGAGGTGCTGCCACAGATCTTCATCCTTCTCGGATGAAGAGAGGCTTCGATGGAAACTCCATCGACACTATGAGGATCTTATGTGGCAACAGCTGATTTTGACCGGGCAGAAGCCAGCCCGCCCCCCCCAGCCATCACTTGGCTCTCGCCTCCCAGGCTGACCCCGACCCCTCCGGAACCGAAGGCCTCGGTTACACCGCCTGTGGGGGCGGCCTGTATCCAGGCTCAGCCTGTTCCGGTCTCTCCACTGATTTTGGTGGATCCACTGCCTAAGCAGCCTCAGGGAGGGGCTCCCTCGAAAGAGGACCGAACAGACACCGGGCTTCCCCGACGTCTGTTGATTATGGTCGTCCCCGATTGCCCTTGACGTATCCAGGGAGACCTAGGCGGGAGGCCGTTGTGCCCGACTCTCACCGGATTGACGCTGCTCGGACTGCACTCCATCCTGGGGATGATGAGTCGTCCGTGGTGGGTTTGGAGGAAGGCCCTTCCTCTTTTCAGGGCATTCTCCACCTGATTTCAGAATCTACCGGAATGCCCCTGGAGTCCATCCAGAAGAAGGCGGAGTACCCCCTTACAGATATCCTCAAAAGGGGGGATACCCCGACGGAGGCCTTTCCAGTGGCCGAGGCTATTGTTGGTCCAGCCCTTGAGCTTTGGCAGCGCCCAGCCTCCTGTCCAGCACCGTCTGCCCGTATGGTCCACAAGTACGTGGTGCCCTTGGGGTCCCTGGCAGGGTTCACAGAACATCCTTCGGCAGAGAGCCTGGTGACTGCTTCTGTGTTCAGACGTACTGGCAGCTCAGCCAACACTGACCGACCTCCAGACAAGGAGTCCAAAAATATGGACCATTCCACCCATAAGGTCTATGCGGCCTCTTCCTTAGGCCTTCGTCCGGCCAGCTCAGCTGTTATAATGGCACACTTCTCTCATGCCCTCTTAAGGTCATTAGACAAAGTCCCCCCTCATTTCCCGGCGGACATGCAGACCACAGTGAAGCAAGTCAGTGATCAGGGCTGTGCTGTTGCAAAACAGCAGCTCCGGACGGCCCTGGACATCTGGGATTCTTGTGCCCACTCTTTAGCAGCCGCAGTGGCCACTTGTCACAGGGCTTGGCTGAGGCTTTCCTGTTTTCCCGCAGATACTCAGCACAAGTTAGCTGACATGCCCTTCCTAGGCACCAACCTGTTCAGTTCAGGAGTGGCTGGTTAGCTGTAGCGCATAGAGCAGTCCAATGCCACCTAGGATGCTACTTCTGCGAAGGGTTCTTCAGGCAAGAACTAGCAGAAGCGAAAGAAGAAGCCTTTTCGGCATTCTTCCCCTGCAGTCAGGCAGCCCTCCTAGCAAGGAGGTCAGCAGCAGCAGCAGGCTCAAGCTTGGCGCCCAGGGCCCAAGCAGGGTCCACAACAGCCCCGTAAAGGAGGCTGAGGTGCAGGTCCAGGAGCCTTCTCCTCCAAGCCTGCTCAGTCACGGATTGGGGGTTGCCACACCTACACCCATCACGCCAGCTCATGGGTCCTCCCATGGGGGGCCGGCTCCACCACTTTCTTTCCACCTGGTCCGATATCACCTCGGATAGGTGGGATCTCGAAGTGGTCAGTCAGGGACTACCTCTAGAATTCGAGCAGTACCCTCCCAGCCGAGCCTGCGCCCCTCAGGAGGAAAGGATCTCAGCTTGCACCCAGTCGGCTCTCCGAGACGACATAGCTCAGCTCCTCCGCAAGGAGGCAGTAGCTCCAGTGCCGGATCCTCCTACAGACCTAGGCTTCATGTCCAGGTACTTCCTGGTGCCCAAGTGGACGGGGGGTTGGCACCCCATCGTAGATCTCCACGACCTGAATCAATGTCTCAGGTCTCGCACCTTCCGGATGGTAACTCTGAACTAGATCATACCATCCCTGGAGCAAAACATGTGGTTCTGTTCACTGGATCTGCAGGACACGTTTTTTCACATCCCAATCCGTCCATCCAATCAGCGGCTCCTCCGCTTCAGGGTCAAGGGAACCCTGTACGAGTTCCGAGCCATGCTGTTTGGCCCGACATCGGCCCCACGGGTCTTCACCAAGTGCATTGCAGTGGTGGCAGCCCATCTTAGCGTCGAGGAGTACGAATCTACCCTTATCTCAACGACTGGCTCTTGGCAGGTTCCTCCCTTCAGGAGGTGGAGAGGTCTAGGGATCTGGCTCTCCGAACCTGCTCCCAACTTGGCCTCCTGATCAACGAGGCCAAGTCAGAACTCGTGCCCTCTCAGGTGATGGGCTTCATCGGGGCAGAGCTCGGCTCCCGGTGGACAGGGTGGAGATTCTCTCCTCCTTTGCCCGATCATTTCTGGTTGGGCACTTGCACCCTGCCCGGGACTTTCTGCGCCTTCTGGGTGACATGGCGGCGTGCACCTCAGTGGTCTGTTTGGCCAGGTGTCACATGTGCCCCCTCCAGTGGGAGCTGACCACCCAGTGGACTCAGCGCCACCTTCATTTCGACCCACTGATCACTGTAACCCAGAAGATGTGGGACGCTCTCCAGTGGTGGACCACCCCAGAACAGTCGCAGGAAGGGACCCCGTTTATCCGCCCCGAGCCGACGGTAATCCTTACAACCGATGCTTCTCTCATGGGCTGGGGAGCCCACATGGGGGACAGCAGGGCCCATGGGTTCCGGACCCCCGAGGAGTCCCGATGCCACATCAACCTGTTGGAGCTCAGAGCAGTCAGACTGGCACTGTCAGCTTTCGCTTCTCAGCTCCGGGGTCATGTGGTTTAATTCCAGACGGACGATACCACAACCATGTACTACCTCAACAAACAAGACAGTACGCACTTCCATCTGCTGTGCAAGGAGGCGCTCCGCATCTGGACCCTCATAAGCCAGTTAGAGCCTTTCATGTGGCAGGAGTCTCGAACCAGTTGGCGGATGCTCTCAGCTGCATAGCCAGACATCCCACGAGTGGTCTCTCCATCCAGAGGTCGCTCACAGTCTGTTCTCCCGTTGGGGCAAACCGTTGGTGGACCTGTTTGCCTCCAGGGAAAACACCAAGCTGAGGCTGTACCATGCCCGCTCCCCTCAGCAGGGCACGCTGCAGGGGGATGCCTTCTCGAGGCTGTGGACCTCAGGCCTCCTCTACGCCTTCCCTCCATTTCCCTTGATCCACAAGGTGTTACTCAAGGTGAGGAGGGACCAGGTGAAGGTGATCCTGGTAGCCCCAGATTGGCTGCGCCAGTTCTGGTACCCAGATATCCTCAACCTCAACTGTAGGCCCCCAGAGTGGCTTTGTACACGCCCGGGCCTGATACCACTGAACCAGGGGAACGTCTTCCATCTGGACCTTCAGTCCCTGCACCTCACAGCCTGGTACCTGAGCGACTAGAGTTCCAGGCTGTGGGTCTTTCTGAGGATGTCTACACCGTGGCGGAGGCATCTCGTAAGGAATCGACCCGGAAATGTTATGCCTTCAAATCGAAAAGGTTTTCCATTTGGTGCCAGGGTAAGAGTCTGGAGCCCTTATCTTGCTCCGTGGCTAACATTCTCTATTACCTTTGGTCTCTCTCCAAAGGGGGTCTACGGTCATCGACCCTTAGGGTGCACCTGGCTGCCATTTCTGCTTACTGGGCACGGGCCAGTCAGCGACATTGGCGCAGGAGACGGTGGTTGGGCGCTTCTTCAAAGGCCTGGATCACATATCCCCTCCAGTGCGTGAACCTCCACCTCTGTGGGATCTGTTGCTGGTTTTGGCAAAGCTCATGGGCAAGCCATTCGAACCCATGCACAAGAGTGAGCTCTCACTCTTGTCATAGAAGACGGCCTTCCTGGTGGCTATCACGTCAGCCAGAAGGACAGGGGAGCTCCAGGCACTTCCGATGGACTCCCCTTATCTGGTTTTTCACATGGATAAAGTTGTCCTATGCCCCCACCCAAGATTACTTCCGAAGGTGGTATCAGAGTTTCACCTTAACCAGGTGTTGACTCTGCCGGTATACTACCCTAACTACACCTCGGACACCGAGTACAGGCTCCATACTTTGGGCCTAAGATGTGCTCTCTCCTATTATAAGGAGAGAACGGCAGAAATTCGTGTAGAGGTTCACCAGCTGTTTGTCACCTACACTGAAGCTGCTTCTGGAAGACCTGCAGCCAAATGGACCATTGTAAAGGTGGATTACATCATGCATAGGTCTGTGCTATGAGCTGGCGGGCAAGGAGCCTCCCAGAAGGATAAGAGCTCATTCTACCCGCCATACTGCTGCTTCCAGGGACATTCCTATCCAGGAAATCTGTTGGGCTGCTACCTGGAAGTCAGCAAACACCTTCATTACCCACTACCACATCGACCTTGAATCACGCCAGGATGCTGGTTTTGGGGCCTCTGTTCTCCAGTCTTTATTTCTCAAGTAGGGGGTGTGCACCTTGCCTCACTCCTCCCGGAGAACTGCTTGGAGTCTGCCAAGAAGTGTGGATGAACAACATCCACGCTGCTAGAAAAACAGGTTACTCACCTGTAACAGTAGTTCTAGGAGTGGTACATATTGTTTATCCACACGTACTCATCCGACCTCCCCGGCTTTAGGCGCGCAACCTTGCTTCCAGCGGGCTAAGATCTGGTGTCATAGGGCGGAGCCGAGGTATTTACCACCCAGGTGGGTGGAAGAAGCCAGCTTGAAGACTTTCCGGCAAGATTTAAAGGGGAAAGGGACATGCCAAGAAGTGTGGATGAATAACATATACCACTCCTAGAACTACTGTTACAGGTGAATAACCTGTTCTTCTATCCCGGGCAGCAATTGCCACAAGTTAGATGACCTTTTTCTGGTCTAACGTGTGGCAGTCCTGGGGGCCTTTTTTACGGAGCTTGCACCAGGTATTTGGCGTAAGCTGCTGTAAATCGCGAAAACTGTTGCAACTGCGCCTGGGATTGTAAAATTGGGTGCAGTTGCAGTGATGGGGTTTGGCGCACTGCCACAACCTAAGTGTCTTGGCGCAGGGCTTAGCGTAAGCCCTGTACAACACTTTGAAAATCCGGCCCAATATGTTTAGTGCATTTTGACAAAATAAAAACGTAACATTTAACAATAATAAAAATGACTTTCCTGGACACCATATGGAATGTGCTGTTTATACCATAGGCTGTGACTCAAATTGATACAGCCATGTGGTTGAAGTCACAGGGTGCCCAAACAGTAACACATGACAGGCAGACTGGATGGGCTGCCACTCGAGCAGACTGTTTGGGCTACCAGATCTTTGTCTGCCACCATTTACTATCGTTTCTGTCACAGGGCATCTTGTTGTGCTGTACTAACCGCACATTCTTGGCAGGTGGGGAGCATTATGCCTTTAGCCTCCAGAGAAGTGCAATTAGCACAGCATAGCCGTATACCCTTGAGTGTGCACTTATAAAGTGGGGAATAAAATTCAAAACTGATATTTTATCTGACCTTTACCGCATGGTCATGTGACTGGATTCCATCAATCACAGCATAAGATTTCTCTTATACATTTTATAAATATATACAATATCAACGATAGGGTGACGTGCAATGGCCTGACTCAAAATAGTCAGTCAATATTCAGATTCTCCAGCGACATCTCCTCCACTCCCACACTTGGTGCATTTAAATCAAGGCTCCTTCTCTCTCTCATCGCCTCAAGCTCCTGTGACTGCCTCAACTAGCTGATTCCCCCTTGAATATTGCTTTAGCATCATTCATTTCTCTCTCCACGTAGCACTTGGTCCCCCTACATGCCCTCTCCCCCCTGCCTGCACTTCCTCTGTTTGTCTTGACAATGCCCTTGGCTGCTATGACTCCCCCATGTGCCCCCTCCCCCCTCTCATCCTACTCTTTCTCCCTCTGCGCTCCCTCACACCTCTTTCACTATCCCCGTTACCACCCTCAAAATTTGCTTGTTCGTTATATTTTTTGTAACTGCTTCTTTTCAGATTATTGTTCCTGATTTGCTTATACTGTTGTCTTTTGTCTTACTGTATTGGAAATGTTAACCGACATGGAACATTTGTAAAAGAGCCCTGGCTCAAAGATATTTGTAATCCTAGATTTAATAATAAATAAATAAAATTAATTTATTTTATTTATTTAGTTTTTTTTGACCGGGTAAGTGCACTAGACAAATCCTGCCTATTTTCAGGTACGATCCGGGGGGGAGGGGGTTACAGATGAATGTCAACTGACCTTGAACCAGATTAAGCTGTTGATGTATTTTTAGTGAAAATAAATGTGAGGAAGCAGGAATTTCCACCACTTGGGAGTTACAGTAGTCCTGTCCTACCCTCCGTACAAGTGATGCTTAATTAAGCATTTTAACATGGTGAGAAAAAATTTAAGCATTCTGATTGGCTGGAGACTGGTAAAGAAGTGTAATTATGAGACCATACTTACGTTCCTGGACTTCTTTCAGACCAAGAGCCTGTGTACCACATCAAATCACTACACTCTACAGTGCCTTATGTGCCAGTCAGACTGCCCATCAGTATTTACAGTTCTGGGATTCCCTTACTGTTGAAAGGGACTGCTTTGTCAGTCTTGCAATAAATGTACTGTTTTAGTTGCATTAACACAGTGGACTGTACTTTTTGCATAAAAATTAGACATTTTTCTCACCCTGTTATAAATGTGATAAGGCACTTCAGGGATGGGTAACTATGGGGGAATAATCGCACATTGCTGTTGGGTGTTTAGGCACTCTACGCAACACCCTCGAGCCATGCAGTGATTCTCCCATAATTACACACCTAGCCTACATAAAGCTGTAAAGAATGCACATTAGTGCAGAATAACGTCTTGCCTCCAGAAGTGAAGCATGAGGCAATGCAGAGTGCTTACACACTGCAGAAGTGCCAATATCACACAATTACCTACACTCTGGAGTGTATTATTGTGATTGTAAAATGATGTTCAGAAAGTCAGGTATTTCTGACCCGTGCTGGAATAACGCACAAGCATATGATCAAATCTGACCAGCCACAGGTCTTGCTTTCTTTTTGCCTTTTTATAACTGTGCATTTAGACTCGGTTTGTTGCATAGTTGGTTTATACAACATCAGTTTACTAGTTTTAACTTTTAAATCAGCAGATCGTATGAATTAACTGTTTCTCTTTGATTTGAACTGCTGGTTTTAGTGCTGTCAGCAGGATTGTGAAAGCTGTTTTCTGATTAGTTCAGCAGTACATTTTTTTTTATAATCAGACTTTATTGAAGAAGCTTTCATTTAAACCATGCAGACAGAATAACAGAGAAGTTACACAGGGCAGGATAAACCTTATACAGTCAGTTGTAGGAACTGATGAAGGGGGTCTGGGTGGTGCAACCACCCAGCCATAATAACCAGCATATAAGTACATAGACTTCATGGAAAGCAGGTGTTACAGCAGAACATATTTGAACTTCTAGGAATGTTATACTAATCAGGGTGCAAATAAAGTGTCCCTGTCCAGTCTATATTTGACCCATCTTTGCCAGATTCCTTCAAAAAACTATTAAGTCGTTCAAATGTACCTGTGACTGCCATGAGTCCATTTTTGATGTGCTCCTCCCTCAAGACAGTAATTGTGACGTACCCAACTTGCATTGCAAGATAGCATGTTGTCTTGAAAACTGGGTGCTAAGATAACGTGCTTATCTTGTACAATTTAGTTTTATACCTGTTTCATAAAATCTGTTTCCTTTGGTTAGTAGGGAAACCAACATGGCACCCTCTTTCTTTCCGTCAGCCAGTTGTTCTGTCATTTAAAATGATTCTCAACTCAGTAGACCAGTTAGAAAGTCACAGTGATGTATCCGACGTACAGAGATATTCTCTGTGAATGAAGTATCTAGCTTCAAAGATAAGAACTATGGAACCAGCTTCAAAGGTAACATAGGTATGTTAGCAAGAAATTTATCTCCACACACTCACATGTGACCTATTCACCCTCACAAGTGACACAAGCACACATCCGTGGGGCCCACATACTCTCACCAGTGATATACACACACACACACGAAAGAACATACTAGATTACACACCAGTGACATTCGCACATACGTGCATGCACACACACAAACAGAGAATCTGATGGAGGATGAGAACCGCTTGATCCACCCAGTCTGCCCATTTTTCCCTACTTACATTTTCACTGCAGATCCCGCTCTTTCTCCCTCCATCCATCCTTCCTTTAAACTATGATTCCCTTGTTCCTGTCCCAATACATTCTTGAACCCCACAACTGTTTTTACCCCCACCCCCTCCACTGGAAGGCTGTGTCAGGAATCCACCACCTTCTCTGTGAAGAAGGACTTGCTCAAATCTACTCCTTTCCAGCTTCATGGCATGTGCCCTTGTTCCTGAGCACCTTTTTGTCTGAAAAATACTTCTGTCCTGTACCTTATTTACCCCTATGAGGTACTTAAAGGTCTCTGTCTTATCTCCCACCTCCCCCGGGTGTACATATTAAGGTCCTTTAGTCTCTTCACATAGAACTTTTGATGTAGACCCTGCACCATTTTAGTTGCCCTCCTGCGCACGCACGCACACACACACACACACACACACCTGCTGCACCGACGAACCATTTTTCTGTGTCTGCTCTGAGACAGAGAATCTGTTTACTGCTGTTGCGGGGGGTTGGGGCAGAGATAGAATATGCTTTTGATTTCATTCCTTCTTTCGTTCACTTAATATTTTGATTTTTCCAATTCATTTCAACTACAGAACCAATCATCAGGCACAGTTTTCCTTGTTTGTTTTGAATGTTGACATCAGTTTGATATCCTTGAATTCAGGAAAATGTTCTGTCTTTTTCTTCTTCATGCTTGTTTTGGTTCGACTGTGCCTGATGATCTTTGGTTCTGAGGAGGACCAATACATCATTTTTGACAGGTGTGGCCAAAGAAATTCTAATTTAAACCCCAACTGCTTTCTTTTTATTCTGTCATCAGAAATCAATCAGGTGAAGCCCTTTGTTCCCACAGCATCAGCCTACGGTAGTTATTATCCCTTCCAACCTTCAAATCCGGGGCACGCTATAGCAATACATGCATATGTACACAGAATTTCCAGACAAAAGGAGATGAATGGAGAGAGAGAGAGAGGTACAACATGGGCTCTAATCACAGTAGTATAGACTAGCCTAGTGCACGTAGGAACAAAGTAGCGAAGCAACAACAAATGCAGAAACTATATTTCAAACAACATGAAGTCTTGCTGTATTCTGACTATATGCAGTTAGCCCCAGCACTTGAACTGCTCCGGAGAGGAAAGGGTTAACTCTGTGCAGCAGCATAGAATGTTGAGCTCGGGCTCGGTTTTCAAACTTCTCTCTGGTACATCTCAGTGTAACCGTCAGATTCTTTACTCCGCCTAACTGTGAAGTCGCTCTGGAGATTTCTCCTTCACTTCGGTTCGGTTATAGTAAAAATTGTTCGGTTTATTCAACCGGTTTCATTATTTTTTCGGTATCGAATCGCTGTCTACAGTACAGGTAGTGTAAGCAAGTAGATAGTGGAATATTTGATGTAGAAATTGTTTTTCTTCGGTTTCTTATCGGTCGGCCCGGTTGAGAACCGGAACAGATTTGTATTTCTTAGTTCTTGTGTGGTGTCCGGTTCCTATCGGTTTAAAAAAAACAAATTTCTTCTCTGTATTTTCCACAACCCGTGACACGGTTGGTAACCGATAGGCATGTTACCTGGCTTGAAGGCTGTTAAGGGTAACTTCTTGAAAGGCTATGTCTGAGAAACCTAAGGAAAAAAAAAACGGTCCCACTGGGTTTCAACACTGTACTGAGTGTGGGGAGGCTTTTGCCAAAGCTGATACCCACCTCATATGTGTGTATTGTCTGGGGTTTGACCACCTCAAAACAGACTGCCAGATTTGTAAAAATGTTCCCAAAGCCACTTTTGATAAAAGATTAAGTAGGCTGAAGGAAAAGGAGGCCAAGAAGTCCGCTGATCCGGATGGCCAGCCTGGTTCGGTTCTGACCAATCCTGAGGAGGTGCCTGCTAAACCGGGTGATACCTCCTTGGACAAAAGGAGAGACAATTCTGAGGGATCGGGTCCATCTAAAAAGAAAAGGAAGTCAGACTGTTCGGATCCCATCCCGCAGATCTCAACCGCTGAGGAAATTGCTAAAGCGATAAGCATAGTTCAGTCGATTCGCCCGGTTCCTTCCGAACCGACACCTTCAAGTGAGCAGTCGGTTCGGATGGTTCCAACTCCATCGGATTATGATCCGGAAGTTTTCTATGATGTGGAGTGGGAGGGAGACGAAGAGTTACATCATGATGATGATGATTTTGGTGGCTTAGATGAGCCTATAGAGCCTGACATCTCCCCAGACAGGCCTACCAATGTCTCCCCTCCCAGGCTTTCTTAGTCCCCTTCCCACTTTTTGTTCTACAAAAAAGTGTCTGACACTCTCCAGCAACCAGTTGTTGAAGCTGCTGTTGAGGAAGAAGAACCTGATTATATAGAGATGATGGATGTCCAAGAGGCTGTCTATCCCTCCACATAAATCTTTAGGGAAACTGACTCAAAAAATCTTACAAGTACCTACTTCTATACCCGCTGTGGATAAGAAGATGGACAGGAGGTATATGTTATCCGGTTCTGGTACAGAGTTTCTATATAACCATTGCAGCCGTGTTGGGTTAGTGCAGGCTGCAGCCTGTGACAGGGCTAATATTCCTTTGGCATCACACCCCCCAGATAAGGATTCTAGGAAGGTGGATGCCATGGCCAAAAAAAACATACTTGGCATCCTTCTTGGGACTCAGACAGGCTGCTTATATGGCCTATGCAGCCAGATACCAGAAGTCCAGGTGGGATACGGTTCTGGAACTGGCTAAAAAGGCTCCCCCCCCCCCCAGCTAGCCAAAGAGCTGGAGGAGGTGGCTGCTGATGGAATTGAGGCATCCAAGGTGCAGTTTCATGCTGCTGTGGACTGTAATGATGTGGGATCAAGAGTCATGGCTACATCTGTCTCCCTTAGGAGAGTTGCTTGGCTCAGGTGTACTAACCTTTCGCAGGATACCCAGGCTAAGGCCATGGATTTCCCTGTTGCTGGTAATTCTCTGTTTGGGGAGCAGACAGAATCTTACATGAAAAAGATGGAGGAGTACAGGACCACCTATAGGAGTGCAGTAGCCAAAGAAAGGCAAGCCACTCCTCAGAAGCAGCAGTCTAGGGCAGGCAGGGCAGGCCTTTTCACCAAGCCCAGGCTTCCTCTTGATTTCAACAGAGGGGGTTCTTTAGAGGGAGAGGTAGAAGAGGAATGAGCAGGGCTGCATCCTTTTCTCAGTCCAAAGCTCCTGCCAAACAGACACCCTGATGTGTCAGCTTGGGTCGCCTCCCCTATTCCAGTAGAGGGCAGGCTGGCTTACCACTTCCAGGCCTGGAAGTCTGTTACTTCAGACAAATGGGTCCTGGAAGTGGTAAGCCAGGGACTGGCTCTTAGTTTCAAAAGATTCCCCAGATTGAGGGTCAGGTCTTTTCTACCTGCATCACCTTCAGAAACAATTGCCCTAGAGACAAAAGTTTCTTCCCTACTAACCCTAAAAGCTGTAGAGAAGGTGCCTCCATAGCACAAGGGTAAAGGACTGTATTTCAGATACTTCCTTACCCCAAAAAAGACACGGGAGTGGTGACATCCTAGATTTGAGATATCTGAACAAACGCATCACAGAACCAAAATTCAAAATGGTGACTCCGGGAATAATTCTTCCCTCTCTGAGGCCAGGAGACTGGCTAGTCTCCCTGGACCTCAAGGATGCCTATTTCCATATTCCTAACAGGTGCTCCCACAGAAAGTACCTCAGGTTCAAGTTGCAGTCAGGTCATTTCCAGTTCAGAGCCATGCCCTTCGGCCTGACATTGGCCCCAAGGGTGTTCACAAAATGCCTTGCAGTAGTGGTAGCCTTTCTCAGAAGGCAGGGCATCTCAGTCTTCCCTTACCTAGACGACTGTCTCATTGTAGGCCAGTCCTCAGGTCAGGTCAGGTCAGCTCTAGAGGTCACTCAGAATCTTTTCAGTTCTCTAGGATTCCTTCTCAATCTTTCCAAGTCAGTTCTCGAACCAGTACAACTCCTTACCTTCATAGGGGTAGAGCTGGATACTATTCAGGCAAAGGCCTTCCTCCCATGCTCAAAAGTAAAGGCCCTTACAGATCTGGCTTCTTCTTTTCGACCTTTGGTGTCTCGCCCAGCCAGACATTTCCTTCAACTCCTAGGCCACATGGCAGCTTCCACTGCAGTGGTTCAGGGAGCCAGGTTCCAGATGAGGGACATTCAATTCCACTTAAGGTCCTTTTGGTCTCAGAAAAAAGACTCTCTTACCAAACTGATTCCAGTGACTCACTCAGACTCTTGTCCAAGCTCTCCAGTGGTGGTTGGATCAGGACAGTCACAGACAGGGTATTCCATTCCTCAGTCTAGCACCCTCAGTGGTCCTGACCACAGATGCCTCTCTCCTGGGGCGGGGAGCCTATCTAGGGGCTCTCACTGCACAGGGTACCTAATCACAGCAAGAGTCTCTCCTTCTTATCAGTCTTCTGGAGCTCAGAGCTGTGTTTCTAGCCCTTCAGGCATTCTCAGAATCAGTCAAGGGCAAAGTGGTGCAGGTCAGGAAGGACAACACCACTACAACGTGGTATATAAACAAGCAAGGGGGCACTCGGTCCACGGCCATGAAACTATGGTCTCAAGCTTACTCACTTCAGACTTCTCTGACAGCAGTTCATCTTCCAGGGAAAGACAATGTGCTGGCAGATGCCTTAAGCAGGATATCTCAGGGTCACCACGAGTGGTCCCTGAACTCTCATGTCCTTCAGGTAATCTTCAGGAGATGGGGCACTCCAGAGATAGACCCCTTTGCAGCCCCAGACAATCATCAACTTCCTCTGTTCTGCTACAGACCTCCAGTCCTGGGGACTGTTCCTCTAGATGCTCTCCTGCTAGACTGGACAGGCAGGTTTCTTTATGCCTTTCCTCCCTTTCCATTGATATTTAGAGTACTGATCAAGATCAGGTCTCAACCCTGTGATCCTGGTGGCTCCAGATTGGGCCAGGCAACCATGGTATCCTCTGCTGCTGTATCAAGCAGTGTCAATTCCCCTGTTTCTACCCAGGAGACAAGACCCCCTGACCTCCTCTCCGGGGAGGATTTGGTATCCCAATCCCCAGTCTCTCAGACTCAAGACCTGAATCTTGAGGAGTTAGAATATGCAGGCCTGCATCTCTCCCAAGGGGTAATGGATATCCTTAAGTTTTCTAGGAAACCTTCCACCAGAAAAACTTACAATTCTAAATGGAAAAGATTTAGTATTTGGTGTTCTGAGACAGAGACATGCAGACGGATTCTGCGGGCATTGCCACAGCCCTGGATTATCTGGTTCATCTTAATGGGTTAGACCTGAAGCCTGCTACCCTTAAAGTTCACCTAGCAGCTGTTTCTGCATTTCTTTCTGCAGGGAAGGGATCTTCCCTGGCATCTCATCCTGTTTTCAGTAAGTTTTTCAAAAGTCTGGTTCACATTAACCCTCCTTTCTGGGAGCCTACTCCGGCTTGGGACTTGAATATCTGCATTGCACAGCTTATGCAACCCCCCCTTTGAACCATTGTCCTCTGCTGAGCTTAAGTACTTGACCTCGAAGACTGTGTTCCTGGTAGCTATTACCTGTCCCAGGAGAATCCGTGAATTACAGGCTCTGTCAGTAGAACCTGACTTCATTTCCTTCCATAGAAATAAGGTGGTCCTTAGGACGAATAGAAAATTTCTTCCTAAAGTGGTTTCGGATTTTCATCTGAACCAATCCATGTCTCTGCCTGTGTTTTTCACTGACCATTCTTCTTCTGGGGAGAGAAGATTGCACAGTCTGGATGTAAAGAGGGCACTTGGCTATTATATAAGTGCATACTAAGACCCATAGGAATGATTGTCTTCAGTTATTTCTCACTTATGGGGAAGTGGGAAAAGGTAGACCTGCTACTAAGAGAACTATTGCCAGGTGGATTGTCTCCTGTATTCAGTTCTGCTATTCAAAGTTAGCAAAGAGCCTCCCTCAGGCCTGAGGGCGCACTCAACCAGAGGTACAGCTGCCTCTCTGGCAGCTGCTAGAGTTATCCCCTTGGCAGAAATTTGTGAAACAGCCACCTGGAAAACAGTCCATACATTCACCAAGCATTACTCTCTGGACACCCAGACTAGGAGTGATGCTAGGTTTGGTACAGCAGTATTGCAGAGCCTGTTCCCAAAGTAAGTTTCTGTTATCCCCTCCTCCAGTGGGGAACCGCTTGGTAGTCTGCATATAGTCAGAATACAGCAAGACTTCATGTTGTTTGAAGAAAAAATTACTCACCATAGTAATGTTGTTTCTTCTAATGGAGTCTTGCTGCATTGTGACCTCCCTTCCTGCCTCCCCTCTCAGAACCTAGTCTTTTGGGATGTGGGTTGGCAGTTTACAGTGTTGCACACCAAAGGTGTACCTTTGTACCCCCTCTTTCCTAGGTGGGGTCTTTCCTTATTGTTATTGTTTATATGTTTTTCTCTATGTACACAAGTTTTCTTGGGTTCTCGACTTGAGTCTTTTGGACCCAAGCATTGTGGCCTATGGCTTAAAGTTTTTAAACAATTTCTATAGCTATTATTTAGTTAGTATAGCGCTCGTAAGAATCTGATGGTTACACTGAGATGTACCAGAGACAGAGGTTTGAAAACTGAGCTCAAGCTCAACGTTCTATGCTGCTGCATAGAGTTAACCCTTTCCTTTCCGGAGCAGTCCAAGTGCTGGCGTTAACTGCATATAGTCAGAATACAGCAAGACTCCACTAAAAGAAACAGCATTACTATGGTGAGTAATTTTTTCTTCCATTCCTTGCAGCACAGACCGAGAGCATGTAGCTCCAGTATTATAACTCACCAAGCAGCTTACCATACTGGTGAACTAAGGTTTTATTCAAAGTGCAGTGTGCCAAAGTGTTGTATATACACCATTGCAGAGTGCAGCAACAGTGGCGCCAGAACGAGGACAGCTGTTTTCAAAATAATAAACTTTGCTGGCACCTTGTGGATGCTTCCTGACTGGTGAATATGACCTGGCGTCCGACAGACAGCATGTGTGCACGTGACATGCATGCACAGATCAGCTGACATTGTGGCTTCCTGCCTTCCTCAGAGCTCAAAAGTAAAGTAGGCGAATGCCTGGCTAGTTTGTCCATTACCATCTCAGTAAATTACAGCCTTCCATACTCTTTACATTAGAAATTGATGTAAATTCTTTTTAAAACCTGCTAGCATTTGACTGCCCACTGCCACCTGCTGGGGTGTGTGCACTCCAAGCTGTCACCGTCCTTTGTGAGAACCAGTTTCTCCTCTCTCCTCTTCTAAAGTGCTCCCCTCCTAATTGCTAATCATTTCTGCCTGAATGTAACTTTGTGTTCAAGGGGCATGGATATGTTGTTCATCCACACTTCTTGGCATTTTCCTTTCCCCTTTAAATCTTGCTGGAAGGTCTTCAAGCTGGCTCCTCCCACCCACCCAGGTGGTATAACCCTCGACTCCGGCCCATGACATTAGATCTTCCTTTCCGCTGGAAGATTCAGGTTGCCTCCTCTTTGCTAATGCTTTTTGTAGGCCCTAGCTTCAAACCCTTTGGTTATTCCGAAAATTCAGCTAGTTTGAGCTAGCGACTGTGATATTTGTTACTCGGTCATGGAAGATAAATCTTTCCCCGGATTTCGCCAGTGCCCATGTGGCCAAAAAATGTTGTTTATCGATCAGCATACCACGTGCGTTTGCTGCCTGAGTGTCGGCCATGACACCCAGACTTGCGAGATATGTCTCACGTTTCACCTGAACATCCTCGACAGTCATCTTGCATGCCTCAAGTTGGGCAGGCCCGAGAAACGGAATCCGGTGAAATCCAAAGAGGCCCGGTGGGCAGTCTTCGTGGCGGCGGGATCTGCCGAACAGTTGGAACAGATGCAGGCCTTTGAAGAAGCAGCGGCGCAGGCCGCAGAATCCTCTTCTTGGTCAATTTTTGTTCCCCTCAACCTGAGCTCCATGTTTTCGGACTCCTTCTGGGAGCTGTGCCACTCCCTCCCCACTAAGGGCGAGGGACCTGCGGGCTCGCATTCCTCCCGGTCCCGTAAAAGGGAAAAGGAACTGAAAGACTCTTCGTCTCGGCAAAGATGCTCTTGGGATTGTGAGCGATCTCTGTCCCAGGAGCCGGCAGTTTTGACTTCAGTTGAAATTGCTTCCTCGGCCACTGGCTTCTCGGCCCTGCCGTCTGGCCAATTGACCGAGGCCTCAATCGACAAGGTTGAGATTATTCTTGATCCCATTGTCGCCCGAAGGGGCCAATGACTCACTCTTTGACCAGGACCCCAGTCCTGCGTCTTTCCTGATGAGGAGACCTAGCCAGCTGGGAATCCCATCAAGGAACCGGTCCCTGATCCGGGTAAATCACCAGTCTCTCTCCCTCTGTCTTCCGAATCAGCCAGTCTGGTCGAGATCTAGGACCCCTCAACCAACTGGCTGAGGAAGACGATAAGCACTCCAAAAAGAGGCGATGCCACTGATCATCCTCATCCTCCTCGGATGAGGAGAGGCTTCGGCAGAATCTCCGTCGACGCTACAAGGATTTAATGTGGCAGCAGCTGATTCTGTCTGGACGGAAGCTGGCCACGGTTTCTACTCTGGCCATTACTTGACCTTCTCCTCCTAGGCTGAAGCCAACTCTTTTGGAACCGGTCAAATCGGTTCCTCAACCCGCAGAGCCGGCCAAACCCGTTCCGGTCTAGCCAAAATCAGTCTCTCCGCCAATTGTGGTAGAGCCGCCACCTAAACAGCCTTTGGGAGGGGCTCCTGCGAAGGATTCTCAGATGGTTTCAGGACTCCCACATAGGTTATCGGTCACCCTTACGCCTGATCACCCCAGGTGTGCTGAAGGGGACCTTGGTGGCCAACCATGTTATACGGATTCTTCTGATTCAGACGACACCGACCTTCACTGTCACCCTTGGGATGATGAGTCTGTTGGTAGTCTGTCAATGGAGGAGGGCCCTTCATCATTTCTGGGGATTCTCCGCCTTCTCTCTGAATCTACGGGGATGCCCCTGGAGCCTGTCCAGAAAAGAGCAGAGTACTGTCTGACAGATATCCTTAAAAGAGGGAATACACCCATGGAAGCCTTTCCTGTGGCCGAAGTCATTGTTGTCACTGCCTTGGACCTCTGGTAGCATCCTGCCCAGCGCCATCTGTCCGGATGGCCCGCAAGTATGTGGTGCCCATTGGATGCCTCTGGGAGGTTCACAGAACACTCCTCGGCCGAGGGGTTCGTGACCGCCTCTGTGTTCAGTCACAGAGGCAGCTCTGCAGATGCTGATAGACCCCCTGACAAGGAATCCAAAAAATTGGACCACACTGTCAGGAAGGTTTATGCAGCCTCCTCTCTAGGCCTCTGTCAGGCGAGCTTGGCCATCATCATGGCGCACTTCTCTCATGCCCTGTTGGGCTCCTTAGATGAAGTTCTCCCGCACCTTCTCGAGGACCTGCAGACTACGGTCAAGCAGGTCCAAGACCAGGGCCGAGCTGTTGCCAAGCAGCAACTGCAGACGGCTTTGGATCTTGGGGACTCTTACGCCCGTTCAGTGGCAGCCGCGGTCGCCATGTGCCACAGGGCTTGGCCGAGACTTTCCACCTTCACAGCACATACCCAGCATAAGCTCTCTGATGTTCCTTTCCTGGGTACCGATCTCTCTGGCCCAGGTGTGGATGGTCTCCTTCAGCAAACTGAGCAGTCCAGTGCCACCTTGGACTCTGCTACTTCTGCCCAGAAGGATGCCTCTGGCTCTAAGAAGCAGCAGAAGAAAAAGCCCTTTTGGCACCCTGCTCCTGCTGCCAAGCAGCCCTCCTTTCAGGGTGGGCAGCAATAGCAGGCACAATCTTGGTGCCCTCAGCCCAAGTCCGGGCCTCCAGCGGCCCGCAGACCAGGAGGTCAGGGCTCAGGTGGGTCTGGACTCTCTTCCTCCAAGCCTGCTCAGTGACGGGATAGAGGCTGCCACCCCATTCCCATCATGCCAGCTCTGGATCCTCCCATGATGGGGTCGGCTCCGCCACTTCCTTTCCACTTGTTACCACGGACAGGTGGGTCTTAGAAGTGGTCGGCCAGGGTCTGCCTCTAGAATTTGAGCAGTACCCTCCCTGCCGAACCCACGCCCCACGGGAGGAGAGAGTATCAACCATCACTTGGTTGGCTCAGAGAGACGACATATCCCAACTTCTCCTCAAGGAGGACGTGGTTCAAGTGGCAGATCCTCCAGTCAACCCAGGGTTCGTTTCCAGGTACTTCCTGGTCCTGAAGTGGACAGGAGCTGGTACCCCATTCTAGATCTGCATGACCTGAATCAGTATCTCAGGCCGCGCACCTTCAGGATGGTAACTCTGTCCCAGATCATACCATCCCTGGAGCAAAACATGTGGTTCTGTCCCCTGGATCTCCAGGACGCATTCTTGAACATACCAATCCAACCGTCCCACCAGTGGTTCCTCCACTTCAGAACAGAGGGAGCCCTATACGAGTTCCGAGCCATGCCATTCGGCTTGTCATCAGCCCCATGGGTCTTCACCAAATGCATTGCAGTGGTGGCAGCCCATCTCATGCGTCGGGGGATGTCAGAGTGTACCCGTACCTCAACGATTGGCTCTTGGCAGGTCCCACCCAGCTAGATGTGGAGCGGTCCAGGGACCTGGCCCTCCAGACCTGCTCTCAACTTGGCCTCTTGATCAGCGAGGCCATGTTGGCGCTTGTGCCATCTCTAGTGATATGTTTCATCGGGGCAGAACTTGACTCTTGCTGAGCCAGAGCACAGCTCCCGGTGGACAGGGCAGAGGTTCTCTCCTCCTCTGCCCAATCATTTCTGGTTGGGCACTTGCACCCTGCCTGGGACTTTCTGCGCCTTCTGGGGTACATGGTGGCCTGCACCACCGTGGTCCATTGGGCTTGGTGGCAAATGCGTCCACTCCAGTGGGAGCTGGCCGCCCAGTGGACTTAGCACCATGGTCATTTCTACCAGCTAATCAATGTAACCCGGAAGATGTGAGACGCTTTCTGGTGGTGGACCGTCCAGAGCATCTGTGGGAAAGGATCCTGTTTGTCCGCCCTGAGCCGACAGTCGTACTCATGACCAGTGCCTCTCTCACGGGCTGGGAAAGCCACATGGGGAGCAACAGGGCCCACAGCTTCTGGACCCCCGAGGAATCCTGATACCATATCAACCTGTTGGAGCTCAGAGCGGTCAGACTGGTGTTGTCAGCATTCACTCAGCAGCTTCGGGGTCAGGTGGTTCAAGTCCAGATGGACAACACCAGGATCATGTACTACCTCAACAAGCAGGGTGGCACGCACTCCCATCTGTCATGCAGGGAAGTGCTCCACATCTGGACACTTGTGAGTTGACTGGAAGCGGATATCCTAGCCATCCATGTGGCAGGAGCCTCAAATCAACTGGTGGATGCTCTCAGCCATATGGGCGAGACATCCCACGAGTGGTCTTTCCATCCAGAGGTAGCTTGCAGCCTGTTCTCTTGTTGGGGCAAACCGATGATGGACCTGTTTGCCTCCAGGGAAAACAACAAGCTGAGGCTGTTTCATGCCCACCCCCCCTCAGCGGGGATCGCTGCAGGGGGGGGGGTGCCTTCTTGAGGCCGTGGACCCCAGGCCTCTTCTGTGCCTTCCTTCCATTTATCTTAATCCACAAGGTGCTCCTCAAGGTGAGGAGGGACAAGGCGCAGGTGATCCTGGTAGCCCCAGATGGCCCCGCCAGTTCTGGTATCCAGATCTCCTCAGCCTCAGCAACAGGCTCCCGAGGCGTCTTCCAGCATGCCCGGACCTGATCTCAGTCAATCAGGGGAAGGTACTCCATCCAGATCTTCAATCCCTGCACCTGACAGCCTGGTACCTGAGTGGCTAGAGTTCCAGGCTTTGGGTCTCTCCGAGGATGTACTCACAGTAGTGGAAGCATCCAGGAAGGAGTCGACCAGAAAGTGCTATGCCTTCAAATGGAAAAGATTTTCCATTTGGTGTCTGGGCAAGGGCCTGGACCCTCTGTCCTGTGGCTAGCATTTTAGACTACCTTTGGTCTCTGTCCAATGGGGGTCTTCAGTCTTCAACCCTTATGGTGCACCTGGCAGCTATCTCCGCTTACCGGGCGCGGGCCAGTCAGCTGGAGATAGCGCAGAAGATGGTGGTCTGGTGCTTTTTCCCCTCCGGTGCATGAACCTCCACTTCCGTGGGATTTACTGCTGGTTCTGGCTAAACTCACGGGCAAGACATTCAAACCAATGCACAAGTGTGAACTCTCACACTTGTCGTGGAAGATGGCCTTCCTGGTGGCTATCACATTAGCCAGAAGGACTGGGGAGCTCCAGGTGCTTTCGGTGGAGTCTCCTTATCTGGTCTTCTGCGGGGACAAAGTGGTCCTGCGCCGCCACCCAAAATTCCTCCCGAAGGTGGTGTCAGAGTTTCACCTTAATCAGGTATTGACTGTTCCTGTGTTCTACCCAAACTACACCTTGGATGCTGAGTACAGGCTCCATACCTTGGACCTGAGACGAGCTCTCTCCTATTATAAGGAGAGGACGGCGGAGATTCGGGGGGAGAGGTTCGTCAGCTGTTTTTCACCTACGCTGAAGCCGCTTCTGGCAGACCTGCAGCAAAGTGGATGATTGGCAGATGGATTACATCTTGCATTGATCTCTGCTACAGGTTGGTGGGTAAGGAGCCTCCCGTAGGGCTAAGGACTCATTCCACCCACCATACCGCTGCATCGGTGGCTGCTTCCAGTGACATCCCTATCCAGAAAATCTGCCTGGCTGCTACCTGGAAGACAGCAAACACCATCACCCGTTAACACGTCGACCTCGAGTCACACCGGGATGCTGGTTTTGGGGCTTCAGTTCTCCAGTCTCTGTTTCCAAAGTAGGGAGTGTGCACCTTGCCTCCCTCCTCCCGGAGAACTACTAGGAGTCTGCCAAGAAGTGTGGATGAACAACATATCCATGTCCCTAGAAAAACAGGTTACGCACCTGTAACTGTAGTTCTAGGAGTGGTATATGTTGTTCATCCACACTGACCCACTCGACCTCCCCAGCTGCGACGCACAAACCTGTCTTCCAGCGGGCTAAGATCTGGTGTCATGGGGAGGAGCTGAGGGTTATACCTCCCCGGTGGGTAGGAGAAGCCAGCTTGAAGACCTTTCAGCAAGATTTAAAGGGGAACGGGACATACCAAGAAGTGTGGATGAGCAACATATACCACTCCTAGAACTACTGTGGTAGGTGAGTAACCTGTTTTTGTTGATGTGGTATCATGTGATGCTCCCAACCAATAGCAGCTCTTTCTTCAGTTGCGCGCAAGACATCCTTATTTCTATAAAGAGTGTCTCTCGTGTTGTGCGGCAATAATGGACTTCCCACTGGCCACTTGCACCATTAACATTCTGAAGAAAAAGTCATTAAAAAAAAAAAAAGTGCAGGTATAATTTGATGGGTATGGATGAAAGACCCCTTTGGATTTGAGTGTCCTCTCTTGCACTGCTCACCTTCGTTCGCAGTTCCCTCCTCCTAAGAATGCGCAAGGAAACACTGAGCCATGAAAGAGGCCCTCCAACCAAACCCAAAAATGTATAGATAGATATTTATACTGGTCATCAACTCCTGTATCCTTACATGCTCTGTACACCAAAACGGGGTCACCTCTCATTCTTCTCCTTTATGGAGGTCTGGTTCCTTTATTCTCACATCAGATTCTTTCTCTCCTAAGCCCCTGATGATCCTGGTTACCTAGCAAGCAGTGCAGGGTGGGTGGAGGGGGCAGTGTTACCCAGGGGTAGGAGCACAGGCTTGTGAACCAGGTGGTCCCAGGTTCAGATCCCACCAGAGCCCCTTACTCATTGTGTGACCCTAAGCAAGTCATTTGATCTTCCAGTTCTTCAGTCTATAATAGGTATATAACTAGGCTGAAGCAGGACCCCACTGAAAATGAGATGGTGCAGTTTAACTGTGCTATCTTGGATAAATACATTTTATAAAAAAATAAAATAAACATAGTTGTACAAGAAGTGCTTTGGAAAACAATGCTTAAGTCAAGTAGAACTTAATGGTTTGGGTCGGCCTAGTGGGTGGGGCATTGCACTTCTACACTTGTGATCTAGGTTTTGGAATGTTTTTGGGAGCCTGTCTTGGCAGCCTTGGGGGGGCTGGGGATGTGCTGGCGCTCCCAGCCAGGGAGGGTTGGTGCCAGTTTCCATTAGAACAGCCAGCCCTGTAGTGGGCCAGGGAGCTTGCCTCTTCTGCAGTGGGATGCTGCATCGTGCGTGGCCTGTCACGGGGGCTTCCTGGTGCAATGCAGGAGTTGTGCAGTTCTCGTGGGAGTTGGGGAGAAAACACAGTGTACCGGAAGCATCTATATAACAGACGCTGGCACTCTTGGGCTTTGCCACATTTAGATCCCCACTGATCAAACAGTGACTGGAGTGGCAGATGACCTGGAACATTGCCAGTACAAGGACCTGACTGAAGGATCATGTTGACGGTTCGGGGGCCAAAAGACAGATGAAAAAAGCGAAAAAAATTGTAACACTTTCACATTCGTTTTATATCATTTCAGTTTCTGAAATGCTCTCTCAGCCCCACTGCACTAGAAGTCCCACAGAAAAGGGCAGGCTCGCGCAGTTGTAGGCATTCCCATAGTTTCCTCCTGTCAAGCCTCCTTTAAATCCCCTTTGAAGTTGTATGGTGACATGACAGGAGCCTGCTACTCTACCAGCCAGCCTTTAGCAGTGTAGGCTGCAGTTAAGTAGGGTCTGGGGCACAGAGAGGAAAAACTATACTCCCTCAAAGAACCCATCTTTTCTGTGTCCCACACTAGATGGCATTCTGTTCCTAACTCTGGGGAACAAATGCTGTTGACGCGGCCTGACTGCTTGGGTTCCCTGAATCTCTTTGTTCAGCTCTGTCACCCTCCACCTCATGCGACTGTGTTGAACAGTTACTACATTCTAATTGATCGATTGAAGGTGACAGCAGAGACAAAAAAAAGGGTCCCTTGCTCTGGGAAGAGAAATTGTCTTCATTAACCCAGACAGCCAAGACCCATTAACAGGAAGTGGGTTTGAATTATGTGGAGGTGGAAATTAGTGATGAAGCGACCAGAGCACAAGCTTAAATTGGCAGGCTGACAGGTCAGCCTACTTCACTGAGGAGCACAATCTGGCTGTTGTGTTCCCAGAGCTCTTTCGTACTGAGCATAGAACGCACTTACACTGTGTCTGCACTGGAAGGGTAGGCCATGAATGTATACCACGTTATTATAATTATAAATCACTTACGTGATTTCAGGCAGTCAGCTCACAGAGCCACTGTGCTTCTTACCCTGCATGTCACGGTCACCTGTACAGGAACCTTAGAGTGGAGCGTTCCACTTCGCTGCCAGAGGGAGGGCAGCTTCATTTTACTTTTAAAATTAAAAATAAAAAATACTTAGAACTTACTGTAAATCACTCTAGCTAAATCGAGTGATTTATAATAACTTAATAGGGCCTCCTAGAGGTGTCCTTTAATTGTGTAAGAGACTCCTCATAAGGTGTGGGCAGTCAGAACTTCCAGCTTTGCAGGCTGCTTGCCCAAACCTCAGCTCAGGGTCTCTTATACCGTAACAGACCCCCATCAGAGGCCCTATTAACTTATAATGACCAATCTGTAACAATCGTCATGCTTGCTGTATCCCAAAGCACTTGTAGAAACATAGACTTTGACAGCAGATAAGGACCACTTGGCCCATCTGGCCTGCCCATTTCCCTACCTATATAAGCCGCAGAACCTAGTTAACCAACAGCCTACTTCTTCCTACCCCCCACCAGAATTGCCTTATGTCTGTCCCATGCATTCTTGAATTCCCCCACTGTTTTTGATCCCACAGCCTCCTCAGGAAGGCTGTTCCAATGCGTCCACCACTCTACTCTGTCTGTGAAAAAATACTTCTTCACATTGCCCCTGAGCCGTCCCCCCTCTAGCTTCAAATTATGTCCTCTTGTTCTTGCAAATCTCTTTTCTGAAAGATACTACCCTCTGGGACTTTGTTGATTCCCTTGAGGTACTTTAAAGTTTCTGTCATGTCAGCCCCCTTCCTCCTTTCCGCAAGGGTATACATTTTAAGCTCCTTTAGTCTCTCTTCGTATGGCTTCTGTTGCAGACCCTGCACCATTTTAGTTGCCCTCCTCTGGACTGCCTCCATCCTGTCTATGTCCTTGCGGAGATGGGGTCTACAGAACTGCACGCAGTACTCCAGATGGGGTCTCACTCAACTATCTGTACAGAAGGATAACAACTTCCTGTTTTCTACTGGTGATGCCTCTCCCTATGCATTCCAGTATCCCCCCAGCCATCCATACTACCTTCTCACATTGCTTGCTTACCTTTAAGTCATCTGATATGACTACCCCCAGGTCCCTTTCCATTTTTTTTTGTTGTTGATACCGCCCCCTCTATTGTGTACTCTTCCCCCGGGTTTTTGTTTCCCAGGTGCATTACTTTGCACTTATTTGCATTGAATCTAAGCTGCCATACTTTTGACCATTCCTCCAACCTTACCAAGTCCCTTCACATCCTTTCCACCCTCCCTTTGTGTATCAACCCTGTTGCAGATCTTTTTGTTGTCTGCAAAGAGGCATACTTTTCCTTCCAGTCCCTCTGCAATGTCACTTATAAATACATTGAAAAGGACCGGACCCAGTACTTAACCCTGCGATACCCCGCTAGTAACCCCCCTTTCTTTGGAGTGGACTTCGTTTACTATTACCCTCTGTGTCCTGTTGTCCAGCCAATTTTTTACCCAGGCTGCCACCCTGGGACCCACTCCCAGGCTGGCTAATTTGTTTATTAATCTTTTGTGTGGGACTGTGTTAAATGCCTTGCTAAAGTCTAGATAGACCATGTCCACAGCCCCTCCCTAGTCTACTACTTTGGTTACCCAGTCAAAGAAATCTATTAGATTCGTCTGACATGACCTTCCCACTGTAAATCCATGCTGCCTTGGGTCCTGTGCCCTGCTGGCCTCTAGGTACTCAACAATTTTTTTTCTTTCAGAAGTGATTCCATCATTTTCCCTACCACTGAGGTCAAGCTAACAGCTCTGTAGTTTCCTGCCTCTGCTCTGCTCCCACTTTTGTGAAGGGGAATCACATCTGCCCTCCTCCAGTCCTTGGGTACCACACCATCCTCCCATGATTTGTTATTCACTTGTGCCAGCTTACCTGGGAGACCAGTTTGCTTATGAATCCTAAACCCGACATTGGGACCGCCTGCAGGACCTAACCTGTCATGGAGAGGTGGTATTTATTGCTCCTTAGGAGAGAGGGTTCGCTCTCCTGGAATTCATACACTACCTTCTGGCCTGCTAAGTAGTGTTGTTGTGGTTGGCTTTGACAGCAGGTGTCTGCCTGCCTGCTGCCTTCCAGCTAGGGAAGAGTACAGTAGCTGTGGCCCCAATTGTCAGGTCAGAGGATAATGTGAAAAAATGGGGTGGGGGCATAAATTAGTTACTGGTAGTGCAGTGAAGGTATGCAGGAGAACATGAACGACTGATAGATGGAATATCTGCCATGAAAACTGACCCTACCTTAGGGAAACTGGTTTTCCCCAAAGAAAATTAGGTCACCCACAAGCCAACAGGGTTACCCCCGTTCCTCCCAAAAGTGCCCGGAAATAATTTCCTCCAAACAATCACAAGAAAAGGACAGACGTGACTGAGCTACAGGACAGCACCCTGATGTAGCACCCAAAAAAAAAACACTGCATTGTTAGGTATTATGTATGAATCTTTTTTTTTTTTGTCCATCCCATTTTTGTGTAAGCCATAAGGCTGAGCATCTCCACCCCCTGGAAGTGTGGTAAGCCAGCACAACCTACACCCTGTCGTCTCTTACTGCACTTATAAAATGAGTCTATAGGCAACTTTAAAAATGAATACACTAAAAGTTTAAAAGGGCACAGAAATACATTAAAATGTTGCTGAAAAATGCAAAACAGTCCCACCTCAGATGGTTTCCACCTGTCGGACATCTGTCTTTCTATACACTCAGTACATGTTGTGGTAACGTGGAATATGTGAATTCAAAATTCTGCAGAATTCCAGTGGCATATGCACAAACACACACACACACACACACACACACACACACACAGAGGCATCTAATGAAGCCAGAACCTCAATTTCATCTGTTGCAGGGACTTCTTTGGGAAACTGGTAAGATAGGAGGAGTATTTTTCATGGTTATCAATGCAGAAGAGTTGACTGCCGATCTGCACTGCAGGAAAAGAGTGTCCAGTAGGATACTCCGTCCTCCTCCTCTTCATGGCTTCCCAACCCAACTAACCAGACTTATTGCTGAACTTGGATCACTGCCGGCGTCGGAAGCAGTAGTTCTATTGTTCAACCGATGGTCCGGCTGTGCCTCCTGGTTCTGAACTAGATGTGTTGGTGTGGGTAGGAAATCCTTTTAATACATGTTTGCACAGCATACTTACTAATCTCTGCATAAGAAGCAGTGGGGAGACCTGATGGACCAAGAGCCCCCTCCTACGTGAAATTATCGTGTTACGATGTGTGAGAATTCTCAAGTTGTGTGCCTCTGATGCCAAACCAGACGTGGATGACTTCCCGAATTGTGTGTTCTCGTATTTTAGAACTTGACATTTGCTAAACGCCAGTTCAAGGGAGGGCTCTTTTGCTGATAGCCTTCTGGGAAACGAGGGGTTAACCCCATCCCCTTCCTGCTGCCAGATCTATGCACATTAATTGGACAAAAAGCAGGCTTGGTTTCCAAACATTGTTCCTTTCTCTTTGAATGAATGAATGAATGTTATAATTAATATTTTAAGTGCTCTGTTTTTCTGGAATAGCTATTTCGAGCTTTTGTCATTAGGGAAGCGTGATTGGATCTCAGATGAATGCTTTTAACAGGAAAACAGAGTTCTTAGTGATCATCCATTTGTGTCCTATCGAAAAGAGACAGCAAGCACACTCCAGCTAGCTGCCAAAACAACCACTCATTATTTTACTGAGAATGTGTTTATTAATTTGATTAATTTCTGTGAAATCGTTCACTAGGAAAGCATCTTTCCTGTTTGCGAGAGTGTCCTGGTAGTGACAGCAGTAGTGAACATAGCTGTGCAAACTGAGACATGGGACAGGACAAAACAATACATTGTGAACAGCACATTGTGGAACATAAACACGAGTCCTTGGTACGGCATGACTTTAAGATGCCTATCAGCGTGCTTTGCTGAAGAAGACAGGCTTTGCAGCGAGCGTTGCAGTCCACAGCAGCTTCAGTACAAAAGGTGTACCTCAATGAATGAAACTGAATGTTTAAAGGCTCTTGTACTGTATTTGGCGTTCTAGCGGTGCTTGGGATATTAGTCTGACTTTACACGTGAATAGCATTTCTCGCACGCAGAGCCCCCTCCACCCCCCAACAGTTAGCTTCATCGTTTATTTAAATAACCTGTGCTGGTTGATTAAGTCCCAGTGCCCACTGGCAGGCCTCAGGCCAAGTGCAGTCACAGAACATTATTTTCATGTACAACTTGGCCCTTGTGAAAATGCAGACGCCATACTCCGTTAGGAAAGAAATTTGATTTCATATAGTGTCTTTCGTGTCAGCAGGAAAAGGTCCTGTGGCCCATTAACTCTGTCCAGCCCTACCTATTTTATGTTGATTGTGAGGACCTAGTAGTCCTCTGCTCCTCCTTCGCCCCCCTCACCTTTTGCCCACTGTCATTACCAGCCCCATATGTGTCCCACCCATGTTTGAACCCCCCTTGATTTTGCACACACACGTACCTCCCTTAGTTGTCTTGTTTCACCCCTCTACCACCGTCTCCATGAAGAAGTGCTTTCTGACATCCCTCTTAAAAAGCTAGTAGCACCACAAATAGCAGTCAGGAGAATGGTACTAATTTTAAAAGTAGTACGTTGTAACTTTTCATTTCTGAAGTATCTTTCTTTTTCTGTCTGCTCATTAGAAAGCTTTCTGTGTGACCAGGAGTGCCAGCCTTTATGAATCTTTATGGGTGCTCACTGGCAGTAGGTTGTATTTTACCTATGGCCAGGTTCCCTAGTAATCCTTTTTTGCAGGATTCCCTCAAAATATTGAGGGTGCTTAAGTCAACTTTGTGGGTGCTTGAGCACTTCTGCACCCATGGAGTCGGGTTTCTATATGTGATAATTATTATGCAGGATGTGGAGGGTACTTTTAGCCTGGCAGCTGACATATCTAGGTCTGTATCCCCCCCCCCGCCACTACATCATCATCATGGGACCTCACTGACACTGCCATCACAGGTGACTGACCTGGCAAATTCTGAGTGGCTCCCCCACCCCACCCCCGAGTACCTGTGATGTCAGTGAAGTCACAATGCTGATGATGTAATGGGGGGGGAGTTAGAACTAGATACAGCAGCTGCCAGGCAGAGTGTTGTTCCATGGATCACACCCACTAACATCAGGTAAAAAAATCTTCTCATTATCCAAAGGGAAAAGGAAAAGCACCTCATATATAAAAGGTAATAGTTGATTGCTTTTAAAAACTAGTATTAATTTTAGGCAGTACACTAGGTCTTTAAATCTCCCACCTGCCGGCTTCATTGAGTTTCCATGGGTACTTGTGTGACCACTCAGCTTGAACATCTCTCTGCTTTCATACACATTCCCTCCCAAAGTGCGTTACAATCCAGGAGAGAGCTTTGAGGTACCTCATTTGAGGAAAGGAATCTGGTTTTACATAACGTCTTGCACATACTGTTTCCCAAAGCACTTTTCAATGCATGAACAGTTGCCGCTCTCACAGTGAGGGTACGCAAAGGTTGGCGGGGGAGGCTATGCACAGAAAAGAGATTTAGAGAATTAGAAACAGGAAGGTTTTTTTTTTTCTCTGCACTGTAGGTTTTATTTATACATTAATTTATTGTCTCCGGACCCCACTGTCATCGATGTTTTTTGTTTTTTTAGCACAAGGGAAGGGTTACTGACTCTGTCTCACTGTGCATCCATGGAGTGCTTTCCTTCTAGTGCTGTCAGCAGCACCCACCAGTAGTAGTGGTGGTGCCGGGGCTTATCCCCTGCAGCAGACAGTACTTGATCTTCTGGGAATCACTCTTCACCATTGACTCCCACATACGGTTCTGGGGCAGTGGCACTAGGATCCCACAGGAGCACATTTTTTTGCAAGAAGGGAGCCAACGTCGGCTGGGCACCCTGTTTAGAAGCAGCAGTGTCCTGCCTGCCATGCCAAGTACGTTGAGGTAAACTGGGAACTTGCTCCTGTATTGTGATTCTTAATCCTGATCCAAGCTGACTGCAACACGATTTGGTGGGACACGAGATCCCACAGCGCTCTGAAATGGATAGACAGCTACAGAAGAGTGACACAGGGTCAGGGTTACAAGCAGGAATAATGCTCTCTGACAGTTTTAGGGCAGGCCAGTCCTGATAACGAGGAGCATATTCACTGCCACCAGCTCAGCGTTCCTGTAGGGACTGAGCTGTGGTAGACCTTGCTGTTGAAGTCCTTTTGTGAAGAGAAAAACAGACAGAGCAAGAACAGTAAAACAAACTGCAAAATGCATATTCTTCCTCACCTTCAGATGGCATTCCCATATTACACCTTTGCTACCAAGCTTACTCTCTATCACTAGTAGTTGTTTACATAAATTTGATTTTTGTGCATGCTTAAATTACCAGCGTAGGAAACAGGAGTAATTAAATGTATTTTAATCCTGAGCAGCAGAGGTGGTCAGCAGGGCATCTTCATCTTAAGAAAAACAGATTGATAATAACTGTAGCATCATCATTCTGAGCCGGGGAGTGATGTTCTGCAATGTCATCCGATAAATGATCTGACATATCATCAGTCGGAGGCAGGGCCTTATGTGCTGCTGTGACATCAGAGAAATGATCTGTGACATCATCAGTCTGAGCTGCAGATTGATGTACAATAATGACATTATTATCTGTGTTCTCGTCAGTGTAAGCCCGGGACTGATGTGCTGGGCGGAAGCAGACTGTTCCCCTAGGACCTGGTCTGAGACCAGTTTCATTGCTTACCAGTTAAAGTGATTTGGCTGTTATCCAGGAGATTTGGGTTAGAATCGTGATTTCCCTAATATTCTTTTCTTCTCAGATTTCACAGGACTGGTGATCGATGGTGGGTTGTTGTTGGAATAGTAAATCTACGCTTAAAGGTAGAGCACAGTGACATCAGAAAAATGATGATCTGTGACATCATTAGTGTGTGCAGAGGAGTGATGTGCTGTAGTGACATGAGGAGATTTGCCGTTACATTTGGATGACGCACGTGAAATAGGCATTTATATATTTTTATTATTCTAAGTATGAAAATGAAGTAGCCCCCCCGTTACAACAAACTTTGCTGTAACAAACCCTGCATATTACGAATGCCTGTGCTGTACCCCAGAAGAGTTCATTGATATCCATTAGCGGTACTTTTTCCCCATATTCATTTTTACCTGCTGGCTGCCACGGGCAGGCTGTCAGCCCCATCCCTGCTCCCTCCTGTTCAGCAGCCATCTCCCTGGCCCTACCAACACTAGTCCCCCACTGATTGTTCCCTGTGGCGGGGCTGGGAGGGGGAGGTCTATCCTTCCCTAACCTGGTGGCTCACATCCAGATCAGCTGGTGGCCAGGTGATGGCCCAGGATAGAGGCAGGCGGGCAGGGCTTCATGTAGCCTGCAACAGCTATTTTTCGTCTTTCTGCTTCTAACCCCTGCTGCCATGGCATGTAAGTGTGTGCATGTCCCTTCTTGTTGCTCATGCTGCCAGCGCTACCCCAGGCCTCCACCTGGGGGCAGCCAAGGGCAGAGTCAGCAGACCACCCCACCTTGGGAGAGAGGACAGCTGTGCTCCAGATACCTGCAACCCCCCGCGCACCGTAAACCCCAAATGTCTGAAAGGGCTGAGAGCAATACAGCTGAAGCTGAACAGCAACTTGAGATGTGTTTGCCCCTAGATGAGCAGTGCCCTATTGCTGAGCCTCTGTAAGACAGCACGATTATTGCTGAGATGCTGAGAAAATCAAGTGACACCGAGAAACCGGACTCGGATGATGAGGACGATGCCTGACCTGACATACAAGCCCAGGAGGGGATATCAGGGCTAGAAGTGGGGCTTCGCTATTTAAAGAGACAGCGTTATGTGTTGTCACTGCAGCTGCTCCAGCTAAGGCAGCTCATACTGACAGCAAAAAGCAGAACTGTTTAAAAAATCAGTGTCTAGACCACACCAGACTCTTTTAAATAAATAAATAACTGAACAGGCCAGATTTCTGACAGATACAGTAAATGTGTTTTTAATAGAGAACAATTAAGTAACATTACTAAATAAATTTCGTACATTTATACAGTATCACTGTCTCTCGTCTCACTACCTTTCTCCCAGATGTCATACTACAGTACAGTGCCTTATTGAGATGCATGAATCCCGTCATAGCGTACCTTCATTATAATGACCTTCAGTGATGGACTTGACCACATTCATTATAACGAGGGAGGACTGTATATAAGTAAGCAATAAGGCACAATAGGGGTGCGTTAGACAGTTCTAACGCATGGCTAGGGGGCGTTGTGAGGCATGAGGCCACAGGCCGAGTGCATCCAGACCCCTAGCCATGCATTAGAACTAACGCACACCCTGGAGTGACTTATTGCGCTTATGCAATAAAATACAGATGTATGTGATAACTAAAATGCATAGTTTTTAATAGTGAAAAATTTAATTAGTTGTGTTCATTTTTAATAAAATAGTTCTTCCACCTACTTTTTTGTTTGTTTTTTTGAGTTGAGCACTTTTGAGCTGGTAAGGCTTCCTTAGTTGTATTTTTTTTTCTCCCTCATGTCGTTGTTATGGCACCCCCCCCCAGCTAGCAGCAGTTCTGCTTCATTTAGTTTTGAAAGTCTTGAGCAAGAAATTATGTTGTCTTTGCTTCTATCGTTTTTGTATGTTATGGCAGCAGGTAGCGCTAGGGAGAACACGCTGGTTTTGTTTAGACAAGACAGGAGAAATCCGTTACACCAGTGCGGAAGCATGAAAGTGAAAGTCTTCCATAAGTTCTGGATTAAGCTGTTGTCTCAGTTAGAGCTGATATGGCTTTTTTTAGAATTACATGGAAAATATTGTTAGAATATGAATAATGTTTTGAACAGTGTAGTGCTAAGGCAGTGAAGTACAGAGTGCCTGCCTGCTCGGTGTTAAATTACAGAGCGGGCGGGTGGGTTGTGAGACAGCAGGTTGACTTCTCAGCTGTAGAGTGAGCGGGCGGGTGGAATTGCGATCCTGGCAGTTTTTTTTTTTCAAATGATGCAGGTTGTGCATTTAATTTAAAGATGTGTAAAGTGAGTGATTTTGTTTTTTTTGTTTTTTTTTTGGTGGTTGGCTTCAGAGTAAAAGTGGCATCACTTGTGGCACAAAACAAGATGGTGGCTATTTGATTTCTGAAAATTCTTCGTGGGCAGTATCACCCATATCAGTGCCCAGTGGGCACTGCTGGGCATTATTCCTGTGCGTTAGACACTTTAGCGCACAGTCGATGGCCAATTAGATTCCTCATATTTTGGTACCCATTTCAAAATTGTAATTAGCCAAGGGTTACGGGATTAAGTAAGGGGAGTATAAATAGTACTCCAGATATAACAGAACTCCATATATATATATATATATATATGTATGGAAGGACATTTTGTATCGGATCAGTATGGAGATGAGTTATAGCAGGGAGGTAGTCAGTTGGGACTGAGAGGTGCTCTTCTCCAGGGTTACGCACTGGAAGCGCGGACACTGCCACATCTGCAGGACCTTTGTGGTGCTCCATGCTCAGCTGATAGCAGTAAGAGACAAGATATCTCAGCTGTGGCATCAGCCCCTCACATTCCCATTCCCTCAGAAGGGGAAGGGGAAGGGTTACAGGAGCAGCCACAAGAAGTTTGACCAGTCTCACACCAGTCAGACAGCAAATCGGTTTGCACCCATGGAGGAGGCTCAGGTACCTGATTCGGATGGGAGGGATGGGGGTTGGAGTCTTAAGTCATTCGGAAGAACTAGGCAGGATGGCTTGGTGGCACCCGAGGAGATGAACAGGAGGAAGTCAGCAAGGAGAGTCTTATGATTAGGGGAGTAGAGAGGGTGTTGGGAAGGGAGTGAATAGGTCAGATGCTATCCTGGTGCATCAGCCATCTGGATGTAGATGGGATATGAGGCTGGTGGGGGGGAGCTGGGGGTGCTGGTACATTTGGGAAGCAACGATCTGGCAAATCCACCTGTGGAGACGTGAAGTGTACACCCTGGGGGGGGGGATGCTACAAGTCTCAGTTGCTGAGAGGGACCTGGGGGTGGTGGTGGATGTCAAGATGGACAACTCGGAGACTTGTAGGAGGGCAGCAGCCAAGGCCAGCAGGATGCTGGGATGCATCGCTAGGGGGATCACCTCCAGAAGGTGGGAAGTGATACTTCCTCTGTATAACTGCTTGGTGAGGCCGCACCTTGAGTACTGCGTGCAGTTTTGGAGGCCACACTTAAAGAGGGACATTAAACTCCTGGAGAGGGTCCAGAGGAAGGCAACCAAAATGATTTGGGGCTTGGGGGACAGGACCTATGGGGAGAGGCTCGAAGAGCTAAATATGTACACATTGGAAGAGAGAAGGGACTGGAGGGACATGATAGAGGTCTTCAGGTACATGAAGGGGGTAAATAGGGGAGGAGCAGTCCGGGTGCTTTGAAGGAAGGAGGATGGGGCAACTAAAGGGCATGGGTGGAAGCTGGAGGGGAAAGATTCAGGGGAGAAAGGAGGAGGTGCTACTTCACTGAGAGGGTGGTGGAGCCATAGAATGCGTTGCCCAGGGGGCAGGTGGAGGCAGAGACGGTGGAGGGGCTCCCCCACCCCCCACCCCTCTTTAAAGCTCCTCCCTATTCTTCTATCATTCCTCTGGTCCTTTCCACATCAAACCTCAAACATATATGCCCACCCATGTACCATTATCCAAGCCTTATCCCTACTAGACTGGTTGTTTCTCTCCTTTATTAGGTTTTTGGTTTACTGTCCTTTGCCTTGTATATATGTAAATATTTGTACTTCTGTCTCACTCATAAATGATTGTATTTGTGCTTATTCAATACCATGTTTTTGTATACACTCTGTAACCTTTTTTTTTGTTATGACCACTCAGGTCCATCTTGTAAATGAGCTATGCTCAATGATGTTCGCCTGAATAAATAAAGATTTTGATTGATTGATTGATTGATTGAAGAGGGGGTGGGACAGGTACAGTGGAAGGGTTCTGGAAGAAAAATCCAGTGCAGTGAGAATATCCGGAACTGGGAAGGGAGAAGCCAGAGAGGGCGGGGGGGGGTCAGCAAGTTCAACTTCCAGGGTGTGGGCTGACCAAACGAGCAGACACGAAAGACCGTTAGGCCTATTCTGCTGGCATTTTAGTATGTAAGTGGAACTTTAAGAGACTGGGTGACAGAGTGAAGGTGCTGTCAGCTTCCCTTGCCTTTTCTGAGGTCCTTTCTGTGTGGAATAAGGGGAATGGGTAAGATAGAGTAAGGAAGGACTGAGTACAGAGTTTAACTGGTGGTTGAATAAATGCTGTGAGGAGGAAAGGGTAACACTTTGGGAGGGACGGGGGGGGCTTCTGGGACAGGAGGCTCTTCAAGGGTGATGGCCTTCACCTGAGGAGAGAGAGGGTGCCAGTGCCATGGGGCAGAAGTTTGATGGTTACATTGGACGGATGACTCTCAGTACAGATGCCTCCCTGTTTGGGTGGATGGTCCACTGTCTCGGCCTCCAAACACAATGTGTATGGGACACGTCAGAGTGTTGGAGATGCAAGCTGTGTTGTATGGCTTGAGAGCTCTAATAGACCTAGTCAGCCACAAAACAGTTCTCCAAAAAAAAAAGTCTGTCATGTACAGCATCAGCAAACCAGGAGAGTATACTCTTGCATCTCTGCAGGGAGGTGATGAGGGTATGGGAATGGTGCCTGGAGCAGGGGATTCTGATCCAAGCAGTTTATCTGCCAGGAGACCAGAATACTCTGGCAGACGAGCCCAGCCAAACAGAGGCCGATCCTCACAAGTTGTCAGAAGCGCCAGACGTTGTGAGATCGTTGTTCAACGAGTGGGGTACCCAAGATGTGGACCTTTTTGCATCCAAACTCAATGCCAGGCTGCCTTGATTCTGCTTCAGGAATCCAGGTCATGACATTTTCTGTCAGGAGGCATTTAGACTGCAATGGCAAAATCAGTTTCTGTATTCTGCATTCCCACCAGTCCCTCTCGTGCAGAAGGTCTTGCTCAAGTCGGAGGCACAATGAAGCAAGATGATATTGGTGGCTCCCTGCTGCCCTTGACAGATATGGTTTCCTTTATTGAGCAGACTGTCAAGTCAGCAAACCAAGGATTCTTCCACTCAGGGCAGACTTACTGACTCAGGGTCCCCTGGTCCATCCCAACCTGTGCTCCCTTCATTTTCAGGTCTGACTGTTGAAGAGATAGAAGTGAACGGGTGCAAGGTATCTCTCGCTGAAATACCTTTGGCTGCATATAAGTCTTACACTAGGAAGAGACAGCCAAATGGGAAAGATATTCTGTCTGGTGCTCCAAAACCTGCATTGATCCCTTTCGTGTGTCCACTTGACAAGGTTCTGGAGTACTTGCTGGACCTTTCTGATGCTGGCCTCCAGTATTCTACAGTATTCTAAAGTAAAGATCCACTGTGTGCTGTATCTGTATACTACAAGACCATCAATTCCACATTGTGGAACGGTTTACAAAGGAACTTGAAGCTGAGCTGTCCTGTTAGCCTGAATATCTTCAAGGCATTCTGTGATCGCTACATGAAAGCACCTTGCAAATGTTGTCCTCACCGTTAGCCCACTAATTCCGTAACTCCCCCTTTCCATCCTGACGCTCGCCATGTTTCCAACCCTGGCTCTCACTCTTTCCCTATTAACTCTTCCTGCTGCACCCACCCTTCCCTGTCCGCTCTATCCTGGCTAAAGTCCCACCCCATCCATAGTAGTGTCCCAATTATCTACCCCTCCTCCGTCATCCTTATAATAGACAAGTACATGACAGCCATCATCACTTTCTGTGGTTTTAGCCCAATTTTTCCCCCAGTTGTCGATAATATATTCCTCCTCCTCTTTACCTCTCTAACCTGCCACCCCATACATGGCCTCTTTCCCCTATATGTGTAGTTGCCGGCTGCCTCACTCAAAAGATCTCTGCTTATAACTCCTGTATGCCTATGGTTGATTGTACATCTGCTGACTTCTTCAATTGTAAAATAAAGCTTTTTTTTTTTTTTTATTTCAACCTTGTACTCGTACTATATACACTGTATATACTTTTTCTTCCTTGTATATTATTGCTTTTCGTATACCTGCTTCTGTACTGTACTTTGATGTATTCATGAGCAGGTTCACCTTGCAAATGAGCCTTGCTCAATGGTGCCTGCCTGGATAAATAAAGATTTTGATTGATTGATTGAATTCCTTCTACCTGGAACAGCTGCCACTGTTCACAAGGTTCATAAATACATTTGTGCAAAGCCCCCACCACGTCAGAAGCTGGTGGCTGCCTGGGATATCAACCTTGTGAAGGATATGCTCACTTGCAAGCCTTTTCAACCTCTTGCGACATGCACAGTAAAATTCTTATCTTGGAAGGCAGCATTTCTAATGGCATTACCTCTGCTTGCAGAGTGGCTGAAATCCATGTTCTAATCACAGATCCTCCATATGCTATTTTCCATAAGGACAAGGTAGAGATCTCTGAGGATATCTCCTCCAGTAGGCCACACCTTTGGAACTATAAGCAGTTAGCCCTAGGACCACACTGAAGTTTTTGCTAGCCAGGGGCCGCCCACGATGACATGCAGCGTGTAGAAACATGGACTTTGACGGCAAATAAGGACCGCTTGGCCCACCCAGTCTGCCCTTTTCCATACCTACAGGATTAGCTGCAGATCCTAGTTAACCAACAGCCTATTTCTTCCTACCCCCCCAACAAGAATTGCCTTGTCTGTCCTATGCATTCTTGAATTCTCCCACAGTTTTAGACCCCACAACCTCCTCAGGAAGCTGTTCCATGCATTCACCACCCTCACTGTGAAAAAATACTTCCTCACATTGCCCTGAGCCCCCTAGCTTCAAATTGTGTCCCTTGTTCTTGCACACCTCTTTTCTGAAAGATGCTACCCTCTTGGACTTTCTTGATTCCACTGAGGTACTTAAAAGTTTGATCATGTCCCCCCTTCCTCAAGGGTGTACATATACGCTCCTTTAGTCTCTCCTTGTATGGCGTCTGTTGCAGACCCTGCACCATTTTAGTTGCCCTCCTCTAGACTGCCTCCATCCTGTCTGTGTCCTTGTGGAGATGGGGTCTCCAGAACTAGACGCAGTACTCCAGATGGGGTCTCACCAACTGTCTGTACAGAGGGATAACAACTTCCTGTTTTCTGCTGGTGATGCCTCTCCCTATACATCCCAGAATCTCCCCAGCCCTCCCTACTGCCTTCTCACATTGCTTGCTAACCTTAAGGTTATCTGATATGACCCCTGGGTTTTTGTTTCTCAGGTGCATTAATTTGCACCACTTTGCATTGAATCCAAGCTGCCATCCTTCTGACCATTCTTCTCCTCCTTTCCTCTCCCCCTTGTGTATCAACCCTGTTGCAGACCTTTGTATCATCTGCAAAGAGGCATACTTTTCCTTCCAGTCCCTCTGCAATGTCACTTATAAAAACATTAAAAAGGGCTGAACCCTGCAGTACCCCACTAGTAACCCCTCTTTCTTCAGAGTGAACTCCATTTACAATTACTTTCTTTGTCCTGTTGTCCAGCCAATGTTTTACCCAGGCTATCACCCTGGGACCCACTCCCAGGCTGGTTAATTTGATTATTAATCTTTTGTGTGGAACTGTGTCAAATGCCTTGCTGAAGTGTAGGTAGACCATGTCCACAGCCCCTCCCTGGTCTACTACTTTGGTCACCCAGTCAAAGAAACCAATTAGATTCATCTGACATGACCTTCCCGCTGTGAATCCATGCTGCCTTGGGTCCTGTGCCCCGCTGACCTCTAGGTACTCAACAGTTCTTTCATTCAGAAGTGATTCCATCACTTTCCCTACCACAGAGGTCAAACTGACAGGTCTGTAGTTTCCTGCCTCTGTCTTGCTCCCCCATTTGTGAAGGGGAATCGCATCTGCCTTCCTCCAGTCCTCAGGTACCACACCATCCTCCCATGATTTGTTAAAAAGGGTAGTCAGTGGTGTCACTAGTTCTCCCCTTAATTCTTTTAGAATTCTGGGGTGAATTCCGTCAGGCCCCATTGCTTTGTCCACCTTCAGTTTTAGGAGTTCTTTCAGAACCCTTTATTCTGTGAAAGGACTGGGATCGGCCTATACTGCTTCTGTTAATTGGATTAGGCACCTCCCCCTCCTCCTCTTTTGTGAATACAGAGCAGAAGTATTCGTTAGTATCCCTGCTTTTTCACTGTCCCTCTCTGCCCACCCACCGTCCTTTCTGTTCAGCCTCACTATCCCTCCCATTGTCTTTCTACGCTTCCTGATGTACCTATAAAAGGTTTTATCCCCCTTCTTAACTGAGTTGGCTATCTTTTCCTCAGTTTGGGCCTTTGCTATTCTGACTTCCCTCCCTGCTTCCTTCTGCCTTAACTGGTACAGTTCTCTGTCCTGCTTCTTCTGTGTTTCCTTATACTTCCTAAATGCTTTTTCTCTCTAACCTTCCCTTCCACCTCTTTTGAGAACCATAGTGGCTTTTTCTTTCATTTTGATTTGTTTATTTGCTTCACACAAAGGTTTGTTGCCTCTGTGATGGCAGTTTTGATGTTTCCCCATTGTTGCTCCACTAGTGCTTTTCTAAGGCGCTCTCCCATCTTGCCAAAGTCAGACCCTCCTGAAGTCCAGTACCCTCACTTTTGTATGGCTTGACTCTGTAGCTGAGTTTATCATGAACCACACTGTTTGGTAGTCACTTGTTCCCAAATGGCTACCCACTTCTAGATCTGAGATCCTGGAGTAGAACAGTGAAACAGTCTAGGGAGGTCAAATCATGGAAAGCCATGTGTGCAAATGCCAGGAGCCTTAGCAACAAGATGGAAGATCTGGAGGCTGTCATGGTACAGTCAGACCTGGACATTGTGGCCATCACTGAAACCTGGTGTAATGATAACCACTGACTGGGAGATGGCCATACCTGGCTACAACATATTCAGAAGAGACAGAGCAGGCAGGAAGGGAGGAGGAGTGGCACTGTATGTGAAAAATGACATAAGGGCCACAGAGATCCAGGAGGAACAAAATGGGGGAGGATACTGTGGGTTAAGCTGGAAAGGAAAATGGGGACAGCCATCCACACAGGTGTGGTCTATAGACCACCAGCCCAGGAGGAAGAAACAGATAGGGAGCTGATGCTAGCCATCCAAGGATGGCAGACAAGGTGAGTTAGTACTGGTTGGAGACTTCCAGTATTCCAGCGTGGACTTGAGCATCCCAGCAGCAGCATCAACTAGAGAACAGATTTATCCTGGACTCCCCTGGGTGCCTTCCTCAAGCAACTGGTCATGGAACCAACTCGGCAGAAGGCAATACTGGACCTTGTGCTCACAAACAGGGACAGTGTGATGGGGGTAACAGTGGGAGAGCACCTGGAAACAGTGACCACCAGTCATTGTGGTTTGAAATCACAGAAAGAGCAGAACCAAATCACACAAAACACGTATCCTGGATTTTAGGGGCAGACTTTGGGAAAATGGGAAGATACTTGAAAGAGGCATTAAGGGAATGGGACAGGAATCAGGGTTGAAGAACAGTGGGCAGTATTTAAAATGGGATTACAAGAACAACAGAATTATGCATTAAGCAGGTTAGCAAGAGGAAAGGAAGAGGAGACCATTATGGTTTCAAAGAGGTAGAAAGAAAGTGAAAGCCAAAAGATTGCATTCAGGCAATACAAAAGACACAGGCAGAAGGGATGGGAGAAGTACCAGGAGAAGCAAAGGGAGGCAGGGAGGTCAGTAAGAAGCCAAAACTCAGACAGAAGAACACATTGCAAAATCAGTGGGTAGAGGACAAAACCTTTTACAGGTACATAAGTGAAAAAGAAAGACAAAGGGAGGGATAGTGAGACTGAAGGGGAGGATGGGGGCTGCGTGGAGGATGACAACAGTAAAGCTGACATATTGAACAGGTATTTCTGCTCAGTCTTTACTGAAGAGGAGGAGGTAATGGGTCTGAAGGAGTACAAGGGGTGAGAATGGTGCAGAAATGGACACAAGTCCCTTTACGAAAAGGGTCCTGAAGGAACTGGAAGTAATAAGAGTTGATAAAGCAGTGGGGCCAGATGGGGTGCACCCAGGGTCATAAAGAACTAAGAGGTGGTGGCTGAACCTCTGGCTATCCTGTTTAGCCGATCACTGGAAACAGGAAGTACCCAAAGACTGGAGGACAGCAGGCGTAGTCCCCTTATACAAAGTGGGAACAAGAGGCAGGGAACTACAGACCAGTCAGCCTCACCTCGGTAGTGGGGAAGATCATGGAAGCACTACTGAAGGAGAGATTGGTGGAACATCTGGTTGTCAATGGACTACAGGACCCAAGGCAGCATGGTTTCACCAGGGGGAGGTCATGTCAGACCAACCTCATTGAATTTTTTGACTGGGTGACTAGGGAGGTGGATCAGGGGAGGGCAGTGGACATGGCCTATCTGGACTTCAGCAAGGCCTTTGACACTGTGCCACATAGACGACTATTACACAAACTGGGGAATATGGGTGTGGGCAGGACAGTAGTGTGGTGGGTAGGTAACTGGCTGGGTGGCAGGACACAGAGGGTGGTGGTAAATGGCTGTCACTCCACAGAGGGAAGAGTGACCAGTGGAGTACCACAGGGATCAGTGCTGGGACTGGTCCTATTCAGCATCTTCATCAGTGACATTGCGCAGGACCTAGAAGGCAGAATTTCACTGTTGCTGATGACACAAAGCTCTGTAACAGAGTAGACACACCAGAGGGTGTAGACAGAATGAGAAGCGACCTGCAGAAACTTGAAGAATGGTCAGGGGTTTGGCAGTTGAAATTCAATGCAAAAGTGCAAGATAATGCATTGGGGCACAAAAACCCTGGCACAATATATCAGTTGGGGGTGAGGATATAGCATGCACCAAGCAGGAAAGGGATCTTGGGGTTGTCATCTCTGATGACCTCAAGGTAGGGAAACAGTGTGACAAGGCAGCAGGTAAAGCAAATAGGATGCTGGGATGTATAGGCAGGGGCATCACCAGCAGGAAAAGGAGGTCATAATTCCGCTATACAAGACACTAGTGAGGCCCCACCTGGAGTACAGTGTACAGTTCTGGAGACCACCTACGTAAGGACATAGACAGGGCAGAGAAGGTTCAGAGGAGGGCAACAAAGATGGTACATGGATTGCATCACAAGTCCTATGAAGACAGGTTGAAGGAACTGAACATGTACTCCCTGGAGGAGGAGGAGAGGGGATATGATAGAGACATACAAGTATCTTAAGGAGGAACAGGGTGCAGGAAAACACTATTTTTAAGCGAAAAGATGTTCCAGGACTAGAGGGCATGGGATGAAGTTGGAGGAGGACGATTCAGAGGAAACATGAGAAAGAATTTCTTCACAGAGCAAGTGGTGGACAAGTGGAACACCCTGCCAGAGGAAGTGGTGGGGGCTGAAACAATCACGGGATTTAAGAATGCATGGGATAGACATAAAGGAATTCTGGAGGTCAGGGGTAAGGGGCAACAGACTTCTAGGAAAACGAACTGAACTTACAAGCTCAAATGGGCAGACTGGGTGGGCCATAGGCCCTTATCTGCCGACACTGTCTATGTATCTATGTATCTGTGTATCCTCTCACTGTCCCCATTTGAGAAAACGAGGTCTAAGATTGCTCCCTCATGAGTGAGTTCCAAAACTAGCTGTCTGAGGCATGCCACCTGTAGGGCATTGAGAATGGCCCTGCTCTTGGATGTGGCTGCAGCAAAGGTGCTCCAGTTAACATCTGGCATGTTCAAGTTGCCCATCAACAGTATCTCCCCTTTCTCTGCCATCCTAAGGATGCCTTCTATCATATCCTTGTTCATTCCCTCTCCCTGACGTGGGGGTCTGTATACAACCCCTGTGCGGATTGTGGTGCCATTTCCAGTCTCTAAGGTGACCCACAGTGCCTCCTCTCCTCTCCTCCCTGTTTACTCTTTTGTTCCGTTGCTTTTATCTCTTCCCTTACATAGAGAACTACTCCTCCCCCTCTTCTACCCTCCCTGTCTCTCCTGTAGGTTGTGTACCCTGGTATGTTAACATCCCAGTCATGGTTCTCTGTGTACCATGTTTCTGTGACTGCTACGATATCCAGGCATCCCTCTTCCATCAAGGCCACAAGTTCAGGGAGCTTGTTGCACAGACTAGGGGCATTGGTACTCATTCCCATCTCTGTCCTTATTGCCTTTGTCATTTTCTCCATTTACCCCTGCCCTTCTCCCTATTAACATCTCTATCTTGGTGTTCACCTCACTTACTACCCTGATTTTTTTTTTTTTTTTTTTTTTTTGGGGGGGTGCTAGGATTTCCATGCTCCTTTCTAGTGCCTCCCCCCTTGGCTAGTTTAAATGCTTGCCAATGAAGCATTTACACCTATCACCTAGGATCCTGGTTCCCCTCCTGGACAGATGCAGACCATCACGCCAGTATAGGCCTGCATCACTCCAGGTGGACCCCCAGTCCCCAGTGAAGCCAAATCCCTGGGCTCTGCACCAGTTTTTCAACCACTGATTGAATCCCATGGTGTGGAGCACCCTAGCCTCATCCATGCCATAGACGGGCAGCACCTCCGAGAAGGTTACCATGCATGCTACTTGTCTAAGGCCCCTCCCCAACTTCACAAACTCTTTCTGCACTGCTCTGATCCCTTTCTCAGCCAGGTCATTTGTCCCTAGGTGGACAATGACATCCAGCGCCCTCCCCCGTGCAGCTGCTCCAGCGATCCTGAGGATTTGCTCCCTGTCCCTCCAAGCCGTGGCGCCAAGCAGGCACCTTACCTCCCTTTCCCCTTCCTCTCCCAGTTCTACCCCCCTAACAATGGAGTTCCCCACCAGGAGTTGTTTCCTTCCCCTGTGGGGTCCCATACCACCTTCCTGTGGGTCTCCTTTGTGGAGGTTCCCAGCAGCCTCCTTGGTCTCCACTGCGTGTGCCTCCATAGAGGAACCACAGTTTGCCAGAACAGCATATGAATTGTGGAGAGTTACAACTGGAGGGATGCGCCTCTGTTCCGCCACCCTCACCCTCCCTGAGCCCACTGTGGTCCAACCGCTCCTATTTCTTGGCAACCTCTGAGGCAACGGCAGTGGCCCTGGTGGTCCCTGGGTGGGAGAGGAGGTTCTCCAAATCCTGACCAACTCAGCCTGGAGATGAGCAACCTCCTCCCTCAGCCCAGAGAGGTGCCTGCAAATGGGACAACACCGCATCCTCCAGAATGTCTCCTGGAAGACTGCTGCTCCACAGCCACTGTACTGCACCACTCCCAACATCTTATTTCTGGCCCCTCAACTGTTGTTTGGAATACTTACTCTTTCCTCTGTTTATTTTTTTTATTTTTCTCCCTACTTACTGTGTCTGTGCCCTTTAAGCTCTTGATCTTCCTGTTCTGAGACAAGAAGTTCCTGTATTTCCCAGTAGTCTCCCTACTTGCTCAGAGTCAGACCTCCACGTGTATATGATCATGGGCAGCCCCATCACTGCTCTGCTCTTTTCCTGACATCTGTTATCCTGTTTGGACCTGCTGAAGGAAACATCGTCAAATTGGCCATTATTGTTTATTCTTTTAACTCTTATTAGTGGTCTGTCATTGTCTCTGTATGCCTTCAAAGTTGAAAGAGCTTTTATTTTGGTATTGCAAGTACAGAGATAAAATTTACAAAGAGGACACATACACAGTTTGAGTGTGCTCTTAGGTCTGTCTCAGTGTGAGGACATGTGAGATTTTCCATATCTTCAACCAGGCTACGAGGCGATGCAGGAAGAAAGCTCTAATAAATTTCCTTCTGTTAAGACATTGAAAGCCATTGAGAAGGAAAAAGTCTCAAAATCTGCTTCTTCCTCGCCATCAGCTGAAAGGTGGCCGTTGAAGTCTTAGGATAGGGACAAAGAACGGTCGTCGTCACGGCTTTCCTCATTGTCTGGCCATATACACAGACACAGAGAGAAAGAAAAGTCTGCTTTGTTGGCAAGGTCCTGGTCACCACTGAGACAATGTAAACCTTTGGCAATGCCCCCTGTGGCGGCATTGACTGCAGCTGCTCCACGTGTCGCTGAGACATCAGTTTGTTTGACCAATAGCGGTGGAGGATCACCCTCATAATTCCCAGAGTTCAGAATGTCCGATACATAATTAATATCAGACGATTCTGATGCACTTGTAATGTCCTCTGCACTGTTGCCTTTAATAACCGACCATATTTTATTTAAGATTCCCACAGCTTCTGTCATCTTGTTAGGTACTATAACCTGTTCAGTAAATTTCCCCTTGCAGTACTAAGATCAGGTGTAACCGTTTTATGAGCATCTTCTTCTTAGCTATCAGGCTTCATTTGAGTTTTTTTTAATGGATGCAGTTGGTTCTTACATCCAAGATGTAACAGACATACATGAAGTACCGGTAATCTGTGCAACAACTGCCATTTCATCCGTTAGATTGGTGAGTCTGCATGCATTTGGGGCTTTTATATCCTTTCCTTGTAACACCTGGAGGTCATCTGGGATCAACACCAGGCCTTCTCCGAATCAGTAGTCGAATGGTCCGATTGATCTTACTTTTGATTCAAACTTTGTAAAGTGGGTTCATTCAACATGGCGGTCGGGGGGGGGCAGTCTTCATTTGGAGCATCTCTTTAACTTTTAATATATAGCTTCTACTCCTGCTCTGCCCCACTGTATGTCGGGTTGTGTACTGAGATGAGCGATTTCCCCCCCCCCCCACACACACACCACCACCCCGCCTGGGACATTAAAGAGGCTGGCACTTTCTGAACTTCCGAGCTCTCATTTTGTGATCCCAGCCTCTCACCACCTGCACTACCATCCGTGCTCACCGTCTCCTCTACCAGTCAACCTGACTGATTTATATCTAGATTAATATCTGGTTGTAACTTATTGGCATTCAAAGGTTCATTGCTACTAACCTTTTGGTCCTTGAAGTCACTCCTAGCCCCCTTATCCTGTTTATCGTTCACATCTTGGATCTCAGCCACAGTTTCTGGTGTCAGGCCCGATAAGAAAATACCAGCAATCTAGCTGCTATCACTTCTCTTCCCATAGCTGCAGCGTCTTCATCCAGGTCAGTATCTTTGACATCGAGGGAAGCTTTCCATGATTGTGCTGACTCAGAGGTACGGGGTCTAGTTTCTGGGGTGCACGTGAGATTCTCTTGTTTCTCTTGGTTGTTGTTTTTAAGAAAAATAGCAGAGGGTGGTGGTTTAGTTACTGTCTGATTGGATGTAGTTAAGGTTTTGTTCTGTTAAACTATGTATGTTACCAAACATTGTGGTATATCATATTCCAGTGTACAGTAGCTGTTTTTGACTTAACGGATACATTGCCTTTATTCCTGATAGTCATTATATGCTGGTTCACAGACTTTGCTACCTGCTTGGATTCTTAACCAACCTGGCATCCTCGGCGTCATTCGTATCCAAATCTTGCCAGCAATTTTATTGCCTTTCAGAAAAGATTGAGCTCTTCAACCTCTTTGATATCCAGGCCCATTAGATTAATTTTCAACTGAGTTGCTGAGGTATGTGACTACATACCGGGAAGGTACTGATGGAACTGCTCCCCTTAGCCTTTCACTGATGCCATATTGATCTTGCACTCACAGAAGGTAAGGTAGTTTACTGCGACATATACTAGATACATGGGCACATCTGGTGCCATAAAAGCACTCGGCTGTGCCTCCTGCTTCACAAGTGTCTGTATATAGCAGCACAGCAGGACACGCTGGTATGCATTATTCCTTAGATAAGTAAGGTTGCCTAGCCTCTTACTGAGGGTACCCAGTAATTCTGTTGCTAAGCAAAAATGTATATGGGCATCTCTTGAAAGCCTCTCCTGTCTTCATATCCATGTCTGTACTGGCAGACTGCTCTACAGGTGTACCGCCCTCTGTGAGGAGTAGATCCTAACATTTCTCCTGGATTTACCACCTCTGAGATTCCGAGTGTGTCCCTGTGTCCTGCTGGAGTATACCAGATCAGATGTCTCCATCTGTTTGACTTTGTCATTACCCTTCAGATGCAGAATACTTTGATCAAGTCCCTGCCCAGCCTCCTTTCCTCTGAAAGTTGTTCTGTTAGACAGATATGGGGCAGCTAACAGCAGTTTGTATGACCCCCACCCCACCCCCTGCACATGCCGCCATGATATTTTTATCTTTCTGCTATACAGTGACCAATGTCTCCTGGAATCCACGCCAGGTCTCCTCAGTATGGGAGCACCACATTGGTACCGCAGGGGTTCATTAATGGAACAGTGCCTGAAGGGAGCTGCGTTGATTTATGAAGTTACTAAAATGTAAATGTAAATTAACCAACACTGTTGAGAGAGCAGGTGATTTCTCCAGTCAGACTGTGACTGATGTTGCGGTTACACAGTGAAACAGTAAAGAAATTAACTTCAAAAGGTAGCAAGCAGTAATGATCTACCTTCCAGAAATTGCTGTCAGACGCTCTAGCTCTGCATTCATGTGTACTTTTATTTTCTAGTTGCTTCTCACCTTGCGGAGCCTTTGTTTCCAAATACAATAAAATATTTCCAACCAGTCAGGTGAACGACAGCATTTAAAGCAGCAGTCCATGAATTTTGAACTGCTACCATTTTATGCCGTCTTAATATTGCCCTTTTCTCCCATCTTGTAAAATGCAATTTTTCCTCGAGTCTGCTTTAGCGTTTTGTTTAGATTTGAAATTAATAAAAGGAGCACTCGCTGTATCAGTATTTTCAGCTGTTTTTGAACACCCATCGTTTAACATCAGATTTCTTGTGACTAAGGTAAACTAGCATGGATAAGGCACTGGTCTCTTACTTTATGAGACAATGTTCAAAAGGAAATGAGAATACCGATGAAAATTTGCTAGTAACTATAATGAAAGGAACGCTGTTTTTATTGCTTGAAATCTAAAATAGAAGGATAAAGCACATTCAAAATGGTGACCAAAGAGCAAGTTAAGTAAGACAGGAAATAAGAGGCAATCTTTTGTAATCTTACCGTTTTCCACTGATATCTTCCTTTCCCTGGGGACCCAGTTGTCCAGTCCAGTGGCCCTGCACCCCAGCCCCTCCACTCTGCCATCTCCCAGGGCTTGCCTTCCTAGCTATGATGCTGCTGGGGACCCCCCCCCCCCCGAAACTGGGTTCCTGGCATTGTAAGGGGTAGCCCTACTGCACCAACTGGCCAGGAAAAGATTTATTTGTTTGCTAACTGGGGGGGTTGGGGTACACTGATCCCAGGGACTGTTTTCAGGCATGACCCGGGCCATTACTATGGTACAACAGAGGTAATGTAAAAAGTACATAAGTGACAAGATACACAAGATTGTTACAGTACGGCTGATGATACAAACATCAGGATTCAGTATGGCTGAGGTAAACACTGGGTTGTGAGGGAGCATTCGGGTAATAAATACCAACAATATACACAATTTACAGGGTATACATAGCAGAACAGTGTCTCAGATATGAAAAGGAGAACACTTGATTCGTCTGGAAACAAAATCAGTGGTATAAGGACTCTTGTGTCGGGGGTGGGGTGGGGGAGTTCCAGGTGGGTGCAGCTGAGAGGGTGGTCCTATATTGCGATTTGAATAGGGAGTATGATTCTTTAGTCTGTAGGGGAGTTGGTAGGCTGTTGCAGTGACTCGGAGTGGCTGCAGAGGAGGCCTTTTGACCCATACATGTGGAAGTCTCTCACTTACCACAGGCAAGTTCCTCCAGCACTGGAAAGCAGCAGTGGTCACCCCAATCTTCAATTCTGGTGATAGAACTTGCCTCGCCAAGTACCGACCAATCTCTATCCTTCCCCCTCTCTCTAATGCCCTAGAGAGAGAATAGTTTATGACCAGTTCGTAGAATACCTCGATAAGCACAATCTTCAGTGTCTACAGCAGCATGGTTTTAGGGAAGCACATAGTACTTCCACGGCCTTGGTTGAATTTACTGACTGTATCCACGATGCACTTGCTCAGGGGCTCTTGGTGGGGGCTTCTTTCATCGACCTCACCAAAGCCTTTAATACAGTCTGTCACAGCTTGCTACTCAATCAGTTGGCTAGAACTGGGCAATCTTCTCAGTCTCAGAGCTGGTTCTGGAGTTACCTGTTCAACAGAACACAGCCGGTCAAGATCTACAAAGCCTCATCTGGCCAGCGTACTGTCAACACAGGAGTACCACAAGGCTCCATATTAGGCCCCCCTACTTTTCAGCCTGAACCTCCAGGAATATGCCAAAACAGGGTCCTTCTGTACGCAGATGATGCTGTGCTTTACTCCTGCCACTCTGAACCTGAAGCTCTTGAAACAAACATGCAAACAGACTTCAGAGCTGTGGAAACCTGGTTCCATAACTCCAAGCTCCTGCTTAATTACCAAAAACCAAAGACTAAGTTGTTCGCCTCCCATCAAAACTATCATAAGTCCTATTCTCTCAAGATACATAACAATAAATTCGAGCTACTTGAAATGGTTAACAGTTTCAAGTACCTTGGAGTCATCCTTGATGGCTGTCTCTTATATAGCCAACATATTGATCATGTCGCTAAGGCTGCCAGTGCCAGAATAGGCCAACTCTATCGGCACAGGCACTGCCTTTCGGAGAATGCTGTCAAGCTAGCAGTTAGCAGCTCATTGCTGTCTATTATAGATTATGGCTTGGTAGTCTATGGTGCAGGCACCAGCAATGCCCTTAAGAGGATTAACACTGCCTTAAAGCCTGCAGGCTTGTCCTGGGCATGGATCGCCTTACTCACACATGCAAGCTGTATTCTAGTTCTGGTTGGCTCTCATTGGACAACAGAATTCAGTACCAGGTCTGCTTGCTAGTTAATAAATCCACACTTCGGCCTTGCTCCTCTGGTGTCCAGAATATCCTCAAATATTCTTCCAACCCTGTATTAACCAGGGGGTCCAGTAAAGCATGCTTCCAGATCCCGGTTCGCCATACAGCACAAGGACAAAGGTCCTACGAATACGGGGCCCCCCGCTGGCTAAATTCCCTTAGCACCAAATTGATGGCAGAACTCAAACTTGGCCCCTTTAAATCCAAACTGCGAATGCACCTGACAGCTTGCAGTATGTGTGACTGTGACTCAACTTAGTAGAACCATCATAGCTTTCAGCCCTTGATGCTACTTTCCCCTTCCCTCCCCTCCTCCTCAACCTCCTCCTTCTTCCCCCACCAACTGACCTTCACCCTGATACCAGCACCTCCCCTGGAATACACCCCTTGTAGCTCTTCTTCCCTCCCCTCTCCTCGTTCTCTGGCCTAACACTGCTCCATCTCCTTTCCCTCGTGGACCAACTGCACTGCAAACATCATGCCTAGTCAACCATTCCAGTTGGCCCCCCTTTTGTACTACACATGTCTACCCCGTTTACAATCACACACTCTTCTCTCAAAAGAACCCCTTGGGGTCCACTCTCTACTGCTCAACTTCTCCTCATTATCCCTCTATTAAATCCTCCACCACTCCTTCCCTTTTCTTCCTCCTGTCCCCTCCTCTGCTTATCCTGCCCATTCCCACGCAGTCTCTCATTCCACCAACAACAACCCCCCACCCACTACCTCTGCCCCTTGACTCATAATCTCCTCAGTGGCACTTGTCGTACCTCTCCTCCTGTTCAAGAAGAAGTGGGCTGTTGGGCAGCTAGGATCAGTTTACTTACCCAGCAGGTAGTAATTTGGGCAGACTGTGAGGGATAAGCAGTCCGATCCACAATACAGTATGTCAATGTCTATAAATTGCCATTTTAAGACCTTAATTATTATTTATTTTTGTACTCACTATTGTATAATTGTCATGTGTTGGCGTGCATTGTTTAATGTTCTTTTACTTTTGTCTGTATACTGGATGTGGAACCTTTGTAAATCAGCTTTTAGCTCAAAGCTATTAATCTGAGACTTCAGTAAATATATAAATAAAGTCTGGGGGCACTTCAGAATCAAGCTGGAGGTGGAATGGAGGCCACGGGGACAAGGCTTAGGTTTGAGTGGGGAGAATGGGGAGGCAACTGTTTGTCCCAGGTGGATTTGTCAGTGAGGCAGCTTACAGGGTATTCTTGGCAGGCCTGTGAGGAGAGCCAGCCAAGGGCCTCGTAGAGGGAGCAAAGATGCTCGGAGTGAGGGGCTAGCAAGGTAAACCTGCAATAATTGTTGTACCTTTTGTTAAGTCTGGACAGGCAGGAGGAAAGGATTTACGTATAAATAGGGGAGCAGTAGTCCAGAAGGGGGAGTAAAGTGCCCTGGGCCGTGGCAAGCCTTACCTCTGGAGTTATAAGGTCCGGTCGGAAGCCATCCCTCAGTTTCTGGTTCACGTGTCTAACCATGAGTCCGATATGGTCTGAGAAGATCAAGAAAGGGTCTGGAGTGACTCCCAGATATTTGACAGCAGTCACTTGTTAAAGGGGAGTGCCATCGAGGGACAGGATGTGTAGTGGATCAGAGTTGACTGCTCACCTAGCTAGTCTGGGTTTTGATCCGAAGAGCATCGCTTTGGTGGTGTTCTTGTTTACCAGGAGTCTGTTTGCAAGGAACCACCGTTGGGTGGTGACGAACTCCGCCATGAGTGTGGAAGATATTTCAGCCAGGGTCTTGGTGCTGTTGAAGAGGATAAGGTCATCTGCATAGAGCAGCTTGTTGCATTCATTGCAGTCCTTGGGGAGTGAGTCTATAAAAATGATGCATTCTAAAATAGAATAAAAAAAAGGGGTAGATCAAAGCATTCACGGTAACATGCCCTGCTGCTTTAAGGAGAATTTCCTTCAGTTTATATTTTATGTCCCTCTCACTCCAGTTCTGGCTTCCACCAGAGCCCTTTGACACCCCTCAGCCCCCACCTACCAGTTGTCCATATGCCACCAGAGAGCCCTGATTCCCCCCCCCACCAATACCGGAAGGGGGGATATACCACCGAGCATGACAGACATCAAGCAGCGGAGGCGGTGGGGCCTGGCAGGGACGTACTGGGGTTCCTGGAAGCCGGGGCCACGTTTCCATTTTTTTGTTCTCCCAATCCCCTGGAAGCAGTTGGCGATCTAGGGGGACCCATGCCCATCCAGCCGCATTGCATGCACAGCGCAGGTCCCCGGCCAACGTCTTCCCCCTTCGTAGCACTGTCACCTGTGGTTACCTAGTCAGCAGTATGGCAGTGAGACAGTTGCTGTCTCTCTCCAGAGGAGAGAGTCTTCTGGGACGCTCAGTTCTCTCCCCAGCCCCCCCTTAAATATTTTACACTCACATGCACTTATTCTAATGTCTGTTTTAAAGATAGCCAATTGTCCCCAACTGACCTCAACATAGCTGCGCTTGAAATCACAGTTTGTTGTCATGGTGAGTACTAAGATGTCATTCTAAGTACACCATTCACACAGACAGTTGTGTGAAACATGGGTAGTTTTGCAAAAGCAGATGGCAGTACCTGGTAAAGACAAGTTTAAAGACAGCTGAAAGGGGCATGACCATGGTGTTGCAAATACTTAGGGGGTCAGACAGGGTGGTGTATAAGCAGATGTTTGAGCTGGTGAATGCAAGCAGAAGTCAACATGCAGTCATGTACTGGTGCGTAATGAGGTCTGAGGTACGGGTGCTTGGAAATGCATTACCCCCCCCCCCGACAGCCAATGCCCTGTCATACCTTATTGCTTGTTTGGCTTGCAGGTGTGAGTTATATGGTATGAAATGGAAAGGTATGGAATGATATTGCTGTAGGGCATCCATTTCCCCACAGAATTCTCCGTGTTCTATTTCATGTAGGATAGACTGACATACCACCTGCTGTCAGGCTGTTTTACAGTCTGAGTTGACAGTCTGCACCCTCCCCTGGGACATTGTGCATTCACCGAACAAGGGGTCCAGACTCTTCAACCTGTGGGGCAGCAGGCACATTGGCTGTACTATAGGCCAGTTACTCTGGTTACAGGTCTTGGTACCATCATGCCTTGTGGACAGTGGTCCAGAGGACCTCCCGTGCCCCCCCCCCCCGGAGCATCAGGAGAAGACCACTCGACTCAGCTAATGTGGCATGGCAGCCATTAAGCACCATCTTCACCATCACCATGGACCAGGCAGACCAACCTCAGGAGCGTGGCCACAGAAGTGGTGCCCTTAGCACTCAAAAGTGCATTAAAGGGGCACTGCCAACACTTTCTGCATCATATTATGTTTATAGTTGAAAATGCACATTTTTTGACTGCTTAACTTCTCTAAAACTCATTGCAGTAGTTGGTTGTTGATCTGCTTCCTTCTTGGTAGAAATGAAATGTATGGGAATGGTGGAATTATACCCAGCCTTGTTTTGCCTCAAATCCTTGATTTACTCTTATTGCATACATCCTGAACATTACGAATACCTCTAGATAGTACAGTCAGTCATGATACAATAGTCTTCTCTCCTCCCACAGCATCCTGGGTGGCTAGATTGTGTTAGGGACATTTACAGGTCCAGGAAAGATGCAATGGAAATTGATCAAAGAATGTAAACAAACATGATTTTGTGGTATGGTGGGAATTTTTTTCTTTAGTTTTAAAAAGAAAAAAATCTAAATCTGACTACCAGCTACATCAGCAGTCTCTACAAAACGTGAGCAGTCATATGTTTTTTAGCCTAAGGTCAATTTGAGGCCTAAGGGGTTGACAGTGTCCCTTTAACGCCGGACAACCAATGATCTGGAGTTGTCCTATTGTGCTTATAAAATGGGTAAACTGAGGAACAATAAAAAGAGCCAGTCTTTTTTTTTTTTTTTTAATTAAAAATCAGCATCTTTCATTACAAATAGTAAAAAGTAGTCCCTCACCCTGCTGTCATGGTGGTGCCGGCTGGTGGTGCACTGCACCGCCATGTGCTAGACCTGGGTTTAAGAGCCAAGCCCAACTCCTCCGCCCTGGGCTGGTGGGCTGCGTACTGGGATGTGGAGGCATCACGCACTAACCCAGGGGGAGGGTATTGCTCATGGGAAGAGGGGAGCTGCATTGACGCTTTGGATGACCATGCAGCATCAGCAGTTCCCCACCTGCAGGTCAGCGCCGTGGGATGACATTGGCTGTGTTCCAGGGAGGTGTGTGGGCCAGTGGGGAATTGGGAAAACCGCGCCATAGCACAGTGAGAATAATGAAGCATGCGCCGGCCACCTGGATGCCACCGAACGCTTCCAACCATTCTCCTTTTCCACCTCCGAGATTAAATGCTGCTCCTCAGTGGCTGGCAATGCGTGAGATGGTCATTGGAGTCCTACCACATGGGCAGTCCACGGGGGCATCAAGGAAATTAGGAACGGGTCTGTACCAGGAGGAACTTTAGGAGGTAGTAAGTGTTTAGGGGGTGGGGGCAGCTGTGTGTGCAGATCTGACTGTACTTCTGTGTGCTGTTTACCGCGGTTGAATAAAGAACACATTAAAAAAAAAAATAGTCCCTCCCCACCTGTCAAGTCACCTGTCTTTCCACACGTTTAATAGACAGCATGTTTGTTTGTTATGGAATATATGAATTTAAACTCCTGCAGAATTCCTCTGACAAAATGTTTACCCTCTTATCTGTGGCAGGGTAAGCAGCTGAGATTTCCCTGGCAAGCTGTTGAGGATAGGAGGGGATTTTTCATGGTCATCACGGAAACACCAGGAATTAAAACTGTGAATACTACTTCACTTTTTAAATTTATGCGTGTAAGACGGTGGTCATGAGAGGAAAGGATGTTCACTTATTTATGTATTAATTTAAGGATATTTTATTTTTAAGGCCTTAATGAAGGTTTTCGGCAGGTAGAGGTGACATGTTTCTGATTGCAATGGGATGAGTGAAGTAGCTCATGCACTTTGTATGTGATTTGCCCAAACTTTAATCCACTGCCTGAACTTGCTCAAACCTGTGTGTTTCTGGGAAATTAAAATATTGGTCTCGTAACTTATCTGGCCAATCAGGAAGCAGGAAATTTCCAAGCCATCTTATAAGTAAGTCATAACACACAACAGGGTGTGGTCACACTTTAATATACAGAAGCATTGGGTGTGTTGTGAGGCACAAGGAAAAGCCAGGTGCCTTCAGCCACTCATGATGTTTATATATCAGATGGAAACACACATCTTTACTTTTTTTTTTTTTCCTTCTTCTCAGTTCTGTTTATCACTTGGGCTATGGGTGGGGGATGTACCCCCTCATCAGTGCCTGAACCGTGCCACCCAGCATCCACCCCAGGTTGCAAAGTCTGGGAGGCCTGCAGCTTGCCCTCCTGCGGTGGGGCTGCCTGAAGGGAGAGATCAAAATCCACCTGAGGCCCCAGCTGAGGCTTACTCCTGGAGTGTCATTCAGGTGGAGGCCAGGGGCTTCATGGAGTGGGCAGCCCAAGGTTTTTTTTTTTCCTTAGGTTTCACCCAGGAGGCACGGATGTGCAGTGATGTCAGCGCAAGTCGTACGCGCCCCCCGCACACCGACCCACAGATGTCCCCTGGTGCCTCTGCTCACTGTATGGTGCTCCCAGTTGTTGTACACCCAGTCTCCACTGGGTTTTGCTGGCATGCCGGAAAGCCGCAGCCCTCCTCCCAAGATGAGGAGAGCTGTCCATGGGATGCTTATCCTACCTCCCCCTGGCCGACCCTCTGATGCTCCGTGTTCATTCCTGAACACTGGTCATCAGCGCCGCTGGCAGTAGTGCTACCGCTGCACCAGCAGGCTGGCTTACACACCCTTAAGTGTGTTATTGCACTTATAAAATGTGTGAAAGATTAATATATAGGGGGAACATCACATGATAAAGGTGCAGATATGTGGTCATTTGGGAATAATGCACTGTCATGTTGGCAGTGTGTTTTCAGCAATAGTAGAGAGGGCTTTTCATTTCCATATAGATTTTTTTTTTATGTCCCAGCTGTGTGCAAGGTTATGCCCGGTTATCAGGCATATACAGTGGTCAGGAAAAGGAAATCTCGATTGTCCTATAGATGGTAGCTGTTTTTTTCTCAGTTTTCTCCCCCCACCTCCCCAGATGTGGTCCAATGCCTGTGTCTGCCTTGCCCACGCACAGCATCCCCAGCACATAGCAGGAGCAGGTTTTTCGGCAGAGTTGCAGGGCCACTGTAGTGGTGGAACCCACCGCCAAACCTCCCCGAACAAGATGCACTGCCACCCGGCGGCAAGCCTGGCCTGACCCCTGACGTGATGTGCTGAGTCCAGAGTAAGATTTTCCTTACCCATTGTGTCTATTGGTCCTTTCATACATGCACCTTAAGCTCTATAAATCAGCGCCGAACCCAGCATTGAAGAATCACTGAAGGGCAGCCATCTCTGGGGTGAAATATGGCAGTCCTTCTGGGCCAACGCTCTAGGCAAGGCAAGTTTATTTACAAACATAGCAAAATAATCCTAAAACAGTCCCACCAAAATTATAACACCAAATCATAAATAGTTCATATAATCTTAAGAGTTTCAAAACCAGAAATACCCTGATTTCTGCCCCCACATCCTGGCCAGTTTAATAGAATAACCAAGTCTGATGTCCAAAATGCAGTCATGTCCTACACTAAACAATTGTTTTCTATTCTGTGTGCTTGCATGCGAGCGTATTAAACCAAGTACATTTTTAGGAGGCTGTATAGCCTAGTGGTTAGAGCATAGCCAGCAGACTTTGGTTTGAATCCCACAACCACCACATGTATACTGTGTGACCGTGAGCAAGTCACGCGGGTCGCACCTGCAAATTAGCTCCGGCTCAGTGCACCTTTCATACTAACATACTAAAATGACCGCAGAATAGGCCTAACGGTCTTTCGTGTCTGCTCGTTTGGTCAGCCCCCACCCTGGGTGCTGACCTTGCTGCCCCCTTCGCCTTCTCTGGCTTCTCCCTTCCCAGTTCCGGATATTCTTGCTGCATTGGATTTTGCTTCCAGAACCCTTCCCCTGTACCTGTCCCACCCCCTCTTGAACCCCTCCACTGTCTCTGCCTCCACCAGCCCCCTAGGTAGCGCATTCCATGGCTCCACCACCCTCTCAGTGAAGTAGCACCTCCTCCTTTCTCCCCTGAATCTTCCCCCCTCCAGCTTCCACCCATGCCCTCTAGTGGCCCCTCCTCCTTCCTTCGAAGCACCCTGACTGTTCCTCCCCTATTTACCCTCTTCATGTACCTGAAGACCTCTATCATGTCCCCCTGGTCCCTTCTCTCTTCCAATGTGTACATATTTAGCTCTTCGAGCCTCTCCTCATAGGTCGTGTCCCCCAAGCCCCAAATCATTTTGATTGCCCTCCCTGGACCCTCTCCAGGAGGTTAATGTCCTCTTTAAGTGTGGCCTCCAAAACTGCACGCAGTACTCAAGGTGTCGACCTCACCAAGCAGTTATACAGAGGAGTCTCTTCCCTCCTTCTGGAGTGATCCCCTAGCGATGCATCCCAGCATCCTGTTGGCCTTGGCTGCTGCCCTCCTACAAGTCTCCGAGTTGTCCATCTTGACATCCACCACCACCCCCAGGTCCCTCTCAGCCATCGAGACTTGTAGCATCCCCCCAGGGTGTACACTTGGCCCGGGTTTCTGGCCCCCAGGTGGAGTACCTTGCATTTCCCTGCATTGAACCTCAGCTTCCACTTTCTAGACCATCTTTCCAGAGCCTCCAGGTCCCCCTGTAGGGCCACCCTCCCCTCCTCCCCATCCACCACGGCTCCCAGTTTCGAGTCATCCATAGAGACTATCTCACTCCTGATTCCTGTCCTTATGTCAGAGGCGTGGCGTTGAACAGAAGGGGTCCAAGGACTGATCCCTGTGGGACCCACTAATGACCCTCCTTGGGGATGAGACTATCCCGCCAACTATCGACCCTCTGGGTCCGGTCCTGGAGCCAATTGCCTATCCATCTGATCATCTGGTTCCCCACCCCCATTTCTCCCAGCTTATCCAACAGGCCCACATGAGGAACAGAGTCAAATGCCTTGCTGAAGTCTAGAAAGAGGACGTCCACTGGTCTACCCAGGTCCAAGGCACTCGTCACCCAGTCATAGAACTCCACAAGGTTTGTCTGACACGATTTCCCTGGGATGAATCCATGCTGTCTATCGTCCAGGCACCCTGACTTATCCAGGTCCCCCCCTAGCCTCTCCTTGACAATGCCCTCCATCACCTTGCCCACCACCGATGTCAGGCTGACAGGCCTGTAGTTCCCTGCCACCTCCCTTGATCCCCCCTTGTGGATAGGCACTATATCGCCACCTTCCAGTCCTGGGGCACCCACCCTGTCCTCAGAGATGGTGAAAAGCTCCGCCAGGGGTTTCGCCAGGACATCCGCAAGTTCCTTCAGTACTCTGGGATGTAATTTATCTGGCCCCGGTGCTTTCTCCGTCTTAAGGGAGCTGAGGGCTTCCCTCACTCTCTCTGCTGTGATTTCCACTTCCGGTACCTCTTCTCCCTGCTTAGCCCTACCCCCTCCTGCCAGTGATGCCTCCCCCTCTCCCCAGATCGGTAAGGATCCCCCTCCTCCTCAGTGTATCTCTGTCTCCTCCCATGTATGATGCAGCACCCCCATTTTCCTTGGTGAAAACTGAGGTGAAGTACTCATTTAGTACCTCAGCCTGCTCCCCCGGGTCTTGTGCCCATCTCTCCCCTGACTTAATCCTGCTAATCTGCCCCTTCACCCTTCGTTTTTCACCAATGTATCTAAAGAACCCCTTGTTCCCTCTCCTAATTTCCCTGGCCAGGTTCTGCTCCTTCCTTGCCTTAGCTGCCCTCACCACCCTAGTGGCCCTTCTAGCCATCAGCTCATACTCCCCTCGATCCCTTTCACTCCTTGAGCACTTGAATTGCTTATAGGCTGCCTTCTTTCCCCGCACCACCTCCTGGACCTCCCTGGTCCACCAGCAGGGTTTTTGGGCCCTACCGCACTTTCGTCTTACTCTTGCACAGTTGCTGGTAGCATCCTGCACCCCTCTCCTGATGATTTCCCACCTACTATCAGCGTCCATGTCTTACCCAATCCCATCCAAATGCTCCTTAAGGATCCATCCCATTTCCTTAAAATCCGCCCCCCTGAAGTCGGTTACTTCTGTCTTTGTGCAGCCTTCTACCCCTCCTAGGTCCAGGCAGAACCAGACCGTGGCATGGTCACTCCCCGCCAATGGGTCCCTTACCTCTAGGCCCCCAATCTGGTCACTGTCTGCCAGGACCACATCCAGTACCTATGCCTCCCTGGTCGGTTCCCTCACCTGCTGAGTTAGGAACACGTCTTGAAAGACATCCAACAACCTCTGTTCCCTGGTCACAGAGGATGTCATAGTCTCCCAGTCTGTTCCTGGCATGTTTAAGTCCCCCAACACCACCACCCTTCCCCTGCCCAGTCTGCAGTGTCTCCCAACATCTGCCACCAGACTCTCCTCCAGCTCCTCCGCCAGGGCAGGGGGTCTATACACCACTCCTATTTTTACTCTCTTGCCCCCTTGTTATCAAGGTGACCCAAATCGCCTCCACGGTTCCCTCCGCCTCCTCTACTCCCCCTATGCCAATGCAGTTTTTGACTATCATTGCTACCCCTCCTCCCCTTCCCTCCCCCCTGTCTTTCCTGAACATAGTGTAACCCTCCAGGTTCAGGTCCCAGTCATGTCTTGTAGTGGCCCAAGTCTCAGTGACCGCTGCACATCTACTGCTCCCTCAGTTAGCATCGCCTGGAGCTCAGGCATTTGATTGCCCAAGCTCCTGGCATTTAGCAGGACTGCCTTCCACCCTTTCCCTATAGTTCCATTTCCCCTGCTAGTGTTCCCATGGGGATTCTGTTTTCCCGTGGTCTGCACTTTGCCAGTCGGCCTTTTCCCGAAATCCTCCAGCTCCCCAGAGGGATGGAGACAGAGTCCCTCCTTTATCGGCACCCCCTTAACAGCCTTTTCTCCCATCCCTCCCCCCTTCACAAGGCCATATTTTTCCCAGCCATAAAATTGAAAATAAATTTAAATTTCCACCATTCTTTTTGAGAATGCAGTGGGATTATTAATGTCCAGGATCACGAGATAGTGTGCCCAGCGGTGTGGGGACCTACGTGCTCAGAAAGGAGCTGTTTTACCAGAAAGGAAAGCTGCACACAACCATCTCCATTCAGAACTTTTTTTTTTCCTATATGTACTTTATGCCCCCCCAATTTTCCCTTGGAGTCCCAGGACCCTGACAGACACAGCAGTGCGTGTACGTGGATGCGCACACGCACTCCGGATACCGGCCTGACCCCTTCCACCCTACCCCTGGCTATTGCTGGGTCCCCGTAGCCCGAACTGCCATTTGTCCTCCACTAGATGGCAGCCAAGGGCCAGGGGGAAACCCTCATCCTTTCCCGGGAGAGTAGAGCTGCCTTGTGGCAGCTCAGTACTGCTCCTCGCCCCCACCAACCTGGGCTCATTCCTGAACCCAGGTCGCCGGCATGGTGCGAGGTGTGGCGTCCAGTGCCTCAACCCTCAGCGACACTGGGCTGGCCCATTCAGAACTTTATTAAATACATTAGTCATTTACAACTACACCCAGTAGGTGCCAGATAAAAGGATTTGTGCTGAATTCACACATGCAACAAACAGCTCCACGAGCTTAACAATGTATAACTGGAAAAAACAGTGCTCGATAAATATTCACCACAGTGACAATGCTGTACAGATACAAAAATAGGCATATAGCCTGCATCGACACTTGACCGGCGTCATAAGGAACCGAACCCATCGAGAATCCTGCACCAACTCCCCTACATAGCAAGGTGCTCTACCTCTTTGTCAGGGGATGGAATCTGGTATTAGCCCAACCGTTCTTCATATGAATAGCTCAATAAATTGTATAATCAAGGAAAATCTAGTTCCCCGACTAATCAATTCTTTGCCACTGATTGCATTTCTGCATGTTATAAATTTATTCTTTCTATAGCCAGAGTTAATTAGAAGGCTCCTTGTGTTATTAATAAATGTAATTTCCTTTAGTAAAATCACAAGAGGAAAAGTGCACCCCTGTTAAATCATCCACATTTAAATTACCAGGTAAACACAGTAATTACAGAACAAAAAGCGAGGTAGGGATTAGGCTGGGTTCCTTTTATACACTCTAAAATTTAAAGACAGAGCACAGTCTAAGAGGCTGCTTTCAACTGTGTGACTGTCATGTGTAACAGAAATCATCACTTCTCATTGGCAATAATTTCTTTAACCAGATAACTTTGTAAGTAACTTGACTCTTTGGGTGTTTCCTGGACTGCAATGATCTCAGCCTGTTTGCTTTGTTCATCTCTCCTCACGTTTATTGTATTTATTTTCTTTGATCCTTCTGTAAGTTGGGTTTTGGGGTGTTTGCGTGGATTTACTATGTAAGACTGAAGCGCACTTCGCCGACAGTCGGAATCCTGACCCACGGTTTCCAACATACAAATTTTGCCCATGGTGGCATGTTTAGGGGAGGCACCCCCCCCCCTTTAAAATAACAAACTCCGCCGTGGGCGAAATTTGTATGTCGGGAAACCGTGGGTAAGGATTGCGGTGTTGGGATTCCGACTGTCGGCAACGTGTATTTCAGTCTTTCATAATACTCCCGGTTGCACTGTACTCATAGTTGTCTCATCCGTGCTTATTTGAGCCTTGCCTGCTTGTTGTGACTCTGTTCTAGGACACATATTGTGTCTCGTTAGGTACATTAGCACTGGTACCTTTGCAGCGCATCAGTCTGTGCACATGGGTTGATGCGCTGCAAAGTCGGCCGTGTGAACACTTACCGGACCGTGCTTGGAGTGCTTTGGATCCTGTTTTTATTCCAGTGCAGGAGTGGGAACATTAATCGGAGTGAGCGTAATATGTGGTTGTGTAAATGCGCTGCGACACTTACTCCGGTAATGCTCCCAGGCTCCTCCACTGCTCCAAACCCAGCCCCACAGTCACTCTCCAGCAGCACAAAGGCAGGCGGTGTGAAGACTGAAGTGACCCCACTGATGAGGTCGCAGCAGGAGCAGAGCAGCGTAAATGTTGTAGCACTGCGACCATGTAAACAAGGTTTTTGTTGTGCTGCTGCACTATTATTGTCATGTTGCATTGCTGCTTTTTGTAGTTTCAGTTGCCTTGGTTGCCTGCTGGGCCATGCCTGAAAATAGGCATTCTCTTGTCTAACGCACCTACCTGGTTAACAAAAACTAAATAAATGAATAAGTGACACGTTGTTTCACATAACCATGCTTTTAGTGCTTTGTACCTTTATCTTCTTCTGCTAAGTATGTGTCTCGGTTAACTGTTGGCTCGGAAAGGAGTTGCCAGCTACAGGGGTTAAACATAAGCAGAGACGGGAGGACCAAACACTCGGTGGTAGGACTGGTCCATGTGAAGAACTGGGTGGCCAATTGAGGTTTACAAAAAATAGAGAACTTTTGGCGCAGCCCTGACGAAGACTACGGTCGAAGCACTGGGGCTTGTCTTGGATTGATAGGGGCTTCCTCTCTTCAGTGTGTGTAAATCTGCATCAGTAAAAAAGTTTTGTAGTTTTGACAAACTTCAATTTGTTGTGTGGTTCTTTCCACGGACCAATCCTACCCAGTGTTGGAATTAAAGAGGGGCTTGCCAGGGCATGGCCCCCCTAGCTCTGCAGTGAGCCCCAGTAGTGCATGCATCACTGCCACTGACTTATAATGGGAAGGGGGTTTAATTTAAAGATAGGACCCTTATGCGACCCGCAAGCTCCAAAAGCTCTCAAAGTGTAATTCTAACTTTGGTCTCAACTTGCAGACTGACTGCTTGATACTTCACTAACAGAAATCTTTTGCGACTGACTCGTGAATGGGAAGTTTTACAGTTGTTTCCATTTCGACTGGTTTTACAAAAACAAAATAAAACCGGGAAAGTGGTTGCGGAGTGTAGGGGCAGGGGTGGGGGGCAGGCCATAAGTGAGTCAATCCAGTAGACAAGCCTTCAGCTTCCAGCCCAAGTCCTGTATCTGCATTCCCAGTCGCATTCATGTCAGCCCTAGTCTGTAACACTGAGAGACCTGCCCTTTCGTTTTTTACTCTATCTCTCCCCCCCACCTCCCCAAAGAAATGTGCCAAAGTCAGTCAGCAGTTAGCTTTGATAATTACGCCTGTGTGCCCCCACTGCTGTGTTCTGAGGAAGGGTGAAAAGTTGACTGTCTTACTCTTTACTCAGAGTCTGGATGATTTATGAGCGGCTGATTAGAACTACCTGTTGGCATTTAACAGCAAACAGCGCTTAGCCACGGGGGAGTCCTGCAAAGCATTTAACCCTCTCCTTAATGAGCGTATCACAACCAGCCAGAAACTATTGTCATTGCAAAGCAGGATTCTGAAACATATTGATTTATTTCAAATGTTTTACCAGTAAAGACATACTGAGCTGGAATCAGCTCGTTTTCAGATGCGTCCTGGAGGGAGGGGAAAGAGGAGAGAACAGTGCAAATACAAAATACAGTGTTCAAAAATGCAGTAATATGGAAATAAGGATAACAAAACGCGCAATTATGCAATACTTCTCGCAGGAATCATGCAATACATTAAATTGCAGAAGAACAATATGCAGTAAGCAACAGCGCAGTAGTTAGAGGGGTTGGGCATATGGAGCAATGCAGGGATGGGAGCAATAATCTTCCGTTTTGTACCAGCGACTGTTGCGCCAAATGAATTTCACAGCTGAAACACCTGGCTACCAATGTCACAGCAGCCGCCAGAGGCTGCAGACAGTCCAGATACTGAGCAAGATCACAAATGCATCCTAAATTGTGCCATGTGACAGTGAACTGCGCCGCTGTAGGCTGCAGTATTGCTCGAGATTTGATTGGTGATGCCTGTAGTATTTCTCTCTCTCTCTCTCTGATTCGATAGAACATTTATTTATTTAGAAACATTTTACCTGGTATGCAAGCAGGGTCCTGAGGCTGATTTCCAGTTGTAACCTGGGGGCAGGGGGGGTAGTTAGGAAAGGAATGTGTATACATACAAGAACAAGGCTACAGTTGTGAGGCAAATGCATACGCATGGGTCAATGCTCACAGTTCTGAAGAGACACCTATATTAGCCCTGACTGCAGGTGGTCAATCCCCAGGCTGACGTTTCTCGTTAAACAACATGTACATGCAGTACAATGAGCTGCTTTAGAGAACTTAAACTGTAGGTGCTCCCTAGGCAGGGTCGGACCTTACTTCGGGTGGGGTGGGGGCGGCACTTGGGCCATAGGTACTGAGGGACCAGTGTCAACAAACTCCTAGAAACATGGGTTCTAAGCTTGCATTTTATACTAATGTACCTAATCCTAAAAATCTAATTTGAAACATATGACCTTACTTCGAGAGGGCTTTTGCGGTAGGTATTCACTTATAGGACTAAGCCGCCAGGCATCAGGACCCCACGGAAAAGCTTCTAGCTAGCAGTCTCTGGCAGGGGACTGCCCCCACATCAGGAGATCGGTGTCAGCAAATGTCAGTGTAAAGGGGCAGTTCCCCACGCCTGCCTTCCAGTTCTTTCCCACTGTCAGCTTGTGAAAGTTCCTCACGGTAGAACAGCGCTCGTTCATCTCACCTCTTTCGGCTAAAAGTTTTTTTTTTTGTTTTTTTTTTCAGTCGTAGCACACTAAGCTGAAAGCTTATTTACAAATGCGACCTGGGAACACAGGGAAGTTAAGTGACTTGCTCAGGGTCACACAGTATGCAAGTGAAAGCTGAGGGATTCAAACCCAGGTCTGGTCTGCTGGATATCACCAGATTTGCAGCTCAGAGCCTTATTGCTTATCAGTTATCGCTTTTCAGCCTATTTTCACCTTTGTCTCGTAGTTTTGATAAAATTTAACATACGCTGTGTATGTCATCCCCGAAGCCCTCTGAATCGCATAAAAACAAGTGCGACTCATGCGGTTCCCAGCTCTCTCATAAGGACGGCCATTCTTTGTGCCTTTTCTTCTTAGGCCTGGACCACCACATGGAGGAGTGCCAGCATTGCCAGAAATTCAATTCAGCTATTCGAAAACGGAGACAGCAGTCCCTGGAATCCCACCTACTCAAGAAGAAAATGGCATCCATGGAAAAGGAATTGAAAAAGCTTAGGCAGGCGTCCACCTCCCTGCAGGCCACAAAAAGGAAAGGGACAAAGAGAAGAACCGGGACTGGGACTCATCGTCCACAGCTGCCGCAGCTTCGGCTGGAGTCACGGCCCTCAAGGTATCTGCCCCTTGGGGGGACCGATCCTCATGGCCGCCTTGGTGGCTACCAAAGCAGCATCTCCTCCCAGGGCTTCAAGGCTGGCCCGCTGGGGAGCCTCCAGGGCAAAGGAGGCCTCCACTCCCGCCAAGGCCGCTCCTCCTTCAAGGCCTTCTGGTCCGAGTGGGTCCGGTAAGTCAGACATCAGTCCTTCCGACGTCCACCCGAACAAGGCTGCTAAATTGGTTGCTGGCACTGCTGACGACCGCCCAATCCTGTGCCTCTTCCACTAAGGCCGCTCCTGCCTCTCGGCCTTCCGAACAGAATGAGTCTGCTAAGCTGGATGCCAGCCCTCCCGACATCCGCCCGGACACTGCTGCTAAGCTGGTCATCAGCCCCTCTGACAACTGCCCAGCCAGCGAACTCATGTCAGGCTCTGATGTCTTGCCCGACGCCTGGGATTCACTGCAGCATGTGGAACGTTGCCCTCTGAGATCCCTCCGTTCCCTCAGGTTCCCGCCGGGGATTCTGCTCCTCCTTCCCTGGCCAGGGTTGACGATACAGGGACACTGCCATCAGGAGTACCCCCCACCCTGGATGCCAGATACTCAGACATTGTACCTGATGCCTGCTGACCTGACATCTCCCTACAGTATCCCATTACCTGACGGAGGACCTACTCTGCAGTCAGGGCCATCAGACCCTTCCGGGGGTTATCCTACTCCGGGGCCCAACGCCCTCGGGACCGACGCCTTCACTGTCCGGTCCGCCTGCAGGACCAATGCCAGGTTCTTCTGCCCCATCAGAGCCCTTGGTGCCAGAGTACCTGACGCTGCAGTACCCGGCACCTCAATACCTGACGCCGGGCTACCTGCCGTTGGACTATGGATACTCTTACTATGGGTTTCCCAACTACCTGTACCCAACCCCTCCTTCTCCACCACCTTCGCAGCCGCCGGTGGATCTGAAGGAGGTCCTGGCCTCCTGGTGGGCAGAAGCCAAGGCCCAGCTCACCAAGGAGGTTGAAAGTCGTCTACTGACGCCAGTCCGTACGCCAGACCCCTTACATCGGCAACAGGAGACCCCTCCCCCTTTACCCGATGCCAGAGGAGAACCATCTGGCTCGCAGCTTGGGGAGGAGTCGCACCCCCAGGCTAACCACAGAGGGGTCGTTCCACCTCCCAACAGGGAGGAGTCTTCCTCTTCAGAGCCATCCGACTCACTCCGACTCAGATCCCTCTGATCCTGGAGACGAGCCAGATACTCCAGAAAATCCCAGGCCAAAGGTCCCTTCAAAGTCTCCTCCAGAGGACCCTTCCTTTCTGGAGTTAAGAAAAATCCAGGACACGTGTCAGTGGCAGTCGGTGGAGCCAGATCCACAGCGTAAAAAACTCGCTGCCCATCTGGATCTGCCGGAAACTGCTCCTACTCTGATTCCACCCTGGCTTGAGCCTCACGTGGATCTTGTCTCCACTATTTGGAAACAACCTTCCTCGCTAGCCCCCTTCCTAGGAAGGCAGATAGGCTTTACCAGGCTCCAGAGGGTAAACACTGTCTTAGTCTTAACCTCAAGGTGGATTCGGTGGTGATAAGCGTTGCTCACGGTCGATCCGCCTACCCGAACCACCTCAGCTTGTCCTCCCTGACAAGGAGTCACGGCTTCTGGACCAGTATGGGAACAAGATCTATGCATCTTCGACCCTAGGTATAAGGGCCCTTAACTACATCGGCCACATGGAGGATTACCAGAAGTCTCTCCTTAGTCGGGTAGAAGCAAAATTGGACTCCCTTCCTGATTTGCAGACCAAACAGGAACTGGGAGACCTTGTCCACTCCACGTGTTCGGCCTGTAGGCACATGTTACGTGCCACATATGATGCAGTAGACACAGCCAGTAGGAGCTCGGCTTTCACCATAGGCTTACGATGTCATGCCTGGCTCCGCATGTCAGGATTAGTTCCTGAAGTGCAGATTGCCATCCAGGATGCTCCCTTCAGGGGTTCAGTGCTGTTTGGGGGTGATGTCAAAGACATCATAACTGAACTACAGGAAAAGGGTACTGCACTTAAATCTGTTCAGACTTTGTACAGACCTGCTCAAGGGCAGTAGCGTTCCTTTCAGTGCCAAAACCATCAAAAACCAAAGCAAACACAGGCTAAACGCCCCAAAAAGCATAAAGCCCCTCCAGCATCCAAAGCTTCCCGCAGTAAAAAAACCTTCCGGTGCTTCAGCTGCTGCCTTGCCTTCTACCTCCTGACGCCCTGCCTCTCCCTCTGGCCATTCCAGAGGAACCCGTAGGGGGGAGATTCTCATCTCTCGGGTTGGGAGAGGATAACGGCAGATGCTTGGGTGCTCCAGCTAATATCAGCCGGACACTCGACAGAGTTTCTCGAGAAACCACCTCGCAGACTAACCCCTCAGTCATCGTACTCCCCGCAACATCTTCCTCTGGTACTGGAAGAAATCCAATCTCTTCTGCTGAAGGCGGTGATAGAACCCATCCCCACCCCCCAACCCCCTTCTGGGGACGGGTTACTATTCTCATTTCTTCCTAGTACCAAAGAAGACAGGAGATTTGAGACCGATCCTAGACCTCAGCTCCCTAAATCAGTTTGTGGAGTACAAGCATTTCAGAATGCACTCCTTGCAGAGCCTTCTTCCAATGCTTCGGCCGGGACAGTGGCTTTGTGCTCTGGATATGTAGGAGGCATACCTCCATATCCCCATATGCCCTTCCCACCACAGATACCTCCAGTTTTGTTTTCAGGGGGCCCACTACCAGTTTAAGGCCCTCCTGGTTGGTCTTTCCTTGGCCCCCCGAGTATTTATCAAATGCCTGGCAGTGGTGGCGGCCCACCTGCATACTCAGGGAGTGCAGGTCTTCCCTTACCTGAACAGCTGGCTGTTAGCAGCCCCATCCCGGGGGGGGGACTCCTGCACTCCCTTTCCCTTTCCCTTACCCTGCAGGTTTTCACCAGCCTGGGTATAATCATCAACCAGGCCAAAACCCATGTGATCCCTTGCCAGCATCTACAGTTTATAGGGGCAGTGCTGGACACGACCCTAGGCAAAGCCTTTTTGCCCCAGACAGGGCCGAGACTCTTCAGAATCAGGCTCGTCTATTGTCTGGCCTCAGGCGGGTAGGACCCAGGAAGGTCCTTCGCCTTCTCGGGCTCATGGCGGCTGCCCTTCAAACAGTTCCTCTGTCTCTGCTCCACATGAGTCTCCCAATGGACACTTCAGTCGCAATGTGACCAAGCTGTAGATGACCTAGATCACGTGGTCCTAGTGTTGGATCCCATGATCAGGGACTTGCAGTGGTGGATGGTTCACCAGAACCTCAGTCTTGGGGTCCCTGTTTTACATCGACCCTCCAACCCAGATTCTGACAGCGGATGCATCAGGGGAGGGCTGGGGTGTCCACCTCAGGTCTTACAAGAAACAGGGCAGCTGGTCTCATCCCAAGCAGAAGCTTCACATCACTGTGCTCGAGCTGAGTTCAGTCCGTTATTCCCGACAGGCTCTTCTTCCCTTCCTTCCTCCCAGTCATCTTCTGGTTCAGTTAGACAACATGTGTGTAGTCTGGTACCTCAACAAACAGGGAGGCACTCGTTCCTACCCTCTATGCTGGGAGGCTGTGAGAGTCTGGTACTGGGCAGCCCAGCACAACCTTCACCTGACCGTGGTTCATGTTCCGGGAGTGGAAAATACTGTGGCCGATGCTCTCAGCCACTCGTCAGCCAGGTCCCATGAATGGGAACTAGATCAGAAGGTCGTAAATGACATTTTTAGGCTGTGGGAGACTCCTAGGGTGGACCTCTTTGCCTCCCCCAACACCACCAAGCTTCCCACCTCTTGCTCGCTCGCTCCAGTGTGAGACGTTTTCTGGCAGGACGCTCTGTCTCTCTGTTGGAGGGACAGATTCGTTTATGCCTTCCCTCCCATTCCTTTAATTCCGAGGGTGCTGAACAAGCTTCGGGCAGAGGGGTCATAGATTATCCTCACCGCTCCCTTCTAGCCCAGGCAACTTTGGTTCTCTCTTCTGCAGCAATTTTCCGAGGAACCTCCACTTCCTCTTCCTCTGTCACAACAATTGTTGACCCAGGATTGGGGACCCTGGTTTATCTAGCTCTCAGATCACTTCATCTCCATGAGTGGCTCCTTCAGATGTAGCCAAGATGCACTTTGGAGTCTCCCCTCTGGTGGCGGACATTTTGGTGGAAGCTAGAAAGTCTTCCACCAGATCCACCTACGCTATGACGTGGAAACGGTTTTCCACCTGGGTGAGCTTTAAGGACTTAGAGCCCTTTTCATGCCCAGCTAACAAAGTTCTGGATTACATGCGATACCTCTTTGATCTGGGTCTCAGTCATTCCTCTTTTTTTTTTTTCTTTTTTTATCATTTAACAGTTTTTATCTTGCCTGCACTACATCCAGCCACCGCTCCTTCCACCTCCAACCCTGAAGCTCCGAAAGCCCAGCTGGCAGATGCATCTCTATCTGAAGGGCCCCCCCATGTCCCCAGCGCCAATGAGGAACCATTACCGGCACATGCCATTCCGGGCATCGTCGGCCAGTGGAACTGCGGCTATCAAGCTGCCGCGGATCTGTGCTGCCATTTTCCCCACTGTTTTACTCCCTGATGGAAGCACAGTCGTACAAGGACGTCAGCGCACTGACGTGCAGACGTCTGCCATGCTCCCCCCCCATTGGCACCCATGCAACTGCAGTACCACCGGGCATCCCCAGGGACCAGCAGAGCGTGGTGTGCACCCACCCCGTCTCCCCAGGACTAGGAGAGCTGTCGTCGGATGCTCAATCCTAGTCCTCCTACGACCCCGGCGGCCTAGGCTCGTTTCCCAAACCCTGGGTCACCGGTATAGGGCGAGGTGTGGCGTCCAGCACCTCAACCCTCAGCGCCACCGGGCCGGCTATTCATTCCTCTTTAAAGATTCATCTGGCAGCAGTTTCAGCCTACCACATTCCCTTTGGAGACGGGTCTTTTGCCCAACTGGAAGTCTCCAAGACCTTCCTCAAAGGTGTTCTCCATCAGAAACCCCCTATCCGCAACCCTGCCCCTCCATGGGACCTGAATTTCATCCTGGAGAAGCTCACACTGTCCCCCTTTGAACCTGCAGCGGAGGCAGATTTAAAATTTCTTTCTTGGAAGACACTTTTTCTGGTGGCCATTACTTCGGCTCTGTGAACTTCTGAGCGCCAGGCCTTGATGTGTAAAATCCCATACCTGATTTTCCACAAGGAATGAGTGGCTATGCGCACCAACCCAAAGTTCCTTCCTAAGGTGGTGGCTGAGTCCATGCTGAACCAATCAATTGAGTTACCTGCCTTTTTTCACGGAACACTCCAGTCATGGAGAGCATCTTTTGCATACTCTGAATGTACATAGAATCCTGAGATACTGCACCAATCGAACTAAGGATCTCAGGAAAATGGATCAGCTTTTTGTTTCTTTCTCACACAAAAGAGAAGGCAATGCAGTTTCCAAGCAATGCCTATCTAAGTGGTTAGCGAATTGCATCACTTTCTGTTATGATAACTAAAACCGATCCCTTCCAGGTCAAGTCAGAGGTCACTCCGCTAAAGAGGTAGCTGTCTCTGCTGCCTGTTTCAGGAATGTGTCAGCGGCAGACATCTGTGCAGCTGCAGCTTGGACTTCTGTCCATACCTTCACAAAACACTGCAGTTTGGACAGTACCTCTCACTGCAGAGCAGGCTTTGGATTGGCTGTCCTGCAGGGCTTCCTATCATGAGACCTGCTCAACCCTGATTTATAACAGTTGTGGATAACTATCCTCCTCCCATATTTCTTTTTGTTTCAGACTGCTTGGGACTCAGTCCTATATGTGACTACCTACTGCAAGAGCCCTCTCGAAGTAAGATAGTACAGTTACATAAGAACTTACCATAACAGTAGATCTTCGAGTGAGGGTCTCGAAGTAGATATTGCCTTCCCTCCCTCCATCCCCCTGAGTTTTCTCCTTTTCTGTCTTACATGGGGGCATATCCTCTTCTCTCTTGTCATGCCTCTTCTGGCCTTTGGCGGGAAAGAACTGGAAGGTGGGCGGGGGGGACCGCCCCCACATCAGGTGATCATCATCAGCATAAAGGGTGCGGTCCCCGCCAGAGACTGCTAGCTAGAAGTTTTCCATGGGGTCCTGATGCCTGGTGGCTTAGTCTTTAATGTGACTACCTACTGCAAGAGCCTCTCTCGAAGATCTATTGTTACGATAAGTTCTTACACAACTGTACTTTATAGAAACATAGAAATATGTCAGTGGAAGAAGGTCTGGCTGTCTGTTGAGTCTGCCTGATGTGGAGGTATGAGTCCCTCACAGGTCCAAGTCTCCCCCCACCCCCCACACCTATGCTATGGCAACATACCTAGTATTTCCAAGGTGGGAGGAGCCAGCCTAAAATTTACAGGTGAGCCAGTGCAGCACTGCTGCCGAGAAGTGGTCAGAAAAAGCTCAGTAGTTTGGTGGTGGCGGCGGCATAACAACAGCATAAAGAAGTCTTTTGAACTGATGTGCAGATGGTGTGCTATAGGGTTCCAGCTTGCAAATATTCAATGGTGGGAACAACTCCTCCTCCTCTCGTTTGGCGACTAGGTTGCGTTTTTCTTGCAGCCAGTGCCATTGTGATGGTGGCTATTTGTATATGTTTGTTTATTTTATTTATTTATTTTAGTTTTTGTTGACCGGGTAAGTGCACTTGACAAATCCTGCCTATTTTCAGGCACGACCCGGGGGAAGGGGATACAGATGAATGCCAACTGACCTTGAACCAGATTATTTATCATTTTTGTTGACTGGGTAGGCGTGCTGGAGAAACATGTTCCCCATTTTCAGGCACAACCTGGGAGTATAGACTCAATATATGCAGAATAGTGATGGTACAACAGACACAGCCTAACAAACACAGTAACATTTGTACAGTAAACGGTTTACAATAAACATGTTTTGTCCAAACATTTTCTAAACATGCACAGACTCAGTACCCAGACTTTACTGGGCAACATGGCCACTTCAGTAAGTGGTCAGCTGGGACGTATCGGAGGTGTGGTGCGCTTAGGAGACCAGGGTTTGTGTTTGGTCGCAGAATTGTACCCTGAAGCCATTGCATGTATGTGTGCGTGTCTGGAAGGCAAGTTGTGGTGGGGAGGCGCACCCAACATTATAAATTAGGTGGGAATATCCTGTGATATGATTGGTGGAATGTGGTCACATGGCTGTGCATTATTCCAGCACAGCCGCACAGGTCACAAATACTAAACTTATGCCTAATTGTGGTATAACTGCATTTCTTGACTAACTTAATACAGTCTCGTGCCTCACTTCACAAGGCATGTCATTATCCCACAAATAATGCACGCCCGGCATGCCTTATTGCATAATTTGTGCACCCCCTGCTGGCTGATCATGGAGTAATTTTGTCAATGGCTGTAAAGGCAGACCCTCCCTCACCCCCTCCCAGACAGAGGAAGAGTGCTGCTGTGGTGTCCTATGAACATAATGGTGGGTGGATCAGGAATCTAAGGGGCATGAAAAGAAAGAGGGAAATGGTCTGCTGGCCAGTGGAGATTTTTGAAGTGGCACCGGGGCTCCTGGCTGCTGTATTTTTTTCACTCTCTTGAGTTGTTAAAAGTAGTAGCTGTCGGTAGCCAAACACTTTACCTCCACTTCTTGTAGCTCTCTATGAGAAACACTTTCTGCACAGGCCTTACCGGCTAGTCAGACAACATGGTGGGCAGTTCTTTGCCATTTGACCCTAGACCGTACATCACCAGTTGGGAGAGGCTGAGCAACTTGGAGGAGTTGATGCACTCTACTGCCTTTTCCCCCAGCTTCCGCCAGGAGCCAGGCAAGCATCAGGCTCTGCCCATCCTACCCCGTACAGTAAGAGCAGTCCTTTGGACACTCGATCCTCCTCCCCTCAGCCAGCCCTCCAACACCCCGAAGTCGCTTCAAATCAGGGTCATCAGCGTTGTAAGCAGCGGGCTGGCACTGGATCTTGCATTTGAACCCAGGCTCCCTGACTCTTAAGAACAGGTGAACATTCTCTTCGCCACTCCTGGTTTAGCGGCTTGTTTCCATGAGAGCAGTTCTCACAGATTCTCACTTGTATGTTTACAGTCATGATGAAAAGTCATTTCATGCCAGATGGATTTGACAATTGGAGAGAGGGTGAGAACATTTTCTGGGAGATGGCAAAATGAACAAATTGCATTTGGTGATTCCTTCTTCCTCTGTCTGCATAGTAGATTAAAAAGTCTCATGGAGACTGGCCCAATGATGCAGAGGGCTGAGGCGGCTGTAGTGCCACACTTCCCACCACATAAGTGACCCAGGGTCAGAAATGGACCAGGGTTGCTTGGGGGTCAGCCGGGGGAAGAAGGATTGAGCATGCTCTCCTCCTTTGGGGAGGGAGGATATCACGTGCCGTGGCTTGGCTGCCATCCAGCAGCGGCTAAGTGGCAATAGCAAGCGACCACTCACTTTCATCGCCCAGGACACAGGCACCGAGGCATGCAGCGTCTTCACGCTGTGCTTGTGCGTCATTGCATGGAGGCCAGCCTGAGCAAGGAAAGAAGAAGAAAAATTAAGGAAAAAAATTCTCCGGTGGCAGGATGATACCAGCGCCCTCACAGGCTCCGCACCACCTATCGGGACCCACTCATCCAACAAGGTAGTAAGTAGTGGGGTACCACAGGGATGGTGGGCGACAGATCTGAGGGTTGCAGGGGAAAGGGGCTACCGGAGGCAGAGTGGGCATAAATTAAAATTGAAAAACTCCCACAGAGCCATAATGAATCTGAAGACTGCGGCAGTAAGTAGCAAAAGAGGCAGGTTAAAAACCAGAGCCTCACAGAACTTCTGAGTCTTGACAGCCTCATACGAGAAAAAAAAGGTGGTCTCATCCCAAACCAGTGGTTCATATCCCATCACAGCCACTTACTCACTGTGACCTTGATCAAGTCACTGGACCCCCGTATTCCTCAGCCACTTCTATCCATAAAATTGAGTAGAAACAACAGGACTCTAGACTGTAATGAAGATGTTCAATGTTAATGTGGCCTTCCAGAGCAAATACATTTTTTTTTTAAATATAATCTTTATTGAGTGAAGCACACAAAATGCCATTTAGTATGTATCATTAGGAATGCCTTTGTATCTGTAAATTAATGTATAGCTTTTAAAATTTAAAAGACAGAGCCGACCCCCCCTGCAACAGCAGTGCCTTGACCTTCCCTGCATACACAGTGGTATCCGGGGACAAACCCTGGGTCTGCTTGGGCCATATACCATATCCATCTTTGCTATTTTGTCGTAAATAAAGTAAGCTTATCATGCAGCCCAGCTTTTCTGGTTGATAAATATCCGTCATTTAGGTCCTTGAAGTGTCCCCGCCTGCCCACCGGATTTCTCATCCTGCTGTGGATTCTCCTGCTGCAGGCTGCCAAGGTGTCCCTGGCCCTTTTGGTTCCAGCTCTTCCCTACCACAGGTGGGGGAGGAAATCTCCCAGCTGCCATGAGGGAGGTTGCGTTGATATCTGGAGCGGGGGCTATGTGTTGAAGTTAGTCTGGAGGGGGGCATGGGACCATTGTCAGGTGCACTGTAGGTGGGCATTGTCCAATCCCCCCCCCCCAATGCTCACACTGTATGTGTTCACCCACGCCATCAGGTGGGAGTCCATCAGGTCTCCAACAGCAGCCACTTTAGAATGGCACGTGCCAGTTCCTGACTCCCTTGGATGAGAGCAGATGGCTCGACTTTCCTGCCAGTTTCCAATCCTGTCATGCAGGGTGCAAACTCAGTTGCCAGCATGTTGAGTGGCTGCCTTGCCATTTGTGACCACAGAGCCGCCTGGCCTCTGTTTTCTAATATATTTTTTATGGCATCATTCAGGCCGTTACCCCCCTTGCTCGCTGACTTTACCCATCCCTTGCTAAGTATCTGATACGTGCTGCTTTCAGTCAGTTGTGCCTTTCACTCAGCTCATTATTTGTTGTACATCTGTATCTCCTAACATGCTTTGTTGTCATGCACCCTCAACCCATTGGAAGCTAGCTTTCTGCAACTCAGTGTGTCGTCCCAGGTAAGCTGTTACAGTTAGATAAATAAATGACTTACTGACCTGAATCGCATGGGTTCTGCTTTCCAGCACCTGTGGGGGAGGGTGTATACTGTTTGGGGCAGTAGCTACCCCGTCACCCACATGGGACGTGTGTGTGTGTGTACTGCCTGGGGCATTGACTCTCATCGTCCACAGGAAGAATGTTTACTGTCAGGGGCTGTGACTTCCGTTACCCCAGAAAGGGAAGGTATGTACCGTCTAGGGCCGTGACCCCTGTCATCCACAGGAAGAGCATATACTGTTGGGGGCTGTAACTTCTGTCACACACAGAGAGGAGCTGTAAACTGTCTGGGGCAGTGGCTCCTCTCACCCACAGGAAGAGCATATACCATCAGGTACTGTGACTTTCGTCACGCACAGAGAGGGGGTGAATACTGTGTGGGGCTGGGGCTCCCATCACCCATAAAAGGGGGTTTTGCAGTATACTGTGTGTGGCATTGAATCTCGTCTCTCATGGGGATGGGGTATATACTGTCTGGGGCAGTAACTCCTGTCATCACCCTCAGGGTGTTGTAGACTCCTCTCACCCATAGTCAGGGTGTATACTGTCTGGGGCAGTAACTCCTGTCATCACCCTCGGGGTGTTGTAGACTCCTCTCACCCATAGTCAAGGTGTATGCCGTCTGGGGAAGTGACTCAAATGAGCAAGCCTTGGCACTAGACAGTGGATTTTACCCATTATAATAGACACTGGTCTCCTAAGCTGGCATCACCAGCCACGACTGCCTCCTCCCCTTGGCAGCCTTAAAACTAGCCTTTGAAAAGCATGTTGGAGACCCCATAACAAGTGTAGGCTTGTGTGGTTTCATGTGTTAGGAGCGCTAGCATAAAAGCGCCAACTAAAACAACTACTGCACATCTCCAAAAAGCAAAATGGTGATGTGCAGAATAGCGCCGAACAGAAACAGCTATACTTCTTTGAAGTCGCCGAAAACTACAGTGCATCACCACAATACCCTCTTTGTGGGGGCTTTGCCCCTCAAACCCCCCCAAACTTTAATTAATCAACTCCATGGGGGGCTTAATGATTGGGGAGAGCAGCAAACTTGGAAGGGGGCTACTTTGGGGGACAGGCAATGGAAGGGGTGAACATTGGGGGCAACCTACAGGCGGGGAGGTGACAAAATCAGGATGGCAGGGGTACAGCACTGAAAAAGAAAAAAAAAAAAACACAACTATTAGTACAGACAAAGAAAACAAAAATACCTTGTCCATGGCCAGTCCCTAACCTGGGTCGCCCAACTGGAAAGCGGTGACTTTACCCAGCACACCAGACGGCCAGCTCAAAATCGACCCAGTCACCAAACCTACAAATACTCTTCCACACAATGAAACAACGTACGTGCTCAAATTAGAGTGCACTTAGTGGCTATTGCTATTAAGGGCACATCATCGAATTCTCTTTCACTGTTTTGACTTCGACCATATTGACTCGCTCAAAACGGGATACTGGCTTGCATCCATCTAGCCTCAGCAGCAGAGAACAGATCCAGCCACAGTAGCCCAGTTTCAGCAGGGTCCAGATCAATCCCTCAGTAGTGCCCAGATTGATTCCCATCCACCCAGTCTCGGCAGGTTACATACTAACATACTATTTGCCAGCAGATTAGGCCTTACGGTCTATCGAGTCTGCTCGAACCTTAGATCCTTAGTTGGGTGCCGAGGCCCTCCCATCCCTTGTGCTCCAGAAACCCCCATCATTCCCCCCCCTCACCCTTCCACCTTCCAACTACAAACCATGCCCTCTGGTGATACCTCCCTGCTTTAGTCTAAAGATCCCCTCCATGTTTACCCTATTTATTCCCTTGAGGTACTTGAAGACCTTAATCATGTCCCCCCTGTCTCTCCTCTCCTCCAATGAAAACAGGCAGAGCTCCTCAAGTCTGTCCTCATACGTCAAATCCCCTAGCCCTCGTATCATCTTTGTTGCCCTCCTCTGTACCCTCTCCAGGAGCTGTGTCCCTCTTCAAGTGTGGTCTCCAGTACTGTACACAGTACTCAAGGTGTGGTCTAACCAGTCCAGGTTCAAGATTAATCCCCATCTGTTCAGTCTCAGCAGGGACTGGACTGATTTCAGCTGTTCAGTTTTAGCAGGGTCTGGATTGATCCTCAGCTGCTCTGTCTCGGTAGGGTCTGAATTGATCCTCATCTGCTCAGTCTCAGCAGGGTTGGGATAGATCCCCAGCTGCTTATTCTCAGCAGAGACCAGATTGACACCCAGCTGCTCTGTCTCAGTAGAGTACAGATCGATCTTGAAATGCCTAGTCTCAGCAGGGCAGTTTTAGCTGTAGTTTCTTCCTCTCGCCCATGCGGTCATTCCCAGCAGTACAACAGGCCCTGTTTAGCTGAGTCTGGGAACGTGCTTCGGTCTCCACGACTCAAAGGTCAGCCCTGTAGTAGTGCTCGGTTTAAAACTCACATGCGTTTCTACCTGCGTGCCCAGATGGAGGAGTTTGATGAAGAAAGGACGTACCCACTGACTAGAAATAACAAATAGGTTGGGGCAGTGGTAGGGCTACCTCTTGTGATGCCGGTGACCTGGGTTCAGAATGAACCTGGGGGGGGGGGACGAGGACCGAGTGTCTCTGAGGATGCTCGCCTCCTCCTGAGAGTGAAGGCTGCCGGCTCTGCAGCAATATTGCCATGTGGGTGACCACGGCTGGCAGTGCAGATGCAGAAGCTAGTGGTAAGGAGGACGCCAGCTGATGCCGTGTGCAACCACGGAGTTGTGTGCACATGCACACATCTTGTCCTCGACAGCATCCAGTGGAGATGGGACAAACAAAATGGAAATACACTAGAGCAAGCAGGATGATACCAATGCCTACCTGGCCCTGACGAACCTACGGGTGGGTCCTCACCACACACTTTGCAGACCAAAGGGGGAATGTCTCTTACCCCTGATGGAATTCATTACAGGGGCAGGAGCTGTGTGCTGTGGACCCCCTGGTTGAGAATGTAGCTCCAGAGATGGCGAGGATGGCGCAGGGACAGCAGGCAATTAAGAGGGAACACCAAAGATGGGAGATAGAATATAAATCAATCAATCAGGAAATCAATAAATAGGGTGAGATTCCATTTGTGGATTTGCTGTTGATACGTAGAAGCTCAGAATTTGACAGCAGATAAGGACCGCTTGGCCCACCTAGTCTGCTCATTTCCCTTCCTGACGGATAAGCTGCAGATTCTAGTTAATCAACAGCTTACATCCTCATACCCCCACTAGAATTGCCTTATGTCTGTCCCATGCATTCTTGAATTCTTCCACTGTTCCTGACTCCACAACCTCCTCAGGAAGGCTGTCCCTTCCACAACCCTCTCTGTGAAAAAATACTTTCTAACATTACCTCTGAGCCGCCCCCCCATCTTCAAATTGTGCCCCCTTGTTCTTGCACATCTCTTTATGAAAGATGTTACCTTCTTGTACTTTAATTCCCTTGAGATACTTGAAAGTTTTTATCATGTCCCCTCCTCTATCTTCAAATTGTGCCCCCTTGTTCTTGCATATCTCTTTCTGACAGATATACCCTCTTGTACTTTATTTCCCTCAAGATACTTGAAAGTTTCTGTCATGCCCCTTCTCCCTCCTTTCCTCAAGGGTATACATATTAAGCTGCTTTAATCTCTCCTCGCATGTCTTCTGATGCAGACCCTGCACCATTCTGGTTGCCCTCCTCTGAACTGCCTCCACTCTGTCTGTGTCTTTGCAGAGATGGGGTCTCCAGAATTGCATGCAGTACTCCAGATGGGGTCTCACCAACTGTCTGTACAGAGGGATAACAACTTCCTGTTTTCTACTGTTGATGCCTCTCCCTGTGCATCCCAGTATCCCCCCAGCCCTCCTTTCTGCCTTCTCACATTGCTTCCCCACCTTTAGGTCATCTGATGTAATTACTCCTGGGTCTCTTTCGTTTTTTGTTGTTGCTATTGTCTCCCCCCACACACAAATTGTGTACTCTTCCCCTGGGATTTTGTTTCCCAAATGCATTACCTTGCACTTCTTTGCATTGAATCTGAGCTCGCTCTTACTCTTGCGGTATTCTCAGATTGTTATCTAAGGGTCATGTTACAGTAGAGGCTGTTGACCCCAGCTGCATATCTGACAATACTATTTAATTTAAGAAAACAGCTGTTCATGTTACCTCCCAGAAATACATTAGGAATCAGAGTTATTTAGCAGCGCAGAAAAGTGTAAACATAGCAGCAGGATTTGCCCAGGGGATACAAGCAGACCCATCATTTACTTGTCAAGGAAAAGCTGCTGTCGGATCAGGCATCACAGCAGTGGCATTCGGCTGGTCTTTTCACATGATAGTAATTGCTGAACAGGTGACAGACTGGCTGCTTCTGATTGCATTTTATTTTCATTTTTTTGCTTAAAATTTGTGCACTCAAGGGTGGCCAGCAGGGTGCACTCCAGTAGAGCAGCAGTAGAGCAGGCTACTTATGTATCTGTGCCTACCATCCTTGTGTATACCAAGTGGCTTATGTTTCTTTAAATCGTTATTCTTATGTAATCTCTTTGAGCAATATCTGTATGCGTATTTCTGTATGTTCGAAGTTTTTTGATAAAATATGTCTACAAAAAAAAAGGTTCTCTGCATATGGTCTCTGGTGGGGGGGAACTGAGAGGGCATGGGGCCGCCCACGTTTATATAGGGAGGACGTCTGTGTTTGACGTCGTCGTGGATGACCCCAGCTAGACAGCTAGCTAAAAAGTTTCCATGTGGTCCTAGCGCCTGGAAGCTATAGTTCCATAACTGTGGTCTGATGCAAGAGATCCTCTCAAAGCTGTACTGTTATGATAAGTTCTTGCATATTATACTTTATAAGGGGCTTAGCTTCAGAAATTGGTACCAGAATCCCTCCTCGCCTAAAGGAAATCGGGGGGGGGGTCTTTGGCTGCATCCGTCTCATTGAATAAGTAAGGTATGATGCACAACATAAGCAATCACACACACACACACACACACAGAGCAGGGTCTGAATTAAGTTAGCAATAACACATAAAACGAGCATTATGTCTGCAGTAGCACATGGCAAGGTGTGCATTAACTAAGCAGTAATACATGACAGGATATGTATTAAATAAGCAATAATACACAACAGGGTTTCTATTACCTAAGGTGAGGTGCGAGGCGCTTGCGCAGAGTGCCTTCAGCACATTGGAAGTGCATTTATCAGACACACATCCCATACCCCGGAGTGGCTTATTGCTCTTATAAAATGGGTCCTAGTTTGTAAATATTTAAAAAAATAAAATGAACAAATACAAAAAAAATAATATAAAGGTTTTATGTTGAGAATTTGACAAAAAGTAGTTCTCACATTGTGCATTACTAATAGGAATTTATATACAGTGCATAGACGTGGCCATTAGTGGAGGGCACTTGTATTGCAGTTTAGTATCTCCCCCCCCCTCTCCTTAAAGCTCAGGAATGTCTTTGTTATATGTTGTGTTGTTTTTTGGTTCTGTTTTTGTACCTTCTGTTACCGTGCTGCTTTGGGAGCAAGTTTTTTGATTTGCATTGTGTAGAGAAAGGTTGAGTACAGCTTGGCGTCGTTGTTACAGTGTCTGCAGTCGAGTGAGCAACCCACTATCATTTTCAGGTTGTATTTGGCTGTTGCCAGACTCTGCAATCTTGAACTGTGCATAGCGGTTGCGCTCAGCCTGAACTGTATCAGGATTTTTAAATACTCTAACATGAATAGAAGTGGCAGCTGTAATAGCAGTAATGGGAGGATTGCAGTATCGGCAGAGCTAGTGGTCTGGCAGGCAGGGATCACCTGCATACTACAGTCTGTGGATTAAAGGTCTGCAGATGAAAAAAGAAAGTTTTTATTAAAGGAGATGTACTGACAGTCATGAAGCCCCGACCGCTGCACAGATCAGGGCTTCAGTAGCCTGATCCCAGTATTCACACAAGTGCATTTTTACCTGAATACGCTTAAAAGCTGTCCAAACCTCCATACCAGCCAGCATGTTTGAATATGGTGGTTCTCAACCCCCCCCCCAAAGATCGCACTGCTAACAACATGATGATGCGCCTTTGCACCTTCCTGTATGACCATGGCATTTAGGCAAAGTCTGTAAAAATAAAGCAGGGCATGGGAGATATGGAGATTATTAAATATTTATACATGTGGGCACTATACAGGAAGAGACAAAGGCGAGTCATCATATCTCGTTGTTACCAGCGCTATCCCGGAGGGTGAGGACCATCATATTCAAACATTCCAGCTGGTACGGAGGTTCAGACCGTTTTTAAGAGTATTCAGGTAAAAATGCACTTGCGTACCTGCGGGGGGATCTGGCTACTGAAGCCCCGATCTGTGCAGCGGATGGGGCTTTGTGACTGCCAGTAGTTCTCCTTTAAAAAGGTTATTTCAAACATTTAGTCTTTCTGTGGTGCGGTATGGTGTGGGGTGGGTAGTTATAAAAGCACTTAAAGGTTGTATTTTTGTGGTTAAGGGCAGGTAACAAGTGTGAAGGTTTGTACCTTGACTGACCTTGCTGCTGCAAGTTTTTTTTGAAAGTCTCTGGAAGGTATAGATATGTGCCATGCGTTGCGTCCTTGTTGTCAGAAAAGTGCCATCTGCACCGTTGCTGTATACACACGTGCCTGGGGGTGGCTCCTGACCAATCTGGACACAGCAGTTTCCCTGCATATTCTATAAGTAAGCAATAATACACAACAGGGTGTGCATTAAAACATTGTGATGCATGCCACGTGGGGGAAGGTTGTGGGACACGAGACTGAAGGCCGAGTGTCCTCACAAACTCTGGAAAGTGCATCACTAATGCTGTAATATACACACCTGAAGTGTGTTTAGTACTTATAAAATGGACTTGGTATGAAAAAGGACTGGAGACCAGATGGTGCAGTACTACTGTTAAAATGCACGGTCATATGGCGGATCTCAACCAGTACGTTTCCTGTATTGTCATTTATCGATGTTTTTGATAACCAGGTGGGACAGGAAGTAAACTGGCACTTGGGCACCGTCTATGCAAAAGTCAGATTTCAGAGGACTGAAATCTTGTTTTTGGTCACATGGACAACATCTGGGAAATGGTTGACACTCTTGCCAGTGAACTAGGTCAGTTTTGTTTATGTTTTGTAGTGCCCAGAACACTATGTCTCAATGTGAGAAACCCATAAATGTGACCAAAATAGTTGGGGTATCTAACTCAGCATTATGGAAGGGTGGTCTTAATAGGGGGACTAGGCATACTCATAGTCTGAAACCCCTATAAAGCTCTTTAAAACAAGGTATTGGGCTTACTTACCTGCAGAGGTAAACAATCTTGAAATCTGTTTATCCGTCTACCTATCTCTCTCTGTCTCTCAGCCCTGCATTAAATCTGGGAGGTGTCATTTCCTGGAACCTTGAGAAATAAAGTCATGTCATAGTTGGGTAAGGTGCGTGTTGTTGAGCGCAGCCCCAGGTTGGCCAACTGTACCCTCCCTTTCTGTCTCAAGGGTCCCTGGTGTGGCTGCTGTCATGATTTCATATAAAACACTAACATGATTTCAGCCAGTCAGCATGCAGAGCTTCTGTTGACACCCCTTGAGGAAGAAGTTCACACTCAAAGTGCCGGGGTACACGCTTGTAATGTCCGTCATTTATTTTACCACTTAATTAATTAATAGTGGTGTTTACTAAGTGGGCCTGGGATGCTTTCTACTACTTCTCTTTTGTTTCTTCTCCTGCAGTGCTACTGCACCTCTTACCCACGTACAGTGCAGTCTCATGTGGGAACGCTAGGAGGGTACACTCCACTTTAATGCCAGGGAGGAGGACAGTACAATGAAATAAAAAAAAAAAGACTAAACTTATTATAAATCATTCAGACTAAACTCGAGTGATTTATAGTACGTTTATAGGGCCTCCGCTGGATGTCTTTTATGGTGTGAGACACTCCTCTTTTGAAGTTTGGGCAGATAAAACCACTCAGCTTTGCCCTGTAGGTCTCTTGCCCAAACTTCAAGTTCAAAGTCTCATATACCATAAAAGACATCCCTCAGAAGTGGTCCACCCATATTTCAGGGCATTGGAAACCCGCACAGTCAAATAACGCGTTGCATGGAGACCCGAAAAGTGCGCAGTCCAAAACCGCACTAAAATGAAATAAATTTAACTCTGAATCATGCATGCTGTTTTGACCGTGCAGTTTTCGGCTGTGCTTCCATCGCATTGCGATCTTGACGGGATACCCTCAGAAGCCCTAGTAACCTATTATAGAGGGTAACCCCCTTTGAGATTTACAATCTGGTTACAGAAGAAGCAGCATTTAGTACTGAGCTCTGCTGTGCAGTTTGCCCTCGGGACTTGGCTATCTGTGCATGTCAGGGGAACAGAAAGACTAACTTCGCTTGTATGGCGTAGGAAACAAGAAAAGTAACCATAAAGCGGGTATGACTGCTTGTGCTTGATACTTTGTTAATCACCGTGCGTGAACTGTACGTGAAGCATCATGAGCGTCGAAACGCTGCATGACTGAAAGCGGCAGAAAATTGGACTGAGATCCCACCAGTCAGCAAGTAGAATTTCATCCAGTTTAACATCAGTCAGTCAAATGAAAGTTGGTTATGAATTTTATTACTAAATGTGTCCAGGGAGCTGCAGATACATTTGCTACATGAAGAATCGAGGTTTTGGGTTTGAATCAAGGAGGTAATATTACTCTAGGGAAAGAATGTTTCATTGTCCCCCTCTTCCCCTCGCCTGAAGATGAATTCTGCTGCTGTCCTCTAGCCTGCTTTTGTTATTTGCAGCACCTGGTGTGGTATTATGGCAGTGGGGGACTTCCCACAAATCTGCCACCTTAAAGTGAGCATAGAAAACCAAAGGGAGAGAGAGACAAATTATCAGAACTGCCAGAACGGCAACCGGCTTGAATGGCTGTGTCAAAATCCATGGTGCTGTGGGCTTACCACTGTAGTGCATCAGCATGCCACACTGCTGTTCCCCTAGGGGTTTAAGACATTCTCCGTGGTGCTGCAGGCACGCAATATTGGTGAACCAGTGTCCACCTTGCTGCCATGAGGGTGTAAGGCAAGATCTGTGGTGATGTGGACTTGCCACGTTGGTCTACCAGTGTGCTACCCTGCTGCCATGAGGGTGTAAGTTATGATCCATGGTGCTGTGGGCCCACCTTATTAGTGTATCAGTGTGCTGCCATGAAGGGTGTAAGTCTCACTCCGTGGCAGTGTGGGAACACCATATTAGTGTACCAGTGTGCCACCCTGCTGCCATGGGGATGTATGTCACTCTCTGAAGTGATACCTTCTGCTGCAGGGCCTTGACGTCCATGGAATTTGCGGGCAGGTAATTGCTCACACTCGGACTCCTTTAGAAGTGGGTAGTGCCTCTTGCCAAGAGGCTTCTTGAGGGGGCAAGGAAAAGCACCAAGGTGGGCAGTAGGATCAAACGAAGCACCACACGAAAGTGCTGCTTACCTAACTGAATCCTGCCCTGCATCGGTGGGGCGAGCAGTGACAGTGCAGTTGAGATAAGCGGGCACAATGCATGTTTGGGGCAGCACAGAGAGCAGCAGAAAAGGATAGGGGTAGGATTGATCTAGTGGTGATCAGTTAGGGAGTTGGAACCTGTTGGAACATGTTTTGCCTGACATAAAAAGGACAGCAGTGAATTATTAAAAAAAATAAATAAATAATTTTCAAAAATAATTCCTGCATGTGTAATAAATGTTGCATCTTTCTTTCAGGCAGGTTTTAAGAAAGCAATGGAACTGGTCTGGACAGAGTTTTGGGACAGACTTGACTTCTATCACAAATCCTGGCTCCCCGCCCGTGAACTAGTGGAGGCAGCCATCAAAGAGCGAAGCAAGGTAGGGGACTTATCTCTTCTACGTGGAAACTGTTGAATCCAGGGCTGTCGTAGAGCTGACCTTTCAATAATACTTGGGCAAAGTGAGCCAGTACCCAGAGTTCAGTTAACAGGAAGTAAAGTTATCTGCGTACCACTCAGAAGTAGCATTTAGGAGGGGAAAAAGGGATCTGTGTTTGTTCCAGACATGACCGTGGGATACTGATCCCATCAGTAAGATTCTGATTGATATTGTAAGGAACACAGACGCACGTACACACTGGCGCTCTCTTTCTCACTGTCCTATTGGCTGCCATACAGTGTGGGCAGTTGTGTTAGTCTGTATTAAATCAGTCTCACAGCTTTATGGTTGCTTTTGGGAGAAAGGGTCTTACAGTCCTAGTGTCGGGGCACAGGCACGGTGGGACAAATCCGTGAACTGGTGGTGTCCACTAGCTTTCAAAATCTGGTAGCCAAATCAATATTTTTAGTGGCCATCATTTTTAAAGACTCAAAAATCATTTTGTGGGCAGGTAACTAGTTGGCAGATAATATTCAAAATCTAGTAGTCAACCCCGTTTTTTTTAGTGATTTATTGCATCCTGGGCACAGGCACAAACCCCAGGCCCTTACCGTCACGAAGCTACGTCTTTCCTGGTTAAACGTTTAACTAACTAAATAAATAAATAAGCAGGGAGCCATCAACTCATTCTGTTCTATTTACCGTGAGGCCTGAACTGTAACCCTCCCCCCGCACCAATTATTTGTGAGTTCTAAGCTCCTTTTTTCATTTTGTTTGTACATGAGTTTAGTTTGTCATAAAAAATGTGTTAAGTAATCAAATAAACATCCATGACGCCTCATTTCCTCCCATGTGGTTACAGCTGATGAAGGCGTAATGGCCACTAATCCTTCATTTATAATTCAATTACACATTTATGAGAAGCCGCTGTGACTCCGAAGGGATTGGAATTGGAGTTTTTCTCTTTATTGACTAACTGGGCAAAATCAGTAGCCTAGCTGGTTTTAGATCCAACAAGACTTTGTGTAAAACGAAGGACTTCAAAACTGGCGTAGAAAAGTGACGTTGGCACGCTGCCCTGACATGCAAGAGGCCTGGCTCCACAACCAAAACCAGTACTTCCACTTTGGGCTAACTGAGGCCAAGTCAAGTTGTGAATGCAAAAATTTTGCCCTTGATAACCATCTCCATTTTTGACACTGACGAATACATGGAACAGTACCAGACCAAGCACTGATCTCTGCGAGACCCCACTTGTGACCTCTCTCTTGCCCGAATATTCCAAATTAATAACCACTATCTGCACCCCCTCCCCCCCAAGCCAGTTATACACCCACCTGGTTATTTTGTCTCCCACCCTATAAGGTCGTCCAACTTCTTAATCAGTCCTCTGAAGGGGGACAGAGTTGAAGGCCTTGCTGAAGTCCAGGTATAGTATGTCTGCTGCCTGGCCACTATCTGCAGCCACCATGACCCCAGTCAAAGAAGTCAGTCAGATTAGTTTCACATGACCGCCATGCCGCAAACCCATGTTGTCAGCTGTCCTGCAGCCAATTAGCCTTGAGGAATTCTACCAGCCTTTCTTTTAGAATAGTTTCCATCAGTTTGCTGACTTTTGAGGTCAAACCCCATCCCAACTGGCCTGTAATTCCCCTACTCCTCCCTGGCTCCGCTTTTATGTAGGGGCACAACATCAGCAGTTCTCCATTCTCTACATACAACTCCTGAGACAGGAAGCTGTTGTACAGGTCAGCCAATGGTGCCACGAGTACCTGTGCTAACTCCCTCAGCACCCTAGGGTGAACTTCATCTGACCCTGGAGATTTACCTTCAAGGCTAGTAACCCCTTAAGGACCCTGTCTGCACACATCCTTATTACCCCCTCCCTCCCTTTGTCCACCCGACCTGTGGTACTGGCCCCCTCCTCCTCTTTTGTAAATACTGAGCAGAAGTATTCGTTCAGTACTTCTGTCTTCCCTTCACTGTCTTCCACCCACTCCGTCCCCTGCTTTAGCTTGACAGTGCCTTCTTTCATCTGCCTTTTCTCTCTAATGTAATGAAAGAAGGCCTTGTCTCCTTCCTCGATGCCTTCCACTGTTTTTAGCTTTGCGCTTGCCTTGGCCCTCCTCACTTCCCTGCTAGCCGTTTTCAGTTATTTAAAGTAGTCAAATGTCCTTTTCCTTCTGGCTCCCCCTTAGAGCTCCTGAAAGCAGCTTGTTTCTTCCTCACTGCTGTTTCTACCTTCCCTGTGAATCAGAGAGGGTTTGTCTGTGTTTTTATAAAATCTGGAATCTGTCTTCCAGAGTCCAGGACCCTCACCTATTCTTCCACCTGTGCCTAATTATGGAAATCTCATGTCTGGAATTATGTATTTTGGCTGTGGTTTTACGTAACTGTCTCTCCTGTGATTAATGTTGTGTATCATGTTTTGTGACGTAGTTATTGACTTGCATACCTTTGAAAAAGCTCAGAGGTCTTCCGAACACAACTAGATGAAAATAAAATATATATATTTTTTTTAATAATGACCTACTTCTCTTCTACTCCCCCTACTTCAGAGTCGAGATTAGCTAGGCATTCTCAGAATTTATACTCTCATTGTTTATTTGAAAATTGGGGTGAAGTCTAGACCACGTGTTTTGGTGTTCATGTGCCCCATCTCCATGGCAAACCTTAACCACAGCACAAGTTTGTCACTGTTACTCAGCAGCTCAGCTATGCTGATGTCCATGACATTATTGCCGTTTGTCAGCACTAGGTTCAGGGTTGCCTGTCCTCTTGCTGGTTCCCTGACCCCCTGTGTTAAAAAGCCATCCTGGAATGTATTTGGGAATGACTGACTTCTACTGCTGCCAGCTTTTGGGCTGCTCCTGTCTGTCTGGTAGATTTAAGTCACCCACGACCACCACGTCTCCCTGCATTGGTGCCTTGCTGATTTTTGTTTTGGTTTGGTGGTCTATAGACCACTCCAAGTTTTCCCTTTCTCCCCATTCCTGTTTGGATCTGGAGCCATAGCACCTTTGTGCTGTCGTTTCCAATCTCCTCCCTTTTGGCTGTTCCCCTCTTCCTCACATTCAGGGCCATCCCCTTTCCACTCTGTCCTCATTCTGTCTTTTCTGTGGAATGAGAGCCCCAGGATGGTGAAGTCCCAGTTGTGGTTTGGAGATGCCTAGGTCCCTGTTACTGCCACAGAATCCAAGTGACCCTCTACCTTTGGGGATTGGCAAACCTTCATCTTGTTTCCCAGGCTCTTTGCACTGATTAAAACAACCCTTCACAATATGCATATGTCCAACCCCCAAGCTTATTACCATTGTTTTTTGTGGATGCCCTGTGTATTCAGCCACTGGCTAGATATGCCATGTACCAGGTTGGCGGGATCATTCCTAATCTTTCATCCTGTTTCCGCCCCCCTACAAAAAAAAAAAAAAAAAAAACAACTCATGCTCTAAGCTTAACCTCCCCCTACCTGCTACCTCTGCTCCCTCCTGTGCAGACTTCCTACCCCTAATGTATCATTCTGGGGGGCACTGTGCCCCCCAGGACAGCTCTGGAAAATGCCCTCCTCCATCCAGGGGACCAGATGCCCTATGTGTAAGGACAATTTATTTAGTTATTTACTATTTATTTCAAAAGTTATAAAAGGAAAGCTAGTAACGGTTCATTTCCAGATGTGTCCTAGGGTGAGGAGGGAAACTGAGAAACAGAGGGTACACTAAGACAGTAAATACAGTTAATACAAATAAGTAAGGATTATAAATAACAGTTGTGCAAGGACACACATTTTGTATAAGCAGAATACACTACAAGACAAAGTGTTAGAGGATCACATTTGCAGTCTGCAGAAGGCAGTGCTGAGTTTAGGGAGGGGACAGGAATTGGAATGGGAGGGTGGACAAGGGGACTGCACTAGTGTGGTACAGGGTGAAGGGGAGTAGGGGTTGGAGGGTGCTGGGCAGTAGCACAGGGGTCAGTACCAGGGGCAACTGCAGGAGTGAGTAATGAAGTCAAGGAGGAGAGAGGTGCGTGAGCTGTGGGAAGGGGCAGAGTGGATGGCGGGGTGGGGAAGAACCCCAACGTTTGGGGAACTGGAAGGAGAAGGCATCTTGACCAGGAGTGGATATCATTGAGGGGAGTGCGAGAGAGTGAGAGCCAGAGTTTCGAATGGGATAGGAAGTGGTAGGGGGGGCAGGTGAGGAGAAAAGCAAGATAGGAGGAGATGGAGGCGAGCCAGTATTTAGAGATAAGGAAACACAATGGGCGAGGTGTCTGGACTCAAGGGAGGGGAAGGGAAGGGAAGGAAAGGGAGGAGAACCGTAGCAGTGGTGCGTGTGGGGGACACAGTCCAGGGTACATCAGTAAAAGAGGAGATCCAGTCTGGCAAGGTGGACTTGGGAGCAGCACTGTATACTATGCCACAATAGTCGAAGATGGGGGAGTATCATCTTCAAGACTATATCTCTATGGGCAGGAGGTGGGATACTCCCTTTATACCTGTAAAGTGCACCAAGTTTGGGGTGAAGCCTCTGGTGGCTGGCATCCATGTGTGCAGAGAAATCAAGGTGGATGTCTAGCCAGATCCCAAGGTACTTAAATGAGGAGACAGCCTCAATCGCTGCACCATCATGGGTATGGAAGGATGGGCAGGGGAGTAAGCCTAGCGAACCTCAGTCAAGTGCTGAAGGTCATAGAGACTGTTTTGTTGGTGTTGAGGGACGGCTGGTTGACCAGGAACCAGTGCTGGATGTTGTTAAAGGTAATTTGGAGCCTGGTAGGTCACGCAGAGGACCCGGAAGCAAAGAGTAGCATGTTATCTGCGTACATATGGATGGATGTAGAGAAGTAGGCAGCAGAGAGGTCATTCAAGAAGAGATGGGGAAGAGCATAGGGCCAAGGACAGCCCCTTGGGGCATGCCTGCGCTGAGAGGGAGTTGCTGTTCTGCTGAGTGCAGGAAGCTCCTACTGCCGAGTTGGAGGGCAAGCTGGCTAGGGAGCCCCTGGTCCTGCGGCTCACAGCTCCTGTGAGGAAGATGGTAGCTGTCTGGATGAAGTGGCATATGGGCTGCTGTGGTGCAGTACAGTGGTGCAGCGTCTTGTTGCTGAGGACATGGCGCTCTTGTTTAAAAGGCTAAAATCCTGCCCTTAGGAGGTCACTCTGCAACCCGATTGGTTGCTGTTCTGTTGAGTGGCAGCAGCTCCTGTTGACGGGTTGGAGGGCAGGTTGGGCGAGCTGGCTGGGGAGCGCCTGGTCTTCTGGTCCACAACTCCCGTGAGGAAGATGGGGGCTCTCTGGACAGAGCCTTGAATGGGCTGCTGTAGCACAGTTTAGTGGAGCAGTGTCTTGTAGCTCTGATAATGGCGCTGAAGTCTCACCCGTAGGAGGTCACTCCACAACCCAGTTGGTTGCTTAACTGCTGGTGTGAAGCTCCTGCTGCCAGGTTGGAGAAGTGCGTTCTTGTGACTGGCTGCAGGGAGCCCCTGGTCCTGTGGCCCACGCACTCTATAAAGAAGATGCAGGTTGTCAAGACGAAGCCGCGAACGGGCTGCTGTAGCACAGTGCAGTTATTTCCAGTCGGGGATCTAAGAAGGATTAAGGGGGAAACTTGGAGGGGGGGCTGTCTGTGACCCTTCCAGAAGTACTGCCAGGACCTGTTGCTGGACTGATGGGGTACTGTGAATTGTCTTTACCCGTGAGCTGCGGGAGCCCTTTCCTAGATGGTTTTCTCATTTGTGGTTCTCTTCTGCTAGCGTGCATGTGGTGTATAAGAACATCAGTCCCTACCTATTTAAATCTCATGAGAATTACTCTAATCACAGTCACCCAACTAAGTGGGGCTCCTCGCTCTCTGATCTCTCATTCCAGTGTTAGTGGTTTAGTAAGTTCCACTCTCACCTTTGGAGCCGGAAGGTCATAGGTTCTAGTCCCACACCAGGAACTTGGGCTGACGCTCAGCACTTAACACTACAGTGCAGCACTGGGGGATGCTGCACTGCTGAAAGTGGCATCCTTTGGATGAGACCATCAACAGAGGCCTCTTCTGCTCATCTTTGGTGGCTTTCCAGGTGGAATTTAAAGGTTCCATGGCACTTATTAGAAGACTAGGAGATTTTCCCAGGTGTCCTGCTCAACATTCTCCCTGTCAGTAAAAAAAGAGTTGATGTAACCCCCACCCCAGGACACACCTGGAAACATGCTGTCACAGCTCAGTATGCCTTTCCTGGTCAAACACTGCAAATAAATGGGGCAGGTCTGATGTCATCCCATCAAGGGACGTACCTGGAAGCAAGCTGTCACAGGCAAGTGTGCCTTTCCTGGTCAAACACTACAAATAAATAAAATGGGTCTCATGTAACCCCTTCAAAGGACACATCTGGAAATAAGCTGTCACAGCTAAGTGTAACTCTCCTAGTCAAAAATAAATAAAAAGGTCTCTTGTAAACCACCCTCCCCCCCCGGACACAGCTGGAAACAAGCTGTGAGCTCAGTGTGCCATTCCTGGTGAAACATTACAAATAAATAAAACAGCTCTATGAAAAACGCACTCCCCAGGGCACACCTGCAAGCAAGCTGTGGCAGTTCAGTGTGCCTGTCCTGGTCAAACATTACAAACAAAACAGGTCCCATGTAATACGCCCCCTCTCCCCCCATGACACACATGGAAATAAGCCGTCACAGCTGACTGTGCCTTTCCTGATCAGACATTACTAATAAATAAAACTAAGTTCATGCCTGTACCCATACCTGCATCCACTGCTTTTCTTTTACCGTGCCTGTAAGCCATGCCTGTATTCACTGCCTTTCTTTTACCATGCCTGTATCCACTATTTTTCTTTATTGTAACCACCTCATGATGTAACTCACAATGCCTCAAATGTTCCTTATGTCCTTGTTCATTCTTATAACTTGTATTGTTATCCCGGGTCGCCCCTGAAAAAGGGACCTTCGGGGCTCAGTGGGCCTACCCGGTCACCAAAGTTTAATAAATAAATAATGTAACCTTTCCCAAGGACACATCAAGAAGAAAGCTGTCACCTCTCGTTGTGCCTTTTCTTGTTAAACATTACAGAGAGAGAGGGACAGGGAGGGAGGGAGAGGGAGAGAGATGGATGGATGGATAGAGAGAGAGAGAGATGGATGGATAAAGATAGAAGGAGAGTCACCGGCCCGCTGGCACTGAGGCGCAGGACACCACACCTCACTCTGTGCCGGCAACCCGGGTTCGGGAGCGAGCTCAGGTCATCGGGGGGCAGGACTGAGCAGTCGTCCAGCAAGCTCTCCATTCCCGGAGTGGGATTTGTGACTGGGTGCTCCTTCAGCCAGATCCACTCAGGACAGGGCCAAAGGAGGAGGCGAATGCCTGCATGGGTGCATGCAACTTGACGGGTTGGTGTCATTGCATGTCCTCCCTCCTTAGGGGGGAACGAGCAAAAAAAAAAAAGAAACATCCCCACTGGAGCGTGCAGCAGGATGCCCTCGAAGACCACGCTCTCCCCACCCGAACAAAGTGGGGGGCAGGGGCTATGGGTAATCTTAGTCTCTCCCCCCACCGTCCCACTCCGGGGGCCTCCATGAGGAGTAAGTCATGGTCTTCCCGTCTAGTGGCCATGGCAGAGGCCACTGCAGGCTTGGAGAGGGGTCCACGGACGGGCTGATAGAGGGTCAGGTGTTCTCCCGCCACTCCGAGGCGAATAAACAGAATTGGAAAGCAAAAAAGATAGAGGGTTGGATGGATAATACAAAATAACATTGCCCACAAAAATGGCAGTACTATTTCTGGCCTGACAAAGGCTAGCTATGGTGGACATCGGGCATTCTGCTGTAGGATCTGTTGGTTTAACTCCTAAGAATAAGAACGAGCTATGGCTTCATTTGTTTAATATTTTTTGGGTGGTCTCTTTCTTTAGGTTGACCCCAGCAGTGAGATCATAACCCTTGCCCAGGGAGGCTGTCCCTGGAAGGAACATCTCCTTAACCTGGAGAAGGAGCTCAATGTGGAGAAACCCATCAAATTTGTACTGTACACGGACCAGAACGGCCAGTGGCGGGTACAGTGTGTTCCCGCGGCACTCGGTACCTTCCAGAACCGGTAAGAATAGAATACAACTTTTTTTTGTTTTCATTGCAGCAATAACTTGAAATTCTGAAAGTAAAACTGACTGAGACCCCCTGCTGGGATGGGGCTGTTTCAGTTCCCACAGACAGCACACTCCTGTGCTAGTGCATCCGGGCTATAATGACCATGAGCTGCCCCCCCCATTGGGCAGTATGGAATCTGCTTTCAGGGTGCTGCATGATTTGGTGACTTGCTAAAACCAGACACTAAGTGCCTTCTGACTGTTTATAGTGGTGGTTTGGTTGCAGTGTAAGAAGCGCACAGCACTGTGCAAAAAGAGTCTGCCCCTTGAACTACCGTAGTGTGGGGATGCTGTACTGTCAGACTGTGTTGTCCTTCAGATGAGTTATTAAACTGAGGTCTTGTCTGCACATCTTGGGCTGTGTCCTGGTGTGTGTTTAGGTGGAAGGCAAAGAACCCATGGTAACGTTTCTAGCAAGAGGTGGTAATCTTCCCCCGGTGTCTCAGACAGTATTACCAGTTCAGGTTGATACACATTTACCAGTCTGTCGTCGTTTATGAAGCATGTTGGGATGCAGTATGTTTGAAAAGCACTGTGTGAATGCAAATTATTCATCTTCTTTGTGAATGTGCTGAAACATTTTGGATAACATTCTGCTTTAGTTTTTTTAACTCTTACCTACAGTGTTTTCTGCCCATAGTAAAGACATTGAGCAGAGGTACTGCAGTAGAAACCAAATGCCACCAGAGAGAAGGATGTTTTCATGCAGTCATATACATACGCCATCTCCCCCACACACAAACACACACACACACACTCGCACATGTGAGCAAGTGCCTGGAACCACATCATAGATTTTTGTTTATACTTTTGAATTAGGTTGTTTTTTTTACATTATACATTTTTATTGAGTTTTAGTTGTAGGAGCAAACAAGGAAACAAACTGATGCCTGTTACGACTTGCTTATCTGCAGTCTTAAAAATATAACATTTCCGTAAATCTTGATATCACTAATACATATTGCTCTGTATATTGAAAACCAAGCTCGAGCTCAGCGTTCTATGCATTTGCATAGGGTTTAACTCTGAACTCTCCAGGGCAGCTGAGCCGGTCGGTCATACTGCATATTGTCAGAATACAGCAAGACTTCATATTGTTTGAAGGACGCCTAGCATGTCCTAGATGACCCTGTGCTAAAGCTGTTGTCCCTACGGAGCGTCCGTGAGTCAGGGTAAGAACAGCCGAAAACACCTCCGGTGGCAGAATGCCGCCCGACGAATTCTTGCTGACCCCACACCACCTACTGGGCTCTGAGGACCATTGAACTAAGCATGACATTGGAGGGGGTTTGAGGGGGTTCCCCGACAGCCCCACCACAGTGGGCAGTATGGGGGTCCCGAAAGTAAGTCCCAGAGATGACGGGTGATGTGGTTGGGGGATTGCGAGGGCTGAAGGCGGCTGCCCATAGAACGCTGGGAGAAGGAAACACTGTAGTGGCACAATTGAGGAGATGGCTTGAATAACCGAAGGATAAAAAGCAGTGTGTCCGCCAAGCAGAGAACTACATGGTTTACACCCCCACTTCTGCCAACCATCAGATTTCTGTTGATCATTCACCTCTGCTTTTTGCTTGTCGTACAGCATTGTTATGATTGTAGTTGGCTTCCTGCACTGTTGGGTCTTTGTTACTTTTGTCCTGCGCTTTCTCCAGACCCTGGTCTCTTCTCAGCTCTTAGTTTGCATCATGGCTTCTTGCTGGAAACTTTTTTTTTTTACCTTTCTCTTTTTACCCCTTTCTCTGCTCTGCGCCCGGTTCCCCTCTCGGAACACCTAAGCACCTCACGCCATTCGAGGACCAGGTAGTCTGCTCCTAAGGTACGTTGCTCCACTTACCTGTAGAGCCCCCGGATGACCCCCCAACCTCCCCCAAATCTTGATCACGGAGCGCGCACTGTGGAGTCTGCCTCCGGTTCCTCTTGTGGTCGTGATGCCGTGGGTTCGTCACCTGGAATGAGCACAGAGTATTTTTTCCTTGTTCTGTGGTTCACCCCCTCCGATGTCAGCATGCAGGGAGGACCAGTGAGGCAGATGCATGCTGAGACGTGCATCCTCTCCGATCCTGGGCTAATGTCGGCTCCTCCCTGCATTGCCTGCTTCCCCTTCCACACCAGCACTGGTCGTGGTCACCCAAACGGTGGCGGTATAGCGGTGGGGCAAGCTACCCACCCCTCTCCAGAGAAGGAGAGCAAGCTGTCGGGTGCTCATTCCTTCTCCCCCCCGGCGACCCGAATCCGTCTCTGAACCCAGGTTGCCGGTGTGGCATCCAGCGCCTCAACCCTCAGCTCCACCGGGCTGGCTTCGCAGGAAACTGTAACGCCTGTCGGGCCTGTAAGAAAATGTCACCAAATGGCAGATGCCCACAGTGCAAGGACTGTTTAGGCACAGTGCTTATATTAGAGAAAAATGGTGAAACTGCCCAACCCCCGGCTGAGGAACAAAGTAGGAGAATCCCTGCAAGGAATTCTGCTTGGAGGAAGCAGTACAAAAACTCACTCTGGGGGTGGGTGGCTGGAGCAGTGGAGCTTATTAAAAGTCAGATTATTTTTCCCAGTACCCTTATTCCTCCCCCCAAATAAATGTGTAACGCCCATTCTTGGTCTTCACTGTCAAATGTTTTAAATTATTTTCACCCCAGTTATCTCCCCTTGTTCGACCTGTCCCCCTCCCAAGATGATGGATGTCACCATGTCGCGAAGGGTAGAGAGGGGGGCAGGAGTGTGCCAGGCTTCATGCTGCAGGCCAAGGAATATTATTCCCTTTTGTCCCTCCCCTGCAGACGCCCTTCGGCTCCATCTGCACTTCCACCTGTGGTCACCTAGGTGGCAGACACTGGCTTCAGCACTCCCCAGAGAAGGAGAGCGTCCTCTGGTGTGCTCCATCCCCCCATTCATCCAAGCTTGGGGCATGATCCTGGGCAGCCAGCATCACAAGCCACAGCTGTGCCACTGCGTTATCTCCCAAATGTTTGCCCTCCTGTACTTACGTATTTAAAATCAGTTGAATGAAGAGCAGGAGCCAGTCTGTTTTGTCATTCTTAATCATTTCTGTCACGGACTGATGTATCAGTCCAGAATTCCAGTACGTTCTCATTCTGTCAGCAGTGTAAGTGTTAATTGCTTTGCTGTAATGGGCTAACATAGAAGTTGTCGGCAAATAAGGATCACTTGGTCCACCTAATCTGCCCCATTTTCCCTGCCTACAGTACCACCGCAGACCCTACTCAATCTCCCCTCTGTTAGTTAGTTAGTTAAAACCTTTATTTTTAAACAGGAATTCAGATGGAAAAATTCACATCATTAGGACAAAGTCCTATTTTCAAGATGGTCCTGTATAATTACATAATTCATAAATTATAACAATACATACACAATATACATAAACCAATCATTCAAAATATAAAACGCAAAAACACCTAAACAATCATCTATAACAATCACAATGTACTTTTAGTTCAGACATCAGACTTCTTAAATACCTTCAAATCATTAATCTGATTACAATATACAGGTTTCAAAACCCCCATAAATGATTAACAATAACCAAAAATCTAAGAGTACTATATCTGTTTATGGACCTTGGAAGTACATAACCCTTAAATTTATGTCTCTCAAATTATATACACATTTTCTTGGTTCTAATTTATCATAAAGGCTTTCAGGCTGTTGGAATTTTATTACCTTAAAATTTGTATTAACCAAGAAAACTTATGCTATTTTCTGTGTGACCATCCCAATTCACTAAGCACTTGACAATGGTGTGCTCTATAATCCTTTGTATTATAAATCTGGCCATCTTATAATATAATTGATCAACCTTAATTAAACACCTTTTGCTGCAAAACCATATATGTGATTTCCATATTCCAAAATTGGAAGAAGGAATTGATTTATAATTTGTTCCGCATTAATCTATTCAAGCAGAAACCAGAGCCTAAAAGCTCCCAACCTTTTATTTACTTTAGATATAGTCTCTGTTATATGATGGTCAAATTTCAATGATGAATCTATCCAGACACCCAAATATTTATATACTGTAACCTGTTCTAACATTTCATCACTTATGGTTTTATATTAATCCTTGTATTTCCAGAACTTAAAGGGACTTGCCTACTTCCAAAACCATAAACTTAGTTTTCTTGCTGTTAAGTATTAAGCCAGATTTAGTTAACCAATTTGATAATCCAGTAAAATCATTTTGTAAATTTTTTTGCATTTCACCTATTGAATGACCACTAGAAATCAACAAAGTATCATCTGCAAAAAGGTTTATCCTAGAGTGTTCTATACATTTTGTAACCTTATTAATATAAATCAAAAACAATATAGGGCCTAAAATAGATCCCTGAGGTACTCCTCGTTGCACATTTAATTTGTTTGATAACACTCCATTAATACAGACCTGTTGAGTTCTTTTTAATAAATAAGATTTAAACCAATTTCCTGTCTCTTTAATCACACCAAATTCTGCCAAACGACTAACCATCAGGTCATGATTAACTGTCGAAGGCCTTAGATAAATCCATGAACACCGCTCCCACCGATTGGCCCCCCTCTAATTTGGATGCAATAGCATCAACCACATCGCTTTGCACCCCCCATGCCTCATTTTTAAGATCCCTTTGTGTCTATCCCATGCTTTCTTGAATCCTGTAACCGTTTTTAACCCCATCACCTCCGCTGGGGGGCTGTTCCAAGCATCAACCACCATTTTCGTGAAGAAGTACTTCCTCACATTTCCTCTCGGCCTCCCCCAGGGCTCTCCTTGATGATTCAGTACTCTGAATGCAGCTTGTTACCAACTGGCCAGATTTTAGCTGAACAAATAGGTGCAGTACATACGCACAGTAGTAATGGTCAGCTCCAGGGACGGAGTCCTTCAATAATCAGTCACGTCCAACTGTGTTTCCGCTCCCCTGCTAATCTCTCCATCAGCAAGGTCTCAGCTGTTCTTGACAGCACTGTGAAGGGCCATTATTGAACAGAGACCTTCATCTCTGCTCATTTAAATCTCTGCATTCTCATTTTTAACACCAGCTGCATTTCCTGAGCTATTAAGGCTTCGGGTAGAACGGCACATGATGATCAGATGCAGTTCCACTGATTTTGTACATTGTCTGTATTTTCACTCCTCTGTTTGTTTCTTAGTACTAATTTGCATGAGAACATGTCCTTTGTCCCTCCGACTTTGCCTGCTGCTGCTTGTATACACCTGTGTGACATACCCAGTATGAACCACTCTTCTGTCCACTATCTGAACACAGCTGAGTTGAACTGTCAATGTCATCTACTTGCGTTATCCTGGAATCTAAGTTCAGAGCAGCAGTTCTAACCAGTAGAAACAAGCATTTGTCAATGCCGAATGTTCGCCACTGGTATTACTGTTGCACCGAGTATTGTTGTCTACAGTTTTACATGCATTGGTTACAGGAAAACTGAGCAAATACATGTTCCATCGAAAAACACAGGATCACCACCCTAGAGTGATGCAGGGAAAATGCCTACTCTGCGAGTCATACAAATACACTGGTAAATTATTTAATCCACCTTTAAAAATTGATGCTTTCAAGCCAGCCTGGTGGCTCTGAGGGCTGAGGCGCTGGTCGTCTTACCTTGTGCCATGCCAGCGACCCAAGTTCGGGAACGAGCTCGGGCACCAGGGTTTGCAGGGGAGATGGAGGATTGCACATCTGACGGACTGTTCTACTCTTTCTGGGGAGGAATGCAGGGTTTGCCTGGTATAGTAGCAGCCCCCGGTGGAGACTGGAGGCACTACTCAAGCTTAGGGCCAAAGTAGAGGGAGGAGAGCGGTGGATATCAGCGGAATGACGTCATTACACTGCCGCACTCCAGGGACACATGAGCATGAACCCCCCCCCCCCAGCTTACATCCCACCGCCAGCCTGTCACTCCAGAGGACTCCATGGCCGACCTGTCACCCAGGTAAGACCTCTCTAATTGCAGATAAGCCAGCAAGGGAGGGGGGAGCTAGGCCTGCCTGGGTGGTCAGGGGAGTTCATCTGGAGATGAGAGGTTCAGGCAGGGAGTGGTAGCCTCGTTGAGCGAGCACCCCAGAAGGATGCCGGGCTTCAGTGGGAGCAAAAATAGAAGTTACAAAAAAAAAAAGTTGATGCTTTCAGCAGTTCAGTATTTTCCCAGTGTCTTCAGTCTCTTCAGTAACTCAATTGGTAAAAAATGCAGAAGCCAGCAATGGATGCCTCTGATTGGTCAGACTTTGAAGTCAGACAGCTGCTTAGAAATTATACAGAACTCATAGAAGTCTAGCTAACCAAGAGACTAACATGAAGATGGGGGGTCACTAGGAGTGAGCACAACAGCCGGCTCGCCGGCGCAGAGGCAGTGTGTCTGTCTGCAACACCGACGACCTGGGTTCGGAAACTGACTCGGGACGTCGGAGGGCCGGTGGTGGGGAGAAGGATTAAGCGTCTTTGGTACTGCTCTCCTTCTCCGGGGGGAAGGGGGTAGTGTGTTCGGCACATCACGGACCCCTGGCGGAGGCTGGGGGATCAATGTGCCGGCACTGTTATCTGTGGGGGTGGGGTGGACGTGGGCCATCATTGCACGTCCCCGCCCCCAGGTACAGCCGTACACAAAATTCTGGCCCCAAGCATGAAACTCCACTCCACCGCCGCCCACAGTGTCCTCTGGGTAGGGTCCCATTCCTGTGGCCCCACCCTGGGGGGTAAGCCAGGGCACGTTATCATGAACCATGGGGAGGGGGCACCTGCCCAGTGGTCCCGCCCAGGGGTGTGATACTGGGTATGGGGCGGTAAGTGGGAGCTGAGCTCCCTTTGAGGAGTGGGAGAGCCGGTCCAAAAAAAAAAAAATGAGCACCACTGCTCCTGATTGGTAGAAAATGCCAGGAGGCAGAAACAGATGCTGCTGACTAGTTGGACTCGCAAGTCTGACTGCTTACTAGAAAATCCTACTAGACTCCTGAAAGTCTAGCGGGGTCACAGCAGTAGGAAGACTTGGGGCAGTTTTGGTCTACCATGATGTAAATTCTGCTACTCCTTGTCCTCCACGCTACATCAGCAGCAGGTGCACATGTGTGTAATAGTTTGTGGCGTGTCAGCTGAGCTTGCTCCAACCAGTCCAGATTTTAAAAAAAATTGAATGGATTTTGTACTTTTACATGATATGTTCTGTGGGTCGGTGGCACGGATGGTGCATATGTAAGGAATGGTCAGAAGAAACATCATCAGACTCGGCTGGGAATTAATTTATTCATTAAAGGGACAGTGTCTGACCTGTAACCATTAAAACTGATCTTGCCTTGCTTAAGCCCTTTGCTGCCTATGAAGGTCCTTCTGCAATTTCCATTCATCTTTGCCTCAGTTTGTGGACTTTTTCATATTTATTTCTCATTATCTTTATTTGTGTGCACTGCAGTTGTAAGAGTCTGCTCGAGTTTCTGACTACAGTGTCAGCTCGTGCGTGCGCTCCTTGCTCATTCATTTTAGTCGTGCATGCATGATCGTGGATCTGCACACACTCCGGACTCTGACTTCATTCTATAAGTAGACACGCGTGACTCTCACAGGTGCTCATACCACACAATACTGATTCTACTACTGCTGCCAGCTATTCCTGTTTCATTCATTGTCTGTGTGCTGCTGACCTGTTTTATATAGCCATAACCCAGATAAGGGGTCACGGTGCTTAGAGGGCTGGTACACCGTCCCCTACACAGTGAGTAAAACTCTGTTGACACTGGGACAACGGTTGGAGCATTTTACCGTGAAGAGAGGGGTGTAAAAAATTCCTGCTTCAATCAGAGTTAGACAAGTTGTCATTTTTGCAATCCTAAGGTGCAGCAAAATGCAAGCTTTTTATTTTTTCATTTTTATTGTCTTTATTGCCTTTGCCTGCATAGCACCCCTCTCAGCCCCCCAACTCCGTCACCCGTATCACGGGACTTACTATGCAGATTCCTTTGGTTGCCAGATGCAGAGCTTACGGAGGGTTGATCGTCATCCGCAGCCAGGGGAATTTTCCTCTTTTTTCACCCTTGACCCCAGTGCTATGGTGCACATGCCTTGCGTGCGTGGAGGCACACAAGTGTCCGAAGAAGTCCTGCAGCACCCTCCCTTCCATGGCGCTCTGCAGACCCGCACTATCCTCAGGCCTCCGCCTGGGGGGCAGTCATTCAGCGGTAGCGCCATCCCTCCCTCCCCGGGAGAGGAGGCAGTCCTACAGATGCTCAATCCTCTCCTCCCCAGCCGACCCTGGTAGCCCCTCGCACATGAACGGGTTGCCGGCATGGCAGGAGGTAAGGCACGGATGCCGCAGCCCTCCACACCACTGAGCCGGCACCAGCGAAATGCAGTTTGTTATTTGTGAAAAGTATTTGCTAATACCTTACACTGTCAAAAATGTGGGTACTCGAACCCAGGGATTTCAGTTTCATTGGAAGCAGACACTGACCACACAGAAAGTTTTGTGTCATTTTTAGCAACTCCCTCTGCCTAGCTCTTCCAGCACATTGTATTCCAGCGTATTGTTTCAAACAACATGAAGTCTTGCTGTATTCTGACTATTCCAGTTAGCTCCAGCACTTGAACTGCCCGTGCTTTGAAACCAAACTGTCAGATTCTTTACTCCGCCTCACTGAACAGTCGCTCCGGAGATTTCTCCTTCTGCTCGGTTCAAAGTCGGTTAAAGTTGTCGGTTTTATTCAGATTTATTTTCTGCATTGTCGGTTCAGGGCTCTGTCCGCGGTACAGTAAGTACTTTAGGTAGTATCTCTGTATCTTATTGTGGAAATTGAAAAATTGTATTTCTCGATTGGTTCGGCTGAACCGATCCATTAGTCTAAATCCTTTTTGCTATCTTTTAGTGTGTGGTTACCACTCCTTATCATTTTTTTTCCAATACCTGTAACACGGTTAGAAACCAATAAGGGAGTCTTGCCTGGCGGTTGCCATATAAAGGGTAAGTTTTGTTAGGTTGGCCATGTCTGAGAAACCCAAGGAAAAAAACGGACCCACTGGGTTTCAACACTGTAGTGAGGTCTTTGCTAAGGCTGATCCCCACACCACCTGTGTTTACTGTCTGGGGTTTGACCACCTCGATTCAGACTGCCAAATTTGTAAGAATTTCCCTAAGTCTACCCTGGAAAAAAGGTTAGGTAGACTTAGGGATAAGGAGGCAGAGAAATCCGCTGATCTGGAAGGCCAGCCCGGTTTGGTTTCCACCGAACCAGAAAGAGTGCCCTCTGACCAGGGCAATACTTCAGGCAAGAAGAGAGCCGATCCTGAGGGATTGGTCCCTACAAAAAGAAAACACAAAGAAAAATCGACCAGTTCGGATCCAGAGGTTCATGTTCTGACCACCGAAGAAATGGCCAGAGCGATTCGGATTGTTGAATTGCTTTGTCCGGTTCCAACCGATCCAACGCCTTTTGGCAGGGGTTCGGTTCGGTCGGTTACCCCAGTTCAAGATCATACCCCTGAAGATTTTTATGAACCGGATTTTGAAGAGGAGGGGGATTTTGAAGAGGACGATGATGATGAAAGTCTGGATGTGCCTGTGGAACTGGAAATCTCCCCAGACAGACCACCTGGTGTTTCTCCTCCTAGGCTCTGAGTCCCCTCCCCACTATCTGTTTTACAGAAAGGTGGCTGAAACCCTCCATCTTCCTATGGAGGAGGCTGTGGAGGATCAAGAGGAGCCTGATTTTGTTGAAATGATGGGCATCCCGGAGTCCAAGAGACTGTCTATTCTCCTTCATAAGTCCTTTGGGAAGCAGACACAAAAAATCCTAAAGTCTCCTAATTCTGTACCTCCTGTTGACAGAAGGATGGACAAGAGGTATACTTTATCAGGCTCAGATATGGAGTTTTCTACCAGCAGTGCAGCCATGTTGGGGTAGTGTAGGCTGCTGCCTGTGACAAGGCAAATATTCCCTTGGCTTCACACCCCCCAGACAAAGACTCCAGGAAGATCGATGCCATGGCAAAGAAACAGTACATGGCATCCTCCTTGGGACTCAAGCAGGCTAACTATATGACCTATGCAGCCAGGTACCAGAAGTCCAGGTGGGACACTGTTCTGGCACTGGCTAAACAGGCCTCCCCCCAGCTAGCCAAGGAGCTGGAGGCGGTGGCTGCAGATGGGATTGAGGCATCTAAGGTTCAGTTTCATGCTGCTGTGGACTCTAATGATGTGTCATCAAGAGTCATGACTACATCTGTGGCTCTTCGGAGAATGGCTTGGCTCAGATGTACTAGCCTCTTGCAGGACACCCAGGCTAAGGCTATGGATTTTCCTGTAAGGGGTAATTCTCTGTTTGGGGAGCAGACGGAGAATTACATGAAGAAAATGGATGAGTACAGGACCACTTATAGGAGTGCACAGGCCAAGGAGAGGCAGGCAACTCCTAAAAGGCAGCAAGCTAGGTGCAGGGGCAGGCCTTTTCACAGGCCTTTCTACCAAGCACAGGCCTATTCTCCCTTTTCTCAGAGGGGGTTCTTTAGAGGGAAAGGCAGAAGGGGGATGAGCAGGGCTGCATCCACTCCTCAGCCTAAGGCTCCTGCCAAGCAGACACCCTGATGTGTCAGCCCGGGTCGACTCCCCCATCCCTGTAGGGGGCAGGCTGGCTTACTTTGTCCAGGATTGGATGTATGTTACCTCAGACAGGTGGGTCCTGGAGGTAGTAAGCCAGGGACTGGTTCTCAGTTTCAAAAACATTTCTGAAAATGAGAGCCAGATCTTTTCCACCTGCAGACATCTCAGAAACCCTTGCTCTGGAAGCAGAGGTTTCGTCTCTCCTGGCCTTAAGGGCCATAGAGAGAGTTCCTACTCTACACAGGGGCAAAGGTCTGTACTCCAGGTACTTCCTTACCCCAAAAAAGACAGGGGAGTGGCGACCCATCCTAGACTTAAGATACCTGAACAAACATCTTTTAAAGCCAAAATTCAAAATGGTGACTCTAGAACAATTCTTCCCTCTCTAAGGCCAGGGGACTGGCTAGCCCTCCCTGGACCTCAAAGATGCCTACTTTCACATTCCCATCAGGTGCTCCCACAGAAAGTATCTCAGGTTCGAATTGCCCTCAGGCCATTATCAGTTCAAAGCAATGCCCTTTGGTCTAACATCAGCTCCAAAGGGTATTCACAAAGTGCCTAGCAGTAGTAGTGTCCTTTTTAAGAAGGAAAAGGATTTCCATTTTTCCATATCTGGACGACTGGCTCATTGTGGGTCAGTCCACAGACCAAGTCAAGTCAGATCTGCAAGTGACCCAGCAAGTGCTCACTTCCCTGGGATTTCTTCTCAATCTTCCCAAGTCAGTTCTCGAGCCTGTACAGCTTCTCACCTTTATAGGAGCAGAGCTGGATACTGTCAAAGCAAGAGCTTTCCTTCCTCTGGAAAGGGCAACAGCCATTACACAGCCGGCTTCTTCCTTCCGCTTTCTGGTTTCTCGACCAGCAAGGCATTTCCTTCAGCTTTTGGGCCACTTGGCAGCTTCCACAGCAGTGGTCCAAGGGGCCAGGTTTCAGATGAGGGACATTCAGTCCATCTGAGGGCCTTTTGGTCCCAAAGGAAACATCCTCTTACCAAACTAGTTCCGGTTACTCAGACTCTGATCCAGGCCTTTCAATGGTGGCAGGATCCGGACAGTTTAAGGTAAGGAGTTCCATTTTTCACTCAGACTCACTCTGTGGTCCTTACCCCAGATGCTTCCCTGTTGGGGTGGGGAGCCCATCTGGGGGCTCTCACAGCCTGGGGACTGTGGTCCCCTCAGGAATCCCTCCTTCATATCAGTCTCCTGGAGCTCAGGGCAGTTTTTCCTGGCCCTGCAAGTTTTCTCTGTCAGTGCAGAACAAGGTGGTTCAGGTCAGGACAGACAGCACCACCACCATGTGGTATATCAACAAGCAGGGAGGCACTCGGTCCACGGCCTTGTGCATGGAAGCCATGAAATTGTGGTCCCTGGCTTATTCTCTACAGACCTCCCTGGTAGCAGTCCACTTTCCAGGGAAGGACAGTGTGCTAGCAGATGCACTGAGCAGGATCTCCCAAGGCCATCACGAATGGTCCCTGGACTCTCTGGTGTTGAAAGTCATCTTTTCAAGGTGGGGCACTCCAGAGACAGATATCTTTGCAGTCCCAGACAATCACCAACTTCCTCTGTTTTGTTGCAGACCCCCAGTCTTGGGCTCAGTCCCTCTGGATGCTCTGATTTTGAACTGGGAAGGGAAATTTCTTTATGCCTCCCCCCTCCCTTTCCTCTACTCTTCAAAGTTCTGGTCAAGATAAGGTCACAACCTTGCAAAGTGATTCTGATTGCTCCGGACTAGGCCAGGCAGCCTTGGTACCCCCTGTTGCTGTCCCTAGCAGTCCATCTTCCCCTGTCTCTTCCCAGGAATTACAACCTGTTAACCTTCTCTCAGGGGAGGATTTGGTACCCCAATCTTCAGTCCCTCAATCTCAAGGCATGGCTCTTGAAGAATTAGAATATGCAGACTTGCATCTGTCCCAAGGGGTTCTGGATATTCTCAAAGCTTCTCTAAAGCCTGCCACCCGAAAAACTTATAACTCCAAATGGAAGCAATTCAGCATTTGTTGTTCCAGGAGTCGCATATCCCCAGACACTGCTGATTTGTCTACAGTCCTGGATTATATGGTTCATCTTAATGGCCTAGGTCTCAGACCAGCTACTCTCAGAGTACATTTGTCGGCTGTTTCTGCTTTTCTGTCAGTGGGAAAGCCTTCTTCACTGTCGTCTCACCCTGTATTCTGTACATATTTTAAGGGATTGCGTCATACCAATCCCCCCTTTAGAGATCCTGCTCCTACCTGGGATTTGAATGCTTGCATTGCCCAGCTTATGCTACCTCCTTATGAGGTGATTTGCATATGCAGCCCATGATGCTTTGCATTATGTGGGCATGTGTGATTTTGTACTCCTTTTGAGCCTATGTCCTCAGCAGAGCTTAAGTACTTGACTTGGAAAACTGTGTTTTTGGTAGCTATTACCTCTGCCAGACGTATCAGTGAATTGCACGCTCTGTCAGTAGAGCCTGACTTTATTTCATTCCATAAAGATAAAGTAGTCCTTAGAACCAATAGGAGGTTCTTACCCAAAGTGGATTCAGATTTCCATTTAAACCAGTCTATGTCTCTTCCTGTATTCTTCACTGATCACTCTTCCTCAGGAGAGAGAAGGTTACACAGTTTAGGTGTTAAGAGCCCTCAGCTACTACATAGAACGTACAAAGGGCCACAGGTTTGACTCCCTCCAGTTGTTCCTCACTTATGGGGAAGTAGGTAAGGGCAAACCTGCCACCAAGAGAACTACTGCCAGGTGGATTGTATCCTGTATACAATTCTACTATGAGAAACTAGTAAAAATTCCACCCTCAGGCCTGAGTGCTCATTCCACTAGAGGTACAGCTACTTCTCTGGCTGCTGCCAGGGATATTCCTTTGCTAGAAATTTGCCAAGCAGCCACCTGGAAAACAGTCCATACCTTCACCAAGCATTACTCTCTGGATATCCAGGCTAGGAGTAATGCTCGGTTTGGCACAGTGGTACTTCAGAGCCTATTCCCAGAAGTAGGTTCTGTCCCTCCTCCATGGAGGTACTGCTTGATAGTCTGTAATAGTCAGAATACAGCAAGACTTTATGTTGTTTGAAGAAAAAATTATTCACCTTAGTAATTATGTTTCTTCTAATAGAGTCTTACTGTATTCTGACCTCCCTCCCTGCCTCCCCTCTCAGAACCTGTTTTTTGGGAAGTGGGTGGGCAGGTGCAGTGTTGCACCCCAGGGGTGTCTTCAGCACACTTTCTTTTGATGTGTGTGCTTTGTGTTTATTAAGTAGTAATCTTTTCATGCTTTACGGCCTGGTTTTTGTTTTTTTGGGTTTCCTGACTTGAGTCTTCTTTTGGGAATCTAAAAACTTTTTTGTTGCCAGTAGACTAGTAGAAATGTTACAGTTTCCACAAAAAAAGGTCAGTGAGTTTTAGCTTGTAAGAATATGACGGTTTGGTTTCAAAGCACTGCAGACAGAGTCTTCAACCGAGCTCAACGTTCTGTGCCCTGCATAGAAATTTAACCCTCTACCCTCCAGGGCAGTTCAAGTGCTGGAGCTAACTGCAATAGTCAGAATACAGCAAGACTCCATTAGAAGAAACTTAATTACTAAGGTGAGTAATTTTTTCTTCCTCTCCGCTCCCAAGGCTGGTGCTGTATGTAGTGTAGGAAAGAACAGTGACTGTTCAGTCCAGAGATTAATGCAGGAACAGCTAGCTGGCAGCAACTGAGTAGAATCAGTAGTGTCTGTAAGCACCTGTGAGGAGTGCGAGAGTAATGTGCTAGAGGTGAGAGCTAAGCAAAGGGAGTCGCTACAAATGACACAAACTTTCTGTGTGGTCACTGCCTGCCTATTGAGCAGCCTGGCGCTGCACAGATAATTACAGTTTCAATCACAAGAGTGCGGTGAGCATATTTAGGGAACCCACACAAACAAAAGAGAGAAAGAAATAAGTGCCTTAGTTGGGACTTGAACCCAAGCCTCTCAGAATACTGCTCCAGTTGTGCTACTGGCTGCGCTACCAAGGTAACTGGAAAGTGTTCGAGTCCCAGCTAAGGCACTTATTTCTTTCTCTTTTCTGTTTGTGTGGGTTTCAGAAGCAGTGTCAGTGGCTCAGTAGGTAGCACATTTGCCTCTGAGACCGGGAGATCAGAGGGCTGTTGGTTCAGTTCCCACATCTGGCACTTGGGCTAATATCCCAGTACTGACACTGTAGTGCAGCATGAGAGGGGTGCTGCACTTCTGAGGTGCCGTCTTTCGGATGAGACATTAAACCGAGGTCCCATCTGCTTGGATTGGTGGTAGTTCAGCTGGATGTTAAAGATCCCATGGCACTTATTGAAAAAGAGTAGGGGAATTTCCCCGGTGTCCTGGCCAAATTTCCCTCATTCACTAAAAATACCACCAACAGCTTAATCTGGTTCAAAGTCACTTGGCATTCATCTGTATCCCCCTCCCCCGGGTCGTGCCTGAAAATAGGCAGGATTTGTCTAGTGCACTTACCCGGTCAACAAAAACTAAATAAATAAATGTGCACACTGCACGCTTGTGACTGAAAATGTAAAGATCTGTGTAGCATATTGCCAGGATCAAGCCCCTAATTCCGTCCATGGACCTCCCCACCTTAGTGCATGCATTCGTGACATCCAAGCTTGATTACTGTAATGCGCTCTACCTCAGGGTCTCTGGAGGCATCCTCCGCCAGTTGAAGTGGCTTGTGAAGGTCATAGTACCTATTTTAGTCCAGGCCCCTATTGGGGGTCTGTTTTTTTATTATTGCTGGAATTTATTTATTGTTATATGGATTTTACTGTATTTATTTACTTAATGTGTTTGTTATGTTTTAATTGTACGGCACCCAGAGCCTCTGGGATTGGTCGCCATAGAAATAAAATTTGCCTTGCCTTGCCTAGCACCAGGTTGTGCATTAGAGAAAGAGAAAGGTGCCTCTGGATGTCCCTGGCAGTTCTAGTACCCAGATCTCCTCTGCCTCAGCAGCAGGCCTCTGTGGAGATTGCCTCATCACCCAGTTCAGTTGCCCAGACAACAGGGGAATGTCCTGCACCCAGACTATCAGTCCCTGCACCTCTCAGCCTTGTTCCAGAGCGGCTAGAGTTCTAAGCTCTGGGCCTTTTGGAAGGTCCTCAGTCTTTGTTCATCAAGCGGTGCGTACCTTGCCCCCCAAACACCAAAGGACTGCTAGGTCAGCTCTGTGACACCAAGCGAAGAGTTCGCTTGGTATGCTGTAACCAGGTTAACACCCCAGAAGCCAGGTGCAAGGAGCAGAGGCCAGCAGGGAGGGATGTACAAGCGCCCATTGGACTTCTTCCCCCGGGATGGGGGTCGTCTGTCCTTTTGGGCAGATTGGGTGCGTGCGGCCTCAACACGCCCCCACCTGAGGTCGGCTGCCATCATAAGCCAAGAACATGGTGGGAGGAATGGAGGAAAAAACAGGAAAAATGGCGCACCGGCCGGTTGGATGACGGCCTCCTGGACCCTCGCCGCCACGGACCACTGATGGCCACCCCAGCAGCAGTGAAGCAAGCCGGTAAGGCTAATTCCCTCCATAGAGAGGGGGACCCACCCAATGCGAGGGATACATCGGGTTACCCTAGGGGGTGGGCTGCAGTGTAGGGTGGTGGGTAGATGGGTATTGCCTGGGCCAAGTTTAGTCCTTGACGGGCCTGAAGGAGAGACCAGCTGGTGTGAGCGGATGGGAGCATAAATAAATAATACAAAAAACAGGGACTGCTAGGGGTCTGTTAGTGTTTGTATAGTGAACAAAATCCATGTCACTAGGTAACATAGGTTACTCATAATAGGTTACTCACCTGTAACTGTAGTCCTGTTGGTGGTATTCTCATCCACACTGCCCACCTGACCTTCCCTAGTAAGTGATACAAGGATCCCTGCTTCCAGTGTGCAAAAGATCTGACATCACGGAGCCAAGCCAAAGGATATACCACCTGGGTGGTGGGATGAGCTTAGCTTGAAGCAGGCTAGAAAAGGTTTTTAGAGAATAACTTGTCCACTGACAGCCATGACCTGGAATTTGGTTGTCCAGCAGTTTTAAATACAGTTATGCCTCTGAGTTTTAATGAGGTCTTCATTGTCTCACACACACACTCGTGGTCAGAGTGTGTACGTTTATAATATGCTCTTCTCTTCAGTTTTGTTTAAATCCTTCCCATCTGTCAAAAAATTAAATGCAGTATACAGCCAAGTGTGCTTCTCCTCGGTCATTTTTCTGACACATTTGCGTCAAGTCTGCTTTCTCTCTTAAAAACAAGATTGTCAGTGCCAAATGGTTGCTTGCAGTGGTATAAAGCTTTACCAATTTTCAAAAGATAGGAGCTGGTGCAAGGGGCTTGAGGCAAGGAGAAATGGTGCTGAGGGCTCCTTTTGCCGCACGTTGTGCCAGTCCCGATTTTGTATGGCACCCTGCACCAATGGAAGGACCACCTGCACCAACGAGGCTTGCGCCATCCTTGTGATGGTCACACCAGTGTGCCATGCAGAAGGGGGCTTGTGCCATGGTGGGGCTGCAGCAGCCCCTGATTTGGGATTTGGAAAAGCCTGCCATGGCTGCAAATGGCTACTGTGATTACACCAGTCAAGTGCTGGTTTAACAGCTCTTGCAGCGAAAGCCGGGACTGTGCGGGGGGGGCGCTGCATCCAGCCTTCAACAGTGCCAAGGGTCCTGTAGGATTGCCCTATTGGGCGATTTGTGACATGGAATGCTGTGCCAGGGACAGTGGTGGCATCAGGCAGTGTCACCGACCCACACACAAGGGACTTCTCAACGAGCAGGCACCAGCCCTGTCCCAGATCCCCTGGGGCTCTCAACCCTGCCAGCTGCCTTGTAGCTTGCAAACCCCCCGACAAGCGGAGACAGTTGAGGGCTGCGCGATGTGCGGGCCAGCTGTGGGTGGGGGATGTACCCTGTGGCGGTGTGACATGCTCCTGCTGCTCAGCGCAGCGGCTGGTGCTGTATTGGCATTGGCTGGTTGTCCAGACACCTCTGTAAGTGGTACCATACTTGGGTCTGGCACATGGTTTGTCACAGGACCTGCTACAGTATGTACCAGAGTGGCAAAGCTTTGTCCCGCCACTATATCATACCTTGTCGGAACCCTGTCAGTGGTGTGTCGGGTGGGTGGGTGCATAGTGTACAACACGCATGGATCTGTCCAGTAGGGCGTCTGCATGGATCTGCCTGGTAGAAGACGACTGCGTTGGCAGGTACAGTCTCTGCTTGTCAGGGTCTTTGCAAACTACAGGGCATCTGGCAGGGCTGATAGCCCCAGGGGGTCAGGGACAGGGTTGGTGCCTGCCTGCTAAGAAGTACCCAGTCTGTGGGACTGTACTGGGCAGTGCTGCCCTGAGCCACCATTGTCCCTGCCACAACATTCCCTGTCATGCACTGGCCAATCCAGCACTCCCGCCAGGCCGTTGCAAATGTCCCAGGCAGCTTACAGCTGCCTACCCCCCCCCCCATGTTGCATCGGTCGGAGGGGGGATGACGACATCCTCCGTCAAACCCCTCTTATGTGCCATCTCTTTGGTGCAACACTCTGCCTGTGGCCACTCTGTGGTCTTTGGTGCAGGGACCCCCACTGTACTAAAATCCAGTACAAGGTCCCTGGCTCACGGTTCACAGGCGGGGATTGGCACAGCTTGCTCAGATCTAGCAGCCCTATTGAAAATCTGGGCCTATGCATTTTAAGTTAAGTATTTTTGGTGGGTTCAGTTTTTTTTTTTTTTTTTTTTTAATTAGTTTTTCAGCTGAATAACATAAATTATCTGATAACATATGTTTGACAATACAGAATATTCAGGTAATATACAGTTAACCAGTAGAAGTTTTCATAAGTTTGTTATAGAGAGTTTTCAATCATGCAGAATTCACAAAGGCCATGAAAGGAGACAATATCTTGTTAAACGAGTCTAGTTTGTCCACTAAAGAGTAATTTATTCATTCATTTTGGGCGAGAACGCCCATATTTTTCCACCATTCTTCCATCAGAGCAGGATCTTTACTTTTCCAGCTACTTAAAATGAGTCTTTTCAAACACAGAGAGGCTAGGCGATGCCACGTTTTTTGGTGAGAATCAGCTGTAGGTACTGACATAGTGTTGTTACCTAATATCCATCGCTCCGGGTAAAAGGATAACTTAAAAGAAATAACATTTGAAGAAATATTACAAACCATCTTCCAGATATGATTAATATTAGGACACTCCCATAACATGTGCCCAAGGGAGGCATGCATATCATGACATCTCCAGCACAGCCCATCGTTTAACAGATTCTTTGATTCTGCTCTTTCCAGGCTATACTAACAGTAGAGAAGCATTTTAAATTGAAGTAGACGTCCTTAAAGGTCTTTGCAGGCTTTATATGCTATTGGCCATAATTTGGACCAGGAGTCGGTGGAAATTTTGTCAGTGGTTTCTGTTTATTGTCGAAATGCTGTTAACAGATCTGATGCTGTTATATTTGCAAAAGTTGCAAACCAGGGACCAGAAGCAGGCGTGGGCAGACAGACCGTTGCAGCAACTTCAAAAGTGCCAAGTGTGCAAAATTAAAAATGTGCTAAGCTAACAACTGGCAAATCAGGAAACAGCCTGCTCACTGCCTAAATAATTTATTAAAAATAACATACATAAAGCTTGTAATTATTAAAGGGAAATGCCCATGTATAAATAGGCCCCACCTCAGCGTGAGGCAGGACCCGGTTAGCACTTTAGGAAAATGTATAATTTGTTTTACCTTTTGTGATTTGATGCATTTGTGATTTATCTGGTTGATCCTGCCTCCCTCTCCTCTGGCATTTTAAAATCCAGCACTGCGATTGGTGTGCCCGCAACCACCCACGGCTGTCGTGAGAATCATGCTTCATGTGGGGAGCAACCGCGGCTCGGTCCATTAGTTCTCTGTATAGTCGGAGCTTCTGATAGCTCCGGTGTGGAACCTGCATGTCTTGGTGCAATACCAAGACGAGATATAGACTGGCAAGGAAGGGTCTACTGCACAGCGGGAAGGTCGTGTCGGAAGAATCTAATAGATTTCTTTGACTGGGTGACCAGAGTAGTAGACCAGTGAGAGGGCTGTGGACATGGCCTACCTAGACTTTATTTTAGCAAGGCATTTGACACAGTCCCATACAAAAGATTAATAAAGGAATTAGCCAGTCTGGGCGTGGGTCCCAGGGTGGTAGCCTGAATAAAAATTGGCTTGACAACAGGACACAGAGGGTAACCGTAAACAGAGTCCACTCTGAATAAAGGGGGGTTACTAATGGGGTACCGCAGGGTTCAGTACTGGGTCCGGTCCTTTTTAATGTCTTTATAAGTGACATTGCAGAGGGACTGGAAAGAAAAGTATGCCTCTTTGCAGACGACACAAAGATCTGCAACAGGGTTGATACACAAGGAGGGGGTGGAAAGGATGAGAAGGGACTTGGCAAGGTTGGAGGAATGGTCAAAAGTATGGCAGCTTAGATTGAGTGCAAAGTAATGCACCTGGGAAACAAAAGCCCAGGGGAAGAGTACACAAAGGGGGAAGGTATTAACAGCAACAAAAATAGAAAGGGGGGCCCGGTGGCTGAGACACTGGCACCTTACCTCGAACCACGCCGCAACCCGGGTTCGGGAGCGGACTCAGGACGCCGGGGCTGGCAGGCGAAGGAGAGGACTGAGCGTCCATAAGACTGGTCTCCTCACCTGGGGTGGGTAGCGGGGCGGCGTCACTCTGCAGCAGCCTCTGATGGAGACCAGGAGCACTGCAAAGGCGGCACAAGGAGGAACAACACAGAAAAACGGAAACTGCTCCACAACCGGCTGGATGACCGCTTCCAGTCCACTGACGCCCCAAAGGAGCCATGTCCAGCTCAGCAGCACCCCCGGGGCCAAGTCATTGCGCTGGTCTCCCCTCCTGGTGTCTTCCCCCTTGGAGGAGGGGGACCCACCCAGTGAAGATTACGCTGGGTTACCCTGAGGGTGGCTGCTATGTGAGTTTAGAGACTGAGGAAGGGACCTAGGTAGCCCGAAACAGTGCTGGGTCATGGAGCACGAAGGAGGGAAAAAATGGAAAGGGACCTGGGGGTAATCGTATCAGATGACCTAAAGGTAAGCAAGCAATGTGAGAAGTTAGTAAGGATGGCTGGGGGGATACTGGGATGTATAGAGAGAGGCATCACCTGTAGAAAACAGGAAGTTGTTATGCCTCTGTACAGACAGTTGGTGAGACCCCATCTGGAGTACTGCATGCAATTTTGGAGACCCCATCATAGGAGGCAGTATAGCGCAGTGGGTTAAGGCTCTGAGCTGCAGATCTGGAGACCTGGGTTTGAAATCCACAGCCATCTAGGTGCATACTGTGTGACCCTGAGCAAGTCACTTAACTTCCTTGTGCTCCCAGGTCACCTCTGGAAACAAGCTTCAGCTTAGTGTGCTACTCCTAGTTAAACGGTGTTCTCCTTCCCCATCTCCGCAAGGACATAGACAGGATGGAGGGAGTCCGGAGGAGGGCAACTAAAGTGGCGCAGGGTCTGCAACAGAAGCCATATGAAGAGAGACTAAAGGAGCTTAATATGTATACCCTCGAGGAAAGGAGGGAGAGGGGGGGGACATGATAGAAACTTTTAGGGTAGCATCTTTCAGAAAAAGAGATGTGCAAGAACAATGGGACGCAATTTGAAGATAGAGTGGGGATGGCTTGGGCAATGTGAGGAAGTATTTTTTCACAGAGAAGGTGATGGACGTATGGAACGGCCTTCCTGAGGAGGCAGTGGGGTCAAAAACAGTGGGCGAATTCAAGAATGTATGGGACAGACATAAAGCAGTTCTGGTGGGGGTAGGAAGAAGTAGGCTGTTGATTAACTAAGCTCTACAACTTATCCAATAGGTAGGGAAATGGGCAGACTAGGTGGGCCAAGCGGTCCTCATCTACTGTGAAAGTCTGTGTTGCTATGGTTTGAATCTGTGATCCTCCATTGACTGTAAGGTGGGTCTAAAGGGCTAACATTTGCAGGCAACGTTTGCTTTTTCTAATTTGTTTATAGAGAATAGCCCAGTTGAGTTACAACGTCGGTTCCAGTGGAATCCTGCCTCTACCTACTGTCTGAACAGCAGCAGTTCCGGATACATAAACTTGAGAGCACCATCAGTAATCCCTTTAGTTTTGTAAATGCACTGATCACCAATACTTTCCAATCACAAATCAAAAGTGCATTTTACAGTTAAAACTTCTCTTTATGTTTTCGTAGCACTAACACTGAACTTTGACACCAGTTGTCCGACTTAATTAGCTGCCAATCTGGTCAGTTAGTTATTAAAAATAAAAAGCGAAAAAACAACATCCCTGTTCATTGGGCTTTTGGCATCTGCATTGCAAAGTTAAAAGCTCACACCAGATATAGGAGTCTGGTGTCAGCATTAAAAAAAGGTAAATGCTAACAGGAAAGATTAGCTTCTAGTGTTGGCATTTAAAAAAAAAAAAACAAAGTGAACGCTGACACTGGGATTAGGTCGAGGTGTTGGCACTGAAAAAATTAAAGTCAACAGGGTGTAACAGGCATGGCTGTACTGTAATAGCTTACTCACCTAGCATAAATAATAAGTTAGGGACCCATTAGCTGAGCCTTGGAGAGCCTGAGATAGTGGTATCGGGGTGATGTCTAGTTGTGCCTGTAAAATAAGAATAGTGATGGGGTCAGAAAGGATCATAATTCTTTAAGGAGCAAATAAGACAGAAAGGGTAGGTTAAATATAAAATAATACTTATCTGATCGAGTCTCCGGAAGTATTTTATTACAGCTGTAATTATCCATTCTGTCGTCAGCCTAAAATTGCGTACAAAGAGAGGGAACATTATTTTTGGGACCAGGTAGTAAATGAAGAGTTAGCAAAACTGTTCTTCATCTCTCACCACACACTGAGGAAGCCGTGGGTTTAAATCCTGAACACATTTAACAGCAATATATGTAAATGTGATACTTTTTCTTGGCGTGGTATAGGATCCCCCCCGCCACACCAAGGGGGTCAGAGTGTGCTGTCCGAGCACAACACAATAAACGATGGCCCCCTCTCCCAAGAGGGGAAGGCAGGATCACCGGCCAAGGACAACTTGATGAAGGGTGCCCCCTCTCCTGAGGGAGGCAGACAGAACTGCCAACCAAGCGTGACTTGGTAAACAATGCCACCCGTCTACCAAGGGCATAAACAAGGTGCCGGCGGGGGGGCGTCTTCTAATATAAGAGTTGTACAAGAATGAGGAGGGGGCATGATATGAAATTGGAAGGTGGCAGGCTGAGGGGAAACGTGAGAAAGTTTTTCTTCATGGAGAGGGTGGTGGACATATGGAATAGACTGCCACAGGAGGTGGTGAGAGCAAGCGCAGTGGAGGATTTTAAACATGCATGAGACAGGCATAAGGGGTACCTTAGAGGTGGGAAAGTGGGGTGAAAAGCCATTGACCAGTTAGGGTCAGAGGCCACAAACTAGTGTAGGGCTTTCACGCAGACTGGATGGGCCTGGAGGTCCTTATCTGCCAACAATTTCTCGTCTCTATGTTTCAGAAAGGATTGCTGGCCGAGCACAGCTCAGTAAAGGATGCCCCTCTCCTGGGGCAGATAGGATCCCGCCAAGCATGGCTCGGTAAAGGATACCCCTCTGCCCAAGGGAGCAGACATGAGCGTCACTGAGCACAGCTCAGTTAGGAAGGTTCCCTCTCCCAAGGGGAGTGGGCAGGAACATTGTCCTACAACTGCTAAGCACGGGGATGGTGTTACTGCTTTTCATTTTTGCTCTAAAGCCCGAACCTCATTCCCATCTTTTTCAGCCTGTCCAGTAGGCGTCTTTCTAGAATTCTATTCAGTGTATTTATTTCGCACTTCACTTCCTCTCATTTTTTCGTGCCTGAACAGCCAGTTCAGCCGGTTTTATCAGAGGCTGAGCTGAACCATTGGACTGGGCATAAGGAAAAGAGAGGAAGTGAAGTAGGAAATAAATGTAAGTGAAATGTAATCTAATTTTTAATGAGTGGCCTACTGGACTGCTTAGAAAGTGGTGGAAATTAAGAGTGGGGAAGGCTTATTAGGGCGAAAAACAACCAGTGCCTTGGTCCCTGCCAGGCGGCATGCTCTCCTATCTGATCTTCTTATTTTATTTTTTAACACAACTGCCAGCTTTGGCTAAAGCTCTTAATTGTTACCAGGCCAGCTCTGAATGCTCACCAGCACTCACCACTCTATCACGCCCACAAACATGACCTTTGCATTTCGGATGGTATCGATTGCCATATCAGACCAATATGTAGATAGTCTGGTATGCTTGAGGACTTTTAAAAAATAGTGACAAGGGAAAAAAAGACCTCTAAAGGCGTTGCTAGGGCGAGTCGTGCCGGATGGGGGGGGTACGTGAATATTTCGTGGCTGGAGCTGAGAGGTGGATGCCAGTGGACTACCAAAGCATTGTACAACTGTATCTTGGGATTGGGGAGGTGACCAGTAGACTGCCCGTGAGGGTGTGACACGGCTTTGATGTTTGCAACAGGGTAAGGGAGGGGAATTCACTAGACTACCAGGGAGAGTTTGATATTGTAATATTTCAGATGGGGTTTGGGGCAGGAGGGGGTGCCACTAGTCTGGCAGAGTATTAGGGAGGGTGTCGCTGGCATTGGTGCTGATGGGGGGGCAGGGGATCACGCACCACTGTGTGCAGTAAGGTTAGGGTTTAGTGCTGCCATGGCAACCTTTTTAGTGCTTCCAAAAATCCTCTAATATACCACTGCACTGTGTAAACAAGAGGGTTCCGCTGGCCTGGTGGTGCTGAGGGTTGAGGCGCTAGACGCCACGCCGGCGACCCAGGTTCAGGAGCAAGCTTAGGCCGGCAGGGGTGGGTGAGAATTGAGCGCCGGTTGGGGATCGCCTGGCATGCCATTGGCTCCTGGTGGAAACCAGGGGTGCTGCAGCTTGCTCGGCTGCACGTAATCACCGTGCCCTGACACAGGCAGGGGTTGCCGTGTGCCTAGCATCAGAGACGTGCACACGGGGGGCGGGGGGAGAGATCACCAGAACAAGGAAAAGCCCGGTCTGCAGGGTAGGCGACGGCACCTGCCCCCATGCCCATGGCCAGGTCCATCCTGCCTGGCCTTCCAGATTCCTCCACTCGGGTCCTCTCCCATGTCGGAGTCTGAATATGAAGTGCACCCAAGAGGAGAGGCGGCCCCACCATGGAGGGGTTAAGCCAGGGGTGCCGACAGTGGACAGAGGAGGAGGGAGAGAGGAGGCACAGGTCGGAGGACTTCAGGCAGGGCAGGAGCAGGCAGGATGCCTGAGAGAGGTCCCTCCAGCCTGCGACCGGAGGAAAAAAGAAATTGAAAAAAAACAAGAGGGTTCCCTGTTTTGCATGGGCGCAGGGGTGTATTTAGCATGATTATGCTATCCACTGAGAGCCACACTATGGACACTTTTCAGTGTGGCCCCTGCCCCATTCAGAGATGCAGTGTCCAGTTAGCATGGCGCTATCGATCAGTGGTAGAATTTAAGGAAAAATAGTGGTATTCCTGGTGGATTTGCAAAATCCTGATTTTTTTGAGATTCTGCAAAGAAATTTGGTATTCTGCACAATTTGTTGTACAGTAAGTGCTCTGGAATAGTGTTGTATCCTCTCCCCATACCCTTCAGTTGTACTAAATTAGGAGGAGGGTCCTTATTTTATGGTTGTATGTATGTATGTATTTTACAATTTGTTTACACAGGATAGCTAGTTGAGATGCAGTGTCTGGTTTCCAGTTTGGTCCTGCTTACGCCCTCTCTTACCCTGTTGCAAACGTGTTTCAGGGGACATGGATATGGTTCACTTATCCACACACTGGCAGTTCCACTGGAGTGCAGTGATTGGCCGGACGTCTTTAAGTTAAGCTCCTCCCACAACTTGGGCAGCAATATCCCTCAGTTTCACCCCGTGACGTCTGGTCTTTCTTTCCGCTGGAAGAACATGTCCTCCTTCGTGCTCCATGTAGGATTTTCTCTGTGCCATAAGTTTTTAAAGCCGTTTTGCTTTTATTTTGTGGTTCTTTTGACTCAGTCTCTGGACTGATGATGGATCACCAATCTGCATGATGTGCATGTACTGTCTGAGCGGGCAACATGACATGGCTAGGTGCGACTTTTGACTTTCTGTGCTTCCTGAGTCCCTCAAGGACAGGAATCTTCAGCTCGGGCTGGGTCAGCTTTCCGAACAAGATCCGAAGGATTGTCCTAAGGGTAGAAAAAAGACCTTTGTGGCTGCCAGGTTTGTGGCACAGCTTGCGGCTCTTGAGGTGAAAGTGGCCACAGTGGGCAACTCCTCAGCCTCAGGCAGCATGGGGGGGGCCTTCACAGACCAGTTCTGTGATATGTGCAGGTGCATCCAGACCATGGGGGAGAGCCCTGCCCACCGTGACTCTAGGTCCAAGACCAAAACCAAGAAATCTTCTCACCACTGTCACTGGTCATGGGACGGGGAGAGAATGTGGTCCTCTCGGTCCCTCGATTCACCTGACTGCTCGGTGGCTGTCAAGTGCCCCTCGGTCAAGGGGCTGGTCGGAGGCTCTTCGGACCCACTGGTAAGCCAGACAACCTCAATTTCGGTCAGTCAGGCTGTTGAGATCTTTCTCGACCTGGTCGCCATGTTGTCGGATGAGGCCAAGGACTTGGCCTCACAGACTCCAGTGCTCCTGGTCTTCAACCAGGAAAATGTGGATTGATTGGTGAACCCGGTCAACCCTGCTGGGAACCAGTCTCCAGGCAAGGTCAGGTCTTCAGTGCCCTTGTTGCTGAATGTTGGCCGGTGCGTTATTTATGGCCAACATCTTGAAGATCCTGCTCATGGTTGATGATCGAGGTCGTGGTTGAGATCTCAGTCGAGGCATTCGGACTGTTGATCCTGCTCGGCTGAGAGTTGTTGCCATCTGCACTCTTTGTCTTCCTCATCCTTGCGTGAGGAGATGCACTGGTGCTACAAGGAGTTCCTCTGGCAGCAGTGGGCCATTGCGGGGCAGGGTTGGAATCTACTGCAAGGATCTTTGGTTCCCTGGCGGCTGCCAGCGGTTCACCCACTGGGTCAGGTTCTGTGGGTGCTTTGGAGAAGGTAGGTGCTTCTCCGCCGATCACAGTGGAGCTGCCACACTGACAGACGCCAGTCCGCACTCCAACTAAGGAGGCCAGCTGTTCGGCTTCCAGCTTGCCAGGCCGGTTGTCAGTGAGGATTACCCTGGATGATGAATCCCAGGAGGTCCGTGACGAACTACGACTGAGGGCCATCTTTGAGGAGTCACTGGAAGACTCAGATCTAGAGTCCGTGGCCTCTGCTGGGGCTCTGCTCTTCGACCATGGTTCAGTTGAGGAGCCTTGCACTGACCAACAGTCGTTGTGCTGTTTGGCTGATCGCGGATTCCTGACCCTCCTATTGGAGACCAGTCCAGAGGAGGGCCAAGTTCCCACTTATGGTCATTTTGGACCAGGATGAATTCCCCATGGGTTGCCTTCCTGGTGGCCAAGGCCATCTTGGGACCAGCTCTGGAGCTCTGGCAGCATCCTGTCCGGCACCCTCGGATACATGGTCCCTACAGGCTTCCTTACAGCTGGAATTTGAGGACAAGCTTGCCAGCTGTTTGTCACCTGTGCTGAAGCCACACCTGGCAGAATGGCAGCATTGCAGATGATTGCAAGGTGGATCACATCTTGCATCGACCTCTGCTATAGGTTGGCATCTACCAGAGTGTGGATAAGTGAACCATATCCACACCCTTAGCAGAATAGTTTACTCACCTGTAACTGTAGTTCTAGGAATGGTATATGGTTCACATCCACACAGCCCACCCAGCCAAGTGACACCTGATCCTGCTTCTAGTGTGTGAGAGGGGTGGAGTTGGGGGACATATCCATCCAGGTGGTGAGAGGAACTTAGCTTAAACATGGCCAAGCATTGCATTTTAGTGGAACTGCCAGTGTGTGGATGTAAACCATATACTAGTCCTAGAACAGCAGTTACAGGTGAATAACAGTTTCTTACATTCCACCAGGTAGTGATGCATCTGTCAACCAATGTTTAACAGACACGATCTTGACACACCAGACAGGGACACTGCTATTGTGGCGTGACTTCACTATCTTACTGAACCTGTCCCTAGGTACCAGTAATCCTCATTCATCCACATCTGTGTTGGGAAAGCGACATCTCAGACGGTCACTGAAAGATGGAGGTCTGGTGAATATCTGGCACCACTGCTACACGAGGGATCGGAGATGCACATTCTACTCCCACTCTCAACACAGTTATTCTAGGCTGGATTTTTTTTTTTTTTATATCCACAAAGGATGTGGACTGGGTGGTAGGTTCGCAAATAGTGTACTACTCTCTGACCACGCCACTATTTCTACCACCTTGACTACTCTAACAGAACCCGAGTGAGTGTTCATTCACAATTCAGGACTGTGTAGTACAGTATGGTCTATAGCCCATTAGCCCACAGTGGACCAATAGGGCGTACAACCCTACTATACACTATGTCCGGCCAGGGCAGCGGGCAGCTTATGGTGGGGTGCTGCCGCCGCCGTATGGGGACGAGTGGGCGGGTGGGGGAGGGGGTACCACTGGACCAGCAGGGTGTCCTTGAGCATTCCGCCCACGATTGGGCGCTTGGGAGAGGGTTCCACTGGACCACCAGGGATTTCTAACCTGTGCCCTCAATCGGGCGCTGGGGTTCGGTCCACTGGACCACCAGGGAGCATTTGAACAGATGCCCGTGACTGGGCAATAGATAGCTGTCCACTGGACCACCAGTGAGTTATTCGACATATGCCCGCAATCGGGCGAGGGGGGAGGCACGACAACCCCTGGGCAAGGGGCTTGTGGACTGTGTCCTGTGCGGTCGGGTGGCCATCCATGGCAGGTGGCTGCCGTGTTGCGCCTTGCAATATGGCAGCTCGCCTGTGGGTGGTCAGGACTTGCTCCTGATTTCTCCGGGGAACAAAGGCGGGTATGTGCCAGCATATGTGCGCACATCCTGGCTGAATATCAGGATGTGCCACATATGCATGGGGCACGCCCCCGCACTTGTATCAGCGATGACACATTGGAAACCTGCAGACATCGGGGTTGCTCAGCGCAACCTGCCCATTGAATATCGCAGACCGGGGTGGATTGCGCATGGCGCTACTCCTTTGAATATTCCACCCCAGAGTATAACAAGATGTTGAGTGACAGAATGTCACAAATTATTAGAGAGAATGAGGGCCCTGAGATCTTGCCCACTATCCTGTGGGACACAGTGAAAACATTGCTTTGGGGGGGATCACTTTCTGTGCATCCCAGCAAAAAAAAGCCAACTGGAGGAACAACTCTGAAACCTACAAGAGCAACTTAGTTGTTTTTTTTCATAGCTGTTACTTTCATTCTGCCGGCTTACATCCAGAGGTAACTCCCAGCCCCATCTCCCAACGTCCACCATCCGGCACTGACCCGGCCCCAGGGCTTGCCCCCCCCCCCCCGGCAGGGGTGGCGGGGTTCCCCAACCTCCACCGGAGACCAGATTCAAGGGGCCAGTGCCGTGGCTGGCCGGGAGTGGAGCCTGTGAGGCGCCCTCCATCATTCTGCTGCAGCAATTGGTTTTCTGACGTTTTCTCTCCCCTGGAGTCGAGGTGTGCAATGACGCCTGCGGAGTGAAGCGTGCACACGCTCCCTCCAAGCGTCTTCCCCGACTCCTCCCCTGTCTTCAGCGTGGCAGCCATGTCCCCCAGCCTCTGCTAGGGAGCAGACAGGCGCCGACAACTGTGAACCCCCTCCCCGGAGAAGGAGAGCAGTCCATCTCCGCCCCTGCCGACCCACAGTGACCCATGCTCGTTCCTGAACACGGGTCGCCGGCGTTGCACGAGGTAAGGCATCCAGCACTTCAGCCCTTGTTGCCACCGGGCCGGCTTGCAACTTAGGTTTTTTATAGATGGCTCATATGCGTATGACTCCCTGCTACACCCAGTAAGAACAACCCAAAACAAAATCCAGGAAATTCTCAGGTACAGAACAGAATGGGCACTATTATGGCTCCGTCAATCCTTCTCCTGCTGGCTAATATCCTCCAGTGTAAAACACCGACCCTTATCTTTAGTCTTGACACCCAAAAGGTGGTTGACAGAGTGTTATGGCTGTTCCTCCACCATACGTCACATCTACACAACCCATCCACCTCAAGTCTTCACAAAGTGCTTTGCAGTGCTTGCCACTGACCTAAGAAAACTAGGACTGCAAGTCTTCCCCTACTTGGACAACTGGCTTGATAGCCTGTCCATCCAAGCAGGAGGCGGAACGTTCAGTGGCCATGGCCTCTCAGTTCCTTACTTCCATGGGGGTTCTGCTGAACCTGGAGAAGTCGCAGCTACAACTCTCTCAGCAGCTTCTATTCATTGAAGCCCTTCTGGACACCACCAGAGCCTGGGCCTTCCTTCCAGAGGACAGGAGGAAAGCAATTCTGCAGAAGGCGCACTTCATCGTACAGCGCTAATCCGTACAAGCCCACTCCGTGTAGCGCATTTTGGGTCTAATAGCCTCCTCAGTGTTCACAGTGCCCCAGCACATCTGCACATGAGAACAATTCACTACACAGTGGTCTCAAGCATCGTACCTCCGTCTTATCCCATCAAGGCGACAAAGCCTCTGGTTCGGTCCCTAGCATGATGTACAGTGGAGGAAAACTTCCCCCAGGGGTTCCCTTTTCCCCCAACAAGAACCTCAGGTGACCCTCAGCACAGGTGCCTCCCTGTTCAGATGGGGTGCCCACTGCCAGGGCCTCCACACACAAGGAGCCTGGGGCCCTTCAGAGACTCATCTCCACAACACAGTGTTGGAAATGAGAGCTGTGTTGTACAACCTATGAGCCCTCATGGATCTCTTCAACCACAAACAGTCGTCCTCCAGATGGACAAGTCCGTAGTGTGTTACATCACCAAACAGGGAGGAGCATACACTAACCCCCTCTGCAGAGAGGTAATGAGATGTGGGAGTGGTGTCTGGATCAGGGGATCCTGATCCATGTAGTCTGTCTGCCGGGAGTGCAAAATGCTCTGGCAGACGAGCTAAGCCAAACAGAAGCCAATGCTCATGAGTGGTCACTAGCTGCAGACGTTGTGAGATCGCTGTTTCGACAAGTGGGGAACTCCAGATATGGACCTTTCTGCATCCCCATACAATGCCAAACTGCCTCTATTCTGCTCCAGAAATCCATGACGTGGTGTTTTCTGTCAGGATGCATTCAGACTGCAGTGGCAGAATCACTTTCTGTATGCATTTCCTCCAGTCCCTCTAGTACGGAGGGTGTTTCTCAAATTGGAGGCCCACAGGGGCAAGATGATTCTCATTACCCCTACTGGCCATGAGAGAGAAGGTTTCCTCTGTTGAACAGCCTGTCAGTCAGCCCACCGAGGATCCTTCACCTCAGGATGGACCTACTGACGTGGGGTCCTCTGGTCTACCCATCCTGCGTTCTCCTTCACGTCTGGCTCTTGAAGTAGAAGTGAACAGGTACAAGGTGTGTCTGAGAGTCTCTGAGATCCTCTTGGCAGCTGATAAGGTTTCCACCAGCAAGAATTACATAGCCAAGTAGAAAAGATGTTCAGTCTGGTGCCCCAAATCCCGCATGAACTCTTTTTGTTGTCTACCTGACGAGGTTTTGGAGTATTTTTTGGACCTTTCCGATGCTGGTCTGCAGTACCCTACAGTCAAGGTCCATTTGTGTGCTGTTTCAGCATACCATGAGCCCATCAGTACCATTTACTAGGCTCTACTGCCACTGTTTAAAAGGTTCCTTAAAGGCATCCTACACTCCAGGCCCGGGTCAGGAAACCTGTAGCTGCCTTGAGATATCAGCCTTGTGTTAGACCTGCTCACCTTTGAGCCCATGCCAACTTGTAAGCTGATGTTTTTTAATTTGGAAAACAGCTTTTCTAGCGGCCATCACCTGTGCCTGCAGAGTTTCTGAAATTCACGCTTTGGTAATAGATCCTCCTTTTACTGTTTTTCATAGAGACAAGGTGGTGTGTGCGGAGGATCACAAGTTCTTACCCAAGGTGGTGTCGGAGTTTCACTTAAATCAGCCTCTTGTGCTGCCTACCTACTTTCCTGACTTTCAGAATGAAACAGTGTGAATTCTCCATTCTCTGGCTGTCAGGAGAGCCCTGATGTTCTACACAGAACTAAAGACTTCAGGTAGTCTAAGCAGGTCTTTGTCTCATTTCATCCTAATTGGATGGGACAGCCTGTTACGATGAAATGCATTTCTGCCTGGATTGTCAACTGTCTTTGTCACTGCTATGCTATGGTGTAGTTTCAAGCTGGAAGACCAGGTACATGCCCACTCCACCAGAGTGGTTGCCACATCCCTGGCAGAGATTCACTCAGTTCCTTTCTATTGTGCTCCACATTGTCAATGGGAAGTCATAACACTGGGTATAGTGCACCCCTTCCAGGGGAATGGCACAGCCCAAGCTTTAGAATGTGGGGCATATGAGGATTCCAAGCAGCAACAACTCCCCAGTTCAGCTGTGCCATTTGAAGGGTGCAGAGCTACTTTTATCTTCTCTCAAGACTCCGTGATATTTGCACAGCTGCAACTTGGAACACAGTGCACACCCTTGTCAAGCACAATGCTCTGGATGTCTGTGCCCTGCAGCATGCCACCTTTGGCAGGACCATCGTGAATGAACTTTGTCGTGAGTGAGCTTCAGCTCCGACCACTCTAGTATGGCGGATTTTTCATCTGAGCTTAGTACTCTTGACAAATGAGTGTGAATCAGTGGTGAAGATCGATTCCTGGAAGCTATGAAAATTACATACTCACCGTAATTCTTATCTTCTAGGAATATTTTCACCACTGATTCATACGTCTAACAGTAATCCCCAGGCTCATTCCAATCTGTTTTGTTAGCCTTCACCCTTTATTCTTGGTTTGGGCTCTTAAGATACTGTCTTTGTGGTCTGTTGACCATTCTTACACAGGTCACCTGGGCTACCTTATGCCATTAGGTTTAGTGCATTAGTGTTAGTTAAGCTACTCTGCACCTCCTCAGTTTAAAAAAAAAAAAAAAAGTATTGAGGCGGTTGAGGGCCGGTGCTGAGGTAAGCCATGTAGTGCCAGCCAGTCTCGCAGCGTATACTGTTGAAACAGCGGAAAAGGAATGTGGGTGAATCAATTTGGGCAAACATGATCTGGGTGGTCGGGACTTCAGCACAGTGGCAATTGTGGGCAGATGGGAACATGGGGCCCTAACCGAAGTCCGCGCCCCCCCCCCCTTGTGGGCAAGCTGGGGGATGTTTATATTTATTTAAGTTGGGGGTTCAGTGGAGCCAGCATGCAGTTCGACCATCAAGGTGCACAACACAACTGCTGGTCGTACATCATGCTGTCACCCATTTTTCCATGCACCAGTCATTGGCCAGTTTGTTTTCGCCCTATTGTGGGTATCCCCTTGGTCCCATATGAGAGAGTCTTTCCTTTCGTTCCACATTGTCAGTGGGGAAGGTTGGAGCTAGCAGAAAAGGAAATTATGGAATTCCTCCTTTGGAGGAGCTCATTGAGATAGTAAATAAGGGATTCTAGGGACATGGATATGTTGTTCATCCACACTGTCTGGCAGGTATCCTTGCCGCTTTAAATCTTGCCGGAAGGTCTTCAAGCTGGCTCCTCCCACCCACCCGGGTGGTAAAACTCTCGGCTCCGCCCCATGACGCCAGATCTTCCTTACCGCTTGGAAGCTCAGGTTCCCTCCTTAACGCTCTGCGTATAAGACTAGTTCTAATTCTTGAAGTTGAAACCAAAAGTTTTTGCTAAAAGACTTGGTCTTCTTTTCCTCACGGCTCGCGATGGACAAATCGACTCCGGTTTCGGAGGTGCCCTTGCGGGCAGAAGATATCTAGGAGCGGATCCGCCTCACGTCGTCTACTACTTGGGCCTTGAGCACGACCCGCAGGCCTGCGACTTGTGCTTCCTTTTCGGCCTACGTCCTTGAAGACCGTGCTGCCCGATTACAACTGGGGCGCCCCGAGAAAAGAATTCCACCGGTTAAATCTAAAGAAGCCCAGTTGGCGGTGTCCGCGACGGCGGGCTCGGCGGATCAGCTCGAGCAGATGATCGCCCTCGAAGAGGAGGCAGCGTGGGCCACTTCTACCTCGGCTGCGGCATTGGTCCCGCTCTCTCTCGGTGCCTCGTACTCGGCTTCTTTTAAGGAGCTTTGTCTGACCCTTCGGACGAAAGGTGAGGGTCCAACTTCTTCTGGACTCTTTTCCTGGTCCAAAAGAGCAAAAGTAAGTCTCTCCGTCGGCGCTCTTGGGACCGGAAAGATCCCCTCCTTCTTGTGGGCTGATGGAAGCTTGGATCCGACCCCTCAGCGTCCGAGCCACTGGCTTCACGGTGTCCCGTCAGGCCAGTTGACCGAGAGTCCCGTCGACGCGGTCGAGATTTTTCTCGACCCATTAGGCGGGTTGTCGGCTGGAGAAGCTGAATCCCCTCTCCCGGTTCCCCGGTGGGGTTGAGGATCCCGTCGGCTCGTCCGTGCCTCCGGTTCCGGAGCCTTCGGTGGAATCATCCGAGCCGAGGGGAGTGCCGATTCCCGACACTTCCCCTCGCCATCCTCGGCCTAGCCGAGACTCTTGGTCTCGGTCTCAGACATCCTCGCGGTCCAGCCGATCCCGCCGTCATAGGCAGTCTCGGTCTTGGCGCCGCCGCTCTTCCTCTTCCTCCTCCTCGGACGAGGGGAGGCTTCGGCGCAAGTTGCGTCGGAGGTATGAGGAGCTCATGTGGCAACAGCTCCTTTTGACTGGGAATAAGCCGACCCAGTCGTCTTCCCCGGCCATTAAGTGGCTGTCACCGGAGCAGCCGAAACAACCCCTCGTTGTAGCCGAGGAGCCTGTTCCCAGGCCGGTTGTTCGGCCAATTCCAGCTGCCCCACCGATTCTGGTGGAACCTCCGCCTCCACAGCCGTTAGTTGGGGCTCTGACCAAAAATTCTCGGTCGGCTATGGGTTTGCCCCATAGGCTGTCTGTCACCCTCACTCCCGATAAACCTCGGCAGGTGGAGGGTGGCTCAGGCCCGAGGCAGCTCTTTGAGGACTCTTCCGAGTCCAAGGATGATTCCTCCCTTTTCTCCAAGCGCATGGACTTGGAGTCCTCGGGAGGACAGTCAGTGGACGATAGCCCTTCGTCCTTCTTAGGGTTGCTTCGGCTCATCTCGGAGTCCACCGGGATGAAGCTCGAACCCGTTTCTAAACGGGCCAGGTATCCCCTCACGGAGATTCTGGACCGGGGGGATTCTCCTATGGAGGCCTTTCCGGTGGCCGAGGCCATAGTGGGTCTGGCCTTGGAGCTTTGGCAGCGCCCTGCTTCCTGCCCTGCACCTTCGGCCAGAATAGCCAGGAAGTATGCGGTCCCTACCGGTTCCCTGTCCGGTTTTTCGGAACACCCCTCGGCTGAGGGGTTAGTTACCGACAGCGTTTTTCGGCGTGCCAGGAACGCCAGGGATGTGGACAAACCTCCCGACAAGGAATCCAAGAAATTGGATTATGCCAGGCGAAAAGTCTATGCTGCGTCCTCTCTCGGCCTTCATCAGGCCAGTTCGGCCGTCCTCATGGCACATTTTTCTTATGCCCTGTTGGGCTCAATGGATGAGGTCGTCCCTCATCTTCCTGCGGATCTGCAGACTACGGTCAGGCAGGTGCGGGACCAGGGCAGTTGCCAAACAGCAGCTCCAGACTGCTTTAGACATCGGGGACTCATGTGCCAGGTCGGTGGCGGCCGCAGTGGCCATGCGTCGTCGGGCTTGGCTGAGGATATCCACCTTTACCTCGGATACCCAGCACAAGTTGGCGGATGTTCCCTTTTTGGGGACTGACCTCTTCGGCCCTGGGGTGGAAGGTCACCTGCAGAGGATCGAGAAGTCCAGTGCTAACTTGGACTCGGTCTCTTCCGCTCAGAAGGACAAAGGCCGCAAGCCACTGCCTAAGCCCTTTCGTCCTTCTGCGCCCGTGGCGCGCCCGGCCCAGCAACGTCAGGGCCAGCAGGCTCAAGCTTGGCATCCCAAACCCAAGCCGTCGGCTTCCTCCAACAGGAAGCAGGGAGGAAAAGGCCCAGGAGGTCCCTCGGCCGGTCCCTCCTCCAAGCCTGCCCAGTGACGGGCTGAGGGGTGTCGCCCCCATCCCCGTCACCACCCCTGGTTCCCCCCGTGGGGGGACGGCTCCGACACTTCCTTTCCACCTGGTCCGCTGTTACCACGGACAGGTGGGTACTGGAGGTGGTGGGAAAAGGCCTGCCTCTAGAATTCGAGCAGGCCCCACCCTTCAGAGCCGTCGCACCTCGGGGGGCCTCGGGGTCCGCAGCCTCACTGGCGGCTCGTCGAGCCGACATCGCTCTCCTCCTCCAAAAGGAGGTGATAAGGGAGGTAGAGGACCTCCCCTCAGACCTGGGGTTCGTGTCCAGGTATTTCCTGGTTCCGAAACGGACGGGGGGCTGGCGCCCCATTCTCGACCTGCATGACCTGAACAAGTTCCTAAGGTCTCGAACCTTCAGGATGGTCACTCTGGCGCAGATAATACCATCTCTGGAACACGGCGTGTGGTTCTGCTCTCTGGACCTACAGGACGCGTTCTTTTACGTCCCTATCCGTCCGTCACATCGGAGATTCCTTCGCTTTCGAGCGGAGGGATCCCTCTTCGAGTTCCAAGCCATGCCCTTCGGCTTATCTCCAGCTCCCAGGGTCTTCACCAAATGCATGGCAGTGGTGACAGCATTCCTGCGGCGCCGAGGGGTCCGGGTGTACCCTTACCTGGACGATTGGCTGATAGCAGCCCCCTCCAGACAGGAGGTGGAGCGGTCCAGAGATCTGGCCCTCCAGGTTTGCTCTCAAGTCGGCCTTCTCATCAACGAGGCCAAGTCGGAACTCGAGCCGCAGCAGGTGATCCTGTTCATTGGGGCAGAGCTCGACTCTCTTCGAGCCAGAGCACGGCTCCCGGCAGACAGGGCCGAGGTTCTTACCTCCTTTGCCCAATTATTTCTGGTTGGGCAATCTCGCCCTGCCCGGGACTTCCTGTGCCTCCTGGGTCTCATGGAGGCCTGTACCAGCGTGGTCTGTTGGGCACGCTGGTACATGCGCCCCCTTCAGTGGGGACTGGCCAGCCAGTGGTCACAACAGCTGCGATCCATTGGACCAGCTAGTGATAGTGACCCAGGAGATGTGGAACGCTCTCCAGTGGTGGACCGTTCCATCTCATCTGCAGGAGGGCATCCCGTTTGTCCGCCCCGAGCCGGCGGTCTCTCTATCGACCGATGCCTCTCTGATGGGTTGGGGTGCCCATCTGGGGGAACACCGAGTGCACGGCCTCTGGTCCCCGCGGGAGTCCCGATGCCACATCAACCTGCTGGAGCTCCGAGCGGTCCGCCTAGCTCTCACCACCTTTGCTCCATTTCTCCGGGGTCAAGTGGTCCGAGTCCAGACGGACAATACCACGACCATGTACTACCTGAACCGCCAGGGCGGGACGCGCTCCATGCTTCTATGCAAGGAAGCTCTCGCATTTGGTCCATATGCGCAGCCTGGGCGGATCTCCTAGCCATTCATGTGGCAGGAGCCTCCAACACCCTGGCCGATGCCCTGAGCTGGATAGGGGCTGCATCTCACGAGTGGTCTCTCCTGCCGGAGGTAGTACAAGATCTGTTCTCCCACTGGGGCACACCTCAGGTGGACCTGTTTGCCTCCAGGAGAACAGCTGAAGCTGTTTCATGCCCGCCCCCTCAGCAGGGCTCGCTGCAGGGGGATGCCTTCTCGAGGCTCTGGACCCCGGCCTCTGTTCGCCTTTCCCCATTTCCCGTGATTCACAAGGTGCTTCTCAAGGCAAGGAGGGACAAGGCACAGGTGATTCTGATAGCCCCAGACTGGCCCGCCAGTTTGGTACCCAGATCTCCTCAGCCTCAGCTCCAGGCTTCGAGGCAACTTCCAGCTCGTCCGGACCTGCTCTCAGTCAGTCAGGGAAGGTGTTCCATCCGGACCTTCAATCCCTGCCCTGCGGCCTGGTTCCTGGCGGCTAAGTTCCAGGCCTTGGGTCTTTCCGGCGAGGTCCTCAATGTTGTTGAGGCGTCCCGTAGGAGTCGACCAGAAAATGCTCGCCTTCAAATGGAAGAGATTTTCCATTTGGTGTCAGGGCAAGGGCTTGGACCCTTCCTCCTGTTCTGTGGCAAGCATTTTGGACTATTTATGGTCCCTTTCTAGTCAAGGGCTTAGGTCGACGACCCTAAAGGTGCACCTGGCAGCCATCTCTGCTTACCGGGCGCGGGCCGGGGAGCAGTCGGTGGCGCAGGAGAAGGTGGTCTGGCGCTTTTTCAAAGGCCTTGATCACATTTCCCCTCCGGTGCGAGAACCTCCACCTCCATGGGATTTACTGCTGGTACTGGCAAAGCTCATGGGCAAGCCATTCGAACCAATGCACAGGTGTGATCTCTCTCTCCTGTCGTGGAAGACCACCTTCTTGGTGGCTGTCACGTCAGCCAGAAGGATGGGAGAACTCCAGGCGCTCTGCATTGAGTCTCCTTACCTGGTCTTCCACAGGGACAAGGTTGTCCTGCGCCCTCACCCGAAATTCCTTCCGAAGGTGGTGTCGGAGTTTCACCTCAACCAGGTGTTGACTCTGCCGGTGTTCTACCCCAGTCACACCTCGGAGGCCGAATACAGGCTCCATACTCTGGACCCTAGAAGGGCGCTCGCTTATTATAAGGAGCGCACGGCTGAAATTCGGGGAGAGGTTCGCCAGCTGTTTGTCACCTACGCTGAAGCCGCACCTGGCAGACCTGCAGCCAAGCGGACAATAGGCAGGTGGGTCACCTCCTGCATAGATCTCTGCTATAAGTTGGCAGGCATGGAGCCTCCCAGAGGATAAGAGCTCATTCTACCGTCATACTGCTGCATGGTGGCTGCTTCAGGGGCGTCCCTATCCAGGAAATCTGCAGGGCTGCTACCTGGAAGTCAGCACACACCTTTATTACCCATTACCACATCAACCTTGAGTCACGCCGGGATGCTGGTTTGGGGCCTCTGTTCTCAGTCTCTATTCCCTAAGTAGGGGTGTGGCCTTGCCTCCCTCCTCCGGAGAACTGCTAGGAGTCTGCCAGACAGTGTGGATGAACAACATATCCATGTCCCTTGAAATTCAGGTTACTCACCTGTAACAGGAGTTCTGAGAATGGTATATGTTGTTCATCGACCCTCAACCTCCCTGGCTTGACGCGCAACCCTGAAACTCAGCGGGCCAGATCTGGTGTCGTGGGGCAGAGCCGAGAGTTTTACCACCCGGGTGGGTGGGAGGAGCCAGCTTGAAGACCTTCTGGCAAGATTTAAAGCGGCAAGGCTACCTGCCAGACAGTGTGGATGAACAACATATACCATTCCTAGAACTCCTGTTACAGGTGAGTAACCTGAATTTTATGTAATTTGATGCTGCCACTGCCAACACTAGAACCAGATGTACCTTCCTCTGGCCCTCCAACACCCTGGGGATAAGGGCCATAAAACTAGCATTGGTCTTGCAAATGCAGACCCGACAGAATGTACCCTACAGAGACAGTCTCATGCCTTTGTAACACTCTTTGCATTTCTTATTAATGCAGTTGCATCACTTTTTGCACACTTCGCACCAAATTGCGCAAAAAACACAGAAAATTATGCACGTTGCATCGAAACATGGTGCCAATGGATGAAAATAAAAAAAAGAATAATTTTTTCATTCCTATTTTTGCCCTCATTTCTCCTTGCCAGCTGCCAAGTCCTCCTTCCATCTACCCAAGCCCTTCTGTCCGCCATAGGAGTCCTCCAGCATTCCAAACCGCTCCAAGCCTGTGCTTGACATCTTCTCCAGAATCCCAACCATGACCCCCAGTTCCAGAAACTGGAAGGAGGAGCCAGCAAGAATCAGAAGGAATCATTTGGGTCATACTGCGGTGTGGGGGGGGGGGCTTCATCTGCTTGGTACTGTTGTTGTATTTTCCCCCCACTCAGCCATCCTTTATCCCTCCCCAGAGTGTGGTCTTGAGAAGTGACCTGGCAGAATGCCTATCAGGGCCGTTAGAAGGATTTCTGTACGCTGCCCTACCCTCAGAACACTCTGCCAGATCCATTCTTGGCATGTGACTCCTCCTTGTCACTCGACAGGTGAGTATTTGTGTGCTGACATAAGGTAACTCCAGAGGAACTACTTATTCCATCCCGCATGACATATCCCCCCTTTGGCCACCAGGAAGCAGTCATCCAGCAGGAGGATGTACCCTTGCTCCCTGAGGCAGGAGACGTCTGAGACTAACATTACCAGATGCTCTGTGGTGCAAGCCTAGCACTACAGCAGTGCTAGCTATCTACAAATCATTCTAACAACAAAAAAGTTTACCAATATGTTGGGAAAATTCAAAAAACCCTCAGGCTGATGAGAATTCTCCTTAAACCCCCACCTGTGCTGAAGGAGACAAAACGAGCAGATAACTCCGAGAGGGATGAAACTGCTGTAAGAAATTAAAAAAAAACTGTTTTAAAAACTCACCAGACACATAAGGCTAGAAGGCAGACCAGGACCCGTGACCGGGCTGAAGACTAGGCGGTAGGCGGTTCGGGAGTAAAAAGGAAAAAAAAAAAAGAAGGCAGACCAGGAAAAGCAAGTATATAATATACATGTCTGATACCCTTTTCATAGAATCATAGAAGCTTGACGGCAGAAAAGGACCATACCAGCCCATCTAGGCTCCCCCTCCCTGCCAGTCCCTTCTACCCCCCGATACTCCGCTCCATATGCTTGTCCCATGCCCTCTTGAATTCTTCCACCAATTTAACCCCTATCACTCTATCTGGTAGTCTGTTTCAGGGCTCCACCACCCTCTCCGTGAAGAAATGCCATCTCGCATTGCCCCTATATCATTTTCCTTGCAGTCTGAGGCTGTGCCCTCTAGTTTTGACCCTCTTCTTCCTCTTAAGTAAACCCTCTTCTCCCACCTTATTGAGCCCCTTTACATATTTAAAAGTGTCAATCATGTCTCCCTTTTCCCTCTTTGTCTCCAGTGTGTAAAGATCCAGCTCCTTACGCCTCTGCTCGTATTACTTTCTCTGCATACCCTGCACCATCCTGGTTGCCCTTCTCTGAACCCTCTCCAAAGCATCTATATCCTTGCAGAGATGTGGTCTCCAGAACTGAACCCCATACTCCAGGTATGGCCTCACCATGGCTTTGCAAAGGGGCATTATTACCTCCTCTTTCTGCTAGTAATGCCCCTGCCTATGCATGCCAACATTCCTTTGGCCTTTCCCACCACCTTGCTACATTGGATTCTTACCTTAAGGTTTGAGGAGACTATGATCCCCAGATCCCTCTCCTGTTCTGTTACTTTCATTTCCTCCCCACCTAGGGTGTACCCTGTTCTTCTGTTCCTACTCCCCAAGTGCATCACAGCGCACTTCTTGGCATTAAATTTCAGCTGCCACGTCCCAGACCATTTTTCAAGCGTCTTAAGTCCTCCCTCATGTCCTCCACCCCGGGGTGTCCACCCTATTGCATATTTTTGTATTATCAGCAAATAGGCACACCTCCCCCCTCAAACCCTCAGCAATATCACTGATGTAGATATTGAAGAGGCGGACCCAGAACAGACCCCTGTGGCACTTCACTCTTCCCCCTCGATGTCCCGAAGTGCACCCCATTTAGCACCACCCTCTTGAGTTCTTCCTGACCACCAGGCCTCCACCCAGATTGTTATTTTCACACCCCACCCAACCCAACTTTTATAGGCAGAATACCCATACATCCAGCAGGAGTTGGGGTTAAAAGTAGTAGCCAGTTTAGTTTAAAAAAAAAAAAAAAAGCAACAGGTACGCTTAAATTCTGCTTCTCAGAAACAAACAAGTGTCTGAGCTAAGAGTTACCACCGTGAGCGGAAAAAAAGTTACAAAGTACACTTAAAGTAGGAGAGCCCTCAGACTTTGCTGCTTGTCCCTTGAACACACCAGACAGCTGAAGGTTCTAAGCTGTCACTGTGAAGGGGAGGAGTCAGGGCTCCATGACAATATCACAGCTGGTGGAAGGAGGGGGGGAGGTTGGTCCCTATTAGGAACCTACGATAGACCCAGCAGTAAACAAATAGTACGGTGACAATGTGCAGTGGCACAAAACGAGCGGCTATGAAACAGGATCATGGCAAAAGCAGCTATGGTATTCTTCACAGGTAATGTCACAAATGCAGAAATCAGTCAACCAATCGGAATGCAGGATAGCAACTTGCAATTTTATCCTGCTACGTAAAGAATAAAACAAAACTGTACCATCGTTATAAATTCTTTTTTAGAAATACTTTTTGTATTTAGTTTTTGAGATTTATTGTACCAGGGAGTGGTGTCCATTTTTCTTCTAATATGACTGTTTTAACAGGTTTACGCACTCCTCTGACATCATCTTGCTTTACCGAAAGAATGCCCTTGGTGAAGTGCACAATGCCTGTTGAGTCATCTAATTGAAGTTCTTTCAGTATTAGCTGCAGTGTCCTTTCGTTTCCCCTGAACACCCAGTGATAATCGTCAGTTCTGTGAAGTGTGCTGTTCAGAGCAGGTGTCCCACCGTGCTCAATTATGACCTCCACTGCCCCTCAGCTATTGTGCACTGCACAGGGGGAGACCATTACTCGGAGGCCAACCTCGCTGACCTGACCACATCACAAAATGCTGCCGAGTCCTTGATTCTGCGACGTAGCATTCGGCATGGAATGGAGCTCCAGTCACAAGCCAGATTACGTTCGGGGAGACTGGCCATAGTTATGTGTCGGAAGGGGGAACCTTGGAAACCTGAGACCGAGGCATATCATTCCTCCGTTAGTATTCCGTCAGTGAATATGTTCTGGGAGACTTTTAAATGGCAATTAGACATTTTTTTTAAATGTACATATTTGTGAATCTTAATGAGCAGTCTCTGCATTTTCATTTTTATGCCAGCACCTTCTCACACACAAATCTTGTGTCAGAAAATGAATGAACTTTTCGTTAATTCTCCCTTCTAGCTGGAAGTATGCACAGCAACACTGGAAGGTGATATCTTCAGTTAGTTTAGTCTGTGAGGCAGTACATGTTGGCTCTGTGGCGAGGTTCAGAGAATTGCAAAATAATACACCTGGGATGAGGGAACCCTGGGTAGAGCTACAGGATGGGTGGGAGTTACTGACGATCACCAAGGAAGAAAGTGACCTCGGGGTTATCATTTCAGATGACCTAAAGGAGTTTAAACAGAGTACAGAAGCGGCAGGGAGGGCCAGTGGCATGCTAGGGTGCAGAGGTATCACTAGCCGAAAGCAGGAGGTGGTGATACCATTGTATAAAACACTGGTGAGGCCTCACCTTGAGTACTGTGTGCAGTTCTGGAGGCCACACCTTCATAAGGACATCAACAGGGTGGAGCCGGTACAGAAAAGGGCGACAAAGAAGTTACAGGGCTTGCAACTGAAAACGGCACACAGACGGAACGTCACTGGCAGAAATGTAGCCGCTGCATTCCCGCAGACAGAATGCTTTGTGGATAAGCGGTCACATGCTTAATTGTGGTGGATAGAATGTCACGTATGCTTGTTGCGACATTCTGTCTACTATGCACTGAAGCGCGACAGTCCCAGTTCTGAGACCCTCTTTTGGTTGGTTATAAGAGATCCTTATGTGCAGTCCAGTCCTTTGTGCATGTGAGCATTTGCATTGGGCAACAGCAACACTAGCTCAAGAGACTCCTGGCTTCTATTATGCTGCCACCACATCACTGGCCCAGCCTGTGTTGTATTTAAAGTAATGCTGGACTGAACTTTCAGTACAAGCTGAAACAGAAACAGCTACCTCTGCTCCGTTGCTTGAATGAACTGCTGACTGCTTTATCCCCTATTACAGGATAGACTTTCTATTGAAACAGACAATCTCAAAACCTGCATTGAAATGGTAGGTTCAGAAATCAGCCTTTTGGCAGAACGTGCTCTGACTTCAGTACATTCTGTCAAAAGGCTGATTTCAGCTGGCCTGGTGGCACTTAGGGTTCATGCGCTGGGCGCCACCCTCGGCTACACTGGCGAATCTGGTTTGCAGGGAAGGTTGAGGATGAGTGCCCTCAGGTGCTCTCTCCCGAGGAAGGAGGGGTGGGATGCTCCAGCATGCCAGTGGCCTCCAGTGGAGACTGGGGCACTGTAGCATACAAGCATGCGTGATTAGGCGTGGCCGATGCAGCAGGGTTGCAGTCTGCCAGTCTTGTCGACATGCACCACACAAGGAGGGCTGGGTGGGCGCATGAAAGGGAAAACACCGGCACCTGTACCCAATGCCCTTTGCCGGGCCAACCCTGTCTGGCCTTCCAGTTCCTCCAACGCAACCCTACCTGCAGCCAGAGTCCACCTGAAGCCCAGGAGAGGGAGCAGCTTGACTCGTACAACCGGGGTGCTGGCTGCGGGGAGGCACAGATCGAGGGGACCTCAGGTGGGAAGAACACGGACTAGGATGCCAGAGACAGGTTTCACGGGGCTGCGACCGGAGGGAAATAAATTAAAAAAATAAATAAATAAGGCCGATTTCAGTGTATGCTTTCCTTGCACTTGCAAAAAAAGGAAAAAATGCAAAAAAAAAAAAAACTAACATGATAGGAAATCCTGGTGTTGTCACAATTGGAAACGCCTTTTATTTTCTTTTTATTTTCTCAAGAAAAAAATGCATTTGGCTGAAAACAAGATTGGCAGAGCGCTTTTGTGGAAGTAGTAATTACAGCACAGCAAGTTATATAGGCAAGGAGACAGGACGGAATGTGATTTAAGGCGGTGACATTTTGCCCGCTACCAAACAGGAATCTTGGCTATTTTTGCTGTTACCTTTTGTCCTGTAGACTTAATAACTGCAACATTTTGTCCGCGACAATATGTCCAGCGACTGTTCAGCCGTATGAGCAGAAAACCTACGAGGAGAGACTAAGGGACCTCAATGTGTACTCGCCAGAGGAGAGGAGGGATCGGGGTGACATGATAGAAGCATTCAAATACCTTAAGGGCATAAATAAGGTGTGGGGGGAGACATCTTTCAATATGGGAAGAGTACAAGAGCAAGGGGGCATGATATGAAATTGGAAGGGGGCAGGTTAAGAGGAAATGTGAGGAAGTTTTTTTTCACAGAGAGGGTGGTGGACAAATGGAATAGTCTGCCACAGGAGGTGGTGGGAGCAAAGACAGTGGAGGGATTTAAACATGCCTGGGACAGGCATAAGGGAACCTTGAGGTGGGAAGGAGCGGTGAGAAGCCATTGGCCAGGTAGGGTCAGAAGCCACAAACAAGTGTAGGGCTTACAGGCAGACTGAATGGGCCTAGTGGTCCTTATCTGCCGACAATTGCTATGTTTCTGTGAGGTTATAGTATTGTGCGTCCATTGTTACACTGTCACAAGACATACCCGGCAGCTGACTGGGTGGGAGCTCCATGGGGCTGGGCAGCATGGGACCTACTTGGCATGCTAGCAACATGGGTTCACACTCCAAGCCCAGGATGGCAGGAGCAGTGGGTCCATCTTAGCGATTGGAGGCTGCAACAGACCTACAAGAGGCAAGGTGTTAGTGCTGCTGGCAGTGTGCGTAACCACGAGCTGCCTGCCCCCCCCACACACAGTTAGTCGCAGTAGTGTACATTCGTGAAAAGATGGTGGAGTGGGCCTTAAAATGTAGCACCATTGGCCACAGCTGCTGTGACACCATCTGTGCCTTCAGGGCATGCCAGATCAGCTGGCCCTCAATTTGTACCTCCCCCAACTACGTCCTGGCCAGACAGAACGTAGATCCCCATCCTGAAGGTTAAGCCGGGTTGGTGGCATGCAGAGAGCCAGTGAATTGGGCAGGTGTCTGCTCCGAGTAAGGGAGTAGGTGATAGGGTAGAGCAGTGGCACCATAGGGCAGGAGTAAGCATGGTCTTCGTTATATTTGGGAGATGAAATTTTATCATTTTTTAATGTTTGTTTTAAACTTCAGCCTTCAGGTTGCAGTATGTGGTAAATGAAACTGGAATGAGTTGGACTGAATTTGATAGGAGAGGGAGCCCTTTTTCTGTTCATTCCGTTATTGCTTTTCTGTCTACCTGACCTCTGGGTCAGGACACCTGTCCATTTACCTCCTATGTGTGTAATTATGTGATGTTCTCTGGTGCTGTAGTATGTTGCTGCTTCTCGCCCTAGAAGCCTACTGAAAATCAGACAGTTGTCTCAATGTGCCGCCCATTGCTGTGTCAGGTCAGCTCAGGAAAGAACTGCCCTAGCTGGCCCGGTGGCGCTGAGGGTTGAGGCGCTGGACGCCACACCTCGCACCGCGCCGGCGACCCAGGTTCGGGAACAGACTCAGGCTGCTGGAGGAAGGAAGGATTGAGCGTCCTGCGACAGCTCTCCTTCCTCTGGGGCAGGTGATGGACATGCACCGCGGTGACATCCAGTGGAGGCTGGGTGTTTGGCAGGAAGCGGACATTTACAAGGGGGGGGCGGCGGACATCTGCACTTCAGTGCGTTGATGTCGGTGCATGTCCGGCTTCTCATTGGGGCATACAAAAATTCCTGAGCCCGATATATAACACCGCCTCTGCTCCTAGCCTATATGGCTCTCCACCATGCCACCGACTTATTTACAGTGCCGTGGGCCACTGCGAGCCCTGAACCCTGTCCTGGGGGGTAAGCCAGGGAGGCAGTGCCGGCTAGCCGGCACATTTCTCCGTAGTAGATGGGCGGTCAGCAGTGCCACGGCCCCACCCTAAGGGGAAAGCCAGGGAGTATCAGTGAGTGTGGAGGATGGTGATAATTGGAGGGCAACGTAGGAGTAGAAGGTGACTGATTGCCTCAGAGCAAGGGGCAAAAAAGTATAATAAATTAAAAAAAAAAAAAAAAGGAAAGAACTGCCCGACAAGGATATGTGTCATAGCTGCTGTAAGCAAGAAGTGAACTGACTGATATAAGCAGTCAGCTTACAGATCTGCAGTATTGAGGCTAAATGCGGTGAATGTCTGTTAAGCAGTACTTTTGGAAGGTTTTACTGAAGTTGTATGTTAAAGAGTAACTTCATAGTCTAATTTTTTCTGCCTCCCCAAAAACATATTCCATAGCATGCCTGGCCTCGAGTTTCTTGGTGTAAAAAAAATCCCATTCATTTCTGCCGTTTTTTTAAAATATCACACTTGTAAACCAACTCAGAGGAGAAAACAGCAATAACACATACACTTCCAAAAGTGCCAGTGCCCCCGCATGTTTGCTGATGTCAGAAAACGAAGACGGCGTGTGCGCACGCCATTGAGTTAAATGGGGGCGATTTTTATATACATCTTATTACCGTTTAAAGTTGCGATATATAGCAAATCAACAACTGCCTGACTAACAAGGACCCTTGAGTCGGTGCCGCATTGTTTTGATTAGCTATAATTGCAACTTTTAAATGGTAATAAAATGTAATAAAAATTGCCCCCATTGAGTTTCTATAGGGCATACACGCAGTCTTCGCTTTCTGACATTAGCAAATGTGGTGTGCATGGGATGTGTCGGCACTTTCGAAGTGCCTGTGTTATATGGCTTTCTTCGGAGTTAGTTTACAAGTGTGATATTCCAAAAAAATGGAAGAAACAAATGGGATTTTTACCAAGAAACTCCTGAAGGTGAGGGGCAGGTATGCTATGGAATATGTTTGGGGTTGAACTTCGGAAGCTGTTTTTTAAACCATGCGAATGTGGTCTGCAGTGCTGTCTTAAGACCTCCATGATCAGACTGGACTACCTCTTTCACTCCTCCTGCTGTTTTGCCCTACACAGTCCCCTTTAATCCAGTCTATCTCTTCCCTTTCTGGCAGACAGGCGCCTCTGCCACTGACCCCCTCGCACCCATTACTGCTCCCTTTACTCCATCTGTTTCTTTCCTCCCTGACAAAAAAACGTGTGCCTCTCCCACTGCGTCTCCTTCACTGCTGAATTCTGGTATAATGCCCTCTCTGATGCCTCTCATCATTCCTTACTCTTGTGCCTCCCTCCTCGTGTTCTCTTGGATCCTCTGATACTCCTTCCTTCATGCTTACCCGCTGTAAACCCTGAGTTAGGCAGCCTGCTTTCTCATTCCACTTTCCCCACCTGTGGAAGAGGCTCCCCCATCTCTGTGTTTGACTTCCTCTCCTGTTTCCCTCAAAGCTAATTGCTGGGGAATTCACTGCTCACCTTTGTTACTGTAGCTAGTCCTCAGTCTGATCCTTTCCCTTCCTTAGCCTCCCTCCCTAATTGTTCAGCCTCTGTGCATCCACAACTACCAACTAACTGTCCCCCGACTGTGCTCAAGTTAGCTGTGTACATTTTGCAGTTTGTACTTTATATTTTTTTTGGCAATGTATTTATATTTTTTTTTTGGGGGGGGGGTATTCACAGTTTATCTCCGACCCCACACTGACCAACCCTCTTCCACCAGACCCTCCAGTCCTGTCACTCCAGCATCCACTGGGACTCACCTCGAATTCACGGAGGTGCCCAGCTAGCCGGGTGCGGAGCCTCGAAGACTGGCTTCATCCTGTCAGTCGGCGCCATTTTCCTCCAGTTTTGACCCACCCCTGCCATGGCCGCACGTGCGTATGTGGAGGCATGCGCATGTCGCGGATCCACAGCACCCTCCCTACTCGTGCCACCCACCTGCCTGCACTACCCTCAGGCCTCCACCTGGGGGCAGCTGTACAGTGGGGGACAACCAGGACACTTCCTGGGAGAGAAGAGCTACCTTTTGGCTGCTCAGTCCTGCCCCCCCCCAACCCCACCAGCCGATCCCGAGGTCACCAGCATGCAGCGGTGTGGTGTCCAGCGCCTCCACCCTCAGCACCACTGGCGGCAGTTGGCAGTGTATTTGTATTGGCAGCATTTACATCTGGAAATGCATCTGCATTTTCTGCAGCATGCTGGCTTAGCCGAGTGGCAGTAATAGCGTGCATCATGTCTGAAGCTGGGGATTCGGGAAGCTGTAGCTCGAGATAAAGTCATGCACTGATGCGGGGGGCTGCAAGCTGGCGGTGTGAGAGTGAAGAGCATGTCGTATGCTGAAGGTGGTGGTGAGGGGCAGGGGAAGAGAGAGAGAGTCTGGCTATCAATTCATGCAGGAGCCGTGGGGTAACCAGTGAAGTGGGAAGAGTGCAGACTGAGATGGCTACTGGGGGGAAAATGCCATTCCAGTGAGGCATTACATGAACAGCAGCATTAAGAACCACCAGTTTCTGGAATTGGAAACGGGGTTCCCAGGCATCTGTGAGACAGCAGGGTCGTAAATGTGTGCTCCAAATAAGTGCTGCGATTGTCAGCATTATAGTGAGTAAGACAATGCAGCCCACTGATTGAGCTCACAGTGAGGTGAAAATCACTGTGTTAAACAGAGTTCTCAGTCTTCATTTCTGTTAAAGCCAAATCAGTTTGTTGCTATTTGCTGTGCAGTAGGTGATAATTAAACTTAAAAAAAAAAAAAAAAAGATCTCAGTGCCCTTGTTGTTGAGGGAGTCAGCTGGATCAGGATATAATACTAATAGACTGATTCTCTCAATTATTGTTAAAAAAAATAAATATTCCTCCTGGTCATTGTGAGGACCATGTGGTTTAGTTCTGAACAAACGATCTTGACAGTAAGTTGCACCCTACACAGTAAAGCTACATCATTTCTAGGGATAGGGATATGGTTCAGTTATCCATACGATGGCAGTTCTTCCTCAAGAGCGATTCACTGGAATGTCTTTAAGCAAAGCTCTTCCCACCACCCAGGTGGCATATGCCTCGGCTCTGCCCCATAATGGCAGACGTTCCTTTCCGCTGCTAGAGACTGGTCTCTTCCTTCACAGCTCCATGCATTGTAGGACCTATGAAGTGCGTCATTCTTATTAATTTTTTTCTCCACCTTTCCATGTTTAGTATATTTCTTGGTCCCGCTCTTGTTACACAATTGACAGTATAGAACACAAGGAAGTTTTAAGTTTATTTGCAGGAAAGCTCCATTGAGCATGCTCATTTACAAGGAGGTCCTGGTGGGACAACGTGGTACAAGGCACACAATATAGTACAATGCGCTACAGTACAATACAAAACATAGTTGTTATACATCACGATCAAACAGCAATGAGACAGGCACACATTATACATTGAAAGGAGAAATAATGCTAATTACGTTCAAGAAGTGAAGCCCATTCCTGGCTTCAAACAGTGCGTCACATGCCAGCAGAAGAAAGTCATGGATGGGTCCACATATGTCATGCCTGTACTACTTTGGAACGACATACGAGATTGCTGGTTGCAGCCTCTGCTAAACGATGCGTCTGTCCTCGCTGGAAGACAGAAAGGCTTGCCTTCTCCTTGGCTGGCCAGCTGATCAGGACGTAAATTGCAGGACAGAGGTGGCCTCCGGTGCAGCGGGGTCTGCAGCCCAACTAGCAGCTATGGAAGAGGCGGTAGCAAAGGCAGCTGCAGGCACCTCGTCGACCTCTGTGCTACTTCTGGCTGAGACCAGTGTCCTTCATGGAGAAGTTCCATAAAATGTGTCAGGCCCTCCAGACCTTCAGGAGAGCTTTACCCACCATGGTAAGATGCACAAAAGCTAGAAGCACCACGGTCGGTTGTAGAACCAGGAGAGATCACGCTCCTCTCACTTCCTCAACTCCCTTGACCACTCGATGCTTGTTGAGCGCTCAGCTTCAGCTGAGCCATAGTTGGTCAAGGAGCGGGTCGCTAGCTCCTCAGTACCCCTTTTGGGCTTGCCGACCTTGACACTGGTCGATCAGGTGGTCAAGATATTTCTCACCCCCGTTGTTAGAGGGGGTCGACAATGAGTCGATTTCCAAGACCTCAGTTATCTGGTCCTCACTCAGGAGGAAGTGGAGTGGCTGGTATCCCCGACCGTCCTCGCTCGGGATCAGTCTCCCCCAAAGATCATGCAGTTGAAACCGGTGCAGGTCATTTACACTACACCTCCGGCTGCATCTCCTGGACATTGGCCCTCAGGTTGACAGTTGAGGGGCTCCTCGAGTTGTGATCCCACTTGGCCATGAGATGTTGCCATCGATGCTCCATGTCTTCATCTCTGGGTGAGGAGAGGCTCCGCCAGTAGATGTGGTGGCACTACAAGGAGCTCCTCTGGCAGAAGTGGGCCTTGGGGATGGGTGGGTCTCTACCCCCCAACCCCTGTAGTAGACTGGCTGGTGCTGGTCAAGCCAGTAGATCCAAGACAGCTGTCTCCAACATGTGTCTCTCCACCCTTGTTGGTGGAACCATCTCCACAGCAGCCCATATGGGGTAATCCTTCAGAGGACTCCTTTCCAGGGACCAGCTTGCCAGGCCAGTTATCAGTGGCAGTTATCCACTCTGATGACTCCAGGGTGGTCCATGGTGGTAAATGGTCAAGGGCCTTGATGAGTCCTCGGACAATTTCAGTGGGGCCCTCCATGAAATCTTCGAGGACGTATATGGTTAACCGAGAATTGATCGATGAACTGACCATGGGCTGGTGTCTTTCAGGCTTCTCCTCCAGCTTATGTCAGAATCCATGAATGTTCCTTAGGAGCCAGTTCAAAAGAAGGGCTAAATACCCTATCTAGGATCGTGGATACATTATTCATCCACACTTATTGGCAGAGTCCTTTCCTTTAATCAGCCGGAAAGTCTTCAAGCTGGCTTCTCCCACCCACCAGGGTGGTATAACCCTCGGCTCTGTCCCATGACGCCAGATGTTCCTTTCCACTGGAAGATTCAGGTTGCCTCCTTCATGCTCCCTCATTTTGTAGGCCCTGGCTTCAGAACCTTCGGCTATTCCGAAAATTCTCCTTGTTCGCGTTAGTAATTGTGATTCTTTCTTCGATCATGGAAGACAAGTCTTCTCCCGGATTTCACCGGTGTTCGTGTGGCCAAAAGATGTCACGCACTGACCCACATGCCATGTGCGTTTACTGTTTTGGTGTCAGCCATGACACCACGACATGGCGAGTTTTGCCTCGCGTTCCAACCCAACCCAGCGTCCTTGACAACCATCTCGCACGCCTTAAGCTGGGGAGGCCCGAAAAACGGAACCCGCCAGTGAAATCCGAGGAGGCCCGGTAGGTGTTTTCCATGTCCGCGAGATCCGCTGAGCAATTGGAGCACATGCAAGCCTTCGAGGGGGAAGCAGCTCATACCGTGGAATCTTCCTCTTGGAGCTTCTTCATTCCGCTCAACCTGGGGTCCACCTTTTCGGGTTCCTTCCGAGAGTTGTGCCACTCTCTCCTGACTAAGGGTGAGAGTCCTGCCGTCACGTCTCCTCTCGGTCCCGTAAGCGGAGAAGGACCAGGACCATCTTCTTCTCGACGGAGATGCTCTTGGGATCGGGAGAGTATTGTTCTCAGGAACCGGCCCTTTCGATCTTGGTTGAAATCGCCTCTTCAGCTGCTGGCTTCTCGACCTTGCCATCTGGCGGTCGACCAAGGTGTTGGCGACGCGTTGAGATAATTCTCAACCCGATTGACTCTTTGTCACCGACTCCGGTCGACGACTCTCTCTCTCTCTCTCCTCGAACTCGGTCCTTGCTTTCCCAAACAAGGGGCCCAGCCTGCTGGGAATCCCGCCGGAATGGTCCCTGACCTGGGAAGTCACTGGTCCTGCCGGTGTCTCCCAAGCGACCGAGTCGGCCTGTCCGATCTCAAGCGAGGTCTTGGACTCCCTCGACCGAAAGGCCAAAGAAGGGCCATAAGTGCTCTGAAAAGAGGTGATGCCATCGGTTGTCCTTGTCCTCCTCGGATGAGGAGTGGCTCTGGCAGAAGCTCCATCAGCACTACGAGGACCTCCTGGCAACAACTGATTCTGACCAGGCACAAGCCTTCCCCGGCTCCTACCCGGCCATTACTTGGTTTTGCCGTCTCCCAGGCCTAAGCCGACTCCTCTGGAGCCGATTAAGTTGGTTCTCCTCCATCGAGACGGTGAAACCTCGGTTCGGCCTAAACCAGTCTCTCCACCAGTTTTGGTGGAACCGCTACCAAGCAGCCTGTGGGAGGGCTCCTTCTAAGGAAGCTAGACCGGACACGGGGCTTCCCCGGCGTCTCTCAATCACTGTCACCCCTGACCGCCTCCGGCTGGTCGAGGGTGATGTGGGCGGTTGACCACTGTATCCAGATTCCTCGGATTTGGATGAAACTGGCCTCCATTCTCATCCAGGGGATGATGAATCAGCTGGTGGGATAGAGACGGAGGAAGGTCCTTCATCCTTTCAGGAATTCTTCGCCTCACCTCCGAATCTACAGGGATGCCCCTGGGGCCTATCCAGAAAAACGCGGAGTACCCTGTCACCGACATCCTCAAGAGAGGGGATACCCCGACGGAAGCCTTTCCTGTGGCTGAGGCCATTATTGACCCAGCCTTAGAACTTTGGCAGCACCCTGCCTCCTGTCCAGCTCCATCTGCCTGTATAGCACGCTAGTATGCGGTGCCCATGGAGTCCCTTACGGGGTTCACAGAGCACCCTTCGGCCAAAAGCCTGGTGACTGCCTCTGTGTTCAGGCATACTGGCAGTTCTGCCGACACGGACTGACCTCCTGATAGAGTCCAAGCTTTTGGACCATTCAGCCAGGAAGGTCTATGCGGCTTCCTCCTTGGGTCTTCGTCTGGCAAGTTCGGCTGTCGTTATGGCACACTTCTCTCGCCCTTCTGGGGTCATTGGATAAGGTCCTCCCACATCTCCCCGCGAACATCGGACCATGGTCAAAGCAAGTCCAGGACCAGGGCCAAGCTGTTTGCTAAACAGCAGCTCAAATGGCCTTGGACCTTGGGGACTGTTGTGCCCGTTCGAGTGGCTGCCCGGTTGCCTCTTATCGCAGGGGCTTGGCTGAGGCTCTCCTCCTTCCCAGCGGATCGTAGCATAAGTTAGCTGATGTGCCATTCCTTGGGACCGACTTGTTCGGCCTGGAGTGGCCGGTCACCTCCAGCACATCGAGCAGTCCATTGCCACCTTGGGCGCTACCTCTGCCAAGAGTTCTTTGGGCAAGAACCAGCAGGAGGAAGAAAAACCTTTTCGGCATTCTGCCCCTGCGACTCAGCAGTCCTCCTTCAAGGCGGACAGCAGCACCAGCAACAGAAGCAGGCTCAAGCTTGGCCCAACAGGCCCGTAAAGGAGACCAAGGTTGGGTCCTGGATCCTCCTCCTCCAAGCCTGCTCAGTGCCAGGCGGAGCTGTCAGCCCGCTCCCGTCTCACCAGCTCTGGGTCCTCCTGTGGGGCCAGCTCCGCCACCTCTTTCCGCCTGGTCTGTTATCACCACGGAAGGTGGGTTTGGAAGTGGTTGGTCAGGGACTGCCTCTGGAATTTAAGCAGTACCCTCCGAGCCGAGCCTGTGCCCCTTGGGAGAGAGCAGTATCCACTCAGACCCAGTCGGCTGTCAGAGCGACATCAGTCAGCTCCTCCTCAAGGAGGCAGTAGCTCCAGTGGCAGATCCTCCAGCAGGCAGGCTTTGTGTCCAGGTACTTCCTGGTGCCCAAGGTGGACAGGGGCTGGCGCCCTATTCTAGATCTGCACAACCTGAATCAATATCTCAGGTCACGCACCTTTCGGATGGTCACCCTGTCCCAGATCATACCATCCTTGAAGTCGAAATGTATGGTTCTGTTCATTGGATCTGCAGGACACGTTCTTTCATGTCCCAATCTGTCCATCCCATCAAGGGTTCCTCCACTTTATGGTCAAAGGGACCCTGTACGAGTTCCGAGCCATGCCGTCCAGCCTGTCTTCGGCCCCTCGGGTGGCAGCCCATCTCAGGCGTTGGAGTCAGGATTTATCCTTACTTCGACGATTGGCTCCTAGCAGGTCCCACCTGACAGGAAGTGGAGAGGTCCCGGGATCTGGCCCTACAGACCTGTTTCCAACTTGGCCTCCTGATCAACGAGGCCGAGTCAGAACTCGTGCCATCTCAGGTGATGGCCTTCATCAGGGCAGAGCTCGACTCTTGTCAAGCCAGAGCTTGGCTCCCGGCGGAGGTTCTTTCCTCCTTAGCCCAGTCATTTCTGGTTGGGCACTTGTGCCCTGCCCGGGACTTTCTGCGCCTTCTGGGTTACATGGCGGCATGCACCTCAGTGGTCCATTGGGCCTGGTTGCACATGTGCCCCCTTCAGTGGGAGCTGTCTGCCCAGTGGACTCAGCGCCACAGTCGTTTCGACCTGCTGATCACTGTAACCCAGATGATGTGGGATGCTCACCAATGGTGGACCGCCCAGACCCGGTTGCAGGAAGGGATCCCATTCGTCCGCCCGAGCCAGCGGTCTTCCTCACGACCGATGCCTCTCTCATGGGCTGGGGGCCCACATGGGGATGAAAGGTCCACGGGCTCTGGACCCCGAGGTCCCAATGCCACATCAACCTGTTGGAGCTCAGATCAGTCAGACTGGCACTGTCAACTCGCTCCTCAGTTCCGGGGTCAAGTGGTTCAAGTCAGGCGGAAAATATCACAACCATGTACTACCTCAACAAACAGGCGGCATGCATTCCGTCTGCTGTGCAAGGGCGCTCTGCATCTGGACCCTCATAGGCGGTTGGAGGCAGATCTCCTAGCCATCCATGTGGTAGGAGCCTCAAACCATCTGGGGATGCTCTCAGCTGCTTGGGCCAGACATCCCATGAGTGGTCCCTCCATCCAGAGGTAGCTTAAAGCCTGTTCTCCCGTTGGGGCAAACCAATGGTGCATCTGTTTGCCTCCAGGGAAAACACCAAGCTGAGACTGTTTCATGCCCGCCCCCCGTCAGCAGGGCTCGCTGCAGGGGGATGCCTTCTCAAGGCCGTGGACCCCAGGACTCCTGTACGCCTTCCCTCCATTTCCCTTGATCCACAAGGTGCATCTCAAGATGAGGAGGGACAATGCGAAGGTGATCCTGGTAGCCCCAGACTGGCTGCGCCAGTTGTGGTATCCAGATCTCCTCAGCCTCAGCTGCAGGCACCCGGAGCGGCTTTGACATGCCGGACCTGATATCACTCAACCAGGGGAAAGTATTCTATCCGGACCTTCAGTCCCTGCACCTCACAGCCTGGTACCTCAGCGGCTAGAGTTCCAGGCTTTGGATCTTCGAAGATGTGTACACTGTGGTGGAAGCATCTAGATAGGAATCGACCAGAAAATGTTATGCCTTCAAGTGGAAAAAGGTTTTCCATTTGGTGTCAGGGTAAGGGCCTGGACCCTTCATCCTGTTCAGTGGCTAACATTCTCTACTAACTTGGTTTTCTCTCAAAGGGGTCTTGGTCCATTGACCCTTAGGGTGCCCTGGCAGCCATCTCTGCTTACCGGGCACAGGCCAATCAGCTGACAGCGCAGGAGACAGTGGTCGGACGCTTTTTCAAAGGCTTGGATCACGTATCCCCTCCAGTGCGTGAACCTCCACCTCCATGGGATCTACTGCTGGTACTGGCAAAGCTCATTGGCAAGCCATTCGAACCCATGCACAAATGTGAGTTGTCACACTTGTCGTGGAAGACGGCCTTCCTGGTGGCTATCACGTCTGCCAGAAGGACAGGGGAGCTCCAGGCGCTTTCAGTGGACTCCCCTTATCTGGTCTTCCACAGGGACAAGGTTGTCCTACGCCCCCACCCGAAATTCCTTCCGAAGGTGATGTCAGAGTTTCACCTTAGCCAGGTGTTGACTCTGCCAGTATACTACCCTAATTACACCTCGGAGGCCGAGTACGGGCTCCATACCTTGGACCTGAGACGCGCTCTCTCCTACTATAAGGAGAGGACGGCAGAAATTCGGGGAGAGGTTCGCCAGCTGTTTGTCACTTACACTGAAGCTGCTTCTGGCAGACCTGCAGCAAAACGAACTATTGCAAGATGGATTACATCTTGCATCAGTCTGTGTTATGAGTAGGCGGACATGGAGGCTCCCAAAGGAATAAGAGTTCATTCTACCCAGCATACCGCTGCTTTGGTGGCTGCTTCCAGGGACGTCCCTATCCAGGAAATCTGCAGGGCTGCTACCTGGAAGTCAGCAAACACCTTCATTACCCATTACCACATCGACCTTGAGTCACGCCGGGATGCTGGTTTTGGGGCCTCAGTTCTCCAATCTCTGTTCCCTAAGTAGGGGGTGTGTGCCTTGCCTAACTCCTCCCAGAGAACTGCTAGAAGTCTGCCAAAGAGTGTGGATGAACAACATATCCACGCTCCTAGAAGAACCGGTTGCTCACCTGTAACAGTAGTTCTAGGAGTGGTATATGTTGTTCATCCACACAGACCCACCCGACCTCCCCGGCTGAGGCGCACACAGCCTGGCTTCCAGCAGCTAAGCTCTGGCGTCATGGAGCGGAGCCAAGGTATATACCACCTGGGTGGGTGGGAGGAGCCAGCTTGAAGACTTCCGGTGATCCTTAAAGGGGAAAGGGACATGCCAAAGAGTGTGGATGAACAACATATACCACTCCTAGAACTACTGTTACAGGTGAGTAACCTGTTTTTATCTGCTGTTCTTTTAAACTACACTTATTTTTAATTCAATTTTATCAGGTCACAGTATAAATAATTTCTATTTTATTCACTATTTCTTTTAATTACCGTTTATTTCATATTAGCATGTAAATTGCTCTAATATTACCATATTTATGCAGGTATACTAAAGTTTATTTATGCAGTGATTTGTTAATTTGTATGTATTGAAAATTTAATAAACTCTGAATAAAAAAGTCATGAAAATCCTATAACCTCATTGGTTCAACGTGTCACATGACTGTTGGTTATTTTCTGACAACCATACCTTATCTTACAGTCAGCTCTTGCTGTTCAACCTTTTATGAACCCCTAGCAGGAGAGTTGGCATTTATTAAAACACTGCCTTTCTTTCCCAGCTAATAAGTTACTTAAAGTGCCTGTTATATCACTTGCACTGTTTCAAAAAATCTGAGTAAAGCATGCACATAGGAACCCAGGAGATGAATATAAGATTTGGGGGGCTACTGACAGTTACAAAACAGGAAAGGAACCTTGCTGTTCTCTTATCTGATGACCTCAAGTGGCAGGGCAGTGTGACAAAGTGGTGGGAAGGGATGCCGGGATGCATAGGGAGGGGTGTCTCACAGGAGGAGGAAGTGGTGTTGCACTGTATCACTCGCTGATGAAACCTCACCTGGAGTACTGTGTCCAGTTTTGGAGGCTGCATTTGAGAAAGGAGATAGACAGGGTGGAGGCAGTCCAGAGGGTGCAGCTGAAATGGTGCAGGGTTGTTCGAAGACCCTATGAGGAGGCTGAGAGATCTCAGCATGCACACCCTGGAAGAGAGGAGAGCAAGAGGGGACATGATAGAGACCTACAAGTACCTCACAGGGGTGAACAGGGTGCAGGAGGGGAATCTCTTTCAAATATGAGAGTGCACCAGGTCCAAGGGGCATGTGATGAAGTTGGGGGGGGCGGTTAAGAGAGATGTGAGGAGATGCTTCTTCACTGAAAAGGTGGTTGACACTGGAACAGATTGCCAGAGGAAGTTATGGGGTGAAAACAGTGGGGGCTTTAAGCATGTGTGGGATAGACAGTTTTTTGTTTTTTTTGCGCTCCTGTCTCTGCTCAGTTGGCCCTCATCTAGGCGTCTTCCTCAGTCCCATCACCTGCCATCTCTGGGACTTACCCTGGCCCCACTGTCTCCCCATTGGCAGAATTCTCAGAGGTTTCCCAAGCCTCAGGAAGAGTTTAGCCTAGAGGCAGTAGGCATGGAAGTCCAGTAGGTGGTTCAGGGCCTGCGGGAGGACGCTGCATCATACTGCCTCAGCCTGTCAGCTGGCAGTCTTTTCCATGTTCTTCACCTCGCCCAGGCACAGTTATTGCTGTGACATGAGCACACTTGTATGCTTGCGTCACAATAGGGTAATGGCAGCCCTCCCCTCTGGGCTCCACTTGCACTGCCACCTGTGGTCACCCCAGTGGTGGTAGGGCAGTGGAGAGCATCTTCTGGGACGCTCAATCCTCCTCCCTCCACTGGCCCTAGACAACGCAGGATCACTCCGATCTTGGGTCGCTGGAGTCATGAGCGTTCGCACTGTCGGTGCACCAACGGACCGGCAATATAGGGGTATATTAGAAAATAGCAGGAAGGATGGGAGAGTCAACAGAGCATCAGTTGTTGTAAAATAAAATAAAAACAAAACATAGCTGGCCACACAGCACTAGCGCAACCGCATACCATGCTGGTGACCGTGGTTCAGGAGGATGGTGGAGCATCCCAAGGGACACTCGGCTCCTCGGAGGAGGGCTTTCAATTTCCCTTCAGTATTATCATCTGGGTGACAACAGGAGGTGGTGCAAGCTGGAGACAAATGATTGGGGACGGTGACTTTGACTCATTCTGCACATCGTGCATCGTCTGCCAGTCAAGGGCCCTTCAAAGTCTGCAGGGCAGAAAAATTGGGGGACACCCAACTGCTTGCAGCATGCTGTCCTGCACCACCAACCAGGTTCTGGTGCTGGAGCCAGGCTTGAACTCTACTGGAGGAATGGGGTCCCCCAGTGGCCCCACCCTGAGAGATCAGCCAGAGAGGAACACAGCACCTCAGTGACACCCAGGAAAGGCGGATGACAGGGGCTGGGGAGGGAGGCAGGACTGATGGTAGCCAGTCGGAGGAAGGGAGAGAAGTACAATAAATAAAAAAAAAAAATGGCTGCCCCAAATTTCTACAGACACCCACGGAATTTACAGTAAACTGTGCCTTGTTCTTCTGGGGTAAAATTGGCAGCAGTCCTTGGACTCTTCAGAACAGAACACAACGTGCCAGACTGGTATTTAAACTTTGGCAGAGTAATATAATTATAAATCACAGTACTAGGAACTGTAGACTGCTTAACGTGGACACGGGCTTCTGAAAACACAAGAGCATACTTCTCTCATCAGTTGTACATTAGGAGGGACATCCCTTATTAACCTCTCAGAACCCCTCTATTCAGTCCTCTCATCTGTTGTACATTAGGCGGGATGTTTCTCAGTTTACCTCTCAGAACCCTTATGTCCTTACCCCTTCAGCTGGCACCCCAGCATAGTCACCCTGCCATCTCCAGAACTTATCTTGCCCCCACCATCACCTCAGTTGCCCAGTGATGCATGCTTCATGGTGCAGATGTCAGGGTTTTCAATGCCCCTGAGGACATGGAATCACAGTGTGATCGAACAAGCCAGCAGAAGAAGGCCATTTGGTCTATCAAGTCTGCTCGTATTGCAGGTCCACAGCTTCTGTATGCACAGTGTATGTGTGTGTGGGGGGGGCGGGTGCGGGACCTGTGAGATGCCAGTGTTGTCCTGCAGCACTGACTGTTCTTAACCACTTTTTCTTTCCTCTGGCGTGAACAGTATGAACATGAGCACAGAAGCACACAGTGGTGCGTGCGAGCCAGCAGACTCCCCCACCCCTGCTGGCTGTGCAGACTGCAACTTCTGTGCTACCACATGAGGAGCCTGTGCTGCGCTGCCGGCCACTTTCCAGGAGAGGGTCAGTGTTCTTTGGGACCCTAACTTCCTCTCCCCCTGGCCAGCCTTCCAGCAACCTAGGTGCCGATGTCACAACAGGTAACCCTCCCGCTGCATCGACTGGGCGGCCCTTCTGTCCTACCTCTTAAAGTATCCCTCATTTTACCTCTTGGAACCCTTCTTTTATACCTTTTACCTGTCCCACCTTAAAAGGGCCATCCCTAATGTTACCTTGCAGAATCCCTCTATTCATACCTCTCAACTGTCTCACCTTGGAAGGCATACCCTGTGCGTTACCTCTCAGAAAATCTCTCTATTCATACCTCTCAACTGTCTCACCTTGAAGAGGACGTCCTGTGCGTTACCTCTCAGAATCCCACTTTCCATACATTTCAGCTGTCCCTCACTAGAAGGGCGTCTGTCATCATTACCTCTTAGAACCCCTCTATCCATACCTATTAACTGTCACATAGTAGGAGGGATGTCACTTACTTCACCTCTGGAACCCTTGGTCCATCCTTCTCAGCTGTCCAACATTCATCTGCCATTTCACCTCTGAAAATCCCTCTGTCCGTACCACTTGGCTGCCCCACATTGGGATTTCTTATTTCACCTCTCAAATCCCTCTGTCGATACCTCTCAATTCTCTACACATCTTGCCTTGTTTTAATTGATATACAATATGAATTTTACATTTGTAATTTTCCTTTTTATGCATTGAGTTCACTTTGTATGCTATTGTCATGCTTTTAATGTTTGTATGCAACAATTTATTTTATATACACATTTGTTAATAAATTGAACTGAACACACATTAGAGGGACATCCTCATTTCACCTCTCGGAACCCCACTGAGATACCTCTTGACTGTCCCTCATTGGGAGGGACATCTCTCAAACTCCTTAGGGCCTCCCTTCCCATGGTAGCCCTGGCTCCGATGGCCTCTACCCTCCCGCTCAAGCTCACAGCCCCTGCCATCTCCCAACCTCTGACTTTAATTTTTAACCTTGCTTTGGCCTCGGCTATCATGCCTGCCCCTGGAAGGTTGCTTAAAGTCGCCTCTATTTTTAAAGTAGGGGACTCCCTCTCTCCTCTGACAATTACCGACTAATCTCCATTCTCCCCCACCTTAGCAAGCTTCTAGAAAAGGTTGTCCACCTTCAACTTTCTGACCACATTGACAAGTATAACCTCTTGTGTAATCAGCAATATGGGTTCAGAAAGAACCACAGCACTACCTCTGCCCTTGCCCTCTTTACTAATCGTGTCCTCATAAACATGGATTGGGATAAAGTCACTGGGGCGGTGTTTGTGGATTTGACAAAGGATTTTGACCTGGTCAACCACCCCCTCTCCTTACTAAGCTCCTCCAGCTCGGCTGCTCCCGTGAGACTTGGCAGTGGTTCCTGAGTTACCTGACTGGCTGATCGGTGACCGTAGGTACCACCACCTCCACTGAACTACCCGTCACTACAGGTGGCCCCCAGGGCTCCATCTTGGGACCCTTACTATTCTCCCTTTTCATTAACTCCCTCCCTGCTGACAGCCTTAACTGCCCTGCCCTACTGTATGCAGACGACTTAGTCCTCTAACACTGTGACAAATCCATCCAGAACATATCCTCTGTCCTTACCCAAAATTATGGCCATGCCCACAATTGGTTCTTATTGAATATGCTCCTGGTTAACGAGAAGAAAACCAAGGCTATGCTCCTTGGTTCCAAGCCCTACCTGGCTAATGCCACTAAATCTAACTCCTCCCTCCTGGTGCTGGTCTGTCCCTATCTGGACCTCCCCTGCAGTTACAACAGAGTAGAGGTAGCTGCACTCACCAAACCCCAGGGTTCTCTCAGAGGAATGACAGAGAATCAGTCTGATTCAATTAATCCATTTATTTTTCAGCCATAGAAGTATGAAACCAAAAAAGAAAGACTGCAGTGCCTGCACACTCCCCGGCAGTTAGTCTCCGAGTTCAAATATCTGGGTGTAACCCTTGACCTTTCCCTTTACCGTGCACATAAACACTGTCGCACGCAGAATCAATCAAAAACTCTGCGCCGCTTATCACGTAATAAACTATCTTACACCCATTGCCTGTGGGCACCTGCTCCTTATCCTTTGACTATTGCTTTCTGATTTAGTCCTCCTCTGTCCTCTACCCTTTGCCACAGACTCAACTCTGTTTATAATAGTGTTTGCCGCTTCGCGCTAATGTCTCCCTTCTCCACCCACCATTGCGGCTTATATCAGTTTCTTGGTTGACCCTCACTCAACGCCCCGCTGACTATGCATTTGGTAGTATCATTGGTGGCACAATGTGTGAAGTATCAAGTCTCTGTAAATCCCTCCTCAAGGCACGCACTGTCCCCAGGTGTTCTGCGATACATTGGTCCCCAGTCTCCACTGTAATGGGGAGTAATGCTCTGTCGGTGGCACAACTTCTCTGTGGAACAGCTTCCGCAAGCCATCCGCTGATTGCTTTCACCACTCCTTCAAATCCCAACTCAGATCCTGGCTACTCCTGGAATCCACCTGCTCCTGCTCTCTGGTTTAATCCTCCCCCTCTGGGGTGTAGGTACTTATACCCCCTTTCCCTTGCTCCTGCACCTGTTTTTTCTTGTTCCCCCTCACCCTTATGTGCTAGCTGTCTCTACCCTCCCTCTCCCCATCCCTACCCCTACTAGTTGCCTTGTTTTCCCGTGTCTTCACCTCCTCCTCTACCTAGATCTTTTCCATATTTGTCCCATCCTTGTACTCCTGCTCTTCTTTCCCTTCTCCTTAGCCCTAGTACACAGTAACCTTGGTGTGAGCCTCCATGTCACCACTAGCACTTAGCTCCTCTGCTTTTCTCCATCTCCTCCCTAGCACCTTTGGTGTGTGCCTCCGTTTACCACCACCTACCTTCCCTGCTTCCTCCCTGTTCATCTCCACCTACAATAGGTATTGTTGCTTGTTGAACCGTTTATCCTCCTAGGTTACTGTGGTGCAGTCTGTTTACCCTGTTTCAAATTAGTATTACTGCTTGTAACTGATTTTTCCATTACTCTGTGTCCATCTACTGTGTTGTACAACTAGTTATCTGCTTCGTCGGGCTTGCAACTGTGCATTGTTCAGTTACTTCTCTGTACTGTTGCTTATGCTATGTATGTTTCCGTTGGGACTTGTGTCTGTACAGCTTGTAATTTTCTCGCTTTCTGGATTGTAAATTATTTTAACTGTTTGATTCTGTGCCATTGTTTGTGGCCCAGGTATTAAATTAACTTGGTCCTTGGATCAGCGCTACTTACCAGTAAACAAAGACTAAAATAAATAAACAAAATTTCACCTCTCAGAACCCATCTGTCTGTACCTTTCAACTATCCTACATTAGGATGTGTCCCTCATTTTTAATTTTATTTTAAGACTTTCTGTTTATACCCCCATCACACGGCCTCCCCCTTCCATCTGCTCTGCCCCAGTTCCATCAACCACCATTTCTGGGCTTGCCTACATCCACCTTAGGTCCCTGTGGCTTTCCCCTACAGAGGGTTCCACGGTCATCAAGGCTGGCCACTGACTGCTTGTAGTACTTCTTTACCAGTCATTGGAGGACAGGTTCCACAGTCAGCAGTCACGAGACCTGTAGGCTGAGCAGGCAACTTCCTGCCATGGCCAGGGTTTTTCCATCATTTCTTCCCATCCTCGAGGACACTGGCACTCATGGAGCTAAAGGATGGGAGCATGTACGACAGCGCATCAACCGTGAGTACAGCCAACATCCTCCTACCCACACTTCCTCTGCTGCACTTCCACCTGCGGTCACCTGGGTGGCAGCAACCCTGCCTCCTCCTCATGGGAGAGCACCCCGATATGCCAGCCGGCGCCAAAACCGTACACCTGAAGAACCCTTGCTTCAGGTTACTCTCCTTATTAAAGATAGCGCCAGAGTTCCAGCCTGGACGCTGCATCCACCCGCCAGTCTCCAGGTGGCAGGCGCTCTGAAACCTATGCTCTTATCCCTTGACCATACACAGCAGGAACCATGCCCGCCAACAATCGGCGCCCACCAAACCGACACCAGAGAACCCTCGATTGAGTTCCGCTCCTTTATTAATGATAGCTTGCCAGTCCCAGCCTGGATGCATGCACCCGCAGTCTTCAGGTGGCAGGTGCTTCTGAAACAGATGCCATATCCTTCACCATACACGGTCCCTGAAAGCCATGAACCTAGCCTAGTCACGCATGAAACTAAGGCTACGGGCAGCGGTGTTACTAAAGCCTTCAACCCATATAACTGGTAGCACTTATCCATAGCGGGTATTTCAGTACAATACCACGCATAGGTCAATGTCCCTGCCCCCACCCCTGCAACCTTTACCGAGGTTCCACCTTAATATCCTTTATCGCACCCTCTCTGTACCATGTCCGTCAATAGCTAGATAAATTACAACGTGTGCCTATTGGACTTCTGATCTCACTGTTACTTTATTTTGATTATCTCTTTTCTGTTTACTCCTATGTACTACCTTAATGCCTGTATATATGTGTGATTGTGTATACTGTTATTGACCGTGTGTGATGCAGGTCCACCTTGTAAATGAGCTTGCTGAACGGTGTCTGCCTGGATAAATAAAGATTTGATTGATTGATGCTTAGTCCCCCTGCTGGCCCTCGACAACCCAGGTGGCTGGTGTCTTGAATAGCTCTACAAGTGCATGGACCAGACAGCCCCTCGTCCCTCATTTTACCTCTTAGAACCCCTACGTCCATCCTTCTCAAATGACCCACATTAGGAGGAATGTCCTTTATTTTACCCGTCAGAATCCCACTGCTCATACCTCACAGCTGTTTCACATTAGGAAGGATGCCCCTCATTTCACCTCTCAAACCCTAACTGTCCATACCTCTCAACTGTCCCACAATAGGGGGGATGGCCCACATTGTACCTCTCAGAACCCCTCTGTCCATCCTTCTCAGCTGACCCACATTAGGTTGGATGTCTTTCATTTTACCACTCCACTGTCCCACAGTAGAAGGGATGGCTCCCATTTTACCTCTCAGAATCCTGTGGTCCATACCTCTCAACTGTCCCACAGTAGGGGGATGGCCCTCATTTCTCCACTCAGAACTCCTCTGTCCATACCTCTCTACTGTCCCACATCAGAAGGGACAGTCCATTCCTTTTTCCTTAAAAACCTGTCTGCCACAGTTACAGAAGTGTTGCACTATGTGTGAAATTATGCAAAACAGTAATTCTTAGGGGTTTCACATTTTTATGTGTGGGGTTCACACTTTTATGCATGCAAATTCTATAAATGCATGGCACTTCTCTTTTCCCTCCATTTGGAGGCAGACTTTTTTTTTTACTCCGCTTTAATAAGAGGCCCCAGAATGATACAACACACACATACACAGCAAGGATTATACAGCAATAAACAGTACCATGGCATTAACATCTTTGTCATTTTTGTGTGTTTAACACTACTGTTTTATGTCCATCAATTAATCTGTATGTATGTTTTTGACATAAAAAAAAAAAAGAGACATCCCACATTTTACCCTCAGAACCCTTCTCTGCATACCTCTCAACTGTCAGGCATGAGGAGGGATGTTCTTATTTTACTTCTCAGTGCACTCTGCCCATACCTTGCAACTGTCCCACATTAGGAGGGGCCTTCATTTCACCTCTCAGAGCCGCTGTGCCACCTGGAGTGCAGGCTGTTCTACCTGGAGTCTGTGCTGTCCCACCTGGAGTCAGAGCCGTCCTTCTGAGTCCATGCTGACCTACCTGGAGTCCATGCTGACCCCTATGCGCCTACCTGAGTCTGTGCTGTCCTACCTGGAGTCTGTGCTGTCCTACTGGAGTCAGTGCTATCCTACATGATACAATGGATTTACTCTCCCCTCAGCTCTGCCTACCACCAGCTGCACCCCTCTACCCACTAGTACTGGCCCACACTGCTGGCTGTGGAGTGTCCAGACCTGCAGTGTCTCCTGGGGCTGATTGTCCCTACTGGGGCATTCCAGGCCTAGTAGAAGGCGTTGCCTTACTCCTTACTTTCTTCTGGTACTAGTTTATCCTTGTCCTGGGATTCCGCGAGGCCTTCAGGAGAAGTACCAATGCACCTGGCGGGTTCCCTGACATTGTGCAGGAGGGTCTATGATGTGGGGGTAGAAAGATGGCCATAATCTGGTGCACCACTTAGGCATTTCCACCACTCTTCTTCTGCCCTGACTCCCACATGCTTGTGGGGTACAGTCCCGGCAGTGCAGTGTCAATGGCACCTGCACAACTCTATCATCAGGAGCATACCTCTCAGCTGTCCCTGATTTTCAGGGATGCCCCAGATTTTGCCTCAAAATTTTGCTCTGTCCCTCCTAAAATCTTTGTTTCCGTGGCTAAACAGTGGGGATTATAGCACAAAATAATGTAAAACATTAAAGTTACAGACTTGTTGTTCTTTAGAAAATGCATTTTCCACTAAGTCCCATATTACATACTAACGTGCTATTTGCCAGCAGATTAGGCCTTACGGTCTATCGAGTCTGCTCGAACCTTAGATCCTTAGTTGGGTGCCGAGGCCTCCCATCCCTTGTGCTCCAGAAACCCCTATCATCCATCCCACCCCCCCCGGACAGGCCATCATCTGATACATCCACTTTCTGTGTCTGTCCCACCCTCTTGAAGCCCTCCACTGTGGATCTCTGAACCAGCTCACCAGGCAGTGCATTCCAAGGGTCCACCACCCTCTCAGTGAAAACCTCCTCCTCTTTCCCCCTCACCCTTCCACCTTCCAACTTCAAACCATGCCCTCTGGTGATACCTCCCTGCTTTAGTCTAAGATCCCTCCATGTTTACCCTATTTATTCCCTTGAGGTACTAGAGACCTCAATCATGTCTCCCGTCTCTCCTCTCCTCCAATGAAAACAGGCAGAGCTCTTCAAGTCTGTCCTCATCGTCAAATCCCTAGCCCTCATATCATCTTAGTTGCCCTCCTCTGTACCCTCTCCAGGAGCTGTATGTCCCTCTTTAAGTGTGGTCTCCAGTACTGTACCACAGTACTCAAGGTGTGAGTCTAACAGTCCATTGTACAGCGGCAGAATCACTTCCTTGCTCCTAGGTGATCCCCTTGGATGCATCCCATCATCCTGTTTGCCTTGCTAGCCACTCTCCTGCACTGCTCAGAGTTATTCATACATGCATCCACCATGACCCCTAGGTCTTTTTCCCTCAATGCGGCCTCCAGCGCCTCCCTCCCAGGGTGTACCTGTGTTTAGGGTTTCCCGACCAAGATGCAACACCTTGCACTTGGTGATATTGAAATTTAATTTCCATGTGTGAGCCCAGCTTTCCAGGGTGTCCAGGTCCCTTGCAGGCCAACCTTCCTCTTCTCCTTCAACTACTGCTCCCATCTTGGAGTCATCATGAAGAGACTCATTTCACACGTATACCCTCCCTGATGTCGATATGTATGTATTAAACAGGATCGGACCCAGGACCGAGCCCTCACGGTGCCCACTACCAACCTCTCTAGGGTTCGAGGCTCCCCACAGACCACTGCTCTCTGGGTGCGCCAGCTAGCCAGTTTTCAATCCATCTGACCATCAAAGCCTACCCTAACTCCATCAGTTTCTCCACCAGACCATTGTGGGGGACAGAGTCAAAACGCCTTGCTGAAGTCCAAGAATAATACATCTACAGGCTTTCCCCTGTCCAGTTCTGATGTTACCCATTCGTAGAACTCCACAAGATTGGGTTGACATGATCTACCTGGCACAAACCCATGTTGCCGACTATCCAGACCTCCCACCTCCTCCAAGTACACCCCCAATCGTTCCTTTAGTATACTCTCCGTTAATTTTCCCACCACTGAGGTCAAACTGATGGGTCTATAGTTACCTGGTACTTCCCTCGACCCCCCTTTATGGATTGGCACCACATGTGCCTCTCGCCAATCCCCAGGTACCCTCCCTGTCTCAAGTGACCTGTTGAAGAGCTCCGCCAGGGGTGCAGCCAGTATGTCCGCCAATTCCCATAGTACTCTCGGATGAATGCCATCCGGCCCAGGAGATTTGTCTTTCTTTAGGGCCTTGAGGGCTAACCACACTCTTTTGGCAGAGATAGCATCATCCGTCCCCTCCACCTTACTGGCCTTTTTATCCTTATCCAGATGTGACACCCCTGGGGTACCTCTCCCTCCCTCTTGCTCCATTTCTGTTGCTCCCCTGATCCCACTCACTGCCACTTCTATCCCCTTCGTGCCTTGCTTTGTAGATATCCCATCCCCCTCCCTAGTGAACACAGAGGCAAAGTACTCGCCAGCTTTGTGGGTGGATCTCCCTAATTTTAAGATTTGTCCCTGATTTTGGTCCTTTGTCCCTGATTTATGAGGCAGGAAGTTGAGAGGTATGATCAGGAGCCATTGCAAGCTGTGCAACCCCCACACCCCACATTGGGAGATCAGATGCTGTGAACCCTGCCTGACAGCCTCTGCTCCTGATGTCCTGGACTCTCAGTGCATACTAAGGACACCCACATGCCAAAGTGATCACCCATCGGCTCTAGCCATGGAGCTGGCCATGTACCACGAGGATTTTTAAAGCAGAAAGTCATATTTTAATTCTTATCGCTTCAATCAACAGCAAACCTTATGAACAGAAATGACTTCCTCTGTGCTCTGAGCGTCCCTCTCCATGATATGATGCTGGACCCATGTTTTTCTGTGCTTTTTGGTGATAAAGATTTGAGAGATATGTGTAAGGGTTAGTAGCAAAATGTTCTTAATTTCTAATCCTGTTCTTTGCACCGGTGTCAAAGTAAGAAAAATACCTCCCCACCCCTAAGCTGGTACATACTGTATACATAGCAGGACAAGAGGTTGGGTGGACAGGCCAGTTTGTACCTTTCGTCCTGTTGTGCATCAAGATTTGTCCAGTCACATTCAGGCCAGATCTTACCTCATCGTAGCCATCTTGCTATCTTTTCACTGTTGAAAGCAAGCACAGCAGTAATGGCAGAACTCAGTTACAGCCCAAGTTTTTTTTTTGGGGGGGGGAGGCAAGAATTATATTCCCCAAATGCAGATTTAAAAAAAGTTTGAGCCAGCCTTAGGCCCAGCAATAGGGGTACTGCTCGCAGTCCCAGCAACCTGGGTTCGAGAATGAGCCAGAGTCATCGTGACCGGGAGGAGGAGCAAGCATCCCAGTTGATGGTCTCCTCTGTGGAGGACGAGCAACATCCCCCGCTGCAACACTGCCACCTGGGTGACCACAGGTGGTAATGCAGTTGGAGAACCTGCAGGTGAGATGGTGCCAGTGTCCGTGCACCAGCATGCTTGGAATGCATACACTCATGATGTTCTTGATATCAACGTCCCAAGAGGTTGGGAGCAGAGAGCACTAGTACGCTTGCGCCCTGTGTCACTTCCTTGCCGCCTCACACCTGGCTGTAAGCTGGGGTCCCAATGACCCCCACCCACCCACCCAGGGATGCGAGGGTAGGAGTAAGAGGGGACGATGAGGGATGGGTGGTTGCCAGAAGGGCTGGAAGGAGGTCACGGTGGCGACAAGGGGCAATAACCAAGTTTTAAGAAAAAAAAAAATCAAAACTATAAACATTACCACGAAGACTTGGCATTCCACAGTTTCTGGTTTATAAGAAATGCATTACTACTTCCTTTGACCAGGATTTGTCCTCACAGTCCTGACAGCCTTACCAGTTGCTCGACAGTCTCAACTGTTAGCAGCAATCCTGGAATTCCATATATCCCCATTTACATGAAACTCCTTCAGTGCATTTACTCAGACTCCCCCTTCTGAATCCCTGGTAGTCTATACACATCTAGTGCAGCAAAATCCATTTGTAAACCAAGCATAAACAACATAAGATGCACATCTTTATGTGTTAATGTGTGTCCTCCTGCAGGGTCTTCGAGCGGATATTGCTTCCTGCTCTCTGGAGTGTGCTTGGGCTGATGACAGATGGGAGGATTAGAGTTAATTTGAGAGGAAGCGAAGACCCTGTCCCTGGAGGGGTGCAGAGGATTAACCTGCAGTTCCTCTACAGATCAGAATCCTGTCGCCTTTTGCAAGCTACAAAGAAAGAGCAGCCCATCTCCGCCCACCTCTTGTACTTGGTAACATGTGCTGTCTTCGCCAGTAGCAGGGGGCAGTTAGGAGAGCCTCTTACACGATTAGAGGTCAGGCTTGCTCAAATACCAAAACAAGTTATCCGTAGCTTCCACAAGTGACAGAATTAGAAACGGTAGGCCTTTCGCTGTCTCATATTTAACAGGCTGACTGACACAGCTGTCTGTGTCACAGTAAAACCTGTTTCTATTTTTTGTGTGTGTGTTTTTTTTATTTATTTTTTTTGTTTTAAAGAACTGCTCTCTATTCCTTCAGTCTGTCACCCCACGTGGGCCTTCTGGCGACCATCCAGCTCTGACACATCATTGCCCAGTTCTGTGTGCGGCTTTGGAAGTAGGAATACTGGCAACCATCATTCAGATGCTCTAACATTAAACCCCCCAAATTCTGGAAAGTTATCCACTCCCTTTCTCCCCCTTCCTCTCCTCCCACCCCTCCTAAATATAAACAGTTCTCTAATTACAGACCACCTTAGTGTTGCTACCAAATTTAACTCCTATTTCACCTCATGTGCCTCTGCTCTACGATCTTCCTTACCCCTCCTTTGCCTAGTGTCCCCTCCACTTCACCCTACCAACCCTCTCTACCTAAGCGTTTCTCGTTCTCATATATATCCCTATCAGATACCCTGGATGCCTTGTGTGCTCTCAACCCTTCCAAAGGCAGCTCACCTGATGGCTTGGACCCTAAGCTTCTTTATCTGTCAGCTATCTCTGCCCTGCTCTCGGTCCTTCTCAACCTTTCTTTTGCTACGACAGCCATCCTAGCAGTTTGGAAGCATGCCATTGTCCTTCCCCTACCTAAGGGTGGCAATCCCTCAGCACCTGGGAACTACCATCCCAGATCTCTCCTTCCTACCCCTGCTAAGCTTCAAGAGCATTTATTCCTCTCCCAACTCTCTTCTAATCTCTCAGATACCAACTTTTTCACACTTTTCCAATCCAGGTTTCAGAAAAACCATTCCACCACCCCCTACCTGATTAGGCTCACTGACTCCATCCTCTCAGGGATGGACTGTGACCAAATCACATCTGCCATTTTTGTCGACCTAGCAAAGGCCCTGATACGGTCTCCACACCCTTCTGTTAAACACCCTCTCCACAGCAAGCTAACTGACTCTGCCACAATCTGGTTCCGAGCCTACCTGGTAGGTAGGACCCAGTAAGTCAGAATTGCTGACTCCACGTCTCCCCCTCTCCCAATTAATACTGGTGTCCCTCAGGGGTCCGTGTTGGGTCTTTTATTATTCTCCATCTTTTTAAATGACCTGCCATCTGTCTGTGATTCTACCTCAATCCACATGTATGCTGATGACATGGTCCTCTACACCTCTGGCCAGTCCCCAGTGGATGTTGCAACCAGACTTCAGCATGAGTTCAGTAAAGTTCAGCACTGGTTCTGCTCCCACCAACTTTCCCTCAACGCCAAGAAGATAGTCTTCATGACCTTTGGCACTAGGGAGAGACTCTTTAGGCTCCCAGCCTGACCACCTTCCATACCCTGGACGGACAGTCCTGGAGGACACCTCCTCCTTCAGATACCTTGGGGTATGGCTTGACCAACACCTCAGCTTTTCTGGTCATGTAGAGCGCCATCCTGAAAAAGCTGTGCCAAAGCTTGGCTCATTATACAGGAACCATAGTTGCCTCACTCTACCGGCAAGGCGTGAACTTGTCCAGAAGATTATCCTCCCTATCTTCGACTACTGTGATGTAGTCCTACAGTGCTGCTCCTAAGAATTCTTTAACCAGATTGGACACTGTCTTCAACTCATTCTGCCGCTTCACTCTGGACACCCTCTCTCTCACTCATCACTGTAATCTCTACCACTCTGTGGCATTCCCCTCATTAGAAAACAGACGCCTCCTCCACTGCACAAAATTTGTCTCTAAATTTTGGTTTGGATCTCTTCCCCTCTCATCTCACTTAATCTCTATTCAGCCCCTCTCCTCCAGTACACTCCATTAGATCATATGACACCCGTTCCCTTAGTAGTCCCTCGTCTGTCTACCGCTCTAGGCCAGGATGCTTTCTCGCATTGTTTCCCTAAACTGTGTAATGCCCTTCCTCAACAGATTTGCCATTCATCCTCCCCTCTTCCATCTCTGCAGTCCTTCATAACTTCCTCTTTGTAAATTGTAACTGCAGCTAATCTGCCCAGTCTTCCATGTCTTCTGTACTGTCTGTGAATAAAATTCACTTCTCTTCCTATAGCTGCTCCCTCTTCATCCCTACTCTTTCTCTGTTGATATCTTTTATCTGGTCACGTCTATTCAGGTTTATCGATGCTAGCCTCAACGCTGTCAAAGTTTGTATACCTCAGATCTTACTTTGAGAGGGTTCCTGCAGTAGGTCTTCACACATAGGACTGCGCCCCCTGGCATCAGGTTCGAACGGCAAACTTGTAGCTAGCAGTCATCAGCGGTGAACCCCTCCCCCCCCGACGTCAGGTGACATGACGTCAGCCTGATTATAAACGGGGCGGTCCCACCCTCCAGTTCTTTCCCGCCGTCACTTCAGTTCGTTCGACAGATGTGGTAGAACAGCGATCAGTCGCCTGCTTAGTATTCAACAATTTTCGTCTTATTCAGGATGCCGAGGGGAGCGGAGCTTTGGTTCCCAAGGCTGCTTTGTTGAACTTAGCCTGAGGAACTTGGGCTCCAGAGCCAGTGGCGCGTCTTTTACCTTGACGCTTGTTCTGGTTCTTGTTCCATCTTCTCTGGCAACGAAAGGGCTGTTTCTTTTGACGCGTCCGATACATGGTGCGTATGTGTCTAAGAGACCTACCGCTCTCTTGCAGCCCTGTAATAATGTCTTTTGCATTGCCACCAAAGAGGACGGAACCCCTGAAAGGTGCGTCCAAAGGGATGACTGAACATCCTGTGCCAAATCTGCGAGGCATAGCCATGCAAGGCGCCGAGCAGATTCGAGCAACAGGCCCGAGCCACGGAGTCCACAGAATCAGAAGTGACTGACATCGGGGGAAGGCAGTCCCCGCTGATGATTGCTAGCTACAAATCTGCTGTTCGAACCTGATGCCAGGGGGTGCAGTCCTATATGTAAAGACCCACTGCAGGAACCTCTCTCGAAGATCTACTGTTACGCTAAGTTCTTATGTAACTACTGTTTGCTTAACACTTTACCCTTGTCGCTTGAGATATTTTCGGTATAAATTGTACATGTGCTGCACTATTACATTTTTTATTACTCTCTGTAACCACGTCATTGTTTCCTGTATAATGTCAAATAATGTATGCTGTATGTATGTATTTCCTGATACCCTCTCCCCAGGACGCACAGGGAGACGAGCAACTTGTTGTTCAGTGTGCCTTTCCTGGTGAAACATTTCAATAACTAGATAATGAGGATTTTTTATTTCCCTGATTGTCCCTCATAGCTACCTGCATTGTGCCACGCCTTGCCTTGCCCAACAGCTTCCATACTTAAAGAAAACTGCAGTGAAGCCATAGAACCAAGTTTCAAATACCTTTTCACATTCTGTTTTCCATCTTTACTGGCCTTTTACCAAATTCAGTTGGTGTTTCTGATTTGTACACTGCAGGTAAGCACTGTTTTAGAACTCTGTAATGTAGGTTATGTCCTTGCTCAGCTCTTCCATTGTTGGCACAATGCATTTAGGTTCTAACATAGAGCAGCTCCGGCTGAAAGGGCGTAAACTGCACATACAATTCTGAAATGTTATTGACCATTTATGTGCAAATCAGAAAAAACACCCTGGTTACTAAAGCATAGGAAGAACAGAACAATAACAGAATGTGAACAAGTATTTTAAAACAGTTTCTATGTGAAAAAGTGATTGACGAGTTCAGTGCTGTTCTCTTAAGTAGATTCTCTTTGACGCTTCCCCCCAGGAGTTCATGCAGCCGCAGAACATAGTGTATTCTTCCCTTAGTCTAGGATGTGCTGCCGTTGGCAGCACTGTGTGACCACCCAGTTACTGGCATCCTAGGCTCACTCCGAAACCCAGGTCACCAGCATTCGAGCGTGCCATGCTGCTGCTGTTGCGTGTCTCTTTTAAGAACTTTTTTTTTTGCCAATCTCCTGTGCCCACCAGCACCCCCCACCTTTGGGAGCCACAGCTGCCTCCGCACAACCACCATGCCACTCCCCACTGTTGTCCGACACCTACAATACCAGACGCCACTGTCTCCAGCAACTCATGGGGCCAGCTTGCCCCTGCTGTGGGTATCCTGTGGCCTAGTGTAGGATCGTGGCCTCATTTTGACATCTTCTGTTACTGGCTTGTCCCTGCTAGGTGCCTCCCCTGACCCAGAGGAGTTAATCAAGTATCCCAGGGACTGGTTTTTGTCCCCCGGGGAAGAGTGGTGAGCTGTCTCAGCCTTTGACTGCCATTGAGTTGAGACCTTGTGGTAGTGCAAGCTGTGAGCCACTTAGTGGGAGGGGACGTGGTTCTGTAGTGCGTGCATGCCTTCACACGCGTGTGATTACATGCCGCCATGGCCAGGGGATTGAGAGGAAAACAGAAATAGGGACCTGTGGGCTACATGAAACCCTGCACATCTCTTCCAGCCCACACCACCACCACCCAGACCTCTCGGGCCATCTGGACATGGGACTCTTGGGGGGCAGGCCCTGGGGAATGGAGGTGGATGCCAGCCGTGGGAGGGCGGTCAGGGCTGAAGGGCCACGCATCAGGATAAAAGCTGAGAATGGGGAAAAAATGTCTTCGTGGAGGAAAAAAAGACTGGATCCACAGGGGCATTTTGTGACACACAGCAGACCCTAGTGATCTGGGCACCCTTCAAACATTCTTATTGGGCCCCATAATGAGTGACATTTCTTAGCATCTGACAAATGAGTGAAGCTGTGAAGGAAACTTTTACAACAGGACTTGTCCCTACAAAACTGCACTGAATAGGACCAGTTAGTCAAACTGCCCTCTGGTGCAAGTGTGGTATATAAAATGCTAGCTCAGACTGCTCCGAAGCTCACTGTATCAGCCAAACAAATAGGAAAGAAATCTTAGGATACAGTTTTCAAACGAAGAATGATGCTCTGTATGGATCATTGCACATCTTAGCAGTAGGGAAACTTGGGGAAAGGTCACAGAATACAAGATATTACATTATTACTATTTCTTTCTACGAAGATTAGAAGAAATGGGTCTGCTTTTGGATGGCCCCTGTTGGCGCTGCACTCAGAAACACACCAACATGGAACGTGTGCTGTGGGGTTGTCTTAAGATTTCAAATTTGTGGACAGAAGTTAAAAAAAAAAAACTTGCATTGAAGTCAAACAATGGCAAATACCGCAGACACCATTCTTTTTTCTTACTGGGTTAAATACCAGGTCCACTGAACCTGCACAGAAATTAAAAGTTGTGGGCGTTGGCTGTAGCACTAGAGATTAAGTGGCTCTTGTTAAGTAACTGGAAGACTCGGATAAGGTACCATCCTTTTTGGACTGGCTTGATTACATGGGGAGAACAGAAACCATAAAAGAATAATTTATTCCCTCCTTAATAGACTTGACAAGTTTGAAAGAATTTGGGCCCTCCTCTGTCAACATGCATAGGGAGTGTGATTCAACATTTAATTACTATGCTGTTATGGTTGTAACATATCATTAATATGTTATTGTGTACTAAATTTTTGAGTTCATATGGTGTGTGTTTTGTATCCTGCTTTATCTAATACTCTGACTGTTGTGATGAGCTACATTTTCATTTACATGGAATGGCTGGTAATTGAGGTCATGTTTTTGACAAGATGTATGTGTTCAAACTTTCAATAAAAAAAAATGATGGCAGAAAAAGAGAGGTGAGCTACAAGGAGTATCACCATCCCAACAGCCACTTTATATGAAGAGTTTCTTAGGGGTTCTTACACCCTGACTGTCCGAGACAGTCTCTACAAAGCCCTGTTGCTTAGTGAAAGGGACATTCACTTGTCCGTCCTTTGTCCACAGGTCAGAGCCCGGCAGTGGGAACAGTAGACTGTTCTATTCTTCTGAGGACCAATGTACATCCCCTACAGTGGGATTGGTTAAGCACCCTTTTCTTGCCCTTGTGCATAACTCTCAGCCATTAGTCACCCATATGTATGACTGTGCATCTCACAATGAGTGACAAAGAGAAAATGCATGCCGTTTCATCAAATCATATACATTGTGTTCTGAAAATTGAGGAGAACAATGCTTCTGGCACTTGTGAAGTTTATTGTTAATGGAGTATTATAAATTAACATGAATTTCTACTGTGGAATGTCACCTTTACAATGTGGAGCCGTAGGGTTTCTGAGAGGTAAAATGAGTGACAGGATTCTTTTTTTAACTTGCTGTACTTTATGCTGTCAGGATGGCTCCCCCAACAGCCCTACTGTCACGTGCATCCACCGTCAGCGATGACACCAGGGTCTACCCTGGCAAACACAAAAATTTACAGTACAAAACTGCCAGCAGAAGAGGGCCTTGCAGTTTGTCCAGTCTGCCCCATGAGGTCGTACATGATCCCTACTAAATCATGACCACCAACCCCCACCTCCCCGTCCTTCCTGACGACTTGAGCAACCCTTTATGCCAAGTGAGAGGTACAGCCCGTGTAGCAAATGCATGTTGCACTCCTGGAAGCATGTCTAGCAGTCTCTTTCCTGTGCTGCAGTTTATTTGCAGCTGTCCACAGAGCAAGTTTTTTCAAAGCTGTGCACAGTGTAAAAGCTTTTCTCGTAGCTGTCCACAGTGCAAAAGCTTTTCTTGTGGCTTTCCACAGTGCAAAAAGGTCTTCTCTTAGTTTTCCACAGTGCACAAAGGTCTTCTCACAGCTGTCCACAGCACAAAAGGTTTCCTTGCAGCTGTCCGCAGTGCAGAAGGTTTTCTCACAGCTGTCCACAGTGCAGGTTTTCTCACAGCTGTCCACAGTGCAAAAGGTTATCTTCTTCAAGGATATCTCCCTCCATGAAGCCACATCATGGAACTGTAAGCCATCAGATTCAGGACCACCTGGAAGTGTTTACTGGCTGGGGCCACCCACATTGGCATACGTTAGTCGGCACCTGTATAATAGGCGTTCCCAGCATGCCTCAGTTCTTTCTTTTGCTGTCAACCGCTCGTCGGTCCACTGCTGCTAAAGAGGAGGAGGAGGCAATGGATGAAGAAGAGGCACTAGATGTTGTGGGTTCAAGCTCAGCTCTGTCCTCTTGTTTGGATGAGTGTGAAAAACATTCCAAGGTCTCCTCCCGAGGATGCCACTTTTCAAGCCTTCCTAAAACAAGTACAGGCTAAACTGGGATTTCAAGCAAAGAGGATGACCCTCCAAGAGAAATCTCGGAGTTCTTGGAGGTTTCTGCCTCAGCTACAGTAATTATTCATCCAGTGCACTCTGCCTTGAGGATGTGACTTTTGCTGCTTGACACAGACCAGCTGAATTGCCAGCAGTTCTAAGAAAGGCTAATAAACGATATCCATTCCCTACTGCTCAGCCCTGTTATTCATCACTGTCAAAAGACTCTGTAGTAGTAATGGCTGCTTATGACAGATCAAAGGCTCCTACAGACACGAGTTCTCTTCCTACTAATAAGCAGTCAAGGAAACTTGATGTAATGGGGAAGATAACTTTTTCTTCTGGTTTCCTGGGCCTAATAATTGCCACCTATCAGGAATACATGATAAAATATCAAAATTGCCATGGAAGACTATGGCTACCTCGGCTGAAAAATTGCCAGAGGGCCAAGACAAAATCTAGGCACAGCACACCATTGCAAATGGCCAGGAGGCTCATAAGCATCTGCTAAATTGTGCGTATGATGCCATTGCTGCTTCCAGGGCTGCTGCCTCTAGCATTAACCTTCACCGCCATTCTTGGCTAAGGGTTGCTGGTTTCGCCTTCGATGTACAACAGTCTGAAATGAATGCTCCATTTAGAGGTAAACAGTTGTTGCAACAACATAGAAAGTGCCTTAAGGTTACAGTCCTCAAAATGACTTTGGGATCCATGCATACTCTGGACCCTAGACCCTGTGGAAGAGGTTGTGGTTCTTTTCACAGGCCCTATGCCTGTCCAGGCCAGGGCTATTCAAGGGCCCTGGACAAGGGTCCCAGAGACCTCAGCCTTCCATTTCCCAGGTTATAAACTTGCCTCCTAGTGCCCATGCCAGACTCACAAAGGTCAGACCATAACCAGCAACCCTACAGCCCCTGGTGCTTTCTGACTCCCATCCCTTCCTACCAAGATGGAGAGAATCACCGCAGATGCCTGGGTCTTGGAGGTGGTTCAGCAAGGACACACCGTAGAGCTCCTTACTGTTCCTCTAGTGACTCCACCGTTGCCCAGCAGATATCCTCCAGGACACCTTGTCCTCCTGCTGAAGGAGATCCTAACCTGCCTCTGCAAGAAGGCTGTAAAACATGTCCCAACTTCAGAAAACAACCTGGGCTTCTATTCCCGGTACTTTCTTGTCTCAGAATGGACCATGGATCTCAGGCCTATACTAGACCTTGGGGGCTCAATCTATTCATTGAATACAAAATGTGTAGAATGGTCTCCTTACAGTCCCTTCTCCCCTCCTGCTAAGGGAATTGGATATGAAGGACACATACCTTCATGTCAAAATCAAAAGTTACACAGAAAATACCTCTGTTTCGTGCTTTAAGGCGCACACTACCAGCTTTGTGTCTTGCCCTTTGGTTTGTGCTCTGCACTGCATTCTTTACCAAAGCATTTGACATGGGGGCAACTGCCCTCTGCAGAGAGGGCCTCTGTGTTTTCCTGTTTGTAGATGACTGGCTATTGAAAGCCCCATCTCGGGGAAACTGTTGTTTACACACTGTTTCAGACTGGACAGTTGTTTGACCAGCTGGGTATATTGGTCAGTGAACCAAAGTTGTAAGTTGTGATCTTTTGCCAGCGACTCCAGTATATAAAGCAGTTATGGACACATGTCTGGAAGGACATTCCTGTCCTCCAGCCATGCTACTGCACTGGTGGCCCAGGCACGACTGGTATCGGGCAGATGCTTTCTAAGGTTAATCGGCCTAAGGCAGCTGCCATAACTGTCCCCGTGGGTTGGCTCTACATGAGAATCCCTCAGTGGTTTTCAGAGTGCAGTGGGCATAGCATTCTGACAAATTGGATGGGCTCATACAGGTGACTCCTCCACTTCATCACCCCTTGCTCTGATTGATGGACCACTCCAACCTAGGTTGGGGTCCCCATTCCTCCAGCCATCCCCTTCTGGTTATGACCATGGATGCCTCAGGTTCAGTTTGGTGTGCCCTTTCATTACTCGGAGGGGCAGTGGACCCTCTGGATATGGAGGTTTTCTGCGTGGTCTAAAGGCCTCGCTGCCCTTCTCCTGGTACCTAGCTGCTGATCTATATAGACTGTATTTTGGTGATGTACACTATTATATCAACCGACAAGACAGTTCATTCATATCCTCTCTGCAAAAAGGTGATGAGAGTTTGACACTGGGTGTTAGACATATTTCTATCCACAGGCACAGTGTTTCTTCCAGGTACCCAAAATGCTCTGGCGGATCGCCTTAGTCATTCTCAGGTGATGTGTCTCAAATGGGAACTCTCCAACTCCGTCACGGACAACTTCTTCAACAAATGGGGTCAGCTAGACATAGACCTGTGTGTGTCTCCATACAATGAAAAACTGCTATGTTTCTGCTTCCTCCAGGGCCTGGACTGTTCCACACTCCTGGAAAGGGAAGTTCTAGGGACATGGATATGTTGTTCATCCACACTCATTGGCAGTATCCTTGCCGCTTTAAATCTTGCCGGAAGGTCTTCAAGCTTGCTCCTCCCACCCACCCGGGTGGTATAACTCTCGGCTCCGCCCCATGACGCCAGATCTTCCTTACCGCTTGGAAGCTCAGGTTCCCTCCTTAACGCTCTGCGTTTGTGACTGGTTCCTATTTCTCCGTTTGCGGATTTAAAATAATATTTTGCAAAAGACTTTGATCTTGATCCCTAATCGACTCACGATGGACTCATCCTGACTCGGATTTCGGAGATGCCCATGCGGGCAGAAGATGTCTCGGACGGATCCACACTCCACGTGTGTCTACTGCTTAGGCCTTGAGCACGACCCAGAGCTTGCGACCTGTGCTCATCTTTCTCGGCCTACGTCCTCGAAGACCGTGCTGCCCGATTGCAACTGGGCCGTCCCGAGAGGCGTTTCCCTCCGGTGAAGTCCAAGGAGGCCCGATTTAGCGGTGTCCCGGTAGCGCTCGGCGGATCAGCTCGAGCGGATGGTGCGCCCTCGAAGAGGAGGCGGCGCGGGCGTATCTTCCTCGGCGGCGACATTTATCCGCTCTCTCTGGGTTCTTTCCTACGGCTTCCTTTAAGGAGCTTTGTCTGTCCCTCTCCACTAAAGGAAAGGGCCTGCGTCTGCTGGACCTTTTTCTCGGTCAAAGAGGACAAGGAAGTAGAATCCCTCCGTCGGCAGCTCTTGGGGCCAGGAAAGGTCCCCCCGGGCCGCCGAACCCGGCTTCGGGTCGACTGCCGGCTTCGCCACTGGCCTCACGGTGTCCCGGCAGGTCAGTTGACCCGAGACTCCCACTGATGAAGTCGAGATTTTTCGACCCATTGGGCCAGGCTGTCGCCTTTAGCAGCCGAGATTCCCCTCTCCCGGTTCCCCGGGAGAGTTGAGGATCCGATGGGCTCGCCTGTGCCTCCGGTTCCGAGGCCCTCGGATGGACCTTCCGAGGCAAGGAGTGTCGGTTCGGCCGACACCTCCCTGCACCGACGGAAATTCGGGACTCTGGATGGTCACCGGACCTCTTCGCGGTCCAGCGTTCCCACCGTCATGGCGGTCCTCGGTCCTCGGCACGCTGATAGCGGCGTCGCCGCTTCGTCGCCGTCCTCCTCCTCGGATGAGGAGCTTGAGCGTAAATTCGTCGGTACGAGAGACCTTATGTTGCAACAGCTCCTCCTGGCGGGGAATAAGCCGACTCCGGCGCTTCCCGGCCATTAAGTAACGTTGTCACGGGCGGCCGACACAACCCTCGCCCGAGGAGCCTATACCCAGGCCGGTTGTTCGGCCAAAACCAGCTGCTCCACCGATTGCGGTGGAACCTCCGCCTCCACAGCCACCAATTGGGGCTCCGACCAAGGATTCTCGGTCGGCTAAGGGTTTACCCCATCGGCTGTCAGTTACCCTCACTCCCGACCGACCTCGGCAGGTGAAGGAGTGGCTCAGGCCAGAGGCAGCTCTTGAGGACTCTTCCGAGTCGAGGCAATTCTCCTTCTTCTCCAGCGACTGGACTTGGGTCTTCAGGAGGTCAGCCAATGGGCGATAGCCCGTCGTCCTTCCTAGGACTACTTGACTCATCTCGGGAGTCTACCGGGATGGGCTCAGACGATTCCAAGCAGACGCAGTATCCCCTCACGGAGAATTCTGGACCGAGGGGATTCTCCGGACGGAGGCCTTTCCGGTGGCGAGGGCCATAGTGGGTCCAGCACTGGAACTTTGGCAGGCGCCCTGCTTCCTGCCCTCGCCTTGGCCAGGATGGCCAGGAAGTATGCGGTCCCTACGGTTCCTTGTCCGGTTTTGGAACACCCCTCTGCTGAGGTTGGTTACCGACCAGCGTTTTCGGTAGCGCCCGGCGCGCCAGGATGTGGACAAACCTCCTGACAAAGAGTCAAGAATTGGACTATGTCGGGCCGAAAAGTCTCGCTCGTCCTCTCTCGGCCTTCGATCAGGCCAGTTGACCCCGTCCTCACTTGGCTTTTACATTTTCTCCCGTACCCTGTTGGGCTCCTGGATGGTCATCCTCATCTTCCGCCCGATCTGCAGACTACGGTTAAGCAGGTGCGGGACCAGGGCAAGAACGGTGGCCAAACAACAGCTCCAGACTGCTTTGGATGTAGGGGACTCATGTGCCGGATCGGTGGCGGCCGCGAGTGGCTGTCGTCGTGTTGGGGCTTGGCTGAGGATATCCACCTTTACTTGGGATACCCAGCACAAGTTGGCCGGATGTTCCTTTTTGGGGACTGACCTCTTCGACCCTGGGTGGAAGGTCACCTGCAGAGTCGAGAAGTCCAATGCCACCTTGGACTCGGTCTCTTTCCGCTAGAAGGACAAGGCCGCAAACCACAGCCTAAGCCCTTCGTCCTTCTGTGCCCCAACCTTGACCCAGCAACGTCAGGGCCAGCAGGCTCGACCTTGGCATCCCAAACCCAAGCCGCCTTCCTCTAACAGGAGGCAGGGAGGAAAGGGCCCAGGAGGTCCCTCGGCGATTCCTCCTCCAAGCCTGCCCAGTGACGGGCTGAGGGGTGTCGCTTCATCCCGTCCTACCTACCCTGGGTCCCCGTGGAAGGCGCTCAACGCTTCCGTTCCGCCTGGTCGCTGTTACCACGGACGGTGGGTCTTGGAGGTGGTGGGAAGAGGCCTGCCTCTGGAATCGAGCAGGCACCACCCTTCAGGCCGTAGCCCCTCGGGGAGGCCGGGATCCCCAGCCTCACTGGCGCTCGTCGAGCCCGACATCCTCTCCTCCTCCAGAAGGAGGTGGTAAGAAGGTGGTGGACCCTCCTTCAGACCCAGGGTTTGTGTCCAGTACTTCCTGGTTCCGAAGCGGACGGGGCTGGCGCCCCATTCTCGACCTGACCTAAACAAGTTCCTAAGGTCTCGAGACGCTGAGGATGGTCATCTGGCTCAGGGTAATGCCATCCTTGGGAGCAGCGTGTGGTTCTGCTCTCTGGACTTGCAGGGGCGCGTTTTCACGTCCCTATCCGTCCCGTCTCACAGAATTCCTTCCTTCCGAAGCGGAAGGATCTCTCTTGATTCAAGCCATGCCCTTCGGCTTGTCTTCTCCAGCTCCAGGGTCTTCACCAAATGCATGGCAGTGGTGACAGCATTCCTCTTGGCGCCGAGGGTCCGGGTGTACCCTTACCTGGACGACTGGCTGATAGCAGCTCCCTCCAGGAAGGGCGGAGTGGTCAGAGATCTGGCCCTCAGGTCTGCTCTCAACTGGGCCTCCTTGTCAACGAGACCAAGTCGAACTCGAGGCGAAGCAGGTGATTTTATTCATCGGAGCAGCTCGACTCTCTTGAGCCAGGCGGGCGGCTCCCGGCCGGACAGGGCCGAGGTTCTTTCCTCCTTTGCCCGATCATTTCTGGTTGGGCAATTGCGCCTGCCGGGACTTCCTCGCCTCCTGGGTCTCATGGCGGCCTGTCCAGCGTGGTCCGTTGGGCCCGCTGGAACATCCGTCCCCTTCCCAGTGGGGACTGGCGCAATGATGGTCACAACTCATGCGATCCCTTGGACCAGCTTGTGTCGGTGACACAGGGGATGTGGAATGCTCTCCAGTGGTGGACGTTCCAGATCAATTGCAGGAGGGCATCCCGTTACGTCCGCCCGAGCGAGCGGTCTCTCTGTCGACCGATGCCTCTCTGATGGGTTGGAGTGCCCATCTGGGAACACGGGCTCATGGCCTCTGGTCCCCAGCGGGAGTCGATGCCACATCAACCTGCTGGAGCTCGACGGTCCGCCTAGCTCTCACCGCCTTTGCTCCGTTCCTCCGGGGTCAAGTGGTCCGAGTCCAGGCCGGACAATACCCGACCATGTACTATCTAAACCGCCAGGGCGGGAGCGCTCCATGCTTCTATGCAAGGAAGCTCTCCGCATTTGGTCACTTACGTGGCCTGGAGGGCGGATCTCCTAGCCATTCACGTGCAGGAGCCTCCAACACCCTGGCCCGATGCCCTGGGCGGGATAGGGGCTGCATCCCACGGTGGTCTCTCCTGCGGAGGTGGTACAGCATCTGTTCTCCTTTGGGGCACACCTCAGGTGGACCTGTTTGCCTCCCACGGAGGCAGCGAAGCTGAGTCTGTTCCATACCCGCCCCCCCTCAGCAGGGCTCGCTGCAGGGGGATGCCTTCTCGAGGCCATGGACCCCGGGCCTCTTCTACGCCTTTCCCCCATTTCCCTTGATCCACAAGGTGCTTCTCAAAGCGAGGAGGGACAAGGCGCAGGTGATTCTGATAGCCCCAGACTGGCCTCGCCAGTTCTGGTACCAGATCTCCTCAGTCTCAGCTCCAGGACTCACGTCGGCTTCCAGCTTGCCGGACCTGCTCTCAGTCAATCAGGGAAGGTGTTCCATCCGGACCTTCAATCCCCTGCACCTGACGGCCCTGGTTCCTGAGCGGCTAGAGTTCCAGGCTTTGGGTCTTTCCAGGCAGAGTCCTCAATGTAGTTGGGCGTCCCGTAGAGTCGACCAGAAAATGCTATGCCTTCAAATGGAAAAGGTTTTCCATTTGGTGTCAGGGCAAGGGCTTGGACCCTTCCTCCTGTTCCTTGGCAAGCATCTTGGACTATTTATGGTCCCTTTCTAGTCAAGGGCTTAGGTCGACGACCTAAGGGTGCACCTGACAGCCATCTCTGCTTACGAGCGCGGGCGGGAAGCAGTCGGTGGCGCAGGAGAAGGTGGTCTGGCTTTTCAAAGGCCTTGATCACATTTCCCCTCCAGTTGGTGCGGGAACCCCCACCTCCGTGGGATCTACTGCTGGTACTGGCAAAGCTCATGGGCAAGCCATTCGAACCTATGCACAGGTGTACTCTCTCTCACCTGTCGTGGAAGACCGCCTTCTTGGTGGCTATCACGTCAGCCAGAAGGATGGGAGAGCTCCAGGCGCTTTCCATCGAGTCTCCTTACCTGGTCTTCCACAGGGACAAGGTTGTCCTGCGCCCCACCGAAATTCCTTCCAGAAGGTGGTGTCGGAGTTTCACCTTAACCAGGTGTTGACTCTGCGGTGTTCTACCCCAATCACACCTCGGAGGCGAATATAGGCTCCATACTCTGGATCCTAGAGGCTCGCTTATTATAAGGAGCGCACGGCTGAAATTCGGGAGAGGTTAGCCAGCTGTTTGTCACCTACGCTGAAGCATCTGGCAGACCTGCAGCCAGCGGGGCTGATAAGCAGGTGGGTAACCTCCTGCATAGATCTCTGCTATAAATTTGCAGGCATGGAGCCTCCCAGAGGGATAAGAGCTCATTCTACCGCCGCCATACTGCTGCAACGTGGCTGCTTCCAGGGACGTCCCTATCCAGGAAATCTGCAGGGCTGCTACCTGGAAGTCAGCAAACACCTTCATTACCACTACCACATCGACCTTGAGTCACGCCGGGATGCTGGTTTTGGGGCCTCGGTTCTCCAGTCTCTCTTTCCCAAGTAAGTATATGTAGGGTATGCGTCTTGCCTCCCTCCTCCGGAGAACTGCTAGGAGTCTGCCAATGAGTGTGGATGAACAACATATCCATGTCCCTAAAGTACAGGTTGCTCACCTGTAACAGGAGTTCTAGGGAATGGTATATGTTGTTCATCCACACCCACTCCAATTCGACCTCCTGCTTCGACGCTACGTAACCCGAGCTTCCAGCGGGCCAGATCTGGCGTCATGGGCGGAGCCGAGAGTTATACCACCCGGTGGGTGGGAGGAGCAAGCTTGAAGACCTTCCGGCAAGATTTAAAGCGGCAAGGATACTGCCAATGAGTGTGGATGAACAACATATACCATTCCTAGAACTCCTGTTACAGGTGAGTAACCTGTATTTTCTGTACACTGCTCCCCCCCCCCCCAGATTCCTGATGATAATAGGGTACTGGTCAACCATGGGCTGAGTCTGCCACCATACTGGCCCATACAAATGTGGTTCCCTTTACTCAAACAACTGACAGTGGAACCTCAAGTCCCTACTCCCTGCGGTCGGGCCTTCTGACACAGAAACAGAGGTGTGCTGGTGCACCCAGATCTTCAGTCCCTGTACCACCTCAGCTGGCTCCTAAGGACATAGACCTCTTTCCACTTGGGGTTTCCCCAGTCGTTGCAGATGTTTTGCCAGTAACTAGAAAGTCATCTGCATAGTACACCTACTCACAGAAATAGAAACATGTATGCCAGCCCAGTGGCGCTGAGGTGTTGGATGCCTTGCATCGTGCTATGCTGACGACTTGGGTGTGGGTAGCCAACGCAGAGGTCAGAGCGGGATTGAACTGCCGTGGGCAGCTCCCCACCCAGGGGTGGTTGTCCACTCCTCGTAGTTCCACTCCCACGGGTGGAGCGTGGGAAGCGAGGAAGGGAGGGCAGCGGCGAATGCCAGGAGTGGGGCAAAGGGGCTGAGCTGGTATCCGGTGTGCACCTCCACACATGCGCGTCATGTGTCTGCTGGGGTCCCAGGTCTGGGGCACAAACAGGAAAAACACCAAAAATTACATATAGAGAACAAATATATAAATAGAAACATGTTACAATTTGGTGTACTAGGCATGCCCTGGACCCGTTTACATGTCCAGTTCCTAACATACTGGACTGCCTCTTGTCCTTTAAGGATTCAGGATGAGGGTATTCCTTGGTCCACATGACCGTGATGTTGGCTTTTCATGCCCTTATAGAGAGAAAGACAGTGGGCTAGAAGGAGGTTTCCCCAGAGATTCCTAAGAGGCATTCTACTGTTGCATCCCCCAGTCTGAGATCCAATTCTGGTGTGTGACTTTAATTTGGTCTTAATGACCCTGGCTTTATCTCCTTTCGAGCCTGCTGCTACTTGTGAGCTGCATTTCCTCTCTTGGAAGACACTGTTCCGAGTGGCTGTGACGTCTGTTCAACACATTCCGGAATTGCAGATTTTGGTTGCAGACCCTCCTTTTATTATTTTTCACAAAGATAAGGTTTTTATTATTTTTATTTTAGTCTTTGATAACTGGGTAGGGCCCACTAGGCACAAGTGGCTGTTTACAGGGGCGACCTGGGAGCACTGGGCCGTTAAGTGACTTGCTCAGAGTCACACGGTATGCAAGTGGAGGTTGTGAGAATCAAACTCTGGTCTGGTCTGCTGGATGTTATCAAGCTCGTTCACACCTTGTTCCTCTAACCTCTAGGCCATTAGTTCTCAGACTTCGTCATAGTGTGCCTCACCAAATCCATGGAAAAGATCTTGAGCCTCCCCAGATATTAAAATAATCATGGGCCTCCCCATAGAAAGATAGCATACTTTGCACAGTACACCAGGAATAAAGTGAAACTCCATTGAATAGTTGGCTCTCATTATATTTAGCTTATTGTACCCCACCACCACCACCACCATGTGTAACCCCTTCCCCAGGACAACCTACTTGCTCTGCTATTTTGATTTTCAAGCTGTATTGCTTACTGCAATACCTTGATTGGTCAGACTGCTTTCTTGGTTTCCACTCAGAAATAACCTTCCTACCCACCTCTGCCTCACCCCCTCTGACTCTGCTCTTAAGCAACTTCTCAGGGATCCTTTTGCTCCCTCCTGCTCTTGCTCCTGGTACTTCTCTGCTTAACCCTTGTATTTCGGCTGTTCTGCTACCAGTCTAATTCATCAGTTGTTACCACTCGTTATTTGTTCATTGTTCCTGTTTGTTTGCAGTATTGCTCATTTTGTATCGCTTAACTGTTTTGCAGCTACCTTTTGAATTGTATGCACTCCCTACATTTTCCTGGGTACACCTGAAATGAGCCTTGGCTCAGTGTGCCTTTTCTAGTCACCAGTTTGTAAATAAATACATTAATTTATCTGCTATTATCTTTTTTCAGTTTGCTGTATCCCTTCACATAAAATATCTAAAACTCAAAATGTAAATACAGTATTTTTCAGACATAGAAACATAGACTTTGGACGGCAGATAAGGACAGCTAGGCCCATCCTAGTCTTCCCATTTCCTACCTACAGGATAGGCTGCAGATCCTAGTTAACCAGCAGCCTATTTCTTCCTACCCCCCACAAGAACTGCCTTATGTCTGTCCCATGCATTCTTGAATTCTCCCACAGTTTTAGACCCCACAACCTCCTCAGGAAGGCTGTTCCATGCATCCACTACCCTCTCTGTGAAATAATACTTCCTCACATTGCCCCTGAACTGTCCCCCTTCTATCTTTAAATTGTGTCCTCTTATTCTTGCACGTCTCTTTTTCTGAAAGATGCTACCCTCTTGGACTTTGTTGATTCCACTGAGGTACTTAAAAGTTTCCATCATGTCCCCCCTCTCCCTTCTTTCCTCAAGGGTATACATATTAAGCTCCTTTAGTCTCTCCTCATACGGCTTCTCTTGCAGACCCTGCACCATTTTAGTTGCCCTCCTCTGGACTGCCTCTATCCTGTCTATGTCCTTGCGGAGATGGGGTCTCCAGAACTGGACACAGTACTCCAGATGGGGTCTCACCAATTGTCTGTACAGAGGGATAACAACTTCCTGTTTTCTGCTGCTGATGCCTCTCCCTATGCATCCCAGTATACCCCCAGCCCTCCCTACTGCCTTCTCACATTGCTTGCTAACCTTAAGGTCATCTGATATGATTACCCCCAGGTCCCTTTCCTTTTTTGTTGTTACTACCCCCATTGTGTATTCTTCCCCTGGGTTCTTGTTTCCCAGGTGCATTATTTTGCACTTCTTTGCATTGAATCCTAGCTGCCATACTTCTGACCATTCCTCCAACCTTGCCAAGTCCCTTCTCATCCTTTCCACGCCTCCTTGTGTATCAGCCCTGTTGCAGATCTTTGTGTCATCTGCAAAAAGGCATACTTTTCCTTCCAGTTCCTCTGCAATGTCACTGATGAAGACATTAAAAAGGACTGGACCCTATACTGAACCCTGCGGTATCCCACTAGTAAGCCCTCTTTCTTCAGAGTGGACTCCATTTACTGTTACCTTCTGTGTCCTGTTGTGCAGCCAATGTTTTGCCCAGGCTACCACCCTGACTTGCTTGAGCCTCCCCTGGAACAGGCTGGGGCCTCCCCAGGGAGGCTGGCCTCATAATTTGAGAAACCTGTACTGCCAGCCAGGTTACATCATGTACTAATCCTCACTTCCTTCTGAAGGTTGTGTCTGAATACTAAATCAGACCGTTGATCTTTGTTTATTTTTGTCTCCCACAGATAGTGGGGAATGTCGTTTACATACTCTGGACGTCCGATGGATGTGTGTTGGTACTTGGATTGTACTAAAAACTGTAGAAAAACCTCACAACTGTTTGTTGCTTTCACCTCCAGTATGGTGGGCTGTCCGATTTCCAAACAGGCATGACCAAATTGTATTATGTTTTGTTACCAGAAGCAGCTTCCTGGTCCGGTCCATGCTCACTCCACTCAGAATGACTGCTTCAGTGGCTTGTTTTCATACTTTGTCCGCTGCTGACGTATGTTCTTCTGCCACTTGGAGTACTGTTCATACATTGACTCAACACTACAGTTTGGATATTGTCTATTGTAGATGCACCAGTTTTGGGCTAATTGTTTTGCATGGCCTCCTTACTCAAGAACATTAGGTCCTGCCATCCTCCCTCTATAATTGGTACAGCTTGGGAATTGTTCCTTGATGTGGCTCAATAACGGGAGATAACCTTGAAGACAGAACAGTTAAGTGCTGTAGAGCAGATCTTTTGAGACTTTCTTCCATTGAGCCACAGCTCTACCCCCTTGTCAGGAGAATTGGACAATACTGCCTGCTCATGCTTCTCCCATATGCTGCCTAAATACAGCATTTCACCCAGGTTTCATATCTTTCCTGTGTGCCTGGTTTTGTTCCTAGATGCTTCTGTCCCTGCCAGTCCGATGATCCTCTGAGCTTTTTCAGCAGGAAAATGAGGCATGCTGGGGACGCGCGAGTTATTTATAAAGGTGTTGATGAGGCACATCGGCGTGGTTGGCCCAGCCAGGAAAAATTTCCAGGTGGTCCTGACGCCAGTGGCTTATGGTTCCATGATATGGTTCAACAGAGGAGATTCTCTTGAAGATCTACTGTTAGGGTAGGTAACTATTTTTCTAGGATTGGGGGTATGTTGTTCATCCGCACTTCTTGGCAGTGTCACTTTCCCTTTAAATCAGCTGGAAAGTCTTTAAGCTGGCTCCTCCCGCCCACCCGGGTGGTATAACCCTCAGCTCCACCCCATGATGCCAGATCTTCCTTTCTGCTGGAAGATTCAGGTTGTCTCCTTCGTGCTGTCGCATTTTGTAGGAACCCCGGCTTCAAAATCTTCGATTATTCCGAAAATGTGCCTTGTTCGCGATTGTTTTTTTCTCGATCATGGAAGACAAGTCTTCCCGAGGATTTCACTGGTAGTTCATGCAGCCAGATGTATGCGCACCGACCTGCATACCGTGTGCGTTTATTCTTTGGGTGTCATCCATGACACCACGACGTGCAAGTTTTACCTTGCGTTCCAACCTAACATCCCCAATGACTGTCTCGCATGCCTTAAGCTTGAAAGGCCTGAAAAATGGAACCCACCAGTGAAATCCAAGGAGGTCCAGTGGGCAGTTTCCGAGGCCGCGGGATCCGCCGAGCAATTGGAGCGGCAATGCATGCCTTGAGGAGTAAGTCGGCTCGTGCTATGGAATCTTCCACACGGAGCTTCTTCGCTCCGCCTCAACCTGGGCTCCACTCTTCTCGGGTTCCTTCTGAGAGTTGTACCACTCTCTCCTGACTAAGGGGAGAGTCCTGCGGTGCATCCTCACGGACCCGGACTGCGTTCTTCGTCTTCAACGGAGATGCTCTTTGTATTGGGAGGCTCTTGGTCCCAGGAACCGTCCATTTCGACCTTGGTAGAAATCGCCTCTTCGGCCGCTGGCTTCTCGGCTTTCCCATCTGGCCAGTCGACCAAAGTGTCGATCGACGATGCTGAGATTATTCTCGACCCAATCGACCCTTTATTACCGACTTCAGTTGACGACTCCTTCACTCGCACTCCGGTCCTTGCTTTCCCTGACGAGGAGACCCAGCCTGCTGAGAATCCCACAGAAGAAGTGGTCCCTGACCCCAGGAAGTCACTGGTCCTGTTGTCTCCCAAGCGACCGAGTCGGCCTGTCGATCTCGATCGAGGTCTCAGCCCCGACCGAAGGCCGAGGGAAGGGCCATTAGCACTCTAAAAGAGGCTGACGCCCGCTGGTGCGTCCTCGGCCGGATGAGGAGAGGCACCGCGGAAGCTCCGGTACCACGAGGACCTCATGTGGCAGCAGCTCATTTTGTCCATGCACAAGCCTACCTCAGCCATTACTTGGCTTTCACCTCCCAGGCTGAAGCCGATTCCTCTGGAGCTGATTAAGTTGGATCCTCCGTCCGCGAAGCCGGCAAAACCTCCAGTTCAGACTAAACCGGTCTCCTCACCAATTTTGGTGAAACCGTCGCCCAAGCAGCCTGTGGGAGGGCTCCTTCTAAGGAAGCTAGACCGGACACTGGGCTTCCCCGGTGACTTTCGCTCACCGTCACCCCTGACTGCGGGTCGAGGGTGATGTGGGTGGTTGACCGCTGTATCCAGATGCCTCTTATTCAGATGAAATGGGCCTCTGTTCTCATCCAGGGGATGGTGAATCGGCTGGTGGGATAGGGACGTAGGATAGTCCTTTGTCCTTTCAGGGCATTCTTTGCCTCATCCACACTGACGTCCTCAAGAGAGGGGATACCCCATGGCCCGGCCTTAGAACTTTGGCAGCACCCTGCCTCCTGTCCAGCTCCATCTGCCCGTATGGCCAGCTAGTGTCACGGTGCGCCAGGGTCCCTTGCAGGGTTCACAGAGCACCCTTGACCAAGAGCCTTGTGACTGCCTCTGTGTTCAGGCGTTACTGGTAGCTCTACCGATACCGACAAACCTCCTGAGAAGGAATCCAAATCTTTGGATCACTCTGCCCAGAAGGGCTATGCGGCCTCGTCTTTAGGCCTCCATCAGGCAAGCTCGGTCGTCATCATGGCACACTTCTCCCATGCCCTTTTGGGGTCCTTGGACGAAGTCCTCCCACATCTCCTCTGGGACTTGCAGACCACGGTGAAGCAAGTCCAGGACCAAGGCCGTGCTATAGCCAAACAGCTCCAGACAGCTCTGGACATCGGGGACTCATGTGCCTGTTCGCTGGCAGCTGCCGTTGCCTCTCACCGCAGGGCTTGGCTGAGAATCTCCTCCTTTCCGGTGGATACTCAGCACAAACTAGCTGATGTGCCTTTCCTGGGCACCGATATGTTCGGCCCAGGTATGGCCGGTCACCTTCAGCGCACTGAGCAGTCCAGTGCCACCTTGGACGCCACTTCTGCTAAGGGTTCTTCTGGTCCCAAGAAGCAGCAGCAGAAGAAGCCTTTTCAGCACTCTTCCCCTGTAGCCCAACAGGCTCAAGCTTGGCGGCCCGGCCCAAACCCGGACCCACCCAGGCCTGTAAGGGAGGCCAGGGTTCAGGCCCTGGACCCTCTGCCTCCAAGCCTGCCCAGTGATGGGGTGGGGGCTACCACCCCTACTCCCGTCACACCAGCTCTGGGTCCTCCCGTGGGGGCCGGCTCCTCCAATTCCTTTCCACCTGGTCTGCTGTTACCAGACAGATGGGTCTTAGAAATGGTTGACCAGGGACTGCCTCTGGAATTCCAGCAGTACCCTCCAAGCTGAGCCCATGCCCAACGGGAGGTGAAGGTATCCACCCACACTCAGTCAGCTGTCCGAGACAGCACTGCTCAGCTCCTCTTCAAGGAGGCAGTAGCTCCAGTGATGGACCCTCCAGCAGACCCAGGCTTTATTTCCAGGTACTTCCTGGTTCCCAAGCGGATGGCGCCCCATTCTAGATCTGCATGACCTGAATCAGTATCTCAGGTCACGCACCTTCCAAATGGTCACTCTGTCTCAGATCATACCATCCCTGGAGCGAAAGATGTGGTTCTGCTCACTGGATCTCCAGGACACATTCTTTCACATCCCAGTCTGTCCCGTCCACCAGCGGTTCCCCACTTCAGAGCAGGGGCCCTATACAATTTCCTGAGCCATGCCATTTGGCCTGTCATTGGCACCACGGGTCTTCACCAGATGCACTGCAGTGGTGGCAGCCCACCTCAGGCATATAGGAGGGGTGGTCAGAATTACCTCTGCTTCGATGAATGACTCTTAGCAGGTTCCACCCAGCAGGAGGTGGAGAGGTCCAGGAACTGGCCCTCCAGACCTGCTCCCAGTGCGACCTCCTGATCAAGCGAGGAGGCCAAGTCAGCTCTCATGCCTTCTTGGGTGATATGCTTCATCGGGGCTGAGCTCGACTATCGTCAAGCCAAAGCTTGGCTCCTGGCGGACAGGGCAGAGGTTCTCTCCTCCTTTGCCCAATCATTTCAGGTTGGGCAATTACGCCCTGCCTGGGACTTTCTGCACCTTCTGGGTTACATGGCGGCGTGCACCTCTGTGGTCCGTTGGGCCCGGGGCACATGCACCCCCTCCACTGGAAGCTGACCGCCCAGTGGACTCAGCACAACGGTCATTTTGACCAGCTGATTACTGTAACCCAGAAGATGGGGGACGCTCTCCAGTGGTGGACTGTCCCAGACTGGCTGCAGGAAGGGATCCTGTTTGTCCGTCCCGAGACGACGGCCGCCCTTACAACCGATGCCTGTCCCATGGGCTGCAGAGCCCTCATGGGGGACAACAGGGCCCACAGGTTTTGGACCCCGAGGATTCCCGTTGCCACATCAACCCGTTGAAGCTCAGAGCAGTCAAACTGGCACTGTCAGCTTTTGCTCCTCAGCTCCGAGGTCAAATGGTTCAAGTCCAGACGGACAATACCACAACCATGTACTTCCTCAATAAACAGGCCAGCATGCATTCCTGTCTGCTATGCAGGGAAGCATTCCGCATCTGGAAACTCCAGAGCTGTCTGGAGGCGGATCTCCTAGCCATCCACATGGCAGGAGCCTCAGATCAACTGGTGGATGCTCTCAGCCACATAGGCAAGACATCCCACGAGTGGTCTCTCCATCCAGAGGTAGCATAAAGTCTGTTCTCCCACTGGGGCAAACCATTGGTGGACCTGTTTGCCTATCAGGAAACACCAAGCTGCCCCCCCAGTAGGACTCGCTGCAGGGGGATGCCTTCTCAAGGCTGTGGACCCCAGGCCTCTTCTACTCCTTCCCTCCATTTCCCTTGATCCACAGGGTGCTCCTCAAGGTGAGGAGGGACAAGGCGAGGTGATTCTGGTAGCCCCAGACTGGCCATGCCAGTTATGTTACCCAGATCTCCTCAGTAACAGCCCCAGAGTGGCTGCTAGCACACCCAGACCTGATCTCACTCAATCAGGGAAGGTATTCCATCGGACCTTGATCCCTGCACCTGACAGCCTGGTACCTGGCGGCTAGAGAGTTCCAGGCTTTGGGTCTCTCTGAGGATGTTCTCTACCGTAGTGGAAGCATCCAGGAAGGAGTCGACCAGGAAATGTTATGCCTTCAAATGGAAAGGTTTTCCATTTGGTGAAGGACAGGGCCTGGACCCTCTGTCCTGTCCAGTGGCTAACATTCTCGACTACCTTCAGTCTCTATCCAAAGGGTCTTCGGTCATCAGCCCTTAGGCTGCATCTGGCAGCCATCTCTGCTTACTGGGCATGGGCTGGTCAGCCAACATTGGCTCAGGAGACAGTGGTTGGGCACTTTTTCAAAGACCTGGATCACATATCCCTCTGGTGCGTGACCAGACCTGGGCTTTGAACTCACAGCTTCCACTTGCATACTGTGTGACCCTGAGCAAGTCACTTAACCTCCTTGTGCTCCCAGGTCGCTCCTGTAAAAGCTTTCAGCTTAGTGTGCTATACCTGGTTAAACAACTAAACAAAAAAACTTCTCCACCTATGGATCTACCTTGGTACTGGTAAAGCTCATGGGCAAGCCATTCTGAACTCAGTGCACAAGTGTATGTTGTCACACTTGTCGTGGAAGACGGCCATCCTGTTGGCTATCACATCTGCCAGAAGGACAGAGAGCTCCAGGCACTCTTGGTGGACTCCTTATCTGGTCTTCCACAGGGACAAAGTTATCCCTCGTCCCCACCGAGAATTCCTTCAAAGGTGGTGTCAAAGTTTCACCTTAACCAGGGTGTTGACTGGGCGGTGTACTACCCTAATACACTTCGAGGTCAATACAGGCTCCATATTTTGGACCTGAGACAAGCTCTCTCCTTATAAGGAGAGGACGGCAGAGATTCAGGAGAGGTTTGCCAGCTGTTTGTTACCTACACCAGGCAGCTTCTGGCAGACCTGCAGCGAAGTGGACGTTACATCTTGCATTAGTCTGTGCTACAAGTTGGCAGGCAAGGAGCCTCCCAAAGGGATAAGAGCTCATTCTACCTGCCATACTGCTGCATCAGTGGTTGCTTCCAGGGACATCCCTAACCAGGAAATCTGTCGGGCTGCTACCTGGAAGATGGCAAACACCTTCATTACCACATCGACCCTGAGGCACGCTGGGATGCTGGTTTTGGGGCCTCCATTCTCCAATCTCTGTTGCCCAAGTAGGGGGTGTGAGCCTTGCCTCCTTCCCTCCTCCTGGAGAACTTCTAGGAGTCTGCCGATAAGTATGGATGAACAACAGCCACGTAAAAATTTGTAGCTAGCAGTCTCTGGCGGGGGACCACCCCGATGTCAGGTGACCGGCGTCAGGCGACGTCAATATAAAGGGGTGGTTCCCCAAGCCCGCCTTCCATTTCTTTCCCACCGTTCGCTCATGCAGCGCCTCACGGTTAAGTTCACTGCTCAGCAATCAATCGTCGGTAGTTTTTTACCGCCAGTTTTCTATTTTTTCCTGATTTTCGTTAGCCTTACCTTCAGCTGCCGTGTATGTCGTCCCAGACTCCCTTCGAGCACAAACACAAGTGCGATTCTTGCGGCGCCTAGCTCCCGCATAAGGATGGACATTCCCAGTGCCTTTTTTGTCTAGAGCCTCGATCATTCCATCAAGAAGTGCCAGCTCTGCCAGCAGTTTAGCAGCGTCACCGCGAAGGGAAGGCAGTCCCTGGAGGCCCACGTTCTTAAACAGAAAATGACCTCCATGGAAAGAACTGAAAACCTTCAGCAGGCTTCGACTTCTCTGGAGGTCACCACAGAAGAAGCACCGGGACTCCTCATAGTTAAGCATGACCTCTGCTGGGGTTGCGGTGCTGCAGAATAACGCCTCCTGCAGGAAGCAGCTCCGTGGTGGCCATCTTGGAGGCTTCCAGTGTGTCAACCCTCCCATCGGGCTTCGACTGCCCCTCGGAAGCCTCCGGGTCAAAGGAGGCAGCCGCTCCCAGTAAGGTCGCCGCCATGCGGCCTTCTGGTTTGAGCGGCCCTGATAAGTCAGATGAAGGCCTCTTAAGATGCCCGACCCTCCAGGGCAGCGCACGGCCTCCAAAGCGCCCACCAAGGCCACCCCTCCTTTGCGGCCTTCGTCTGGTGCTTGGTCCGATAAGTAAGACGTCGGCTCCTCAGACATCTGCCCGGATCCCATCGATAAGACTGACGTGGCTCCTCCAACATCCGCTCGGCGTTAGAGCGACGCTGGACCCTTTGGGTCCATCCGTCGTCCCAAGCTTGCTGCAGCGCTCATTGCACTCCGAGGCGCCAGCATCTCCTCTGCTGGATCCCGGGGATGGTAATCCTTCTTCCCCGGGCAGCACAGAGGAGGTTGATAAGCTGCCGTTGGGTCTCCCTCCCGCTGGGCCAGATGACCCGATGCCAGCCTGCCTGACGCCCGACAATATACCATTGCTGGACGCCGGGCCTCCCATTCTGGGCCCACCCACTGGCCCATTTCTGGGGCCTTCTGCTCCCGCAGACCCCCCCAGTCCCTAGGTATCAGACACCGTCATACCTGGGCCCACAGTATCCGGCCTTCCCTTACTTCTGCCTACCCGACGCCGCAGTACACGGTGCCCCAGTACCCGACCCTGGGCTACCCGCCATCAGGGTACGGATACAGGCCTTACAGATACCCTCAGTATCCGTATCCCCCTTCACCGCCCCCCTCAGCCGCGGTAGACTTGAAGGAGACTCTGGCTTCCTGGTGGGCTGAGACCAAGGCTCAGCTCACCAGGGAGGTAGACAGCGGTCGTCCGACGCCAGTTCCGGATCCCCTACATTGGAGACGAGAGACCCCCTCCCCACCTCCTGATACCAGAGGCGAGCCCTCCAGGGCAGGGCAGGATACGCTTCCCCGGGGGCTTCTCAAGGAGTCCGTTCCTCCCCCGCACCAGGAGGAGGAGGAGTCTTCCTCCCTGAGACCTCAGATGACCCGATGGTCGCCCAACCCAGACAACGAGCCCCGAGACTCGAGACAAGCCCAGGCCAAGGACTCCTCCGGAGGATCCTTCCTTTATGGAGTTGCTGTGCAAAATCCAGGCAGTTCATCAGTGGCATTCCTTGAAACCAGATCCACAGCATAAGAAACTGGCTGCACCTGGATCTGCGAGACTGCTCCTACCCTGGTGCCACCCTGGATTGAGCCTCATGCCGACCTTGTTTCCACCATTTGGAAGCAACCGTGGGCTTTAGCCCCCTAGGAAGTCGGACAGGCTTTATCAGGCTCCAGAGGGTGGTGACTCTTTAATTCGCACCCTCGAGGTGATTCGGTCATGAATAGCGCTGCTCACGGCCAGTCGGCTAACCCCAAGCACTTGAGCTCATCACCACCTGACAAAGAATCCCGCCTTCTGGACCAGTACGGGAAGAAAGTCTATGTTTCTTCCACTCTGGGTATTAGAGCCTGGTATTATCTTGGTCATATGGGGGATTACCTGAAGGCGATCCTTAGTGAGGTGGAGGCTAAATTGGACTCCCTTCATGAGTCTCAGACGAAGCAGGAAGTGGTGGACCTAGTCTGGTCTGCACATTTGGCCAGTCTGCACATGCTTCGTGCCACATACACCACAGTGGACGCTGCTGGTCGGAGCTCGGCTTTCGCCGTGGGTTTGCGGCATCATGCCTGGCTCCAGATGTCAGGTTTGGTCCCGGAGGTGCAGTCTGCTATCCAGTACACACCCTACAGGGGTTCAGTGCTGTTCGGTGGCGATGTCAAGGACATCATCACTGATCTGCAGGAGAAAGGTACTGCACTTAAGTCGGTTGACTCCGTGTACAGACCCCCTCAGGCTCAGCGTCGTCCCTTTCGCAGACGTTTTTGGCAAAAGGCAAAACCTCAGGGAAAGTGGGCCAACAAACTTCAGGCCCCTCCAGCTGCAAGCCCCCTCCCGCCCAAAAAAGCAGCGGGGGCTTCAGCCACGACACTGCCTCACACCTCCTGACGTCTTTCATCTCCCACAGCCTCTGGGTCTTCCAGAGGAATCGGTAGAAGGGAGATTCTCCCTCCATTTTCCAGGTTGGGAGAGGATCACTTCAGATACTTGGGTGCTCCAACTGATCGCAGAAGGACACTCAATAGAGTTTCTTCGGAAACCTCCTCGAAAACCTCCCCCCAGGTCGTCTTACTCCCCAGAACACCTTCTTCTGGTCCGGGAAGAAATAGCCTCTCTTCTTTGAAGGAGGCGATAGAACCATCCTCCCCATCTTCAGGAGCAGGTTACTACTCCTATTTATTCCTAGTCCCGAAGAAGTCAGGAGAAGTGAAGCCAACCCTCGACCTCAGCTCACTGAACTTGTTCGTGGAGTGCAAAAGGCTCAGGATGCTCTCTGCAGAGTTTTCTGCCCCTTCTTCGGCCGGGACAGTGGCTGTGCACTGTGGACATGCAGGATGCTTACCTGCATATCCCTATTCACCCTTACCACCGCAGATACTTGCGTTTTGTGTTCCGGGGGACCACTACCAGTTCAAGGCCCTCCCATTTGGTCTTTACTAGCAGCCCCAGTGTTCACCAAATGTTTCTCGGTGGTAGCGACCTACCTGCATACCCAGGGGGTGCAGGTTTTCCCATACCTGGACGACTGGCTCCTGCGCCTCATCCAGGAAGGAACTCCTGCGCTTCCTTTCCCTTACCCTGCAGGTTTTTACCTGCCTGGGGGTTACCGTCAGCCAGGCCAAGTCCCACCTGATCCCATCCCAGAGGCTCCAGTTTATTAGGGCAATCCTGGACACGACCTCCAGCATGGCATTCCTGCCACTGGACAGGGCGGCCTCACTCCAGGCTCAGGTCAACCTGTTGTCCAGCCACAGGCAGGTCAGCACCAGGTCGGTCCTTCACCTCGTCAGGCTCATGGCAGCTGCTATTCCGACAGTCCCTCGTGCTCGGCTCCACATGAGAATCTCTCAATGGACGCTTTGGTCTGTGGGATCAGCTGGTGGACGACCTAGATCAACTAGTTCTGGTCTCCAATCCTATGGTTCAGGAGAACCTTTGCCAGGGAGTTCCCTTCTGTCTTTCTCCCCCCTCCCAGACGCTGACTACAGATGCCTCGGGGGAGGGTTGGGGAGCCCATCTTGGGCCTCGCAGGACTCTGGGCTCCTGGTCCAAGCTCGAAAAATCTCTCCACATCAGTGTGCTTGAGCTTCGGGCCGTGCTTTATGCTTCTTAGGCAGTGCATCTTTATCTGCTTCCCGGACATCTGACTGTCCAGACGGACAACGTGTGTGGTCTGGTACATCAACAAATGGGGGGAACTCATTCCTACCCTCTCTGCAGGGAGGCGATGCGAGTTTGGGAATGGGCAGTGCAGCACAACCTTCAACTCATGGCATTCCACGTCCTGGGGGTCGAGAACACGTTGGCAGACCACCTCAGTCAGTCGTCTGCTCATGCTCACGAGTGGGAACTAGATCAGGGGTGCGGACAATATCTTCCTCAGCTGGGGGCGCCACAGGTAGACCTGTTTGCATCTCCTCTCAACGCAAAACTTCCGCCTTCTGCTTGTTCGCCCAGGGCGGGCATTTTTGAAGAGACGCCTTATCTCTAGACTGGAAGGGAAGATCTGCCTTATGCCTTTCCCTGATCCCTCGATTCCGAAGGTCTTACAGAAACTCCGCTCGGAAGGAGCTTGCATGATCCTCATCGCTCCTTTCTGGCCCAGGCAAGTTTGGTTCTCTCTTCTGCAACAGTATTCAGAGGAACCTCCTCTTCCTCTGTCGTGACTTTTCCTGACCCAGGATCAGGGGACCCTGGTCCATCCAGGCCTCAAGTCCCTTCAGTTGCACGCGTGGCTCCTGCAGACATAGCTAAAGCTCGTTTTGGGGTTTCCCCATTGCTCGCTGAGATTCTGGTGGAGGCCAGAAAGCCCTCCACTAGATCTGCCTATGCCATGAAGTGGAAATGGTTCTCTCTTTGGGCCGCTTCCAAAGATCTTGAGCCATTCTCTCGCTCTGTTGGGCAGCTGTTGGATTACTTGCGCCATCTCTTTGATCTGGGTCTCAGTCATTCCTCTCTGAAGGTTCACATGGCAGCCATCTCGGCTTACCATGTTCCTTTCGGGGATAGGACTTTTGCGCAGTTGGAAGTCTCCAAGACTTTTCTTAGAGGGGCCCTCCATTTGAGACCCCCTATTTGGGTTCCTGCCCCTCCTTGGGATTTGAATTTTATCCTTGAGAAGCTTACTCTGCCTCCTTTCGAGCCGGCAGCCTCAGCAGACCTAAAGTTCCTCTCATGGAAGACTGTTCCTTGTGGCCATTACTTCTGCTCAAAGGATTTCCGAGCTCCAGGCTGTCATGTGCGAAATCCTGTATTTGATTTTACACAAGGAACGTGTGGCTCTGCGTACCAACCCTAAGTTTCTTCCCAGGGTGGTAGCGGAATCTACGCTGAATCAATCCGTGGAACTGCCTGCTTTCTTTACGCAGCACTCCAATCAAGGGGAGTACCTCTTGCATACTTTGGATGTCCACCGAATCCTGAGATACTACACCACAAAGATGAAGGATCTCAGGAAGACTGATCAACTGTTTGTCTCTTTTGCTCATAAAAGAGAAGGCAATGCTGTTTCTAAGCAATGCCTATCTAAATGGTTGGCTCAATGTATCACTTTCTGTTATGACAAGTACAACAAGACCCTGCCGGGTCAGGTCAGAGGACACTCCGCAAGAGGAGTCACTGCCTCTGCTGCTTGTTTCAAGAATGTGTCAGTGGCTGACATTTGTGCAGCCGCTGCTTGGACTTCTGTCCATACCTTTACGAAACACTAGAGTATGGACATTGCCTCTCGCCGTTGAGCGGGCTTCGAGTTGGCTGTTCTGCAGGGTCTTCTTTTGTAAGACCTCAGCAGCCAGAGGGCCTACTTTGGGTAGTTTTCCTACTCCCGTTTGCTTCTGCTTGTTCCAGACTGCTTGGGACTTGGTCCTATGTAATTACCTACTGCAAGAGCCCTCTTGAAGTAAGATAGTACAGTTACATAAGGACTTACCGTAACAGTAGATTTTCAAGAGAGGCTCTTGCAGTAGGTAATACCTTCCCACCCTCTGTCCCCCTATGCTTTTTCAGCTCTTTTTCCAGTGAGGGAAACATCTGCTTCTCTCTCGTCTCGCCTTTTTAGGCCTTTGGCAGGAAAGAACTGGAAGGCGGGTGCGGAGGACCACCCCTTTATACTGACGTCGCCTGACGCTGTCACCTGATGTGGGGGCGATACCCTGCCAGAGACTGCTAGCTAGAAATTTTTCCGTGGGGTCCTGATGCCTGCCGGCTTCAGTCCTATGTGTAGTTACCTACTGCAAGAGCCTCTCTCGAAGATCTACTGTTATGGTAAGTCCTTATGTAACTGTACTTTACTCACCTGTAACAGTAGTTCTAGGAGTGGTATATGTTCATCCACACGGATCCATCCGACCCACTCTGCTGTGGACGCACAAACCTGGCTTCCAGCAGGCTAGGATCTGGCGTCATGGGGCAGAGCTGAGGGTTATAACACCCGGGTGGGTGGGAGGAGCCAGCTTGAAGACTTTTTGGCTGATTTAAAGGGAAGGGACACTGGCAAGAAGTATGGATGAACAACATATACCACTCCTAGAACTACTGTTACAGGTGAGTAACCCGTTTTTTCTTGCAGCTGTCCACAGCACAAAAGGTTTTCTCACTGTCGAAAATGCCAAAAAAATTCTCGCTGCTGTCCATAGGACAAAAGGTTTTCTCACAGTTTTCTATAGCATGAAAGGTTTTCCCACAGCTGTCCTGTGCAAAGGAGGATTATTTTATGAGATTTCAGCAAATCTTTCCAGGCTGAAAAAAATTGTTAAAATAGTTGTTGTGGTGTAGCTTTTCAGATTAGAAGAGTAAAAGGGATTTGAATCTGCTTTCCATATTGAACATATATTATCTGCTCCATTCTTCTAGAGCACCCTATAATCATCCAGTGCCTGATTTTAGTTCACGTTTTAAGAACTATCCCAATGTAGGTTTTCACATCATGTCCTCTTCATTTTAATTTTAAGTTCTGTTTATCGTATCCTAACCCAGCTGCTCAAACTCTTATGTCCCCAGTCTCATCTGTACTATAGTTTCATTAGTACTGCATCTCAGTGCCTCTTGTAGCTGCAAAAATTGCCTCTTCCTGATTATACACCAAATACTATTAAATCTGTATCCCAGTGGCTTTCCCGGCCGCTTCCACAATTTAATTTATGTCTCCAATAAATGAAAAGACTACCACAGTCCCTCTGCAGGTTACCAAAAACAGTTTTTTCTCATTTATATTATTGTACAGTTATGTTCTGCATCGTCATTCTCTAGACAATTATTTGTTTATTTACTTTTATTTATTTATTCAGTTAAGAGTCATGAAAGCTTTAAGTTCCAGACACTAAATAAATACAATAAAAGCCCACATTAGGTCATAGTAATATCAAATATCACACACATCGACAGAACCAAATAAGCCAACACAAAATCCTACTTCCTGTCGGTTGATCCGTACATTGACAGTGCACTAACGCGAAGCCTCGTGTTGTGATTGGTTCACTAGTGTCTTTATCCCACTGAACTGCTAGTGTAAACAGAATGTGGGACCCATTTGTGCACATGCAGCGCTTCAACTATTTTTAAATTAAAATATGCATTTATAGTAGTACTGTTTGTTTATTTTGTGTTTTATCCTCCTCACACCGGCGCCGGCTTCCCCCAAACCCACAATACTTCCCCCAGCCCCCATCTACCTTGCCTCCTGCAAAGGCACCACGGAGCCTCAGCTTACTGTCCCCCAAGCAGGCTACGGGGTGGGGAGTGTACCCTCAGAGCTTCTCAGCATTGGGCAGTGGGGACCGGCCCAGATATACCCGGGAAGCTGGCAGCAAGGCCATTTTTCTTATTCTGCTCTAGCGTTTTCCCAAGCCTGACTACGTCCAGCACATGAGAGGGTGCAATGCACCTGTGCATGCGTTTGTGTACACCACAAGTCCACGGCAGACGCCTGCCCCCAATCCCACATGATGCTGTCAGCTGCACTGCCACCTGTTGTCACCCAGGTGGCAGTATTACTGAGCTGACAGCCCACCACCCTTCCTGGAAAAGGAGAGCAACCTCTGGGGCGCTCAGTCCTCCTCCTCCTGGCCAACCCCGATGATCAAAACTCATTCCTGAACCTGGTCGCGCATCACAAGCAGTAGCCCTCCCTTATCTTGTGTATTTGTAGTATTCCATGGTTCCCTTCTCCAGGACCCATCTGGATGTGAGCTGTATATCTCAATTTTTTCCCAAGCCAACTGTGTTGCATAAATGAAAGTAATGTATTATCATTTTATAGGGCCTCGAGGAGATGTCTGTTTAAGCAGTAAGGTATGACAGGGTGTGCATTATCGGTGGTTATAAAATGGGTCTAAAATCTAAGAAATTTAATTGGGTAAAACCAGCCTGGTGACCGTGCATTATTACAGCATAATGCATGGTCATCCTGGTCCTAAACCTGACCAGATTTTTTAGCAGTCACATCACACAATGAGCAAATCGATCCCCCGTACAACCGGAACTGATCTACCATCACAAATATAGCTGCTACCATTACTTACTGAAAACCTTCCACTGGGCCCTAAAATTAAAACCATCTTAAATGAATAAATGTGTTTTCCTTGATCATCACACTCTCCTTACACACAAACAAATTAGAAACATTAAAGTACTGTTCATAGTTTCCATTACTAGTGTTTCTTTGTGGACAATAAGCAATCCTCCTCCCATCTTTAACTGCTTAATAGGGAAATCTCCACTGCTTACCCTGACAGAGATAAAACTGAGGCCATAGCCTCTACATGAAGGGGTGTTTATGTGTCTGTCTGTACAGTATTTTGGGAGAGGAACATTCTGCCAGTGGAATTGTGCAGAATTTTGAATCCTGTATTCCATGGTAAACCTTACATATGTTGATGGAGAAGGACAGAGAAAAAGAAACAGGATGAGGAAAGGAGGGAGCAATACTTTATTAAAAAAAAGAGAACTGGTGGGGGGACAGTTGCTGAGGCAGACCCAAATTACATTCCTGAAGTTCATAAAAGCACATACTTTTGAATCATATACAGGTGTTTTCAGAATAATCTACTCTCCCCCCAAACAAAAAAAAAACTTGGCAGGTCCAATGTTTTGAAATACATTTCCATCAAACTGCTGTACCTGTATCGATTTGAAATGCAAACATGGAAACAAATGTTTTTCTTATAAAATGTGTGCCACGCATGGTTTTTATTGTCTTAATTTTTAAGCTACCTCCGTACCCATTACCAGAATATGGACAATTTTTTAATCTTCAAAGATAAAATGGAAGCATATTTCAATTACAGGTTCTACATTTTATCTTTTTAAAATAATTTATTTTATTTTCCTTTAAGCCAAAAATTTAAATACCATTTTATGAGTGCAATAGAACACTCCAGGGTGTGCAATAATGGTGAAATAATCACACTTCTCAGGTGTATGTAATGGCACTCGATGTGCCTTGTTCCTAACAGCACACCTGAGCCGTATGATTATATCACCATAATGCACACCCTGTCATGTCTTATTGTTTATAACAACATGCTTTTAGGCAGTGAGGCACATAGCAACGCTTGAGTGCCTTACGACTTGAGAAGTGCTGTTATCCTTCAGTTATCCACACCTTGGAGTGCCTTATTACGGTTATAAAATGGTTCTACCAATTTGTATTTTAAAACTTAAGTTTTGAGGTTTCTGACCTCTGCTGAAATAACGCATGGTCATGTGATTACATACTTGATGAAAGACAGAAGGCGGCTTTATGCCCATCTGGTTTGTGTCCCGCTTTAGCGGGACCATGTTGTGCCATTTTGTTCTAATAGGTATTTATCTAAGCTGGCTTTTAAAGTGTTAACACTATCAGATTGAACTACTTCCTCAGGCAACCTGTTCCACAGCCTAGCTGCTCTTTGGGTAAAGTAGCTTCTTCTATCATTTTTCTTGGAGTTTTACACTTTAACCTGTTTTTTATGGCATCTCAGATCAAGATCCCTAATGTTAAATTACTGACACCGCTAGATGATTCTTCAATTTGCACCTGTTAGGATAATGACAAGGTTGTGTACCTACTGTGCCATTCTGATCATCCATGATTGCACTTGTGGGCACTTTAGTACTTAAGCTGTTGAGGGATCTGTATCCCCATGCACTCTGCATGTCATGTGTTATGTTATGCTCTGCCTGTGTTTCAACTGATGATTTTTGACAATGCCTATTGGCTGCTACCGTCTCCCCTCCTTTGTATGACGAGGATCCTTTGTAAAAGAGCTTTTAGCTCAAAGGTTGTAATTCTAATTATTCAGTAAATAAATAAATAAAAATAAATGAATTCCATTCCTAAGCCTTCCATTAATTCACTGTCCTTTATTATTTTGAACATATGTAGCATGCCCCCCTCTTGCTCTTCTGTTTCCCAGGGTATACAGCCCCAACTCCTTAAGCCTTTGTTCGTAATGTATGGTCTTTTAGTCTAGTTATCATTTTAGTGGCTCTGTACTGCACCCTCTCAACACTATCGGTGTCTCCCCTGAGGTGGCAATACAAATGACTATGAATAGATAGGCCACTGACAGAGCAAAGGCCGATGGCACATTTATAAGGTAGAAGAAGAAATGGGCAGACTGGATGGGCCTTGCGGTCTTTATCTGCCGACAACTTCTATGTTTCACAGCGGGGCACAATAATACGGGTGAGGCCTCAAATATGTTCTGTAGAGTAGCATGATACAATTCTCCTGCCTGCATACGAATGATTTTCTAATACATCCTAATCCTCTGTTAGATGTTCATTATAACCTACTGCAGTGCTTTCTGAATTTCACATCCTTGTTTATAAGTATTCACAGATCTTTCCGACCAATCATAGGTCTTGGTTTCTATTACTCATTTTAATAATACTGAATAACAGCCTCTTATCATGCTGTATGGGCCGACAGAGCCACTCACCTTTGCTCTGTGGTCCTCTCACCCAAACAAGTGATGACACTCCTACCATAACCAGCATCCCTTGCAGGCCCTAAAACATATATTTTGGGTGCTCCAAGCTCTTGGAAGGGCACCCGACAAATAAAAAAAACCTACCATAACGAGTAACTGTGGAGGCACTGCCAAGGTTACCCCTTGTGTATGAAAAGTCCTTGGAGCCACATTCAGTGTATTGAGTTTCACTGCTAGATGATTCACTGGTGACAGCTATTTGCGTGGCAGCTGAATTGAGAATGATGCCATCCTGTCGGAGTCATTGATTACATTCTTGACAGGGTGACCTAACCATGTTGCTAAGGATCAATAAAGACAGCATAAGTTAGCCATTGAACAAGGCTGAACTTAATGGGGGGGAGCAGAGTCATGATTCCCAAGGCAGTACAGATAGGACTGCTCTGTAGACGTGCCTTCGGATTGTGCTGGAATGGTAAAGCTGAAGTCCTTGGCCTACAGTTATTTCCGGTCAACAGATTTATATTTGTATAATAAAAACTGAATGGATGAGTATGTAATATGCCAAAGTGATAAAATGTTGTCAGATGGTGTGCCACCACAGTCTCGTGGTTGGCTACTTAGTCATGGTCATCTAACCTGTGCAGACTTTGTAGAGAACGCTGGGATTAGGGAATGAATTCTAGTCATTGTAAACGCATGTTCTAGACAAGTGGAAACTGTATATACTGTAGCTACTGAAAAGACCCTAGAAGTATTAGGCAGATGGTATGGTGGAACGGTGTTCCACATGGAAATCCATGCCCAGAACAGCGTTGTTATGCTGCACTCAGTGCATCACAATCTTGTTGTGCTGCACGCAGTACGTCACTGGTGCAGCACAACAAGATCAAATGCATTCGCGCATGCATGATGTAGCAGCCACAGAGGAGAGGAAGCAAGTAGCGCCAGAACAAGCCACTACTCTGAAGCCAAGTAAGGCTTGTTTTAAAAAATGTGACAGTTAATTTCTGCGTCCATTCACTGTTTTTTATTGACTAGTCTCCCCATACACTATAAAAGATTGTCTATGGGGAGTCATTCACAAACGAGGATCTTCTCTGATTTCGAGGTCTCATTGGCAACGGACGACCTCTTGAGCTTCGCTCTCGAGGTCTAACGTTGCCAAGGAGAACTCTCGAGCGAGAATATCCTTGTGAATGACTCCTCATAGATAATTCTCTATGTTGTTTTCGAACGTTAGTTCACGAGTCTCTCTTGAAAAGTTTCAGACATTTCTAAAACTTTGCTGGGTAAAAACACATGCTGAGCCTGTTTAATTGCCAGCGCTAAGATGGAAGCGGCTTACTGTCTGATTCGTCCATCTTGCATCAAACTAAGCCCCTACCATGTACCGTTTTGGGTCTCATTGTGAACAGATGAGGGAGGCAGGATGTGAAGATTTCCAGGAGCCCCCAGGGTGACACAGGTTGCAGCTTTTTCATTTTTTTTATTTATTTATTAAAATTTCAGATAACACTTTTGAGAACAAGCTCATTTCATAGGTTCCACATCAGATGAACAATACATATTGGGAAAGTATGAGACGGAGAACAAACAAAACAAGGAATTATACAAGCCATTACAAGAGTTTATAACTGGAGGAGTTCCAGTACGTGTGGCATTGTACAGTCTATGCCAAGGTGCATATTTGATTAAAACCTGGAATTCAGAGGGTCATATTAGAGGGGGTGGGGTCTTATGAAACGACCCTTTACAGGAAAATGAGAACAGACTCCGCCTAATATCTAATAAGATGGCATCAGCCTAGGGGCCTCGTCAGAGGTGAGAAGGTATGGGACAAAGCATTTTAGAAGCTAAGGAGCCTAGGCGATGTAACAGGGGAGGGGGATAGGGGAAAGCCATAGAGGGGTGAGGGAAAGAGGGACGGATCAAGAGGAAATGTGAAGGAGAATGTTTAGCAACTTAGAACAGTTATGTACATGCTGAGAACAGTTATGCATAAGGTCAGGATAGCATAAGGTCAGGATAAGTGCTGGTCACAAGAAGGAAGATTATTGGAAGCAGTTGCCAGTGGTGTGGAGCGTTCACACCTTTGGCTTCCATGATGACAGCTGTTGACACCGAAGCAGCTTCACAGCGCACCCAGATCTGTCCATGTGGCAACCCCTGCGGCACATCAACATCTCTGTACTGCCTGCAGCCAAGGTCGTGTAAACAGGCTGCAAATCTACAGCAAACCACTTAGCCTCCAGTCATGCAGTGTTTCCAGGGCTGATACAGATCCTTTGTATATTTAAAAAAAGCTTAAAGAGAAAATTCCACAACATCATAAGACTAGCTTTGTTTCAGACAATTTTGCACCTCTTGCTTCCAGCACAAAACCTCCCTACCTATGAAACTGTTCTTCAGGAGGCAAATTGGAATCAGATTTTTGCAGACCATTTTTTTTTTGTGACAGTTATGTCCAAGAAACCTTAGCGGGAGGAGTGAAAGAAGACAACTGTCTCGCTTTTGTCTCTGAACAAGTGGTTCTAGCAGCTGTAGAAATTGCTTTGGTGGACTGTCTGATGGCTCAGCGATGTCACATAAGCAACCCAGGTCCAGTAGTGAGCTGAGATCATCCCAGGATCAGGAAGTGTTGCTGATGGAGGTTGGCATTGTGTTCTGCAACTGCAGTGACCCCTGGGACGGGCTAGAACGGGTTACCATACCACAAAGGGAAGATTTGTGCATTCGCAAAGCTGAAAGGCACTAGCATAGTTGCCAGCAAAGAGAAGGGAGGAAACTAGAATAAAAACCCATGGGCCCGTCAGATTGGCGGCCATCGGTACTCTCAAGTCTCACACTGCTGGGAAGGCATTGAGGAGCTTGTGGTGTTAAGGCTGGAAGGTCAGCAGGATGACCTGAGGAGGGGAACACCCTGGATGAGACTGAGAAAAATAACTGTACCTACCCTTACACATGCACTTCACTTCAGTGACTGCCTTTTCTGTGCCACCTTTAACATTCTGAGCCCCCCCCCCACTCCCAGATTAGGAGCAGGCAGTCCCTGGCACCCACTCAGCTAAAGCTACTGAGGGCTAATGCCATATGGTAACTCTCAGCTGGCATCAGCAGAAACCCATGCCTCTAGGCATAGCCCCAGCTGCACCCTCCATGTCTAGGGATAATGATAGCTGCTTCGCTGAAGGCCTCCGCTGTACAAAACAGCCACTTAAATCTTTACATATTTGCAGTATCCTATCAGGTTGTCCTCCTTTATTCCCATTTACTTCAATGAGAGTTTCTTTTAATGCCAGTTTGCCAGGTCAGAAATAAAACATTCTGATGCATGATGGGTTGTTATGTTTACTAATATATTTACAGTTACATACATGGAAACACAGTCCCTGGTCAGCACTGCAAAGACAGGCCAGATCCGACCTCAGACACAAGTCAAAACCCCAGGATCCTTTACAAAGGCTATAGCCTTTGGAGCTTCTGCTCTGCTTTCTGAATACACCAGATCTCCCACCATACACTTTAGGTTTCCTCATTTTCTTACATACTGCATGACAGCTTGGCTTCATTTCAGCTGGTGTGAAGGATGCAGCACTGCTGCAGGGACTTTCCTCGGACATAACTAGCTAATGGCCACCCCATCTCTGGGCACCTCTCATTTATTTAAGCCCTGTCAACACTACACCAGAAAATCCTTCTAACATTACAGAGGGTCCAAACTGTTAACGTTTTGCGTTTACACTGGTAACATTACAGAAAGCGTTTTCAAAACCATTGTTGAAAACTGATATTAGGTGTTTTCAACAACGGTTTCTGTAACGTTTCAAAATTCTGTTTGGCCCTGTCCACACTACACCAGTAAAATCCTGTAACGTTTTCAGTGGTAGTGTGGATGTACTGTAATGTTTTCAGTCTATAAAGCTTTTAAAACATTACAGATTTTCAGTGCATTGTGGACAGGGCTTTATTTGCTTTTGGTAACGGGTGAGTGCACTAGGCAAAGACCTGCCTATTTTTAGGCATGACCGGGAGAGTACAGATTACAAAAACACAATATAACAATAGCAGAAGTAATATACAAGTATCCACACAAGGATAAGCAACAGTTCATAGCAGAGATTGTAGTATCTCGAGGGATGAGCAATTGTATAAAGCAGAGTTGTAGAATACTGCCGTTGAAAACACTGGTACAGGTCAATTCATGGCAGAATTCTATAAGGCATACAAGTTAAGGTAACAAGTACAGTTGCAAGAATCAAGTGCAATTAGGACAGAGAACAGAGCATTCTTGAACATGAGATGTGATTTGGAACTCTGGATATGATGAGGTAGGGAATCCCATAGTTTAGGGGCAAAGTGTTAACCACATCATTACTCTAACCAGCTGGTGTGCCTAGGGGTCAGTGCAGGCTTGCATACCACAGCCTGCCTTATGGCAGCAGCTGGCAACCTCCCCAGGCCTTCTGCTAGAGGCAGCATCTCCAGTATATAGCCTGACTTGGGGTTCCCCGTACAAATAGTAGGCACTGCTCCTATCTGTTCCTGTCGCTCAAAATCTGTCACTGGCGCTCCCACCATATTCAGCCTAGGTGGCAGTATCTCTCAAACCATGGGACAGAACTCACCCCCAAAGGGTAACTCTGCTTCGGTGAGATACTTTGTGTGCTGCAAGGTTGCCAGGGGCTTCACTTGAGGTTCAGCCACTTAGGATACACACCCTCCCATCTTATCGTTTACACTCCTACCACAAGTAATGATAATCTGCACTAAATGGCCTTCAGTTTCCAAATCCCCAGAGTTTTCACCACTGCCCTGGTGTCTATTGCTGGAAAGCCACTAGACAAACCGACAAGTTCTACTGTTCTCACATACCGGATTTACAGACAGATACTTCACATGTGGGCCCCCCCGCAGCCTGGCGAGCAGCTTGAGGTGGGGTGCCCTGAAGGTACACCTGTACCCTCCTATCACTTTACCATCTTGACACATGTCTGCCATCACTCAACAACTGGCATTCTAGCTCCAGCCACTGACTGTCAGAGGCTCTTCCAATTAGTGGGCTCCGTGGTCTGGCATTCTAGTGGCCAGGAACTCTTCCCCTGCTGGCAAGAAGGGTTTATTAACACTTACTTGGAAAAAAAGAAACTACTTTGGCTTACCTGTCCTAAGAGTCCCACTGAATTTTATTTATTGCTTGACTGAGTTTTACCAGGGAAAGCCTACACTGCCACAATAGCTAGTTTCTATATTCCTTAGTTGCGCAGTTAATTAGCACAAAGTCCGAGCAGCAGTACAGCTCCTTGTTTGACTTGTGTTGTTCCTCCCAGTAGACCGTGGCCCAGCTTAACTTACATGATATTGAGCAGAAGCCTTCAGCCTGGTCTAGCAGAACTTAATTACTGTGAGAGCTGGCTACACAGTAGTAGAAAACTGGGGGTTCAGTTTCTGTATTTTGTTGCTTCAGTGCTATTCAAATGACCTACAACCTTTTTCATTCTCATTCCACACTTTCAAACCTACAAGGTTCCAGTAGCGAGCTACAAACAGCCACCCTTCATTCCAACACAGGTTTTAATTGAGTCTGTTCAAGGGCCTGTTTTACTTGTGGGAATAACATTAAAAGAGAGATGTTAGGTGACGTATGATGCAAATTTAACATTATGCCTGGGGTTTCAGGGGGTGAAAATCTGCTTGTATGACATTTGATTATTTTTCCAAATGTATTTCTTTGAAGACTAACAAGTTGAACAGATACCATGGTACAGAATGAAAATTAATGTTTCAAAGCTCTTTGCCAACTAGAAATGAACATTTACATCTCACATCACTGGGTTTCTAAACTTGCTTTTTCAGGAATCTGTGTCAGCATTAAAAAGCCCAATTTGGTTGGCCTATCAGCGAGCGTGAGCACTGCCACTTGTGAAACCAGTGACCTGCTCAGGGACCAGCCTGGGTACCTGGGGGTTCCACTGGACATTCTCCTCCTCTGGGAAGGAGGGTGGCTCTCCAGGCTTCTGTGCTGCCATCTGACTGACCACGGGTGACAGTGCCACTGAGGCTGCTGGGGAGGAGAGATGCAGGGCCGAAGCTGAGCATCACACACTTAGCATCTGCGTGCACCTGGCTCCTTCAGTGTGCCTACTTCTCAGGGCAGGGAGAAAAAAAACACAAGAAACTGGTCCCAACCAAGCAGGATGAGTCTACCACTCCCCTTGAAGGCTCCGCGATGCTGACTGTGGCTCTGCTCCAGATAATGTTGGCTTGAGGTGCCCTGAGGTCCTTAGCCCTCCCCCAAGACCATGATAAAAGAACCCCACCATGGGGGAGAAACATGCCATCTTTGGAGGAAATTAAAGAAATGTGGCAGTTTTTCAAAATGATGCAGAGTTTTCCCAAAACAAGCCTCCAAATGTGCCCTTGTCTCCCTCCTCAGGATGTTTTGAGGAGGAGGAGGAGAAGTCTTTTCCTCAGAGGACAGTGCTAAGGAGGAGTTTGGCTCCCACCTAGGGTGAATGAGAACTAATCATACTATTACAGCATTTTGAGACACACGGGTGATATGCTGAGCCTACTTGGCCACTGAATCAGAAGTGAATGTAGAGGAGGTGGATTTTATGAGTATGCCTGGTCTTACCTCGACAGAACAAGTGTTTCAGTGTTCACCATTCATTATTTTAGTGCAGTGTGCCACCATTCTATTTTGCCCTGCCCTGACCTCCTGAGGCACTTGCCGTCTGTGTTCACATGGCCCCTCAGTGCCGATGCAAGACACGCTGAAGGGAAGCCGTCGGCCTCCCGGTGACTCGCAGACTGCCGACGTCACTTCCCCCCATTGCCATGCCTTCCGTGCTGAACAGGAAGCACTGGCTTTGTTTTGCAGTTTAAAAAAGAAAAGATTTTGCAGATTTGCAAGGAAAAGGGCTGCATGGGGCTATCCTGTGGTGCAGGTCAAGTCTGCACTGAGGGAGAGCAGATCGGAGGCATACATTCTGCGAGACAGAATTCGGCAACAGCAGAGGAGGTACGCCAAATAAAGAAAATAGCGACAAACTGACTTCACGTGGATTCCAAAGTTTTTATTACATAAAGTTTCACTTACCACCACTGCTGTCTAAATATGCTGACACTATAGTCGACTCACTTCCTTGTTATGAACAGGGAATGATGAGAGGCAGAGGAGGATGCTGGGGTGTCCCTGCTACATCAGAGCGAGCACTGCAGCCTGTCCACATGGCTGCACTCAGCGCCACTCTGATGCTCGCTCCCAGGACTGAAGCACCTCATGGAGAGGTTCAGCTTAACTGCTTACCGTGATATGGTTAAGTGTCCACAGCCACTTTTGCACTGCAGCAGTGAGCACTTGGGTTGCTGTGGTGTAAAGCATCCGTAAACAGCCTTAGGACAAGCAAATTCTGTTTGCCAGAAAATTTGTATGGCTATGAACAACTGGTTTGTCACAAGACAAAGCAAAATGAGGCAGCTGATTTCTTCTTTGAAGGCATCTCCCTATTTGGTAACAAAACAGGTTTGCATGAGAAAAAAAACAACTTCTAAAAATTTGACATAAAAGAGATGCAGACTGTCCTGAGGGATACACAGACCCAAACACCAAAAAACTATATAACATGTTGATGGTGACAGAAAAAAAAAAATTATGTTTGACGTGTACCCCAGATCTCAGCCTGGGGAGAATAAATAAATCACATACAGAATGGAAAAATGACTGCCAAGCTAAACAATGCACAAACAGCATTTGAACTGCACTAAAGATGCTGGGTTTTTAAGGCCCTATCCACACTTCCATTCTTGTAATATTACTGGTAGTCTGTAATGTTATAAGAACGGCAAAGATGGATCAGTGTCTACACTGTAACACAACTGTGTCTACGAACCGTGTTTAAAATTGTGCTAAAACCCATGTCAGAGCAGGGTTTTAGCACGTGTTTCAGACCAACAGTTGCGGTTGGGAACTCAAGGCAAGTACGTGTAGGAGCACAGTGTGTGGACGCTCAGACAACCGACTCAAACACGGAAATCCAAATGTTTTGAGAAAATGATTTAAAATGCAGGTCAGTGTGGACAGAGCCTTACATAATGTCTGTACAACCAAACTTTGTGCCCCAAGGACAGTTACTCTGATTAGGTGACTGTGGCTTCTGACAACTAAAACTTACAGAGGGATAAATGCATATACTTGTCTAAGAGAGCAAATCAATGTCTCTTACAAGCTAATGATCTCTCAGATTTGAAGGAGAGCGTACTGTTCTGGCACTTCATTATTTACTGGTATTCATTTGTAGCAGCAGTGTTCTGTTTGTAATGTCATTATCGAAACTTTTCAATAAAAAGAAATTTGCAAAAATAAAAGGGAGGTGCAGACTCAGACATTGTCTCTCAGTCCAGGAGAAGAGAGTAGGTGTGGCTGTGGAGGTCAGCAGAATGGAGCCGGTCGAAAGCAAGGGTATTAGAGGAGCAATCTCTCTCTCCTCTATCTAAATATATACATATGGTGTGTTTTATATACAGTGTATGTATGTGTGTATATATATATATATATATATATATATAAATATATATATATATATATATATATAACTATATATTAGAGGCAAAATCTCTGTTTATCGAAGTTAGGGGTTACTTCAAGAGCTAATAGTGGAAATTGCTAGTTAGCTGAAAACTCCTTGACTTTCACTTTTCACCGGGATTGGGGTGCATTGACGTCGAGCTCTAACTCACCCCATCACATGTGTAAAGCAGCAGAAGTATAGGAAATGGGGTGAGAGTTGGACCGACGACCCATGCACACCCCAGTGCCGGTTGGGGGTGGGCAGGGTCTAAGGGGTTTCAACCCTAACAGCAAATTTCCTCACTTTTGTCGCTGTGGAACAACCCTAACTAATGCATTAAAATGGATTTTTTTTGCCTCTAATTTCCCTTCTTTTTGAGAATGATAACGAGAAATAGTGAATGTAATGCAGCGGCCCCGCGCTTCCACCACGTGATGTCTTGAGACATAGTAACAGGAACAGCAACGCAAACAGAAGCGCTAACAGTGGCGCACATGGTAACGCAAGCGCGAATGAGAACAGAAAGGGTAACGCACACGGTGGCGTAGACGGGAACGGTCTGCCACGTGATGTGTTGTCACATAGTAACATGGTGCCTGCAAACGGAAATTTCAGTGGGCATGGTGACGCAAACTAAAACAGAAAGAGAAACAGTACTGTAGACACAAATGGCAAAAAATAACAGAAACGCAACCGAAAATGAAAACGCCAAGGATAACGCACATGGTGGCGCAGACGTCAACAGTAAGTGAAACGGGTACGGACCGCAAGCAGAAAGGGCAACAGTAATAGTAATGTAAGCTTGACAGGCTGGTTTTCCCAAAAGCTGCATAGAGAAAGACAGTGAGTACAAAGAATATATGCATAATAATGGATATCAGAGCAGAAAATGAGGACTTGGAATACTAAATAGGTTATATCTCAGGAACCGTACGACATAGAAAAACAATTTAAAACTCATATTATTTACAACTGTCCTAGCTAATTTTGTACTTAGCCCTAGGGGGCTAAGCATTTTTCCGACGAAAAGTCCGTATCTCGCACCGTTTCCGAGATACAGGCCCTGAAAGGCGCAGCGTACGCCGTAATGTTATCCTATGGGGAAAAAAAGAGAAGTTCAGAGTGCCATAACTTTGCCTTCCTGTAATATTTTTTGACCAAACCACTGAAAGGCACATCTGTGGGCTGTTGGCTGTCTTCCCTCCAAATTTCAGGAAAAAAGACCAAACCGTTATTTTGCAGCAGTGATCCAAAGGATTTCTGTAATGCGTCGGGCACCGTAATGTTATCCTATGGGAAAAACGTCAACTTTGGAGTGCCGTAACTTTGCCACCGTGTAATATTTTTTCAGTACAACACTGAAAGGCACATCTGTGAGATGTCGGCTCCGTTCCCTCCAAATTTCAGCCCAAAACTCCCAACAGTTCTTTTGCAGCGCAGTGCCAAAGAATCGCTGTCACTTTCCCACAGATGGAAAACTACTGTCGCAATTTGTGAAAGCTTTCGCAGAAAAGTTCGACACTTTCGTGAGCACAAAAGTAATTTGTGAAAGTACTTTTTCCAGAAATTTGAAAAACATATTTCTGGGGTGTTTTAACACAAAATAAAGACATGGCCAGCATCCTCAGGGTCCGACTAGGTGAATACAAAAGAATTAGGTTGCTAGAGGTCCCAAATTTAAATGCCAACCATTTTCTGATCACCAACTGAAAACAAAATGGCCGATTCGGCGAAGTAACAAGCCCATTTACGAAGTAAAATGCATTTTGACACTGTCAAACTTTTTGTTAACTTTTCCCATTGACTTATAATGGGAAACTGTTTTTGAATAACTTTTGAACTGCTTAATATTTTTCACAAAATCTTCAAAAGGCACATCGGGGCCCCAGCCGACGTCTCCTGAAGATTTCGTCCGTCGCAAAACCGCATTTACCTGTAGGCGCGACTGTAGAATTCCAGAAAAAGTGTAAATGCACGCACAGATCATGCTTAATAACTCCGCAGCCGTATATCCGACCAGTACGAAACTTGGCAGATCCCAAGGCCTATTGTTCTTGATCGTGTATTCCAAATTTCAGCCAAATCTGTGAAACGACTGCAAAGTTATTAAGGTGCAAAGTTTTGGGGTTTAACATAGAAATGGCTCCTCAACCCTAACTATGGTAGCACTACTGTGCTACCATAATATATATATATATATATATATATATATGTATATATATATATATAACCCCCTTGTTCCCAGGGGTTACTAGAATCCCACTTAGACTCAGCAGTGGCAGGCAGGGAGAGGCAGCTTGTGAGATGCCAGTTAAATGGGTTTCTCACACTGTTTTCAGTCTCAGCTGAGCTGGAGTGATGATGTCACCATAGAACTGTCGCAGCACCATAAGCCACAATGGAATGCTAGCTGCAGGGGTTAGCAGTGGAATGTTGAGTTAGAGTCAGTAGTCTGGGAGAAGTCTGTAGAGTGGAGAGTAGAGGAGGAGTGCTACAGAAGGCAGCTCCTCAGACTTAGCTGTGACAGAGAGCTACCTCTGTAGATTTGGGAGTTTGTTCTCACCCTAGAAGAACAACATAGAAGACCTGAGATTGAAGTGGTAGAGACCATTCCTAGAGGGTTTTCCAGTGCCCCATCCCCGGAGGGATGGGGGGAATTCCAGGATTCAGGGGCAATCCCCTGGTCCAGCCTGGATTGTGTTGAAGCTGCTTGAGATTCATTTGCTCTGTGAGTACCCGAGACATTTGTGTGGAAAAAGCCCTGGTGCACCTGCATTCCCTGTGGTGAGTTTTTCTCTGACAAAGGGACCCCGTCGCCAAGACTGTTTCTGTTAAACGTGTCTGCCTACTATGGGGTCCGGAGGGAGACTTGCCAAGTACAGAACTTTTAGTTTGTGTCTGATTTTAAAAGCATCTGCTAAAGTGGGGGTCTAGTGTAAGGTCATTGCCAATTACAGAACTTTTAATTTCGTTACACCTCCGAGGTGTGAGAAGTAGAATGTTAAATGTGAAAGACATTTCAAGATAGCATCTACAAGAGTGTTTCAGAGAAAGGTGTTAGTAACCAGATGAATGGCCGAGTATAAATTTGAAGCAAAAGGTGGGAGACCTCCCATCTAGAGTAACCATGTTTACCTCTCCGGGTTCAGTTTGGGCACCTTTATTTTTTCTCCGTGCACTTGGCCAGTGCCAGAAGAAATACCCAGACATGAGATTTTGGATTTTCTGTGAGCTGGATGGAGTGTGCTCATTGGTAGTCGAGGGAGCCACAAAGAATTCTCATGAAATATGGGAAGGTCTCCTAGTACTGGCCAAGGGTGCCAAGTCAGGGAATTGTACCAGTATGGGCCTTGTGTGCCAAGATCTATTCAGAACCTGAGGGTTCACTGTGTGTGCTCTGTACCTCAATAATCTGCATTACCAGTTGGAGCAGCCCTGTGGGGGTCCATCTTCGCTTTGTATTATTCTCCGTGTATGTAAATAAAAGCCACACTCTAGAATCCCAACCTGGTTTGGACAGTACAGTTATTGCGTCCAGTGTCTGGATTTACTTGTGTGCCCCTGACCAGAAGTACAAACCTAGCATAATGCGGAGTAAACGTTTTCTCCCAGGGACCCAGGTTGATGGCCATGCTAAATGGTCCCCCCAGGTATGAGCCAGGTAGTTGCCACACTTGGTTTGCCTGCCTGAGGATGGCAGGTTACAAAGTGCATGTATGGGTAAACAGAACTGTTCATAGTGACTACCCCATCCCTCGTTGGCACCATGTGTGAGAGGAGCAGCACTGCTATTTGAACAAGGAGGGCCAGTGGGGAGGTTACATGTACTGTAGTATATACACATATACATACACTTAAAAGAATATGAAAAATAAAGGAAAACATGCTGCAGAAAGTCATATTGGGGAACTGCTACCAAACCAACACAAAGACAGAGAAAGATGTCTAAATAAGTGGCAAGCTTAACGGGGAGAAAGAAGAGCATGAAAATGTAATCTGTTTATTAACAGTTTGAATTGAAAATAATTGCAGACCATTACAGTCATCTGCAAGCAATGCAGTTTTGTTACCTTGTCTGGCTGCTTAGTGCAAAAAGAAGTCAAGCCCAACACTTGATGCCAAACGATTTTACTTAGCGACATTGACTGTCTGCCTTTGCTGCCTAGCACGACTCTGTAAAGCCTTAGGTGCCTTTCTGAGTAATGGTTCTATGCCCACAGAGTGTTCTTCCTTGACAACAGTGCTGTGTGAGATCACACAAGTCAGGATTGTGTGCTGTCTGGCTGTTCACACTGCTCATTATATGCCAGAGTTGGATGGGACGAGTCTCGCCCATCTCCTTTGATGAGGCACTGGCAGTTCTATACAGGAAGAACAAGGAAAGGAGCCTAATGAGGATGTTTGGGTGGGTGGGTGATAAGATCAAGGACTGAGAGGAGCTGAAATCCTCTCCTTCCAGCATCAAAGTTAACCTCAATGTTCCCATTAAAAAAAACAATCACCAAAATTGTTCCATGTCAGCTGTAGTAAGGGGTAAGCAGGTACTAATATTCTGATTGTAGTGACCATGGAAGCAGGATTTACAGTGCTGGACAGCCATGTTTGAACTCAAGTGTCTGATGCTTGTTGCCTTGTTTTCTCTGAAGTTCTTTATCGGGAATTAATGTTTCATGTTCTAGCCTCCTACAGACTAGGTTTAAAGGAGAACTCTGCTGTCCCTATAAGTCATTTTCTCCAGCAGAAGTTGTTTTTTCATCTACTGGTTCACTTTCTGTTGTTTTTTTTTCCTCAGAGTCTTTACTAGCTTTTTATTAATGAAATGCAGTGGCTGTTTTTGGTTTACACACTAGTATTAAGTAACAGTTTAGAACTCAGTGATGTAGTGTGTGTCCCTTTTTTGCTGCAGAGTTTTATAGCATAACACAGATGTATTGTGCCAAGAACTAAGCAAGGACAGAAGGTACATTTCTAGGGACGTGGATATGGTGCACTATCCACACTCTGGCAGTCTTCCTTTCCCTTTAATTCTAGCCAGAACGCCTTCAAGCTAAGCTCTCCTACCCACCCGGGTGGTATATTCCTCAGCACCACCCTGAGACATCAGGTCTTCCTTTCCACTGGAAGAGTCTGGTCTCCTCCTTTGCAGCTCTGTTCATGGTGTAGGCCCCTGTATCCTAAGTGGGCCATCGGCATTTCATCTTCACATTATGATTTTTCTCGGTTCCACTTCATGCCGTTGATCGAGAAGAAGCCTGGTCCCAACTTCAGATGTGTCTAATGCAACCAAAAAATGTCCAGGATGGACCTGCACTAGTTGTGCATCTACTGCCTCAGGGCAGAACATGACCCTCAGGCCTGTGGCCCATGCAAAGGTTTCTTGCCCTTGTCTCTCAAGGATCACTACATGCGCCTCCTCCTTGGTCAGCTGGATGAATGGGACCCTCTGGTCTGCTCGAAAGATGCCTGTGAGGCAGTGGGCCATGCTGCGACAGGTGCTTCGTTGGCATCCACGCTGCTCCCAGTTGGGAGCAATGTTGGGGCGTCCTTCACAGGAACCTTTAGGGAAATGTGTAAATCCCTCCAGACCCTTGGGGAGGGTTCTTCCCATGGTGAAAAGAAAAAATTTAAAAGGTCATGCCATTGGTTGGGGAACCGGGGACGAACCACGCTCTTCCTATTTTCGAAAAACCCTTGGCGGCCGTTGAGTACTCTGCTTCAACAGAGCCTCTGTTGGTCCAGGGCCAGGCTGCTAGCCCCACAGTGTCCCCGTTGGGCTTGTTGGCCGTGACACTGCCCGAATAGGTGGTCAGATCTTTCTGGACCCGTTGACTTGTTGTCTGAGGAGATAAAGGATGACTCAGTCTCCAGCACTACGGTCTTTTCAGCCCCTCTCCTGGACGGTTGGGAGCAGCCAGTAGACCAGACTGTCTCCTCCCGGAGTTGCCTCCTTCTGGGGTTCCCAGCAGGAGCTGGTTCATGTTATCTACATGGCCCCTCCGCCCCACCTCTCCTTGCCAATCCACTATTGGTTGAGATCGCAGTCGATGGAATCTCGTGTCTCAACCCTCGGCCTGGAAGCACTGCAGGTGCTTCTCTTCCTCATCTTCAGATGAGGAGTTGATTTGGCAACAATGGGTCCTCGGGCAAGGTAGGTCACTTCCTGGTCTGCCATGGTCCTGCCATGCCCAGTGTCTCTGGTACCAACCTATTAGGTCAACTGTCTGTAGAAATTACCTGCTCAAATGAGTCCAGGGTAATTCATGGCAAAAGTGGGCAAGGGCAATCATTGTGGGTCTTCAGATTCCGTGGGTCCTCCGTGCAATCTCGAGACCCCAAACTTTGACTGAGAATTGGCAGAAGAGCTGTCCAGCGACCATGAGCAGTGTTCTTTGGTGCTATGCTCAGTAGATCTCTGAATCTATGGAGATCCCTTAGAACTGGTCTAGAAGCAGGCCAGGTATCCACTCACAGAAATCCTGGATAGGGATGATTCCCCAGGAGTAGCCTTCCCAGTGGCAGAGGCCATCTGGGGACCTGTGTTGGAGCTCTGGCAGCATCTAGCCTCCTGCCCTGTGGCCTCCACCCATATGGTCCATAAGTATGCGGTACTGACCAGTTCCTTGTCTGATATTTTCTGACCACCCCTCGGCCAAGAGGTTGGTAGGTGACTCCATTTTCCGCAAGACTGGCAGTGTCAGGGATAGGGACAAGGGCCCCACCCCAAAAGCTGCACCATGCAGTCAAAAAAGTGTACGCTGCATCCTACGTGGGTCTCCCGTCCGATGAATTACAGCTTGATGAGGGCCAACTTTGGTCACTCCCTGATGGGAGTTCTTGACCATGTCCTCCCCTGCCTTTCTGCAGATTTGCAGTTGTTGGTTAGGTGATCGGAGACCAGGGTCAAGCACTTACTAAATACCAACTTCAGATGACTTTGGACATTGGTGACTCCTGCGCCCAGTCCATGGCAGCAGCCATTGCCATGCATCACAGGGCCTGGCTGTGGCTTTCCACCTTTACGGCGTTCACCCAGCACAAACTGGCAAATGACCCCTTCTTGAGCACCAACCTTTTCGGCCCTGGAGTGGAAGGGCACCTTACCAGGATTGAAAAGTCCAATGCCACACTCGATTCTGTGACATTCTCGCAGAAAGACCAGTTGGAAAAGTAGCCAAAGCCACCCTTTCAGGTTCAGCCCTTTCAGTCCCAGCCCAAGCTGGGTCAATCTCAGGTCTGGCAGCCTAAGTCTCAGTTCACCAGCCAGGGCTCCAAGAAGTCTGTGGGTAGGAGCGGTGGTGCCCCTCCAGCAGCTGGTGCCAGCACCCCTCTTAGGCTGCACAGCGATTGATTGGCAGGGTCTACCTCCTGCCTGTCTAGTCCCTGCCTCAGTTCCCAGTTGGGGGGGGCGTTGGCTTCACCATTTCTGGCACAACTGGTCTGCCAGCGCCTCAGTCAAATGGGTGCGTGGCAGGCAGTGGGTTAGCGATCTCGACTTCAAGCTCTCCCACTGTATCAACCCACGCCTTTGGGGAGTCCATGGTTTCACAGGACATACTGTCTGCCCTCAGGAGGACATCACTCAGCTTTTAGAGAAAGGAGCATAGCTCCAGCCCCTACACTACTGCCGTCAAGGCTTCATGTCCAGGCTCTTCCTGGTCCCGGACGGATGGGGACTTTCACCCCATACTGGATCTTCACCACTCAATCATTTCCTGAGAAAGCGTGAGGGCCAGATGGTGGCTCTAAACCAAATTATTCCATCTCTGGAGCAGAGCATGTGACTCTGCCTCTGGACCTCCAGGATGCCTTCTTCCACATTCCAGTCCATCTGTCCCACTGGCAGTACCCCTGGTTCTGTGCAGAGGGGTTCTCTATGAGTTCCAGGTCATGCCTTTGGACACTCCACTGTAGAGTATCCCACATCCTTCCTGGCCACTACTATGGGTGCCTCCTCCCAGCAGTCCAACCCCGCCAGAGCGACGTAAGAACTGCGTAGTGGTATGGTTGAGGAACGTGCCTCTGACCGCCCCCCACCCACACAACCTTCCACAACCCACCATAGTCCAGCCCTTCCAAACAGGTAAGAGTGAGCTAACAAATACCCTAACCTTGCCAGTCTGGCAGACTCCCTGCATGCCTGCCAACACCAGACACCAGTGACCTGTCCCAACCTTGCACTGTTCCACTCACGTATAGGACACTAGCGTGATGGGACACATTGGGCAAGGAGTCTTTATAGTGTTCGTGTTAGAAGGCAGTAAGCCTCTGGAAGCTGTGCCCCCCAGTTATACACCTGATTCACAGACCTTTTTAAATCCACTCAGCCCCAAGATTAATCTCCTGAGCTAGGTTCCCCACACTACCTGTTATAATTTTAAAGACAGGTGCCCCAAACACTGCCTAAAAATCTTTTTTATAGGATCGTGGATATGTTCATCCACACTTCTTGGCATGTCCCTTTCCCCTTTAAGGATCGCCAGAAGGTCTTCAAGCTGGCTCCTCCCACCCATTCGAGTGGTATAGCCTCGCTCCACCCCATGATGCCAGATCATCCTTTCCGCTGGAAGATTCAGGTTGCCTCCTTTGCAGGCCCTGGCTCCAAAACATTAGGTTATTCTGAAACTTCAACTTGTTCTAGTTAGCTACGGCTTATTTTCCTCGTTCCATTATGGAAGATAAATCTTCCCTGATTTATCGTTCCCTTGCGGCCAAAAATGGCATGCACTGATCCACATACTCGCGTGTGTTTACTGTCTTGGTGTCGGCCATGAGAGCCAAGACTTGCGAGATGTCTCCCTTTTCACCTAGATGTTCTCGACAATGCGTCCATGCGCCTCAAATTGTGCAGGCCAGCGGAAAGGATCTCCATGAAATCTGAAGAGGCCCAGTGGTGGTCTCTGCGGGCTGCAAGATCCGGCCGAACAACTGGAGCTAATGCATGCCTTTGAAGAAGAAGCGCACAGGCCGCAGAGTATTCTCTCAGTCATTTTTCATTCCTCTCAACTTAGGCTCTACCTTTTCGGTTCCTTCCAAGAGATGTGCCAATCTCTTCCCATTAGGGCAAGGGGACCTGAGTGCTCTCAGTCCCATAAGAGGGATAAGGACTGCTTGTCTCAGTGAAGACGCCTGAGATCGTGAGTGATCCCAGTCCCAGGAGCTGGGTGCATCGACTGCGGCCTAAATTGCCTCTTCGGTGCTGGCTTCTTGGCCTTGCTATCTGGCTGGTTGACTGAGGTCTCGATCGATGAGGTGAGATCATTCTCAATCTCATCGATTCGTTATTGCCTGTTTCGGTCTACGACCCTCTCAGTAGGACCCCGTCCTGTCTTTCCCTGACGAGGAGACCCAGCCAGCTGGGGATCCCATCGAGGAACCGGTCCCTGATCCCGGGAGTCACTGGTCCCATCGGTGTCTCCCAAGCGACCGACTTGGCCAGTCCGATTCCAGGTCGAGATCTTGGACACCCTTGACCAACAGGCCGAGGAAGGCACACAAGCACTCCCAAAAAAGAGGTGACGCCATCGGTCACCCTCTTCCTCCTCAGATGAGGAGAGGCTTCGGTGGAAGCTCTGCCGATGCTACGAGGATCTGGTGTGGCAGCAGCTGATCCTGTCTGGGCAGAAGCCGACCACAGTCTCTACTCCGACCATTACTTGGCTTTCGCCTCCTAGGCCGAAGCAGACTCCTTTGGAACCGGAGAAATCGGTTCCCCCGCAAACCCGCTCCGGTTCGGCCAATATCAGTGTTTCCACCAATTGTGGTGGAGCCACCGCCTAAATAGCCTTTGGGTGGGACTCCTACTTAGGAAGCTTGGTTAACCCCGGGTCTTCCTCACAGGATCTCTGTCACCCTCATGCCTGATCGCCCCAGGCACATTGAAGGCGACCTTGGCGGCTGACTGTTGTATCCGGACACCTCGGATTCAGACGACACCAACCTTCACACACACTCGTGGGATGATGAGTCAGCCGGTGATCTGTCGACAGAGGAAGGCCCTTCATCCTTTCAAGGGATTCTCCGCCTTATCTCCAAATCCACGGGGATGCCCCGGAACCAGTCCAGAAATGGGCGGAGTACCCTCTCACTGACATTCTCAAGAGCGGGGATACCCTGACAGAAACCTTTCCTGTGGCTGAAGCCATTGTTGGCCCAGCCTTGGAGCTTTGTCAGCATCCTGCCGCCTGCCCAGCGCCGTCTGCCCGGATGGCCTGCAAGTATGCGGTGCCCGTGGAGTCCCTCTCGGGGTTCACTGAACATCCCTCGGTCGAGAGCCTTGTGACCGCCTCTGTGTTCAGACATACAGGTAGTTCTGCCAACACTGATAGACCCCTGGAAAAGGAGTCCAAGAAACTGAACCACTCTGCCATGAAGTGGTTTGTGGCCTTCTCTTTAGGCCTCCGTCAGGCAAGCTCAGCCGTCGTCGTGGTGCACTTCTCCCATGCCCTTCTAGGGTCCTTGGACGAAGTTCACCCACATCTCCCCGCGGATCTTCAGACTACGGTCAAGCACATCCATGACCAAGGCTATGCCGTTGCCAAGCAGCAGCTTCAGACAGCTCTGGACATTGGGGACTCATACACTTGTTCGGTGGCAGCCGCAGTTGCCTCACACCACAGGGCTTGGCTGAGGCTTTCCACCTTTATGACGGATACCCAGCACAAATTTGGTGATGTTCCTTTCATTGGCACCAATCTCTTCGGTCCAGGTGTGGATGGTCACCTTTAGTGAATCGAACAGTCCAATGCCACCTTGGGCTTGGCTGTTTCTGCTCAGAGCGCTTCTGGCCCTAAGAAGAAGCAGCAGTAGGAGAAAAAGAACCCTTTTCGGCAGTCTGCTCCTGCGGCCCAGCAGTCCTCCTTTCAGGGAGCATAGCCTCAGCATGCACAGGCTTGGCGCCCCCAGCCCAAACGCAGACATCCCCAGGTCCACAGAGGAGGTCGGGGTTCAGGCCCTGGACCCTCTTCCTCCAAGTCTGCCCAGTGACGGGATGGGGTGGCCATCCCCTTGGTCTTCCCATTGAGGGAGTCGGCCCGCCACTTCCTTTCCACCTGGTCCACTGTTACCACGGACAGGTGAGGCTTAGAAGTGGTTGGCTAGGGTCTACCTCTAGAATTGAGCTGTACCCACTCCAGTCGAGCCCGCCTACGGGAGGAGAGAGTATCAGCCAACACTCAGTCGGCTCTGAGAGACTACATAGCCCAGCTCCTCCCTCAAGGAGGCAGTGGTCCAAGTGGCAGATCCTACAGTCAACCCAGGGTTCGCTTCCAAGTACTCCAGAGGGACAGAGGGCTGGTGCCCATTCTAAATCTGCACAACCTGAATCAGTATCTCAGGCTGCACACCTTTCGGAAGGTAACTCTGTCTCAGATCATACCATCCCTGGAGCAAAACATGTGGTTCTGCTCACTGGGTCTTCAAGACGCGTTCTTTCACGTCCCAACACGTCCATCTCACCAGCGGGTCCTCCGCTTCAGAGCAGAGGGAACCCTTTACGAGTTCCAAGCCATGCCCTTCGGCCTGTCATCGGCACCACGGGTCTTCACCAAATGCATTGTAGTAGTGGCAGCCCATCTCAGGCGTCGAGGGGTTGGGTATACCCTTACCTCGATGATTAGCTCTTGGTAGGTTCCACCAGCAAGAGGTGGAGAGGTCCAGGGACCTGGCCCTCCAGACCTGCCTCAACTTGATCTCCTGATCACGAGACCAAGTCAGAGCTCGTGCCCACTCAAGTGATGTGCTTCATCCGGACAGGGCAGAGGTTCTTTCCTCCTTTGCCCAGTCGTTTCTGGTTGTGCAGTTGCACCCTGCTCGGGACTTTCTGCGCCTTCTGGGTTACATGGCGGCCTACACCACGGTGGTCCATTGGGTCAGGTGGCATATGCGCCCCCTTCAATGGGAGCTGGCTGCCCAGTGGACTCAGCGCCTAGGTCATTTCGACCAGCTGATCACTGTGATCCAGAACATGTGGGACACTCTCCAGTGGTGGACCGCCCTAGACCTGTCGCTGGAAGGGATCCCGTTTGTCTCCCCCAAGCCGATGGTCGTCCTGACGCCCGATGCTTCTGTCATGGGCTGGGGAGCCCACGTGGGGGACAACAGGGCCCACAGGTTCTGGACCCCAAGGAGTCCCGTTACCACATCAACCTGTTGGAGCTCAGAGTGGTCAGACTGGCACTGACAGCATTCGCTCAGCAGCTTCAGGGTCAAGTGGTTCAAGTCCAGACAGACAATGCCACTACCATGTACTACCCCAACAAGCAGGATGCAGGCCCCAGATCAGCTTTGTCCACGCCCGGACACAATATCTCTGAACCAGGGGAAGGTTTTCCATCCAGGCCTTCAATCCCTGCACTTGACAGCCTGGTACCTGAGCGGCTAGAGTTCCAGGCTTTGGGTCTTTCCAATGATGTCTACACCATCGTGGAGGCATCTCGGAAGGAATCGACCAGGAAATGTTACGCCTTCAAATGAAAAATATTTTCTGTTTGGTGTCAGGGTAAGAGTCTGGACCCCTTATCCTGTTCTGTGGCTAGCATTCTTGACTACCTTTGGTCTCTCTCCAAAGGGGGTCTAAAGTCATCGACCCTTAGGGTGCACCTGGCAGCCATTTCTGCTTACCAGGTGCAGGCTGGTCAGCCGACAGTGGTCGGGCACTTTTTCAAAGGCCTGGATCACATATCCCCTCCGGTGCGTGAACCTCCACCTCCTCGGGATCTCTTGCTGGTTTTGGCAAAGCTCATGGGGATGCTATTTGAACTCCATGCACAAGTGTGAGCTTTACACTTGTGGAAGACAGCCTTCCTGGTGGCTATCATGTCAACAAACAAAACAGTCCCACAGGTAATGGATAAATGTCCATATTCAATATTCAATGTTGAGTAGCTGCCTCTCCGATGTGTATGTACTATTGTTGTTGTCTTCTCCCAAATTCAGGAAGACGAACTTGTGAGGGCGCTTTTTTTCCTTTTTCACACACAAATCCACAGACAATCTTCTCTTTTTGTGATCAAACTTCTGTTTATTATTTAAAACGTGGCAATCCTCAACATTTCACCAAGTGTCTTGGCTTTATCAAGAGATGCCCTTATAAAAATACATAAATAAGCAAGTTTTAAAATTGACTGTCTGTATAATGATTTGTTTCTCAGAAATCTTTTCTATAAATATATAACAGTATATTTAACAATATATTTAAATCTCTCCACTGATGCCACTTACTTCATTAGCTTCATAAAACCCTTCAGTATTAATTATGCCATTTGCATGAAATTCTGATCCTAAACAGAGGAAAACCAAAATAAATTCTAACATCATTTAGAATCTAGACTCTTCATATAATCAAAACACCATATTAGATCCCCAAATATTAATTCAAAAACACCCTATATATATATATATATCATTTCATATAAATTCATAATTTATACCTGTTCAATTCTCAATCATAGCTTTAACCATATGGTAAGTCCTTTTATACAATATCAGATGTTTGTGTCTTCATATCCCTTTTATAACTACAAGACAAAAAGCAATGACACACAGTTCAGTCCCCTCATTTTCAAATATCTAATATATTTTCTCCTAAACCATGTGTTTCATAGAGTGTTATATGTTTTTTGTCTATCTTGTTATATTATTTTTATAATTCTCCCAGTTCACTTGTATCTATTGATTTCGTAAACTGTTGTAACTGGGTGTTTTTTCTTATAAAGAAGTTCAAATTTAATCATTCCAAACTGCATTAGTTTACTCTGTTTATTATTTCAAATAAAATGTAAATTCTCTCCATTCATCTTATTTATAGTTCACCATGGTATGCTGCATAAATTTACTCCATTTCTTGTTACAGCCAAAAGCGTAACTACCGCTCACTCATCCTATTTTTGCTTCACCATAGTATATAATACCTCCTCTGCTTTCATTTTTTAATTTTTTTTAAAACCCTCTAGTTATGTTACAAGTCCTTCAGCCTATGACATAGCTGCTATTTAACCTCCTTCGTTCGCGCTTTTTCTAATTTTAAAATTTGCACCTACCGTATCTTGTACTGTTGCGCTAAACTTTCTGCCAGACCATATGTTATAGCTTGTCCGTTCTTTGTAATGCCCTCTTCCAGCACGCCACGATTCTTTTGAGAGATTTCAGCCCCGCGATTTCTCATCATATATATGCGCCCCTAAAGTGACGTCAGCTGTATCTCCTTTTAAAATGAAGCCTCTCATCTTCTTCTATTAACTCTTTCCTTCTCACATCTCTCCAATTAGTTGAATAAAGACTTAAATACTCAACAAACTACATTAATCTTAGTTTCCATTTCTATTAATCCCCAAAATGTTTCCGCTACATTTTAAAATCTGTCCTTCTTTTTATGGTCTCATCATCACTACTTCTAGTCCCACCACTGAACACGGAAGCGCAACGTTATTTAAATCGAAAGATAGAGGGTAAAATCAAAAAAGAAGCTATGGAGCAACTATAGATTAACTCAGCATGTATGTTTAATCATAAAAATCAAATACAATGCTCTATAATAACCGCTTACAATAGATTGATGAATAAATGATAAATTAACTAAAATCTGTGTTCTTATTTTTCTGCAATCATCTCTTTGTTGTAGAAATCATTGTTTATAAATACTTAGAAGGAGGGAGGGGGGAGAAGGAAGGACAGGGAGGGAGGAAAAAAGAGAGCAGGGGGCCGAAATACAAGGTCATTATAATAAACTACAAATATAACCTATTGTAAACCTTGAAAGATGCACCCAAAAAATCGGGAACTAAAGGGAAAAAAAAAAAATTATGGGATCTTTATACTCCCTACTTTTTAATCTCTATTCTTTATAATGTAAATATGAACCATAATTGCATAGTTGCTGTAATAGATATAGTCTCTATATACTTTGATAGTTCCACAGAAAAATCCAAGACTGAGAGGGAAGAACATAAGGGGATCTGTGTGAAACCTATTTATACAGATACACTAGGGAAAAGTGAGGACCTGGGGGTCGGGGACAATAAAGAAGGAAGGGGAAATGAGAGGGAGGGAAAGAAGGGGAAAAAAGGAAAGGGGAGGGAGAAGGGGAAGGGGAAGAAGGGAAAAGCAAAAGGGGAAGGAAAGGGAAAAGGGAGGGAAAGGCAAAAAGGGGAGGGAAAGAGGTAAAGTAATAGATTGGGGAAGATTGACAGAGGAAATTAGAAAAAACTAACAGTTTTTTGCCTCTATCTACAAATTCCTTATCTACGACAACAGTTCCAGTTAATTTCTTTATTTAAACCAATGCCAGGGTCCAATGCTTTCATCTCAAAAATCCATTTTGTTTCTACTCTCTCCACTATTTTATTATAATCTCCCCCTCTATCTGATGGTTTCACCTGTTCTAGTCCCCAGAATCTTAACGATGCCCCTGTATGTCCTGCATCCAAAAAGTGATCTACCACTGGGGTAGATTTTTTATTTCTTATGTTTGATTTGTGTTCCTGAATTCGTTGTTTTAAAGGTCTTATTGTCTTTCCTATATATATTTTGTCACATGGACACTGCAACACATATATCACCCCTGCTGAGTCACATGTTATTAGTTGTCTTATCTCATATTCTTTGTTATTATAGAGATGTCTATATTTCAGTTTCTTACTTGTATGCCCACAAACCGAACATTTGCCACAGGGCACCATACCAGGTTGCAATGGGCCCAGTAGTAATTGTCTATTCTGTCTGACTTTCCCTTGTTTGTGATCAGTTTGGACTAATTTGTCTCTTAATGTCCAAACTCTTTTTTCAGCTATTCTTGGAAATTCCTGAAAAACATTATTTTTCATTGGATAGTCTTTCAGAATGGACCAGTGTTTATTTATTATTCTTCTTATTTCCCCATCTTATGATTATGTTTTATACTCAAAACTATGGGCCTCTCTGATTGTGTTTTCTCTACCTTATTGAGAGCTTCAGCTTGAGTGATGTCCATAACCTTTCTTTTTGCCTGTATAATAGTTTTTTTATTGTATCCACGTTCCTTAAACCTTTTAGTCGCTATTTCTAGTTCATCTTCAAATTCCTGCTCTTCCCCACAGTTTCTTCGAACTCGCAGAAACTGTGAGAAAGGGATACTGTGTATTAATTGTTCTGCATGAAAGCTCCTAGCATGTAAAACAGTATTTCTCGATGTTTCTTTCCTGTACAGTGTAGTTGTTAACCCCCCTTCCCTTTTTAGGACCCTAACATCCAAAAAAGGTATTGTATTTTTGTTATATTCCATTGTGAATTTCAAATTGATGTTGCAAGAATTTAAATATTCATAGAATAGCATAAGATCACACTCTTTGCCCAACCACAGCAGGAACAAATCATCTATGTATCTCTTATACAATTTAATGCAATGAAAAAATCTATTATTTTGTTCGCTCAATATGTAAGTTTTTCAAACTCTAACATATATGAATTAGGTTGAGGTGCTCATGGTAGTACCCATGGCTGTTCCTCTTATTTGTTTGAAAAAACCTCTTCAAATCTAAAGTAACTGTTCATAAGAATGAATTCTACCATCATTAATAATGTTCCTGTTCTTGGATGTTGATCCCTGTCCCTTTGATCTAACAATTTTCCCATTGCTATAATCCTCCTGATGTGGTATGGAGGTATACAAATCAGATATATGTCCAAAGTTACCAATAACGCCGATTCTTTTTCTTCCTCTGACAATCTCACCCCTTTTAAAATGTTAATAAAGTGGGTGGTATCTCTCATATATGTAGAGGTCCCCTCTATCAAAGGTTGTGTGTGTAAATTCACATAATCTGAAACTGGTTCAAACATGCTAGAAATTCCCGATACTATAGGGCGCCCTTGGGGGTCCTTGTCATTGTTATGTATTTTTAGTAAGGAATAAAAGATCTGAGTCCTTGGGAACTTTTGTAACAAAAGTTCCCCTTCCCATTCTTTTAAAAAATTTCCCAATGTCAATTCCTCTAATAGACTCATCAGTTCTCTTTATCTTATTCAGAGGATCCGATCCTAATTCAACATAGTTCCTAGAATCCTCCAACAGTCTGTTACATATTTTTATAATGCTCATAGTCCAATACTACAATGCCCCCTTATCTGCTGGTTTAATCACAATACTTTCATCATCCTTAAGATCATTCAAAGCCTGTCTTTCCATGTGTGTTAGATTATCATAAGGTGTCTTCCTGTCTTGATCTGTTTTAAATAAATCATACATTTCTCTCCTCACTGTCTCTGCATATGTCTCAACTGCAGGACATTGACCTATTATTGGATTATAATCAGATTTTACTCCTAACGCTGTTTTTACCCGTCTTTTGTAATCAAACATTTCCACAGAGTTACTAAATTGTGCTCTCAGACGTAATGTTCTAAAGAAAAGCTGCAGGTCACATTCCAATTCAAACATATTTGTTCCAACTGTTGGTGCAAATGACAGTCCCTTCATCAATACCTGCATCTCTACATCACTTAAATATCTTTTACTTAAATTGAAAATCGGTATTACTTCTGATAGTGTCTCTGCTTGGTACGGGTGTCTCTCGCCCTCGGCCTCCGCCTCCTCCTCCCGCTCTGCACCCTCTTCTATTCCAGTTCTGTTTCTCATTGTATATCTGGTTCGCTTCTGTTCTTCTATCCTGTTCTGGCCTGATGAATCCCTGTTTTCTATATCCTGTACGGAAAAATGTTCCCTTGTGTATTGTTCATTAACTTGTCTCTCATATACATCTATTCTAGGTTTAATTCTGTTTTCTGACCTATTCAAGTCCTGTGTTTTTCTAAAATTATAACTTTTGCTGTTACTGGCTCTGCTGTAACTATTGTCACTATCTGACCCACTATCTTCTTGTTACAACAGTTTACGAAATCAATAGATACAAGTGAACTGGGAGAATTATAAAAATAATATAACAAGATAGACAAAAAACATATAACACTCTATGAAACACATGGTTTAGGAGAAAATATATTAGATATTTGAAAATGAGGGGACTGAACTGTGTGTCATTGCTTTTTGTCTTGTAGTTATAAAAGGGATATGAAGACACAAACATCTGATATTGTATAAAAGGACTTACCATATGGTTAAAGCTATGATTGAGAATTGAACAGGTATAAATTATGAATTTATATGAAATGATATATATATATACGGTGTTTTTGAATTAATATTTGGGGATCTAATATGGTGTTTTGATTATATGAAGAGTCTAATGATTCTAAATGATGTTAGAATTTATTTTGGTTTTCCTCTGTTTAGGATCAGAATTTCATGCAAATGGCATAATTAATACTGAAGGGTTTTATGAAGCTAATGAAGTAAGTGGCATCAGTGGAGAGATTTAAATATATTGTTAAATATACTGTTATATATTTATAGAAAAGATTTCTGAGAAACACAAATCATTATACAGACAGTCAATTTTAAAACTTGCTTATTTATGTATTTTTATAAGGGCATCTCTTGATAAAGCCAAGACTCTTGGTGAAACGTTGAGGATTGCCATCTTTAAATAATAAACAGAAGTTTGATCACAAAAGAGAAGATTGTCTGTGGATTTGTGTGTAAAAAAGGAAAAAAAGCGCCTTCACAAGTTCGTCTTCCTGAATTTGGGAGAAGACAACAACAATAGGCTATCATGTCAGCCTGAAGGACAGGAGAGCTCCAGGCGCTTTTGGTGGACTCCCCTTATCTGGTCTTCCACAGGGACAAAGTTGTCCTGTGCCCCCACCGAAATTCTTTCCGAAGGTGGTGTCAGAGTTTCATCTTAACGAGGTGTTAACTCTGCCGGTATACTACCCTAATTACACCTCGGACACCGAGTACAGGCTCCATATTTTGGACCTGAGACATGCTCTCTCCTTTTATAAGGAGAGAAAGGCGGAAATTTGTGGAGAGGTTCGCCAGCTGTTTGTCACTTTTGCTGAAGCCGCTTCTGGCAGACCTGCAGCCAAACGGACCATTGCAAGGTGGGTTACGTCATGCATAGGTCTGTGCTATCAGTTGGCGGGCAAGGAGCCTCCCAGAAGAATAAGAGCTCATTCTACCTACCATACTGCTGCATCAGTGGCTGCTTCCAGGGACAGCCCTATCCAGGAAATCTGTCGGGCTGCTACCTGGAAGTCCGCCAACAGCTTTATTACCCACTACCATATCGACCTTGAGTCATGCCGGGATGCTGGTTTTGGGACCTCGGTTCTCCAGTCTCTATTCCCAAGTAGGGGGTGTGCACCTTGCCTCCCTCCTCCCGGAGAACTGCTTGGAGTCTGCCAGAGAGTGTGGATGAACAACATGTCCACGCTCCTAGAAGAACAGGTTACTCACCTGTAACAGTAGTTCTACAAGTGGTTTATGTTCTTCATCCACACGACTCACCCCACCTCCTCGCTTTAGGCTTACAACCTTGCTTCCAGTGGGCTAAGATCTGGCATCATGGGGCAGAGCCGAGGTATTCACCACCTGGGTGGGTGGGAGGAGCCAGCTTGAAGACTTCTGGCAAGATTTAAAGGGGAGACATGCCAGAGAGTGTGGATGAACAACATATACCACTCCTAGAACTACTGTTACAGGTGAGTAACCTGTTCTTCAAACAACATGAAGTCTTGCTATATTATGACATATGCAGTGAGTCCCAACCTTCGAACTGCTGCGGAGGTGAAAGAGTTAACTTTCCATGCCAGGCATGGAACGCTGAGCTCGAGCTCGGTTGAAAACTCTGTCTGTTGTTCTTCAGACTCAAACTGTCATATTCTTTACTCCGCCTCACTGAACAGTCGCTCCGGAGATTTCTCCTGCTCGGTTCATTTTGTCGGTTAAAGTATTATTTTCTCAGTTTTTTGACCGAATTTAAACCGCAACCGGTCAGTTCAAGCTCTGTCTGTGGTATTTGTGAGTACTAGATAGGTTTTACATTTATTTCTTCTGTGTGGAACTTGTAAACGGTTTATCGGTTCGGTTTGAACCGATCAGGTTGTTTAAAATATATTAATCTGTCCTTTAGAGTGTGGTTACCGGTTCTTATCGGTTCTAAAAAAACGGATTTTATTACGGTTTTTCCATGACTCGTGACACGGGTGGGGAACCAATAAGAGGGTCTTACCTGCTTGGATTGCCATAAACGGGTAAGTTTGGTTAGCTGGCATTATGTCTGAGAAACCCAAAGAAAACCGGCCCACTGGGTTTCAACACTGCAGTGTCTGTGGGAAGTCTTTGCTAAGGCTGACCCCACACCACCTGTGTTTATTGTCTGGGGTTTGACCACCTCAATGCAGGCTGCCAGATTTGCAAAATTTTCCTGCAGCTACCCTGGAAAAGAGTTGGTAGGCTCAGGAAAGGAGGCCAAAAGTCCGCTGAACCGGATGGCCAGCCCGGTTCGGTTCCAACCGAACGGAGGAGTGCCCTCTGACCAGGGCGAGACTTCCTCGGGCAAGGAGAGCCGACCGGAGGAGTCGGTTCCAGCAAAAGGACTAGGAAATCAGCTGGTGTGGAGCCAAAACTTCCTCTCCAACCGCTGAAGAAATAGCCAAAGCAATTAAAATTGTCCAGTCGCTTTCCCGGTTCCACCAAACCGGCACCATCAGGTAAGCTGCATGGTTCAGGCCGGGTTCCACCGGGTTCAAGAGTACGATTTAGAGGAATTTATGAACTGGAGGAGGGGAAGAGGAGTATGAGGAGAGTGAATGGATTTGAAAGTCTGATGTGCCCATTGAACCGGACATCTCCCCAGACAGACCTTCAGGAGTGTCTCCTCCTAGGCTTTCTGAGTCCCCTTCTTATTTTATGTTTTATAAAAAAGTGGCTGAAACCCTCCAGCTCCCTATGGAGGAAGCTGTGGATGATCAAGAGGAGCCTGACTATGTGAATGATGGATATCCCAGAGTCTAGGAGACTGTCTATTCCTTTGCATAAATCTTTTGGAAACAGACAGTAAAAATTCTAAAACTCCTCACACTATACCTCCTGTGGATAAGAGAATGGACAAGAGGTACACATTGTCAGGCTCTGATACGGAGTTCCTACACAACAGTGCAGCCATGTTAGGTAGTGCAGGCTGCAGCCTGTGACAAAGCAAATATTCCCTTGGCTTCACACCCCCTGACAAGGACTCCAGGAGGATTGATGCCATGGCAAAGAAACAGTACATGGCAGCATCCTTGGGACTCAGACAGGCAAATTATATGGCTTATGTTGCTAGATACCAGAAATTCAGATGGGATACTGTTATGGCTCTAGCAAAACAGGTCCCTGGCCAGCTTGCCAAGGAGCTGGAGCAGGTGGCTGCTGATGGTATTGAGGCATCTAAGGTGCAATTCCATGCTGCAGTGGACTCTAATGATGTGTCAAGAGTCATGGCTATTTCTGTGGCACTTCGCAGAATGGCTTGGCTCAGATGTACTAGCCTGTCACAGGATACCCAGACTAAGGCCATGGATTTTCCTGTTGTGGGTAATTCTCTGTTTGGGGAGCAGACAGAGAATTACATGAAGAAAATGGATGAGTATAGGACCACCTATAGGAGTGCACAGGCCAAGGAAAGGCATGCCACTCCTCAAAGGCAGCCTTCCAGGGGCAGGGGCAGGCCTTTTCATAGGCCTTTTTACCAAGCTCAGGCCTCCTCTTCTGCTTACACCCAGAGGGGGTTCTTTAGAGGGAGAGGCAGACGGGGTACAAGCAGGCCTGCTTCCACCCCTCAGTCTAAAGCCCCTGCCAAGCAGGCACCCTGATGGGGTGGCCTGGGCCGATTTAACTACCTGTAGGGGCAGGCTGGCTTACTTTGTCCAGGACTGGAAGTCTCTGACATCAGACAAGTGGTCCTGGAAGTTGTAAGCCAGGGACTGGTTCTCAGCTTCAAAAAATTTCCAAAGATGAGAACCAGATCCTTTCCACCTGCAAATCCACCAGAGGCACTTGCCCTAGAGGCAGAAGTCTCTTCCCTCCTGGCTCTCAGAGCCATGGAAAGGGTTCCACCCCTACACCAGGGCAAAGGATTGTACTCCAGGTACTTCCTTAGGAGAATGGTGGCCCATCCTGGATCTCAGATACTTAAACAAGCACCTTTTAAAACCAAAATTCAAAATGGTGACTCTGGGAATTATTCTACCCTCTCTAAGGCCAGGGGACTGGCTAGCGTCCCTGGACCTCAAGGATGCTTACTTCCATATTCTCATCAGAAGCTCCCATCGAAAGTACCTCAGGTTCGAGCTGCCCCTCAGGCCATTACCAGTTCAGAGCAATGCCCTTTGGCCTCACCTCTGCTCCAAGGGTATTCACAAAATGCCTGGCAGTAGTAGTTACCTACCTAAGAAGGCAAAATTGCATCTTCCCTTACCTGGACGACTGGCTCATAGTAGGCCAGTCTCCAGACCAAGTCAAGTTACATCTTCAGATAACTCAGCAACTGCTTACCTCTAGGTTTCTTCTGAATCTTTCAAAGTCAGTTCTAGAGCCTGTCCAGCTCCTCACCTTCATAGGCGCAGAGCTGAACACAGAGGAAGCCAGAGTCTTCCTTCCTTTGGACAGGGCAAGGACCCTGGTCTCTCTGGCCTCCTTATTCACCCTGCAGGTCTCTCGACCAGCAAGGCATTTTCTACAGCTCCTGGGGCACATGGCTGCTTCTACAGCAGTAGTGCAAGGAGCAAGATTTCAGATGAGGGACATCCAGTTCCATTTGAGAGCCTTTTGGTCTCAAAGAAAGGACCCTCTAACCAAGTTGATCCCAGTAACTCGAACCCTGATCCAAGCCCTACAGTGGTGGCAGGATCAGAGCAATCTGAGACAAGGGGTTCCCTTTGTCACTCAGTCTCACTCTTTAATCCTTACTACAGATGCATCCCTCTTGGGGTTGGGAGCTCACATGGGCGACCTCACTACCCAGGGATTGTGGTCCCCTCAGGAATCTCTGCTCCACAATCTGTTGGAGCTCAGAGCAGTTTTTCTAGCACTTCAAGCTTTTCCAAATCTGTTCAGAACAAAGTTGTACAGGTCAGAACTGACAACACCACCACAATGTGGTACATCAACAAGCAAGGAGGCACTCGGTCTACGGCCTTGTGCATCGAAGCAATGAAGTTGTGGTCTCTGGCTTACTCCCTGAACACCTCCCTTACGGCAGTTCACCTCCCAGGCAAGGACAATGTCCTGGCAGATGCTCTCAGCAGGATTTCCCAGGGCCATCACGAATGGTCACTGGATCCCCGGTCCTGGAGGTAATATTTGCCAGATGGGGCACCCCGCAGATGGATCTTTTTGCAGCCCCAGACAATCACCAACTTCCCCTTTTTTGCTGCAGGCCCCCAGTGTTGGGCTCAGTCCCTCTGGATGCCTTAGTTCTCAATTGGGAAGGGAAGTTTCTCTATGCTTTTCCCCTTCCCTCTCCTGTTCAAAGTGTTAGTCAAAATCAGATCTCAATCCTGCAAAGTGATTCTGATTGCTCCAGATTGGGCCAGACAACCCTGGTATCCACTCCTACTGTCCTTAGCAGTCCATCTTCCCAGGAATCACAATCTGTTAACCTGTGCTCAGGGAAGGGTTTGGTACCCGAATCTCAAATCTCTCAATCTCAAGGTCTGGCTCTTGAAGAGTTACTAGGTGTAATGGATATATTGAAGGCTTCTAGGAAGCCTTCCACCAGGGCTACTTACAATTCCAAATGGAAGAGGTTTTCCATATGGTGCTCTGGGAAGCATATTTCCCCAGAATCTGCTGATTTACCCACAGTCCTGGATTATATGGTCCATTTAAACACTTTGGGGCTGAGACCAGCTACCCTAAAGGTGCATTTGGCAGCTGTGTCTGCTTTTATTTCAGCAGGTAAACCCTCTTCTCTTTCAGCTCATCCTGTATTCTCTAAGTTTTTTAAGGCATTGCTTCACACCAACCCTCTTTCAGGGACCCTGCCCTGCCTGGGATCTTAATGTTTGCATTGCTCAGCTTATGCAACCTCTCTTGAGCCCTTGTCTTCAGCAGAGCTTAAGTATTTGACTTGGAAGACTGTGTTTCTGTAGCCATCACTTCTGCCAGACGCATAAGTGAATTAAAGCTTTGTCAGTGGAGCCTGATTTTATCTCCTTTCATAGAGATAAGGTGGTCCTCAGGACTAACAGAAAGTTCTTGCCTAAGGTGGTTTCAGATTTCCACCTTAATCAATCTATATCTCTTCCAGTGTACTTCACTGACCATTCCTCCTCTGGCGAGAGGAGGCTGCACAGCTTAGATGTGAAGAGAGCCCTTAGTTACTACATTGAGCATACCAAGGGTCACAGGTTTGACTCCCTCCACTGTTCCTCACTTATGGGGAGGTTGGTAAAGGAAACCTGCCACTAAAAGATCCATTGCCAGGTGGATTGTCTCTTGTATCAATTCTGTTATGAAAAGCTGGGTAGGTTCCTCCCTCAGGCCTGAGGGCTCACTCTACAGAGGTCAGCTTCCCTGGCTGCTGCCAGGGACATCCCCATTCTAGAGATTTGTCAAGCAGCTACCTGGAAAACAGTTCACACTTTTACAGCATTACTCCTGGACATCCAGGCTAGGAGTGATGCTCGGTTTGGCACAGCTATGCTTCAGAGCCTATTTCTAAGTAGGTTCTGTCCTCCTCCATGGAGGTACTGCTGTGTAGTCTGCATATGTCATAATATAGCAAGACTTCATGTTGTTTGAAGAAAAATTACTCACCTTAGTAATGTTGTTTCTTCTAATGGAGTCTTGCTATATTTGCCTCCCCCTGCCTGCCCTTCAGAACCTCTGTTTTGGGATGCGGGCAGTGCAGTGTTGGCACTTAGTAGATGCCCACCTTGTTATTTTCACCCCTCCTTTTTTGGGGGTGACTGGGTGTTGTGTTTTTCATTTTTTGGGTCTCCTGACTTGAGTCTTTGTTTTGGGACCAAAAAATGGGTTCTTATATCTAGTAGCCAGTTGGCTAGTGTAGGTTTACAGCTTCCACACAGGACCTCAGTGAGTTTAGCTCGTAAAGATCTGACAGTTTGAGTTTGAAGAACAACAGACAGAGTTTTCAACTGAGCGCGAGCTCAGCGTTCCATGCCTGGCATGGAAAGTTAACTCTTTCACCTCCGGAGCAGTTCGAAGGTTGGGGCTCACTGCATATGTCATAATATAGCAAGACTCCATTAGAAGAAACAACATTACTAAGGTGAGTAATTTTTTCCTTTTTCCTACCCACTTGCACTGCTACTTTTAGTATTGAGAGACAAATATTCATAGGGATATATGTGTACATACATATACATATAGATACCGTAAATTAAAGCTGGGTGCTTATTCTCATCTGTCAGCAATTCTGCACTCCCAGTTACAAAGGCTCTGTATGGGGAATTATTTGGGGATTTTTCTTTATAAAATGTTGACCAAGAGAGACACTATAAGCAAACACTTTTTGCCTGGCACAACCCAGGGTTGAAAGGGGAGGATACAGCAAAACAACATGACGAAAAAAGGTGAGTGTACAAAATACAGTAGTGGAGCCAAAACAGATGTACAGCTTACCGATTTACAGAAGAATAATAGAGAAGAAAAAATTACTCACCTTAGTAATGTTGTTTCTTCTAATGGAGTCTTGCTATATTATAGACATTAGCAGTTTGTTCCAGCTCTAGAACTGCCCCGGAGTGAAATGGTTAAAACCATTCCAAAATAGAATTTTGGCACGAGAGCAGCTGTATCTGTGTCATTTCAAACTTGAACTGTCAGATCTTTACGAGCCAAACTCACTAAGGTCTGTGTGGAAGCTGTAACCTACACTCAGCCAAATGGCTACCTAAATAATAACAACCATTGATGGTCCCAACACCCAAGACTCAAGTCAGGGACCAGAAATACTAACACCATTCTAATAATATGAAAATGGAACATAAGTATAATAAACACACACACGCTGCACACATACACACCCCCAAAGTCCCAAAGGGACAAAATGCTAACAGGACATAAGTAGTGCCCACACTAAGTTGCCCGCACCCCACCAAGTAGAGGTTCTGAGAGGGCAGGTTGGGGAGGTTGTAATATAAAAGACTCCATTAGAAGAAACAACATTACTAAGGTGAGTAATTTTTTCTTCAAACAACATGAAGTCTTGCTATATTATAGACATTAGCAGAATACACAGTATCCTCCATGGAGGAGGGCAGAACCTACTTAGGAATAGGCTCTGAAGAACAGCTGTGCTAAAGCGAGCATCTCTCCTGGCCTGGACATCCAGGGAGTAATGCTTGGTAAAAGTGTGTACCGCTTTTCCAAGTAGCAGCCTGGCAAATCTCTAATAAAGGGATATCTCTGGCAGCAGCTAGAGACGCAGCTGTACCCCTGGTAGAATGAGCCTCAAACCTGGGGCTCTGCCCACTTCTGATAACAAAATTGGATACAAGAGACAATCCACCTGGCTATTGATCTCTTAGTGGCAGGTTTGCCTTTCCCAACTTCACCATAGGTAAGGAAAGTTGGAGGATTCAACCTGTGACCTTTTGGCAGCTCTATATAATAACTAAGAGCTCTCTTAACATCCAGGCTGTGCAACCTCCTCTCACCCAAGAGGAGTGATCAGTGAAAAATACTGAAGGAGATAGATTGATTAAGATGGAAATCTGAAACCACCTTAGGCAAAACTTCCTATTAGTCCTAAGGACTACCTTATCCCTGTGGAAAGAAATAAAGTCAGTCTCCACTGACAAGGATGACAATTCACTTATCGTCTGGCAGAAGTGATAGCCACCAGAAAAACAGTTTTCCAAGTTAGGTACTTGAGCTCTGCAGAAGACAGAGGTTCAAAGGGGTTGCATTAACTGGGCAATGCAAACATTAAGGTCCCAAGCAGGGGCTGGTTCCGAAAGGGAGGATTAGTATGGAGTAATCCCTTAAAAAACTTGGAAAACACAGGATGAGAGGAAAGAGGGGATGACTTTCCTGCTGACACAAAAGCAGACACAGCTACCAAATGAACTCTCAGGGTAGCTGGTCTGAGACCCAAGGAATTAAGATGTACCATGTAATCTAACAAAATGGGCAATTCAGCAGATTCTGGGGAAATATTTTTCCCAGCACACCAAATGGAAAACCTTTTCCATTTAGAACTATAAGTAGCCCTAGTGGAAGGCTCTCTGGACGCCTTTAGGATCTCAAGAACACCCTGAGAGAGGTGTAAATCAGCAAACTCTAACTCCTCAAGAGCCAGGCCTTGAGGTTGAGGGATTTGAGGTCCGATACCAAACCCTTCCCTGGGCACAAGTCAACAGATTGTGATTCCTGGGGAGGCACAGGGGAAGATGGACTGTCAGAGACAGAAGGAGTGGGTACCAGGGCTGCCTGGCCCAATCCGGGGCAATCAGAATCACCCTGCAAGGCTGAGATCTGATTTTGACTAGTACTTTGAATAGGAGAGGAAAGGGGGGAAAGCATAGAGGAACTTCCCCTCCCAATCCAGAAGAAGGGCATCCAGGGGAACTGAGCCCAGCACTGGAGGCCTGCAACAGAACAGAGGAAGTTTGTGATTGTCTGGGGCTGCAAAAAGATCTATCTGAGGGATGCCCCACCTGGCAAAAACTATCCCCAGCACTTGAGGATCCAGGGACCATTCTGATGGCCCTGGGAAATCCTGCTGAGGGCATCCGCTAGGACATTGTCCTTCCCTGGAAGATGAACTGCTATGAGGGAAGTGTTCAGGAATAGGCCAGAGACCACAACTTCATTGCCTCGGTGCACAAGGCTCAAGACCGAGTGCCCCCTGTTTGTTGATATACCACATTGTTGTGGTGTTGTCTGTTCTGACTTGTATCACCTTGTCGTGGACAGATGCAGAAAAAGCTTGAAGAGCTAAAAAGACAGCTCTGAGTTCCAGCAAATTGATGTGGAGAAGAGATTCCTGGGGGGACCAAACTCCCTGAGTGGAAAGGTCGCCCATGTGGGCTCCCAACCCAGAAGGGAAGCATCTGTAGTGAGAGTCAAGTCGTGAGAAGGGGAAATGAAGGGACCCCTGCTCTTAATTGCTCTGATCCTGCCACCACTGGAGAGCTAGGATCAAGGTTCGAGTCACTGGGACCAACTTGGAAAGGGGGTCTTCTCTGAGACCAAAAGGTTCTCAAGTGAAACTGAATGTCCTCATCTGAAATCTGGCTCCTGCACAACAGCTGTGGATGCAGCCATGTGCTCCAGGAGCTGCAGAAAGTGTCTTGCTGGTCAAGAGACCTGCAGAGTGAGGAAGAGGCCAGAGCTACTAAATTCCTTACCCTTTCTGGGGAAGAAAGGCTCTGGCTAGCTTTGTGTCCAATTCTGCCCCTATAAAGGTGAGTACCTGGACTGGTTCCAGAACCGACTTTGGTAGGTTTAGCAGAAAACCCAGGGAGGTGAGAAGCTGCTGGGTGACCTGCAGGTGAGATTTTACCTGTTCTGGGACTGGCCTACAATGAGCCAGTCGCCTAGATAGGGAAAAACAGCAATCCTCTGCCTCCTTAAGTGGGCCACTGCCACTGCTAGACACTTTGTGAATACCCTTGAGCAGAGGTAAGGTCAAGGGCATTGCTCTGAACTGGTAATGACCTGAGGGCAGTTCGAATCTGAGGTACTTTCGATGGGATCTTCTGATTAGGACATGGAAATAGGCATCCTTGAGGTCCAGGGAGGCTAGCCAGTCCCCTGGCCTTAGGGAAGGTAAAATCATTGCCAGAGTTACCATTTTGAACTTTGGTTTCAAAAGATGCTTGTTCAGATATCTGAGATCTAAAATGGGCCGCCATTCTCCTGTCTTTTGGGGTAAGGAAGTATCTGAATACAGACCCCTGCCCTGATGCAGGGAGGAACCTCTTTCTACTGCTCTGAGAGCTAACAGGGATGAGACCTCTGTTTCCAGAGCGAGGGTCTCTGAAGCACTTGCAGTAGAAAAGTCTGCTTCTCAACTTGGGAAACTTTTGAAGCTGAGAACCAGACCCTGGCTTACTACTTCCAGAACCCACTTGTCTGAGGTTAAAGAAGCCCACTCTGACTGAAGTAAGCCAGCCTGCCCCCACTGGTACAGGAGATCGGCCCTGGGCACCCCATCAGGGTGCCTGTTTCGCAGGAGCTTTTAGGCTGGGGGTGGGAGCAGGTCTGCCCACCCCTCGCCTGCCCCTGCCTCTGAAGAAGCCCCTCTGAGCATAGGCAGAGGAGGCCTGAGTCTGGTAGAAAGGCCATGAAAAGGCCTACCCCTACCCCCTGGGGCATGCCTTTGAGGAGTGGCTTGCCGCCTCCTTAGCCTGGGCACTCTTGTAAGTAGTCCTATATTCATCCATCTTCTTCATGTAATTTCTGTCTGCTTCCAAACAGAGAATTTCCCACCACAGGAAAATCCATAGCCTTAGTCTGGATATCCTGTGACAAACTAGTACACCTGAGCCAGGCCAACCTACTGAAAGCTACAGATGTGGCCATGACCCTAGAGGAAACATCATTAACATCCACAGCAGCATGAAACTGAACCTTAGAGGCTTCAATGCCATCAGCAGCCACCTGTTCTAGTTCACTAGCCAGCTGGCCATGGGCCTGCTTGGCCAATTGCATAACAGTATCCCATCTAGATTTCTGATACCTAGCTACATAAGCCATATAATTTGCTTGCCTGAGTCCCAGAGAGGCTGCCATATACTGTTTTTGCCATGGCATCAATCTTCCTGGAATCCTTGTCAGAGGATGTGAAGCCAAGGGATTATTAGCTTTATCACAGGCAGCAGCCTGAACTACTCCCAACATGACTGCATTGCTGAGAAAGGAATTCTGTATCAGGGCCTGACAATGTATACCTTTTGTCCATCTTTTTATCTACAGGAGGCACAGAATTAGGAGCTTTTAAAATTGTAATTGTTTGTTTCCTAAAAGACTTATGTAAAGGAATAGACAATCTCCTAGACTCTGGAATATCCATCATTTCTACAAAATCAGGATCCTCTTGCTCATCCACAGCCTCTTCTAAAGGAAGCTGGAGGGTTTCAGCAACTTTTTTATAAAACATAAAATGAGATGGGGACTCAGACAGCATAGGGGGAGATTCTAAAGGTCTGTCTGGGGAGATGTCCGGTTCAATGGGCACACCCAGACCTTCCCAGCCACATTCATACTGTTCATAATCCTCCTCCCCCTCCTCTGGTTCATAAAATTCCTCAATATCATAATCCTGAACCACTGGGACCGGACGAACTGACCTTTTACCAGATAGTGGTGGTTCGGACGGATCCTGAGACAGTGACTGGACAATTTGTATGGCTTTTGCTATCTCTGCAGCAGTTGGAGAAGGAATTTTGGACTCCAGACCTGCTGATTTTCTTGTTTTCTTTACTGGAATTGGTTCCTCAGAACCAGCTTTTCTTTTGCCCGAGGAAGTCTGGCCCTGGTCAGAGGGCACTCCCTCTGGTTCGGTTGGCACCGAACGGGCTGGTCATCGGGTCAGCGGACTTTTGGCCTCTCGTTCCCTGAGCCTGCCCAATCTTTTTCCAGGGTGGCTGCAGGGAAATTCTTATGACCTGGCAGTCTGACTGGGTGGTCAAACCCCAGACAATAAACACATAGTGTGTGGGTCAGCCTTGGCAAAGACTTCCCACAAACATCACAGTGTTGAAACCCAGTGGGCCCGGTTTTTCTTTTGGGTTTCTCAGACATAATGCCAGCCTAACCAAAAACTTGCCTTTAACGGCAGTGCCAGGCAAGACACCCTTATCGGTTCCTAACCGTGTCACGGGTATTGGAAAACGTAATAAATCCGTTTTTTAGAACCGATAAGAACCGGGAACCGCACTCTAAAATAGTACTTTTAGTTTTAAATGAGTTTTAAACCCACTGATCGGTTCAAAACCGAACCGATAACTTACAAGTTCCACACAGACAAAACCTTCATTTACTTATGGTTACCACAGATAGAGCTTGAACCGAACGGTTTTGCGGTTAAAATAAAACTATTCTCGTTAAACTCAACCGAGAAACACTTTTAAACTGAGAAATGAACCGAGCAGAAGGAGAAATTCGGAGCGACTGTTCACTGAGGCGGAGTAAAGAATCTGACAGTTCAAGTTTGAAATGACAATGATAGAGCTGCTCTCGTGCTAAAATTCTATTTTGGAATGGTTTTAACTATTTCACCTGGGCAGTTCTAGAGCTGGAACAAACTGCTAATGTCTATAATATAGCAAGACTTCATGTTGTTTGAATCCCTTTTATTACATGAACCACGAGGCTGCTCTATATAGAAGCTTTCAAGACCAACACAGTGCCCTTCTTCAGGCACAGTGAAAACTAACCAGCATTTCAGGGTTTGTGTACAGGAGTTCCAGTTATTAAAGCCTGTTTGCCAGAAACAAACCAATTAAAGTTTTTTTTTTTTTTTTTTAAGAGCAGATGTAGTTCTCTAGGGTCCGCATCAGTTGGATTGGTATAAAAAGCTTGGACCTGACAGACAAGGGTTATTTATTTGTAGTTTTTTTTTATTTGTTTTTTTACCAGAAAAGGCACATTAAGCTGTATATTATAGATTACTTCCAGGTGTGTCCCAGGGTGTGGGTTGCGTGGACCAGTTTTAGTTGACAGGGGAATGCTGGCTATGACAGTGAAAACTCCCCTACAATTCTTTGATATCTGCCATAGGATCTTTTACTTCCACTTGGACAGTGGCCAGAGATAGGCAGACAGGACCTCGGTTTAACGTTTCATTCAAAGGATGGCACATCACCAGTGCAGCACCCCCTCATAATGCACTGTAGTGTCAAGTTATGGGTTATTACCCCAAGTACCTGGTATGAGGCTAGAACCCACAGCCTTCTGATCTTCTGGCCCCAAAGGTGAGCATGCTACCCACTGAGCCACTGATTGTAAAGACAGTTAGATGACCAGGACAATCAGGTCAACAATAATGCAGGCTCAGAAAGTTCTGTTTTTCTTAATTAGAAAGGGTCTTCCAAAGAAGCAGAATGGCATAAAGTATTTTAAATTACGTTATTGGAAAGGATATTCATTTAAAAGTAGTAAAAATACAGTTTAAGGGTCAGTTCATGAAATGGTGGTGCCAGTGTACCAAATATTTAGTACCATACATGAATAAAAAAAATAACTGCTTTAGTTATAAGTAAAATTTCAACTGGTCACAAGTACAAATGCATTACGTAATTTGAGACGCTCAGGTACACCCATTTTATTAACATCCAACTCAAAATGGCGTTGATTTCTCGCAGTAAAATGTGGCATGCAGGGTTTTTAAATAGCTGGTATAGCATTGCAAAACGGGGCAATGCTAACCATTTCCAAAAATGCACAGCAGTAGACTGCTGACCATTTTTTTTGTTCAGTGAGTCTATGGCACGGTAGACAAAATTAGTAAAATTATATATTTTTTAAAATTTTGCTAACCATTCTGTGCCATATGCTATGCATTTTTACAGCTGATTAGCACTTTCACGTGTAAAACTGCTAATCAATTTTTCACCTTATTTAAAACCCTGACATGTAAAACCATATTTGATCCCACTGCTTCTGTTAGACAGTCTTCTAGTTGCAATTCAGTGTGTATGTTTAAAACTTCCTCTGGTGTTGTCTTTTGTTAATGAAGGCATTTTTCCCTGGACTGAAAGAGCTACTGACACCTTGGAGAAAACATTGAAAAAGATAATAATTAGGTACAATTCAGCTTGCATTATATATATATATATATATATATATAGCATATTTCTCTTCCCGATTATTTATTACTGAGTAAATTTATATGAATACATTATGGTTATCTCTTAGAGTTTATCTTTCTCTACAGCTTATTCCCTACTTCAAGTCATAATCCTGTGTTGTGACATCACACTCTGTTGACATGGGTGTAACTGTGATGTCACAAGCAGTGCATTATGACCTCAGGTAGGGAGAAAGCAACAGAAGTAGATGAACACTTCAGGAGCAAATATCCTGTTTTCATGCAGATGACCTCAGTAATAAATAATGTGGAGGAAAAATGCAGAACAAATGTGAAATACAAACTAAACTGTGTCTAAATATTGCGTTTTCTCAAAGTTCTTCTGAAGGTGTCAGCGGCTCTTTAAATGCATAAAATATTTCTAGGAATGTGGATATGGTGCACTGTCCATACTCTGGCAGGCTTCCCTTTAAATTCCACTGGAACATCTTCAAGCTAAGCTCCTCCCACCCTCCCAGTGGTATACTCCCTGGCTTCGCCCCATGACGTCAAATCTTCCTTTCTGTTGGAAGAGTAAGGTCTCTTCTTTTGCAGTTCCGTGCATGCAGTATAGGCCCAGTGTTTTCCAAAACTTTTAAAGCTTTTCTTTTCCATCATTCGCTTCGGTATGGAGCATGGCAAACCTTGATCTAGTCCCGGCTTCAAGCGATGCGTCATCTGTAGTCAAAAAAATGTCAAGGACAGACCAACACTCCTCATGCATTTACTGCCTCAGGGCACAGCACAACCCTCAGGCTTGTGGCCTGTGTAAAACTTTACTAAAGTACCTTCCTTGCTCGAAGATCAGTACGCCAGTCTCCTCCTCAGTTGGGTGAACAGGACATCCCCCTGGTCCGCTCTAAAGATGCAGGTAAAGCCGTGGCCGTGGCTGCGGGCTCAGATTTTCAGCTCGTGACCTTAGAAGAGGCAGTGGTCCAGGCTGTGGTGGTTTCCTAATCAGTATCCGTGCTCCTCCCAGTTGGAATGTCCTTCACTGGCACTTTTCATGAGATGTCAGAGAGGGTCCTTCCCGGGGTGGGAAGAAGATGATGAAGAGATTCAGTTGAGGGACCAGGAACAAGCACACTCTTAGCACTCCTGCGATTCCTTTGACCGCTCGATGGCTATCAAGCACTCAGCCTCGGCCAAGCCCTTCTTGGTCAAGGATCAGGCTGCTAGCTCCATGGCAACCCCATCGACCTGTTGGCTGTGATGCAGGTCAAGATTTTTCTTGACCCAGTCAACCCGTTGTCTGACGAGATTGAGGATGACTCGATCACAAAGACTCCGGTCCTTTCAGCTGTCTGTCAGGAGAAACCAGTCAAACAGACAGTCTTCTCCCAAGAGGTTCCTCTTTCAGGGTTCCAGTGGAAGGATCCAGTGCATGTCTTGTACATGGCCCCTCCTCCTGCATCTCCTCGCTATCGATGCTCTAGTCGGTTGAGATTGCTGACCTGTGAATCTACATTCCCGTGCTCGGCCTATGAGCAGGAAGTGCTATCGACGCTTCTCTTCCTCTTCGTCCTCAGACAGAGAAGCTCTATCACAAGTTGCGTTGGCACTTTGTGGCAGCAGTGGGTCCCTTCCTCAGACCCCAGTGCTTCTCTGGTCTCCCCTGGTCCTGCTGAATCTGGTCCCACCGGTGCCAGCTTCTCCACCAATTCATATGGAGCCACTGCCCAGACAGATCTTTCCGGGGGCTCCCGGTTGGCTGTACATCGAGATCACCCACTCAGAGAAGTCCAGGGTGGTTCGTGGAGAAAAATGGCTGAGGGCGTTACTTGAGGAATCTTTGGATTTGGAAGGGTCCTCTGTGCAATCCTTCAGGACATCGGGCTTCGACTGCGAATTGGCTGAAGAACTGAACACTGAGCATGGACTGGTCCCCTTCAAGGCTCTGCTTTGGCTGATCTCTGAATCGATGGAGATTCTGTTGTAGCTGGGCCAGAAACAGGCTATGTACCTCATTACTGAGATCCTCGGTCGAGACGATTCCCCGGCGGTAACTTTCTGTGTGGTGGAGGTTATTTTGGGTCCCGTGCTGGAGCTTTGGCAGCATCCGGCTTCATGCACAGCACCATTGGCAGTCATGGTCTGCAAGTACGTGGTCCCAACCAGTTCCGCCCTGCTTTTTCAGATGAACTCCAACTTTTGTAAAACAGGGATGTGGACAGACCTCCAACAAGCTGGACCATTCAGCATTCTGCATCCTTCCTGGGTCTCCATCAGGCTAGCCGCCTTGATAATGGCCAACTTGGACACGCCCTTATTGGTTTCCTGGACCATGTCCTCCCCCTTTCTGCAGATCTGTAGTTGACGGTCAAGAAGGTCAGAGACTAGGGTCACTCCCAGCGAGCCCCAGCTTCAGACTGCCCTGGACATCGGTGACTCCTCGCCCAGCCTGTGACAGCAGTGGTCACTATGCACTGTAGAGCCTGGCTGCAGACCTCCACCTGCATACCCAGCACAAACTAGGTGATGTCCCATTCTTGGGCACTGATGGTATTGGCCCCAGGGTGGATGGGCACCTCACTAGGATTGAGATGTCCAGTGCCACCCTTGATTTGGTGACATCCTCGCAGAAGGACCCCAAGGGACAGAAGATGAAGAAGTCCTTTCAGTTTTGGCCTTTTCCATTCCAGCAGCCCAAACTGCAATAGCCCCAAAAGGGTCAGTCCCAGGTTTGGCGACCAAGGTTCCAAGAAACCAGGAGGTCGGGGCCTCTCGGGCAGTTGGTGCTGGTGCCTCCTCCAGAGCTGCTGTGTGACAGGTCGAGTGGGTGTCAGGTCCCTGCCTCAGTTCCCCATGGTGGGTTGATTTTGCCATTTCTGGCATGCCTGGTCTGCCATCACTTTGGGCACAGGGTTGCCTCTTGACTTGAGGCTCTCCCACCCTACCGAGTCCATGCTCCACAGGAGTCTATGGTATTGCAGGACATGCTGTCCACCCTCAGGGAGGACATCGCCAGCTCCTAGAGAAGCCATGGCCCATGGCCCAGTTGCCACTGCCGGTCAGGGCTTTGTGTCCAGATATTTCCTGGTCACCAAACAGATCAGGGTTGGCATCCCATACTAGATCTGCATGACCCGAGTCAGTTTCTGAGGAAGCACAAGTTCTGGATTGTCACTTTGAACTAAATCATTCCATCCCTGGGCATATGGTTCTGCTCTCTGGACATTCAAGATGCCTTCTTCACATTTCAGTCTGTCCATCCCACTGGTTTCACCTTCAGTTCTGTGCAGAAGGGGTTCTTTATGAGTTCCAGGTCATGCCTTTCAGTCTTTCCTCGGCCTCCAGGATCTTCACCAAGTGCATTGCAGTGGCGGCAGCCTTCCTGAGGTTCCAAGGGGTCAGGGTCTATCCATACCTGGACGAGTGGCTGATTGCTGGATTGTTTTGGTCCAGGAACCTGGTCCTCCAGACCTGTTCAGCCTTGGGTCTTCTGGTCAACCCAGACGAGTCAGAACTCAACCCCTTGCAGGTCGTCTACTTTATCAGGGCAGAGCTTGACTTCCCAGTGGACCGGGCAATGGAACTTGCCTCCTTTGCCCGAACATTTCAGGTTAGGGGCTCACGCCGTGCCCGGAACTTCCTGTAGCTGGTAGGGTACATAGCATCCTGCACCAGCATGATCTGATGGATCCACTTGCTGATGCACCACCTGCAGTGGGAGCTGGCCCACCAGTGGTATCAGCACTTAGGTCGCCTGGACCAGTCAGTCATGGTGACTTAGCTGATGTGGGACACCATCCAGTGGTTGCTAGTCCCAGATCATCTGGAGGAAGGAATCCTGTTTGTCTGCCCAGAGCCATCCATCATGTTGATGACTGTTGTGTCTCTATTAGGGTGGAGAGCGCACCTAGGGGATCAGACTGCCCAGCAAGTCCTGTCACCACATAAACCTGCTGGAGCTCCATGCAGTGCGGTTGGCCCTCACAGAATTTGCTCCTCTGATCAGTGGTCAGATCAGTAAGGCAATACCACGACCACGTTTTACCTGAACAGACAGGGCGGTACACACTCCCTTCCCCTTGTGTCAGGGGGCACTCCGCACTTGGACCGTCGTGTGCAGCCTGGGCGCTGATCTCTTCACTATTCATGCTGCAGGGAAGGACAGTTAGCTGGCAGACGCACTCAGCCAGGTAGGAGAGATGTTATACAAGCGGTCTCTGCATCAGGAGGTGGTGAGCCATCTGTTTTCCCAGTGGGGCTCACCCTTGGTGGATCTGTTTGCCTCCTGGAAGACCAGACAGAGGCTGTTTGTGCCCACCCCACAATCTAGAACACTGATGGGCTCTGGATCACCTGTATGCCTTTCCTTCCATCCCTTGATCCACAGGGCTCTGGTCAAGGTCAGGAAGGACAAGGTGTAAATGATCCTGGTCACTCCAGACTGGCCACGGCAATTCTGGTACCCAAATCTGCTCAGCCTTGGCAGCAGGCCTCCATGACTGTTGGCTCCTCCCAGACCTGCTGACCAGACACCGAGGATTGTCCTTCACCTGGACCTTCAGTTCCTGCACCTCACAGCTTGGTTCCTGAGTAGCCAAAGTTCCAGGCTTTAGATCTATCTGAGGGGGGTCCTCCATATTTTGGAACCCTCCAGGAAAAAGTCCACTTGTAGGTGCTATGGCTTTAAGAGGAAGAGATTTTCCATCTGGTGCCAGTGCAGGGAGCTTGATCCCCTTGCCTACCCAGTGACTGGCATCTTGGACCTTCTCTGGTCCCTTTCCTAGCTGGACTGTGAGCGGTGATCATTGAGGTGCACATGGCAGCCATTTCCAGTATTCTCACAGTGGCCTAGGAGAAGTTGGGTGGGCACATTTTCAAGGGCCTTTGACCACTTGCCCTCTCTGGTGCGAGAGCCTCCTCCACCATGGGACTTACTGCTGGTCCTGGCTATGCTCAAGGGCAAGCCATTTGAGATGATGAATAGGTGTGATATGTCACACCTGTCAAGGAAGACTGCCTTCCTGGTGGCCATTAGGTCTGCCAGAAGGACTGAGGAGCTCCAGGTGCTCTCGGTGGACTTTCTCTACCTAGTCTTCCCACAGGGCAGAGTCATCCTTCACCCCAACCTGAAGTTTCTTTCAGAGTTTCACCTTAATCAGGCGATAGACTTGCTGGTATACTTTACCGACCCTTCCTCGGAGGCCGACCGCAGGCTCCATACCCTGGACCTGCAGAGGGCACTCTCTTATCTAGAGTGTATGCCTGAAGTTCTGGGTCGAATTCACCAGCTGTTTGTCACCTACGCTGAAGCCGCACCTGGCAGCAAGTAGATGATTGCAACGTGAATCATATCTTACATCGACTTCTGCTGTAGGTTAGCTGGTTGGGAGCTTCCCGTAGGGATCAGGGCTCATTCCACCAGATGTACTGCTGCCTTGGGCGCTTCCTGGGATGTGCCCATACAAGAGGTCTATAGGGCTGCTACCTGAAGTCAGTCACATCTTCATTTCCCACTACCACATCGACCTTGACTTGCACTGGGATGCACGTTTTGGAACCTCTGTTCTCCAGTCTCTGTTCACCAAGTAGGGGTGTGTACGCCTGCCCCTCCTCTTAGAGAACTGCTTGGAGTCTCGCCAGAGTGTGGATAGTGCCATATCCACAGCCCTAGAAGGACAGGTTATTCACCTGTAATCGTAGTTCTAGGAGTGGTATGTGGTGCACATTCACACAACCCACCCATCCTCCCCTGGACAAGTGGCACTGATTCTGCTTCCAGTGTGCAAGATATGACATCACAGGCGATATGTCTGCTCAGGTAGTGGGAGGAGCTTAGCTTAAGACATTCGGACAATCATCGCCTTACAGTGGAACTTCCAGAATGTGTATATGACCATATAACACTCCTAGAACTACGGTTACAGGTGAGTAACCTACTCTTCATGGTCATACCCTTATTTTTAATGTACTGTTTGCTCAGATAAACTGGGTTGTCAGAAGTAGAAACAATGTAAGAGTACCTAGGGTGTTCCAGGTTACACCTGACCGCAGGTACATGACTTAGAGAAGTGTACTTGCAGGAGCTGTTTGAGAGTGTGTAGAATGAGTATGAGTCCTGTAGAGAGGGACGGATGGAGAAGGCAGACTAAGCAATAGTAGCTCTGTAGCAAGGGCTATGGAAGGAGAGAACATCAGATGAATGGAGGGAGCAGGAGGAAAGGAGAGATGCAAGGGAAATACGTCAAGCTACTATTTGGTCAGAAAGAAAAGAGAGGTGATGGGCCTTCTGGGAGGGGAAGGCGGTGGTTAGCATATATCCGCGTTATGGGTAAGAGGTGGAGCATTAAAGCCAGAATGGTAGAAAGGGTGGAAAATGGGTTCAGTCAGATAAGGCAAACTTGTATGCCACATCTGAATCATTAGACACGATCATCTTGAGGATGATCTTACAGTGGACCAGGAGCAGAAGTCATGGTTTCTTGCGGTACAGTACGCCAAGCTTAGGGTAGAGTTTGTTTCTAGGGACATGGATATGTTGTTCATCCATACTATCTGGCAGGTTCCTTGCCACTTTAAATCTTGCCGGAAGGTCTTCAAGCTGGCTCCTCCCACCCACCCGGGTGGTAAAACTCTCTGCTCCACCCCATGACGCCAGATCTTCCTTACCGCTTGGAAGCTCAGGTTCCCTCCTTAACTCTCCTATAGACTGAACAGCTAATATTCTTTAGGTGAAGCTACCTCTGGCTGGAAGCTGCAATACTGAACATAGGATTTGCAAGAAAGCGAGTTGTGCTCACAACAGAGGGAGGTGAACCTTACAATTGTCTTTGGTTTGTAGCAGATATTCTGCAGGTGGAGGCTACTTGTAACTGAAAGGCTAAATAAGGAACTTAGAATTATCAAGAAAGACAGTCTTTCAAGCAACAGAGGGAGGTGGATCTAGCTTTACTTTTGTTACAATTCTTAAGATTTTAAGTTCAGGAAGAGTTTAAAGCACATCTGACTTATTTTGGGGCTGACTGCTTTCAGAGCACAAACCATCAGGCTGTTTTGGGGCTGGGGAGGTTTACCTGTGTTTGACTTGGATGTCTGGATTTTTCTTTGTTTGCTTAGCAGGGTATTTTCTCTGTCAAATTGTTGTGTAGGGCATCTTGCTGACAGGAAGGCACTCATCGCAGTGGTGGGTCAGAGCTTTTAGCTGATTGTTTCGTGAGGGCACAGTTTGGGCCCAACCCCTGCCCACCCTCAACCCGCCCACCCCTGGATATAGTTCCTTTATACCTGGGGTTCTGACATCATTTCCTCAAGAGTGCAAGGTGCATATCACTGTCATATCCTCTCTAGCACACTGCACTGACAATATAAGCATATTGTATAATATATATATTTCTATATAACAAACCAATCACACACACACACACACACACACACGTGTAAAAAGTTGATAAACATGTGGGGAGTAGTGCAATGTAATGGCTGTGGGGCAGCAGTCTTCCGGGAGTCTCTCTGGAGGCTGAGATGCTGCCCTATTTGCAGACAACTCTCTTCCCTGAGGGAGGAAGTTGCCCATCTTCAGGCCGCACTGGACAGTAGGAAGGGAACCTTCCCCCAGGCCACACTGGACAGTAGGAAGGGAACTTCCCCCATCCAGGGAGCACCAGAGCCACCACCACTACTACCTCAGAGGTTGTGAAGAAAGCACAGCAGTTGGACCACAGTGGGCTCAGGGAGGGTGAGGATGGTGGAACAGAGGCACACCCAATCAGTTGTTCCACTCCACAATCCATACACCATTCTGGGGGAGCATAGCTCCCCTATGGATGCACCCGGAGAGGAAGCTAAGGAGGCTGAGGACAACTGTCACAAGGGAGGCCCACAGGAAGGAGGCGGAGGACACCACAGGGAAAGGAAGCAGCTGCTGGTGGGGGACTCAATTATTAGGGGGATAGAACTGGGGGGAGCAGGGAAAACTGAAGTAAGGTGCCTACCTGGTGCCAGGGCTTGGAGGGACAGGAAGCGCATCCTCAAGATCACGAGAACAGCTACACAGGAGTGTGAGCTGGACGTCATTGTCCACCTAGGGACAAATGGCTCATCATGAGATTAGAGCAGTGCAGGAGGACTTTGTAGAGTTGGGAAGGGCCTAAGACAAGTAGCACACACAGTATCCTTCTCAGAGGTGCTGCCTGTCAATGGCATGGGTGAGGCGAGGTACTTTACACCATGCAGTTCAATGAATGGTTGAAAAAATGGTGTGGAGCACAGGGATTTGGCTTCATTGGGGACTGGGGTTCCACCTGGAGGACACCAGCCTATATCTGGCAGGATGGTCTGCATCTGTCCAGGAAGGGAACAAGTCTTTTGAGCAGTCGGTTTAAATGCTTCATTGGCAAGCTTTTGAACTAGTCAAGGGGGGATGCACTGATAAGCAGCAGGAAAATCCCAGCCTCCCTACAAAACAGGGTACTAAATGAGAAAAGACCGAGGTAGAAAGGTCAGTGGGGATACTACAACAGAAGGTAAAGCCATCAAAAATGGAGAGCAATGAGTACCAGTGCCCGTAATCTGAGTAACAAGCTTCCTGAATTAGTGGCCTTGATGGAGGAGGAACATGTGGATATCGTGGCAGCCACAGAAACATGGTACACACAAAACCATGACTGGGACGTAAACATACCAGGATACACTATCTACAGGAGGGACAGGGAGGGTAAAGAGGAGGGAGTAGCTCTTTACATAGGGAAGGAATCAAAGCAACAGAGCAAAAGGGTAAACAGGAGGAGAAGAAGCACTGTGGGTAAATTTGGAGACCGGCAATGGCACCAAAATCCGCACAGGGGTTGTATACAGACCCCCTTCTCAGGGGGAGGAAATGGACAAGGAAATGATATAAAGTATACTTAGAATTGCAGAAAAAGGGGAGATATTGCTGATGGGTGATCTGAATATGCCAGATGTTAACTGGAGTGCAGTTGCAGCAGCCACTTGGAAGAGTGGGGTTATTCTAGATGCCCTACAGGGGGCATGCCTTAGACAACTAGTATTGGAGCCCACTCGAGAGGGAGCAATCTTAGACCTGGTTCTCTCAAATGGAGATGGAGAAAGGATCACGGATGTAGAAGTGGGTAGCCATCTGGGAACTAGCAACCATCGAACAGTATGGTTCACAATAAACACAGCAATAGAGTCAAGCCATACAAAGGCAAAAGTACTGGACTTTAGGAGGGCTGACTTTGCCAAAATGAGTGAGTGCCTAGGGAATGCACTAGCAAATGGGCAGGAAGGAGGGGTGGAAGAACAATGGGGAATAATAAAAACTGCCATCACACAGGTAACAAGCTTTTGTGTGAAGCAAATAAACAAAACAATGTAAGAAACCACTATGGTTCTCAAGGAAGTGGCAGTGAAGGTTCAAGAGAAATGAAAGCATTCAGGAAGTACAAGGAATCACAGAAGGAGCAGGACAGAGAACTATATCAGTTAAAGCAAAGGAAGCTGGGAAGGCAGTCAGAACAGCAAAAGCCCAAACCGAGGAAAAGAAAGCCAACTCAGTTAAGAAGGGGAAAACCTTTATAGGTATATCGGGAGTGAAGGAAGACCAAGGAGGGATAGTGAGGCTGAATAAAGGGAGGGCGGTGGGCAGATGGTGACTGTGAAAAGGCAGAGATACTAAACAAATATTTTGCTCAGTATTTACAAATGAAGAGGGAGGTACCTAAAACAAACAGTAGAAACACTCTGGATACAAAGTTGATACCATCCCATTTACAGAAGAAAGGGTTCTGAAAGAACTATTAAAACTGAAGGTGGACAAAGCAATGGGGCCTGATGGGATTCATCCCAGAATTCTAAAAGAACTAAGGGGTCGAACTAGTAACACCACTGACTACCCTCTTTAACAAATCATGGGAGGATGGGGTGGTACCGAGGACTGGAGGAGGGCAGATGTGATTCCCTTTCACAAAAGTGGAGCAAGGCAGAAGCAGGAAACTACAGACCTGTTAGTTTAACCTCAGTGATAGGAAAATGATGGAATCACTTCTGAAGGAAAGAACTGTCGAGTATCTAGAGGCCAGAGGGCACAGGACCCAAGGCAGCATGGATTCACAGCAGGAAGGTCATGCCAGACTAATCTGATAATTTCTTTGACTGGGTGACCAAAGTAGTAGATCAGGGAGGGCTGTGGACATGGCCTACCTAGACTTTAGCAAGGCATTTGACACAGTCCCACACAAAAGATTAATATACAAGTTAGCCAGCCTGGGAGTGGGTCCCAAGATGACAGCCTGGGTAAAGAATTGGCTGGAGAATAGGACATAGAGAGTAATAGTAAATGGAGTCCACTCTGAAGAAAGAGGGGTTACTAGTGGGATACCGCAGGGTTTAGTATTAGGACCGTGCCTCTTCAATGTCTTTTAAAGCGACATTGCAGAGGGACTGGAAGGAAAAGTATGTCTCTTTGCAGGTGACACAAAGATCTGCAACAGAGCTGATGCACAAGGTGGGGTGGAAAGGATGAGAAGGGACTTGGCAAGGTTAGAGGAACGGTCAAATGTATGGCAGCTTAGATTCAATGCTAAGAAGTGCAAGGTAATGCACCTGGGAAACAAAAACCCAGGGGAAGAGTACACAATGGGGGTGAGACACTAACAACAAAATGGAAAGGGACCTGGGAGTAGTCATATCAGATGACCTAAAGGTGGGCAAGCAATGTGAGGGCAGCAAGGAGGGTTGGGGATACTGGGATGCATAGGAGAGGCATCACCAGTAGAAAACAGGAAGTTCTAGGACATGGATATGTTGTTCAATCCACACTTATTGGCAAGTTCCTTGCTGCTTTAAATCTTGGGAAGGTCTTCAGCTGGCTCCTCCCACCCACCCGGGTGGTAAAACTCGAGGCTCTGCCCCATGACGCCAGATCTTCCTTACCGCTTGGAAGCTCAGGTTCCCTCCTTAGCGCTCTGCATTTTAGACTGGATCCTAACTCTTCAGTTCGTCCGAAATTGGTTTTGAAGTTTTCCAACTTCAGTCTTCATCTTCCCTCACGGCTGCGATGGACAAATCTATTCCCGCTTTCAGAGGTGCCCTTGCAGGCAGAAATGTCCAGGACAGATCCGCGACTCCACGCGGCGCTCACTGCCCAGGCCTAGATCACGACCCCGCAGGCTGCAGTAGTTGTGCCGCCTATCTCGGCCAACGCCTGGACGATTGCACTGCCCGACAGCTCGGGCGCCTGAAAACGCGCTCACCGGTAAATCAAAAGAGGTCTGCTGGGCTGTGTCCGGGCGGCTGGCTCGGCTGAGCAGCTCGAGCAGATGATCACCCCGAGGAGGAGCGGCCCAGGCCGCATCTTCCTCGGGCGCGGCATTTATCCCGCTCTCTGAGTTCCTCTGATACGGCTTCGTTCAAGGAGCTTTGTCAGTCCCTCTCCATGAAGGGAGAGGGCCATCGACATTTTCTCGGCCCAAGAAGAAGGAGTCAGGGTAAGTCCCACCGTCAGCGTTCGTGGGAGCGGGAGAGGTCCCCTTCCCCGGACAGCGGACCGTCGACTTCGGTCGAGGTTGCGGCTGAGGCCGCTGGCTTCACAGTGCCCCCATCAGGCCAGCCTGCCGAGACTCCCGTCGACGAAGTTGAGATTTTTCTTGATCCGTTAGACGGGCTGTCGACTGGAGAAGCCGACAACCCTCCTTCACCAGTTCCCCCGGTGGATACCGAGGATCTGCCTGTGCCTTCCGGGCCGCAGTCCCCGATTAAAGTGCCCGAGCCGAGGAAAGAGCGGGTGTCCCCGCTTCCCATACCCACCCTCTGTCCCCCGAGGGTCTCGGTCTCGGCCTCTTCAGTCTAGCCGAGCATCGGCGGTCTCGGTCTCGATACCAAAGTAAGCTGGGCGACCGCTCCTCCTCGCCCTCTTCCTCGATGAGGGGAGGCTTCGGCGTAAATTACGCCGGCGCTACGAGGAGCTTAGGTGGCAGCAGTTGCTGTTGTCCGGGCCTAAGCCGACCCCGGTCCAGACCCCAGCCATCAAGTGGCTGTCGCCTGAACGACTGAAGCAACCACTCGCCCAGTCAAGTTGCCCGCTCCAGGGCCGGTTGCTCGGCCAAAACCAGCTGCTCCACCGATTGTGGTGGAACCTCCACCTCCACAACTGAAGTCTGGGGCACCGACCAAGGATTCTCAGTCGGGTCACGGCCTGCCCCACAGGTTGTCGGTCACCCTCACTCCCGACCGTCCTCTGCAGGTGGAGGGTGGCTCAGGGCCGAGGCAGCTCTTCGCAGACTCTTCGGAATCAGACGATGACTCCTCCCTGTTCTCCAGGCAGGTCGACCTGGAGTCCTCCGGGGGCCAGTCATTGCACAATAGCCCATCATCCTTCTTGGGTCTGCTTCGACTCATCTTGGAGTCCACCGGGATGCAGCTCGAGCCCGTGTCCAAATGGGCCAAGTATCCCCTGACGGAGATACTGGACCGAGGGGATTCCTCCACGGAGGCCTATCCGGTGGCTGAGGCCATTCTCGGCCCAGCCTTGGAGCTTTGGCAGCGGCCTGCTTCCATCTTGGCCAGGAAGTATGCAGTCTCTACCAGCTCTTTGCCTGGTTTCTTGGAGCACCCCTCTGCCGAGGGGTTACTCACCGACAGCGTTTTCAGGTGTTCCAGTAACGCCGGGATGTGGATAAGCCCCCCGACAAAGAGTCCAAAAAGCTGGACTTTGCCGGGCACAAGGTGCACGCCAAGGCCTCCCTCGGCCTCCGACAGGCCAGCTCGGCCGTGCTGATGGCACACTTCTCCCACACCCTCTTGGGCTCCCTGGATGAGGTTGTCCTCATCTCCCGACTGACCTGCAGACCACGGTCCGCCAGGTGCGGGACCAGGGTAGGGCGGTGGCGAAGCAGCAGCTTCAGACTGCTCTGGACATAGGTGATTCCTGTGCCAGGTCAGTAGCAGCTGCGGTGGCCATGCACCGCAGGGCGTGGCTGAGGATATCCACCTTCACGGCGGATACCCAGCACAAGTTGGCGGATGTCCCCTTCTTGGGGACTGACCTCTTCCGCCCTGGAGTGGAGGGACACCTCCAGCGGATCGAAAAGTCCAGTGCCACCCTGGACTCGGTCACCTCCGCCCAGAGGGACAAAGGCCGCCATCAGCAACAGCAGAAGTCCTTTCGCCTTCGGCCCTGATCTCGACCGCCCAGCAGCACCAGCAACAGGGCCAGCAGGCTCGCTTGCGTCCCAAACCCAAGCCAGCAGCTTCCTCCAACGGAAGCAAGGAGGTAAAGGCCCCTCGGCCGGTTCCTCCTCTAAGCCTGCCCAGTGACGGGTTGAGGGGTGCTGCCCCCAGCCTCGTCACTCCCCCCTGGGTTCCCCCCATGGGGGGACGGCTCCGCCACTTCCTTTCCGCCTGGTCTGCTATCACCACGGACCGCTGGGTGTTGGATGTGGTAGGAAAAGGCCTGCCTCTGGAGTTCGAGCAGGCTCCACCCTTTCGAGCCGTCGCCCCTCGGGGGGCCACGGGGTCCGCAGCCTCGCTGTCAGCCTGCTGAGCCGATATTGCCCTGCTCCTCGAAAAGAGGTGATCAGAAGGTGGCAGATCCTCCTCCAGACCCGGGGTTTGTGTCCAGGTACTTCCTGGTCCCAAAACGGACGGGGGGGCTGGCGCCCCATTCTCGACCTGAACAGGTTCCTAAGGTCTCAGACCTTCAGGATGGTCACTCTGGCTCAGATAATCCCATCCTTGGAGCGAGGCATGTGGTTCTGTTTCCTGGACCTCAGGACGCGCGTTCTTTCACGTCCCAATCCGTCCGCTCTCATCAGAAATTCCTCCACTTCAGAGCGGAGGATCCCTTTATAAGTTCCAGGCCATGCCCTTCGCCTCTCCCTAGCTCCCAGGGTCTTCACCAAATGCATGGCAGTGGTGACAGCGTTCCTGTGGCTACCGGGGTCCGTGTACCCCTACCTGGACGACTGGCTGATTGCAGCCCCCTCCAGAGCGGAGGCGGAGCGGTCCAGAGATCTGGCCCTCCAGGTTTGCTCTCAGATTGGCCTCCTCATCAACGAGGCCAAGTCGGAACTCATGCCAAAGCAGGTGATACTATTCATTGGGGCAGAGCTCGACTCTGTACAAGCCAGAGCACGGCTCCCGGCGGACAGGGCCGAGGTTCTTTCCTCCTTTGCCCAGTCATTTCTGGTTGGGCAATCGCGCCCTGCCCGGGACTTCCTGCGCCTCCTGGACCTCATGGCGGCCTGCACCAGCGTGGTCCGTTGGGCCCGTTGGTACATGCGTCCCCTTCAATGGGGACTGGCCAGCCAGTGGTCACAACGCTGCGATCCGTTGGACCAGCCCGTGACAGTGACCCGGGAGATGTGGAGCGCTCTCCAATGGTGGATCATTCCGGCACATCTGCAGGAGGGCATCCCGTTCGTCCGCCTCGAGCCGACGGTCTCTCTATCGACCGATGCATCTCTGATGGGTTGGGGTGCCCATCTGGGGGAGCACCGAGCGCACAGCCTCTGGTCCCCTCGGGAGTCCCGATGCCATATCAACCTGCTGGAGCTCAGAGCAGTCCGTCTAGCTCTCACCGCCTTCGCTCCATTTCTACGGGGTCAAGTGGTTCAGGTCCAGACGGACAATACCACGACCATGTACTATCTGAACCGCCAGGGCGGGACGCGCTCCATGCTGTTATGCAAGGAAGGTCTCCACATATGGTCCCTTGTGCGCAGCCTGGAGGCGGATCTCCTAGCCATTCACGTGGCAGGAGCCTCCAACACCCTGGCTGATGCCCTAAGCTGGATAGGGGCTGCGTTTCACGAGTGGTCTCTCCTGTCTGAGGTAGTACAAGATCTGTTCTCCCACTGGGGCATGCCTCAGGTGGACCTGTTTGCCTCCAGGGAGAATGCGAAGCTGAGTCTGTTTCATGCCCGCCCTCAGCAGGGCTCGCTGCAGCGGGATGCCTTCTCGAGGCCATGGACCCCGGGCCTCTTCTACACCTTTCCCCCATTTCCATTGATCCACAAGGTGCTTCTCAAGGCAAGGAGGAACAAGGCACAGGTGATTCTGGTAGCCCCAGACTGGCCCCACCAGTTCTGGTATCCAGATCTCCTCAGTCTCAGCTCCAGGCTCCCGAGGCAGCTTCCAGCCCGCCCGGACCTGATCTCAGACAATCAGGGGAAGGTATTCCATCCGGACCTTCAATCCCTGCACCTGACAGCCTGGTTCCTGAGCAGCTAGAGTTCCAGGCCTTGGGTCTTTCAATGAGGTCCTCAGTGTTGTTGAGGCGTCCCGTGGGAGTCGACCAGAAAATGCTATGCCTTCAAATGGATGAGATTCTCCATTTGGTGTCAGGGGAAAGGCCTGGAGCCTTCCTCCTCTGCCTTAGCAAGTATTCTGGACTACCTGCGATTCCTTTCGGCAAGGGCTTTCGGCGACCCATGGGTTAGGCACTCTGGCAGCCATCTCTGCTTACCGGGCGCGGGCCAGGAAGCAGTCGGTGGCGCAGGAGAAGGTGGTCAGGTGCTTTTTCAAAGGCCTTGATCACATATCCCCTCCGGTGTGAGAACCTCCACCTCCGTGGGATCTACTGCTGGTATTGGCTAAGCTCATGGGCAAGCCATTCGAACCGATGCACAGGTGTGACATCTCTCACCTGTCGTGGAAGACTGCCTTCTTGGTGGCTATCAGGTCAGCCAGAAGGATGGGAGAGTTCCAGGCGCTCTCCATTGAGTCTCCTTATCTGGTCTTCCACAGGGACAAGGTTGTCCTGCGCCCCCAACCGAAATTCCTTCCAAAGGTGATGTCGGAGTTTCACCTTAACCAGGTGTTGACTCTGCCGGTGTTCTACCCCAGTCACACCTCGGAGGCCGAATATAGGCTTCATACTTTGACCTAGAAGAGCTGCCTTCTATATAAGAAGCGGATGGCTGAAGTTCGGGAGAGGTTCGGCAGCTGTTTGTCACTCACGCTGAAGCCGCACCTGGCAGACCTGCAGCCAAGCGGGACAGTAGGCAGGTGGGTCACCTCCTGCATCGATCTCTGCTATAGGTTGGCAGGCATGGAGCCTCCCGGGGATAAGAGCTCATTTTACCCGCCATACTACCTGCATCAGTGGCTGCTTCCAGGGACGTCCCTGTCCAGGAAATCTGCAGGGCTTCTACCTGGAAGTCAGCACACCTTCATTACCACATCGACCTTGAGTCACGCCGGGATGCTGGTTTTGGGGCCTTGGTTCTCCAGTCATTATTCCCTAAGTAGGGGTGTCGCTTTGCCTCCCTCCTCCCGGAGAACTGCTAGGAGTCTGCCAGACAGTGTGGATGAACAACATATCCATGTCCCTAGAAATACAGGTTACTTCACCTGTAACAGGAGTTCTAGGAATGGTATATGTTGTTCATCCACACGACCCACCCGACTTTCCCGGCTTCGACACACAACCTGGCTTCCAGTGGCTAGATCTGGCGTCATGGGGTGGAGCCGAGAGTTTTACCACCTGGGTGGGTGGGAGGAGCCAGCTTGAAGACCTTCAGGCAAGATTTAAAGCAGCAAAGAACCTGCCAGACAGTGTGGATGAACAACATATATCATTCCTAGAACTCATTTTACAGGTGAATAATCTGTATATTAAGCATGGAGTCAGTGCGGTTAGCCATACACTGAGGTACTTGAAGTTGGGTACCATTCGAGAGGATTGGAATACCGGCATATGATGGAGCTTTTAGTCTCTGCTCTAGAGTCAAAAGTGATGGAAACCATCCTTTTAGTAATCAGTGGGATGAATTGTGTTTTGTTTCTTTGCAGGTTGCCCTGTTGGAGGAGTGGCGTGGTGTCATGACGAGGAACTTCCAAGGTGAGTGGAATCCCGGGCTGCGTCTTCGTCCATGCCAGTGGCTTCATCGACGGAAACAAAACCAAGGATGGGGCGTTGGAGATGGCTCGCCGGACACTGCAGGCTGCGCCACCGTCCATCTCCAATGGAAACTAAAGCACAGATCTGATGTTTACTTCGAGAAAGCTGGATTTGTTTCTTTTTTATGTAATAAATAGAAAAACAAGACTTTTCTTAGTTTTATCGTCTTAGCTTTAGTAGTTTAAGTGTGATCCTCTTCCTCTACTAAAAGAGAATCTCAAGCCTTATCTGGTTAAGAAAGATTATGATAAGGTTGTGAAGGGGCTACATAGTGGCACATGTTACAATCCTGTAGGAGCAGTCTGGGTTCACATCACCAACCATACCCCACCCTCAGGGTGTATTTATTGAATTTTGTTGACAAGGTAAGCCCACTGAGCCTAGAAGTCCCTTTTTCAGGGGGTGACAATACAGATGGTAACCAACTGAAATTGAACCAGATTAAGCTGTTGGTGGTATTTCTAGTGAATGGGGGAACTTTGGCCAGGACATGGGGAAAATTTCCCTACTCTTTTTGAGAAATGCCAAGGGATCTTTAATGTCCACCTGAACTACCACCAATCCAGGCAAATGGGATCTCAGATTAACGTCTCATCTGAAAGACTGCACCTCAGGAGAGTGCAGCACCCCCCTTCATGCTGCACTACAGTGTAAGTATTAGGAAGGTAAAGCAAGTGCCTGGTGTGGGGAAAGAACCCGCAGCCTTCTGATCTCCCAGCCTCAGAGGCAAGTGTGGTACCTGCTGAGCCACTGACACTGACGTAGTCTGTGGAATATTGCAGAGAACAGTGCTTTCAGTCCACAGAGAATGTAAGAGCTTCTGCAGTATTAGAGCAGATCACCTTGAGTGTTCAGGGCAGCCTTGACATCTTGGTGGACCATGCCACATCTGCACCCCCCCAGCAGGCATAGCATCAGAGTCGAAAGAGGGTGGGACATACAGGAGACAAACATTTTCCTTATTGGTGAATGATGCTACCAGACCTCACCACCACCACTGGTAGGTCAAAGCAAAGGGCTTTTGACAGTCACAGCAAATGAGCCAGAGGACAGTCAAGGTAAAGGATAAAAAGGGAATGAAAAAGTAGAGACAAAAATGTAGGTCCACAGACATCTGAGGCTTGGAAGCCTCCAAGGCAAGGGGACATTTATGGGTGCCATTTCCTTGGAGATGTTGGCAAACACAGGCCAAGTGGAAGTCAACTGCTCCTACTCCGATGCCAGCCCAGTGGTGAAGAGGGCCGAGATGTCTAGTGTACCTTAACCATTCCCCACACTGGTGACCAGTGTTCAGGAACGAGCTCGGTGCTGGGAAGGAGGATTGAGTGTCTGAGGGACTGTTTTCCTCGCCCAGGAGGGAGAGATGCCCGTCTTGCTCCTTGGTTGGCACATGGTGAAGGCCAGATGGCAGGGGCCAGAGTATGAGCAATGGTAGGGAGGGCTGCGGTTCTGCAGTGTGTGTGCGCCCACGGCACACACTTTAGTGCCGCTTGCTGCTGCAAGGGAGAAAACGGAAAATAGGAAGGCGCCAGCCTGATGAAGCTCTGCCTGCCTGCCTCCATTCCCGTATCACCACTCGACCATCGCCCCCAGTTCTGGATGAGGGTCACCAGGTGGAAGGAGGACAGCCCTTCCCTTCCTGGCCCCACAAGGGACACTCTGTGGGGGAATACAAGTGGATAGCTGAGTTGGAAGGGTGAATGCTAGATGGGGGAGGCAGAGATAGGGGTTGAATGAGCCTGCCTGCCTGTGCTGCCCCGTGGGGAAAAAGGAAGGAAAGAAAGATCCTTCTCAGATAATCAGACCAGCTGACTGACATGCTGGCAGCAGCAGGCTTTGAAAACCTAGATCAGGAACCTAAAACTGCAGCTTAAAAGCTGCCATGTGAGTAGTCTATTAAAATATGTGAAGAGCAGCAGAAGATCTTACTTCCCAGCGCAGGAAGGCGCAACAATCCCAGGGGGACTGAACAGGTGCCTACGTAGGAAATAACATGTACACGGTGCTCCCTGCCACTAGGTAATCTGGAGATGCTAGATACTGTCTCTAACCTTCCTAGGGACAGGAGACTCCACTTCAGGGTGGTACCATGTAATCTGAGGCAGCCAAAAGTGGCTGCAGAGGAGGGATGACAGCAGGATCAAAGAAAGGAACCCTTAAAAACTGGAGAAAGGGCTGGTCTGGTGGCACTGAGGGTTGAGGCACTGGACACCTTACCTTGCGCCAGCAGTCCAGGTTCGGGAATGACCTTGGGTCATTGGAGAACCGGCACGGTGGGGGAGGTTGCCACCCGTCCCCCATGGTTACACTTCCACTGGGTGGAGGTCCAGTGGGTAGCGTAGGCGGGAGGGGTCGGCAGTGAATCGGGAGGGCGCCACATGGCGTGTGTGCCCAGGGAACAGAGAAAATTGGAAAGATAATAAAAATCTATGTAGAAAGAAAAAAACTGGAGAAAGGAGACTGAAGGTCAGAACAAGACACCCTCTCCCACCACCCAGCAGTGCGAGCTACATATTTTGGACAAAGCCATGGAACAGGTGGTCCTCTGCAGATGGATGTAGACAGCAAGTCACACTGTTGCCTTTAGAAGAAAATAGTAGCAGAGAAGAGGTAGGGTGGTCAGTGGCAGGTATGAAATTGGGACCAGTATCCCTAAACCATTCCCTGACTGTCCTTGTCCAGTTCAGAAATTGTTGCTGTAGCAACTCGGGGGAGGCTAGCTGACCCAGAACTAGCTTGGGAGATATCCTTCTTGTGGGGTGGGATGGCTCCAAATCTATGCCAGACTACAGATTTTACAAGGAGGATGACTAAAGGACATCAGGAGCAGCTGGCCCTCAACACCTCACAGCACAAAACTCCCAAGGGAGGAGGTGCAGAAGGGGTATGGTGAGCCACAAATCCTTGATAGGACGAGGGGAGGAAGAGTGAGTAGGGTTCATCCCTGAGCTAACAGCATTGTGTGTATGGACACAGCAAATCAGTTTCAGGGGGCAAGGAACCTCAGCTCATGCCCGGTGTCTAAAGAGAAATGTCCTAATGGTACTGTGACTGGTAACAGCTGCATAACTGAAGGCTAACTGTTGGGAGAAAAATCCAGATGCTTGTGATGGTACTGAGCATGACCCTGAAGCTAGAGTTGACACAAAAAGTGTCTCTGCACAGCATAGTAATAAAGACTGAAAAGCCAGTGATGGCCTTGCAGGTGTTCACATCCCAGCTAGTCATACTACTTGCAGCCACAGGGATGACTTAGACCATGGCACTGGGTTGATAACCACCCAGAACAGGTTGAGATCCTTATTACAGAAATGGCGCAGAGCTGACATGGTGACTCTGGATGCAGAGTCACAGACAACAACTACCCCGAGGGGAGTTGAGGTCTGAAAGGAGAGCGCCAAGTCTATTGATCCCACCTGGGTTGGGGAGGAGTAAGAAGACAGTGTAGCCTCCAAATCACTGGCCAAAGACTGGGACCGAAGGGGCTTTATGTAATCCTGCGCACTTAACTGGTCAAGACTGGGATAGACGGGACTTTATGAAACAATCATGCATACTTTAACTGAAGCCAGCTCTGTCCACCTGCATAAGAGACTGAAGATATCCAGTGATGGCTAACCATATCTCCCTGACTCAAAGTGACCAATTCCTTTCCCTATTCCAAAATCTGTCGAGAAAACCCTACCTTTTCCTTATTCTAAAACTTTGGAGAAAACTGTACCCTTTCCTTATGTTAAAACCTGTGGGGAAAACCCAACCCTTTCCCTATTCTAAAACCTCTGAGAAAACCCTACCATGTCCCTACTCTAAAACCTGTAGAGAAAACCCTACCCCTTTCCTATTCGAAACCTGTGAAGAAAAACCCTACACTAAAACCTGTGGAGAAAAACCCTACCCTTCCCTACTCGAAACCTGTGGAGAAAAACCTACCTTATCCCTACTCTATAACCTGTAGAGAAAAACCCTACCCATTCCCTATTCTTAAACTGTGGAGAAAACCTTACTGTTTCCCTATTCTAAAACCTGTGGAGAAAAACCTTATCCTTTCTCGATTCTAAGACCTGTGGAGAAAAACCCTACCCTTTTCCTTTTCTAAAACCTGTGGAGAAAAAGCCCTACCCTTTCCCTACTCTAAAACCTATGGAGAAAAACCTTATCCTTTCCCTATTCCAAAACCAGTGGAGAAAATCCCTACCCTTTCCCTATTCTAAAACCTGTGGAGAGCAACGCTACCCTTTCCCTATTCGAAAACCTGTGGAGAAAAACCTTACCCTTTCCCTACTTTATAACCCGTACAGAAAAACTTACCGATTCCCTATTCTAAAACCTGTGGAGAAAACCTTACCATTTCCCTATTCTAAAACCTGTGGAGAAAAACCTTTCCCTTTCCTTAGATTCTAAAACCTCTGGAGAAAACCTCTACCTTTCCTATTCTAAAATGTGTGGAGAAAACCTCATCCTTTCTCGATTCTAAGACCTGTGGAGAAAACCCTACCCTTTCCTACTCTAAAACCTGTGGAGAAAAAACATACCTTTCCCTATTCTAAAACCTCTAGAGAAATCCTTACCGTTTCCCTATTCTAAAACCTGTGGAGAAAAACCCTACCTTTTCCCTATTCTAAAGCCTGTGGAGAAAAACCCTACCTTTCCATATTCTAAACCTGTGGAGAAAACCTTACCATTTCCCTATTCTAAAATCTGTGGAGAAAAACCTTTTCCTTTCCCTCTTCTAAAACCTGTGGAGAAAAACCCTACCCTTTTCCTATTCTAAAGCCTGTGGGAAAAAACCATACCATTTCCCTATTCTAAGACCTGTGGAGAAAAACTGTACCCTTTCCCTATTCTAAAACCTGTGGAGAAAAACCTTTTCCTTTCCCTCTTCTAAAACCTGAGGAGAAAAACCCTACCCTTTTCCTATTCTAAAGCCTGTAGAGAAAAACCCTATCCTTTCCCTACTCTAAAATCTGTGGAGAAAACCTTACAGTTTCCCTATTCTAAAACCTGTGGAGAAAAACCTTATCCTTTCTCGATTCTAAGACCTGTGGAGAAAAACCCTACCCTTTCCCTACTCTAAAACCTGTGGAGAAAAACTCTACCTTTTCCCTATTCCAAAACCTGTGGAGAAAAACCCTACCTTTTCCCTATTCTAAGACCTGTGGAGAAAAACTCTACCCTTTTCCTATTCGAAAACTTGTGGACAAAAACCCAAGTCTTTCCGTACTCTAAAACCTGTGGAGAAAAACACTACCATTCCCTACTCTAAAACCTGTGGAGAAATCCCCTATCCTTTACCTATTCTAACACCTGTGGAGAAAAACCCAACTCTTTCCATAATCTAAAACCTGTGGAGAAAAACCTTCCCTTTTCCCTACTCTAAAGCCTGTGGAGAAAAACTATATCCTTTCCCTACTCTAAAACCTGTGCAGAAAAACCTTTTATTTCCCTACTCTAAAACCTGTGGAGAAAAACCATACCCTTTCCCTATTCTAAGAACTATGGAGAAAAACTGTACCCTTTCCCTATTCTATAACCTGTGGAGAGAAACCCTACCCTTTCCCTATTCGAAAACCTGTGGAGAAAAACCCTACCTTATCCCTACTCTAAAACCTGTGGAGAAATCCTCTACCCTTTCCCTATTCTATAACTTGTAGAGAAAAACCCTACCCTTTCCCTATTCTAAAACCTGTGGAGAAAACCTTACCGTATACCTTACTCTAAATCCTGTGGAGTAAAACCCTACCCTTTTCCTATTCTAATACCTGTAGAGAAAAACCCTATCCTTTCCCTACTCTAAAACCTGTAGAGTAAAACCATATCCTTTCTCCTACTCTAAAGTCTGTGGAGAAAAAAACATACCCTTTCCCTATTCAAAGACCTGTAGAGAAAAACTGTACCCTTTCCCTATTCTAAAATCTGTGGAGAAAAACCCTACCCTTTCCCTATTCGAAAGCCTCTGGAGAAAAACCTTATCCATTACCTACTCTAAAATCTGTGGAGAAAAATCCTACCCTTTCCCTATTCTAAGATCTGTGGAGAAAAACCCTACCTTTTCCCTATTCTAAAGCCTGTGGAGAAAAACCCTACCTTTCCAAATTCTAAAACCTGTGGAGAAAAAGCCCTACCCCTTCCCTATTCTAAAACCTGTGGACAAAAACCCAAGTCTTTCCATACTCTAAAACCAGTGGAGAAAAACTGTACCCTTTCCCTATTCTGAAACCTGTGGAGAAAAACCCTACCCTTTCCCTATTCGAAAATCTGTGGAGAAAAAAACAAGTCTTTCCATACTCTAAAACCTGTGGAGAAAAACCCTATCCTTTCCCAACTCTACAACCTGTGGAGAAAAACCATACCATTTCCCTATTCTAAAACCTCTGGAGAAAAACCCTACCGTTTCCCTATTCTAAATCGTGTGGAGAAACACCCTATCCTTTCCCTACTCTAAAACCTGTGCAGAAAAACCTTATCCTATTCCTACTGTAAAACCTGTGGAGAAAAACCTTATCCTTACCCTATTTTAAAACATGTTGAGAAAAACCCTACCCTTTCCCTATTCGAAAACCTGTGGAGAAAAACCCTACTGTGAAACCTGTGGAGAAAACCTACCCTTTTCCTATTGTGAAACCTGTGGAGAAAACCCTACCCTTCCTTTCCTTTTCTAAACCTCAGAGAAAAGTACCACCTTTCCTACCTTGTAAACCTATGGAGAAAAACCTTATCCTTTCCTATTCTGAAACCAGTGGAGAAAAACCCTACCCTTTCCCTATTCGAAAACCTGTGGACAAAAACCCAAGTCTTTCCATGCTTTGAAACCTGTGGAGAAAAACTGTACCCTTTCCCTATACTAAAACCTGTGGACAAAAAACCCTACATTTTCCCTATTCGAAAATGTGTGGAGAAAAACCCAAGTCTTTCCATACTCTCAAACCTGTGGAGAAAAACCTTACCTTTTCCATACTCTAAAACCTGTGGAGAAAAACCCTATCCTTTCCCCACTCTAAAAGCTGTATAGAAAAACCATACCCTTTCCCTATTCTAACACCTGTGGAGAAAAACTGTAACCTTTCCCTATTCTAAAACCTGTGGAGAGAAACCCTACCCTTTCCCTATTCAAAAACCTTACCTTATACCTACTCTAAAACCTGTGGAGAAAACCTTATCCTTTCCGTACTGTAATACCTGTGGAGAAAAACCCTTTCCCTATTCTATAACCTGTAGAGGAAAAACCCTACCCATTCCCTATTCTAAAACCTGTGGAGAAAAACCCTACACTTTTCCTATTCTAAAGCCTGTAGAGAAAAACCCTACCCTTTCCTTACTCTAAAACCTGTGGAGAAAAACCCTACCTTTTCCCTATTCTAAAACCTGTGGAGGAAAAACCCTACCTTTTCCCTATTCTAAAGCCTGTGGAGAAAAACCCTACCTTTCCATATTCTAAAACCTGTAGAGAAAAACCTTACCTTATCCCTTCTCTAAAACCTGTGGAGAAAAACCTTATCCTTTCTCGATTCTAAGACCTGTGGAGAAAAACCCTACCCTTTTCCTTTTCTAAAACCTGTGGAGAAAAAGCCCTACCCTTTCCCTACTCTAAAACCTATGGAGAAAAACCTTATCCTTTCCTATTCCAAAACCAGTGGAGAAAAATCCTACCCTTTCCCTATTCTAAAACCATGTGAGAGCAATCGCTACCCTTTCCCTATTCGAAAACCTGTGGAGAAAAACCTTACCCTTTCCCTACTTTATAACCCGTACAGAAAAACTTACCGATTCCCTATTCTAAAACCTGTGGAGAAAACTTACCATTTCCTATTCTAAAACCTGTGGAGAAAAACCTTTCCTTCTTCGTGATTCTAAAACCTCTGGAGAAAACCCCTACTGCTTCCCTATTCCACAAAATGTGTGGAGAAAACCCTTATCCTTTCCCTACTATAACCCGTACAGAAAAACTTACCGATTCCCTATTCTAAAACCTGTGGAGAAAACCTTACCATTTCCCTATTCTAAAACCTGTGGAGAAAAACCTTTTCCTTTCCGTATTCTAAAACCTCTGGAGAAAAACCCTACCGTTTCCCTATTCTAAAATATGTGGAGAAAAACCTTATCCTTTCTCGATTCTAAGACCTGTGGAGAAAAACCCTACCCTTTCCCTACTCTAAAACCTGTGGAGAAAAAACATACCCTTTCCCTATTCTAAAACCTCTAGAGAAATCCTTACCGTTTCCCTATTCTAAAACCTGTGGAGAAAACCCCACCTTTTCCCTATTCTAAAGCCTGTGGAGAAAAACCCTACCTTTCCATATTCTAAACCTGTGGAGAAAACCTTACCATTTCCCTATTCTAAAATCTGTGGAGAAAAACCTTTTCCTTTCCCTCTTCTAAAACCTGTGGAGAAAAACCCTACCCTTTTCCTATTCTAAAGCCTGTGGGAAAAAACCATACCATTTCCTCATTCTAAGACCTGTGGAGAAAAACTGTACCTTTCCCTATTCTAAAACCTGTGGAGAAAAACCTTTCCTTTCCTTCTAAAACCTGAGGAGAAAACTTACCCTCTTTCCTATTCTAAAACCTGTAGAGAAAAACCCTATCCTTTCCTACTTAAAATCTGTGGAGAAAACCTTACAGTTTCCCTATTCTAAAACCTGTGGAGAAAAACCTTATCCTTTCTCGATTCTAAGACCTGTGGAGAAAAACCCTACCCTTTCCCTACTCTAAAACCTGTGGAGAAAAACCCTACCTTTTCCCTATTCTAAAACCTGTGGGAGAAAACCTACCTTTCCCTATTCTAAGACCTGTGGAAAACCTACCTTTTCCCTATTCCTGGAAACTTCTCAGGACAAAAACCCAAGTCTTTCCGCATTTCCAAAACCTGTGGAGAAAAACACTACCATTCCCTACTCTAAAACCTGTGGAGAAATCTCTATCCTTTTACCTATTCTAACACCTGTGGGAGAAACCCAACTCTTTCCATAATCTAAACCTGTGGAGAAAACCTTCCTTTTCCCTACTCTAAAGCCTGTGGAGAAAAAACTATATCCTTTCCTACTCTAAAACCTGAGAAAAACCTTTATTTCCTACTCTAAAACCTGTGGAGAAAACCATACCCTTTCCCTATTCTAAGAACTATGGAGAAAACTGTACTCTTTCCTATTCTGTAACCTGTGGAGAGAAACCCTACCCTTTCCTATTCGAAAACCTGTGGAGAAAAACCTTTACCTTATCCCTACTCTAAAACCTGTGGAGAAATCCTCTCACTCTTTTCCCTATTCTATAACTTGTAGAAAAAACCCTACCCTTTCCTATTCTAAAACCTGTGAGAAAACCTTACCGTTTACCTTACTCTAAATCCTGTGGAGTAAAACCCTATCCCTTCCTATTCTAATAACCTGTAGAGAGAAAACTATCTTCCTCACTCTAAAACCTGTAGAGTAAACTATATCCTTTCTCTACTCTAAAGTCTGTGGAGAAAAACATACCCTTTCCTATTCAAAGACCTGTAGAGAAAAACTGTACCCTTTCCCTATTCTAAAAAATCTGTGAGAAAACCTTACCTTTCCTATTCGAAGCCTCTGGAGAAAAACCTTATCCATTACCTACTCTAAATATGTGGAAATCCACCTTTCCCTATTCTAAGATCTGTGGAGAAAACCTCACCTTTTCCCTATTCTAAAGCCTGTGGAGAAAAACCCTACTTTTCCAAATACTAAACCTGTGAGAAAAGTCCACCCTTCCCTATTCTAAAACTGTGACAAAACCCAAGTCTTTCCATACTCTAAAACCAGTGGAGAAAAAACTGTACCTTTCCCTATTCTGAAACCTGTGGAGAAAAACCCTACCCTTTCCCTATTCGAAAATCTGTGGAGAAAAAAACAAGTCTTTCCATACTCTAAAACCTGTGGAGAAAAACCCTATCCTTTCCCAACTCTACAACCTGTGGAGAAAAACCATACCATTTCCCTATTCTAAAACCTCTGGAGAAAAACCCTACCGTTTCCCTATTCTAAATCGTGTGGAGAAACACCCTATCCTTTCCCTACTCTAAAACCTGTGCAGAAAAACCTTATCCTATTCCTACTGTAAAACCTGTGGAGAAAAACCTTATCCTTACCCTATTTTAAAACATGTTGAGAAAAACCCTACCCTTTCCCTATTCGAAAACCTGTGGAGAAAAACCCTACTGTGAAACCTGTGGAGAAAAACCTTACCCTTTTCCTATTGTGAAACCTGTGGAGAAAAACCCTACCCTTTTCCTTTTCTAAAACCTGTGGAGAAAAAGGCCTACCCTTTCCCTACTCTAAAACCTATGGAGAAAACTCATCTTCCCTATTCTGAAACCAGTGGAGAAAAACCCTACCTTTCCTATTCGAAAACCTGTGGACAAAACCCAAGTCTTTCCATGCTTTGAAACCTGTGGGAAAAACTGTATTCTTTCCCTATACTAAAACCTGTGGACAAAAACCCTCATTTTCCCTATTCAAAATGTGTGGAGAAAACCCAAGTCTTTCCATATCCTCAAACCTGTGGAGAAAAACTCACTCTTTCCTACTCTAAAACCTGTGGAGAAAACCCTATCCTTTCCCCACTCTAAAAGCTGTATAGAAAAACCATACCCTTTCCCTATTCTAACACCTGTGGAGAAAAACTGTAACCTTTCCCTATTCTAAAACCTGTGGAGAGAAACCCTACCTTTCCTATTCAAAAACCTTACCTTATACCTACTCTAAAACCTGTGGAGAAAAACCTTATCCTTTCCGTACTGTAATACCTGTGGAGAAAAACCTTACCCTTTCCCTATTCTATAACCTGTAGAGGAAAAACCCTACCCATTCCCTATTCTAAAACCTGTGGAGAAAAACCCTACACTTTTCCTATTCTAAAGCCTGTAGAGAAAAACCCTACCCTTTCCTTACTCTAAAACCTGTGGAGAAAAACCCTACCTTTTCCCTATTCTAAAACCTGTGGAGGAAAACCCCACCTTTTCCCTATTCTAAAGCCTGTGGAGAAAAACCCTACCTTTCCATATTCTAAAACCTGTAGAGAAAAACCTTACCTTATCCCTTCTCTAAAACCTGTGGAGAAAAACCTTATCCTTTCCCTATTGTAATACCTGTGGAGGAAAACCTTACCCTTTCCCTATTCTAAACCTGTGGAGAAAAGCTGTACCCTTTCCGTGTTCGAGAACCTGTGGACAAAAACCCAAATCTTTCCATGCTGTAAAACCTGTGGAGAAAAACACTACCCTTTCCCTACTCTAAAACCTGTGGAGAAAACTGTACCCTTTCCCTATTCTATAACGTGTGGAGAAAACCTTGCTGTTTCCCTATTCTAAAACCTGTGGAGAAAAACCTTTTCCTTTCCCTATTCTAAGACCTGTGGAGAAAAACTGTACCCTTTCCCTATTCTAAAACCTGTGGAGAAGAACCCTACCCTTTCCGTATTCGAAAACCTGTGGACAAAAACCCAAGTCTTTCCATACTCTAAAACCTGTGAAGAAAAACTGTAGCCGTTACATATTCGAAAATTTGCCGAGAAAAACCCAAGTCTTTCCATACTCTAAAACCTGTGAAGAAAAACCTTACCTTCTCCCTACTCTAAAACCTGTGGAGAAATCCCCTACCCTTTCCGTATTTTAAAACCTGTGGAAAAAAAACCCAACTCCTTCCCTACTCTAAAACCTGTGGTGAAAAACCATATCCTCTCTCTAATCTAAAACCTGTGGAGAAAAACCCTACCCTTTCCCTACTCTAAAACCGCAAGAAAAACCCCACCCTTTCCGACTCTAGACCTGTGGAGAAGAACCCTACTCTAAAACCTGTGGAGAAAAACCCTACTCTAAAACCTGTGGAGAAAAACCATACCCTTTAGCTATTCTAAGACCTGTGGAGAAAAACCCTACGCTTTCACTATTCCAACACCTGTGGAAAAAAACCCTACCCTTTTCTAAAACCTGTGGAGAAAAAGCCCTACCCTTTCCCTATTCTAAAACCTGTGGAGAAAACCCCTGCCATTTCCCTACTCTAAAACCTGTAGAGAAAAACCTTATCCTTTCCCTATTCTAAACCCTGTGGAGAAAAACCTTATCCTTTCCCTATTCTAAAACCTGTGGAGAAAACCCCTAACCTTTCCCTACTCTAAAACCTGTGGAGAAAACCCCTAACCTTTCCCTACTCTAAAACCTGTGGAGAGAAACACTACCCTTTCCCTATTCTAAAACCTGGAGAAACTCACCATTCCTATTCTAAAAAAAAACGTGGAGAAAACCTTGGTCCTTCTCGAGTTCTAAGACCTGTGGAGAAAAAACCTATCCTTCCATACTCTAAAATCTGGGGAGAAAACCCCATCTTTTCTCTACTCTAAAACCTGTGGAGAAAAACCCATCTTCCAGATTATAAATCCTGTGATAGAAAACTAACCTTTCCCTATTCTAAAACCTGTGGAGAAAAACCCTACCTTTTCCTACTCTAAAACCTGTGGAGAAAAACCCTATCATTTCCCTATTCTAAAACCTGTGGAGAAAACCTTACCGTTTCCCTATTCTGAAACCTGTGGAGAAAACCTTACCATTTCCCAATTCTGCAACCTGTGGAGAAAAACACTATCCTTTCCCTACTCTAAAACCTGTGGAGAAAAACCCTACCTTTTCCCTATTCTAAAACCTGTGGAGAAAACCTTACCGTTTCCCTGTTCTAAAACCTGTGGAGAAAAACCTTATCCTTTCTCGATTCTAAGACCTGTGGAGAAAACCAGAGAGACTAAGGGACCTCAATGTGTACTGCGCCAGAGGAGAGGAGGGATCGGGGTGACATGATAGAAGCATTCAAATACCTTAAGGGCATAAATAAGGTGTGGAGGAGACATCTTTCAATATGGGAAGAGTACAAGAGCAAGGGGCATGATATGAAATTGGAAGGGGCAGGTTAAGAGGAAATGTGAGGAAGTTTTTTCACAGAGAGGGTGGTGGACAAATGGAATAGTCTGCCACAGGAGGTGGTGGGAGCAAAGACAGTGGAGGATTTAAACATGCCTGGGACAGGCATAAGGGAACCTTGAGGTGGGAAGGAGGTGAGAAGCCATTGGCCAGGTAGGGTCAGAAGCCACAAACAAGTGTAGGGCTTACAGGCAGACTGAATGGGCCTAGTGGTCCTTATCTGCCGACAATTGCTATGTTTCTGTGAGGTTATAGTATTGTGCGTCCATTGTTACACTGTCACAAGACATACCCGGCAGCTGACTGGGTGGGAGCTCCATGGGGCTGGGCAGCATGGGACCTACTTGGCATGCTAGCAACATGGGTTCACACTCCAAGCCCAGGATGGCAGGAGCAGTGGGTCCATCTTAGCGATTGGAGGCTGCAACAGACCTACAAGAGGCAAGGTGTTAGTGCTGCTGGCAGTGTGCGTAACCACGAGCTGCCTGCCCCCCCCACACACAGTTAGTCGCAGTAGTGTACATTCGTGAAAAGATGGTGGAGTGGGCCTTAAAATGTAGCACCATTGGCCACAGCTGCTGTGACACCATCTGTGCCTTCAGGGCATGCCAGATCAGCTGGCCCTCAATTTGTACCTCTCCCAACTACGTCCTGGCCAGACAGAACGTAGATCCCCATCCTGAAGGTTAAGCCGGGTTGGTGGCATGCAGAGAGCCAGTGAATTGGGCAGGTGTCTGCTCCGAGTAAGGGAGTAGGTGATAGGGTAGAGCAGTGGCACCATAGGGCAGGAGTAAGCATGGTCTTTCGTTATATTTGGGAGATGAAATTTTATCATTTTTTAATGTTTGTTTTAAACTTCAGCCTTCAGGTTGCAGTATGTGGTAAATGAAACTGGAATGAGTTGGACTGAATTTGATAGGAGAGGGAGCCCTTTTTCTGTTCATTCCGTTATTGCTTTTCTGTCTACCTGACCTCTGGGTCAGGACACCTGTCCATTTACCTCCTATGTGTGTAATTATGTGATGTTCTCTGGTGCTGTAGTATGTTGCTGCTCTCGCCCTAGAAGCCTACTGAAAATCAGACAGTTGTCTCAATGTGCCGCCCATTGCTGTGTCAGGTCAGCTCAGGAAAGAACTGCCCTAGCTGGCCCGGTGGCGCTGAGGGTTGAGGTGCTGGACGCCACACCTCGCACCGCGCCGGCGACCCAGGTTCGGGAACAGACTCAGGCTGCTGGAGGAAGGAAGGATTGAGGCCCATGACAGCTCTCCTTCCTCTGGGGCAGGTGATGGACATGCACCGCGGTGACATCCAGTGGAGGCTGGGTGTTTGGCAGGAAGCGGACATTTACAAGGGGGGGGGCGGCGGACATCTGCACTTCAGTGCGTTGATGTCGGTGCATGTCCGGCTTCTCATTGGGGCATACAAAAATTCCTGAGCCCGATATATAACACCGCCTCTGCTCCTAGCCTATATGGCTCTCCACCATGCCACCGACTTATTTACAGTGCCGTGGGCCACTGCGAGCCCTGAACCCTGTCCTGGGGGGTAAGCCAGGGAGGCAGTGCCGGCTAGCCGGCACATTTCTCCGTAGTAGATGGGCGGTCAGCAGTGCCACGGCCCCACCCTAAGGGGAAAGCCAGGGAGTATCAGTGAGTGTGGAGGATGGTGATAATTGGAGGGCAACGTAGGAGTAGAAGGTGACTGATTGCCTCAGAGCAAGGGGCAAAAAAGTATAATAAATTAAAAAAAAAAAAGAGGAAAGAACTGCCCGACAAGGATATGTGTCATAGCTGCTGTAAGCAAGAAGTGAACTGACTGATATAAGCAGTCAGCTTACAGATGCACGGTATTGGGGGGGGGGCTAAATGCCGGTGAATGTCTGTTAAGCAGTACTTTTTGGAAGGTTTTACTGAAGTTGTATGTTAAAGAGTAACTTCATAGTCTAATTTTTTCTGCCTCCCCAAAAACATATTCCATAGCATGCCTGGCCTCGAGTTTCTTGGTGTAAAAAAAATCCCATTCATTTCTGCCGTTTTTTTAAAATATCACACTTGTAAACCAACTCAGAGGAGAAAACAGCAATAACACATACACTTCCAAAAGTGCCAGTGCCCCCGCATGTTTGCTGATGTCAGAAAACGAAGACGGCGTGTGCGCACGCCATTGAGTTAAATGGGGGCGATTTTTATATACATCTTATTACCGTTTAAAGTTATTATAGCAAATCAACAACTGCCTGACTAACAAGGACCCTTGAGTCGGTGCCGCATTGTTTTGATTAGCTATAATTGCAACTTTTAAATGGTAATAAAATGTAATAAAAATTGCCCCCATTGAGCTCTATAGGGCACACACACGCAGTCTTCGTTTTCTGACATTAGCAAATGTGTGTGCATGGGGATGTGTCGGCACTTTCGGGAAGTGCCTGTGTTATGGCGGTTTTCTCCTCGGAGTTAGTTTACAAGTGTGATATTCCAAAAAAAAAATGGAAGAAACAAATGGGATTTTTTACACCAAGAAACTCCTGGGGGGGTTGGGGCAGGTATGCTATGGAATATGTTTGGGGGTTGGAACTCGGAAGCTGTTTTTTAAACCATGCGAATGTGGTCTGCAGTGCTGTCTTAAGACCTCCATGATCAGACTGGACTACCTCTTTCACTCCTCCTGCTGTTTTGCCCTACACAGTCCCCTTTAATCCAGTCTATCTCTTCCCTTTCTGGCAGACAGGCGCCTCTGCCACTGACCCCCTCGCACCCATTACTGCTCCCTTTACTCCATCTGTTTCTTTCCTCCCTGACAAAAAAACGTGTGCCTCTCCCACTGCGTCTCCTTCACTGCTGAATTCTGGTATAATGCCCTCTCTGATGCCTCTCATCATTCCTTACTCTTGTGCCTCCCTCCTCGTGTTCTCTTGGATCCTCTGATACTCCTTCCTTCATGCTTACCCGCTGTAAACCCTGAGTTAGGCAGCCTGCTTTCTCATTCCACTTTCCCCACCTGTGGAAGAGGCTCCCCATCTCTGTGTTTGACTTCCTCTCCTGTTTCCTCAAAGCTGCTGAGAATTCACTGCTCACCTTTGTTACTGTAGCTAGTCCTCAGTCTGATCCTTTCCTTCCTTAGCCTCCCTCCTAATTGTTCAGCCTCTGTGCATCCACAACTACCAACTAACTGTCCCCGACTGTGCTCAAGTTAGCTGTGTACATTTTGCAGTTTGTACTTTATATTTTTTTTGGCAATGTATTTATATTTTTTTTTTGGGGGGGGGGTATTCACAGTTTATCTCCGACCCCACACTGACCAACCCTCTTCCACCAGACCCTCCAGTCCTGTCACTCCAGCATCCACTGGGACTCACCTCGAATTCACGGAGGTGCCCAGCTAGCCGGGTGCGGAGCCTGCGAGAGACTGGCTTCATCCTGTCAGTCGGCGCCATTTTCCTCCAGTTTTGACCCACCCCTGCCATGGCGCCGCGTGCGTGATATGTGAGAGGCATGCGCATGTCGCGGATCACAGCACCCTCCCCTACCGTGCCACCCACCTGCCTGCACTACCCTCAGGCCTCCACCTGGGGGCAGCTGTACAGTGGGGACAACCAGGACACTTCCTGGGAGAGAAGAGCTACCTTTTGGCTGCTCAGTCTGCCCCCCACCCCACCAGCCGATCCCGAGGTCACCAGCATGGCACGGTGTGGTGTCCAGCGCCTCCACCCTCAGCACCACTGGACGGCAGTTGGCAGTGTATTTGTATTGGCAGCATTTACATCTGGAAATGCATCTGCATTTTCTGCAGCATGCTGGCTTAGCCGCAGTGGCAGTGATGAGCGTGCATCATGTCTGAAGCTGGGGATTCGGGGAAGCTGTAGCTCGAGATAAAGTCATGCACTGATGCGGGGGGCTGCAAGCTGGCGGTGTGAGAGTGAAGAGCATGTCGTATGCTGAAGGTGGTGGTGAGGGGCAGGGGAAGAGAGAGAGAGTCTGGCTATCAATTCATGCAGGAGCCGTGGGGTAACCAGTGAAGTGGGAAGAGTGCAGACTGAGATGGCTACTGGGGAAAATGCCATTCCAGTGAGGCATTACATGAACAGCAGCATTAAGAACCACCAGTTTCTGGAATTGGAAGCAGGGTTCCCAGGCATCTGTGAGACAGCAGGGTCGTAAATGTGTGCTCCAAATAAGTGCTACGATTGTCAGCATTATAGTGAGTAAGACATGCAGCCCACTGATTGAGCTCACAGTGAGGTGAAAATCACTGTGTTAAACAGAGTTCTCAGTCTTCATTTCTGTTAAAGCCAAATCAGTTTGTTGCTATTTGCTGTGCAGTAGGTGATAATTAAACTTAAAAAAAAAAAAAGATCTCAGTGCCCTTGTTGTTGAGGAGTCAGCTGGATCAGGATATAATACTAATAGACTGATTCTCTCAATTATTGTTTAAAAAAAAAATAAATATTCCTCCTGGTCATTGTGAGGACCATGTGGTTTAGTTCTGAACAAACGATCTTGACAGTAAGTTGCACCCTTACACAGTAAAGCTACATCATTTCTAGGGATAGGGATATGGTTCAGTTATCCATACGATGGCAGTTCTTCCTCAAGAGCCGATTCACTGGAATGTCTTTAAGCAAAGCTCTTCCCACCACCCAGGTGGCATATGCCTCGGCTCTGCCCCATAATGGCAGACGTTCCTTTCCGCTGCTAGAGACTGGTCTCTTCCTTCACAGCTCCATGCATTGTAGGACCTATGAAGTGCGTCATTCTTATTAATTTTTTTCTCCACCTTTCCATGTTTAGTATATTTCTTGGTCCCGCTCTTGTTACACAATTGACAGTATAGAACACAAGGAAGTTTTAAGTTTATTTGCAGGAAAGCTCCATTGAGCATGCTCATTTACAAGGAGGTCCTGGTGGGACAACGTGGTACAAGGCACACAATATAGTACAATGCGCTACAGTACAATACAAAACATAGTTGTTATACATCACGATCAAACAGCAATGAGACAGGCACACATTATACATTGAAAGGAGAAATAATGCTAATTACGTTCAAGAAGTGAAGCCCATTCCTGGCTTCAAACAGTGCGTCACATGCCAGCAGAAGAAAGTCATGGATGGGTCCACATATGTCATGCCTGTACTACTTTGGAACGACATACGAGATTGCTGGTTGCAGCCTCTGCTAAACGATGCGTCTGTCCTCGCTGGAAGACAGAAAGGCTTGCCTTCTCCTTGGCTGGCCAGCTGATCAGGACGTAAATTGCAGGACAGAGGTGGCCTCCGGTGCAGCGGGGTCTGCAGCCCAACTAGCAGCTATGGAAGAGGCGGTAGCAAAGGCAGCTGCAGGCACCTCGTCGACCTCTGTGCTACTTCTGGCTGAGACCAGTGTCCTTCATGGAGAAGTTCCATAAAATGTGTCAGGCCCTCCAGACCTTCAGGGAGAGCTTTACCCACCATGGTAAGATGCACAAAAGCTAGAAGCACCACGGTCGGTTGTAGAACCAGGAGAGATCACGCTCCTCTCACTTCCTCAACTCCCTTGACCACTCGATGCTTGTTGAGCGCTCAGCTTCAGCTGAGCCATAGTTGGTCAAGGAGCGGGTCGCTAGCTCCTCAGTACCCCTTTTGGGCTTGCCGACCTTGACACTGGTCGATCAGGTGGTCAAGATATTTCTCACCCCCGTTGTTAGAGGGAGTCGACAATGAGTCGATTTCCAAGACCTCAGTTATCTGGTCCTCACTCAGGAGGAAGTGGAGGGCTAGTATCCCGACCGTCTCGCTGGGATCAGTCTCCCCAAAGATCATGCAGTTGAAACGGTGCAGGTCATTTACACTACACCTCCGGCTGCATCTCCTGGACATTGGCCCTCAGGTTGACAGTTGAGGGGCTCCTCGAGTTGTGATCCCACTTGGCCATGAGATGTTGCCATCGATGCTCCATGTCTTCATCTCTGGGTGAGAGAGGTCCGCCAGTAGATGTGGTGGCACTACAAGGAGCTCCTCTGGCAGAAGTGGGCCTTGGGGATGGGTGGGTCTCACCCCAACCCCTGTAGTAGACTGGCTGGTGCTGGTCAAGCCAGTAGATCCAAGACAGCTGTCTCCAACATGTGTCTCTCCACCCTTGTTGGTGGAACCATCTCCACAGCAGCCCATATGGGGTAATCCTTCAGAGGACTCCTTTCCAGGGACCAGCTTGCCAGGCCAGTTATCAGTGGCAGTTATCCACTCTGATGACTCCAGGGTGGTCCATGGTGGTAAATGGTCAAGGGCCTTGATGAGTCCTCGGACAATTTCAGTGGGGCCCTCCATGAAATCTTGAGGACGATATGGTTAACCGAGAATTGATCGATGAACTGACCATGGGCTGGTGTCTTTCAGGCTTCTCCTCCAGCTTATGTCAGAATCCATGAATGTTCCTTAGGAGCCAGTTCAAAAGAAGGGCTAAATACCCTATCTAGGATCGTGGATACATTATTCATCCACACTTATTGGCAGAGTCCCTTTCCCTTTAATCAGCCGGAAAGTCTTCAAGCTGGCTTCTCCCACCCACCAGGGTGGTATAACCCTCGGCTCTGTCCCATGACGCCAGATGTTCCTTTCCACTGGAAGATTCAGGTTGCCTCCTTCATGCTCCCTCATTTTGTAGGCCCTGGCTTCAGAACCTTCGGCTATTCCGAAAATTCTCCTTGTTCGCGTTAGTAATTGTGATTCTTTCTTCGATCATGGAAGACAAGTCTTCTCCCGGATTTCACCGGTGTTCGTGTGGCCAAAAGATGTCACGCACTGACCCACATGCCATGTGCGTTTACTGTTTTGGTGTCAGCCATGACACCACGACATGGCGAGTTTTGCCTCGCGTTCCAACCCAACCCAACGTCCTTGACAACCATCTCGCACGCCTTAAGCTGGGGAGGCCCGAAAAACGGAACCCGCCAGTGAAATCCGAGGAGGCCCGGTAGGTGTTTTCCATGTCCGCGAGATCCGCTGAGCAATTGGAGCACATGCAAGCCTTCGAGGGGGAAGCAGCTCATACCGTGGAATCTTCCTCTTGGAGCTTCTTCATTCCGCTCAACCTGGGGTCCACCTTTTCGGGTTCCTTCCGAGAGTTGTGCCACTCTCTCCTGACTAAGGGTGAGAGTCCTGCGGTCACGCACTCCTCTCGGTCCCGTAAGCGGGAGAAGGACCCAGGACCATCTTCTTCTCGACGGAGATGCTCTTGGGATCGGGAGAGATATTGTTCTCAGGAACCGGCCCTTTCGATCTTGGTTGAAATCGCCTCTTCAGCTGCTGGCTTCTCGACCTTGCCATCTGGCCGGTCGACCAAGGTGTTGAGCGACGACGTTGAGATAATTCTCGACCCGATTGACTCTTTGTCACCGACTCCGGTCGACGACTCTCTCTCTCTCTCTCTCGAACTCCGGTCCTTGCTTTCCCAAACAAGGAGACCCAGCCTGCTGGGAATCCCGCCGAGGAAGTGGTCCCTGACCTGGGGAAGTCACTGGTCCTGCCGGTGTCTCCCAAGCGACCGAGTCGGCCTGTCCGATCTCAAGCGAGGTCTTGGACTCCCTCGACCGAAAGGCCAAAGAAGGGCCATAAGTGCTCTGAAAAGAGGTGATGCCATCGGTTGTCCTTGTCCTCCTCGGATGAGGAGTGGCTCTGGCAGAAGCTCCATCAGCACTACGAGGACCTCCTGGCAACAACTGATTCTGACCAGGCACAAGCCTTCCCCGGCTCCTACCCCGGCCATTACTTGGCTTTCGTCTCCCAGGCCTAAGCCGACTCCTCTGGAGCCGATTAAGTTGGTTCCTCCGACCACGGAGACGGTGAAACCTCCGGTTCGGCCTAAACCAGTCTCTCCACCAGTTTTGGTGGAACCGCTACCCAAGCAGCCTGTGGGAGGGGCTCCTTCTAAGGAAGCTAGACCGGACACGGGGCTTCCCGCCTCTCAATCACTGTCACCCCTGACCGCCTCCGGCGGGTCGAGGGTGATGTGGGCGGTTGACCACTGTATCCAGATTCCTCGGATTTGGATGAAACTGGCCTCCATTCTCATCCAGGGGATGATGAATCAGCTGGTGGGATAGAGACGGAGGAAGGTCCTTCATCCTTTCAGGGAATTCTTCGCCTCACCTCCGAATCTACAGGGATGCCCCTGGGAGCTATCCAGAAAAGCATGGATACCCTGTCACGACATCCTCAAGAGGGATACCCGGCGGAAGCCTTTCCTGTGGCTGAGGCCATTATTGACCCAGCCTTAGAACTTTGGCAGCACCTGCCTCCTGTCCAGCTCCATCTGCCTGTATAGCACGTGGCATGCGTGCCCATGGAGTCCCTGATGGGTTCACAGAGCACCTTCGCTGTAAAAGCCTGGTGACTGCCTCTGTGTTCAGGCATACTGGCAGTTCTGCCGACACGGACTGACCTCCTGATAGAGTCCAAGCTTTTGGACCATTCAGCCAGGAAGGTCTATCCGGCTTCCTCCTTGGGTCTTCGTCTGGCAAGTTCGGCTGTCGTTATGGCACACTTTTCTCACGCCCTTCTGGGGTCATTGGATAAGGTCCTCCCACATCTCCCCGCGAACATGCGGACCATGGTCAAGCAAGTCCAGGACCAGGGCCAAGCTGTTGCTAAACAGCAGCTCCAAATGGCCTTGGACCTTGGGGACTGTTGTGCCCGTTCGATGGCTGCCGCAGTTGCCTCTTATCGCAGGGCTTGGCTGAGGCTCTCCTCCTTCCCAGCGGATACGTAGCATAAGTTAGCTGATGTGCCATTCCTTGGGACCGACTTGTTCGGCCTGGGAGTGGCCGGTCACCTTCAGCACATCGAGCAGTCCATTGCCACCTTGGACGCTACCTCTGCCAAGAGTTCTTTGGGCAAGAACCAGCAGAGGAGGAAGAAGAAGCCTTTTCGGCATTCTGCCCCTGCGACTCAGCAGTCCTCCTTCCAAGGCGGACAGCAGCACCAGCAACAGAAGCAGGCTCAAGCTTGGCGCCCAACAGGCCCGTAAAGGAGACCAAGGTTCGGGTCCTGGATCCTCCTCCTCCAAGCCTGCTCAGTGACGGGGCGGGAGCTGTCAACCCCGCTCCCGTCTCACCAGCTCTGGGTCCTCCTGTGGGGGGCCAGCTCCGCCACTTTCTTTCCGCCTGGTCTGTTATCACCACGGAAAGGTGGGTTTTGGAAGTGGTTGGTCAGGGACTGCCTCTGGAATTTAAGCAGTACCCTCCGAGCCGAGCCTGTGCCCCTTGGGAGGAAGGAGTATCCACTCAGACCCAGTCGGCTGTCAGAGACGACATCGGTCAGCTCCTCCTCAAGGAGGCAGTAGCTCCAGTGGCAGATCCTCCAGCAGACGCAGGCTTTGTGTCCAGGTACTTCCTGGTGCCCAAGTGGACAGGGGGCTGGCGCCCTATTCTAGATCTGCACAACCTGAATCAATATCTCAGGTCACGCACCTTTCGGATGGTCACCCTGTCCCAGATCATACCATCCTTGGGGCGAAATGTATGGTTCTGTTCATTGGATCTGCAGGACACGTTCTTTCATGTCCCAATCTGTCCATCCCATCAGCGGTTCCTCCACTTTATGGTCAAGGGACCCTGTACGAGTTCCGAGCCATGCCGTCCAGCCTGTCTTCGGCCCCTCGGGTGGCAGCCCATCTCAGGCGTTGAGGTCAGGATTTATCCTTACTTCGACGATTGGCTCCTAGCAGGTCCCACCTGACAGGAAGTGGAGAGGTCCCGGGATCTGGCCCTACAGACCTGTTTCCAACTTGGCCTCCTGATCAACGAGGCCGAGTCAGAACTCGTGCCATCTCAGGTGATGGCCTTCATCAGGGCAGAGCTCGACTCTTGTCAAGCCAGAGCTTGGCTCCCGGCGGAGGTTCTTTCCTCCTTAGCCCAGTCATTTCTGGTTGGGCACTTGTGCCCTGCCCGGGACTTTCTGCGCCTTCTGGGTTACATGGCGGCATGCACCTCAGTGGTCCATTGGGCCTGGTTGCACATGTGCCCCCTTCAGTGGGAGCTGTCTGCCCAGTGGACTCAGCGCCACAGTCGTTTCGACCTGCTGATCACTGTAACCCAGATGATGTGGGATGCTCACCAATGGTGGACCGCCCCAGACCGGTTGCAGGAAGGGATCCCATTCGTCCGCCCCGAGCCAGCGGTCTTCCTCACGACCGATGCCTCTCTCATGGGCTGGGGAGCCCACATGGGGGATGAAAGGTCCCACGGGCTCTGGACCCCCGAGGAGTCCCAATGCCACATCAACCTGTTGGAGCTCAGATCAGTCATACTGGCACTGTCAACTTTCGCTCCTCAGTTCCGGGGTCAAGTGGTTCAAGTCCAGACGGAAAATATCACAACCATGTACTACCTCAACAAACAGGGCGGCATGCATTCCCGTCTGCTGTGCAAGGAGGCGCTCTGCATCTGGACCCTCATGAGCCGGTTGGAGGCAGATCTCCTAGCCATCCATGTGGTAGGAGCCTCAAACCATCTGGGGGATGCTCTCAGCTGCTTGGGCCAGACATCCCATGAGTGGTCCCTCCATCCAGAGGTAGCTTAAAGCCTGTTCTCCCGTTGGGGCAAACCAATGGTGCATCTGTTTGCCTCCAGGGAAAACACCAAGCTGAGACTGTTTCATGCCCGCCCCCCGTCAGCAGGGCTCGCTGCAGGGGGATGCCTTCTCAAGGCCGTGGACCCCAGGACTCCTGTACGCCTTCCCTCCATTTCCCTTGATCCACAAGGTGCATCTCAAGATGAGGAGGGACAATGCGAAGGTGATCCTGGTAGCCCCAGACTGGCTGCGCCAGTTGTGGTATCCAGATCTCCTCAGCCTCAGCTGCAGGCACCCGGAGCGGCTTTGCACATGCCCGGACCTGATATCACTCAACCAGGGGAAAGTATTCTATCCGGACCTTCAGTCCCTGCACCTCACAGCCTGGTACCTCAGCGGCTAGAGTTCCAGGCTTTGGATCTTTCCGAAGATGTGTACACTGTGGTGGAAGCATCTAGATAGGAATCGACCAGAAAATGTTATGCCTTCAAGTGGAAAAGGTTTTCCATTTGGTGTCAGGGTAAGGGCCTGGACCCTTCATCCTGTTCAGTGGCTAACATTCTCTACTAACTTTGGTTTCTCTCCAAAGGGGGTCTTCGGTCATTGACCCTTAGGGTGCACCTGGCAGCCATCTCTGCTTACCGGGCACAGGCCAATCAGCTGACAGCGCAGGAGACAGTGGTCGGACGCTTTTTCAAAGGCTTGGATCACGTATCCCCTCCAGTGCGTGAACCTCCACCTCCATGGGATCTACTGCTGGTACTGGCAAAGCTCATTGGCAAGCCATTCGAACCCATGCACAAATGTGAGTTGTCACACTTGTCGTGGAAGACGGCCTTCCTGGTGGCTATCACGTCTGCCAGAAGGACAGGGGAGCTCAGGCGCTTTCAGTGGACTCCCTTATCTGGTCTTCCACAGGGACAAGGTTGTCCCTACGCCCCCACCGAAATTCCTTCCGAAGGTGATGTCAGAGTTCACCTTAGCCAGGTGTTGACTCTGCCAGTATACTACCCTAATTACACCTCGGAGGCCAGTCACAGGCTCCATACTTGGACCTGAGACAGCTCTCTCCTACTATAAGGAGAGGACGGCAGAAATTCGGGGAAGGGTTCGCCAGCTGTTTGTCACTTACACTGAAGCTGCTTCTGGCAGACCTGCAGCAAAACGAACTATTGCAAGATGGATTACATCTTGCATCAGTCTGTGTTATGAGTAGGCGGACATGGAGGCTCCCAAAGGAATAAGAGTTCATTCTACCCAGCATAGCGCTGCTTTGGTGGCTGCTTCCAGGGCGTCCTATCCAGAAATCTGCAGGGCTGCTACCTGGAGTCAGCAAACACCTTCATTACCCATTACCACATCGTGCAAGTCACCGGGATGCTGGTTTTGGGCCTCAGTTCTCCAATCTCTGTTCCCTAAGTAGGGGGTGTGTGCCTTGCCTAACTCCTCCCAGAGAACTGCTAGAAGTCTGCCAAAGAGTGTGGATGAACAACATATCCACGCTCCTAGAAGAACAGGTTGCTCACCTGTAACAGTAGTTCTAGGAGTGGTATATGTTGTTCATCCACACAGACCCACCCGACCTCCCCGGCTGCGGACGCACACAACCTGGCTTCCAACGAGCTAAGCTCTGGCGTCATGGGGCGGAGCCAAGGTATATACCACCTGGGTGGGTGGGAGGAGCCAGCTTGAAGACTTCCGGTGATCCTTAAAGGGGAAAGGGACATGCCAAAGAGTGTGGATGAACAACATATACCACTCCTAGAACTACTGTTACAGGTGAGTAACCTGTTTTTATCTGCTGTTCTTTTAAACTACACTTATTTTTAATTCAATTTTATCAGGTCACAGTATAAATAATTTCTATTTTATTCACTATTTCTTTTAATTACGTTTATTTCATATTAGCATGTAAATTGCTCTAATATTACCATATTTATGCAGGTATACTAAAGTTTATTTATGCAGTGATTTGTTAATTTGTATGTATTGAAAATTTAATAAACTCTGAATAAAAAAGTCATGAAAATCCTATAACCTCATTGGTTGCAACGTGTCACATGACTGTTGGTTATTTTCTGACAACCACATACCTTATCTTACAGTCAGCTCTTGCTGTTCAACCCTTTATGAACCCCTAGCAGGAGAGTTGGCATTTATTAAAACACTGCCTTTCTTTCCCAGCTAATAAGTTACTTAAAGTGCCTGTTATATCACTTGCACTGTTTCAAAAAATCTGAGTAAAGCATGCACATAGGAACCCAGGAGATGAATATAAGATTTGGGGGGGTACTGACAGTTACAAAACAGGAAAGGAACCTTGCTGTTCTCTTATCTGATGACCTCAGAGTGGCAGGGCAGTGTGACAAAGTGGTGGGAAGGGATGCCGGGATGCATAGGGAGGGGTGTCTCCAGCAGGAGGAGGGAAGTGGTGTTGCCACTGTATCACTCGCTGATGAAACCTCACCTGGAGTACTGTGTCCAGTTTTGGAGGCTGCATTTGAGAAAGGAGATAGACAGGGTGGAGGCAGTCCAGAGGAGTGCAGCTGAAATGGTGCAGGGGTTGTTCGAGAAGCCCTATGAGGAGAGGCTGAGAGATCTCAGCATGCACACCCTGGAAGAGAGGAGAGCAAGAGGGGACATGATAGAGACCTACAAGTACCTCACAGGGGTGAACAGGGTGCAGGAGGGGAATCTCTTTCAAATATGAGAGTGCACCAGGTCCAAGGGGCATGTGATGAAGTTGGGGGGGGCGGTTAAGAGAGATGTGAGGAGATGCTTCTTCACTGAAAAGGTGGTTGACACTGGAACAGATTGCCAGAGGAAGTTATGGGGTGAAAACAGTGGGGCTTTAAGCATGTGTGGGATAGACAGTTTTTTGTTTTTTTTGCGCTCCTGTCTCTGCTCAGTTGGCCCTCATCTGAGGCGTCTTCCTCAGTCCCATCACCTGCCATCTCTGGGACTTACCTGGCCCCACTGTCTTCCCCTTGGCAGAATTCTCAGAGGTTTCCCAAGCCTCAGGAAGAGTTTAGCCTAGAGGCAGTAGGCATGGAAGTCCAGTAGGTGGTTCAGGGCTCTGGGAGGACGCTGCATCATACTGCCTCAGCCTGTCAGCTGGCAGTCTTTTCCATGTTCTTCACCTCGCCCAGGCACAGTTATTGCTGTGACATGAGCACACTTGTGCTAGCGTCACAATGGGTAATGGCAGCCCTCCCTCTGGGCTCCACTTGCACTGCCACCTGTGGTCACCCCAGTGGTGGTAGGGGCAGTGGAGGAACATCTTCTGGGGCGCTCAATCCTCCTCCCTCCACTGGCCCTAGACAGCAGGATCACTCCGATCTTGGGTCGCTGGAGTCATGAGCTTCCGCACTGTCGGTGCACCAACGGACCGGCAATATAGGGGTATATTAGAAAATAGCAGGAAGGATGGGAGAGTCAACAGAGCATCAGTTGTTGTAAAATAAAATAAAAACAAAACATAGCTGGCCACACAGCACTAGCGCAACCGCATACCATGCTGGTGACCGTGGTTCAGGAGGATGGTGGAGCATCCCAGGGGACACTCGGCTCCTCGGGGGAAGGAGGGCTTTCAATTTCCGCTTCAGTATTATCATCTGGGTGACAACAGGAGGTGGTGCAAGCTGGAGACAAATGATTGGGGACGGTGACTTTGACTCATTCTGCACATCGTGCATGCGTGCGCCAGTCAAGGGCCCCCTTCAAAGTCTGCAGGGCAGAAAAATTGGGGGGGGGACACCCAACTGCTTGCAGCATGCTGTCCTGCACCACCAACCAGGTTCTGGTGCTGGAGCCAGGCTTGAACTCTACTGGAGGAATTGGGGTCCCCTTCCAGTGGCCCCACCCTGAGAGATCAGCCAGAGAGGAACACAGCACCTCAGTGACACCCAGGAAAGGCGGATGACAGGGCTGGGGGAGGAGGCAGGACTGATGGTAGCCAGTCGGAGGAAGGGGAGAGAAGTACAATAAATAAAAAAAAAAAAATGGCTGCCCCAAATTTCTACAGACACCCACGGAATTTACAGTAAACTGTGCCTTGTTCTTCTGGGGTAAAAATTGGCAGCAGTCCTTGGACTCTTCAGAACAGAACACAACGTGCCAGACTGGTATTTAAACTTTGGCAGAGTAATATAATTATAAATCACAGTACTAGGAACTGTAGACTGCTTAACGTGGACACGGGCTTCTGAAAACACAAGAGCATACTTCTCTCATCAGTTGTACATTAGGAGGGACATCCCTTATTAACCTCTCAGAACCCCTCTATTCAGTCCTCTCATCTGTTGTACATTAGGCGGGATGTTTCTCAGTTTACCTCTCAGAACCCTATGTCCTTACCCTTCAGCTGGCACCCAGCATAGTCACCCTGCCATCTCCAGAACTTATCTTGCCCCACCATCACCCTCAGTTGCCCAGTGATGCATGCTTCATAGTGCAGATGTCAGGGTTTTCAATGCCCTGAGGACATGGAATCCACAGTTGTATGCGAACAAGCAGCAGAAGAAGGCCATTTGGTCTATCAAGTCTGCTCGTATTGCAGGGTCCACAGCTTCTGTATGCACAGTGTATGTGTGTGGGGGGGGCGGTGCGGACCTGTGGGATGCCAGTGTTGTCCTGCAGCACTGACTGTTCTTAACCACTTTTCTTTCCTCTGGCGTGAACAGTATGAACATGAGCACAGAAGCACACAGTGAGTGCGTGAGCCAGCAGACTCCCCACCCCTGCTGGCTGTGCAGACTGCAACTTCTGTGCTACCACATGAGGAGCCTGTGCTGCGCTGCCGGCCACTTTCCAGGAGAGGGTCAGTGTTCTTTGGGACCCTAACTTCCTCTCCCCCTGGCCAGCCTTCCAGCAACCTAGGTCGCCGATGTCACAACAGGTAACCCTCCCGCTGCATCGACTGGGCGGCCCTTCTGTCCTTACCTCTTAAAGTATCCCTCATTTTACCTCTTGGAACCCTTCTTTTTATACCTTTTACCTGTCCCACCTTAAAAGGGCCATCCCTAATGTTACCTTGCAGAATCCCTCTATTCATACCTCTCAACTGTCTCACCTTGGAAGGCATACCCTGTGCGTTACCTCTCAGAAAATCTCTCTATTCATACCTCTCAACTGTCTCACCTTGAAGAGGACGTCCTGTGCGTTACCTCTCAGAATCCCACTTTCCATACATTTCAGCTGTCCCTCACTAGAAGGGACGTCTGTCATGTTACCTCTTAGAACCCCTCTATCCATACCTATTAACTGTCACATAGTAGGAGGGATGTCACTTACTTCACCTCTGGAACCCCTTGGTCCATCCTTCTCAGCTGTCCAACATTCATCTGCCATTTCACCTCTGAAAATCCCTCTGTCCGTACCACTTGGCTGCCCCACATTGGGATTTCTTATTTCACCTCTCAAATCCCCTCTGTCGATACCTCTCAATTCTCCTACACATCTTGCCTTGTTTTAATTGATATACAATATGAATTTTACATTTGTAATTTTCCTTTTTATGCATTGAGTTCACTTTGTATGCTATTGTCATGCTTTTAATGTTTGTATGCAACAATTTATTTTATATACACATTTGTTAATAAATTGAACTGAACACACATTAAGAGGGACATCCCTCATTTCACCTCTCGGAACCCCACTGAGATACCTCTTGACTGTCCCTCATTGGGAGGGACATCTCTCAAACTCCTTAGGAGCCTCCCTTCCCATGGTAGCCCTGGCTCCGATGGCCTCTACCCCCTTCCCGCTCAAGCTCACAGCCCCTGCCATCTCCCAACCTCTGACTTTAATTTTTAACCTTGCTTTGGCCTCGGCTATCATGCCTGCCCCTGGAAGGTTGCTTAAAGTCGCCTCTATTTTTAAAGTAGGGGACTCCCTCTCTCCTCTGACAATTACCGACTAATCTCCATTCTCCCCCACCTTAGCAAGCTTCTAGAAAAGGTTGTCCACCTTCAACTTTCTGACCACATTGACAAGTATAACCTCTTGTGTAATCAGCAATATGGGTTCAGAAAGAACCACACACTACCTCTGCCCTTGCCCTCTTTACTAATCGTGTCCTCATAAACATGGATTGGGATAAAGTCACTGGGGCGGTGTTTGTGGATTTGACAAAGGATTTTGACCTGGTCAACCACCCCCTCTCCTTACTAAGCTCCTCCAGCTCGGCTGCTCCCGTGAGACTTGGCAGTGGTTCCTGAGTTACCTGACTGGCTGATCGGTGACCGTAGGTACCACCACCTCCACTGAACTACCCGTCACTACAGGTGGCCCCCAGGGCTCCATCTTGGGACCCTTACTATTCTCCCTTTTCATTAACTCCTCCCTGCTGACAGCCTTAACTGCCCTGCCCTACTGTATGCAGACGACTTAGTCCTCTAACATGCTGACAAATCCATCCAGAACATATCCTCTGTCCTTACCCAAAATTAGGCCCATGCCCACAATTGGTTCTTATTGAATATGCTCCTGGTTAACAGAAGAAAACCAAGGCTATGTTCCTTGGTTCCAAGCCCCTACCTGGCTAATGCCACTAAATCTAACTCCTCCTCCTGGTGCTGGTCTGTCCCTATCTGGACTCCCCTGCAGTTACAACAGTAGAGGTAGCTGCACTCACCAAACCCCAGGGTTCTCTCAGAGGAATGACAGAGAATCAGTCTGATTCAATTAATCCATTTATTTTTCAGCCATAGAAGTATGAAACCAAAAGAAAGACTGCAGTGCCTGCACACTCCCGGCAGTTAGTCTCCGAGTTCAAATATCTGGGTGTAACCCTGACCTTTCCCTTTACGTGCACATAAACACACTGTCGCACGAGAATCAATCAAAAACTCTGCGCCTTATCACGTAATAAACTATCTTACACCCATTGCCTGTGGCACCTGCTCCTTATCCTTTGACTATTGCTTTCTGATTTAGTCCTCCTCTGTCCTCTACCCTTTGCCACAGACTCAACTCTGTTTATAATAGTGTTTGCCGCTTCGCGCTAATGTCTCCCTTCTCCACCCACCATTGCGGCTTATATCAGTTTCTTGGTTGACCCTCACTCAAGCGCCGCTTTGACTATGCATTTGGTAGTATCATTGGTGGCACAATGTGTGGGGGTATCAAGTCTCTGTATGCGTCCCTCCTCAAGGCACGTACTGTCCCCAGGTGTCTGCGTGATACATCGGTCCCCAGTCTCCACTGTAATGGGGAGTAATGCTCTGTCGGTGGCCACAACTTCTCTGTGGAACAGCTTCCCCGCAAGCCATCCGCACAGTTGCTTTGCACCACTCCTTCAAATCCCAACTCAGATCCTGGCTACTCCTGGAATCCACCTGCTCCTGCTCTCTGGTTTAATCCTCCCCCTCTGGGGTGTAGGTACTTATACCCCCTTTCCCTTGCTCCTGCACCTGTTTTTTCTTGTTCCCCCTCACCCTTATGTGCTAGCTGTCTCTACCCTCCCCTCTCCCCATCCCTACCCCTACTAGTTGCCTTGTTTTCCCGTGTCTTCACCTCCTCCTCTACCTAGATCTTTTCCATATTTGTCCCATCCTTGTACTCCTGCTCTTCTTTCCCTTCTCCTTAGCCCTAGTACACAGTAACCTTGGTGTGAGCCTCCATGTCACCACTAGCACTTAGCTCCTCTGCTTTTCTCCATCTCCTCCCTAGCACCTTTGGTGTGTGCCTCCGTTTACCACCACCTACCTTCCCTGCTTCCTCCCTGTTCATCTCCACCTACAATAGGTATTGTTGCTTGTTGAACCGTTTATCCTCCTAGGTTACTGTGGTGCAGTCTGTTTACCCTGTTTCAAATTAGTATTACTGCTTGTAACTGATTTTTTTCCATTACTCTGTGTCCATCTACTGTGTTGTACAACTAGTTATCTGCTTTCGTCGGGCTTGCAACTGTGCATTGTTCAGTTACTTCTCTGTACTGTTGCTTATGCTATGTATGTTTCCGTTGGGACTTGTGTCTGTACAGCTTGTAATTTTCTACGCTTTCTGGATTGTAAATTATTTTAACTGTTTGATTCTGTGCCATTGTTTGTGGCCCAGGTCGTGCGTGAAAACGGTCCTTGGATCAGCGCACTTACCCAGTAAACAAAGACTAAAATAAATAAACAAAATTTCACCTCTCAGAACCCATCTGTCTGTACCTTTCAACTATCCTACATTAGGATGTGTCCCTCATTTTTTAATTTTATTTTAAGACTTTCTGTTTATACCCCCATCACCGGCCTCCCCCTTCCATCTGCTCTGCCCCAGTTCCATCAACCACCATTTCTGGGCTTGCCTACATCCACCTTAGGTCCCTGTGGCTTTCCCCTACAGAGGGGTTCACGGTCATCAAGGCTGGCCACTGACTGCTTGTAGTACTTCTTTACCAGTCATTGGAGGACAGGTTCCACAGTCAGCAGTGCGAGACCTGTAGGCTGAGCAGGCAACTTCCTGCCATGGCCAGGGTTTTTCCATCATTTCTTCCCATCCCCTGAGGACACTGGCACTCATGGAGCTAAAAGGATGGGAGCATGTACGACAGCGCATCAACCGTGAGTACAGCCAACATCCTCCTACCCACACTTCCTCTGCTGCACTTCCACCTGCGGTCACCTAGGTGGCAGCAACCCTGCCTCCTCCTCATGGGGAGAGCACCCCGATATGCCCGCCGGCACTCGGCGCCCCCAAAGCCGACACCTGAGAACCCTTGCTTCGGGTTACTCTCCTCTATTAAAGATAGCTTGCCAGAGTTCCAGCCTGGACGCTGCATCCACCCGCAGTCTCCAGGTGGCAGGCGCTTCTGAAACCTATGCTCTTATCCCTTGACCATACACAGCAGGAACCATGCCCGCCAACAATCGGCGCCCACCAAAACCGACACCAGAGAACCCTCGATTCGGGTTACGCTCCTTTATTAATGATAGCTTGCCAGAGTCCCAGCCTGGATGCCGCATGCACCCGCAGTCTTCAGGTGGCAGGTGCTTCTGAAACAGATGCCCATATCCTTCACCATACACCGGTCCCTGAAAGCCATGAACCTAGCCTAGTCACCGCATGAAACTAAGGCTACGGGCAGACGGTGTTACTAAAGCCTTCAACCCATATAACTGGTAGCACTTATCCATAAGCGGGTATTTCAGTACAATACCACGCATAGGTCAATTGTCCCTGCCCCCACCCCTGCAACCTTTACCCGAGGTTCCACCTTAATATCCTTTATCGCACCCTCTCTGTACCATGTCACGTCAATAGCTAGATAAATTACAACGTGTGCCTATTGGACTTCTGATCTCACTGTTACTTTATTTTGATTATCTCTTTTCTGTTTACTCCTATGTACTACCTTAATGCCTGTATATGTGTGATTGTGTATACTGTTATTGACCGTGTGTGATGCAGGTCCACCTTGTAAATGAGCTTGCTGAACGGTGTCTGCCTGGATAAATAAAGATTTGATTGATTGATGCTTAGTCCCCCTGCTGGCCCTCGACAACCCAGGTGGCTGGTGTCTTGAATAGCTCTACAAGTGCATGGACCAGACAGCCCCTCGTCCCTCATTTTACCTCTTAGAACCCCTACGTCCATCCTTCTCAAATGACCCACATTAGGAGGAATGTCCTTTATTTTACCCGTCAGAATCCCACTGCTCATACCTCACAGCTGTTTCACATTAGGAAGGATGCCCCTCATTTCACCTCTCAAACCCTAACTGTCCATACCTCTCAACTGTCCCACAATAGGGGGGATGGCCCACATTGTACCTCTCAGAACCCCTCTGTCCATCCTTCTCAGCTGACCCACATTAGGTTGGATGTCTTTCATTTTACCACTCCACTGTCCCACAGTAGAAGGGATGGCTCCCATTTTACCTCTCAGAATCCTGTGGTCCATACCTCTCAACTGTCCCACAGTAGGGGGATGGCCCTCATTTCTCCACTCAGAACTCCTCTGTCCATACCTCTCTACTGTCCCACATCAGAAGGGACAGTCCATTCCTTTTTCCTTAAAAACCTGTCTGCCACAGTTACAGAAGTGTTGCACTATGTGTGAAATTATGCAAACAGTAATTCTTAGGGTTTCACATTTTTATGTGTGGGTTCACACTTTTATGCATGCAAATTCTATAAATGCATGGCACTTCTCTTTTCCCTCCATTTGGAGGCAGACTTTTTACTCGCTTTAATAAGAGGCCCCAGAATGATACAACACACACATACACAGCAAGGATTATACAGCAATAAACAGTACCATGGCATTAACATCTTTGTCATTTTTGTGTGTTTAACACTACTGTTTTATGTCCATCAATTAATCTGTATGTATGTTTTTGACATAAAAAAAAAAAAAAAGAGACATCCCACATTTTACCCCTCAGAACCCTTCTCTGCATACCTCTCAACTGTCAGGCATGAGGAGGGATGTTCCTTATTTTACTTCTCAGTACGACTCTGCCCATACCTTGCAACTGTCCCACATTAGGAGGGGGGCCTTCATTTCACCTCTCAGAAGCCCGCTGTGCCACCTGGAGTGCAGGCTGTTCTACCTGGAGTCTGTGCTGTCCCACCTGGAGTCAGAGCCGTCCCTTCTGGAGTCCATGCTGACCTACCTGGAGTCCATGCTGACCTACCTGGAGTCCATGCTGACCTACCTGGAGTCTGTGCTGTCCTACCTGGAGTCTGTGCTGTCCCTACTGGAGTCAGTGCTATCCTACATGATACAATGGATTTTTACTCTCTCCCCCCCTCAGCTTGCCTACCACTCAGCTGCACCCTCTACCCACTAAACTTGGCCTACACTGCTGGCTGTGGAGTGTCCAGACCTGCAGTGTCTCCTCGGGGCTGAATTGTCCCTACTGGGGGCATTCCCAGGCCTAGTAGAAGAGCGTTGCCTTACTCCTTACTTTCTTCTGGTACTAGTTTATCCTTGTCCTGGGATTCCGCAGGCCTTCAGGAGAAGTACCAATGCACCTGGCGGGTTCCCTGACATTGTGCAGGAGGGTCTATGATGTGGGGGTAGAAAGATGGCCATAATCTGGTGCACCACTTAGGCATTTCCACCACTCTTCTTCTGCCCTGACTCCCACATGCTTGTGGGGTACAGTCCCGGCAGTGCAGTGTCAATGGCACCTGCACAACTCTATCATCAGGAGCATACCTCTCAGCTGTCCCTGATTTTCAGGGATGCCCCAGATTTTGCCTCAAAATTTTGCTCTGTCCCTCCTAAAATCTTTGTTTCCGTGGCTAAACAGTGGGGATTGTAAGCACAAAATAATGTAAAACATTAAAGTTACAGACTTGTTGTTCTTTAGAAAATGCATTTTCCACTAAGTCCCATATTACATACTAACGTGCTATTTGCCAGCAGATTAGGCCTTACGGTCTATCGAGTCTGCTCGAACCTTAGATCCTTAGTTGGGTGCCGAGGCCTCCCATCCCTTGTGCTCCAGAAACCCCTATCATCCATCCCCACCCCACCCCCGGACAGGCCATCATCTGATACATCCACTTTCTGTGTCTGTCCCACCTCTCTTAAGCCCTCCACTGTGGATCTCTGAACCAGCTCACCAGGCAGTGCATTCCAAGGGTCCACCACCCTCTCAGTGAAAAACCTCCTCCTCTTTTCCCCCCTCACCCTTCCACCTTCCAACTTCAAACCATGCCCTCTGGTGATACCTCCCTGCTTTAGTCTAAAGATCCCCTCCATGTTTACCCTATTTATTCCCTTGAGGTACTTGAAGACCTCAATCATGTCCCCCCTGTCTCTCCTCTCCTCCAATGAAAACAGGCAGAGCTCTTCAAGTCTGTCCTCATACGTCAAACCTCTAGCCCTCATATCATCTTAGTTGCCCTCCTCTGTACCCTCTCCAGGAGCTGTATGTCCCTCTTTAAGTGTGGTCTCCAGTACTGTACACAGTACTCAAGGTGTGAGTCTAACCAGTCCATTGTACAGCGGCAGAATCACTTCCTTGCTCCTGGTGATCCCCTTGATGCATCCCATCATCCTGTTTGCCTTGCTAGCCACTCTCCTGCACTGCTCAGAGTTATTCATACATGCATCCACCATGACCCCTAGGTCTTTTTCCCTATTGCGCCTCCAGCCCTCCCAGGGTGTACCTGTGTTTAGGGTTTCCCGACCAAGATGCAACACCTTGCACTTGGTGATATTGAAATTTAATTTCCATGTGTGAGCCCAGCTTTCCAGGGTGTCCAGGTCCCTTGCAGGCCAACCTTCCTCTTCTCCTTCAACTACTGCTCCCATCTTGGAGTCATCCGCGAAGAGACTCATTTCAACCGTATACCCTCCCTGATGTCCGATATGTATGTATTAAACAGGATCGGACCCAGGACCGAGCTCCTTGCCCCACTACCAACCTCTCTAGGTTCGAGAGCTCCCCACAGACCACTGCTCTCTGGGTGCGTCCAGCTAGCCAGTTTTCAATCCATCTGACCATCAAAGGGCCTACTCCTAACTCCATCAGTTTCTCCACCAGACCATTGTGGGGGACAGAGTCAAACGCCTTGCTGAAGTCCAAGAATAATACATCTACAGGCTTTCCCCTGTCCAGTTCTGATGTTACCCATTCGTAGAACTCCACAAGATTGGGTTGACATGATCTACCTGGCACAAACCCATGTTGCCGACTATCCAGACCTCCCACCTCCTCCAAGTACACCCCAATCGTTCCTTTAGTATACTCTCCAGAATTTTCCCACCACTGAGGTCAAACTGATGGGTCTATAGTTACCTGGTACTTCCCTCGTCACCCCTTTATGGATTGGCACCACATGTGCCTCTCGCCAATCCCTAGGTACCCTCCCTGTCTCAAGTGACCTGTTGAAGAGCTCCGCCAGGGGTGCAGCCAGTATGTCCGCCAATTCCCATAGTACTCTCGGATGAATGCCATCCGGCCCAGGAGATTTGTCTTTCTTTAGGGCCTTGAGGGCTAACCACACCCTTTTGGCAGAGATAGCATCATCCGTCCCCTCCACCTTACTGGCCTTTTTATCCTTATCCAGATGTGACACCCCTGGGGTACCTCTCCCTCCCTCTTGCTCCATTTCTGTTGCTCCCCTGATCCCACTCACTGCCACTTCTATCCCCTTCGTGCCTTGCTTTGTAGATATCCCATCCCCCTCCCTAGTGAACACAGAGGCAAAGTACTCGCCAGCTTTGTGGGTGGATCTCCTAATTTTAAGATTTGTCCCTGATTTTGGTCCTTTGTCCCTGATTTATGAGGCAGGAAGTTGAGAGGTATGATCAGGAGCCATTGCAAAGCTGTGCAACCCCCCACACCCCCATTGGGAGATCAGATGCTGTGAACCCTGCCTGACAGCCTCTGCTCCTGATGTCCTGGACTCTCAGTGCATACTAAGGACACCCACATGCCAAAGTGATCACCCATCGCTCTGCGCCATGGAGCTGGCCATGTACACGAGGATTTTTAAAGCAGAAAGTCATATTTTAATTCTTATCGCTCAATCAACAGCAAACCTTATGAACAGAAATGACTTCCTCTGTGCTCTGAGCGTCCCTCTCCATGATATGATGCTGGACCCCATGTTTTTTTCTGTGCTTTTTGGTGATAAAGATTTGAGAGATATGTGTAAGGGTTAGTAGCAAAATGTTCTTAATTTCTAATCCTGTTCTTTGCACCGGTGTCAAAGTAAGAAAAATACCTCCCCACCCCTAAGCTGGTACATACTGTATACATAGCAGGACAAGAGGTTGGGTGGACAGGCCAGTTTGTACCTTTCATTCCTGTTGTGCATCAAGATTTGTCCAGTCACATTCAGGCCAGATCTTACCTCATCGTAGCCATCTTGCTATCTTTTCACTGTTGAAAGCAAGCACAGCAGTAATGGCAGAACTCAGTTACAGCCCAAGTTTTTTTTTTGGGGGGGGGAGGCAAGAATTATATTCCCCAAATGCAGATTTAAAAAAAGTTTGAGCCAGCCTTAGGCCCAGCAATAGGGGTACTGCTCGCAGTCCCAGCAACCTGGGTTCGAGAATGAGCCAGAGTCATCGCGTGACCGAGGAGGAGGAGCAAGCATCCCAGTTGATGGTCTCCTCTGTGGAGGACGAGCAACATCCCCCGCTGCAACACTGCCACCTGGGTGACCACAGGTGGTAATGCAGTTGGAGAACCTGCAGGTGAGATGGTGCCAGTGTCCGTGCACCAGCATGCTTGGAATGCATACACTCATGATGTTCTTGATATCAACGTCCCAAGAGGTTGGGAGCAGAGAGCACTAGTACGCTTGCCCTGTGTCACTTCCTTGCTCGACCACACCTAGGCTGTAAGCTCGAGGTCCCAATGACCCCCACCCACCCACCCAGGGATGCGAGGGTAGGAGTAAGAGGGGACGATGAGGGATGGGTGGTTGCCAGAAGGGCTGGAAGGGAGGAGTCACGGTGGCGACAAGGGGCAATAACCAAGTTTTAAGAAAAAAAAATCAAAACTATAAACATTACCACGAAGACTTGGCATTCCACAGTTTCTGGTTTATAAGAAATGCATTACTACTTCCTTTGACCAGGATTTGTCCTCACAGTCCTGACAGCCTTACCAGTTGCTCGACAGTCTCAACTGTTAGCAGCAATCCTGGAATTCCATATATCCCCATTTACATGAAACTCCTTCAGTGCATTTTACTCAGACTCCCCCCCCCCCCCCTTCTGAATCCCTGTGGTAGTCTATACACATCTAGTGCAGCAAAATCCATTTGTAAACCAAGCATAAACAACATAAGATGCACATCTTTATGTGTTAATGTGTGTCCTCCTGCAGGGTCTTCCGAGCGGATATTGCTTCCTGCTCTCTGGAGTGTGCTTGGGCTGATGACAGATGGGGAGGATTAGAAGTTAATTTGAGAGGAAGCGAAGACCCTGTCCCTGGAGGGGGTGCAGAGGATTAACCTGCAGTTTCCTCTACAGATCGAATCCTGTCGCCTTTTGCAAGCTACAAAGAAAGAGCAGCCCATCTCCGCCCACCTCTTGTACTTGGTAACATGTGCTGTCTTCGCCAGTAGCAGGGGGCAGTTAGGAGAGCCTCTTACACGATTAGAGGTCAGGCTTGCTCAAATACCAAAACAAGTTATCCGTAGCTTCCACAAGTGACAGAATTAGAAACGGTAGGCCTTTCGCTGTCTCATATTTAACAGGCTGACTGACACAGCTGTCTGTGTCACAGTAAAACCTGTTTCTATTTTTTGTGTGTGTGTTTTTTTTATTTATTTTTTTTGTTTTAAAGAACTGCTCTCTATTCCTTCAGTCTGTCACCCCACGTGGGCCTTCTGGCGACCATCCAGCTCTGACATCATTGCCCAGTTCTGTGTGCGGCTTTGGAAGTAGGAATACTGGCAACCATCATTCAGATGCTCTAACATTAAACCCCCCCCCAAATTCTGGAAAGTTATCCACTCCTTTCTCCCCCTTCCTCTCCTCCCACCCCTCCTAAATATAAACAGTTCTCTAATTACAGACCACCTTAGTGTTGCTACCAAATTTAACTCCTATTTCACCTCATGTGCCTCTGCTCTACGATCTTCCTTACCCCTCCTTTGCCTAGTGTCCCTCCACTTCACCCTACCAACCCTCTCTACCTAAGCGCTTTCGTTCTATATATCCCTATCAGATACCCTGGATGCCTTGTGTGCTCTCAACCCTTCCAAAGGCAGCTCACCTGATGGCTTGGACCCTAAGCTTCTTTATCTGTCAGCTATCTCTGCCCTGCTCTCGGTCCTTCTCAACCTTTCTTTTGCTACGACAGCCATCCTAGCAGTTTGGAAGCATGCCATTGTCCTTCCCTACCTAAGGGTGGCAATCCTCAGCACCTGGGAACTACCATCCCAGATCTCTCCTTCCTACCCCTGCTAAGCTTCAAGAGCATTTATTCCTCTCCCAACTCTCTTCTAATCTCTCAGATACCAACTTTTTCACACTTTTCCAATCCAGGTTTCAGAAAAACCATTCCACCACCCCCTACCTGATTAGGCTCACTGACTCCATCCTCTCAGGGATGGACTGTGACCAAATCACATCTGCCATTTTTGTCGACCTAGCAAAGGCCTTCGACACGGTCTCCCACACCCTTCTGTTAAACACCCTCTCCACAGCAAGCTTAACTGACTCTGCCACAATCTGGTTCCGAGCCTACCTGGTAGGTAGGACCCAGTAAGTCAGAATTGCTGACTCCACGTCTCCCCCTCTCCCAATTAATACTGGTGTCCCTCAGGGGTCCGTGTTGGGTCTTTTATTATTCTCCATCTTTTTAAATGACCTGCCATCTGTCTGTGATTCTACCTCAATCCACATGTATGCTGATGACATGGTCCTCTACACCTCTGGCCAGTCCCCAGTGGATGTTGCAACCAGACTTCAGCATGAGTTCAGTAAAGTTCAGCACTGGTTCTGCTCCCACCAACTTTCCCTCAACGCCAAGAAGATAGTCTTCATGACCTTTGGCACTAGGGAGAGACTCTTTAGGCTCCCAGCCCTGACCACCTTCCATACCCTGGACGGGACAGTCCTGGAGGACACCTCCTCCTTCAGATACCTTGGGGTATGGCTTGACCAACACCTCAGCTTTTCTGGTCATGTAGACGCCATCCTGAAAAAGCTGTGCCACAAGCTTGGCTCATTATACAGGAACCATAGTTGCCTCACTCTACCGGCAAGGCGTGAACTTGTCCAGAAGATTATCCTCCCTATCTTCGACTACTGTGATGTAGTCCTACAGTGCTGCTCCTAAGAATTCTTTAACCAGATTGGACACTGTCTTCAACTCATTCTGCCGCTTCACTCTGGACACCCTCTCTCTCACTCATCACTGTAATCTCTACCACTCTGTGGCATTCCCCTCATTAGAAAACAGACGCCTCCTCCACTGCACAAAATTTGTCTCTAAATTTTGGTTTGGATCTCTTCCCTCTCATCTCACTTAATCTCTATTCAGCCCCTCTCCTCCAGTACACTCCATTAGATCATATGACACCCGTTCCCTTAGTAGTCCCTCGTCTGTCTACCGCTCTAGGCCAGGATGCTTTCTCAGCATTGTTTCCTAAACTGTGTAATGCCCTTCCTCAACAGATTTGCCATTCATCCTCCCCTCTTCCATCTCTGCAGTCCTTCATAACTTCCTCTTTGTAAATTGTAACTGCAGCTAATCTGCCCAGTCTTCCATGTCTTCTGTACTGTCTGTGAATAAAATTCACTTCTCTTCCTATAGCTGCTCCCTCTTCATCCCTACTCTTTCTCTGTTGATATCTTTTATCTGGTCACGTCTATTCAGGTTTATCGATGCTAGCCTCAACGCTGTCAAAGTTTGTATACCTCAGATCTTACTTTGAGAGGGTTCCTGCAGTAGGTCTTCACACATAGGACTGCGCCCCCTGGCATCAGGTTCGAACGGCAAACTTGTAGCTAGCAGTCATCAGCGGTGAACCCCTCCCCCGACGCGTAGGTGACATGACGTCAGCCTGATTATAAAAGGGGCGGTCCCACCCTCCAGTTCTTTCCCGCCGTCACTTCAGTTCGTTCGACAGATGTGGTAGAACAGCGATCAGTCGCCTGCTTAGTATTCAACAATTTTCGTCTTATTCAGGATGCGAGGGGCGAGCTTTGGTTCCCAAGGCTGCTTTGTTGAACTTAGCCTGAGGAACTTGGGCTCCAGAGCCAGTGGCGGCGTCTTTTACCTTGGCCTTGTTCTGGTTCTTGTTCCATCTTCTCGCTGTAGCGAAAGGGCTGTTTTCTTTTGGCCAGCGTCGATACATGGTGCGTATGTGTCTAAGAGACCTACCGCTCTCTTGCAGCCCTGTAATAATGTCTTTTGCATTGCCACCAAAGAGGACGGAACCCCTGAAAGGTGCGTCCAAAGGGATGACTGAACATCCTGTGCCAAACCTGCGAGGCATAGCCATGCAAGGCGCCGAAGGCAGATTCCCGAGGCCACAGCCCGAGCCACGGAGTCCACAGAATCAGAAGTGACTGACATCGGGGGAGGGCAGTCCCCGCTGATGATTGCTAGCTACAAATCTGCTGTTCGAACCTGATGCCAGGGGGTGCAGTCCTATATGTAAAGACCCACTGCAGGAACCTCTCTCGAAGATCTACTGTTACGCTAGTTCTTATGTAACTACTGTTTGCTTAACACTTTACCCTTGTCGCTTGAGATATTTTGGTATAAATTGTACATGTGTGCACTATTACATTTTTTTATTCTCTGTAACCACGTCATTGTTTCCTGTATAATGTCAAATAATGTATGCTGTATGTATGTATTTCCTGATACCCTCTCCCCAGGACGCACAGGGAGACGAGCAACTTGTTGTTCAGTGTGCCTTTCCTGGTGAAACATTTCAATAACTAGATAATGAGGATTTTTTATTTCCCTGATTGTCCCTCATAGCTACCTGCATTGTGCCACGCCTTGCCTTGCCCACCACAGCTTCCCATACTTAAAGAAAACTGCAGTGAAGCCACAGAAGCCAAGTTTCAAATACCTTTTCACATTCTGTTTTTCCATCTTTACTGGCCTTTTACCAAATTCAGTTGGTGTTTCTGATTTGTACACTGCAGGTAAGCACTGTTTTAGAACTCTGTAATGTAGGTTATGTCCTTGCTCAGCTCTTCCATTGTTGGCACAATGCATTTAGGTTCTAACATAGAACGCTCCGGCTGAAAGGGACGTAAACTGCACATACAATTCTGAAATGTTATTGACCATTTATGTGCAAATCAGAAAAAAACACCCTGCGTTTACTAAAACGCTAGGAAAGACAGAACAATAACAGAATGTGAACAAGTATTTTAAAAACAGTTTCTATGTGAAAAAGTGATTGACGAGTTCAGTGCTGTTCTCTTAAGTAGATTCTCTTTGACGCTTCCCCCCAGGAGTTCATGCAGCCGCAGAACATAGTGTATTCTTCCCTTAGTCTAGGATGTGCTGCCGTTGGCAGCACTGTGTGACCACCCAGTTACTGGCATCCTAGGCTCACTCCAAACCAGGTCACCAGCATTCGGCGTGCCATGCTGCTGCTGTTGCGTGTCTCTTTAAGAACTTTTTTTGCCACCCCAGCCCACCAGCACCCCCCACCTTTGGGAGCCACAGCTGCCTCCGCACAACCACCATGCCACTCCCCACTGTTGTCCGACACCTACAATACCAGACGCCACTGTCTCCAGCAACTCATGGGGCCAGCTTGCCCCTGCTGTGGGTATCCTGTGGCCTAGTGTAGGATCGTGGCCTCATTTTGACATCTTCTGTTACTGGCTTGTCCCTGCTAGGTGCCTCCCCTGACCCAGAGGAGTTAATCAAGTATCCCAGGGACTGGTTTTGTCCCCGGGAAGAGTGGTGAGCTGTCTCAGCCTTTGACTGCCATTGAGTTGAGACCTTGTGGTAGTGCAAGCGTGAGCCACTTAGTGGGAGGGGACGTGGTTCTGTAGTGCGTGCATGCCTTCACCGCGTGTGATTACATGCCGCCATGGCCAGGGATTGAGAGGAAAACAGAAATAGGGACCTGTGGGCTACATGAAACCCTGCACATCTCTTCCAGCCCACACCACCACCACCCAGACCTCTCGGGCCATCTGGACATGGGACTCTTGGGGGGGCAGGCCCTGGGGGAATGGAGGTGGATGCCAGCCGTGGGGAGGTGCGGTCAGGGCTGAAGGGCCACGCATCAGGATAAAAAGCTGAGAATGGGGAAAAAAAAATGTCTTCGTGGAGGAAAAAAAGACTGGATCCACAGGGGCATTTTGTGACACACAGCAGACCCTAGTGATCTGGGCACCCTTCAAACATTCTTATTGGGCCCCATAATGAGTGACATTTCTTAGCATCTGACAAATGAGTGAAGCTGTGAAGAAACTTTTACAACAGGACTTGTCCCTACAAAACTGCACTGAATAGGACCAGTTAGTCAAACTGCCCTCTGCAAGTGTGGTATATAAAATGCTAGCTCAGACTGTTCAAGCTCACTGTATCAGCCAAACAAATAGGAAAGAAATCTTAGGATACAGTTTTCAAACGAAGAATGATGCTCTGTATGGATCATTGCACATCTTAGCAGTAGGGAAACTTGGGGAAAGGTCACAGAATACAAGATATTACATTATTACTATTTCTTTCTACGAAGATTAGAAGAAATGGGTCTGCTTTTGGATGGCCCCTGTTGGCGCTGCACTCAGAAACACACCAACATGGAACGTGTGCTGTGGGGTTGTCTTAAGATTTCAAATTTGTGGACAGAAGTTAAAAAAAAAAAACTTGCATTGAAGTCAAACAATGGCAAATACCGCAGACACCATTCTTTTTTCTTACTGGGTTAAATACCAGGTCCACTGAACCTGCACAGAAATTAAAAGTTGTGGGGTTAATGTAGCACTAGAGATTAAGTGGCTCTTGTTAAGTAACTGGAAGACCTCGGATAAGGTACCATCCTTTTTGAACTGGCTTGATTACATGGGGAGAACAGAAACCATAAAAGAATAATTTATTCCCTCCTTAATAGACTTGACAAGTTTGAAAGAATTTGGGCCCTCCTCTGTCAACATGCATAGGGAGTGTGATTCAACATTTAATTACTATGCTGTTATGGTTGTAACATATCATTAATATGTTATTGTGTACTAAATTTTTGAGTTCATATGGTGTGTGTTTTGTATCCTGCTTTATCTAATACTCTGACTGTTGTGATGAGCTACATTTTCATTTACATGGAATGGCTGGTAATTGAGGTCATGTTTTTGACAAGATGTATGTGTTCAAACTTTCAATAAAAAAAAATGATGGCAGAAAAAGAGAGGTGAGCTACAAGGAGTATCACCATCCCAACAGCCACTTTATATGAAGAGTTTCTTAGGGTTCTTACACCCTGACTGTCCGAGACAGTCTCTACAAAGCCCTGTTGCTTAGTGAAAGGGACATTCACTTGTCCGTCCTTTGTCCACAGGTCAGAGCCGGCAGTGGGAACAGTAGACTGTTCTATTCTTCTGAGGACCAATGTACATCCCCTACAGTGGGATTGGTTAAGCACCCTTTTCTTGCCCTTGTGCATAACTCTCAGCCATTAGTCACCCATATGTATGACTGTGCATCTCACAATGAGTGACAAAGAGAAAATGCATGCCGTTTCATCAAATCATATACATTGTGTTCTGAAAATTGAGGAGAACAATGCTTCTGGCACTTGTGAAGTTTATTGTTAATGGAGTATTATAAATTAACATGAATTTCTACTGTGGAATGTCACCTTTACAATGTGGAGTCAGGGGTTTCTGAGAGGTAAAATGAGTGACAGGATTCTTTTTAACTTGCTGTACTTTATGCTGTCAGGATGGCTCCCCCAACAGCCCTACTGTCACGTGCATCCACCGTCAGCGATGACACCAGGGTCTACCCTGGCAAACACAAAAATTTACAGTACAAAACTGCCAGCAGAAGAGGGCCTTGCAGTTTGTCCAGTCTGCCCCATGAGGTCGTACATGATCCCTACTAAATCATGACCACCAACCCCCCCCCCACCTCCCCGTCCTTCCTGACGACTTGAGCAACCCTTTATGCCAAGTGAGAGGTACAGCCCCGTGTAGCAAATGCATGTTGCACTCCTGGAAGCATGTCTAGCAGTCTCTTTCCTGTGCTGCAGTTTATTTGCAGCTGTCCACAGAGCAAGTTTTTCAAAGCTGTGCACAGTGTAAAAGCTTTTCGTAGCTGTCCACAGTGCAAAAGCTTTTCTTGTGGCTTTCCACAGTGCAAAAAGGTCTTCTCTTAGTTTTCCACAGTGCACAAAGGTCTTCTCACAGCTGTCCACAGCACAAAAGGTTTCCTTGCAGCTGTCCGCAGTGCAGAAGGTTTTCTCACAGCTGTCCACAGTGCAGGTTTTCTCACAGCTGTCCACAGTGCAAAAGGTTATCTTCTTCAAGGATATCTCCCTCCATGAAGCCACATCATGGAACTGTAAGCCATCAGATTCAGGACCACCTGGAAGTGTTTACTGGCTGGGGCCACCCACATTGACGCACGTTGTCGGCACCTGTATAACATGGGCGTTCCCAGCATGCCTCAGTTCTTTCTTTTGCTGTCAACCGCTCGTCGGTCCACTGCTGCTAAAGAGGAGGAGGAGGCAATGGATGAAGAAGAGGCACTAGATGTTGTGGGTTCAAGCTCAGCTCTGTCCTCTTGTTTGGATGAGTGTGAAAAACATTCCAAGGTCTCCTCCCGAGGATGCCACTTTTCAAGCCTTCCTAAAACAAGTACAGGCTAAACTGGGATTTCAAGCAAAAAGAGGATGACTCCTCCAAGAGAAATCTCGGAGTTCTTGGAGGTTTCTGCCTCAGCTACAGTAATTATTCATCCAGTGCACTCTGCCTTGAGGATGTGACTTTTGCTGCTTGACACAGACCAGCTGAATTGCCAGCAGTTCTAAGAAAGGCTAATAAACGATATCCATTCCCTACTGCTCAGCCCTGTTATTCATCACTGTCAAAAGACTCTGTAGTAGTAATGGCTGCTTATGACAGATCAAAGGCTCCTACAGACACGAGTTCTCTTCCTACTAATAAGCAGTCAAGGAAACTTGATGTAATGGGGAAGATAACTTTTTCTTCTGGTTTCCTGGGCCTAATAATTGCCACCTATCAGGAATACATGATAAAATATCAAAATTGCCATGGAAGACTATGGCTACCTCGGCTGAAAAATTGCCAGAGGGCCAAGACAAAATCTAGGCACAGCACACCATTGCAAATGGCCAGGAGGCTCATAAGCATCTGCTAAATTGTGCGATATGATGCCATTGCTGCTTCCAGGGCTGCTGCCTCTAGCATTAACCTTCACCGCCATTCTTGGCTAAGGGTTGCTGGTTTCGCCTTCGATGTACAACAGTCTGAAATGAATGCTCCATTTAGAGGTAAACAGTTGTTGGCAACAACATAGAAAGTGCCTTAAGGGATTTACAGTCCTCAAAAATGACTTTGGGATCCATGCATACTCTGGACCCTAGACCCTGTGGAAGAGGTTGTGGTTCTTTTCACAGGCCCTATGCCTGTCCAGGCCAGGGCTATTCAAGGGGCCCTGGACAAGGGTCCCAGAGACCTCAGCCTTCCATTTCCCAGGTTATAAACTTGCCTCCTAGTGCCCATGCCAGACTCACAAAAGGTCAGACCATAACCAGCAACCCTACAGCCCCTGGTGCTTTCTGACTCCCATCCCCTTCCTACCAAGATGGAGAGAGATCACCGCAGATGCCTGGGTCTTGGAGGTGGTTCAGCAAGGACACACCGTAGAGCTCCTTACTGTTCCTCTAGTGACTCCACCGTTGCCCAGCAGATATCCTCCAGGACACCTTGTCCTCCTGCTGAAGGAGATCCTAACCTGCCTCTGCAAGAAGGCTGTAAAACATGTCCCAACTTCAGAAAACAACCTGGGCTTCTATTCCCGGTACTTTCTTGTCTCAGAATGGACCATGGATCTCAGGCCTATACTAGACCTTTGGGGGCTCAATCTATTCATTGAATACAAAATGTGTAGAATGGTCTCCTTACAGTCCCTTCTCCCCTCCTGCTAAGGGGAATTGGATATGAAGGACACATACCTTCATGTCAAAATCCAAAAGTTACACAGAAAATACCTCTGTTTCGTGCTTTAAGGCGCACACTACCAGCTTTGTGTCTTGCCCTTTGGTTTGTGCTCTGCACTGCATTCTTTACCAAAGCATTTGACATGGGGGCAACTGCCCTCTGCAGAGAGGGCCTCTGTGTTTTCCTGTTTGTAGATGACTGGCTATTGAAAGCCCCATCTCGGGGAAACTGTTGTTTACACACTGTTTCAGACTGGACAGTTGTTTGACCAGCTGGGTATATTGGTCAGTGAACCAAAGTTGTAAGTTGTGATCTTTTGCCAGCGACTCCAGTATATAAAAGCAGTTATGGACACATGTCTGGAAGGGACATTCCTGTCCTCCAGCCATGCTACTGCACTGGTGGCCCAGGCACGACTGGTATCGGGCAGATGCTTTCTAAGGTTAATCGGCCTAAAGGCAGCTGCCATAACTGTCCCATTAGGTTGGCTCTACATGAGAATCCCTCAGTGGTTTTTCAGAGTGCAGTGGGCATAGCATTCTGACAAATTGGATGGGCTCATACAGGTGACTCCTCCACTTCATCACCCCTTGCTCTGATTGATGGACCACTCCAACCTAGAGTTGGGGTCCCCATTCCTCCAGCCATCCCCTTCTGGTTATGACCATGGATGCCTCAGGTTCAGTTTGGTGTGCCCTTTCATTACTCGGAGGGGGGGGCAGTGGACCCCTCTGGATATGGAGGTTTTTCTGCGTGGTCTAAAGGCCTCGCTGCCCTTCTCCTGGTACCTAGCTGCTGATCTATATAGACTGTATTTTGGTGATGTACACTATTATATCAACCGACAAGACAGTTCATTCATATCCTCTCTGCAAAAAGGTGATGAGAGTTTGACACTGGGTGTTAGACATATTTCTATCCACAGGCACAGTGTTTCTTCCAGGTACCCAAATGCTCTGGCGGATCGCCTTAGTCATTCTCAGGTGATGTGTCTCAAATGGGAACTCTCCAACTCCGTCACGGACAACTTCTTCAACAAATGGGGTCAGCTAGACATAGACCTGTGTGTGTCTCCATACAATGAAAAACTGCTATGTTTCTGCTTCCTCCAGGGCCTGGACTGTTCCACACTCCTGGAAAGGGAAGTTTCTGTACACTGCTCCCCCAGATTCCTGATGATAATAGGGTACTGGTCAACCATGGGCTGAGTCTGCCACCATACTGGCCCATACAAATGTGGTTCCCTTTACTCAAACAACTGACAGTGGAACCTCAAGTCCTACTCCCCTGCGGTCGGGCCTTCTGACACAGAAACAGGGTGTGCTGGTGCACCCAGATCTTCAGTCCCTGTACCACCTCAGCTGGCTCCTAAGGACATAGACCTCTTCCACTTCGGGGTTTCCCCAGTCGTTGCAGATGTTTTGCCAGTAACTAGAAAGTCATCTGCATAGTACACCTACTCACAGAAATAGAAACATGTATGCCAGCCCAGTGGCGCTGAGGTGTTGGATGCCTTGCATCGTGCTATGCTGACGACTTGGGTCGCCAGGTAGCCAGCACGGGGGTCAGAGCGGGATTGAACTGCCGTGGGCAGCTCTCCCCACCCCAGGGGTGGTTGTCCACTCCCCTCGTAGTTCCACTCCCACCGGGTGGAGGCATGGGAAGCGCAAGAGAGGGAGGGCAGCGGCGAATGCCAGGAGTGGGGCAAAAGGGGCTGAGCCGGTATCCGGTGTGCACCTCCACACATGCGCACGTATGTGTCTGCTGGGGTCCCAGGTCTGGGGCACAAACAGGGAAAAACACCAAAAATTACATATAGAGAACAAATATATAAATAGAAACATGTTACAATTTGGTGTACTAGGCATGCCCTGGACCCGTTTACATGTCCAGTTCCTAACATACTGGACTGCCTCTTGTCCTTTAAGGATTCAGGATGAGGGTATTCCTTGGTCCACATGACCGTGATGTTGGCTTTTCATGCCCTTATAGAGAGAAAGACAGTGGGCTAGAAGGAGGTTTCCCCAGAGATTCCTAAGAGGCATTCTACTGTTGCATCCCCCAGTCTGAGATCCAATTCTGGTGTGTGACTTTAATTTGGTCTTAATGACCCTGGCTTTATCTCCTTTCGAGCCTGCTGCTACTTGTGAGCTGCATTTCCTCTCTTGGAAGACACTGTTCGAGTGGCTGTGGACGCCTGTTCAACACTATTCTGGAATTGCAGATTTTGGTTGCAGACCTCCTTTTATTATTTTTCACAAAGATAAGGTTTTATTATTTTTATTTTAGTCTTTGATAACTGGGTAGGGCCCACTAGGCACAAGTGGCTGTTTACAGGGCGACCTGGGAGCACTGGGCCGTAAGTGACTTGCTCCAGAGTCACACGGTATGCAAGTGGAGGTTGTGAGAATCAAACTCTGGTCTGGTCTGCTGGATGTTATCAAGCTCGTTCACACCTTGTTCCTCTAACCTCTAGGCCATTAGTTCTCAGACTTCGTCATAGTGTGCCTCACCAAATCCATGGAAAAGATCTTGAGCCTCCCCAGATATTAAAATAATCATGGGCCTCCCCATAGAAAGATAGCATACTTTGCACAGTACACCAGGAATAAAGTGAAACTCCATTGAATAGTTGGCTCTCATTATATTTAGCTTATTGTACCCCACCACCACCACCACCATGTGTAACCCCTTCCCCAGGACAACCTACTTGCTCTGCTATTTTGATTTTCAAGCTGTATTGCTTACTGCAATACCTTGATTGGTCAGACTGCTTTCTTGGTTTCCACTCAGAAATAACCTTCCTACCCACCTCTGCCTCACCCCCTCTGACTCTGCTCTTAAGCAACTTCTCAGGGATCCTTTTGCTCCTCTCCTGCTCTTGCTCCTGGTACTCTCTGCTTAACCCTTGTATTTGGCTGTTCTGCTACCAGTCTAATTCATCAGTTGTTACCACTCGTTATTTGTTCATTGTTCCTGTTTGTTTGCAGTATTGCTCATTTTGTATCGCTTAACTGTTTTGCAGCTACCTTTTGAATTGTATGCACTCCCTACATTTTCCTGGGTACACCTGAAATGAGCCTTGGCTCAGTGTGCCTTTTCTAGTCACCAGTTTGTAAATAAATACATTAATTTATCTGCTATTATCTTTTTTCAGTTTGCTGTATCCCTTCACATAAAATATCTAAAACTCAAAATGTAAATACAGTATTTTTTTCAGACATAGAAACATAGACTTTGGCGGCAGATAAGGACCGCTAGGCCCATCTAGTCTTCCATTTCCTACCTACAGGATAGGCTGCAGATCCTAGTTAACCAGCAGCCTATTTCTTCCTACCCCCACAAGAACTGCCTTATGTCTGTCCCATGCATTCTTGAATTCTCCCACAGTTTTAGACCCCACAACCTCCTCAGGAAGGCTGTTCCATGCATCCACTACCCTCTCTGTGAAATAATACTTCCTCACATTGCCCCTGAACTGTCCCCTTCTATCTTTAAATTGTGTCCCCTTGTTCTTGCACGTCTCTTTTTCTGAAAGATGCTACCCTCTTGGACTTTGTTGATTCCACTGAGGTACATAAAAGTTTCTATCATGTCCCCCTCTCCTTCTTTCCTCAAGGGTATACATATTAAGCTCCTTTAGTCTCTCCTCATCGGCTTCTCTTGCAGACCCTGCACCATTTTAGTTGCCCTCCTCTGGACTGCCTCTATCCTGTCTATGTCCTTGCGGAGATGGGGTCTCCAGAATTGGACACAGTACTCAGATGGGTCTCACCAATTGTCTGTACAGAGATAACAACTTCCTGTTTTCTGCTGCTGATGCCTCTCCCTGTGCATCCCAGTATACCCCAGCCCTCCCTACTGCCTTCTCACATTGCTTGCTAACCTTAAGGTCATCTGATATGATTACCCCCAGGTCCCTTTCCTTTTTGTTGTTGTTACTACCCCCATTGTGTATTCTTCCCTGGTTCTTGTTTCCCAGGTGCATTATTTTGCACTTCTTTGCATTGAATCCTAGCTGCCATACTTCGACCATTCCTCCAACCTTGCCAAGTCCCTTCTCATCCTTTCCACGCCTCCTTGTGTATCAGCCCTGTTGCAGATCTTTGTGTCATCTGCAAAAGGCATACTTTTCCTTCCAGTTCCTCTGCAATGTCACTGATGAAGACATTAAAAGGACTGGACCCTATACTGAACCCTGCTGGTATCCACTAGTAAGCCCTCTTTCTTCAGAGTGGACTCCATTTACTGTTACCTTCTGTGTCCTGTTGTGCAGCCAATGTTTGCCCAGGCTACCACCCTGACTTGCTTGAGCCTCCTGAACAGGCTGGGGCCTCCCCAGGAGGCTGGCCTCAATTTGAGAGAAACCTGTACTGCCAGCCAGGTTACATCATGTACTAATCCTCACTTCCTTCTGAAGGTTGTGTCTGAATACTAAATCAGACCGTTGATCTTTGTTTATTTTGTCTCCCACAGATAGTGGGAATATGGATTTATACTCTGACGTCCGTGATGTGTGTTGGTACTTGGATTGTACTAAAACTGTAGAAAAACCTCACAACTGTTTGTTGCTTTCACCTCCAGTATGGTGGGCTGTCCGATTTCCAAACAGGCATGACCAAATTGTATTATGTTTTGTTACCAGAAGCAGCTTCCTGGTCCGGTCCATGCTCACTCCACTCAGAATGACTACTTCAGTGGCTTGTTTTCATACTTTGTCCGCTGCTGACGTATGTTCTTCTGCCACTTGGAGTACTGTTCATACATTGACTCAACACTACAGTTTGGATATTGTCTATTGTAGATGCACCAGTTTTGGGCTAATTGTTTTGCATGGCCTCCTTACTCAAGAACATTAGGTCCTGCCATCCTCCCTCTATAATTGGTACAGCTTGGGAATTGTTCCTTGATGTGGCTCAATAACGGGAGATAACCTTGAAGACAGAACAGTTAAGTGCTGTAAGAGCAGATCTTTTGAGAGACTTTCTTCCATTGAGCCACAGCTCTACCCCCTTGTCAGGAGAATTGGGTGACAATACTGCCTGCTCTTACAAGATGCTTCTCCTATGCTGCCTAAATACAGCATTTCTACCCAGGTTTCCATATCTTTTCCTGTGTGCCTGGTTTGTTCCTAGATGCTTCTGTCCCTGCCAGTCCGATGATCCTCTGAGCTTTTTTTCAGCAGGAAAATGAGGCATGCTGGGGACGCCGGTTATTTATAAAGGTGTTGATGAGGCACATCGACGTGGTTGGCCCAGCCAGGAAAAATTTCCAGGTGGTCCTGACGCCAGTGGCTTATGGTTCCATGATATGGTTCAACAGAGGAGATTCTCTTGAAGATCTACTGTTAGGGTAGGTAACTATTTTTCTAGGATTGGGGGTATGTTGTTCATCCGCACTTCTTGGCAGTGTCACTTTCCCTTTAAATCAGCTGGAAAGTCTTTAAGCTGGCTCCTCCCGCCCACCCGGGTGGTATAACCCTCAGCTCCACCCCATGATGCCAGATCTTCCTTTCTGCTGGAAGATTCAGGTTGTCTCCTTCGTGCTGTCGCATTTTGTAGGAACCCGCTTCAAAATCTTCATTATTCCAAATGTGCCTTGTTCAGCATTGTTTTTTTTCGATCATGGAAGACAAGTCTTCCCATGATTTCACTGGTAGTTCATGCAGCCAGATGTATGCGCACCGACCTGCATACCGAGAGTCGTTTATTCTTTGGGTGTCATCCATGACACCACGACGTGCAAGTTTTACCTTGCGTCCCAACCTAACATCCCCAATGACTGTCTCGCATGCCTTAAGCTTGAAAGGCCTGAAAAATGGAACCCACCAGTGAAATCCAAGGAGGTCCAGTGGGCAGTTTCCGCGGCCGCGGGATCCGCCGAGCAATTGGAGCGAATGCATGCCTTTGAGGAGTAAGCGGCTCGTGCCATGGAATCTTCCACACGGAGCTTCTTCGTTCCGCTCAACCTGGGCTCCACCTTCTCGGGTTCCTTCTGAGAGTTGTACCACTCTCTCCTGACTAAGGGTGAGAGTCCTGCGGGCATGCACTCGTCACGGACCCGGGACTGCGTTCGTCTCAACGGAGATGCTCTTTGTATTGGGAGAGCTCTTGGTCCCAGGAACCGTCCATTTCGACCTTGGTAGAAATCGCCTCTTCGGCCGCTGGCTTCTCGGCTTTCCCATCTGGCCAGTCGACCAAAGTGTCGATCGACGATGCTGAGATTATTCTCGACCCAATCGACCCTTTATTACCGACTTCAGTTGACGACTCCTTCACTCGCACTCCGGTCCTTGCTTTCCCTGACGAGGAGACCCAGCCTGCTGGGAATCCCACAGAAGAAGTGGTCCCTGACCCCAGGAAGTCACTGGTCCCACTGTTGTCTCCCAAGCGACCGAGTCGGCCTGTCCGATCTCGATCGAGGTCTCAGCCCCCCCCCCCCGACCGAAAGGCCGAGGAAGGGCCATTAGCACTCTAAAAAGGACGCCCGTTAGTGCGTCCTCGTCCGGATGAGGAGAGGCACCGCGGAAGCTCCGGTACTACGAGGACCTCATGTGGCAGCAGCTCATTTTGTCCATGCACAAGCCTACCTCAGCCATTACTTGGCTTTCACCTCCCAGGCTGAAGCCGATTCCTCTGGAGCTGATTAAGTTGGATCCTCCGTCCGCGAAGCCGGCAAAACCTCCAGTTCAGACTAAACCGGTCTCCTCACCAATTTTGGTGAAACCGTCGCCCAAGCAGCCTGTGGGAGGGCTCCTTCTAAGGAAGCTAGACCGGACACTGGGCTTCCCCGGTGACTTTCGTTCACCGTCACCCCTGACTGCGGGTCGAGGGTGATGTGGGTGGTTGACCGCTGTATCCAGATGCCTCTTATTCAGATGAAATGGGCCTCTGTTCTCATCCAGGGGATGGTGAATCGGCTGGTGGGATAGGGACGTAGGATAGTCCTTTGTCCTTTCAGGGCATTCTTTGCCTCATCCACACTGACGTCCTCAAGAGAGGGGATACCCCATGGCCCGGCCTTAGAACTTTGGCAGCACCCTGCCTCCTGTCCAGCTCCATCTGCCCGTATGGCCCGCAAGTATGCGGTGCCCATGGGGTCCCTTGCAGGGTTCACAGAGCACCCTTCGACCAAGAGCCTTGTGACTGCCTCTGTGTTCAGGCGTTACTGGTAGCTCTACCGATGCCGACAAACCTCCTGAGAAGGAATCCAAATTTGGATCACTCTGCCCAGAAGGGCGGTGCCTGGCTCTTAGGCTCCATCAGGCAAGCCTGTCGCCATCATGGCACACCTTCTCCCATGCCCTTGGGGTCCTTGGACGAAGTCCTCCCATCTCCTCTGGGACTTGCAGACCACGGTGAAGCAAGTCCAGGACCAAGGCCGTGCTATGCCAAACAGCTCCAGACAGCTCCTGGACATCGGGGACTCATGTGCCTGTTCGCTGGCAGCTGCCGTTGCCTCTCACCGCAGGGCTTGGCTGAGAATCTCCTCCTTTCCGGTGGATACTCAGCACAAACTAGCTGATGTGCCTTCCTGGGCACGATATGTTCGGCCCAGGTATGGGTCACCTTCAGCGACTGAGCAGTCCAGTGCCACCTTGGACGCCACTTCTGCTAAGGGTTCTTCTGGTCCCAAGAAGCAGCAGCAGAAGAAGCCTTTCAGCACTCTTCCCCTGTAGCCCAACAGGCTCAAGCTTGGCGGCCGGCCCAAACCGGACCCACCCAGGCCTGTAAGGGAGGCCAGGGTTCAGGCCCTGGACCCTCTGCCTCAAACCTGCCCAGTGATGGGGTGGGGCTACCACCCTACTCCCGTCACACCAGCTCTGGGTCCTCCCGTGGGGCCGGCTCCTCCATTCCTTTCCACCTGGTCTGCTGTTACCAGACAGATGGGTCTTAGAAATGGCTGACCAGGGACTGCCTCTGGAATTCCAGCAGTACCGTCCAAGCTGAGCCCATGCCCAACGGAGGTGAAGGTATCCACCCACACTCAGTCAGCTGTCCGAGACAGCACTGCTCAGCTCCTCTTCAAGGAGGCAGTAGCTCCAGTGATGGACCCTCCAGCAGACCCAGCTTTATTTCCAGGTACTTCCTGGTTCCCAAGCGGATGGCGCCCATTCTAGATCTGCATGACCTGAATCAGTATCTCAGGTCACGCACCTTCCAAATGGTCACTCTGTCTCAGATCATACCATCCCTGGAGCGAAAGATGTGGTTCTGCTCACTGGATCTCCAGGACACATTCTTTCACATCCCAGTCTGTCCGTCCCACCAGCGGTTCCCCCACTTCAGAGCCGAGGGAGCCCTATACAATTTCTGAGCCATGCCATTTGGCCTGTCATTGGCACCACGGGTCTTCACCAGATGCACTGCAGTGGTGGCAGCCCACCTCAGGCATATGAGGGGGTGGTCAGAATTTACCTCTGCTTCGATGAATGACTCTTAGCAGGTTCCACCCAGCAGGAGGTGGAGAGGTCCAGGGAACTGGCCCTCCAGACCTGCTCCCAATTCGGCCTCCTGATCAGCGAGGCCAAGTCAAAGCTCATGCCTTCTTGGGTGATATGCTTCATCGGGGCAGAGCTCGACTATCGTCAAGCCAAAGCTTGGCTCCTGGCGGACAGGGCAGAGGTTCTCTCCTCCTTTGCCCAATCATTTCAGGTTGGGCAATTACGCCCTGCCTGGGACTTTCTGCACCTTCTGGGTTACATGGCGACGTGCACCTCTGTGGTCCGTGGGCCGGGCACATGCACCCCTCCACTGGAAGCTGACCGCCCAGTGGACTCAGCACAACGGTCATTTTGACCAGCTGATTACTGTAACCCAGAAGATGGGGACGCCTCAGTGGTGGACTGTCCCAGACTGGCTGCAGGAAGGTCCCTGTTTGTCCGTCCCGGGACGGCGGCCGCCCTTACAACCGATGCCTGTCCCATGGGCTGCAGAGCCCTCATGGGGGACAACAGGGCCCACAGGTTTTGGACCCCGAGGATTCCCGTTGCCACATCAACCCGTTGAAGCTCAGAGCAGTCAAACTGGCACTGTCAGCTTTTGCTCCTCAGCTCCGAGGTCAAATGGTTCAAGTCCAGACGGACAATACCACAACCATGTACTTCCTCAATAAACAGGCCAGCATGCATTCCTGTCTGCTATGCAGGGAAGCATTCCGCATCTGGAAACTCCAGAGCTGTCTGGAGGCGGATCTCCTAGCCATCCACATGGCAGGAGCCTCAGATCAACTGGTGGATGCTCTCAGCCACATAGGCAAGACATCCCACGAGTGGTCTCTCCATCCAGAGGTAGCATAAAGTCTGTTCTCCCACTGGGGCAAACCATTGGTGGACCTGTTTGCCTATCAGGAAACACCAAGCTGCCCCCCCAGTAGGACTCGCTGCAGGGGGATGCCTTCTCAAGGCTGTGGACCCCAGGCCTCTTCTACTCCTTCCCTCCATTTCCCTTGATCCACAGGGTGCTCCTCAAGGTGAGGAGGGACAAGGCGCAGGTGATTCTGGTAGCCCCAGACTGGCCATGCCAGTTATGTTACCCAGATCTCCTCAGTAACAGCCCCCAGAGTGGCTGCTAGCACACCCAGACCTGATCTCACTCAATCAGGGGAAGGTATTCCATCCGGACCTTCGATCCCTGCACCTGACAGCCTGGTACCTGAGCGGCTAGAGTTCCAGGCTTTGGGTCTCTCTGAGGATGTTCTCACCGTAGTGGAAGCATCCAGGAAGGAGTCGACCAGGAAATGTTATGCCTTCAAATGGAAAAGGTTTTCCATTTGGTGAAGGGGCAAGGGCCTGGACCCTCTGTCCTGTCCAGTGGCTAACATTCTCGACTACCTTCAGTCTCTATCCAAAGGGGGTCTTCGGTCATCAGCCCTTAGGCTGCATCTGGCAGCCATCTCTGCTTACTGGGCATGGGCTGGTCAGCCAACATTGGCTCAGGAGACAGTGGTTGGGCACTTTTTCAAAGACCTGGATCACATATCCCCTCTGGTGCGTGACCAGACCTGGGTTTGAATCCCACAGCTTCCACTTGCATACTGTGTGACCCTGAGCAAGTCACTTAACCTCCTTGTGCTCCCAGGTCGCTCCTGTAAAAAAGCTTTCAGCTTAGTGTGCTATACCTGGTTAAACAACTAAACAAAAAAAAACTCTCCACCTCCATGGGATCTACTCCTGGTACTGGCAAAGCTCATGGGCAAGCCATTCCAACCAGTGCACAAGTGTATGTTGTCACACTTGTCGTGGAAGACGGCCATCCTGTTGGCTATCACATCTGCCAGAAGGACAGAGGAGCTCCAGGCACTCTTGGTGGACTCCCCTTATCTGGTCTTCCACAGGGACAAAGTTATCCTACGTCCCCACCCGAAATTCCTTCCAAAGGTGGTGTCAGAGTTTCACCTTAACCAGGTGTTGACTCTGCGGGTGTACTACCCCAATTACACTTCGGAGGCCGAATACAGGCTCCATATTTTGGACCTGAGACAAGCTCTCTCCTTATATAAGGAGAGGACGGCAGAGATTCAGGGAGAGGTTTGCCAGCTGTTTGTTACCTACACTGAAGCCGCTTCTGGCAGACCTGCAGCGAAGTGGACGATTACATCTTGCATTAGTCTGTGCTACAAGTTGGCAGGCAAGGAGCCTCCCAAAGGGATAAGAGCTCATTCTGCCTGCCATACTGCTGCATCAGTGGTTGCTTCCAGGGACATCCCTAACCAGGAAATCTGTCGGGCTGCTACCTGGAAGATGGCAAACACCTTCATTACCACATCGACCCTGAGGCACGCTGGGATGCTGGTTTTGGGGCCTCCATTCTCCAATCTCTGTTGCCCAAGTAGGGGGTGTGAGCCTTGCCTCCTTCCCTCCTCCTGGAGAACTGCTAGGAGTCTGCCGATAAGTATGGATGAACAACAGCCACGATCCTAGAAAAACAGGATCTTACTTAGAGGGCTCTTGTAGTAGTAATTACAGATAGGATTGAAGCAAAGGTGTCAGGACCCCACGTAAAATTTGTAGCTAACGGTCTCTGGTAGAGGACCACCCGATGTCAGGTGACCCGGCGTCAGCGGCGTCAATATAAAGGGTGGTTCCCAAGCCGCCTTCATTTCTTTCCACCATTCAGCTCATGCAGCGCCTCACGGTTAAGTTCACTGCTCAGCAATCAATAAATCGCGTAGTTTTTACCGCCAGTTTTCTATTTTTCCTGATTTCGGTAGCCTTACCTTCAGCTGCCGTGTATGTCGTCCCAGACTCCCTTCGAGCACAAACACAAGTGCGATTCTTGCGGCGCCTAGCTCCCGCATAAGGATGGACATTCCCAGTGCCTTTTTTGTCTAGGCCTCGATCATTCCATCAAGAAGTGCCAGCTCTGCCAGCAGTTTAACGCGGTCACCCGAAAGCGGAGGAAGCAGTCCCTGGAGGCCCACGTTCTTAAACAGAAAATGACCTCCATGGAAAAGGAACTGGAAAACCTTCAGCAGGCTTCGACTTCTCTGGAGGGTCACCACAAGAAGAAGCACCGGGACTCCTCATAGTTCGCCGCGGCCTCTGCTGGGGTTGCGGTGCTGCAGGTAACGCCTCCTGCAGGAGGCAGCTCCGTGGCGGCCATCTTGGAGGCTTCCAGCGTGTGTCAACCCTCCCATCGGGCTCCGACGTGCCCCCGGAAGCCTCCGGGGTCAAGGGAGGCAGCCTCCCAGTAGTGTCGCCGCCATGCGGCCTTCTGGTTTGAGCGGCCCTGATAAGTCAGATGAAGGCCTCTTAAGATGCCCGACCCTCCAGGGCAGCGCACGGCCTCCAAAGCGCCCACCAAGGCCACCCCTCCTTTGCGGCCTTCGTCTGGTGCTTGGTCCGATAAGTAAGACGTCGGCTCCTCAGACATCTGCCCGGATCCCATCGATAAGACTGACGTCGGCTCCTCCAACATCCGCTCGACGTTAGAGCCGACGCTGGACCCTTTGGGTCCATCCGTCGTCCCAAGCTTGCTGCAACGCTCATTGCACTCCGAGGCGCCAGCATCTCCTCTGCTGGATCCCGGGGATGGTAATCCTTCTTCCCCGGGCAGCACAGAGGAGGTTGATAAGCTGCCGTTGGTCTCCCTCCGCTGGGCCAGATGACCCGATGCCAGCCTGCCTGACGCCCGACAATATACCATTGCTGGGCGCGGGCCTCCCATTCTGGGCCCACCCACTGGCCCATTTCTGGGGCCTTCTGCTCCCGCAGACCCCCCCAGTCCCTAGGTATCAGACACCGTCATACCTGGGCCCACAGTATCCGGCCTTCCCTTACTTCTGCCTACCCGACGCCGCAGTACACGGTGCCCCAGTACCCGACCCTGGGCTACCGCCATCAGAAGTGCGGATACGCCCTTACAGATACCCTCAGTATCCGTATCCCCTTCACGCCCCTCAGCCGCCGGTAGACTTGAAGGAGACTCTGGCTTCCTGGTGGGCTGAGACCAAGGCTCAGCTCACCAGGGAGGTAGACAGCGGTCGTCCGACGCCAGTTCCGGATCCCCTACATTGGAGACGAGAGACCCCCTCCCCACCTCCTGATACCAGAGGCGAGCCCTCCAGGGCAGGGCAGGATACGCTTCCCCGGGGGCTTCTCAAGGAGTCCGTTCCTCCCCCGCACCAGGAGGAGGAGGAGTCTTCCTCCTCAGAGACCTCAGATGACTCCGATGGTCGCCCCAACCCAGACAACGAGCCCCGCACTCGAGACAAGCCCAGGCCAAGGACTCCTCCGGAGGATCCTTCCTTTATGGAGTTGCTGTGCAAAATCCAGGCAGTTCATCAGTGGCATTCCTTGAAACCAGATCCACAGCATAAGAAACTCGCTGTGCACCTGGATCTGCCCGAGACTGCTCCTACCCTGGTGCCACCCTGGATTGAGCCTCATGCCGACCTTGTTTCCACCATTTGGAAGCAACCGTGGGCTTTAGCCCCCCTAGGAAGTCGGACAGGCTTTATCAGGCTCCAGAGGGTGGTGACTCTTTAAATTCGCACCCTCGAGGTGATTCGGTCATGAATAGCGCTGCTCACGGCCAGTCGGCTAACCCCAAGCACTTGAGCTCATCACCACCTGACAAAGAATCCCGCCTTCTGGACCAGTACGGGAAGAAAGTCTATGTTTCTTCCACTCTGGGTATTAGAGCCTGGTATTATCTTGGTCATATGGGGGATTACCTGAAGGCGATCCTTAGTGAGGTGGAGGCTAAATTGGACTCCCTTCATGAGTCTCAGACGAAGCAGGAAGTGGTGGACCTAGTCTGGTCTGCACATTTGGCCAGTCTGCACATGCTTCGTGCCACATACACCACAGTGGACGCTGCTGGTCGGAGCTCGGCTTTCGCCGTGGGTTTGCAGCATCATGCCTGGCTCCAGATGTCAGGTTTGGTCCGGAGGTGCAGTCTGCTATCCAGTACACACCCTACAGGGTTCAGTGCTGTTCGATGGCGATGTCAAGGACATCATCACTGATCTGCAGGAGAAAGGTACTGCCTTAAGTCGGTTGACTCGTGTACAGACCCCTCAGGCTCAGCGTCGTCCCTTTCAGAGCGTTTTTGGCAAAGGCAAAACCTCAGGGAAAGTGGGCCAGCAAACTTCAGGCCCCTCCAGCTGCAAGCCCCTCCCGCCCAAAAAGCAGCGGGGCTTCAGCCACGACACTGCCTCACACCTCCTGGCGCTTTCATCTCCCACAGCCTCTGGGTCTTCCAGAGGAATCGGTAGAAGGAGATTCTCCTCCATTTTCCAGGTTGGGAGAGGATCACTTCAGATACTTGGGTGCTCCAACTGATCGCAGAAGGACACTCAATAGAGTTTCTTCGGAAACCTCCTCGAAAACCTCCCCCCAGGTCGTCTTACTCCCCAGAACACCTTCTTCTGGTCCGGGAAGAAATAGCCTCTCTTCTTTGAAGGAGGCGATAGAACCCATCCCTCCCCATCTTCAGGGAACGGGTTACTACTCCTATTTATTCCTAGTCCCGAAGAAGTCAGGAGAAGTGAAGCCAACCCTCGACCTCAGCTCACTGAACTTGTTCGTGGAGTGCAAAAGGCTCAGGATGCTCTCTGCAGAGTTTTCTGCCCCTTCTTCGGCCGGGACAGTGGCTGTGCACTGTGGACATGCAGGATGCTTACCTGCATATCCCTATTCACCCTTACCACCGCAGATACTTGCGTTTTGTGTTCCGGGGGACCACTACCAGTTCAAGGCCCTCCCATTTGGTCTTTACTCGCAGCCCCGAGTGTTCACCAAATGTTTCTCGGTGGTAGCGACCTACCTGCATACCCAGGGGGTGCAGGTTTTCCCATACCTGGACGACTGGCTCCTGGCGGCCTCATCCAGGAAGGAACTCCTGCGCTTCCTTTCCCTTACCCTGCAGGTTTTTACCTGCCTGGGGGTTACCGTCAGCCAGGCCAAGTCCCACCTGATCCCATCCCAGAGGCTCCAGTTTATTAGGGCAATCCTGGACACGACCTCCAGCATGGCATTCCTGCCACTGGACAGGGCGGCCTCACTCCAGGCTCAGGTCAACCTGTTGTCCAGCCACAGGCAGGTCAGCACCAGGTCGGTCCTTCACCTCGTCAGGCTCATGGCAGCTGCTATATCGACAGTCCCTCGTGCTCGGCTCCACATGAGAATCTCTCAATGGACGCTTTGGTCTGTGGGATCAGCTGGTGGGCGACCTAGATCAACTAGTTCTGGTCTCCAATCCTATGGTTCAGGAGAACCTTTGCCAGGGAGTTCCTTCTGTCTTTCTCCCCTCCCAGGCGCTGACTACAGATGCCTCGGGGAGGGTTGGGAGCCATCTTGGGCCTCCATGGACTCTGGGCTCCTGGTCCAAGCTGAAAAATCTCTCCACATCAGTGTGCTTGAGCTCGGGCCGGTTTTATGCTTCTTAGGCAGTGCATCTTTATCTGCTTCCCGGACATCTGACTGTCCAGACGGACAACGTGTGTGGTCTGGTACATCAACAAATGGGGGGAACTCATTCCTACCCTCTCTGCAGGGAGGCGATGCGAGTTTGGGAATGGGCAGTGCAGCACAACCTTCAACTCATGGCAATTCACGTCCTGGGGGTCGAGAACACGTTGGCAGACCACCTCAGTCAGTCGTCTGCTCATGCTCACGAGTGGGAACTAGATCAGGGGGTAGCGGACAATATCTTCCTACGCTGGGGGACGCCACAGGTAGACCTGTTTGCATCTCCTCTCAATGCAAAACTTCCCGCCTTCTGCTTGTTCGCTCCAGGGCGCGGCATTTTTTGAAGAGACGCTCTTATCTCTAGACTGGAAGGGAAGATTCGTCTATGCCTTTCCCCTGATCCCCTCGATTCCGAAGGTCTTACAGAAACTCCGCTCGGAAGGAGCTTGCATGATCCTCATCGCTCCTTTCTGGCCCAGGCAAGTTTGGTTCTCTCTTCTGCAACAGTATTCAGAGGAACCTCCTCTTCCTCTGTCGTGACTTTTCCTGACCCAGGATCAGGGGACCCTGGTCCATCCAGGCCTCAAGTCCCTTCAGTTGCACGCGTGGCTCCTGCAGACATAGCTAAAGCTCGTTTTGGGGTTTCCCCATTGCTCGCTGAGATTCTGGTGGAGGCCAGAAAGCCCTCCACTAGATCTGCCTATGCCATGAAGTGGAAATGGTTCTCTCTTTGGGCCGCTTCCAAAGATCTTGAGCCATTCTCTCGCTCTGTTGGGCAGCTGTTGGATTACTTGCGCCATCTCTTTGATCTGGGTCTCAGTCATTCCCTCTGAAGGTTCACATGGCAGCCATCTCGGCTTACCATGTTCCTTTCGGGATAGGGACTTTATGCAGTTGGAAGTCTCCAAGACTTTTCTTAGAGGGCCCTCCATTTGAGACCCCTATTTGGGTTCCTGCCCTCCTTGGGATTTGAATTTTATCCTTGAGAAGCTTACTCTGCCTCCTTCTGAGCCGGCAGCCTCAGCAGACCTAAAGTTCCTCTCATGGAAGACTGTTCCTTGTGGCCATTACTTCTGCTCAAAGTTTCCGAGCTCCAGGCTGTCATGTTGCGAAATCTGTATTTGATTTTACACAAGGACGTGTGGCTCTCGTACCAACCCTAAGTTTCTTCCCAGGGTGGTAGCGGAATCTCAGCTGAATCAATCCGTGGAACTGCCTGCTTTCTTTCACAGCACTCCAATCAAGGAGTACCTCTTGCATACTTTGGATGTCCACGAATCCTGAGATACTACACCACAAAGATGAAGGATCTCAGGAAGACTGATCAACTGTTTGTCTCTTTTGCTCATAAAAGAGAAGGCAATGCTGTTTCTAAGCAATGCCTATCTAAATGGTTGGCTCAATGTATCACTTTCTGTTATGACAAGTACAACAAGACCCTGCCGGGTCAGGTCAGAGGACACTCCGCAAGAGGAGTCACTGCCTCTGCTGCTTGTTTCAAGAATGTGTCAGTGGCTGACATTTGTGCAGCCGCTGCTTGGACTTCTGTCCATACCTTTACGAAACACTAGAGTATGGACATTGCCTCTCACCGTTGAGCGGGCTTCGAGTTGGCTGTTCTGCAGGGTCTTCTTTTGTAAGACCTCAGCAGCCAGAGGGCCTACTTTTGGGTAGTTTTCCTACTCCCGTTTGCTTCTGCTTGTTCCAGACTGCTTGGGACTTGGTCCTATGTGTAATTACCTACTGCAAGAGCCCTCTTGAAGTAAGATAGTACAGTTACATAAGGACTTACCGTAACAGTAGATTTTCAAGAGAGGCTCTTGCAGTAGGTAATACCTTCCCACCCTCTGTCCCCCTATGCTTTTTCAGCTCTTTTTCCAGTGAGAGAAACATCTGCTTCTCTCTCGTCTCGCCTTTTTAGGCCTTTGGCAGGAAAGAACTGGGCGGGTGAGGAGGACCACCCCTTTATACTGGACGTCGCCTGGACGCTGTCACCTGATGTGGGCGATACCCTGCCAGAGACTGCTAGCTAGAAATTTTCCGTGGGGTCCTGATGCCTGCCGGCTTCAGTCCTATGTGTAGTTACCTACTGCAAGAGCCTCTCTCGAAGATCTACTGTTATGGTAAGTCCTTATGTAACTGTACTTTACTCACCTGTAACAGTAGTTCTAGGAGTGGTATATGTTCATCCACACGGATCCATCCGACCCACTCTGCTGTGGACGCACAAACCTGGCTTCCAGCAGGCTAGGATCTGGCGTCATGGGGCAGAGCTGAGGGTTATAACACCCGGTGGGTGGAGGAGCCAGCTTAAGACTTTTGGCTGATTTAAAGGGAAGGGACACTGGCAAGAAGTATGGATGAACAACATATACCACTCCTAGAACTACTGTTACAGGTGAGTAACCCGGTTTTTCTTGCAGCTGTCCACAGCACAAAAGGTTTTCTCACTGTCGAAAATGCCAAAAAAATTCTCGCTGCTGTCCATAGGACAAAAGGTTTTCTCACAGTTTTCTATAGCATGAAAGGTTTTCCCACAGCTGTCCTGTGCAAAAGGAGGATTATTTTATGAGATTTCAGCAAATCTTTCCAGGCTGAAAAAAAAATTGTTAAAATAGTTGTTGTGGTGTAGCTTTTCAGATTAGAAGAGTAAAAGGGATTTGAATCTGCTTTCCATATTGAACATATATTATCTGCTCCATTCTTCTAGAGCACCCTATAATCATCCAGTGCCTGATTTTAGTTCACGTTTTAAGAACTATCCCAATGTAGGTTTTCACATCATGTCCTCTTCATTTTAATTTTAAGTTCTGTTTATCGTATCCTAACCAGCTGCTCAAACTCTTATGTCCCCAGTCTCATCTGTACTATAGTTTCATTAGTACTGCATCTCAGTGCCTCTTGTAGCTGCAAAAATTGCCTCTTCCTGATTATACACCAAATACTATTAAATCTGTATCCCAGTGGCTTTCCCGGCCGCTTCCACAATTTAATTTATGTCTCCAATAAATGAAAAGACTACCACAGTCCCTCTGCAGGTTACCAAAAACAGTTTTTTCTCATTTATATTATTGTACAGTTATGTTCTGCATCGTCATTCTCTAGACAATTATTTGTTTATTTACTTTTATTTATTTATTCAGTTAAGAGTCATGAAAGCTTTAAGTTCCAGACACTAAATAAATACAATAAAAGCCCACATTAGGTCATAGTAATATCAAATATCACACACATCGACAGAACCAAATAAGCCAACACAAAATCCTACTTCCTGTCGGGTTGATCCGGACATTGACAGTGCACTAACGCGAAGCCTCGTGTTGTGATTGGTTCACTAGTGTCTTTATCCCACTGAACTGCTAGTGTAAACAGAATGTGGGACCCATTTGTGCACATGCAGCGCTTCAACTATTTTTAAATTAAAATATGCATTTATAGTAGTACTGTTTGTTTATTTTGTGTTTTATCCTCCTCACACGCATGACTCCCCCAAACCCACAATACTTCCCCCAGCCCCCATCTACCTTGCCTCCTGCAAAGGCACCACGGAGCCTCAGCTTACTGTCCCCAAGCAGGCTACGGGGTTGGGAGTGTACCCTCAGAGCTTCTCAGCATTGGGCAGTGGGGACCGGCCCAGATATACCCGGGAAGCTGGCAGCAAGGCCATTTTTCTTATTCTGCTCTAGCGTTTTCCCCAAGCCTTGGACTACGTCAGCACATGAGAGGGTGCAATGCACCTGTGCATACGTTTCGTGTACACCACAAGTCCACGGCAGACGTCTGCCCCCCCCCAAATCCCACATGATGCTGTCAGCTGCACTGCCACCTGTTGTCACCCAGGTGGCAGTATTGCGAGGCTGACAGCCCACCCACCCCTTCCTGGAAAAGGAGAGCAACCTCTGGGGCGCTCAGTCCTCCTCCTCCTGGCCAACCCCCGATGATCAAAACTCATTCCTGAACCCGGGTCGCCGGCATCACAAGCAGTAGCCCTCCCTTATCTTGTGTATTTGTAGTATTCCATGGTTCCCTTCTCCAGGACCCATCTGGATGTGAGCTGTATATCTCAATTTTTTTCCCAAGCCAACTGTGTTGCATAAATGAAAGTAATGTATTATCATTTTATAGGGCCTGTGAGAGATGTCTGTTTAAGCAGTAAGGTATGACAGGGTGTGCATTATCGGTGGTTATAAAATGGGTCTAAAAATCTAAGAAATTTAATTGGGTAAAACCAGCCTGGTGACCGTGCATTATTACAGCATAATGCGTGGTCATCCTGATCCTAAACCTGACCAGATTTTTTAGCAGTCACATCACACAATGAGCAAATCGATCCCCCGTACAACCGGAACTGATCTACCATCACAAATATAGCTGCTACCATTACTTACTGAAAACCTTCCACTGGGCCCTAAAATTAAAACCATCTTAAATGAATAAATGTGTTTTCCTTGATCATCACACTCTCCTTACACACAAACAAATTAGAAACATTAAAGTACTGTTCATAGTTTCCATTACTAGGGTTTCTTTGTGGACAATAAGCAATCCTCCTCCCATCTTTAACTGCTTAATAGGGAAATCTCCACTGCTTACCCTGACAGAGATAAAACTGAGGCCATAGCCTCTACATGAAGGGGTGTTTATGTGTCTGTCTGTACAGTATTTTGGGAGAGGAACATTCTGCCAGTGGAATTGTGCAGAATTTTGAATCCCTGTATTCCATGGTAAACCTTACATATGTTGAATGTGGAGAAGGACAGAGAAAAAAGAAACAGGATGAGGAAAGGAGGGAGCAATACTTTATTAAAAAAAAAGAGAACTGGTGGGGGGACAGTTGCTGAGGCAGACCCAAATTGCTTAAATACATTCCTGAAGTTCATAAAAGCACATACTTTTGAATCATATACAGGTGTTTTCAGAATAAATCTACCCCCCTCCCCCCCAAACAAAAAAAAAACTTGGCAGGTCCAAATGTTTTGAACACATTTCCATCAAACTGCTGTACCTGTATTGATTTGAAATGCAAACATGGAAACAAATGTTTTTTCTTATAAAAATGTGTGCCACGCATGGTTTTTATTGTCTTAATTTTTTAAGCTACCCCGTCACCCATTACCAGAATATGGACAATTTTTTTTAATCTTCAAAGATAAAATGGAAGCATATTTCAATTACAGGTTCTACATTTTATCTTTTTTAAAATAATTTATTTTTATTTTCCTTTAAGCCAAAAATTTAAATACCATTTTATGAGTGCAATAGAACACTCCAGGGTGTGCAATAATGGTGAAATAATCACACTTCTCAGGTGTATGTAATGGCACTCGATGTGCCTTGTTCCTAACAGCACACCTGAGCCGTGCGATTATATCACCATAATGCACACCCTGTCATGTCTTATTGCTTTCATAACAACATGCCTTAGGCAGTGAGGCACATAGCAACGCTGAGTGCCTTACGCACTTGAGAAGTGCTGTTATCCTTCAGTTATCCACACCTTGGAGTGCCTTATTACGGTTATAAAATGGTTCTACCAATTTGTATTTTAAAAACTTAAGTTTTGAGGTTTCTGACCTCTGCTGAAATAACGCATGGTCATGTGATTACATACTTGATGAAAGACAGAAGGCGGCTTTATGCCCATCTGGTTTGTGTCCCGCTTTAGCGGGACCATGTTGTGCCATTTTGTTCTAATAGGTATTTATCTAAGCTGGCTTTTAAAGTGTTAACACTATCAGATTGAACTACTTCCTCAGGCAACCTGTTCCACAGCCTAGCTGCTCTTTGGGTAAAGTAGCTTCTTCTATCATTTTTCTTGGAGTTTTACACTTTAACCTGTTTTTTATGGCATCTCAGATCAAGATCCCTAATGTTAAATTACTGACACCGCTAGATGATTCTTCAATTTGCACCTGTTAGGATAATGACAAGGTTGTGTACCTACTGTGCCATTCTGATCATCCATGATTGCACTTGTGGGCACTTTAGTACTTAAGCTGTTGAGGGATCTGTATCCCCATGCACTCTGCATGTCATGTGTTATGTTATGCTCTGCCTGTGTTTCAACTGATGATTTTTGACAATGCCTATTGGCTGCTACCGTCTCCTCCTTTGTATGACGAGGATCCTTTGTAAAGAGCTTTTAGCTCAAAGGTTGTAATTCTAATTATTCAGTAAATAAATAAATAAAATAAATGAATTCCATTCCTAAGCCTTCCATTAATTCACTGTCCTTTATTATTTTGAACATATGTAGCATCCCCCTCTTGCTCTTCTGTTTCCCAGGGTATACAGCCCCAACTCCTTAAGCCTTTGTTAGTAATGTATGGTCTTTTAGTCTAGTTATCATTTAGTGCTCTGTACTGCACCCTCTCAACACTATCGGTGTCTCCCCTGAGGTGGCAATACAAATGACTATGAATAGATAGGCCACTGACAGAGCAAAGGCCGATGGCACATTTATAAGGTAGAAGAAGAAATGGGCAGACTGGATGGGCCTTGCGGTCTTTATCTGCCGTCAACTTCTATGTTTCACAGCGGGGCACAATAATACGGGTGAGGCCTCAAATATGTTCTGTAGAGTAGCATGATACAATTCTCCTGCCTGCATACGAATGATTTTCTAATACATCCTAATCCTCTGTTAGATGTTCATTATAACCTACTGCAGTGCTTTCTGAATTTCACATCCTTGTTTATAAGTATTCACAGATCTTTCCGACCAATCATAGGTCTTGGTTTCTATTACTCATTTTAATAATACTGAATAACAGCCTCTTATCATGCTGTATGGGCCGACAGAGCCACTCACCTTTGCTCTGTGGTCCTCTCACCCAAACAAGTGATGACACTCCTACCATAACCAGCATCCCTTGCAGGCCCTAAAACATATATTTTGGGTGCTCCAAGCTCTTGGAAGGGCACCCGACAAATAAAAAAAACCTACCATAACGAGTAACTGTGGAGGCACTGCCAAGGTTACCCCTTGTGTATGAAAAGTCCTTGGAGCCACATTCAGTGTATTGAGTTTCACTGCTAGATGATTCACTGGTGACAGCTATTTGCGTGGCAGCTGAATTGGAGAATGATGCCATCCTGTCGTGAGTCATTGATTACATTCTTGACAGGGTGACCTAACCATGTTGCTAAGGATCAATAAAGACAGCATAAGTTAGCCATTGAACAAGGCTGAACTTAATGGGGGGGAGCAGAGTCATGATTCCCAAGGCAGTACAGATAGGACTGCTCTGTAGACGTGCTGTCCGGATTGTGCTGGAATGGTAAAGCTGAAGTCCTTGGCCTACAGTTATTTCCGGTCAACAGATTTATATTTGTATAATAAAAACTGAATGGATGAGTATGTAATATGCCAAAGTGATAAAATGTTGTCAGATGGTGTGCCACCACAGTCTCGTGGTTGGCTACTTAGTCATGGTCATCTAACCTGTGCAGACTTTGTAGAGAACGCTGGGATTAGGGAATGAATTCTAGTCATTGTAAACGCATGTTCTAGACAAGTGGAAACTGTATATACTGTAGCTACTGAAAAGACCCTAGAAGTATTAGGCAGATGGTATGGTGGAACGGTGTTCCACATGGAAATCCATGCCCAGAACAGCGTTGTTATGCTGCACTCAGTGCATCACAATCTTGTTGTGCTGCACGATACGTCACTGGTGCAGCACAACAAGATCAAATGCATTCGCATGCATGATGTAGCAGCCACAGAGGAGAGGAAGCAGTAGCCAGAACAAGCCACTACTCTGAAGCCAAGTAAGGCTTTGTTTTAAAAATGTGACAGTTAATTTCTCGTCCATTCACTGTTTTTATTGACTAGTCTCCCCATACACTATAAAGATTGTCTATAAGTCATTCCTAAGCGAGGATCTTCTCTGATTTGAGTCTCATTGGCAGCGGCGACCTCTTGAGCTTCGCTCTCGAGGTCTAACGTTGCCAAGGAAGACTCTGGCGAGAATATCCTTGTGAATGACTCCCATAGATATTCTCTATGTTGTTTTGAGCGTTAGTTCACGAGTCTCTCTTGAAAAGTTTCAGACATTTCTAAAACTTTGCTGGGTAAAAACACATGCTGAGCCTGTTTAATTGCCCGCGCCAAGATGGAGCGGCTTACTGTCTGATTGCGTCCATCTTGCATCCAAACTAAGCCCCTACCATGTACCGTTTTGGGTCTCATTGAACAGATGAGGGAGGCAGGATGTGAAGATTTCCAGGAGCCCCCCCCAGGGGTGACACAGGTTGCAGCGTTTTTTCATTTTTTTTTTATTTATTTATTAAAATTTCAGATAACACTTTTGAGAACAAGCTCATTTCATAGGTTCCACATCAGATGAACAATACATATTGGGAAAGTATGAGACGGAGAACAAACAAAACAAGGAATTATACAAGCCATTACAAGAGTTTATAACTGGAGGAGTTCCAGTACGTGTGGCATTGTGTACAGTCTATGCCAAGGTGCATATTTGATTAAAACCTGGAATTCAGAGGGTCATATTAGAGGGGGTGGGGTCTTATGAAACGACCCTTTACAGGAAAATGAGAACAGACTCCGCCTAATATCTAATAAGATGGCATCAGCCTAGGGGCCTCGTCAGAGGTGAGAAGGTATGGGACAAAGCATTTTAAAGTAAGCAAGGGAGCTCAGGCGATGTAACAGGGGGGAGGGGGGATAGGGGGAAAGCCATAGAGGGGTGAGGGAAAAGAGTGTGGACGGGATCAAGAGGAAATGTGAAGGAGAATGTTTAGCAACTTAGAACAGTTATGTACATGCTGAGAACAGTTATGCATAAGGTCAGGATAGCATAAGGTTAGAATAAGTGCTGGTCACAAGAAGGAAGATTATTGGAAGCAGTTGCCAGTGGTGTGGAGCGTTCACACCTTTGGCTTCCACGATGACAGCTGTTGACACCGAAGCAGCTTCACAGCGCACCCAGATCTGTCCATGTGGCAACCCCTGCGGCACATCAACATCTCTGTACTGCCTGCAGCCAAGGTCGTGTAAACAGGCTGCAAATCTACAGCAAACCACTTAGCCTCCAGTCATGCAGTGTTTCCAGGGCTGATACAGATCCTTTGTATATTTAAAAAAAGCTTAAAGAGAAAATTCCACAACATCATAAGACTAGCTTTGTTTCAGACAATTTTGCACCTCTTGCTTCCAGCACAAAACCTCCCTACCTATGAAACTGTTCTTCAGGAGGCAAATTGGAATCAGATTTTTGCAGACCATTTTTTTTTTTTGTGACAGTTATGTCCAAGAAACCTTAGCAGGGAGAGTGAAAGAAGACAACTGTCTCGTTTTGTCTCTGAACAAGTGGTTCTAGCAGCTGTAGAAATTGCTTTGGTGGACTGTCTGATGGCTCAGCGATGTCACATAAGCAACCCAGGTCCAGTAGTGAGCTGAGATCATCCCAGGATCAGGAAGTGTTGCTGATGGAGGTTGGCATTGTGTTCTGCAACTGCAGTGACCCCTGGGACAGGCTAGAGCAGGGTTACCATACCACAAAGGGAAGATTTGTGCATTGCAAAGCTGAAAGGCACTAGCATAGTTGCCAGCAAAGAAGGGAGGAAACTAGAATAAAACCCATGGGCCCGTCAGATTGGCTGACCATCGGTACTCTCAAGTCTCACGCTGCTGGGAAGGCATTGAGGAGCTTGTGGTGTTAAGGCTGGAAGGTCAGCAGGATGACCTGAGGAGGGGAACACCCTGGATGAGACTGAGAAAAATAACTGTACCTACCCTTACACATGCACTTCACTTCAGTGACTGCCTTTTCTGTGCCACCTTTAACATTCTGAGCCCCCCCCCCACTCCCAGATTAGGAGCAGGCAGTCCCTGGCACCCACTCAGCTAAAGCTACTGAGGGCTAATGCCATATGGTAACTCTCAGCTGGCATCAGCAGAAACCCATGCCTCTAGGCATAGCCCCAGCGTACCCTCCATGTCTAGGGATAATGATAGCTGCTCGCTGAAGGCCTCCGCTGTACAAAACAGCCACTTAAATCTTTACATATTTGCAGTATCCTATCAGGTTGTCCTCCTTTATTCCCATTTACTTCAATGATGAGTTTCTTTTAATGCCAGTTTTGCCAGGTCAGAAATAAAACATTCTGATGCATGATGGGTTGTTATGTTTACTAATATATTTACAGTTACATACATGGAAACACAGTCCCTGGTCAGCACTGCAAAGACAGGCCAGATCCGACCTCAGACACAAGTCAAAACCCCAGGATCCTTTACAAAAGGCTATAGCCTTTGGAGCTTCTGCTCTGCTTTCTGAATACACCAGATCTCCCACCATACACTTTAGGTTTCACTCATTTTCTTACATACTGCATGACAGCTTGGCTTCATTTCAGCTGGTGTGAAGGATGCAGCACTGCTGCAGGGACTTTCCTCGGACATAACTAGCTAATGGCCACCCCATCTCTGGGCACCTCTCATTTATTTAAGCCCTGTCAACACTACACCAGAAAATCCTTCTAACATTACAGAGGGTCCAAACTGTTAACGTTTTGCGTTTACACTGGTAACATTACAGAAAGCGTTTTCAAAACCATTGTTGAAAACTGATATTAGGTGTTTTCAACAACGGTTTCTGTAACGTTTTCAAAATTCTGTTTGGCCCTGTCCACACTACACCAGTAAAATCCTGTAACGTTTTCAGTGGTAGTGTGGATGTACTGTAATGTTTTCAGTCTGTAAAGCTTTTAAAACATTACAGATTTTCAGTGCATTGTGGACAGGGCCTTATTTGCTTTCGGTAACCGGGTGAGTGCACTAGGCAAAGACCTGCCTATTTTTAGGCATGACCCGGGAGAGTACAGATTACAAAAAACACAATATAACAATAGCGAGAAGTAATATACAAGTATCCACACAAGGATAAGCAACAGTTCATAGCAGAGATTGTAGTATCCTCGCAGGGATGAGCAATTGTACAAAGCAGAGTTGTAGAATACTGCCGTTGAAAACACTGGTACAGGTCAATTCATGGCAGAATTCTATAAGGCATACAAGTTAAGGTAACAAGTACAGTTGCAAGAATCAAGTGCAATTAGGACAGAGAACAGAGCATTCTTGAACATGAGATGTGATTTGGAACTCTGGATATGATGAGGTAGGGAATCCCATAGTTTAGGGGCAAAGTGTTAACCACATCATTACTCTAACCAGCTGGTGTGCCTAGGGGTCAGTGCAGGCTTGCATACCACAGCCTGCCTTATGGCAGCAGCTGGCAACCTCCCCAGGCCTTCTGCTAGAGGCAGCATCTCCAGTATAGCCTGACTTGGGGTTCCCGTACAAATAGTAGGCACTGCTCCTATCTGTTCCTGTCGCTCAAAATCTGTCACTGGCGCTCCACCATATTCAGCCTAGGTGGCAGTATCTCTCAAACCATGGGACAGAACTCACCCCAAAGGGTAACTCTGCTTGAGTGAGATACTTTGTGTGCTGCAAAGGTTGCCAGGGCTTCACTTGAGGTTCAGCCACTTAGGATACACACCCTCCCATCTTATCGTTTACACTCCTACCACAAGTAATGATAATCTGCACTAAATGGCCTTCAGTTTCCAAATCCCCAGAGTTTTCACCACTGCCCTGGTGTCTATTGCTGGAAAGCCACTAGACAAACCGACAAGTTCTACTGTTCTCACATACCGGATTTACAGACAGATACTTCACATGTGGGCCCCCCCGCAGCCTGGCGAGCAGCTTGAGGTGGGGTGCCCTGAAGGTACACCTGTACCCTCCTATCACTTTACCATCTTGACACATGTCTGCCATCACTCAACAACTGGCATTCTAGCTCCAGCCACTGACTGTCAGAGGCTCTTCCAATTAGTGGGCTCCGTGGTCTGGCATTCTAGTGGCAGGAACTCTTCCCCTGCTGGCAAGAAGGGTTTATTAACACTTACTTGGAAAAAAAGAAACTACTTTGGCTTACCTGTCCTAAGAGTCCCACTGAATTTTATTTATTGCTTGACTGAGTTTTACCAGGGAAAGCCTACACTGCCACAATAGCTAGTTTCTATATTCCTTAGTTGCGAAGTTAATTAGCACAAAGTCCGAGCAGTAGTACAGCTCCTTGTTTGACTTGTGTTGTTCCTCCCAGTAGACCGTGGCCCAGCTTAACTTACATGATATTGAGCAGAAGCCTTCAGCCTGGTCTAGCAGAACTTAATTACTGTGAGAGCTGGCTACACAGTAGTAGAAAACTGGGGGTTCAGTTTCTGTATTTTGTTGCTTCAGTGCTATTCAAAATGACCTACAACCTTTTTCATTCTCATTCCACACTTTCAAACCTACAAGGTTCCAGTGCGAGCTACAAACAGCCACCCTTCATTCCAACACAGGTTTTAATTCGAGTCTGTCTGGCGGGCCTGTTTTACTTGTGGGAATAACATTAAAAAGAGAGATGTTAGGTGACGTGCGATGCAAATTTAACATTATGCCTGGGGTTTCAGGGGGGTGGAAAATCTGCTTGTATGACATTTGATTATTTTTCCAAATGTATTTCTTTGAAGACTAATCAAGTTGAACAGATACCATGGTACAGAATGAAAATTAATGTTTCAAAGCTCTTTGCCAACTAGAAATGAACATTTACATCTCACATCACTGGGTTTCTAAACTTCGTTTTTTCAGGAATCTGTGTCAGCATTAAAAAGCCCAATTTGGTTGGCCTATCAGCGCAGCGTAGCACTGCCACTTGTGAAACCAGTGACTCCGTTCAGGGACTAGCCTGGGTACTCGGGGGGGGGGGGTTCCACTGGACATTCTCCTCCTCTGGGAAGGGAAGGGTGGCTCTCCAGGCTTCTGTGCTGCCATCTGACTGACCACGGGTGACAGTGCCACTGAGGCTGCTGGGGAGGGAGAGATGCAGGGCCGGAAGCTGAGCATCACACACACTTAGCATCTGCGTGCACCTTGGCCTCTTCAGTGTGCCTACTTCTCAGGGGGCAGGGAGAAAAAAAACACAAGAAACTGGTCCCAACCAAGCAGGATGAGTCTACCACTCCCCTTGAAGGCTCCGCGATGCTGACTGTGGCTCTGCTCCAGATAATGTTGGCTTGAGGTGCCCTGAGGTCCTTAGCCCTCCCCCAAGACCATGATAAAAGAACCCCACCATGGGGGAGAAACATGCCATCTTTGGAGGAAATTAAAGAAATGTGGCAGTTTTTCAAAATGATGCAGAGTTTTCCCAAAACAAGCCTCCAAATGTGCCCCCTTGTCTCCCTCCTCAGGATGTTTTTGAGGAGGAGGAGGAGGAAGTCTTTTCCTCAGAGGACAGTGCTAAGGAGGAGTTTGGCTCCCCACCTAGGGTGAATGAGAACTAATCATACTATTACAGCATTTTTGAGACACACGGGTGATATGCTGAGCCTACTTGGCCACTGAATCAGAAGTGAATGTAGAGGAGGTGGATTTTATGAGTATGCCTGGTCTTACCTCGACAGAACAAGTGTTTCAGTGTTCACCATTCATTATTTTAGTGCAGTGTGCCACCATTCTATTTTGCCCTGCCCTGACCTCCTGAGGCACTTGCCGTCTGTGTTCACATGGCCCCTCAGTGCCGATGCAAGACACGCTGAAGGGAAGCCGTCGGCCTCCCGGTGACTCGCAGACTGCCGGCGTCACTTCCCCCATTGCCATGCCTTCCGTGCTGAACAGGAAGCACTGGCTTTGTTTTGCAGTTTAAAAAAGAAAAGATTTTGCAGATTTGCAAGGAAAAGGGCTGCATGGGGCTATCCTGTGGTGCAGGTCAAGTCTGCACTGAGGGAGAGCAGATCGGAGGCATACATTCTGCGAGACAGAATTCGGCAACAGCAGAGGAGGTACGCCAAATAAAGAAAATAGCGCACAAACTGACTTCACGTGGAGTTTCCAAAGTTTTTATTACATAAAGTTTCACTTACCACCACTGCTGTCTAAATATGCTGACACTATAAGCCGACTCACTTCCTTGTTATGAACAGGGGAATGATGAGAGGCAGAGGAGGATGCTGGGGGTGTCCCTGCTACATCAGAGCGAGCACTGCAGCCTGTCCACATGGCTGCACTCAGCGCTCACTCTGATGCTCGTTCCCAGGACTGAAGCACCTCATGGAGAGGTTCAGCGAACTGCTTACCGTGATATGGTTAAGTGTCCACACAGCCACTTTTGCACTGCAGCAGTGAGCACTTGGGTTGCTGTGGTGTAAAAGCATCCGTGTAAACAGCCCTTAGGACAAGCAAATTCTGTTTGCCAGAAAATTTGCATGGCTATGAACAACTGGTTTGTCACAAGACAAAGCAAAATGAGGCAGCTGATTTCTTCTTTGAAGGCATCTCCCTATTTGGTAACAAAACAGGTTTGCATGAGAAAAAAAACAACTTCTAAAAATTTGACATAAAAGAGATGCAGACTGTCCTGAGGGATACACAGACCCAAACACCAAAAAACTATATAACATGTTGATGGTGACAGAAAAAAAAATTATGTTTGACATGTACCCCAGATCTCAGCCTGGGAGAATAAATAAATCACATACAGAATGGAAAATGACTGCCAAGCTAAACAATGCACAAACAGCATTTGAACTGCACTAAAGATGCTGGGTTTTAAAGCCCTATCACACTTCCATTCTTGTAATATTACTGGTAGTCTGTAATGTTATAAGAACGGCAAAGATGGATCGTGTCTACACTGTAACACGAACTGTGCTACGAACCGTGTTTAAAAATTGTGCTAAAACCCATGTCAGAGCAGGGTTTTAGCACGGTTTCAGACCAACAGTTGCCGGTTGGGAACTCAAGCAGGCAAGTACGGTGTAGGAGCACAGTGTGGACGCTCAGACAACCGTACTCAAACACGGAAATCCAAATGTTTTGAGAAAAATGATTTAAAATGCAGGTCAGTGTGGACAGAGCCTTACATAATGTCTGTACAACCAAACTTTGTGCCCCAAGGACAGTTACTCTGATTAGGTGACTGTGGCTTCTCGATTACAACTAAAACTTACAGAGGGATAAATGCATATACTTGTCTAAGAGAGCAAATCAATGTCTCTTACAAGCTAATGATCTCTCAGATTTGAAGGAGAGCGCACTGTTCTGGCACTCCGATTATTTACTGGTATTCATTTGTAGCAGCAGTGTTCTGTTTGTAATGTCATTATCGAAACTTTTCAATAAAAAGAAATTTGCAAAAATAAAAGGGAGGTGCAGACTCAGACATTGTCTCTCAGTCCAGGAGAAGAGAGGTAGTGTGGCTGTGGAGGTCAGCAGAATGGAGCCGGTCGGAAAGCAAGGGGTATTAGAGGAGCAATTCTCTCTCTCCTCTATCTAAATATATACATATGGTGTGTTTTATATACAGTGTATGTATGTGTATATATATATATATATATATATATATAAATATATATATATATATATATATATAACCATATATTAGAGGCAAAAACTCTGTTTAATGCATTAGTTGAGGGTTGTTCATGGCGACAAAAGTGAGAAATTAAGCTGTTGGGGTTGAAAACCCCCTTGGACCCTGCCACCCCCAACCGGCATTGGGGTGTGCATTGGGGTCGTGAGCCTAACTCTCACCCCATCACATGTGTAAAGCAGCAGAAGTATAGGGAAAATGGGGTGAGAGTTGGGACCGGCGACCAATGCACCCCAGGCACGGCTGAAGGTGGGCTGAGGAATCTAAGTTTCAACCTACAGTATATCACCTCACTTTTGTCGCGGCTAACCTAATAATAGCTAAAATAGTTTTGCCTCTAATTTCCTTCTTTGAGAATGATGACGAGAAATAGTGAATGTAATGCAGCGGCCTTCCACCACGTGATGTCTTGAGACATAGTAACAGGAACAACAAGCGCAAACAGAGCGTAACAGTGGCGCAATAGTACGCTAGTGAATGAGAACAGAAAGATTAGCTTGCGGTGGCGTGAGGCGGAGCGAGTCTGCCACGTGATGTGTTGTCACATAATAACATGGTGCCTGCAAGCGGAAATTTCAGTGGGCATGGTAGCGCAAACTAAAACAGAAGAGAAACATACTGTAGACACAAATGGCAAAAATAACAGAAACGCATAACCGAAAATGGCATCAAGGATACGCACATGGTGGCGCAGGCGTCAACATAGTAAGCCAGGTACAGGACCGCAAGCAGAAAGGGCAACAGTAACAGTAATGTAAGCGCACAGGCTGGTTTCCCCAAAAAGCTGCATAAGAAAGACGGTGAGTACAAAGAATATATGCATAATAATGGATATCAGAGCAGAAAATGAGGACTTGGAATACTAAATAGGTTATATCTCAGGAACCGTACGACATAGAAAAACAATTTAAAACTCATATTATTTACAACTGTCCTAGCTAATTTTGTACTTAGCCCTAGGGGGCTAAGCATTTTTCCGACGAAAAGTCCGTATCTCGCACCGTTTCCGAGATACAGGCCCTGAAAGGCGCAGCGTACGCCGTAATGTTATCCTATGGGGAAAAAAAGAGAAGTTCAGAGTGCCATAACTTTGCCTTCCTGTAATATTTTTGACCAAACCACTGAAAGAGCACATCTGTGGGCTGTTGGCTGTCTTCCCTCAAATTTCAGGAAAAAAGACCAAACCGTTATTTTGCAGCAGTGATCCAAAGGATTTCTGTAATCGTCGAACACCGTAATGTTATCCTATGGAAAAAGCGTCAACTTTGGAGTGCCGTAACTTTGCCACCGTGTAATATTTTTCAGTACAACACTGAAAGGCACATCTGTGAGATGTCGCTCCGTTCCTCCAAATTTCAGCCCAAAACTCCAACAGTTCTTTTGCAGCGCAGTGCCAAAGAAATCGCTGTCACTTTCCACAGATGAAAACTACTGCCCAATTTGTGAAAGCTTTCGCAGAAAAGTTCGGACACTTTCGTGAGCACAAAAGTAATTTTGCTAGTACTTTTTCCAGAAATTTGAAAAACATATTTCTGGGGTGTTTTAACACAAAATAAAGACATAGCCAGCATCCTCAGGGTCCGACAAAGTGAATACAAAAGAATTAGGTTGCTAGAGGGTCCCAAATTTAAATACCAACCATTTTCTGATCACCAACTGAAAACAAAATGGCCGATTCTGAAAAGTAACAAGCCCATTGCGAAAGTAAAAATGCATTGCGACACTGTCAAACTTTTGTGTTAACTTTTCCATTGACTTATAATGGGAAACTGTTTTACGAATAACTTTTGAACCGTTTAATATTTTCACAAAATCTTCAAAAGGCACATCGAGGACCCCAACCGCCGCGTTCCCTAGAAGATTTCGGTCGGTCAGCAAACCGTCGACCTGTAGGCGCGACTGTAGAATTCCAGAAAAAGTGTAAATGCACGCACAGATCATGCTTAATAACTCCGCGAGCGTATATCCGACCAGTACGAAACTTGGCAGATCCTAAGGCCTATTGTTCTTGATGTGTATTCCAAATTTCAGCCAAATCTGTGAAAGCGACTGCAAAGTTATTAAGGTGCAAAGTTTTGAGGTTTAACATAGAAATGGCTCCTTCAACCTAACTATGGTAGCATACTGTGCTACCATAATATATATATATATATATATATATATATGTATATATATATATAACCCCTTGTTCCCAGGGTTACTAGAATCCCCTAGACTCAGCAGTGGCAGGCAGGGAGAGGCAGCTTGTGAGATGCCAGTTAAATGGGTTTCTCACACTGTTTTCAGTCTCAGCTGAGCTGGAGTGATGATGTCACCATAGAACTGTCGCAGCACCATAAGCCACAATGGAATGCTAGCTGCAGGGGTTAGCAGTGGAATGTTGAGTTAGAGTCAGTAGTCTGGGAGAAGTCTGTAGAGTGGAGAGTAGAGGAGGAGTGCTACAGAAGGCAGCTCCTCAGACTTAGCTGTGACAGAGAGCTACCTCTGTAGATTTGGGAGTTTGTTCTCACCCTAGAAGAACAACATAGAAGACCTGAGATTGAAGTGGTAGAGACCATTCCTAGAGTTTCCAGTGCCCCATCCCGGAGGGATGGGGAATTCAAGATTCAGGGGCAATCCCCTGGTCCAGCCTGGATTGTGTTGAAGCTGCTTGAGATTCATTTGCTCTGTGAGTACCCGAGACATTTGTGGAAAAGCCCTGGTGCACCTGCATTCCCTGTGGTGAGTTTTCTCTGACAAAGGGACCCCGGCCGCCAAGACTGTTTCTGTTAAACGTGTCTGCCTACTATGGGGGTCCGGAGGAGACTGCCAAGTACAGAACTTTTAGTTTGTGTCTGATTTTAAAAGCATCTGCTAAAGTGGGGGTCTAGTGTAAGGTCATTGCCAATTACAGAACTTTTAATTTCGTTACACCTCCGAGGTGTGAGAAGTAGAATGTTAAATGTGAAAGACATTTCAAGATAGCATCTACAAGAGTGTTTCAGAGAAAGGTGTTAGTAACCAGATGAATGGCCGAGTATAAATTTGAAGCAAAAGGTGGGAGACCCTCCCATCTAGAGTAACCATGTTTACCTCTCCGGGTTCAGTTTGGGCACCTTTATTTTTTCTCCGTGCACTTGGCCAGTGCCAGAAGAAAATACCCAGACATGAGATTTTGGATTTTCTGTGAGCTGGATGGAGTGTGCTCATTGGTAGTCGAGGGAGCCACAAAGAATTCCTCATGAAATATGGGAAGGTCTCCTAGTACTGGCCAAGGGTGCCAAGTCAGGGGAATTGTACCAGTATGGGCCTTGTGTGCCAAGATCTATTCAGAACCTGAGGGTTCACTGTGTGTGCTCTGTACCTCAATAATCTGCATTACCAGTTGGAGCAGCCCTGTGGGGGTCCATCTTCGCTTTGTATTATTCTCCGTGTATGTAAATAAAAGCCACACTCTAGAATCCCAACCTGGTTTGGACAGTACAGTTATTGCGTCCAGTGTCTGGATTTACTTGTGTGCCCCTGACCAGAAGTACAAACCTAGCATAATGCGGAGTAAACGTTTTCTCCCAGGGACCCAGGTTGATGGCCATGCTAAATGGTCCCCCCAGGTATGAGCCAGGTAGTTGCCACACTTGGTTTGCCTGCCTGAGGATGGCAGGTTACAAAGTGCATGTATGGGTAAACAGAACTGTTCATAGTGACTACCCCCATCCCTCTCGTTGGCACCATGTGTGAGAGGAGCAGCACTGCTATTTGAACAAGGAGGGCCAGTGGGGGGAGGTTACATGTACTGTAGTATATACACATATTCATACACTTAAAAGAATATGAAAAAATAAAAGGAAAAAACATGCTGCAGAAAGTCATATTGGGGAACTGCTACCAAACCAACACAAAGACAGAGAAAGATGTCTAAATAAGTGGCAAGCGTAACGGGGGAGAAAGAAGAGCATGAAAAATGTAATCTGTTTATTAACAGTTTGAATTGAAAATAATTGCAGACCATTACAGTCATCTGCAAGCAATGCAGTTTTGTTACCTTGTCTGGCTGCTTAGTGCAAAAAGAAGTCAAGCCCAACACTTGATGCCAAACGATTTTACTTAAGCGACTGACTGTCTGCCCTTTGCTGCCTAGCACGACTCTGTAAAGCCTTAGGTGCCTTTCTGAGTAATGGTTCTATGCCCACAGAGTGTTCTTCCTTGACAACAGTGCTGTGTGAGATCACACACAGTCAGGATTGTGTGCTGTCTGGCTGTTCACACTGCTCATTATATGCCAGAGTTGGATGGGACGAGTCTCGTCCATCTCCTTTGATGAGGCACTGGCAGTTCTATACAGGAAGAACAAGGAAAGGAGCCTAATGAGGATGTTTGGGTGGGGTGGGTGATAAGATCAAGGACTGAGAGGGAGCTGAAATCCTCTCCTTCCAGCATCAAAGTTAACCTCAATGTTCCCATTAAAAAAAAAAAACAATCACCAAAATTGTTCCATGTCAGCTGTAGTAACGGGGGTAAGCAGGTACTAATATTCTGATTGTAGTGACCATGGAAGCAGGATTTACAGTGCTGGACAGCCATGTTTGAACTCAAGTGTCTGATGTGCTTGTTGCCTTGTTTTCTCTGAAGTTCTTTATCGGGAATTAATGTTTCATGTTCTAGCCTCCTACAGACTAGGTTTAAAGGAGAACTCTGCTGTCCCTATAAGTCATTTTCTCCAGCAGAAGTTGTTTTTTCATCTACTGGTTCACTTTCTGTTGTTTTTTTTCCTCAGAGTCTTTACTAGCTTTTTATTAATGAAATGCAGTGGCTGTTTTTGGTTTACACACTAGTATTAAGTAACAGTTTAGAACTCAGTGATGTAGTGTGTGTCCCTTTTTTGCTGCAGAGTTTTATAGCATAACACAGATGTATTGTGCCAAGAACTAAGCAAGGACAGAAGGTACATTTCTAGGGACGTGGATATGGTGCACTATCCACACTCTGGCAGTCTTCCTTTCCCCTTTAATTCTAGCCAGAACGTCTTCAAGCTAAGCGCCTCCTACCCACCCGGGTGGTATATTCCTCAGCACCACCCTGAGACATCAGGTCTTCCTTTCCACTGGAAGAGTCTGGTCTCCTCCTTTGCAGCTCTGTTCATGGTGTAGGCCCCTGTATCCTAAGTGGGCCATCGGCATTTCATCTTCACATTATGATTTTTCTCGGTTCCACTTCATGCCGTTGATCGAGAAGAAGCCTGGTCCCAACTTCAGATGTGTCTAATGCAACCAAAAATGTCCAGGATGGACCTGCACTAGTTGCATCTACTGCCTCAGGGCAGAACATGACCCTCAGGCCTGTGGCCCATGCAAAGTTTCTTGCCCTTGTCTCTCAAGGATCACTACATCGCCTCCTCCTTGGTCAGCTGGATGAATGGGACCCTCTGGTCTGCTCGAAGATGCCTGTGAGGCAGGGCCATGCTGCGACAGGTGCTTCGTTGGATCCACGCTTGCTCCCCAGTTGGGAGCAATGTTGTAGCGGCCCTTCACAGGAACCTTTAGGGAAATGTAAATCCCTCCAGACCCTTGGGAGGGTTCTTCCCATGGTGAAAAGAAAAAATTTAAAAGGTCATGCCATTGGTTGGGGAACAGGGGACGAACCGCTCTTCCTATTTACGAAAAACCCTTGGCGGCCGTTGAGTACTCTGCTTCAACAGAGCCTCTGTTGGTCCAGGGCCAGGCTGCTAGCCCCACAGTGTCCCCGTTGGGCTTGTTGGCCGTGACACTGGCCGAATAGGTGGTCGAGATCTTTCTGGACCCGGTTGACTTGTTGTCTGAGGAGATAAAGGATGACTCAGTCTCCAGCACTACGGTCTTTTCAGCCCTCTCCTGGGACGGTTGGGAGCAGTCAGTAGACCAGACTGTCTCCTCCCGGGAGTTGCCTCCTTCTGGGGTTCCTCAGCAGGAGCTGGTTCATGTTATCTACATGGCCCCTCCGCCCACCTCTCCTTGCCAATCCAATTATTGGTTGAGATCGCAGTCGATGGAATCCTCGTGCTCTCAACCCTCGGCCTGGAAGCACTGCAGGTGCTTCTCTTCCTCATCTTCAGATGAGGAGTTGATTTGGCAACAATGGGTCCTCGGGCAAGGTAGGTCACTTCCCTGGTCTGCCATGGTCCTGCCATGCCCAGTGTCTCTGGTACCAACCTATTAGGTCAACTGTCTGTAGAAATTACCTGCTCAAATGAGTCCAGGGTAATTCATGGCAAAAAGTGGGCAAGGGCAATCATTGTGGAGTCTTCAGATTCCGACGGGTCCTCCGTGCAATCCTCGAGGACCCCAAACTTTGACTGAGAATTGGCAGAAGAGCTGTCCAGCGACCATGAGCAGTGTTCTTTGGTGCTATGCTCAGTAGATCTCTGAATCTATGGAGATCCCCTTAGAACTGGTCTAGAAGCAGGCCAGGTATCCACTCACAGAAATCCTGGATAGGGATGATTCCCCAGGAGTAGCCTTCCCAGTGGCAGAGGCCATCTGGGGACCTGTGTTGGAGCTCTGGCAGCATCTAGCCTCCTGCCCTGTGGCCTCCACCCATATGGTCCATAAGTATGCGGTACTGACCAGTTCCTTGTCTGATATTTTCTGACCACCCTCGGCCAAGAGGTTGGTAGGTGACTCCATTTCCATAAGACTGGCAGTGTCAGGGATAGGGACAAGGGCCCCACCCCAAAAGCTGCACCATGCAGTCAAAAAAGTGTACGCTGCATCCTACGTGGGTCTCCCGTCCGATGAATTACAGCTTGATGAGGGCCAACTTTGGTCACTCCCTGATGGGAGTTCTTGACCATGTCCTCCCCTGCCTTTCTGCAGATTTGCAGTTGTTGGTTAGGGTGATCGGAGACCAGGGTCAAGCACTTACTAAATACCAACTTCAGATGACTTTGGACATTGGTGACTCCTGCGCCCAGTCCATGGCAGCAGCCATTGCCATGCATCACAGGGCCTGGCTGTGGCTTTCCACCTTTACGGCGTTCACCCAGCACAAACTGGCAAATGACCCCTTCTTGAGCACCAACCTTTTCGGCCCTGGAGTGGAAGGGCACCTTACCAGGATTGAAAAGTCCAATGCCACACTCGATTCTGTGACATTCTCGCAGAAAGACCAGTTGGAAAAGTAGCCAAAGCCACCCTTTCAGGTTCAGCCCTTTCAGTCCCAGCCCAAGCTGGGTCAATCTCAGGTCTGGCAGCCTAAGTCTCAGTTCACCAGGGGCTCCAAGAAGTCTGTGGGTAGGAGCGGTGGTGCCCTCCAGCAGCTGGTGCCAGCACCCCTCTTAGGCTGCACAGCGATTGATTGGCAGGGTCTACCTCCTGCCCTGTCTAGTCCCTGCCTCAGTTCCCAGTTGGGGGGGGCGTTGGCTTCACCATTTCTGGCACAACTGGTCTGCCAGCGCCTCAGTCAAATGGGTGCTAGAAGTGGCAGGCAGTGGGTTGCGTCTCGACTTCAAGGCTCTCCCACTGTATCAACCCCACGCCCTTTGGGAGTCCATGGTTTCACAGGACATACTGTCTGCCCTCAGGGAGGACATCACTCAGCTTTTAGAGAAAGGAGCATAGCCCGCAGCCCCGACACTACTGCCGGTCAAGGCTTCATGTCCAGGCTCTTCCTGGTCCCCGGACGGATGGGGGACTTTCACCCCATACTGGATCTTCACTCACTCAATCATTTCCTGAGAAAGCGTGAGGGCCAGATGGTGGCTCTAAACCAAATTATTCCATCTCTGGAGCAGAGCATGTGACTCTGCTCTCTGGACCTCCAGGATGCCTTCTTCCACATTCCAGTCCATCTGTCCCACTGGCAGTACCCCTGGTTCTGTGCAGAGGGGGTTCTCTATGAGTTCCAGGTCATGCCTTTTGGACACTCCACTGTAGAGTATCCCCACATCCTTCCTGGCCACTACTATGGGTGCCTCCTCCCAGCAGTCCAACCCCGCCAGAGCGACGTAAGAACTGCGTAGTGGTATGGTTGAGGAACGTGCCTCTGACCGCCCCCCACCCACACAACCTTCCACAACCCACCATAGTCCAGCCCTTCCAAACAGGTAAGAGTGAGCTAACAAATACCCTAACCTTGCCAGTCTGGCAGACTCCCTGCATGCCTGCCAACACCAGACACCAGTGACCTGTCCCAACCTTGCACTGTTCCACTCACGTGCTAGGACACGAGCGTGATGGGACACATTGGGCAAGGGAGTCTTTTATAGTGTTCGTGTTAGAAGGCAGTAAGCCTCTGGAAGCTGTGCCCCCCAGTTATACACCTGATTCACAGACCTTTTTAAATCCACTCAGCCCCAAGATTAATCTCCTGAGCTAGGTTCCCCACACTACCTGTTATAATTTTAAAGACAGGTGCCCCAAACACTGCCTAAAAATCTTTTTTATAGGATCGTGGATATGTTCATCCACACTTCTTGGCATGTCCCTTTCCCCTTTAAGGATCGCCAGAAGGTCTTCAAGCTGGCTCCTCCCACCCATTCGAGTGGTATAGCCCTCGGCTCCACCCCATGATGCCAGATCATCCTTTCCGCTGGAAGATTCAGGTTGCCTCCTCTTTGCAGGCCCTGGCTCCAAAACATTAGGTTATTCTGAAACTTCAACTTGTTCTAGTTAGCGACGGCGATTTTCCTCGTTCCATTATGGAAGATAAATCTTCCCCTGGATTTCGCCGTTCCCTGTGCGGCCAAAAAATGGCATGCACTGATCCACATACTGCGTGTGTTTACTGTCTTGGTGTCGGCCATGAAACCAAGACTTGCGAGATGTCTCCCTTTTCACCTAGATGTTCTCGACAATGCGTCCATGCGCCTCAAATTGTGCAGGCCAGCGGAAAGGATCTCCGATGAAATCTGAAGAGGCCCAGTGGGTGGTCTCTGCGGCTGCAAGATCCGCCGAACAACTGGAGCGAATGCATGCCTTTGAAGAAGAAGCGGCACAGGCCGCAGAGTATTCTTCTCAGTCATTTTTCATTCCTCTCAACTTAGGCTCTACCTTTTCGGGTTCCTTCCAAGAGATGTGCCAATCTCTTCCCATTAAGGGCAAGGGGGACCTGAGTGCTCTCAGTCCCATAAGAGGGATAAGGATTCGTTTGTCTCAGTGAAGACGCTCTTGAGATCGTGAGTGATCCCAGTCCTAGGAGCTGGCAGTATCGACTGCGGTCGAAATTGCCTCTTCGGGTGCTGGCTTCTTGGCCTTGCTATCTGGCTGGTTGACTGAGGTCTCGATCGATGAGGGTGAGATCATTCTCAATCTCATCGATTCGTTATTGCCTGTTTCGGTCTACGACCCTCTCAGTAGGACCCCGTCCTGTCTTTCCCTGACGAGGAGACCCAGCCAGCTGGGGATCCCATCGAGAACCGGTCCCTGATCCCGGGAGTCACTGGTCCCATCGGTGTCTCCCAAGCGACCGACTTGGCCAGTCCGATTCCAGGTCGAGATCTTGGACACCCTTGACCAACAGGCGAGGAAGGCACAAAGCACTCCAAAGAGGTGGACGCCATCGGTCACCCTCTTCCTCCTCAGATGAGGAGAGGAAGCGGTGGAAGCTCTGCCGATGCTACGAGATCGTGTGGCAGCAGCTGATCCTGTGTCTGGGCAAAGAAGCCGACCACAGTCTCTCTCTCCGACCATTACTTGGCTTCGCCTCCTAGAGCGAAGCAGACTCCTTTGGAACGGAGAAATCGGTTCCCCCGCAAACCCGCTCCGGTTCGGCCAATATCAGTGTTTCCACCAATTGTGGTGGAGCCACCGCCTAAATAGCCTTTGGGTGGGACTCCTACTTAGGAAGCTTGGTTAACCCCGGGTCTTCCTCACAGGATCTCTGTCACCCTCATGCCTGATCGCCCCAGGCACATTGAAGGCGACCTTGGCGGCTGACTGTTGTATCCGGACACCTCGGATTCAGACGACACCAACCTTCACACACACTCGTGGGATGATGAGTCAGCCGGTGATCTGTCGACAGAGGAAGGCCCTTCATCCTTTCAAGGGATTCTCCGCCTTATCTCCAAATCCACGGGGATGCCCGGAACCAGTCCAGAAATGGGGAGTACCCTCTCACTGACATTCTCAAGGCGGGATACCCTGACAGAAACCTTTCCTGTGGCTGAAGCCATTGTTGGCCCAGCCTTGGAGCTTTGTCAGCATCCTGCCGCCTGCCCAGCGCCGTCTGTGAGGATGGCCTGCAGAGGTATCAGAGGTGCCCGTGGAGTCCCTCTCGGGTTCACTGAACATCCCTCGGTCGAGAGCCTGTGACCTCTGTACCAGACATACAGAAGTTCCCTGCTCAACACTGATAGACCCCTGGAAAAGGAGTCCAAGAAACTGAACCACTCTGCCATGAAGTGGTTTGTGGCCTTCTCTTTAGGCCTCCGTCAGGCAAGCTCAGCCGTCGTCGTGGTGCACTTCTCCCATGCCCTTCTAGGGTCCTTGGACGAAGTTCACCCACATCTCCCCGCGGATCTTCAGACTACGGTCAAGCACATCCATGACCAAGGCTATGCCGTTGCCAAGCAGCAGCTTCAGACAGCTCTGGACATTGGGGACTCATACACTTGTTCGGTGGCAGCCGCAGTTGCCTCACACCACAGGGCTTGGCTGAGGCTTTCCACCTTTATGACGGATACCCAGCACAAATTTGGTGATGTTCCTTTCATTGGCACCAATCTCTTCGGTCCAGGTGTGGATGGTCACCTTTAGTGAATCGAACAGTCCAATGCCACCTTGGGCTTGGCTGTTTCTGCTCAGAGCGCTTCTGGCCCTAAGAAGAAGCAGCAGTAGGAGAAAAGAACCCTTTTCCGCAGTCTGCTCCTGCGGCCCAGCAGTCCTCCTTTCAGGGAGCATAGCCTCAGCATGCACAGGCTTGGCGCCCCCAGCCCAAACGCAGACATCCCCAGGTCCACAGAGGAGGTCGGGGTTCAGGCCCTGGACCCTCTTCCTCCAAGTCTGCCCAGTGACGGGATGGGGTGGCCATCCCCTTGGTCTTCCCATTGAGGGAGTCGGCTCCGCCACTTCCTTTCCACCTGGTCCACTGTTACCACGGACAGGTGAGGCTTAGAAGTGGTTGGCTAGGGTCTACCTCTAGAATTCGAGCTGTACCCACTCAGTCGAGCCCGCACCCCACGGGAGGAGAGAGTATCAGCCAACACTCAGTCGGCTCTGAGAGACTACATAGCCCAGCTCCTCCTCAAGGAGGCAGTGGTCCAAGTGGCAGATCCTACAGTCAACCCAGGGTTCGTTTCCAAGTACTCCAGAGGGACAGAGGGCTGGTGCCCCATTCTAAATCTGCACAACCTGAATCAGTATCTCAGGCTGCACACCTTTCGGAAGGTAACTCTGTCTCAGATCATACCATCCCTGGAGCAAAACATGTGGTTCTGCTCACTGGGTCTTCAAGACGCGTTCTTTCACGTCCCAACACGTCCATCTCACCAGCGGGTCCTCCGCTTCAGAGCAGAGGGAACCCTTTACGAGTTCCAAGCCATGCCCTTCGGCCTGTCATCGGCACCACGGGTCTTCACCAAATGCATTGTAGTAGTGGCAGCCCATCTCAGGCGTCGAGGGGTTGGGTATACCCTTACCTCGATGATTAGCTCTTGGTAGGTTCCACCCAGCAAGAGGTGGAGAGGTCCAGGGACCTGGCCCTCCAGACCTGCCCTCAACTTGATCTCCTGATCAACGAGACCAAGTCAGAGCTCGTGCCCACTCAAGTGATGTGCTTCATCCGGACAGGGCAGAGGTTCTTTCCTCCTTTGCCCAGTCGTTTCTGGTTGTGCAGTTGCACCCTGCTCGGGACTTTCTGCGCCTTCTGGGTTACATGGCGGCCTACACCACGGTGGTCCATTGGGTCAGGTGGCATATCGCCCCCTTCAATGAGGAGCTGGCTGCCCAGTGGACTCAGCGCCTAGGTCATTCGACCAGCTGATCACTGTGATCCAGAACATGTGGGACACTCTCCAGTGGTGGACCGCCCTAGACCTGTCGCTGGAAGGGATCCCGTTTGTCTCCCCAAGCCGATGGTCGTCCTGGCGCCTGAGCGTTTCTGTCATGGGCTGGGGAGCCTAATGGGGACAACAGGGCCTTACAGGTTCTGGACCCCAAGGAGTCCCGTTACCACATCAACCTGTTGGAGCTCAGAGTGGTCAGACTGGCACTGACAGCATTCGCTCAGCAGCTTCAGGGTCAAGTGGTTCAAGTCCAGACAGACAATGCCACTACCATGTACTACCCCAACAAGCAGGATGCAGGCCCCAGATCAGCTTTGTACACGCCCGGACACAATATCTCTGAACCAGGGGAAGGTTTTCCATCCAGGCCTTCAATCCCTGCACTTGACAGCCTGGTACCTGAGCGGCTAGAGTTCCAGGCTTTGGGTCTTTCCAATGATGTCTACACCATCGTGGAGGCATCTCGGAAGGAATCGACCAGGAAATGTTACGCCTTCAAATGAAAATATTTTCTGTTTGGTGTCAGGGTAGAGTCTGGACCCTTATCCTGTTCTGTGGCTAGCATTCTTGACTACCTTTGGTCTCTCCAAAGGGGTCTAAAGTCATCGACCCTTAGGGTGCACCTGGCAGCCATTTCTGCTTACCAGGTGCAGGCTGGTCAGCCGACAGTGGTCGGGCACTTTTTCAAAGGCCTGGATCACATATCCCCTCCGGTGCGTGAACCTCCACCTCCTCGGGATCTCTTGCTGGTTTTGGCAAAGCTCATGGGCAAGCCATTTGAACCCATGCACAAGTGTGAGCTTTCACACTTGTGGAAGACAGCCTTCCTGGTGGCTATCATGTCAACAAACAAAACAGTCCCACAGGTAATGGATAAATGTCCATATTCAATATTCAATGTTGAGTAGCTGCCTCTCCGATGTGTATGTACTATTGTTGTTGGCTTCTCCCAAATTCAGGAAGACGAACTTGTGAGGGTTTTTCCTTTTCACACACAATCCACAGACAATCTTCTCTTTTGTGATCAAACTTCTGTTTATTATTTAAACGTGGCAATCCTCAACATTTCACCAAGTGTCTTGGCTTTATCAAGAGATGCCCTTATAAAAATACATAAATAAGCAAGTTTTTAAAATTGACTGTCTGTATAATGATTTGTGTTTCTCAGAAATCTTTTCTATAAATATATAACAGTATATTTAACAATATATTTAAATCTCTCCACTGATGCCACTTACTTCATTAGCTTCATAAAACCCTTCAGTATTAATTATGCCATTTGCATGAAATTCTGATCCTAAACAGAGGAAAACCAAAATAAATTCTAACATCATTTAGAATCTAGACTCTTCATATAATCAAAACACCATATTAGATCCCCAAATATTAATTCAAAAACACCTATATATATATATATATCATTTCATATAAATTCATAATTTATACCTGTTCAATTCTCAATCATAGCTTTAACCATATGGTAAGTCCTTTTATACAATATCAGATGTTTGTGTCTTCATATCCCTTTTATAACTACAAGACAAAAGCAATGACACACAGTTCAGTCCCTCATTTTCAAATATCTAATATATTTTCTCCTAAACCATGTGTTTCATAGAGTGTTATATGTTTTTGTCTATCTTGTTATATTATTTTTATAATTCTCCCAGTTCACTTGTATCTATTGATTTCGTAAACTGTTGTAACTGGGTGTTTTTTCTTATAAAGAAGTTCAAATTTAATCATTCCAAACTGCATTAGTTTACTCTGTTTATTATTTCAAATAAAATGTAAATTCTCTCCATTCATCTTATTTTATAGTTCACCATGGTATGCTGCATAAATTTACTCCATTTCTTGTTACAGCCAAAGCGTAACTACCGTCTACTCATCCTATTTTTTGCTTCACCATAGTATATAATACCTCCTCTGCTTTCATTTTTTAATTTTTTAAAACCCTCTAGTTATGTTACAAGTCCTTCAGCCTATGACATAGCGGCTATTTAACCTCCTTCGTTCGCGCTTTTTCTAATTTTAAAATTTACACCTACCGTATCTTGTACTGTTGCGCTAAACTTTCTGCCAGACCATATGTTATAGCTTGTCCGTTCTTTGTAATGCCCTCTTCCAGCACGCCACGATTCTTTTGAGAGATTTCAGCCCCGCGATTTCTCATCATATATATGCGCCCCTAAAGTGACGTCAGCTGTATCTCCTTTTAAAATGAAGCCTCTCATCTTCTTCTATTAACTCTTTCCTTCTCACATCTCCCAATTAGTTGAATAAAGACTTAAATACTCAACAAACTACATTAATCTTAATTTCCATTTCTGTATTAATCCCAAAATGTTTCCGCTACATTTTAAAATCTGTCCTTCTTTTATGGTCTCATCATCACTACTTCTAGTCCACCACTGAACACGGAGCATAGCGTTATTTAAATCGAAGATAGAGGGTAAAATCAAAAAGAAGCTATGGAGCAACTATAGATTAACTCAGCATGTATGTTTAATCATAAAATCAAATACAATGCTCTATAATAACCGCTACAATAGATTGATGAATAAATGATAAATTAACTAAAATCTGTGTTCTTATTTTTCTGCAATCATCTCTTTGTTGTAGAAATCATTGTTTATAAATACTTAGAAGGAGGGAGGGGAGAAGGAAGGACAGGAGGGAGGAAAAAGAGAGCAGGGGCGAAATACAAGGTCATTATAATAAACTACAAATATAACCTATTGTAAACCTTGAAAGATGCACCCAAAAATCGGAACTAAAGGGAAAAAAAAATTATGGGATCTTTATACTCCCTACTTTTTAATTCTATTCTTTATAATGTAAATATGAACCATAATTGCATAGTTGCTGTAATAGATATAGTCTCTATATACTTTGATAGTTCCACAGAAAAATCCAAGACTGAGAGGGAAGAACATAAGGGGATCTGTGTGAAACCTATTTATACAGATACACTAGGGAAAAGTGAGGACTCGGAAGTTAGGGACAATAAAGAAAAAGGGGAAATGAGAGGAGGAAAGAAGGGAAAAAGGAAAGGAGGGAGGAGAAGGGAAGGGAAAAGGGGAAAGCAAAGGGAAGGAAAGGAAAAGGGAGGAAAGGCAAAAAGGGGAGGGAAAGAGGTAAAGTAATAGATTGGGGAAGATTGACAGAGGAAGTTAGAAAAAACTAACAGTTTTTTGCCTCTATCTACAAATTCCTTATCTACGACAACAGTTCCAGTTAATTTCTTTATTTAAACCAATGCCAGGGTCCAATGCTTTCATCTCAAAAATCCATTTTGTTTCTACTCTCTCCACTATTTTGTTATAATCTCCCCCTCTATCTGATGGTTTCACCTGTTCTAGTCCCCAGAATCTTAACGATGCCCCTGTATGTCCTGCATCCAAAAAGTGATCTACCACTGGGGTAGATTTTTTATTTCTTATGTTTGATTTGTGTTCCTGAATCGTTGTTTTAAAGGTCTTATTGTCTTTCCTATATATATTTTGTCACATGGACACTGCACACATATATCACCCCTGCTGAGTCACATGTTATTAGTTGTCTTATCTCATATTCTTTGTTATTATAGAGATGTCTATATTTCAGTTTCTTACTTGTATGCCTACAAACGAACATTTGCCACAGGGCACCATACCGGTTGCAATGGGCCCAGTAGTAATTGTCTATTCTGTCTGACTTTCCTTGTTTGTGATCAGTTTGGACTAATTTGTCTCTTAATGTCCAAACTCTTTTTCAACTATTCTTGGAAATTCCTGAAAACATTATTTTTCATTGGATAGTCTTTCAGAATGGACCAGTGTTTATTTATTATTCTTCTTATTTCCCCATCTTATGATTATGTTTTATACTCAAAACTATGGGCCTCTCTGATTGTGTTTTCTCTACCTTATTGAGAGCTTCAGCTTGAGTGATGTCCATAACCTTTCTTTTTGCCTGTATAATAGTTTTTTTATTGTATCCACGTTCCTTAAACCTTTTAGTCGCTATTTCTAGTTCATCTTCAAATTCCTGCTCTTCCCCACAGTTTCTTCGAACTCGCTGAAACTGTGAGAAAGGGATACTGTGTATTAATTGTTCTGCATGAAAGCTCCTAGCATGTAAAACAGTATTTCTCGATGTTTCTTTCCTGTACAGTGTAGTTGTTAATTCCCCTTCCCTTTTTAGGACCCTAACATCCAAAAAAGGTATTGTATTTTTGTTATATTCCATTGTGAATTTCAAATTGATGTTGCAAGAATTTAAATATTCATAGAATAGCATAAGATCACACTCTTTGCCCAACCACAGCAGGAACAAATCATCTATGTATCTCTTATACAATTTAATGCAATGAAAAAATCTATTATTTTGTTCGTTCAATATGTAAGTTTTTTCAAACTCTAACATATATGAATTAGCGTATGCCGGTGCCATGGTAGTACCCATGGCTGTTCCCCTTATTTGTTTGAAAAAAACCTCTTCAAATCTAAAGTAACTGTTCATAAGAATGAATTCTACCATCATTAATAATGTTCCTGTTCTTGGATGTTGATCCCTGTCCCTTTGATCTAACAATTTTCCCATTGCCGTAATCCCCTCCTGATGTGGTATGGAGGTACACAAATCAGATATGTCCAAAGTTACCAATAACGTCGATTCTTTTTCTTCCTCTGACAATCTCACCCCTTTTAAAATGTTAATAAAGTGGGTGGTATCTCTCATATATGTAGAGGTCCCCTCTATCAAAGGTTGTGTGTGTAAATTCACATAATCTGAAACTGGTTCAAACATGCTAGAAATTCCCGATACTATAGGGCGCCCTGGGGGGTCCTTGTCATTGTTATGTATTTTTAGTAAGGAATAAAAGATCGGAGTCCTTGGGAACTTTTGTAACAAAAGTTCCCCTTCCCATTCTTTTAAAAAATTTCCCAATGTCAATTCCTCTAATAGACTCATCAGTTCTCTCTTTATCTTATTCAGAGGATCCGATCCTAATTCAACATAGTTCCTAGAATCCTCCAACAGTCTGTTACATATTATTTTATAATGCTCATAGTCCAATACTACAATGCCCCCCCCCCTTATCTGCTGGTTTAATCACAATACTTTCATCATCCTTAAGATCATTCAAAGCCTGTCTTTCCATGTGTGTTAGATTATCATAAGGTGTCTTCCTGTCTTGATCTGTTTTAAATAAATCATACATTTCTCTCCTCACTGTCTCTGCATATGTCTCAACTGCAGGACATTGACCTATTATTGGATTATAATCAGATTTTACTCCTAACGCTGTTTTTTACCCGTCTTTTGTAATCAAACATTTCCACAGAGTTACTAAATTGTGCTCTCAGACGTAATGTTCTAAAGAAAAGCTGCAGGTCACATTCCAATTCAAACATATTTGTTCCAACTGTTGGTGCAAATGACAGTCCCTTCATCAATACCTGCATCTCTACATCACTTAAATATCTTTTACTTAAATTGAAAATCGGTATTACTTCTGATAGTGTCTCTGCTTGGTACGGGTGTCTCCTCGTCCTCGGCCTCCGCCTCCTCCTCCCCGCTCTGCACCCTCTTCTATTCCAGTTCTGTTTCTCATTGTATATCTGGGTTCGCTCTGTTCTTCTATCCTGTTCTGGCCTGATGAATCCCTGTTTTCTATATCCTGTACGGAAAAAATGTTCCCTTGTGTATTGTTCATTAACTTGTCTCTCATATACATCTATTCTAGGTTTAATTCTGTTTTCTGACCTATTCAAGTCCTGTGTTTTTCTAAAATTATAACTTTTGCTGTTACTGGCTCTGTAACTATTGTCACTATCTGACCCACTATCTTCTTGTTACAACAGTTTACTTAAATCAATAGATACAAGTGAACTGGGAGAATTATAAAATAATATAACAAGATAGACAAAAAACATATAACACTCTATGAAACACATGGTTTAGGAGAAAATATATTAGATATTTGAAAATGAGGGGACTGAACTGTGTGTCATTGCTTTTTGTCTTGTAGTTATAAAAGGGATATGAAGACACAAACATCTGATATTGTATAAAAGGACTTACCATATGGTTAAAGCTATGATTGAGAATTGAACAGGTATAAATTATGAATTTATATGAAATGATATATATATATACGGTGTTTTTGAATTAATATTTGGGGATCTAATATGGTGTTTTGATTATATGAAGAGTCTAATGATTCTAAATGATGTTAGAATTTATTTTGGTTTTCCTCTGTTTAGGATCAGAATTTCATGCAAATGGCATAATTAATACTGAAGGGTTTTATGAAGCTAATGAAGTAAGTGGCATCAGTGGAGAGATTTAAATATATTGTTAAATATACTGTTATATATTTATAGAAAAGATTTCTGAGAAACACAAATCATTATACAGACAATCAATTTTAAAACTTGCTTATTTATGTATTTTATAAGGGCATCTCTTGATAAAGCCAAGACTCTTGGTGAAACGTTGAGGATTGCCACGTTTTAAATAATAAACAGAAGTTTGATCACAAAAAGAGAAGATTGTCTGTGGATTTGTGTGTGAAAAAGGAGAAAAAGCGCCTTCACAAGTTCGTCTTCCTGAATTTGGGAGAAGACAACAACAATAGGCTATCATGTCAGCCTGAAGGACAGGAGAGCTCCAGGCGCTTTTGGTGGACTCCCCTTATCTGGTCTTCCACAGGGACAAAAGTTGTCCTGTGCCCCCACGAGAATTCTTTTCGAAGGTGGTGTCGAGTTTCATCTTACAGGTGTTAACTCTGCGGTATACTACCCTAATACACCTCGGACACCGAGTACAGGCTCCATATTTTGGACCTGAGACATGCCTCTCCTTTTATAGGAGAGAAAGGCGAAATTTGTGGAGAGGTTCGCCAGCTGTTTGTCACTTTTGCTGAAGCCGCTTCTGGCAGACCTGCAGCCAAACGGACCATTGCAAGGTGGGTTACGTCATGCATAGGTCTGTGCTATCAGTTGGCGGGCAAGGAGCCTCCCAGAAGAATAAGAGCTCATTCTACCTACCATACTGCTGCATCAGTGGCTGCTTCCAGGGACAGCCCTATCCAGGAAATCTGTCGGGCTGCTACCTGGAAGTCCGCCAACAGCTTTATTACCCACTACCATATCGACCTTGAGTCATGCCGGGATGCTGGTTTTGGGACCTCGGTTCTCCAGTCTCTATTTCCAAGTAGGGGGTGTGCACCTTGCCTCCCTCCTCCCGGAGAACTGCTTGGAGTCTGCCAGAGAGTGTGGATGAACAACATGTCCACGCTCCTAGAAGAACAGGTTACTCACCTGTAACAGTAGTTCTACAAGTGGTTTATGTTCTTCATCCACACGCACTCACCCGACCTCCTCGGCTTTAGGCGCACAACCTTGCTTCCAGTGGGCTAAGATCTGGCATCATGGGGCAGAGCCGAGGTATTCACCACTTGGGTGGGTGGGAGGAGCCAGCTTGAAGACTTCTGGCAAGATTTAAAGGGGAGACATGCCAGAGAGTGTGGATGAACAACATATACCACTCCTAGAACTACTGTTACAGGTGAGTAACCTGTTCTTCAAACAACATGAAGTCTTGCTATATTATGACATATGCAGTGAGTCCCAACCTTCGAACTGCTGCGGAGGTGAAAGAGTTAACTTTCCATGCCAGGCATGGAACGCTGAGCTCGAGCTCGGTTGAAAACTCTGTCTGTTGTTCTTCAGACTCAAACTGTCATATTCTTTACTCCGCCTCACTGAACAGTCGCTCCGGAGATTTCTCCTGCTCGGTTCATTTTGTCGGTTAAAGTATTATTTTCTCAGTTTTTTGACCGAATTTAAACCGCAACCGGTCAGTTCAAGCTCTGTCTGTGGTATTTGTGAGTACTAGATAGGTTTTACATTTATTTCTTCTGTGTGGAACTTGTAAACGGTTTATCGGTTCGGTTTGAACCGATCAGGTTGTTTAAAATATATTAATCTGTCCTTTAGAGTGTGGTTACCGGTTCTTATCGGTTCTAAAAAAAACGGATTTTATTACGGTTTTTTCCATGACCCGTGACACGGGTGGGGAACCAATAAGAGGGTCTTACCTCCATGGATTGCCATAAACGGGTAAGTTTGGTTAGCTGGCATTATGTCTGAGAAACCCAAAGAAAACCGGCCCACTGGGTTTCAACACTGCAGTGTCTGTGGGAAGTCTTTGCTAAGGCTGACCCCCACACCACCTGTGTTTATTGTCTGGGGTTTGACCACCTCAATGCAGGCTGCCAGATTTGCAAAATTTTCCTGCAGCTACCCTGGAAAGAGAGTTGGTAGGCTCAGGGAAAGGGAGGCCAAAAAGTCCGCTGAACGGATGGCCAGCCGGTTCGGTTCCAACGAACCGGAGGAGTCCCTCTGACCAGGGCGAGACTTCCTCGGGCAAGGAGAGCCGACTCGGAGGAGTCGGTTCCAGCAAAGGACTAGGAAATCAGCTGGTGTGGAGCCAAAACTTCCTCTCCAACCGCTGAAGAAATAGCCAAAGCAATTAAAATTGTCCAGTCGCTTTCCCCGGTTCCGACCAAACCGGCACCATCAGGTAAGCGTACGGTTCGGCCGGTTCCACCGGTTCAAGAGTACGATTTAGAGGAATTTATGAACTGGAGGAGGGGGAAGAGGAGTATGAGGAGAGTGAATGTGATTTGAAAGTCTGATGTGCCCATTGAACCGGACATCTCCCCAGACAGACCTTCAGAGTGTCTCCTCCTAGGCTTTCTGAGTCCCTTCTTATTTTATGTTTTATAAAAAGTGGCTGAAACCCTCCAGCTCCCTATGGAGGAAGCTGTGGATGATCAAGAGGAGCCTGACTATGTGAAATGATGGATATCCCAGAGTCTGGAGACTGTCTATTCCTTTGCATAAATCTTTTGGAAACAGACAGTAAAAATTCTAAAACTCCTCACACTATACCTCCTGTGGATAAGAGAATGGACAAGAGGTACACATTGTCAGGCTCTGATACGGAGTTCCTTACACAACAGTGCAGCCATGTTGGGTAGTGCAGGCTGCAGCCTGTGACAAAGCAAATATTCCTGGCTTCACACCCCTGACAAGGACTCCAGGAGGATTGATGCCATGGCAAAGAAACAGTACATGGCAGCATCCTTGGGACTCAGACAGGCAAATTATATGGCTTATGTTGCTAGATACCAGAAATTCAGATGGGATACTGTTATGGCTCTAGCAAAACAGGTCCTGGCCAGCTTGCCAAGGAGCTGGAGCAGGTGGCTGCTGATGGTATTGAGGCATCTAAGGTGCAATTCCATGCTGCAGTGGACTCTAATGATGTGTCAAGAGTCATGGCTATTTCTGTGGCACTACTGCAGAATGGCTTGGCTCAGATGTACTAGCCTGTCACAGGATACCCAGACTAAGGCCATGGATTTTCCTGTTGTGGGTAATTCTCTGTTTGGGGAGCAGACAGAGAATTACATGAAGAAAATGGATGAGTATAGGACCACCTATAGGAGTGCACAGGCCAAGGAAAGGCATGCCACTCCTCAAAGGCAGCCTTCCAGGGGCAGGGGCAGGCCTTTTCATAGGCCTTTTTACCAAGCTCAGGCCTCCTCTTCTGCTTACACCCAGAGGGGGTTCTTTAGAGGGAGAGGCAGACGGGGTACAAGCAGGCCTGCTTCCACCCCTCAGTCTAAAGCCCCTGCCAAGCAGGCACCCTGATGGGGTGGCCTGGGCCGATTCTCAACTACCTGTAGGGGGCAGGCTGGCTTACTTTGTCCAGGACTGGAAGTCTCTGACATCAGACAAGTGGTCCTGGAAGTTGTAAGCCAGGGACTGGTTCTCAGCTTCAAAAAATTTCCAAAGATGAGAACCAGATCCTTTCCACCTGCAAATCCACCAGAGGCACTTGCCCTAGAGGCAGAAGTCTCTTCCTCCTGGCTCTCAGAGCCATGGAAAGGTTCCACCCTACACCAGGGCAAAGGATTGTACTCAGGTACTTCCTTAGAGAATGGTGGCCCATCCTGGATCTCAGATACTTAAACAAGCACCTTTTAAACCAAAATTCAAAATGGTGACTTGGGAATTATTCTACCTCTCTAAGGCCAGGGGACTGGCTAGCGTCCCTGGACCTCAAGGATGCTTACTTCATATTCTCATCGAAGCTCCCATCGAAAGTACCTCAGGTTCGAGCTGCCCTCAGGCCATTACCAGTTCAGAGCAATGCCCTTTGGCCTCACCTCTGCTCCAAGGGTATTCACAAAATGCCTGGCAGTAGCAGTTACCTACCTAAGAAGGAAAAATTGCCATCTTCCCTTACCTGGACGACTGGCTCATAGTAGGCCAGTCTCCAGACCAAGTCAAGTTACATCTTCAGATAACTCAGCAACTGCTTACCTCTCTAGGTTTCCTTCTGAATCTTTCAAAGTCAGTTCTAGAGCCTGTCCAGCTCCTCACCTTCATAGGCGCAGAGCTGAACACAGAGGAAGCCAGAGTCTTCCTTCCTTTGGACAGGACAAGGACCCTGGTCTCTCTGGCCTCCTTATTCACCCTGCAGGTCTCTCGACCAGCAAGGCATTTTCTACAGCTCCTGGGGCACATGGCTGCTTCTACAGCAGTAGTCAAGGAGCAAGATTTCAGATGAGGGACATCCAGTTCCATTTGAGAGCCTTTTGGTCTCAAAGAAAGGACCCTCTAACCAAGTTGATCCCAGTAACTCGAACCTGATCCAAGCCCTACAGTGGTGGCAGGATCAGAGCAATCTGAGACAAGGGTTCCCTTTGTCACTCAGTCTCACTCTTTAATCCTTACTACAGATGCATCCCTCTTGGGGTTGGGAGCTCACATGGGCGACCTCACTACCCAGGGATTGTGGTCCCCTCAGGAATCTCTGCTCCACATCAATCTGTTGGAGCTCAGAGCAGTTTTTCTAGCACTTCAAGCTTTTTCCAAATCTGTTCAGAACAAAGTTGTACAGGTCAGAACTGACAACACCACCACAATGTGGTACATCAACAAGCAAGGAGGCACTCGGTCTACGGCCTTGTGCACCGAAGCAATGAAGTTGTGGTCTCTGGCTTACTCCCTGAACACCTCCCTTACGGCAGTTCACCTCCCAGGCAAGGACAATGTCCTGGCAGATGCTCTCAGCAGGATTTCCCAGGGCCATCACGAATGGTCACTGGATCCCCGGTCCTGGAGGTAATATTTGCCAGATGGGGCACCCCGCAGATAGATCTTTTGCAGCCCCAGACAATCACCAACTTCCCTTTTCTGCAGGCCCCAGTGTTGGGCTCAGTCCCTCTGGATGCCTTAGTTCTCAATTGGGAAGGGAAGTTTCTCTATGCTTTTCCCCCCCTTCCCTCTCCTGTTCAAAGTGTTAGTCAAAATCAGATCTCAATCCTGCAAAGTGATTCTGATTGCTCCAGATTGGGCCAGACAACCCTGGTATCCACTCCTACTGTCCTTAGCAGTCCATCTTCCCAGGAATCACAATCTGTTAACCTGTGCTCAGGGAAGGGTTTGGTACCAATCTCAAATCTCTCAATCTCAAGGTCTGGCTCTTGAAGAGTTACTAGGTGTAATGGATATATTGAAAGCTTCTAGGAAGCCTTCCACCAAACTACTTACAATTCCAAATGGAAGAGTTTTCCATATGGTGCTCTGGGAAGCATATTTCCCAGAATCTGCTGATTTACCCACAGTCCTGGATTATATGGTCCATTTAAACACTTTGGGGCTGAGACCAGCTACCCTAAAGGTGCATTTGGCAGCTGTGTCTGCTTTTATTTCAGCAGGTAAACCCTCTTCTTTCAGCTCATCCTGTATTCTCTAAGTTTTTAAGGCATTGCTTCACACCAACCCTCTTTCGGGACCCTGCCCTGCTGGGATCTTAATGTTTGCATTGCTCAGCTTATGCAACCTCTCTTGAGCCCTTGTCTTCAGCAGAGCTTAAGTATTTGACTTGGAAGACTGTGTTTCGTAGCCATCACTTCTGCCAGACGCTTAAGTGAATTACAAGCTTTGTCAGTGGAGCCTGATTTTATCTCCTTTCATAGAGATAAGGTGGTCCTCAGGACTAACAGAAGTTCTTGCCTAAGGTGGTTTCAGATTTCCTTAATCAATCTATATCTCTTCCAGTGTACTTCACTGACCATTCCTCCTCTGGCGAGAGGGGCTGCACAACTTAGATGTGAAGAGAGCCCTTAGTTACTACATTGAGCATACCAAGGGTCACAGGTTTGACTCCCTCCACTGTTCCTCACTTATGGGGAGGTTGGTAAAGGGAAACCTGCCACTAAAAGATCCATTGCCAGGTGGATTGTCTCTTGTATCAATTCTGTTATGAAAAGCTGGGTAGGTTCCTCCCTCAGGCCTGAGGGCTCACTCCTAGAGGTAGCTGCTTCCTGGCTGCTGCCAGGGACATCCCCATTCTAGAGATTTGTCAAAGCAGCTACCTGGAAAACAGTTCACACTTTTAAGCATTACTCCTGGACATCCAGGCTAGGAGTGATGCTCGGTTTGGCACAGCTATGCTTCAGAGCCTATTTCTAAGTAGGTTCTGTCCTCCTCCATGGAGGTACTGCTGTGTAGTCTGCATATGTCATAATAGCAAGACTTCATGTTGTTTGAAGAAAAATTACTCACCTTAGTAATGTTGTTTCTTCTAATGAGTCTTGCTATATTACACTCCCCCTGCCTGCCTCTCAGAACCTCTGTTTTGGGATGCGGGCAGTGCAGTGTTGGCACTTAGTAGATGCCCACCTTGTTATTTTCACCCTCCTTTTTGGGGGTGACTGGGTGTTATGTTTTCATTTTTGGTCTCCTGACTTGAGTCTTTTGTTTTGGGACCAAAAATGGGTTCTTATATCTAGTAGCCAGTTGGCTGAGTGTAGGTTTACAGCTTCCACACAGGACCTCAGTGAGTTTGGCTCGTAAGATCTGACAGTTTGGGTTTGAAGAACAACAGACAGAGTTTTCAACTGAGCGCGAGCTCAGCGTTCCATGCCTGGCATGGAAAGTTAACTCTTTCACCTCCGGAGCAGTTCGAAGGTTGGGGCTCACTGCATATGTCATAATATAGCAAGACTCCATTAGAAGAAACAACATTACTAAGGTGAGTAATTTTTTCCTTTTTCCTACCCACTTGCACTGCTACTTTTAGTATTGAGAGACAAATATTCATAGGGATATATGTGTACATACATATACATATAGATACCGTAAATTAAAGCTGGGTGCTTATTCTCATCTGTCAGCAATTCTGCACTCCCAGTTACAAAGGCTCTGTATGGGGAATTATTTGGGGATTTTCTTTATAAAATGTTGACCAAGAGAGACACTATAAGCAAACACTTTTGCCTGGCACATGCAGGGTTGAAAGGGAGGATACAGCAAAACAACATGACGAAAAAAGGTGAGTGTACAAAATACAGTAGTGGAGCCAAAACAGATGTACAGCTTACGATTTACAGAAGAATAATAGAGAAGAAAAAATTACTCACCTTAATAATGTTGTTTCTTCTAATGGAGTCTTGCTATATTATAGACATTAGCAGTTTGTTCCAGCTCTAGAACTGCCCGAGTGAAATGGTTAAAACCATTCCAAAATAGAATTTTGGCACGAGCAGCTGTATCTGTGTCATTTCAAACTTGAACTGTCAGATTCTTTACGAGCCAAACTCACTAAGGTCGTGTGGAAGCTGTAACCTACACTAGCCAAATGGCTACCTAAATAATAACAACCATTGATGGTCCCAACACCCAAGACTCAAGTCAGGGGACCAGAAATACTAACACCATTCTAATAATATGAAAATGGAACATAAGTATAATAAAACACACACTGCGTACACACACACCCCCAAAGTCCCAAAGGGACAAAATGCTAACAGGACATAAGTAGTGCCCACACTAAGTTGCCCGCACCCACCAAGTAGAGGTTCTGAGAGGGCAGGTTGGGGAGGTCTGTAATATAGAAGACTCCATTAGAAGAAACAACATTACTAAGGTGAGTAATTTTTCTTCAAACAACATGAAGTCTTGCTATATTATAGACATTAACAGAATACAGCAGTACCTCCATGGAGGAGGGGCAGAACCTACTTGGGAATAGGCTCTGAAGAACAGCTGTGCCAAAGCGAGCATCTCTCCTGGCCTGGACATCCAGGAGTAATGCTTGGTAAAGTGTGCAGCTTTTCCAAGTAGCAGCCTGGCAAATCTCTAATAAAGGGATATCTCTGGCAGCAGCTAGAGACGCAGCTGTACCCCTGGTAGAATGAGCCCTCAAACCGGGGCTCTGCCCACTTCTGATAACAAAATTGGATACAAGAGACAATCCACCTGGCTATTGATCTCTTAGTGGCAGGTTTGCCTTCCCAACTTCACCATAGGTAAGGAAAAGTTGGAGGATTCGAACCTGTGACCTTTGTGCAGCTCTATATAATAACTAAGAGCTCTCTTAACATCCAGGCTGTGCAACCTCCTCTCACCCGAAGAGAGTGATCAGTGAAAAATACTGGAAGGAGATAGATTGATTAAGATGGAAATCTGAAACCACCTTAGGCAAAAACTTCCTATTAGTCCTAAGGACTACCTTATCCCTGTGAAAGAAATAAAGTCAGTCTCCACTGACAAGGCTTGCAATTCACTTAGTGTCTGGCAGAAGTGATAGCCACTAGAAAAACAGTTTTCCAAGTTAGGTACTTGAGCTCTGCAGAAGACAGAGGTTCAAAGGGGTTGCATTAACTGGGCAATGCAAACATTAAGGTCCCAAGCAGGGGCTGGTTCCAAGGGAGGATTAGTATGGAGTAATCCCTTAAAACTTGGAAAACACAGGATGAGAGGAAAGGGGATGACTTTCCTGCTGACACAAAGCAGACACAGCTACCAAATGAACTCTCAGGGTAGCTGGTCTGAGACCCAAGGAATTAAGATGTACCATGTAATCTAACAAAATGGGCAATTCAGCAGATTCTGGGAAATATTTTTCCCAGCACACCAAAAAAAACCTTTTCCATTTAGAACTATAAGTAGCCCTAGTGGAAGGCTCTCTGGGCGCCTTTAGGATCTCAAGAACACCCTGAGAGAGGTGTAAATCAGCAAACTCTAACTCCTCAAGAGCCAGGCCTTGAGGTTGAGGGATTTGAGGTCGGATACCAAACCCTTCCCTGGGCACAAGTCAACAGATTGTGATTCCTGGGGAGGCACAGGGGAAGATGGACTGTCAGAGACAGAAGGAGTGGGTACCAGGGCTGCCTGGCCCAATCCGGGCAATCAGAATCACCCTGCAAGGCTGAGATCTGATTTTGACTAGTACTTTGAATAGAGAGAGGAAAGGAAAGCATAGAGGAACTTCCCTCCCAATCCAGAAGAAGGGCATCCAGGGGAACTGAGCCCAGCACTGGAGGCCTGCAACAGAACAGAGGAAGTTTGTGATTGTCTGGGGCTGCAAAAGATCTATCTGAGGGATGCCCCACCTGGCAAAACTATCCCCAGCACTTGAGGATCCAGGGACCATTCTGATGGCCCTGGGAAATCCTGCTGAGGGCATCCGCTAGGACATTGTCCTTCCCTGGAAGATGAACTGCTATGAGGGAAGTGTTCAGGGAATAGGCCAGAGACCACAACTTCATTGCCTCGGTGCACAAGGCCGAGACAGAGTGCCCCCTGTTTGTTGATATACCACATTGTTGTGGTGTTGTCTGTTCTGACTTGTATCACCTTGTGTGTGGACAGATGCAGAAAAGCTTGAAGAGCTAAAAAGACAGCTCTGAGTTCCAGCAAATTGATGTGGAGAAGAGATTCCTGGGGACCAAACTCCCTGAGTGGAAAGGTCGCCATGTGGGCTCCCCAACCCAGAAGGAAGCATCTGTAGTGAGAGTCAAGTCGTGAGAAGGGGAAATGAAGGGACCCCGCTCTAAATTGCTCTGATCCTGCCACCACTGGAGAGCTAGGATCAAGGTTCGAGATCACTGGGACCAACTTGGAAAGGGGTCTTTCTCTGAGACCAAAAGGTTCTCAAGTGAAACTGAATGTCTCTCATCTGAAATCTGGCTCCCTGCACAACAGCTGTGGATGCAGCCATGTGCTCCAGGAGCTGCAGAAAGTGTCTTGCTGGTCAAGAGACCTGCAGAGTGAAGGAAGAGGCCAGAGCCACTAAATTCCTTACCCTTTCTGGGGGAAGAAAGGCTCTGGCTAGCTTTGTGTCCAATTCTGCCCCTATAAAGGTGAGTACCTGGACTGGTTCCAGAACCGACTTTGGTAGGTTTAGCAGAAAACCCAGGAGGTGAGAAGCTGCTGGGTGACCTGCAGGTGAGATTTTACCTGTTCTGGGGACTGGCCTACAATGAGCCAGTCGTCTAGATGGGAAAAACAGCAATCCTCTGCCTCCTTAAGTGGGCCACTGCCACTGCTAGACACTTTGTGAATACCCTTGAGCAGAGGTAGGCCAGGCATTGCTCTGAACTGGTAATGACCTGAGGGCAGTTCGAATCTGAGGTACTTTCGATGGGATCTTCTGATTAGGACATGGAAATAGGCATCCTTGAGGTCCAGGGAGGCTAGCCAGTCCCTGGCCTTAGGAAAGTAAAATCATTGCCAGAGTTACCATTTTGAACTTTGGTTTCAAAAGATGCTTGTTCAGATATCTGAGATCTAAAATGGGCGCCATTCTCCTGTCTTTTGGGGTAAGGAAGTATCTGGAATACAGACCCCTGCCCTGATGCAGGGAGGAACCTCTTTCTACTGCTCTGAGAGCTAACAGGGATGAGACCTCTGTTTCCAGAGCGAGGGTCTCTGAAGCACTTGCAGGTAGAAAAGTCTGCTTCTCAACTTGGGAAACTTTTGAAGCTGAGAACCAGACCCTGGCTTACTACTTCCAGAACCCACTTGTCTGAGGTTAAAGAAGCCCAATTCTGACTGAAGTAAGCCAGCCTGCCCCCCACTGGTACAGGAGAATCGGCCCTGGGCACCCCATCAGGGTGCCTGTTTCGCAGGAGCTTTAGGCTGGGGGGTGGGAGCAGGTCTGCCCACCCCTCGTCTGCCCCTGCCTCTGAAGAAGCCCCTCTGAGCATAGGCAGAGGAGGCCTGAGTCTGGTAGAAAGGCCTATGAAAAGGCCTACCCCTACCCCTGGGGGCATGCCTTTGAGGAGTGGCTTGCCGCCTCCTTAGCCTGGGCACTCTTGTAAGTAGTCCTATATTCATCCATCTTCTTCATGTAATTCTCTGTCTGCTCTCCAACAGAGAATTCCCACCACAGGAAAATCCATAGCCTTAGTCTGGATATCCTGTGACAAACTAGTACACCTGAGCCAGGCCAACCTACGAAAAGCTACAGATGTGGCCATGACCCTAGAGGAAACATCATTAACATCCACAGCAGCATGAAACTGAACCTTAGAGGCTTCAATGCCATCAGCAGCCACCTGTTCTAGTTCACTAGCCAGCTGGCCATGGGCCTGCTTGGCCAATTGCATAACAGTATCCCATCTAGATTTCTGATACCTAGCTACATAAGCCATATAATTTGCTTGCCTGAGTCCCAGAGGCTGCCATATACTTTTTTGCCATGGCATCAATCTTCCTGGAATCCTTGTCAGGAGGATGTGAAGCCAAGGATTATTAGCTTTATCACAGGCAGCAGCCTGAACTACCCCAACATGACTGCATTGCTGAGAAAGGAATTCTGTATCAGGGCCTGACAATGTATACCTTTTGTCCATCTTTTTATCTACAGGAGGCACAGAATTAGGAGCTTTTAAAATTGTAATTGTTTGTTTCCTAAAAGACTTATGTAAAGGAATAGACAATCTCCTAGACTCTGGAATATCCATCATTTCTACAAAATCAGGATCCTCTTGCTCATCCACAGCCTCTTCTAAAGGAAGCTGGAGGGTTTCAGCAACTTTTTTTTATAAAACATAAAATGAGATGGGGACTCAGACAGCATAGGGGGAGATTCTAAAGGTCTGTCTGGGGAGATGTCCGGTTCAATGGGCACACCCAGACCTTCCCAGCCACATTCATACTGTTCATAATCCTCCTCCCCCCTCCTCTGGTTCATAAAATTCCTCAATATCATAATCCTGAACCACTGGGACCGGACGAACTGACCTTTTACCAGATAGTGGTGGTTCGGACGGATCCTGAGACAGTGACTGGACAATTTGTATGGCTTTTGCTATCTCTGCAGCAGTTGGAGAAGGAATTTTGGACTCAGACCTGCTGATTTTCTTGTTTTTCTTTACTGGAATTGGTTCCTCAGAACCAGCTTTTCTTTGCCCAGGAAGTCTGGCCCTGGTCAGAGGCACTCCCTCTGGTTCGGTTGGCACTCGAACGGGCTGTCCATCGGGTCAGCGGACTTTGGCCTCCTCGTTCCCTGAGCCTGCCCAATCTTTTTCCAGGGTGGCTGCAGGGAAATTCTTCACGTACCTGGCAGTCTGACTGGAGGTGGTCAAACCCCAGACAATAAACACATAGTGTGTGGGTCAGCCTTGGCAAAGACTTCCCCAGACATCACAGTGTTGAAACCAGTGGCCCGGTTTTTCTTTTGGGTTTCTCAGACATAATGCCAGCCTAACCAAAAACTTGCCTTTACGGCAGTGCCAGAAAGACACCCTTATCGGTTCCTAACCGTGTCATCTGGTATTGGAAACCGTAATAAATCCGCTTTTTTTAGAACCGATAAGAACCGGAACCGCGACTTCTAAAATAGTACTTTTAGTTTTAAATGAGTTTTAAATCCACTGATCGGTTCAAAACCGAACCGATAACTTACAAGTTCCACACAGACAAAACCTTCATTTACTTATGGTTACCACAGATAGAGCTTGAACCTAACGGTTTTGGCGTTGAAATGAAAACTATTCTCGGGTTAACCTAACCAGAAAACACTTTTAAACTGAGAAATGAACCGAGCAGAAGGAGAAATCTCCGGAGCGACTGTTCACTGAGGCGGAGTAAAGAATCTGACAGTTCAAGTTTGAAATGACACAGATAGAGCTGCTCTCGTGCCAAAATTCTATTTTGGAATGGTTTTAACCATTTCACTCCGGGGCAGTTCTAGAGCTGGAACAAACTGCTAATGTCTATAATATAGCAAGACTTCATGTTGTTTGAATCCCTTTTATTACATGAACCACGAGGCTGCTCTATATAGAAGCTTTCAAGACCAACACAGTGCCCTTCTTCAGGCACAGTGAAAACTAACCAGCATTTCAGGGTTTGTGTACAGGAGTTCCAGTTATTAAAGCCTGTTTGCCAGAAACAAACCAATTAAAGTTTTTTTTTTTTTTTAAGAGCAGATGTAGTTCTCTAGGGTCCGCATCAGTTGGATTGGTATAAAAGCTTGGACCTGACAGACAAGGGTTATTTATTTGTAGTTTTTTTATTTGTTTTTTACCAGAAAAGGCACATTAAGCTGTATATTATAACTACTTCCAGGTGTGTCCCAGGGTGTGGGTTCGTGGACCAGTTTTAGTTGACAGGGGAATGCTGGCTATGACGGTGAAAACTCCTACAATTCTTTGATATCTGCCATAGGATCTTTTACTTCCACTTGGACAGTGGCCAGAGATAGGCAGACAGGACCTCGGTTTAACGTTTCATTCAAAGGATGGCACATCACCAGTGCAGCACCCCCTCATAATGTACTGTAGTGTCAAGTTATGGGTTATTACCCCAAGTACCTGCTATGAGGCTAGAACCCACAGCCTTCTGATCTTCTGGCCCCAAAGGTGAGCATGCTACCCACTGAGCCACTGATTGTAAAGACAGTTAGATGACCAGGACAATCAGGTCAACAATAATGCAGGCTCAGAAAGTTCTGTTTTTCTTAATTAGAAAGGGTCTTCCAAAGAAGCAGAATGGCATAAAGTATTTTAAATTACGTTATTGGAAAGGATATTCATTTAAAAGTAGTAAAATACAGTTTAAGGGTCAGTTCATGAAATGGTGGTGCCAGTGTACCAAATATTTAGTACCATACATGAATAAAAAAAATAACTGCTTTAGTTATAAGTAAAATTTCAACTGGTCACAAGTACAAATGCATTACGTAATTTGAGGCGCTCAGGTACACCATTTTATTAACATCCAACTCAAAATGGCGTTGATTTCTCAGTAAAATGTGGCATGCAGGGTTTTAAATAGCTGGTATAGCATTGCAAAGCGAGGCAATGCTAACCATTTCAAAATGCACAGCAGTAGACTGCTGACCATTTTTGTTCAGTGAGTCTATGTACGGTAGACAAAATTAGTAAAATTATATATTTTTAAAATTTTGCTAACCATTCTGTGCCATATGCTATGCATTTTACAGCTGATTAGCACTTTCACTGTAAAACTGCTAATCAATTTTCAGCTTATTTAAAACCCTGACATGTAAAACCATATTTGATCCCTGCTTCTGTTAGACAGTCTTCTAGTTGCAATTCAGTGTGTATGTTTAAAACTTCCTCTGGTGTTGTCTTTTGTTAATGAAGGCATTTTCCCTGGACTGAAAGAGCTACTGACACCTTGGAGAAACATTGAAAAAGATAATAATTAGGTACAATTCAGCTTGCATTATATATATATATATATATATATATATATATATATATATAGCATATTTCTCTTCCGATTATTTATTACTGAGTAAATTTATATGAATACATTATGTTATCTCTTAGAGTTTATCTTTCTCTACAGCTTATTCCTCACTTCAAGTCATAATCCTGTGTTGTGACATCACACTCTGTTGACATGGGTGTAACTGTGATGTCACAAGCAGTGCATTATGACCTCAGGTAGGAGAAAGCAACAAGTAGATGAACACTTCAGGAGCAAATATCCTGTTTTCATGCAGATGACCTCAGTAATAAATAATGTGGAGAAAAATGCAGAACAAATGTGAAATACAAACTAAACTGTGTCTAAATATTAGTTTTCTCAAAGTTCTTCTGAAGGTGTCAGCGGCTCTTTAAATGCATAAAATATTTCTAGGAATGTGGATATGGTGCACTGTCCATACTCTGGCAGGCTTCCCTTTAAATTCCACTGGAACATCTTCAAGCTAAGCTCCTCCCACCCTCCCAGTGGTATACTCCCTGGCTCCGCCCCATGACGTCAAATCTTCCTTTCTGTTGGAAGAGTAAGGTCTCTTCTTTTGCAGTTCCGTGCATGCAGTATAGGCCCAGTGTTTTCCAAAACTTTTAAAGCTTTCTTTTCCATCATTCGCTTCGGTATGGGCATGGCAAACCTTGATCTAGTCCCGCTAGCGTCGTCATCTGTAGTCAAAAAAATGTCAAGGACAGACCAACACTCCTCATGCATTTACTGCCTCAGGGCACAGCACAACCCTCAGGCTTGTGGCCTGTGTAAAACTTTACTAAAGTACCTTCCTTGCTCGAAGATCAGTACGCCAGTCTCCTCCTCAGTTGGGTGAACAGGACATCCCCCTGGTCCGCTCTAAAGATGCAGGTAAAGCCGTGGCCGTGGCTGCGGGCTCAGATTTTCAGCTCGTGACCTTAGAAGAGGCAGTGGTCCAGGCTGTGGTGGTTTCCTAATCAGTATCCGTGCTCCTCCCAGTTGGAATGTCCTTCACTGGCACTTTTCATGAGATGTCAGAGGGTCCTTCCGAAGTGGGAAGAAGATGATGAAGAGATTCAGTTGAGGGACCAGGAACAAGCACACTCTTAGCACTCCTACGATTCCTTTGACCGCTCGATGGCTATCAAGCACTCAGCCTCGGCCAAGCCCTTCTTGGTCAAGGATCAGGCTGCTAGCTCCATGGCAACCCCATCGACCTGTTGGCTGTGATGCAGGTCAAGATTTTTCTTGACCCAGTCAACCCGTTGTCTGACGAGATTGAGGATGACTCGATCACAAAGACTCCGGTCCTTTCAGCTGTCTGTCAGGAGAAACCAGTCAAACAGACAGTCTTCTCCCAAGAGGTTCCTCTTTCAGGGTTCCAGTGGAAGGATCCAGTGCATGTCTTGTACATGGCCCTCCTCCCTGCATCTCCTCGCTTATCGATGCTCTAGTCGGTTGAGATTGCTGACCTGTGAATCTACATTCCCGTGCTCGGCCTATGAGCAGGAAGTGCTATCGGCGCTTCTCTTCCTCTTCGTCCTCAGACAGAGAAGCTCTATCACAAGTTGCGTGGCACTTTGTGGCAGCAGGGTCCTTCCTCAGACCCCAGTGCTTCTCTGGTCTCCCTGGTCCTGCTGAATCTGGTCCCACGGTGCCAGCTTCTCCACCAATTCATATGGAGCCACTGCCCAGACAGATCTTTCCGGGGCTCCCGGTTGGCTGTACATCGAGATCACCCACTCAGAGAGTCCAGGGTGGTTACGTGGAGAAAATGGCTGAGGCGTTACTTGAGGAATCTTTGGATTTGGAAGGGTCCTCTGTGCAATCCTTCAGGACATCGGGCTCGACTGCGTGGCTGAAGAACTGAACACTGAGCATGGACTGGTCCCCTTCAAGGCTCTGCTTTGGCTGATCTCTGAATCGATGGAGATTCTGTTGTAGCTGGGCCAGAAACAGGCTATGTACCTCATTACTGAGATCCTCGGTCGAGACGATTCCCCGGCGGTAACTTTCTGTGTGGTGGAGGTTATTTTGGGTCCCGTGCTGGAGCTTTGGCAGCATCCGGCTTCATGCACAGCACCATTGGCAGTCATGGTCTGCAAGTACGTGGTCCCAACCAGTTCTCGCCCTGCTTTTTCAGATGAACTCCAACTTTTGTAAAACAGGGGATGTGGACAGACCCTCCAACAAGCTGGACCATTCAGCATTCTGCATCCTTCCTGGGTCTCCATCAGGCGAGCGCCGCCTTGATAATGGCCAACTTTGGACACGCCCTTATTGGTTTCCTGGACCATGTCCTCCCCCCCACCTTTCTGCAGATCTGTAGTTGACGGTCAAGAAGGTCAGAGACTAGGGTCACTCCCTAGCCGAGCCCCAGCTTCAGACTGCCCTGGACATCGGTGACTCCTGCGCCCAGCCTGTGACAGCAGTGGTCACTATGCACTGTAGAGCCTGGCTGCAGACCTCCACCTGCATACCCAGCACAAACTAGGTGATGTCCCATTCTTGGGCACTGATGGTATTGGCCCCAGGGTGGATGGGCACCTCACTAGGATTGAGATGTCCAGTGCCACCCTTGATTTGGTGACATCCTCGCAGAAGGACCCCAAGGGACAGAAGATGAAGAAGTCCTTTCAGTTTTGGCCTTTTCCATTCCAGCAGCCCAAACTGCAATAGCCCCAAAAGGGTCAGTCCCAGGTTTGGCGACCAAGGTTCCAAGAAACCAGGAGGTCGGGGCCTCTCGGGCAGTTGGTGCTGGTGCCTCCTCCAGAGCTGCTGTGTGACAGGTCGAGTGGGTGTCAGGTCCCTGCCTCAGTTCCCCATGGTGGGTTGACTTTGCCATTTCTGGCATGCCTGGTCTGCCATCACTTTGGGCACAGGGTTGCCTCTTGACTTCGAGGCTCTCCCACCCTACCGAGTCCATGCTCCACAGGAGTCTATGGTATTGCAGGACATGCTGTCCACCCTCAGGGAGGACATCGCTCAGCTCCTAGAGAAAGCCATGGCCCATAGCCCAGTTGCCACTGCCGGTCAGGGCTTTGTGTCCAGATATTTCCTGGTCACCAAACAGATCAGGGGTTGGCATCCCATACTAGATCTGCATGACCCGAGTCAGTTTCTGAGGAAGCGCAAGTTCTGGATTGTCACTTTGAACTAAATCATTCCATCCCTGGGCATATGGTTCTGCTCTCTGGACATTCAAGATGCCTTCTTCACATTTCAGTCTGTCCATCCCACTGGTTTCACCTTCAGTTCTGTGCAGAAGGGGTTCTTTATGAGTTCCAGGTCATGCCTTTCAGTCTTTCCTCGGCCTCCAGGATCTTCACCAAGTGCATTGCAGTGGCGGCAGCCTTCCTGAGGTTCCAAGGGGTCAGGGTCTATCCATACCTGGACGAGTGGCTGATTGCTGGATTGTTTTGGTCCAGGAACCTGGTCCTCCAGACCTGTTCAGCCTTGGGCTTCTGGTCCAGCAGGCAGTCAGGAACTCAACCCCTTGCAGGTCGTCTACTTTATCAGGGCAGAGCTTGACTTCCCCAGTGGACCGGGCAATGGAACTTGCCTCCTTGCCCGAACATTTCAGGTTAGGGGCTCACGCTGCGTCTGAACTTCCTGTAGCTGGTGGGTACATAGCATCCTGCACCAGCATGATCTGATGGATCCACTTGCTGATGCACCACCTGCAGTGGGAGCTGGCCCACCAGTGGTATCAGCACTTAGGTCGCCTGGACCAGTCAGTCATGGTGACTTAGCTGATGTGGGACACCATCCAGTGGTTGCTAGTCCCAGATCATCTGGAGGAAGGAATCCTGTTTGTCTGCCCAGAGCCATCCATCATGTTGATGACTGTTGTGTCTCTATTAGATTGGAGGCGCACCTAGGGATCAGACTGCCCAGCAAGTCCTGTCACCACATAAACCTGCTGGAGCTCCATGCAGTGCGGTTGGCCCTCACAGAATTTGCTCCTCTGATCAGTGGTCAGATCAGTAGGCAATACCACAGACACGTTTACCTGAACAGACAGGGCGGTACACCTCCCTTCCCCTTGTGTCAGGGGGCACTCCGCGCCTGGACCGTCGTGTGCAGCCTGGGCGCTGATCTCTTCACTATTCATGCTGCAGGGAAGGACAGTTAGCTGGCAGAGGCACTCAGCCAGGTAGGAGAGATGTTATACAAGCGGTCTCTGCATCAGGAGGTGGTGAGCCATCTGTTTTCCCAGTGGGGCTCACCCTTGGTGGATCTGTTTGCCTCCTGGAAGACCAGACAGAGGCTGTTTTGTGCCCACCCCCCACAATCTAGAACACTGATGGGCTCTGGATCACCTGTATGCCTTTCCTTCCATCCCCTTGATCCACAGGGCTCTGGTCAAGGTCAGGAAGGACAAGGTGTAAATGATCCTGGTCACTCCAGACTGGCCACGGCAATTCTGGTACCCAAATCTGCTCAGCCTTGGCAGCAGGCCTCCATGACTGTTGGCTCTCCTCCCAGACCTGCTGACCAGACACCGAGGATTGTCCTTCACCTGGACCTTCAGTTCCTGCACCTCACAGCTTGGTTCCTGAGTAGCCAAAGTTCCAGGCTTTAGATCTATCTGAGGGGGGTCCTCCATATTTTGGAACCCTCCAGGAAAAAGTCCACTTGTAGGTGCTATGGCTTTAAGAGGAAGAGATTTTCCATCTGGTGCCAGTGCAGGGGCTTGATCCTTGCCTACCCAGTGACTGGCATCTTGGACCTTCTCTGGTCCCTTTCCTAGCTGGACTGTGGCGGTGATCATTACAGGGTGCACATGGCAGCCATTTCAGTATTCTCACAGTGGCCTAGGAGAAGTTGGGTGGCACATTTTCAAGGGCCTTTGACCACTTGCCCTCTCTGGTGAGAGCCTCCTCACCATGGGACTTACTGCTGGTCCTGGCTATGCTCAAGGGCAAGCCATTTGAGATGATGAATAGGTGTGATATGTCACACCTGTCAAGAAGACTGCCTTCCTGGTGGCCATTAGGTCTGCCAGAAGGACTGAGGAGCTCAGGTGCTCTCGGTGGACTTTTCTACCTAGTCTTCCCACAGGGCAGAGTCATCCTTCACCCCAACCTGAAGTTTCTTTCAAGTTTCACCTTAATCAGGCGATAGACTTGCTGGTATACTTTACCGACCTTCCTCGGAGGCCCGACGCGGGCTCATACCCTGGACCTGCAGAGGGCACTCTCTTTATCTAGAGTGTATGCCTGGAAGTTCTGGGTCAATTCACCAGCTGTTTGTCACCTACGCTGAAGCCGCACCTGGCAGCAAGTAGATGATTGCAACGTGAATCATATCTTACATCGACTTCTGCTGTAGGTTAGCTGGTTGGGAGCTTCCCGTAGGGATCAGGGCTCATTCCACCAGATGTACTGCTGCCTTGGTGGCGGCTTCCTGGGATGTGCCCATACAAGAGGTCTATAGGGCTGCTACCTGGAAGTCAGCTCACATCTTCATTTCCCACTACCACATCGACCTTGACTTGCACTGGGATGCACGTTTTGGAACCTCTGTTCTCCAGTCTCTGTTCACCAAGTAGGGGTGTACGCCTTGCCCCCTCCTCTTAGAGAACTGCTTGGAGTCTGCCAGAGTGTGGATAGTGTACCACATCCACAGCCCTAGAAGGACAGGTTATTCACCTGTAATCGTAGTTCTAGGAGTGGTATGTGGTGCACATTCACACAACCCACCCATCCTCCCCTGGACAAGTGGCACTGATTCTGCTTCCAGTGTGCAAGATATGACATCACAGGGCGATATGTCTGCTCAGGTAGTGGGAGGAGCTTAGCTTAAGACATTCGGACAATCATCGCCTTACAGTGGAACTTCCAGAATGTGTATATGACCATATAACACTCCTAGAACTACGGTTACAGGTGAGTAACCTACTCTTCATGGTCATACCCTTATTATATTTTTAATGTACTGTTTGCTCAGATAAACTGGGTTGTCAGAAGTAGAAACAATGTAAGGTACCAGGGTGTTCCAGGTTACACCTGACCGCAGGTACATGACTTAGAGAAGTGTACTTGCAGGAGCTGTTTGAGAGTGTAGAATGAGTATGAGTCCTGTAGGGAGAGGGACGGATGGAGAAGGCAGACTAAGCAATAGTAGCTCTGTAGCAAGGGCTATGGAAGGAGAGAACATCAGATGAATGGAGGGAGCAGGAGGAAAGGAGAGATGCAAGGGAAATACGTCAAGCTACTATTTGGTCAGAAAGAAAAGAGAGAGGTGATGGGCCTTCTGGGAGGGGAAGACGGTGGTTAGCATATATATCGCCGTTATGGGTAAGAGGTGGAGCATTAAAGCCAGAATGGTAGAAAGGGTGGAAAATGGGGTTCAGTCAGATAAGGCAAACTTGTATGCCACATCTGAATCATTAGACACGATCATCTTGAGGATGATCTTACAGTGGACCAGGAGCAGAAGTCATGGTTTCTTGCGGTACAGTACGCCAAGCTTAGGGTAGAGTTTGTTTCTAGGGACATGGATATGTTGTTCATCCATACTATCTGGCAGGTTCCTTGCCACTTTAAATCTTGCCGGAAGGTCTTCAAGCTGGCTCCTCCCACCCACCCGGGTGGTAAAACTCTCTGCTCCACCCCATGACGCCAGATCTTCCTTACCGCTTGGAAGCTCAGGTTCCCTCCTTAACGCTCTGCGTATAGACTGGAACAGCTAATATTCTTTAGGTGAAGCTACCTCTGGCTGGAAGCTGCAATACTGAACATAGGATTTGCAAGAAAGCGAGTTGTGCTCACAACAGAGGGAGGTGAACCTTACAATTGTCTTTGGTTTGTAGCAGATATTCTGCAGGTGGAGGCTACTTGTAACTGAAAGGCTAAATAAGGAACTTAGAATTATCAAGAAAGACAGTCTTTCAAGCAACAGAGGAGGTGGATCTAGCTTTACTTTTGTTACAATTCTTAAGATTTTAAGTTCAGGAAGAGTTTAAAGCACATCTGACTTATTTTGGGGCTGACTGCTTTCAGAGCACAAACCATCAGGCTGTTTTGGGGCTGGGAGGTTTACCTGTGTTTGACTTGGATGTCTGGATTTTTCTTTGTTTGCTTAGCAGGGTATTTTCTGTCAAATTGTTGTGTAGGGCATCTTGCTGACAGGAAGGCACTCATCATGCATGTGGGTCAGAGCTTTTAGCTGATTGTTCGTGAGGGCACAGTTTAGGCCCAACCCTGCCCACCTCAACCGCCCACCCCTGGATATAGTTCCTTTATACCTGGGGTTCTGACATCATTTCCTCAAGAGTGCAAGGTGCATATCACTGTCATATCCTCTCTAGCACACTGCACTGACAATATAAGCATATTGTATAATATATATATTTCTATATAACAAACCAATCACACACACACACACACACACACCGTGTAAAAAGTTGATAAACATGTGGGGAGTAGTGCAATGTAATGGCTGTGGGGCAGCAGTCTTCCGGGAGTCTCTCTGGAGGCTGAGATGCTGCCCTATTTGCAGACAACTCTCTTCCCTGAGGGAGGAAGTTGCCCATCTTCAGGCCGCACTGGACAGTAGGAAGGGAACCTTCCCCCAGGCCACACTGGACAGTAGGAAGGGAACTTCCCCCATCCAGGGAGCACCAGAGCCACCACCACTACTACCTCAGAGGTTGTGAAGAAAGCACAGCAGTTGGACCACAGTGGGCTCAGGGAGGGTGAGGATGGTGGAACAGAGGCACACCCAATCAGTTGTTCCACTCCACAATCCATACACCATTCTGGGGAGCATAGCTCCCTATGGATGCACCTGAGAGGAAGCTAAGGAGGCTGAGGACAACTGTCACAAGGAGGCCCACAGGAAGGAGGCGGAGGACACCACAGGAAAGGAAGCAGCTGCTGGTGGGGGACTCAATTATTAGGGGGATAGAACTGGGGGGAGCAGGGAAAACTGAAGTAAGGTGCCTACCTGGTGCCAGGGCTTGGAGGGACAGGAAGCGCATCCTCAAGATCACGAGAACAGCTACACAGGAGTGTGAGCTGGACGTCATTGTCCACCTAGGGACAAATGGCTCATCATGAGATTAGAGCAGTGCAGGAGGACTTTGTAGAGTTGGGAAGGGGCCTAAGACAAGTAGCACACACAGTATCCTTCTCAGAGGTGCTGCCTGTCAATGGCATGGGTGAGGCGAGGGTACTTTACACCATGCAGTTCAATGAATGGTTGAAAAAATGGTGTGGAGCACAGGGATTTGGCTTCATTGGGGACTGGGGTTCCACCTGGAGGGACACCAGCCTATACTGGCAGGATGGTCTGCATCTGTCCAGGAAGGGAACAAGTCTTTTGAGCAGTCGGTTTAAATGCTTCATTGGCAAGCTTTTGAACTAGTCAAGGGGGGATGCACTGATAAGCAGCAGGAAAATCCCAGCCTCTCCCTACAAAACAGGGTACTAAATGAGAAAAAGACCGAGGTAGAAAGGTCAGTGGGGGATACTACAACAGAAGGTAAAGCCATCAAAAAATGGAGAGCAATGAGTACCAGTGCCCGTAATCTGAGTAACAAGCTTCCTGAATTAGTGGCCTTGATGGAGGAGGAACATGTGGATATCGTGGCAGCCACAGAAACATGGTACACACAAAACCATGACTGGGACGTAAACATACCAGGATACACTATCTACAGGAGGGACAGGGAGGGTAAAAGAGGAGGAGGAGTAGCTCTTTACATAGGGGAAGGAATCAAAGCAACAGAGCAAAAGGGTAAACAGGGAGGAGAAGAAGCACTGTGGGTAAATTTGGAGACCGGCAATGGCACCACAATCCGCACAGGGGTTATACAGACCCCTTCTCAGGGAGAAATGGACAAGGAAATGATATAAAGTATACTTAGAATTGCAGAAAAGGGAGATATTGCTGATGGGTGATCTGAATATGCCAGATGTTAACTGGTGCAGTTGCAGCAGCCACTTGGAAGAGTGGGGTTATTCTAGATGCCCTACAGGGGCATGCCTTAGACAACTAGTATTGGAGCCCACTCGAGGGAGCAATCTTAGACCTGGTTCTCTCAAATGGAGATGGAGAAAGGATCACGGATGTAGAAGTGGGTAGCCATCTGGGAACTAGCAACCATCGAACAGTATGGTTCTAATAAACACAGCAATAGAGTCAAGCCATGACAAAGGCAAAAGTACTGGACTTTAGGAGGGCTGACTTTGCTAAAATGAGTGAGTGCCTAGGGAATGCACTAGCAAATGGGCAGGAAGGAGGGTGGAAGAACAATGGGAATAATAAAACTGCCATCACACAGGTAACAAGCCTTTGTGTGAAGCAAATAAAACAATGTAAGAAACCACTATGGTTCTCAAAGGAAGTGGCAGTGAAGGTTCAAAGAAAATGAAAGCATTCAGGAAGTACAAGGAATCACAGAAGGAGCAGGACAGAGAACTATATCAGTTAAAGCAAAGGAAGCTGGGAAGGCAGTCAGAACAGCAAAGCCCAAACCGAGGAAAAAAAGCCAACTCAGTTAAGAAGGGATAAACCTTTATAGGTATATCGGGGTGAAGGAAGACCAAGGGAGGGATAGTGAGGCTGAATAAAGGGGAGGGGCGGTGGGCAGATGGTGACTGTGAAAAGGCAGAGATACTAAACAAATATTTTTGCTCAGTATTTACAAATGAAGAGGGGGAGGTACCTAAAACAAACAGTAGAAACACTCTGGATACAGAAGTTGATACCATCCCATTTACAGAAGAAAGGGTTCTGAAAGAACTATTAAAACTGAAGGTGGACAAAGCAATGGGGCCTGATGGGATTCATCCCAGAATTCTAAAAGAACTAAGGGTCGAACTAGTAACACCACTGACTACCCTCTTTAACAAATCATGGGAGGATGGGGTGGTACCGAGGACTGGAGGAGGGCAGATGTGATTCCCTTTCACAAAAGTGGAGCAAGGCAGAAGCAGGAAACTACAGACCTGTTAGTTTAACCTCAGTGATAGGAAAATGATGGAATCACTTCTGAAGGAAAGAACTGTCAGTATCTAGAGGCCAGAGGGCACAGGACCCAAGGCAGCATGGATTCACAGCAGGAAGGTCATGCCAGACGAATCTGATAATTTCTTTGACTGGGTGACCAAAGTAGTAGATCAGGGAGGGCTGTGGACATGGCCTACCTAGACTTTTGCAAGGCATTTGACAGAGTCCCACACAAAGATTAATATACAAGTTAGCCAGCCTGGGAGTGGGTCCCAAGATGACAGCCTGGGTAAAGAATTGGCTGGAGAATAGGACATAGAGAGTAATAGTAAATGGAGTCCACTCTGAAGAAAGAGGGGTTACTAGTGGGATACCGCAGGGTTTAGTATTAGGACCGTTCCTCTTCAATGTCTTTTAAAGCGACATTGCAGAGGGACTGGAAGGAAAAGTATGTCTCTTTGCAGGTGACACAAAGATCTGCAACAGAGCTGATGCACAAGGTGGGGTGGAAAGGATGAGAAGGGACTTGGCAAGGTTAGAGGAACGGTCAAATGTATGGCAGCTTAGATTCAATGCTAAGAAGTGCAAGGTAATGCACCTGGGAAACAAAAACCCAGGGGAAGAGTACACAATGGGGGTGAGACACTAACAACAAAATGGAAAGGGACCTGGGAGTAGTCATATCAGATGACCTAAAGGTGGGCAAGCAATGTGAGAGGGCAGCAAGGAGGGCTGGGGGATACTGGGATGCATAGGGAGAGGCATCACCAGTAGAAAACAGGAAGTTCTAGGGACATGGATATGTTGTTCAATCCACACTTATTGGCAAGTTCCTTGCTGCTTTAAATCTTGGGAAGGTCTTCAAGCTGGCTCCTCCCACCCACCCGGGTGGTAAAACTCCTGCTCTGCCCATGACGCCAGATCTTCCTTACCGCTTGGAAGCTCAGGTTCCCTCCTTAGCGCTCTGCATTTTAGACTGGATCCTAACTCTTCGGTTCGTCCGAAATTGGTTTTGAAGTTTTCTAAACTTCAGTCTTCATCTTCCCTCACGGCTGCGATGGACAAATCTATTCCCGGCTTTCAGAGGTGCCCTTGCAGGCAGAAAATGTCCAGGACGGATCCGCACTCCACGTGCGTCTACTGCCTAGGCCTAGATCACGACCCGCAGGCCTGCGAGTTGTGCCGCTCTATCTCGGCCAACGCCCTGGACGATCGCACTGCCCGATTGAAGCTCGGGCGCCTGAAAAACGCTCCCTCACCGGTAAATCAAAAGAGGTCCGCTGGGCTGTGTCCTGGGCCTGGCTCGGCTGAGCAGCTCGAGCAGATGATCACCCTCCGAGGAGGCGGCCCAGGCCGCATCTTCCTCGACAGCGGCATTTATCCCGCTCTCTGAGTTCCTCGTATCACCTTCGTTCAAGGAGCTTTGTCAGTCCCTCTCCATGAAGGAGAGGGCCATCGGACATTTTCTCGGCCCAAAGAAGGAGTCGGGTAAGTCCCACCGTCAGCGTTAGTGGGAGCGGAGAGGTCCCCTTCCCGGACAGCGGACCGCTCGACTTGATCAGGGTTGCGGCTGAGGCCGCTGGCTTCACAGTGCCCCCCATCAGGCCAGCCTGCCGGACTCCCGTCGGCGAGTTGAGATTTTCTTGATCCGTTAGACGGGCTGTCGACTGGAGAAGCCGACAACCCTCCTTCACCAGTTCCCCCGGTGGATACCGAGGATCTGCCTGTGCCTTCCGGGCCGCAGTCCCCAATTAAAGTGCCCGAGCCGAGGAAAGAGCGGGTGTCCCCGCCCCTTCCCATACCCACCCTCTGTCCCCTCGAGGGTCTCGGTCTCGGGCCTCTTCTCAGTCTAGCCGATATCGGCGGTCTCGGTCTCGATACCAAAGTAAGCGGCGACACCGTTCCTCCTCGTCCTCTTCCTCGGATGAGGGGAGGCTTCGGCGTAAATTACGCCGGCGCTACCAGGAGCTTATGTGGCAGCAGTTGCTGTTGTCCGGGCCTAAGCCGACCCCGGTCCAGACCCCAGCCATCAAGTGGCTGCCGCCTGAACGACTGAAGCAACCACTCGCCCCAGTCAAGTTGCCCGCTCCAGGGCCGGTTGCTCGGCCAAAACCAGCTGCTCCACCGATTGTGGTGGAACCTCCACCTCCACAACTGAAGTCTGGGGCACCGACCAAGGATTCTCAGTCGGGTCACGGCCTGCCCACAGGTTGTCGGTCACCCTCACTCCCGACCGTCCTCTGCAGGTGGAGGGTGGCTCAGGGCCGAGGCAGCTCTTCGCAGACTCTTCGGAATCAGACGATGACTCCTCCCTGTTCTCCAGGCAGGTCGACCTGGAGTCCTCCGAGGGCCAGTCATTGCTACAATAGCCCATCATCCTTCTTGGGTCTGCTTGACTCATCTTGGAGTCCACCGGGATGCAGCTCGAGCCCGTGTCCAAATGGGCCAAGTATCTGGCGGAGATACTGGACCCGAGGATTCCTCCACGGAGGCCTATCCGGTGGCTGAGGCCATTCACCGCCCAGCCTTGGAGCTTTGGCAGCGGCCTGCTTCCATCTTGGCCAGGAAGTATGCAGTCTCTACCAGCTCTTTGCCTGGTTTCTTGGAGCACCCCTCTGCCGAGGGGTTACTCACCGACAGCGTTTTCAGGTGTTCCAGTAACGCTCGGGATGTGGATAAGCCCCCCGACAAAGAGTCCAAAAAGCTGGACTTTGCCGGGCACAAGGTGTACGCTGCGTCCTCCCTCGGCCTCCGACAGGCCAGCTCGGCCGTGCTGATGGCACACTTCTCCCACACCCTCTTGGGCTCCCTGGATGAGGTTGTCCCTCATCTCCCGACTGACCTGCAGACCACGGTCCGCCAGGTGCGGGACCAGGGTAGGGTGGTGGCGAAGCAGCAGCTTCAGACTGCTCTGGACACAGGTGATTCCTGTGCCAGGTCAGTAGCAGCTGCGGTGGCCATGCACCGCAGGGCGTGGCTGAGGATATCCACCTTCACGGCGGATACCCAGCACAAGTTGGCGGATGTCCCCTTCTTGGGGACTGACCTCTTCCGCCCTGGAGTGGAGGGACACCTCCAGCGGATCGAGAAGTCCAGTGCCAACCTGGACTCGGTCACCTCCGCCCAGAGGGACAAAGGCCATCAGCAACAGCAGAAGTCCTTTAGTCCTTGGCCCCTGCATCTCGACAGCCCAGCAGCACCAGCAACAGGGCCAGGCTGTGGCGTCCCAAACCCCAAACCAGCAGCTTCCTCAACGGAAGCAAGGAGGTAAAAGCCCCTCGGCGGTTCCTCCTCTAAGCCTGCCCAGTGACGGGTTGAGGGTGCTGCCCCAGCCTCGTCCTCCCCTGAGTTCCCCATGGGGGGACGGCTCCGCCACTTCCTTTCCGCCTGGTCTGCTATCACCACGGACCGCTGGGTGTTGGATGTGGTAGGAAAAGGCCTGCCTCTGGAGTTCGAGCAGGCTCCACCCTTTCGAGCCGTCGCCCCTCGGGGGGCCACGGGGTCCGCAGCCTCGCTGTCAGCCTGCTGAGCCGATATTGCCCTGCTCCTCGAAAAAGAGGTGATCAGGAAGGTGGCAGATCCTCCTCCAGACCCGGGGTTTGTGTCCAGGTACTTCCTGGTCCCAAAACGGACGGGGGGGCTGGCGCCCCATTCTCGACCTGAACAGGTTCCTAAGGTCTCAGACCTTCAGGATGGTCACTCTGGCTCAGATAATCCCATCCTTGGAACGAGGCATGTGGTTCTGTTTCCTGGACCTCCAGGACGCGTTCTTTCACGTCCCAATCCGTCCGTCTCATCAGAAATTCCTCCACTTCAGAGCGGAGGGATCCCTTTATAAGTTCCAGGCCATGCCCTTCGGCCTCTCCCTAGCTCCCAGGGTCTTCACCAAATGCATGGCAGTGGTGACAGCGTTCCTGTGGCGCCGAAGGGTCCGGGTGTACCCCTACCTGGACGACTGGCTGATTGCAGCCCCCTCCAGAGCGGAGGCGGAGCGGTCCAGAGATCTGGCCCTCCAGGTTTGCTCTCAGATTGGCCTCCTCATCAACGAGGCCAAGTCGGAACTCATGCCAAAGCAGGTGATACAATTCATTGGGGCAGAGCTCGACTCTGTACAAGCCAGAGCACGGCTCCCGCGGACAGGGCCGAGGTTCTTCCTCCTTGCCCAGTCATTTCTGGTTGGGCAATCGCGCCTGCCCGGGACTTCCTGGGCGCCCTCCTGGGACCTCGCGGGCGGCCTGCACCAGCGTGGTCCGCTGGGCTCTTGGTACATGCGTCCCCTTCAATGGGGACTGGCCAGCCAGTGGTCACAACGCTGCGATCCGTTGGACCAGCCCGTGACAGTGACCCAGGAGATGTGGAGCGCTCTCCAATGGTGGATCGTTCCGGCACATCTGCAGGAGGCATCCCGTTCATCCGCCCCGAGCCGACGGTCTCTCTGTCGACCGATGCATCTCTGATGGGTTGGGGTGCCCATCTGGGGGAGCACCAAGCGCACGGCCTCTGGTCCCCTCGGGAGTCGATGCCATATCAACCTGCTGGAGCTCAGAGCAGTCCGTCTAGCTCTCACCGCCTTCCCAGCTCCATTTCTCACGGGTCAAGTGGTTCAGGTCCAGACGGACAATACCCGACCATGTATTATCTGAACCGCCAGGGCGAGGACGCGCTCCATGCTGTTATGCAAGGAAGGTCTCCACATATGGTCCTTTGCGCAGCCTGGAGGCGGATCTCCTAGCCATTCACGTGGCAGGAGCCTCCAACACCCTGGCTGATGCCCTAAGCTGGATAGGGGCTGCGTTTCACGAGTGGTCTCTCCTGTCTGAGGTAGTACAAGATCTGTTCTCCCACTGGGGCATGCCTCAGGTGGACCTGTTTGCCTCCAGGGAGAATGCGAAGCTGAGTCTGTTTCATGCCCGCCCCCCTCAGCAGGGCTCGCTGCAGGGGGATGCCTTCTCGAGGCCATGGACCCCGGGCCTCTTCTACGCCTTTCCCCCATTTCCATTGATCCACAAGGTGCTTCTCAAGGCAAGGAGGAACAAGGCACAGGTGATTCTGGTAGCCCCAGACTGGCCCCACCAGTTCTGGTATCCAGATCTCCCTAGTCTCAGCTCCAGGCTCCGAGGGCAGCTTCCAGCCCGCCCGGACCTGATCTCAGACAATCAGGGAAGGTATTCCATCCGGACCTTCAATCCCTGCACCTGACAGCCTGGTCCTGAGCAGCTAGAGTTCCAGGCTAGGTCTTTCAATAAGGTCCTCAGTGTTGTTGAGGCGTCCGTAAAAGTCGACCAGAAAATGCTATGCCTTCAAATGGATGAGATTCTCCATTTGGTGTCAGGGGAAAAGACCTGGAGCCTTCCTCCTCTGCCTTAGCAAGTATTCTGGACTACCTCGGATTCCCTTTCTCGGCAAGGGCTTTGGTCGACTGACCATAAGGTGCACCTGGCAGCCATCTCTGCTTACCGGCGCGGGCCAGGAAGCAGTCGGTGGCGAGGAGAAGGTGGTCAGGTGCTTTTTCAAGGCCTTGATCACATATCCTCCGGTGTGAGAACCTCCACCTCCAGTGGGATCTACTGCTGGTATTGGCTAAGCTCATGGGCAAGCCATTCGAACCGATGCACAGGTGTGACATCTCTCACCTGTCGTGGAAGACTGCCTTCTTGGTGGCTATCAGGTCAGCCAGAAGGATGGGAGAGTTCCAGGCGCTTTCCATTGAGTCTCCTTATCTGGTCTTCCACAGGGACAAGGTTGTCCTGCGCCCCCACCCGAAATTCCTTCCAAAGGTGATGTCGGAGTTTCACCTTAACCAGGTGTTGACTCTGCCGGTGTTCTACCCCAGTCACACCTCGGAGGCCGAATATAGGCTTCATACTTTGGACCCTAGAAGAGCGCTCGCTTTATTATAAGAAGCGGATGGCTGAAGTTCGGGGAGAGGTTCGGCAGCTGTTTGTCACCTACGCTGAAGCCGCACCTGGCAGACCTGCAGCCAAGCGGACAGTAGGCAGGTGGGTCACCTCCTGCATCGATCTCTGCTATAGGTTGGCAGGCATGGAGCCTCCCCAGGATAAGAGCTCATTTTACCCGCCATACTGCTGCATCAGTGGCTGCTTCCAGGGACGCCCTGTCCAGGAAATCTGCAGGCTTCTACCTGGAAGTCAGCACACACCTTCATTACCACATCGACCTTGAGTCACGCCGGGATGCTGGTTTTGGGGCCTTGGTTCTCCAGTCATTATTCCCTAAGTAGGGGGTGTGCGCCTTGCCTCCCTCCTCCCGGAGAACTGCTAGGAGTCTGCCAGACAGTGTGGATGAACAACATATCCATGTCCCTAGAAATACAGGTTACTCACCTGTAACAGGAGTTCTAGGAATGGTATATGTTGTTCATCCACACGATCCACCCGACCTCCCCGGCTTCGACACACAACCTGGCTTCCAGTGGCTAGATCTGGCGTCATGGGGTGGAGCCGAGAGTTTTACCACCTGGGTGGGTGGGAGGAGCCAGCTTGAAGACCTTCAGGCAAGATTTAAAGCAGCAAAGAACCTGCCAGACAGTGTGGATGAACAACATATATCATTCCTAGAACTCATTTTACAGGTGAATAATCTGTATATTAAGCATGGAGTCAGTGCGGTTAGCCATACACTGAGGTACTTGAAGTTGGGTACCATTCGAGAGGATTGGAATACCGGCATATGATGGAGCTTTTAGTCTCTGCTCTAGAGTCAAAAGTGATGGAAACCATCCTTTTAGTAATCAGTGGGATGAATTGTGTTTTGTTTCTTTGCAGGTTGCCCTGTTGGAGGAGTGGCGTGGTGTCATGACGAGGAACTTCCAAGGTGAGTGGAATCCCGGGCTGCGTCTTCGTCCATGCCAGTGGCTTCATCGACGGAAACAAAACCAAGGATGGGGCGTTGGAGATGGCTCGCCGGACACTGCAGGCTGCGCCACCGTCCATCTCCAATGGAAACTAAAGCACAGATCTGATGTTTACTTCGAGAAAGCTGGATTTGTTTCTTTTTTATGTAATAAATAGAAAAACAAGACTTTTCTTAGTTTTATCGTCTTAGCTTTAGTAGTTTAAGTGTGATCCTCTTCCTCTACTAAAAGAGAATCTCAAGCCTTATCTGGTTAAGAAAGATTATGATAAGGTTGTGAAGGGGCTACATAGTGGCACATGTTACAATCCTGTAGGAGCAGTCTGGGTTCACATCACCAACCATACCCCACCCTCAGGGTGTATTTATTGAATTTTGTTGACAAGGTAAGCCCACTGAGCCTAGAAGTCCCTTTTTCAGGGGGTGACAATACAGATGGTAACCAACTGAAATTGAACCAGATTAAGCTGTTGGTGGTATTTCTAGTGAATGGGGGAACTTTGGCCAGGACATGGGGAAAATTTCCCTACTCTTTTTGAGAAATGCCAAGGGATCTTTAATGTCCACCTGAACTACCACCAATCCAGGCAAATGGGATCTCAGATTAACGTCTCATCTGAAAGACTGCACCTCAGGAGAGTGCAGCACCCCCCTTCATGCTGCACTACAGTGTAAGTATTAGGAAGGTAAAGCAAGTGCCTGGTGTGGGGAAAGAACCCGCAGCCTTCTGATCTCCCAGCCTCAGAGGCAAGTGTGGTACCTGCTGAGCCACTGACACTGACGAGTCTGTGGAATATTGCAGAGAACAGTGCTTTCAGTCCACAGAGAATGTAAGAGCTTCTGCAGTATTAGAGCAGATCACCTTGAGTGTTCAGGGCAGCCTTGACATCTTGGTGGACCATGCCACATCTGCACCCCCCCAGCAGGCATAGCATCAGAGTCGAAAGAGGGTGGGACATACAGGAGACAAACATTTTCCTTATTGGTGAATGATGCTACCAGACCTCACCACCACCACTGGTAGGTCAAAGCAAAGGGCTTTTGACAGTCACAGCAAATGAGCCAGAGGACAGTCAAGGTAAAGGATAAAAAGGGAATGAAAAAGTAGAGACAAAAATGTAGGTCCACAGACATCTGAGGCTTGGAAGCCTCCAAGGCAAGGGGACATTTATGGGTGCCATTTCCTTGGAGATGTTGGCAAACACAGGCCAAGTGGAAGTCAACTGCTCCTACTCCGATGCCAGCCCAGTGGTGAAGAGGGCCGAGATGTCTAGTGTACCTTAACCATTCCCCACACTGGTGACCAGTGTTCAGGAACGAGCTCGGGTGCTGGGAAGGAGGATTGAGTGTCTGAGGGACTGTTTTCCTCGCCCAGGAGGGAGAGATGCCCGTCTTGCTCCTTGGTTGGCACATGGTGAAGGCCAGATGGCAGGGGCCAGAGTATGAGCAATGGTAGGGAGGGCTGCGGTTCTGCAGTGTGTGTGCGCCCACGGCACACACTTTAGTGCCGCTTGCTGCTGCAAGGGAGAAAACGGAAAATAGGAAGGCGCCAGCCTGATGAAGCTCTGCCTGCCTGCCTCCATTCCCGTATCACCACTCGACCATCGCCCCCAGTTCTGGATGAGGGTCACCAGGTGGAAGGAGGACAGCCCTTCCCTTCCTGGCCCCACAAGGGACACTCTGTGGGGGAATACAAGTGGATAGCTGAGTTGGAAGGGTGAATGCTAGATGGGGGAGGCAGAGATAGGGGTTGAATGAGCCTGCCTGCCTGTGCTGCCCCGTGGGGAAAAGGAAGGAAAGAAAGATCCTTCTCAGATAATCAGACCAGCTGACTGACATGCTGGCAGCAGCAGGCTTTGAAAACCTAGATCAGGAATCTTAAAACTGCAGCTTAAAAGCTGCCATGTGAGTAGTCTATTAAAATATGTGAAGAGCAGCAGAAGATCTTACTTCCCAGCGCAGGAAGGCGCAACAATCCCAGGGGGACTGAACAGGTGCCTACGTAGGAAATAACATGTACACGGTGCTCCCCTGCCACTAGGTAATCTGGAGATGCTAGATACTGTCTCTAACCTTCCTAGGGACAGGAGACTCCACTTCAGGGTGGTACCATGTAATCTGAGGCAGCCAAAAGTGGCTGCAGAGGAGGGATGACAGCAGGATCAAAGAAAGGAACCCTTAAAAACTGGAGAAAGGGCTGGTCTGGTGGCACTGAGGGTTGAGGCACTGGACACCTTACCTGGCGCCAGCAGTCCAGGTTCGGGAATGACCTTGGGTCATTGGAGAACCGCACGGTGGGGAGGTTGCCACCCGTCCCCCATGGTTACACTTCCACTGGGTGGAGGTCCAGTGGGTAGCGTAGGCGGGAGGGGTCGGCAGTGAATCGGGAGGGCGCCACATGGCGTGTGTGCCCAGGGAACAGAGAAAATTGGAAAGATAATAAAAATCTATGTAGAAAGAAAAAAACTGGAGAAAGGAGACTGAAGGTCAGAACAAGACACCCTCTCCCACCACCCAGCAGTGCGAGCTACATATTTTGGACAAAGCCATGGAACAGGTGGTCCTCTGCAGATGGATGTAGACAGCAAGTCACACTGTTGCCTTTAGAAGAAAATAGTAGCAGAGAAGAGGTAGGGTGGTCAGTGGCAGGTATGAAATTGGGACCAGTATCCCCAAACCATTCCCTGACTGTCCTTGTCCAGTTCAGAAATTGTTGCTGTAGCAACTCGGGGGAGGCTAGCTGACCCAGAACTAGCTTGGGAGATATCCTTCTTGTGGGGTGGGATGGCTCCAAATCTATGCCAGACTACAGATTTTACAAGGAGGATGACTAAAGGACATCAGGAGCAGCTGGCCCTCAACACCTCACAGCACAAAACTCCCAAGGGAGGAGGTGCAGAAGGGGTATGGTGAGCCACAAATCCTTGATAGGACGAGGGGAGGAAGAGTGAGTAGGGTTCATCCCTGAGCTAACAGCATTGTGTGTATGGACACAGCAAATCAGTTTCAGGGGGCAAGGAACCTCAGCTCATGCCCGGTGTCTAAAGAGAAATGTCCTAATGGTACTGTGACTGGTAACAGCTGCATAACTGAAGGCTAACTGTTGGGAGAAAAATCCAGATGCTTGTGATGGTACTGAGCATGACCCTGAAGCTAGAGTTGACACAAAAGTGTCTCTGCACAGCATAGTAATAAAGACTGAAAAGCCAGTGATGGCCTTGCAGGTGTTCACATCCCAGCTAGTCATACTACTTGCAGCCACAGGGATGACTTAGACCATGGCACTGGGTTGATAACCACCCAGAACAGGTTGAGATCCTTATTACAGAAATGGCGAGAGCTGACATGGTGACTCTGGATGCAGAGTCACAGACAACAACTACCCCGAGGGGAGTTGAGGTCTGAAAGGAGAGTGCCAAGTCTATTGATCCCACCTGGGTTGGGGAGGAGTAAGAAGACAGTGTAGCCTCCAAATCACTGGCCAAAGACTGGGACCGAAGGGGCTTTATGTAATCCTGCGCACTTAACTGGCCGAAGACTGGGATAGACGGGACTTTATGAAACAATCATGCATACTTAACTGAAGCCAGCTCGGTCCACCTGCATAAGAGACTGAAGATATCCAGTGATGGCTAACCATATCTCCCTGACTCAAAGTGACCAATTCCTTTCCCTATTCCAAAATCTGTCGAGAAAACCCTACCTTTTCCTTATTCTAAAACTTTGGAGAAAACTGTACCCTTTCCTTATGTTAAAACCTGTGGGGAAAACCCAACCCTTTCCCTATTCTAAAACCTCTGAGAAAACCCTACCATGTCCCTACTCTAAAACCTGTAGAGAAAACCCTACCCCTTTCCTATTCGAAACCTGTGAAGAAAAACCCTACACTAAAACCTGTGGAGAAAAACCCTACCCTTCCCTACTCGAAACCTGTGGAGAAAAACCTTACCCTTTCCCTACTCTATAACCTGTAGAGAAAAACCCTACCCATTCCCTATTCTTAAACCTGTGGAGAAAACCTTACTGTTTCCCTATTCTAAAACCTGTGGAGAAAAACCTTATCCTTTCTCGATTCTAAGACCTGTGGAGAAAAACCCTACCCTTTTCCTTTTCTAAAACCTGTGGAGAAAAAGCCCTACCCTTTCCCTACTCTAAAACCTATGGAGAAAAACCTTATCCTTTCCCTATTCCAAAACCAGTGGAGAAAATCCCTACCCTTTCCCTATTCTAAAACCTGTGGAGAGCAACGCTACCCTTTCCCTATTCGAAAACCTGTGGAGAAAAACCTTACCCTTTCCCTACTTTATAACCCGTACAGAAAAACTTACCGATTCCCTATTCTAAAACCTGTGGAGAAAACCTTACCATTTCCCTATTCTAAAACCTGTGGAGAAAAACCTTTCCCTTTCCTTAGATTCTAAAACCTCTGGAGAAAACCTCTACCTTTCCTATTCTAAAATGTGTGGAGAAAACCTCATCCTTTCTCGATTCTAAGACCTGTGGAGAAAACCCTACCCTTTCCTACTCTAAAACCTGTGGAGAAAAAACATACCTTTCCCTATTCTAAAACCTCTAGAGAAACTTTACCGCTTCCCTATTCTAAAACCTGTGGAGAAAACCCTACCTTTCCCTATTCTAAAAGCCTGTGGAGAAAAACCTACCTTTCCATATTCTAAACCTGTGGAGAAAACCTTACCATTTCCCTATTCTAAAATCTGTGGAGAAAAACCTTTTCCTTTCCCTCTTCTAAAACCTGTGGAGAAAAACCCTACCCTTTTCCTATTCTAAAGCCTGTGGGAAAAAACCATACCATTTCCCTATTCTAAGACCTGTGGAGAAAAACTGTACCCTTTCCCTATTCTAAAACCTGTGGAGAAAAACCTTTTCCTTTCCCTCTTCTAAAACCTGAGGAGAAAAACCCTACCCTTTTCCTATTCTAAAGCCTGTAGAGAAAAACCCTATCCTTTCCCTACTCTAAAATCTGTGGAGAAAACCTTACAGTTTCCCTATTCTAAAACCTGTGGAGAAAAACCTTATCCTTTCTCGATTCTAAGACCTGTGGAGAAAAACCCTACCCTTTCCCTACTCTAAAACCTGTGGAGAAAAACTCTACCTTTTCCCTATTCCAAAACCTGTGGAGAAAAACCCTACCTTTTCCCTATTCTAAGACCTGTGGAGAAAAACTCTACCCTTTTCCTATTCGAAAACTTGTGGACAAAAACCCAAGTCTTTCCGTACTCTAAAACCTGTGGAGAAAAACACTACCATTCCCTACTCTAAAACCTGTGGAGAAATCCCCTATCCTTTACCTATTCTAACACCTGTGGAGAAAAACCCAACTCTTTCCATAATCTAAAACCTGTGGAGAAAAACCTTCCCTTTTCCCTACTCTAAAGCCTGTGGAGAAAAACTATATCCTTTCCCTACTCTAAAACCTGTGCAGAAAAACCTTTTATTTCCCTACTCTAAAACCTGTGGAGAAAAACCATACCCTTTCCCTATTCTAAGAACTATGGAGAAAAACTGTACCCTTTCCCTATTCTATAACCTGTGGAGAGAAACCCTACCCTTTCCCTATTCGAAAACCTGTGGAGAAAAACCTTACCTTATCCCTACTCTAAAACCTGTGGAGAAATCCTCTACCCTTTCCCTATTCTATAACTTGTAGAGAAAAACCCTACCCTTTCCCTATTCTAAAACCTGTGGAGAAAACCTTACCTTACCTTACTCTAAATCCTGTGGAGTAAAACCCTACCCTTTTCCTATTCTAATACCTGTAGAGAAAAACCCTATCCTTTCCCTACTCTAAAACCTGTAGAGTAAAACCATATCCTTTCTCCTACTCTAAAGTCTGTGGAGAAAAAAACATACCCTTTCCCTATTCAAAGACCTGTAGAGAAAAACTGTACCCTTTCCCTATTCTAAAATCTGTGGAGAAAAACCCTACCCTTTCCCTATTCGAAAGCCTCTGGAGAAAAACCTTATCCATTACCTACTCTAAAATCTGTGGAGAAAAATCCTACCCTTTCCCTATTCTAAGATCTGTGGAGAAAAACCCTACCTTTTCCCTATTCTAAAGCCTGTGGAGAAAAACCCTACCTTTCCAAATTCTAAAACCTGTGGAGAAAAAGCCCTACCCCTTCCCTATTCTAAAACCTGTGGACAAAAACCCAAGTCTTTCCATACTCTAAAACCAGTGGAGAAAAACTGTACCCTTTCCCTATTCTGAAACCTGTGGAGAAAAACCCTACCCTTTCCCTATTCGAAAATCTGTGGAGAAAAAAACAAGTCTTTCCATACTCTAAAACCTGTGGAGAAAAACCCTATCCTTTCCCAACTCTACAACCTGTGGAGAAAAACCATACCATTTCCCTATTCTAAAACCTCTGGAGAAAAACCCTACCGTTTCCCTATTCTAAATCGTGTGGAGAAACACCCTATCCTTTCCCTACTCTAAAACCTGTGCAGAAAAACCTTATCCTATTCCTACTGTAAAACCTGTGGAGAAAAACCTTATCCTTACCCTATTTTAAAACATGTTGAGAAAAACCCTACCCTTTCCCTATTCGAAAACCTGTGGAGAAAAACCCTACTGTGAAACCTGTGGAGAAAAACCTTACCCTTTTCCTATTGTGAAACCTGTGGAGAAAACCCTACCCTTCCTTTCCTTTTCTAAACCTCAGAGAAAAGTACCACCTTTCCTACCTTGTAAACCTATGGAGAAAAACCTTATCCTTTCCTATTCTGAAACCAGTGGAGAAAACCCTACCCTTTCCCTATTCGAAAACCTGTGGACAAAAACCCAAGTCTTTCCATGCTTTGAAACCTGTGGAGAAAAACTGTACCCTTTCCCTATACTAAAACCTGTGGACAAAAAACCCTACATTTTCCCTATTCGAAAATGTGTGGAGAAAAACCCAAGTCTTTCCATACTCTCAAACCTGTGGAGAAAAACCTTACCTTTTCCATACTCTAAAACCTGTGGAGAAAAACCCTATCCTTTCCCCACTCTAAAAGCTGTATAGAAAAACCATACCCTTTCCCTATTCTAACACCTGTGGAGAAAAACTGTAACCTTTCCCTATTCTAAAACCTGTGGAGAGAAACCCTACCCTTTCCCTATTCAAAAACCTTACCTTATACCTACTCTAAAACCTGTGGAGAAAACCTTATCCTTTCGTACTGTAATACCTGTGGAGAAAACCCCTTTTCCTATTCTATAACCCTGTGGAGGAAAACCCTACCCATTCCCTATTCTAAAACCTGTGGAGAAAAACCCTACACTTTTCCTATTCTAAAGCCTGTAGAGAAAAACCCTACCCTTTCCTTACTCTAAAACCTGTGGAGAAAAACCCTACCTTTTCCCTATTCTAAAACCTGTGGAGGAAAAACCCTACCTTTTCCCTATTCTAAAGCCTGTGGAGAAAAACCCTACCTTTCCATATTCTAAAACCTGTAGAGAAAAACCTTACCTTATCCCTTCTCTAAAACCTGTGGAGAAAAACCTTATCCTTTCTCGATTCTAAGACCTGTGGAGAAAAACCCTACCCTTTCCTTTTCTTAAAACCTGTGGAGAAAAGCCCTACCCTTTCCTACTCTAAAACCTATGGAGAAAAACTTATCCTTTCCTATTCCAAAACCAGTGGAGAAAAATCCTACCCTTTCCCTATTCTAAAACCATGTGAGAGCAATCGCCACCCTTTCCTATTCGAAACCTGTGGAGAAAAACCTTACCCTTTCCCTACTTTATAACCCGTGACAGAAAAATCCTTACCGATTCCCCTATATTCTAAAACCTGTGGAGAAAACTTACCATTTCCTATTCTAAAACCTGTGGAGAAAAACCTTTCCTTCTTCGTGATTCTAAAACCTCTGGAGAAAACCCCTACTGCTTCCCTATTCCACAAAATGTGTGGAGAAAAACCTTATCCTTTCCCTACTATAACCCGTACAGAAAAACTTACCGATTCCCTATTCTAAAACCTGTGGAGAAAACCTTACCATTTCCCTATTCTAAAACCTGTGGAGAAAAACCTTTTCCTTTCCGTATTCTAAAACCTCTGGAGAAAAACCCTACCGTTTCCCTATTCTAAAATATGTGGAGAAAAACCTTATCCTTTCTCGATTCTAAGACCTGTGGAGAAAAACCCTACCCTTTTCCTACTCTAAAACCTGTGGAGAAAAAACATACCCTTTCCCTATTCTAAAACCTCTAGAGAAATCCTTACCGTTTCCCTATTCTAAAACCTGTGGAGAAAAACCCTACCTTTTCCCTATTCTAAAGCCTGTGGAGAAAAACCCTACCTTTCCATATTCTAAACCTGTGGAGAAAACCTTACCATTTCCCTATTCTAAAATCTGTGGAGAAAAACCTTTTCCTTTCCCTCTTCTAAAACCTGTGGAGAAAAACCCTACCCTTTTCCTATTCTAAAGCCTGTGGGAAAAAACCATACCATTTCCCTATTCTAAGACCTGTGGAGAAAAACTGTACCTTTCCCTATTCTAAAACCTGTGGAGAAAAACCTTTCCTTTCCTTCTAAAACCTGAGGAGAAAACTTACCCTCTTTCCTATTCTAAAACCTGTAGAGAAAAACCCTATCCTTTCCTACTTAAAATCTGTGGAGAAAACCTCTACAGTTTCCCTATTCTAAAACCTGTGGAGAAAAACCTTATCCTTTCTCGATTCTAAGACCTGTGGAGAAAAACCCTACCCTTTCCCTACTCTAAAACCTGTGGAGAAAAACCCTACCTTTTCCCTATTCTAAAACCTGTGGGAGAAAACCTACCTTTCCCTATTCTAAGACCTGTGGAAAACCTACCTTTTCCCTATTCCTGGAAACTTCTCAGGACAAAAACCCAAGTCTTTCCGCATTTCCAAAACCTGTGGAGAAAAACACTACCATTCCCTACTCTAAAACCTGTGGAGAAATCTCTATCCTTTTACCTATTCTAACACCTGTGGGAGAAACCCAACTCTTTCCATAATCTAAACCTGTGGAGAAAACCTTCCTTTTCCCTACTCTAAAGCCTGTGGAGAAAAAACTATATCCTTTCCTACTCTAAAACCTGAGAAAAACCTTTATTTCCTACTCTAAAACCTGTGGAGAAAACCATACCCTTTCCCTATTCTAAGAACTATGGAGAAAACTGTACTCTTTCCTATTCTGTAACCTGTGGAGAGAAACCCTACCCTTTCCTATTCGAAAACCTGTGGAGAAAAACCTTTACCTTATCCCTACTTAAACCTGTGGAGAAATCCTCTCACTCTTTTCCCTATTCTATAACTTGTAGAAAAAACCCTACCCTTTCCTATTCTAAAACCTGTGAGAAAACCTTACCGTTTACCTTACTCTAAATCCTGTGGAGTAAAACCCTATCCCTTCCTATTCTAATAACCTGTAGAGAGAAAACTATCTTCCTCACTCTAAAACCTGTAGAGTAAACTATATCCTTTCTCTACTCTAAAGTCTGTGGAGAAAAACATACCCTTTCCTATTCAAAGACCTGTAGAGAAAAACTGTACCCTTTCCCTATTCTAAAAAATCTGTGAGAAAACCTTACCTTTCCTATTCGAAGCCTCTGGAGAAAAACCTTATCCATTACCTACTCTAAATATGTGGAAATCCACCTTTCCCTATTCTAAGATCTGTGGAGAAAACCTCACCTTTTCCCTATTCTAAAGCCTGTGGAGAAAAACCCTACTTTTCCAAATACTAAACCTGTGAGAAAAGTCCACCCTTCCCTATTCTAAAACTGTGACAAAACCCAAGTCTTTCCATACTCTAAAACCAGTGGAGAAAAACTGTACCCTTTCCCTATTCTGAAACCTGTGGAGAAAAACCCTACCCTTTCCCTATTCGAAAATCTGTGGAGAAAAAAACAAGTCTTTCCATACTCTAAAACCTGTGGAGAAAAACCCTATCCTTTCCCAACTCTACAACCTGTGGAGAAAAACCATACCATTTCCCTATTCTAAAACCTCTGGAGAAAAACCCTACCGTTTCCCTATTCTAAATCGTGTGGAGAAACACCCTATCCTTTCCCTACTCTAAAACCCGTGCAGAAAAACCTTATCCTATTCCTACTGTAAAACCTGTGGAGAAAAACCTTATCCTTACCCTATTTTAAAACATGTTGAGAAAAACCCTACCCTTTCCCTATTCGAAAACCTGTGGAGAAAAACCCTACTGTGAAACCTGTGGAGAAAAACCTTACCCTTTTCCTATTGTGAAACCTGTGGAGAAAAACCCTACCCTTTTCCTTTTCTAAAACCTGTGGAGAAAAAGGCCTACCCTTTCCCTACTCTAAAACCTATGGAGAAAAACCTTATCCTTTCCCTATTCTGAAACCAGTGGAGAAAAACCCTACCTTTCCTATTCGAAAACCTGTGGACAAAACCCAAGTCTTTCCATGCTTTGAAACCTGTGGGAAAAACTGTATTCTTTCCCTATACTAAAACCTGTGGACAAAAACCCTCATTTTCCCTATTCAAAATGTGTGGAGAAAACCCAAGTCTTTCCATATCCTCAAACCTGTGGAGAAAAACTCACTCTTTCCTACTCTAAAACCTGTGGAGAAAACCCTATCCTTTCCCCACTCTAAAAGCTGTATAGAAAAACCATACCCTTTCCCTATTCTAACACCTGTGGAGAAAAACTGTAACCTTTCCCTATTCTAAAACCTGTGGAGAGAAACCCTACCCTTTCCCTATTCAAAAACCTTACCTTATACCTACTCTAAAACCTGTGGAGAAAAACCTTATCCTTTCCGTACTGTAATACCTGTGGAGAAAAACCTTACCCTTTCCCTATTCTATAACCTGTAGAGGAAAAACCCTACCCATTCCCTATTCTAAAACCTGTGGAGAAAAACCCTACACTTTTCCTATTCTAAAGCCTGTAGAGAAAAACCCTACCCTTTCCTTACTCTAAAACCTGTGGAGAAAAACCCTACCTTTTCCCTATTCTAAAACCTGTGGAGGAAAACCTTACCTTTTCCCTATTCTAAAGCCTGTGGAGAAAAACCCTACCTTTCCATATTCTAAAACCTGTAGAGAAAAACCTTACCTTATCCCTTCTCTAAAACCTGTGGAGAAAAACCTTATCCTTTCCCTATTGTAATACCTGTGGAGGAAAACCTTACCCTTTCCCTATTCTAAACCTGTGGAGAAAAGCTGTACCCTTTCCGTGTTCGAGAACCTGTGGACAAAAACCCAAATCTTTCCATGCTGTAAAACCTGTGGAGAAAAACACTACCCTTTCCCTACTCTAAAACCTGTGGAGAAAACTGTACCCTTTCCCTATTCTATAACGTGTGGAGAAAACCTTGCTGTTTCCCTATTCTAAAACCTGTGGAGAAAAACCTTTTCCTTTCCCTATTCTAAGACCTGTGGAGAAAAACTGTACCCTTTCCCTATTCTAAAACCTGTGGAGAAGAACCCTACCCTTTCCGTATTCGAAAACCTGTGGACAAAAACCCAAGTCTTTCCATACTCTAAAACCTGTGAAGAAAAACTGTAGCCGTTACATATTCGAAAATTTGCCGAGAAAAACCCAAGTCTTTCCATACTCTAAAACCTGTGAAGAAAAACCTTACCTTCTCCCTACTCTAAAACCTGTGGAGAAATCCCCTACCCTTTCCGTATTTTAAAACCTGTGGAAAAAAAACCCAACTCCTTCCCTACTCTAAAACCTGTGGTGAAAAACCATATCCTCTCTCTAATCTAAAACCTGTGGAGAAAAACCCTACCCTTTCCCTACTCTAAAACCTGGGGAGAAAAACCCCACCCTTTCCGACTCTAGACCTGTGAAGAACCCTACTCTAAAACCTGTGGAGAAAAACCCTACTCTAAAACCTGTGGAGAAAAACCATACCCTTTAGCTATTCTAAGACCTGTGGAGAAAAACCCTACGCTTTCACTATTCCAACACCTGTGGAAAAAAACCCTACCCTTTTCTAAAACCTGTGGAGAAAAAGCCCTACCCTTTCCCTATTCTAAAACCTGTGGAGAAAACCCCTGCCATTTCCCTACTCTAAAACCTGTAGAGAAAAACCTTATCCTTTCCCTATTCTAAACCCTGTGGAGAAAAACCTTATCCTTTCCCTATTCTAAAACCTGTGGAGAAAAACCCTAACCTTTCCCTACTCTAAAACCTGTGGAGAAAACCCCTAACCTTTCCCTACTCTAAAACCTGTGGAGAGAAACACTACTTTTCCCTATTCTAAAACCTGGAGAAACTCACCATTCCTATTCTAAAAAAAAACGTGGAGAAAACCTTGGTCCTTCTCGAGTTCTAAGACCTGTGGAGAAAAAACCTATCCTTCCATACTCTAAAATCTGGGGAGAAAACCCCATCTTTTCTCTACTCTAAAACCTGTGGAGAAAAACCCATCTTCCAGATTATAAATCCTGTGATAGAAAACTAACCTTTCCCTATTCTAAAACCTGTGGAGAAAAACCCTACCTTTTCCTACTCTAAAACCTGTGGAGAAAAACCCTATCATTTCCCTATTCTAAAACCTGTGGAGAAAACCTTACCGTTTCCCTATTCTGAAACCTGTGGAGAAAACCTTACCATTTCCCAATTCTGCAACCTGTGGAGAAAAACACTATCCTTTCCCTACTCTAAAACCTGTGGAGAAAAACCCTACCTTTTCCCTATTCTAAAACCTGTGGAGAAAACCTTACCGCTTCCCTGTTCTAAAACCTGTGGAGAAAAACCTTATCCTTTCTCGATTCTAAGACCTGTGGAGAAAACCTCCCCTTTTCCATAGTGTGGCAGCCCCCCAGCCCAATCACCTGTAAATATTAAATACTCTAGGTCCCCTTTTCCATAGTGTAGTTGGCCCGCTCCCCAGCCCTGTCATCTGTAAATATTAACTACTCCACAATCCCCTTTCCATAGTGTAGAGCCCCCCAGCCCTGATCATTGGCACAATGTTCCAAACCTCGATCCCATTCCCAGGTGGCTAGTGGTTCCCCCCACCCTGGTAGGCAGTAATCCACCACCCTGCACCCCCCCATCTGACCCGTGCCATTGACTGGCACAGCCTTCCTCCCCTGCCACGGCCAGCTGCTGACTAATCAGTACCGGGGCACATACAATAAATAGTACGTGGTCATTGGTTGTTGTGACACAGCAGGCAGTGGTTCTCACCAGAAGGGCCCATGGTGGCAAAACTAGGGTTAAAAAAAGGAAAAAAATGGGCTTGTCTTAGTCTAGCTACCCTGGTAAGACAAAATTAATTTAAAAATAAAAAAAAAATACTTATCCAGGCCTGAAGACATAGATACCCAACTGCAATGACAGAGAGAACTAAATGCATTTATTTTTCACTTATCAGTAGAAACAAACTTGGACTGATGTTCATAACATCACAAATTCAGGAGTCGATAGTTTTCTCAGAAAGAGACTTCTAGATTATTTTTAAAAGCAAGTTATTTGAAAGATAATTCTAAGTCTAGTTAAATATAGATGAGCCTAAGATGGCTCCTGATTGGCTACTGGGTTGGTCTTTATCTTAGGCCCTGTCCACACTGCACTGCTCTGGCCCGGTAACGGATGCAATCCATTACAGCCGGGGAGCGGTGCAGTGTGTCCACATTGCGGCGGTGTCTGTTATGGGACCAGTACCACCGGTCCACACTAGGGGTACCGGGTGACCGTTACTGTAGCTCCCTTTCCCAGGATGCAGCTTGCGCTGCACTACGGGTCCTGCAGGGGACCGTTACCATGCGTCCACACTTCGCCCGGTAACGCTATCGAGGCGTAACTGGTTTCATAACCATGGTTGAAACCACCTCATATGTGGTTTCAACAACGGTTACGAAAACGCCTTCTGTAACGTTACAGGTGTAAACGCAAACTGTTGCGGTAATGGTTTGGGCACTCTGTAACATTACAGAGGCGTAGTGTGAACAGGGCCTTAGAAATGACCTGATCCAGGGGGGGCATGGCTAGCTGCCTGGCTATGCAGACATACCTTCAGGAGGCTCCCTGTACAGCATCCATCAATTGACTTATTTTATATTTTTAAACCCGTTTGTTTCTCTGGAGATTGCCTACAGCAGTTCTATCTGGATAACTGACATCAAATTCAATTTGACAAAAGGGTAGTCTTACAGAGAAAGTTAATAAAATGTTGATGTGAAGTCATTATTATTTAACATTTATAGAAACATAGAAGCATAGACTTTGACGGCAGATAAGGACCGCTTGGCCCACCTTAGTCTGCCCATTTCCTACCTACAGGATAAGCTGCAGATCCTAGTTAACCAACAGCCTATTTACTAATGCTTTCTTGCATTGTCTGGATAACCATCAGTATAGTCAAGGCCCCTGGAATTCTAGATTCTGTGGTTGCAGAACTTCCATAAATTTACATCATGCCGTAGAATATATATAGTGCCGCAGAATTCATTGTTTTGGTGAATTTTCATTCAAATATACTGTTTTTCTATAGTGTCGGGCTTTCTTTCCCATCTCATTTCTCATGAAGCCCCTCCTCTGTGCTTCAGCATGTGATGTCATCAATGACATCACTTCATATTTAGCTAATGGCAGCACTGCATTCTGCCATGGAAATGAATAAATCATGCTGCAGAAATCAGAAAATGCGGCTGCAGAGCACTAGGGGCCCCTGAGTATGGTTAGCCTAATGTAGGCGTAGATCTTGCCCTCCTTGCTCATGCAGATGATACTGTTTTCATTTCATTAACGGAACATGGCCTGCAGTCACAGTTAAACAAACTGGTAGCAAATCGAGCTATCGAGATATTGTATTCCACTAGAATCCTCACCTAATGTAAAGTGGTTGGTGTACTCAACCCCGGGTCGCCCCTGAAAAAGGGATCTCTGGTCTCAGAGGGCTTACCTGGTCACCAAAATCTAAATAAATAAACAAATAAATAAAATCGTAAATACAATGAACTGGTTATAAAGACCAATAAAGTAAAATCACGATAATACGTAACAAAGTCAGATGAGAAAAAAAAAATCATATAATTTGAAGATGTAGAACAGCAAATTGGAAGTAGTAACAGAATACGTTTATCTTGGACTCACATTAACGATATTTTTCATAGAAGTAACAAATATTAAGCATACACAAAAAGGTAACGCAGTCAAGCAGGGGCATTTTAAGATTTAACAATAGCTTTGGTGGAAAACAGTAGAAGTGGCCTTAAAAGTCATCAACGCAAAAGCATCATCACGGTTATTATATGCCACTGAGATATGGGGGCATGAATTGAGGCAACAATTAGGACAACCTCTTGATGCATGTTATAGAAAGTTATTACATTTGCCAAAATCAACATCCAGATACGCACTTAGGCTGGAATTGGGTCAACCATCATTGAGCTGTTTGACCACATGGAGAGTACTGAACTATTGGTTACACTGTGTTTACAAAATTCTACTGGGTTGGTACAAGCATGCCTAGATGAGAAAATTTATTCTTTATTGAATAAGAAATGTGAGGTCCCCTGGCTTGTGTTCATGAGACAAACATTACTTAGTATGGGGACAGGGTATTTTTGGCATTGACAGTACAGAATATTATTATTGCACCAACATATAGCCAATTGTTACAAACTCATCTTACAGATATTGATAGAGAGTCTGCTATGGCAAAACTAACTCAAAACCAGCTTCATCTAATACTGAGTAATTTAGTAACAGATACGACAGTAGAGAGAGATATTTAAAAATTATAAAAAATCCTCAGATCAGAATAATTACATAGAAACATAGAAGTTGACGGTGAATAAGGACCACTTGGCCCACCTAGTCCTCTCTGCTGATTCTGTCTAAAGTATCTCCCCAGTCCCCTTTAAGTCCTCAGACCCCCCACAACGTTCGCCTTGGTGCTAGGCTTGCCTTATGCCTGTCCACGCGTTCTTCCACCACTTCCTCCGGGAGTCCATTCCAAGCTCCGACCAAGCTCTCCATGAAGAAAAACTTCCTGATATTCCTCCCTCAGTCCCCCCCAGCTTCACTGCATGACCCCCAGTTCTCGTGCAACTCCTTCTCTGGAAAATACTCCTTCCTGCACCTTAATCAGTCCCGCCAGATATTTATACGCCTCTACTATGTCTCCCCTCTCACTCCTCTTCTCCAAAGAGCACATGTTTAATTCTCTGAGTCTGTCCTTGTAGGGCTTCAGGTGCAGGCCCTGCACCATCTTAGTTGCCCTCCTTTGAACCTTTTTGACCCTGTGTATGTCCTTTCGAAGGGTATCCCATTATATGGAAAATTCAGTTTGAGCACCTGTGATGTGAGCGACTGTGATTGGGTAGCAAGGCGCTGTAAGAGCAAGATTAGAGGGTAAGAACAGCGACTGAAGAGTACAGCGAATGGAAGAGGGCGGTATAGGGAATGGATATATGGAGGTAGTTTGACCAAGCAGTTCCCAACTGGCCATTTGGTCTTGTGGTGAGAGTGCATGTCTGCAGTAAGGAGCACCCGGGTTTGGGGCTGGCTAGGTGTGTATACATAATATTAGTTTTGTGTGTTTTAGGCACTTAACATTTTTTTGTTCCACCCCTGATCTCCTACTTTTGTGGTAAATGGTCCCTTGCCTCCTGAATGTGGTCCCCCATGAAGACTTCAGTCCCCCCACCAAATAGCCCTCTCCTGAGTTGTTTCTAGCACCCCAGTGTCAGGCCCCCTGGAGCTGATTATGATAAGAAAGCGGTGCAGGGACAAAGCCCCCACATGGGAGTGCGAGGGTCATAGCCCCCTTCATAAAAGGTTTACTAATTATTGCACCCAGAGTTTGTGTTGTGGACCATTGCTCATTGTGGGCCCGCTGTTGTACACAGTCACGCTTCGTTTTTCGGTGATGTGCACTACGCTTGACGTGTATTCGTGGTTCTGTTTTTGCAGTTGCACCATAGAACCCTGTCGATGGTAGGGCCTCTAAAACTGTACACACTATTTGAGATGAGGTCTCACCAACAACCTGTACGGGGTATTATGACCTCCTCGCTCTGCTGGTGACCCGCCACCTGTGCACCCGCACATCCTACTAGCTTCCCCCACCGACTTGTCACACTGCTTAGCCACCTTCAGGTCATCAGATATCACACTGCTTAGCCACCTTCAGGTCATCAGAAATAATTATCCCCTGGTCTCTTTCCTGTCCCGTGGCTGCCAGGTCTCCCCCCCCCCCCAGATGTTACTTAGCCACAGGGTTCCTGTAACACAGGTGCATGTTCTTACAGAATGTTACTTTGGTATGTTTCCGGGTAACATCTTGGAGAAAATATATAATATACAGGCTGCAATAAAAATCCCGATATTGTATGTACAGGTGTACTGTAGTTGCAGTCATGAAGTACTAGAGGACTTAGTCCATGTTGTACTGGTTTGTGCAGGTTTATCCTTTTCATAAGAATCAAAATAAAGAGTGGATTGGTAAATGACTAGAGAATCAAAAACGTAGTAGAGAAGCAATGGTAGTAGCATTCCTGTTTACAACGGACAGTACAGATATCCTTACACATGTGAGATAGCTATTGAAAGGTACACTAAGAATAAAAAAGGGGAAAAATGTAACTAGATACTAAGGAGGGCTGGCCTAGTGGAGTAGAAGGTTGAGGCACGGGTGCCTTACCTCGACCCAGGCCGGTGACCGGGTTCGGGAATGGACTCGGGATGTCTGGGGGCTGGCAAGGGCAGGAGAGGATTAAACATCCATAGGGACTGCTCTCCTCTTCTGGGGGTGGGTTAGAGAGACGTCGGTCAGCAGCGGCCTCTGGTGGAGACCAGGAGCATTGCACGATGGCACAGGAGGGACATACACACTAGACAATGTGAAAACGCTCCACGTTACACAAGATAATGACTGCCCGGCTCTCTGAGGCCATCAATGCCCCTGAAACCTTCCACCTCAGCAGCACCTAGAGGCCAAGACATTGTGCAGGTCTCGCGGCCTTGGCTGTGCCTTCCCCTCCAAGTAGGGGACCCACCAGGCGAAGGGTTATGCTGGGGTTACCCTGGGGTGGCTATAATTTGAGAGTGGAGGCTCGGGGGACAGGATGGGTCAGTGGAAGCCTTGGCTCACCCAAAAGAGAGGCTAATGTGGCAGCAAGCTGGGGAGAAAAAGAAATAACACAAAAAAACGAAAAAGATGCTAAGGAGGGACAATGACATGAGATGATGCATTTTCCTCTTTCATATTCTCCGTATAGGGAGGATTACTATACTGCACAATTTGCTGATAACTTTCTATTGTGTTTTTTAATGTATATGCGTACATATTTATGAGAACCTGTTATTTGAACTGTAATATCTTATGATGAGCAATACATTTTATATACCTACCATTTCCGTTTCATACTTTGTACATCAGTGATGTATAATTCCACTCTATTTCACAAATAAAACACTTATTTCCATACAGTATATCATTATTGTTGTAGGAAAAAAACTTTTATTGCAACATGGGAAAATGCTCTTTTTTCACTTTCTTAGCGTTACTATAGGTTTCTCTCTCTCTCTCCCGCTACTCTTATAACCTTTAGGTTTATCAAAGCAGATGAAAAGGCCCTTGTCTGTATTTGTGCATTGATGATGGTATTATGTATTTGCAGAACAGCATCCTGCCACAGAAGTGAATGAGGAAAAGGGTAGCAGCATGACCCCACTGGAAACGAGATGCCACATCTCAGCTGGTCTATCCTGAGTAAGCAAACTGTAAGAAAGAGAGCACTTGGCTGCAGAAAGTTTGGAGCCATGTTATAGAAATTAATACAAAAGTGTTATGCAGAGGTAGGATCCTTTGTTTGGGCATGATGTGTGTGTATGTGCTACGGAGACCACAAGGACGCGAGAGTGTCACAGCTACTTGCATGGCAAAAGGGATGAACAGCCATTGAAACTGCTTTGTTTCCTACAGTAACTCTGCTGCAGAATTCCTGCAGTATTGCACTGCATCCTGGCAGGCTCCACTGTAGAAATAACGACTGTATCTTTGTCAATGCATGTGTGGAGTGTGGGAGACAGTGTAGTCTAGTGGTTAGAGCACCAAGCTGTCAACCCAGAGACCAGGGCTTGAATACTACAACCACCACCTACTTACTGTGAACCTGGGCATCACTCAACTGCCGTGTGTGTAGTTAACGGCTGCTGCTGCTGCGGCTTGTACAGTGCTTTGAGACACAACGTGTATTAAACGCACTGCAGAAAACCAAATGATTTGGCCCAGTGGTGTGGAGGACTGAAGTGCTGGATGCCAGACCTCTCACCATGATGGTAACCCAAATTTGGAAGCAGACTGAGGTCACCGGGGGTTGGCCCGGGGGGGGTGGGATTAAGCTGTGTGCATACCTCTACATGCACACACAGCTGTGTCAGTGCATAACACTGGCCAATAGGAGAAAATGGGAAAAAGGAGCCTGATTTACTGCTTGGCCTGCGTCACCAATCAGGAACAGCAGCATCTGGATTGGGACTCCTGGTTGGGGGAGGATGGACCTCCATTTCCTGGACCCCCCCAATGGGGGGGGGGGTAACCTGCTACTGAATTGTCCTGCTGGTAAGTCATGGGGAGGCTGGTGTCAGCCAGGGGTGGACTGGGGTCGTATGGGGTGCTGGGGCTCAGGGAGAAAAATCTTGATTAACAAAAGAAAACCAAATGATTTTCCTTTCCTGAGTGACCGTATGTGTACGTGACTGAAGAACCAATGGAGATGCTGAGAAGTTGGATGTCATCGGTGCAGTGGCTTGTCTCTCACTTCATACTGTAGCATTCTGGATGTACACTTTCTTTGTTGGTCCAGCAAAATGTACCACAGTCTGCAACAAATTAAGGTGAGCAAAGCAAATAGAAGCATAATGCAAGCCTTGTATGAGGGAGCCCTAAGGAGCTGTGTCTGGCTCTGGCTCGACCTTTATGAGAAATTGAGAGCCAAGGGCATGTTGAGCCAGTAATGATCAAAGCAAGTATTTCTGTCTGCCTGTGAAGCGTGTACAGTGATGGGGAACTTCAGCTTATCTCGTGCAACTCATGAGGAATACATTTGGTATTGAAAAGAAGAATCTGTAGCAGCCCTGGCTCAGCTTGTACTTTGACTCATAGAGTCATGCCAGATCCTTGGCTTGGCTCTGGATTGGCTCTAGTGGGAAAAGTTACTGGCTTTCCCACCTCTAACATAGAATTTGTAACATTAATTTCCTTATGAACCAGTTTTAGTGACTCAGTAGGTAGCACGCTTGCCTCTGGGACTGGAAGATCAGAAGGTCGTGGGTTCTAGTCCCACACCAGGTATTTGGGGTAATACCTGGCCATAACTGACACTGTAATGCAGGGTTCCATGTCATAATAGTGATCACAAAACAGCAATTGCTATTATGGTGAGTGCATGTCACTGAAAAGCAAATCGGTGATATGCCCTTCTTGGTAATCACACTTTTGGAAAAATGTTGCGCTTTTGTGGGTTGGGGGGCATGCACCGCCTCCCACATCTCCTGATTTTGGATTACTTACCGGGGGTGCATTTCGAGAAAGGGCAACACTCTGGTGTGGAAATAGAATTAAAAAGCAGCCACAAGCAGCGCAAAATTCTTTCCCCTGCTCTGTCCCAAACCCAGTGCCTACTGCACCAGAATGACCCTCACCACCACCACACCACAGGGCTGGCTTGGTGCAGCAGGCACACCCCCACCTAAACCCTTTTCCAGTATCCCTCCTCCCTCCTTCCTATCCCTCCTTCCAGTTGCCGTCCTCACTGGGTGCATCGCCACTCCTGGCAGTAGTCTATAAATGACAGCGCTGAAAATGAGTAACTATTTTTGTAGTCGCTCATTTTCTGTGGCTGTCATCACTGGATACTGTAGTACAGTGCAACAGAGGTGCACTGTTGAGGTGCCATCCTTCAGATGAGATGTTAAACCCAGGACCCTTCTCTGTTTGCTGTCCAAATGGAAGATAAAGATCCCAGGGTACTTATGGGAGAAGAGTAGGGGAGTCTACCTCTGTATTATGCTCAACCTTCCCTCTGCAATTAAAACAGGTCCAGGAAATGCACCCCCTAGGATGCACTGGGAAAGATCTAGTCAACCAATGGCACAACATTAGTGCCACTGCTTGCGGCGATGACAACCCTGGTTCAGGAGTGAACCTGGAGCACCAAAGGGTTGGCCGGGGAAAGGAGGATTGAGCATCCAGAGGACTGCTCTTTTCCTCCAGGGAGGTGAAAGAATGGTGCCAGGTGTTTGCCTAGCCCCTAGCAGTGGCTTGGGGGCAGGACATGGGATCCACACCAAGTGGACGAAGAAGCAGCCGAGGGACAACGTCAGGTGCACCATGTGTGGAAACGCGCATGGCGTCACCCTTGATTTCATTGTATGCACACTCCTTGGGGTCAGAAGAAGAGTCTGAAAAGTCATCCCTGGTGGCAGGATGAGCACCGACCCCTCGCAGGCCCCTCACCAGTGATCCAGGTACCAGCTGCACTGGATCCTTGACCGACAGGTGGAGGAGGAGGAGTCCCTGCCACTTTGCCATGGGGAGCAAGATGTGGGGGTACCAACCGACATAAGTCCAGGGTGAGGCCAGGTGACAGGGCAGGGGGGGGCAGTGTTAAGGGGGCAAGCCAGGTGGGGAGCATAAAGAGAATTAAAAAAATTCAAATAAATAAATAATAAACTACAGGCATTTGCAGCCTTATAATCAGTGAGCTCCTGTGTCATTTCTTATTATCAAGTCTTTCTTATTTATTTAGTTAGTTATTTATTTAGGTAGATTCAGGAGGGAGGTGAGGAGGCATTTCTTTACGGAGAGAGTGGTGGCAAAGTGGAATGCACTACCAGCTGAGGTGGTGGCATATAACACAGTGGAATGCTTCGAGAAGGGGTGGGACAGGGTAAAAGGGAGGGAAGGGGAGGGGGTGGGGCAGCTGCTGAATAGGGAGCTAGCTGCAGTCTCCAGCAGCCTAGATAGACATAGAAACATAAATTCTGACAGCAGATAAGGACCGCTTGGCCCACCTAGTCTGCCCATTTCCCTACCTAGAGGATAAGCTGCAGATCCCATTTAACCAACAGCCTATTTCTTCCTACCCCTACAAAAATTGCCTTTGTCTGTCCCATGCATTCTTGAATTCTCCCACAATTTTAGACCCCACAACCTCCTCAGGAAGGCTGTTCCATGCGTCCACCACCCTCTCTGTGAAAAAATACTTCCTCACATTGCCCCTGAGCAGTCACCCCTCTATCTTCAAACCAGGATGGTCTTTTGCTACTGACAACTTTCGTATGTTCATATGTATTTATGTAGCTTATTTACACGACAGGATTGCCTCATTCAGCTAAAACTCCTCCCCTTCCCCACCTGCACCTGTCACCCTCCCCTTACACTCCCCCTGCTTGGCACCCGCACTGTCCATGTGTCAGGCCTCCTTCTGGGTGCTTCCATAGCCTTTATCCAGGCTGCAGTACTCTCTACCTCTGCACTATGATCCTTCCTCTGCGCAGGTCTTTCCGTCGATACAATGTTGCCGCTCACTGTGCCTTGCTGTTTTATTTTGCACTTGTGTTTCTGTTCATTATTGCACTTTTTTGTATGGAGTAATGTGACTCTGTAATGTCTTATTAAATCGTCTGTTCTACTACTCCCGGCTGGCACCTGGAAAAGGTCCTCTGCTCAGTGTGCTCTCCTGGTCGCCAATTTCAAATTAATAAATAACGAAGACATAGGGTAGACACCTATTTTCAAGAGGGTCCTGAGATTGTTTCAGCAGCAAAGACTGTATATGAAGGTTACAAATATAACCAAAGACAAAGTTATAAAAGTACAATTGAAGCAGCAGAGCAACGAAACTGGGCAAAATGTTATCCTACATTTATTTCTATAGTAGATTCAGGCATCTTCCAAATTTCATTGCTGGTAAAAAGTTGCTAGTTCCAACAAAATGTGAGTATTTATAAACATTTTTATAAATGTTTTAATTTATTTTTTTCTCAAGAAAAAAAGACGGCTGCCACATTTGGCTAAGAAATAACATTATAGACCTGGCAAAGGTCAGGACTGAGAAACAAAAAACTCGCGGTGCACCATATAGCAGGTACCTAGAAAAGTAGATTTGACAGGTATGATAGTTTTGTTTTGTTTTTTTATAGCTGAAACTAGTTTTTAGGGAAAAACATTTTTCATTGCACTGCTGCTTTAAAACCATGATATATTGACACATTATAAAACATGTTTGAAAAATCGTGAATCCTGATTGGCTGAGGACAGTCTTTACCAGTGCTGTAATCTCAGCACAACAGCACTGGATAAAGATCCGCAGCCTCTTCACAATAAATCAGTACTAACCACACATCCCTAACTGCCATTACCAACATGGCTGTGTCCTTTACTCACTGAAAACTGTCAATTAAGCCCTAAAAATAAAATTACCTTAAATTTAAAAAAAATAAGAGTTAAATATTATTTGCTCTCATGATCATCTTCTTACACTCACTTATATACATTTAAAATGAAGTGCCACAGTATTTACAGTTTCACTTTCTGGTGTTTCTTTGCTGATCATGAAAAATCTCCCTTCTATCCTCACCTGCTTACCATGGAGATCTCTGCCGTTTAACCTGCCACAGATACAACAGAAGCCCTGGTTCCATCTGAGGCCTTCTGTTGTGGGAGTGAGGGGATGAACAGTCTGCCAGTAGAACTGAGCAGAGATTTGAATTCTTGTATTCCATCTATAATAAACATTCCCTTTATTGAGTGTAGGAAAGACAGAACAGAAACAAGGCAGGGAAAAGGGAGGAAATAACATAAAGGAGGAGGAATGGTAAGGAAACAGGTAAATGGTGCGAGTTTGGGAAAACAGAGGGTTTAAGAGCTGATTTTAAAAAATGTGTCTAGCTGTGCATTGTATTTGAAACTGAGAAGGCATGCCAAATGATGGGAGATATGCTGGGACTATTTTGTTGGGGTAGATGAACATTTAAAAAAAATCATTAAGCGATTAACATAATTTTATTTTCGTGTATTTTTCAACCCCCAAAAATCTTGGACCCATTTATAATTGTAATAAGACAGTACAGGGTGTGCTTTGTGGTGGGATAATGGCACTTCTTGGGTGGTTAAAGGCAGTTGCAATGCTTCATGCCTCAAAAAACACCCAAGGTGTGCGTTATCTCACCACAACGCACACTTTGTCATGTCTCATTGCTTAATTAACATAAGAACATACTTGACAGTAGTAGATTTAAATCATTGAATTGCCAGAAGCAATTTCTCTGATAAGGAGGCTGTACACTGTGAGTTTACTACTTCACTGCTGCCTTCTGTGCCCAGTGTAAAAGTACAACACCACGGGCTGTCAGCAGCACCAGAGCTGGCAATGCAGACTGGTAACTGAAATAAAATTATAGCAAATGCAAGACATCAAAAGTAATGGCCTTTCAGTGTTCTGGAGACAAATATAAGCGACACATGCATCACACACAAAGTTTATAAATGTCCCCAGAACCGCTGGATGCCATTCCAGCCTTATCATGTACAATGGTGTGTACTTTCTGCCTTGTATTATATATGAATAGGGCTTTTCGGCTGCTAACTTATTTCTCTATTTTTCTGACACTACTGCTTTGTCCTTAATAGAAACCAAAGTACCTTTTGCCCCCTTGAAACCCCAGCAATACACAGTAGCACATCACTGCTCACTGTTTAACAGTACATTAGCAGCAGGACTCAACCATTAGTTTGAAAGCTTACATTATACAGTCACTCACTGGCAGTAAGATATATAAACAAGCATTTGTCAATGCCAAATGTTTGCTTGCTGGCATTAGCAGTGGAAGTGCAGGAGTTAGACAGATGCAGTATAGGAATGGCACTGAAGTATTGAACTGATGCCAACTCCACCCTCACCCTGCAGAGATGGACAGGCATTGAGGTGTGCCTTTGGTTGTCACTCGCAGACGGTCATGACATTTCACCTCACCCTACCCTTCTGACACCCAGCAAAGTGTCGGGGGTGTGCTATGGGGTGTTTGGGCTTTACATTTACCTCATTCCATGAAATACACTGAAATGGGCACAGTATGGGAGAATGGGGTGAACTCTGAGGGGCAAAAGGGTCAGGCGCTGTCGATGCATGTCACTGGCTGGAGGGTGAAGCGGGGGTGCAATGGCATGAGCATTACTGTCGACAGTCCCAAGTCACAACCTGACATTCGTCAGTCCCTACATGGTGTAGGCTGCTATGGTAGAAAACTCTAACATCCTGGGTGTTTCCTGGTATTTTTACTCAAAGTTTTCCACATGGGCTTTTGTGACCCCACCACATGAACAGTGACACTATCAGTTCGTTAGGCGAAGGTGATTTTGCACAGCGACTACGCCATTTGTGCCACAGGTTCAAAAACACATTTTGAACAGGAGTGAAAAGTGACAGGTGTACTGTTCATGAGAAGGTGTAAAAAATGGCATTGTTGAAAATCTGGAGTGAAAATATGAAAAAACTGGTGACGTCACGAGTGTGCATAGAAACTGCGCAATGTACATCCGTAATGTAATTAGTTTGAGGACTTTTTACAGCAGATTTTCTATATAGGCATTTTGGGACCTTCGCTCATGAACAGTGTCACTGTAATTTTCTTAATCCATCTCGAAGACTAATTTCCCACAGCGACCGCGCTATTCTGCGCTGGAAGTGCGAAAACACATTTCGGTCAGGGTGTGAAAAATGACAGCTGTACTGTTCATAAGGAGGTGTGGAAAAATGTCAATGTTGAAAATCTGGACTGAAAATATTACAAATTCTTGAACTTACGAGGGTGTGTGGAAATTGCATGAATGCACGCATGTAACACAGTCATTTTATGGACTTTTGTCACCAAATTTTCATCATAGCCATTGTAACACCTCTGCTCATGAACAGTGTCACTGTGATTTTCTTAATGTGTCTCAAACATTGATTTCATAAACCGACTGCACCAATGTACGCTACATATGTAGAAAACCATTTTGAGCGTAGAAATGAAAAATGACAGCTGTACTGTTCATAAGGAGGTGTGGCAAAATGGCAATGTTGAAAATCTGGAGTGAAAATATTACAAATTCTCAAAGTTACGAGCGTGTGTAGGAACTGCGCAATGCATGCTCGTAAAACAGTCATTTTGGGGAATTTTTTCACCAAATTTTCAACATAGGATTTTTGGGAGCCTACCTCATGAACTGTGACACTGTTGTTTCATAAATTGGTACCAAAAGGTGGTTCCGTGCAGTGACCGTGAAATCACCTTTCGGGAACAAATAACAGAATGACAGTGACTGAGTTCATGAGGTGGGGTCCCAAGAACTCCATATTGAAAATTTGGTGAAAAATTCCAAGATATGCACCAAAGTTGAAAAACCCTATTTATGCCATTATTCAGCTTACTGGCATTTCTTCAGTTCATGAGTCGGCATTGAAGAATGAAGACATGTTCCCGTCCAAAGAAGATCATCGCACTGGGCTCGGAGGTAAGTATGTGGTGAGGTGGGTGTGTGTGGAGGTGGGCATGGGTTAGGGACAGTCAGCGAAGACCGTTTTTTCTTAAAGGTGATTTTTAATTTTTTTGAAAGATGACGTGGGACTTTTGCAGCGCTGGAGTGGGCTCCCAGCGTGGCAGCTGGAGGGTTATTTGAGGGGGGGCAGTGGATTCGATGGGGGATTGGCACCCCGTCAGCCATCTGAGACTGTTGCCATGCTGGGGTGGGCTCAGGCGTGGCACCTGGAAGTCTGTTGGGGGGCAGTGGAGCTGGCCAGAACTGTGCACCCCGTCAGCCCTTACAGACATTTCTACACTGGGGTGGGCTCCCAGCGTGGCACCTGGAAGTCTGTTGGGCAGCAGTGGAGCCGACGGGGATTGGGCACCCTGTCGGCTATACAATGTGTGTTGGGGGAGGAGGCATGAGCACGCTTGGGGTGGGCTCCCCAGCGTGCTGCCAGCCGTTGTTATGGGAGGGGCTGGAGCTGTCTATGACAGCTGTTCCAGTGCAGTACCGATGTGTAGGCACTTTGCATACTGCATGACGATGTATGCAAATACGCCCCTACGTTACCACCGCTGATTGTAGCGGTGTTTTGCTTAGAACTGTAGGCCACTGCATCTGAACTGCTGTCATAGACAGCTCGGACAGTTCTTGGTGCAGTGAGGCGCTACCGCGACAAGGAGCAGGGCATTAGGGGCGGTGGCACACCTACAAACTTCGTGATGGTGGCATCTATGTTTCTGCACATGCGCAAGCAAACATAAAAACTAAAAAGAGATAGAAGCTGTATGAAGAACTTTAATTATGAATTGGACCTCTGTAATCAGATTTGAGGTATGGGTGAAAACCAGTCTGCCTTAACTGAATCAGACCGGACTGGACCAAGACCGGGCAAACTGGATGGACCTTTGTTTTCTTTCTGCCATCATTGTCTGTTTCTATGTCTGAAAAGACCAGGTACACGTTTTACAGATTTTGCCAGTCTGGCCAATCTAACTGGATGGAACAGTTCAGATTTTAGCAGTCTACTAAGGTCTTATTTGGGCTGCCAGGTTTTCACCAAGTCCCATTCATGTGTGGAAACCAGACAGCCAGACTGAACCAGATCAGGAAGTCAGACTGGCCCATCCAGCCAAACTGTCCAGACCAGCAGAATGTGCACAACTTGTGCCCGTTCCAGCTGGTTCAGTTGTAACAGCGTGTCCAACTCACATCTGATCTGGTCTAGTTCTGGTGGTCCAGTTCTTTGTGCTTTCATGCCGGTGACCCTTATTCAGGAGTAGACTCGGAAGCAGGGAGCAGTTGCAGCCCAGGCTGGGATGTGCTCCTGCCTGCAGTGCTAGCCACTCTGGGGAGGTCAACTTCAGAGTCCACCGATGCAGTGACCCCCCTTACAAGTTGACCTTGGAGCCAGCTCTATTACAAGGGGTTAGAAACACAGAAAAAAAGATGGCAGAAGAAGACCAAGGGTCCATCTAGTCTGCCCATGTGTTCATGGGAACCCTGCACTGTATTGTGTAAGGCCAACAGAGGCTATAGCTGATGTTGGTGTGGAGGGCTGATACTGGTCCAAACATTGGGGGCAAAATCATTGTGAAAAAGCTGGCACTCTGGGGCCTCATAGCATGAAGCCATCCACCCAAAATAGACCCATGGTACAGGGGGTAATGGCCTTACTCCAAAACCCTGCCACAGAGGGTAAGCTGCAGGGTAATTGGCAGAAGAGAGGTTAGTGACACATGGGGATAGGTGTTTCCTTGACCAGAGAAAATAGTGCCCCAGTGCCCAGCAGAGGGCAGCAAAAGGGGCAGTAAAGGGGTGGTGGAGGTGGCAATGATACAATCCAGAAGACAAAGAAAACTACCATACTTTAAACAATGCTGGACAACCAACATCCCCCACAGTACACAAATAACGAGGCCATGTCAGATTTGAACCCAAAGTCCTAAAACCCTCTGTAAAAAAGCATTTGTCAGTGCTGAATGTTGTCTTGCTGGTGTTGGCATTAGTAGTGCAGGGTTAGAGAGCGCATAATAGGAATAGCAGTGAGTATAGAGACTGGCGTCAACCCACCCACCCTGCAGAGTGACAGGCACTGGGGTGTACATTTGGAGTGCTAGCCATAGCGCTCATGCTATTTACCTCACCCTACCCTGCAGAGTCTGACAAGTGTCGCATTGTGCCTTGGGGTCATCTGGCCATATGCTTACCCCATTTCATAAGGAAGTACGTTGAGATGGCTGCAGCATAGGAGAATGGGTTGAACTTTGGGGCTGAAGAGTCCAAGGCACACCTCGATGCCTGTCAGTGGCAGCAGGGTGGCGGTGGAGGACCAATGGTGTGAGCAGTACAGCAGGACAATCCAAAGACACACCCCTGATGCCTGTTAGTCTGTACAGGGTGGCACGTAATGGTTAGAAACCCTAACGCCCTGGGCGTGTGTTGATATTTGCACTCCAAATTTTAAAACATGGCCTTTTTGTGACCCCACCTTATGAAAGCATTTGGGACCTCTGCTCATGAACAATGTCCCTGTGATTTTGTTAATCTGTCTCAAACGTTGATTTCCAACAGTGACTGTGCCATTCTGCACCACATTAAAATGTCAGCTGCACCATTGATAAGGAGGTGTGAAGAGATGGCAATGTTGAAAATGTGGAGTGAAAAATATTAAACATTCTCGAAGTTACGAGCGTGTCTGAAAACAGCGCATCGCACACTCGTAACAGTCATGTAGTGGAATTATTTCACCAAATTTTTAACATAGCCATTTTGGGACCTCTGCTCATGAACAGTGGCACTATGATTATCTTAATCTGCCCTGAACGTTGATTTCCCAGCGACACACATCGATTGTCGCGCCAGATGTGTGAAACTACATTTTGGGCAGGATGTGACAAATGACAGCTGTACTGTTCCTAAGAAGATGTGCAAAAATGTATTTATTTATTTAGTCTTTGTTGACCGGGTCAGTGCACTAGACAAATCCTGCCTATTTTCAGGCACGACCCGCGGGAGGTGGATACAGAGGAATGCCAACTGACCTTGAACCAGATGAAACTGTTGGTAGTATTTTTTAGTGAATGAGGGAAATTTAGCCAGGACACTGGAGAAATTCCCCTACTCTTTTCGATAAGTGCCATGGGATCTTTAACATCCACCTGAACTACCACCAATCCAGGCAGATGGGACCTCAGGTTTAACATCTCATTTGAAAGCGGCACCTCAGAGTGCAGCACCTCCACTCATGCTGCACTACAGAGTCAGTACTGGATATTAACTCAAGTGCCAGATGTGGGAACTGAACCCACAGCCTCTGATCTCCTGGCCTCAGAGGCGAGTGTGCTACCTACTGAGCCACTGACACTGGCAATGACAATGTTGAAAATATTACAAATTCTCAAGTTATGACTGTGCATGGAAACTGTACAGCATACGCTGTAACACTCATTTTATGGATTTTTTCACAAAATTTTCAACATAGGCATTTTGGGACCTCTGCTCATGAACAGTGTTACTGTGATTTTCTTGCTCTGTTCTGAACATTGTTTTCCTACAGTGACTGTGCCACTGCACCGGATGTGCGAAACACAGTTCGGATAGGATGTGGAAAATGAAAGCTGTACTGTTCATAAGGAGGTGTGAGAAAATGGCAGTGGTGACAGTCTGGAGTAAACATATTAAAAATTGTCGAAGTTACAAGCATGCGTGGAAACTGCACAATGCATGTTTGTAACACAGTCATTTTATGGATGTTTGTTACCTAATTTCCATCATTGGCATTTTAGGACCTCTACTCATGAACAGAGTCACTGGGATTTTCTTAATCTGTCCCAAACACTGATTTCCCACAGCGATTATGCCATTCTGTGCAGGAAGTGCGAAAGCACAATTTGGCCAGGATGTGAAAAGTAATACTGCTGTTCATAAGGATGTGTGAAAAATGCCAATGTTGAAAATCTGGAGTGAAAATATTACAAATTTGTGTGAAGTTACGAGGATGCGTGGAAACTGCGCAACACACGCCATAGCATAGTCATTTAATGGACTTTCATCACCAAATTTTCAACACAGGCATTTAGGAATCCTCTGCTCATGAACAGTGTCACTGTGATTTTCTCAGTCTGTCCCAAACACTGATTTCCCAGCAACCGTGCTCGTCCTAGCCAGAAGTGCGGAAACACATTTTGGACAGGATGTGAAAATGACAGCTGTACTGTTCTTAAGGAGGTGTGGAAAATGCCAGTGTTGAAAATCTGGAGTGAAAATATTACAGATTGCAAAGTTACGAGCATGCGTGGAAACTGCATAGCGCTGGTAAAACAGTCATTTTTAATTTTTTCCTGAAATTTGCAACATAGGCTTTTGAGAGCTCACTCATGAACAGTGGCACTTCGTCATTCTTGTTAATCAGAATCCCAAAAGGTGATTTCACGCAGTGACTGTGAAATCACCCTTTGGGATCGAATAACACCATGACAGTGACTGAATTCATGAGGAGGGGTCCCAATAACCACATGTTGAAAATGTGGTGCCAAAATTTCCAAAAATGCCTGAGATATGCGCCAAAGTTGAAAAAACCCTATTTATGCCATTATACAGCTTACCAGCATTTCTCCAGTTCGTGGTCAGCTTTGAAGAGAGCAGACGTGTTCCTGCTCCACCGAAGATCATCAGGCCAAGCTCCGGAGGTAAGTATAAGGTGAGAGGGTGTAGGGAGGTGGGATACGCAGTGGGTGGGCGCAGGTTGGGGGAGGGGGCCGTAGACAGCGAGGGACCGTTTTCTACTTCACAAGTCTGATTGAAATGTTACACCAGGAAAGGCACAGCCCTGCAATGAGGTGGAGCTCCCTCATTGCTGCGGCTAAAACATTTCAAGTTGGTGGCATGCTTTTGCACTGCTGTCATAGACAGTGTGCAATCTAATTTATGCTCACAGGCCAGCCCGAAAAGCAGTGGTGCCACTGGCTACAACATGACCGCGCCTCCAAAACCTGCTATTCCAAAGTTACCACAACATGTTTCTTGCATACGCACAAGACAACATAGAAAAGAAGACCTGTGGAGCAAACCTTTAGGGAAAGCAAATGGACCTGAACACTGTGTGTAGGTTGGTTGTAACTCTGTTTTTCCTCCCCAAGTGTAGCACCTTGCATTTCGCTGAGCCTGAGACTCCAGGAGACCAACCAATCACCCAGCATGTTTGGGTCCTCCTGACATTTTTCCCATCCATAACAGAGCCCACCATCCTGTCCAGCTTAGTGCCATCAGCAAATTTAAAGGGACACTATCGACTCTTAGACATTAAAGTATCTCTAGTTTGAAAAGCACAAGTTATGATTGGTCACATCCTACAGATACTGCTGATATAGCTGGTAGTTTGCTTCTGATTCCTTTTTAAAAGTGAAAAACAGACTGATCCCCATACTGGTGTTACCACACATAAATACATTTGTTTATCCTAGATCAACTCTTACTGCAGCTCTCCTGGACTTGGGAACACCACCAATACAGTCTCTCCACTCATGATGCAGTGGGAGGAGAGGAGACTATTGCATCATGAGTGGCTGCACTGTTTGAGGGTGTCCAAAATGTTCAAGAAGTATGCAATAAGAGTAAGTCAATGATTTGAAACAAAAGAAGGCTGAATATAATTACACCATTAGCATGTATTTCAGTTCTACTAAGACAGGAAGCAGATAAAACAACCAGCAACATCAGTGAATTTTAGGGAAGGTAAGCAATAATAAAATGTGGGGTTTCCGTTAGGAACAATAAGATGCAACATAGGTTGACAGAGTCCCTTTAAAGGTGAAATGAAATTATTTTTGTATAGTTATCTGCCCTCTCATTTTTTCTTTCCATGCCAATTATGTATTCTGACATGCTTTGACCAATTTCTGATACATAAATAACTTAGCTCTGAGGTGCCCTTGGATCTACATAGAGGTCCACTCTCCTCACCAGCTACTGCTGTTTCTTTTCATATTTCTAAGGCATTCCATAACATCAGTTACACCATCCCGTGCTGTTCATCTGAATGGCCAGGAATGGTGTTACCGATGTCATAGAGTGTTCAGGCAGTGTGTAAAGCGAGGACAGCAACTGGTGAAGTAAAAGGGATTTGGGGTCGTTACAAGGGCAATAAAATAGATTAGTCATTTAACCAAAATGGTCAAAACATATCTGAGTATTATAGAAAAAAAGCAAGTTGCTGCCTCAGCATGTAGTCTGAAAAAAAAAATTGTAATATTAAATGTATGCTGAAAAAAAATAGAGTAAGATACAACATTTCAACCTTAGGTCTTCTTCAGAAATGATCAAAAAGAGAAAAAACATTTGACTAACTTTACTTGTTTTCTCTTTTAGATAATTCCTGAAGAAGACCTATGATGGAAACATCCATTCGTACTCTATTTTGTATTTTCTGTTTTCATCGTGCATTTAATATTACCATTTTGTTTTGAATATTATGTAGACACTAAAAGGAAAACAGGAGGGCATCTAGAGGTGTAAAAACCTGTTTCCTATCGCTTTGAAGAGGCCTGCTGGAGCCAGAGGGCCCAACTCCCAGAGAGTTGAAGAAGAAGTACAGCAGTGAATCCAGCACCAGTCCCTGAGGGACATCGCTGAGTATCCTCGTCTCTCGATAACAGTAATGCCTGCCCATCACAACCCTCTGTCTCTTGGAAGAAATGGGGGGAACATCCGAAAGCTTCACACAGATGATCATTAGCATGTGGGAGCGTTTAAGTTGTGAAGTAGTGGACTGACACTACAATTGTTCTAGTTTTTACAGCATATCAGATTTCTGAGGGAGAGTATCACTGGGGGTTACATAGCATGAGTAGGGGTAACATTTTGACAACTGAAGAGCTAGAGTACAGCCTGAAATTAATATTCATTTTCTACCTCAAATATTTCTTTTGAATCAACTTTGTATGCTGTCCTACCCAGAACCTCCTTGTAAATGAGCCTGGTTAATCGAACCTTTTCCTGGTAAAATAAAGAAATACAAAAATACAAAAAAGTAACGAAAAGTTACTTCTTATATCAGAAATATTTTTTTTTCTTTTCCCCTGTTGCTAATTCGATTTTCTACCTGACAATATGTGGTGTTATGTGTGGAACAGCGCTCTACCTGGAGGCTGACATTGCAAGTCCTGTTCCTTCTCGTATGTCATCAGTCCTATGACCTTGCTGTCAATTGCATCACATCTGACCAAGAAGAGACAATCACCAGCTATCCAGTCGATCACTTCTGATGTCACAGCAAGTGATGTCACAATAATACTGATGAGGTATAAAGCTAGATATGTCAGTCTGCAGAAAGATGCTGCTCTTTGCAACCCACCAAATACTACCAGGTAGAAAACCTTCTAATAAGCAAATAGAAAAAGAAATATAATTCGGAAATAAAAAGTAATAACTGACAACTTTAAAAACATTTTCAGCCTGCTGTTTTTGTGCTACTAGCTCTTTAAACCTATATGTGTATCAGTAAAGTCCTGAAAGTAAAGTACAGCTTCTGCCATGGGGCAGATGGGGCATGCAAGGCTGACCCCAAGTCCATTACACCCTAGAGTACTATGTTACTGTATTATGTTTTACAAGCACACACATGCATGTACACACAAACAGACCACACACACACACACACGTGGGCAAGCCAGAATTTTCTTCTAGAGCCAAGGCAGAGCCGAGCCAGGGTTCTGGCTTGACTCTATGAGCCAAAACACAAGCCGAGTCCTGGATACTGATGGCTGTTCCCTACATAGCAGTTACACGTTTCCGACACTACACTAACTGCTCAGGCTGACAAAAATGCTTACTTTGACCATAAGTGGCTCGGCTTGACCTTGGCTTTCAATTGTTTATAGAGGTCAAGCCAATCAAAGTGAGACACTAAAGTCGAGCCAGGCTCAAACCTGCTCTGGCTTTCACACCTCTAGATACACACACAGATAAATGACCAAAATCAGGGACGCATCTTAAAAAATAATACTACTGTATCTGCTTAAAGAGCTGCGGACACCTCAAAGAAAACTTAAAAAAAATAATATTTAGGTACAATTCAGCTTGCATTCCATATGTATACAATAGACGTCTCCTCCCCATTACTTATTACCGAGCAATTTGCATGGAAGCATGCTCTGTAGCCCTTAGAGTCCATCTGCCTCTTTGCTTACTCCCTACTTCATGTCATAGTCCTCTGTTGTGACATCACAATCTGTTGCTATGGGAGAAATTGTGATGTCACAAGTAGAGCATTATGACCTCAGGTAGGGAGAAAACAACAGGAATAGATGAAGTCTTCAGGAACAATGATCCTGTTTTTATGCAAATGGCCTTAGCAATACATAATGGGGATGAGAAATACAGAACAATATGAAATACAGGCTGAACTGTGTCTAAATAACATGTTTTGTTAAAGCTGTCCTAATGACGTCAGCTGCTCTTTAAAAATACAAATACCCATGACTGACATTTTCAGGAACTGAACATTATTCTGGAAAACACTCCGTCTGGGAGTGCTGCATAATGAAACTACCTAGGGATTCAATTTGTCAAAGGAGAAGCAACTTTCTGGGAGCCAGTGTGGAAATGTGAGACTGCTTGTAACAACATAGCTGTAATACCACAAAACAAAAAAACGATTACACCATGGAATCACAAGTACCCCCGTCCTCACTGCTATTACAAGGAGCTCCTAAAGACACAGCAAAATAAACTGAAGTCTTCATAAAGACTTTTGACATCTATTCAGTTCATAATGCTGCTTGTCAAGATGTGCTGTCAAGGAGATTTTATTGTTTCAATAGCTCTACGCTTCGGGCTATGTGGAAGCCAGACAGGCACTTTTAGTCTCTCACTGTTTGGTAAAACCATTCAGCCCCCAGCCACAGGTTTTTTCTCTCTGCTTCTTTCATCTGGCCTTCCTAGGGTGGCATTCCTAAATCATCTGGTGATAAAGAAGGCAGAAAACAGCTGTCAGTAGCACCAGAGATCAAGGCCTACTGTAGGTCGCATGCATTAACCACTCAGACTACTTGCTCAGCATGAGAAAGGAACAGCTGTTATTATATCAGTTCATATGAAAAGTGAGAGGTTGGTTTTACGTTGTAAGGGTCTCATGGTGTGAGTGTCATCTCAGAGCCAGCCCTGTGGCATGGAGGGCAGAGGCACTGGATGCCTCACCTCCTGCGGCATCAGTGTCTCGGGTTTGGAAATGGAGTAGGGTCGCTTGGGGTCTGTCTGGAACAGGGAGGACTGAGCATCCCCATGACAGCTCTCCTCCCTTGGGGAGTGGGGTGACTGTGTCCTGCTGCTGCCTGCTGCCTGGAGAAATCTGGCTGGCAGGGCAGTGGGTTCACACAGAGTGGAACCCTACTTGCAGGAAACCGGGCATCTCCACAGAGGCAGAGTGCACACATCATGTCCATTACACGCGTGGTAGGCCTGGGGGAAAAAATGGAGGAAAAAACCCTGACCTCAGGATGAAGCCTGATCCCCTGAAGGCCGTGCACCAACAACCGGGCAGCACCAAAGTAGGTCCTATGGTGAGGACCAATGGAGCAAGGTAAGTCCTGGAGAAGCTGGATGGCTAGGCCAGGGGGACTGGTGTAATAGGGGCAGTCGGGTAGAAATGGGTGGCAAAAACTATAAATAGAAAAGTGTCATCTCGAGCACTTTGGGTGAAAAGACACAATCTGAAACTGATGGTTGTGTGAAATGTAGAACCAATTGTGCAGCAGTAATGCCACCACTCGCTATGCCAGTGACCCGGTTCAAAGAATGACTCCGGTCGCTGGAGATCAGTCGAGCAAGGGAGGTCAAGTGTCCCTAGGGACAGCTCTCCTCCCTGGGGATACAGCATTCTGCTGTTCATCTGCCACCTTGCAGAGGCTGGGAGACAGCACAGTGAGATCACAGCAAGGGGAAGGGTAGCTCCAGCTACTGGCACGTGCATGTCACACTTGCGTGTGTGTGTGTACATCACTGCACAATGGCACCCTTGGGTAGAAAAACAGGAACTGGAGCAAAAGCTCTGACCCTTCATTGCGCCAACACCCCTGCAGGCCCACGCATGACTGAAAGGCAGGCCACCCACCACTGTTGTGGTCCTGGGCAATGGGTGCATAACCACTAAGTCCATTAGAAGACTGGTGATGGGGCGGGGTGGGGTGGGGAGATGCCATCTGGTGAGTCAGGGAATGAGAAAAGTTTAGTACCAAAAACTATGTGAGAGGATGTCAATAAACCACAAGAGACATCCTGCGCAGCATCTATAAACCTATTCTCACTCATTCACATTGGCTAGAGTGATTTATAATAAGTCTGTGTTACTTTTTAATTTTGAAAACCACATGTAACACTCCTTTCCCCACCTCTGAAGTAGAATGCACACTTTAAAGTTACACATAGCGATGATAGATCTGCACAAGTAAGAGGCCCTGTGGTTCTGACTGCTAAAATCACAGAAGTGCTCTGTAATTTGTATTACATAAGAGCTGAATCACATGCAGCATTCTAACTTTCACTGTGAGGCTTTTCCTGTCTGGAAAACAAGAGAACTGAACAAGTATGCAGAATCTCAATTGTGAGCAAGCTTAGCGTGCACATCACTACTGTGGCACATCACTTTTGTGGAATGTCAGTACCATGGCACATCACTTCTGTGGCACCTCAGCACCATGGCACATCGCTAGCATGTCACATCACCACTCTTGTACATTCTTACAGTGGCCCATCCCTACCGTGGTACACTGTTGCCATGCACATATTACCGTGGCACATTTGGCTGCCTTTGCATGCTGCCACGGAATGGATCCAAATCCATCTGTCTGTCTATATCAACAAGATATTTAAATACTGTCACATACAAGCCCTGGTCCAAAGGTATTTTCAACATTGTAACATCCACATAATTCTAAATGATGTAAGCAGGTACAGGCTATTGTTATGCACTATTCAGAAATACTGGTGTCTGATTGGCTGGGACTCTGTGACTACCACACAGTATCAACATGTGTCCCATGAGCGTGTACGGAACAGCAGAGGGGTCTCTGATTTTTCTTGCAATGACCTCAACTACTGTAGCTCAGAAGCAGGCCAGAAAACAGTTCCCATACAGGCAGCAAAATTCAAAAGCACTGTAGTTGGTCTTTAGGCTAAGCAGAGCTACTGGTTTGTTACTATTTTGTTTTGTGCTTACAGGTTTTGTTTTGAGCTTACAGGTTTTGCTGTCTCTTTCTCACACTGAAGGAGCAAATTGTTTTTCTCCCACAGCTCTTCCAGGGGATTAGGAGTGTAACTGAGGGGTGGGGCTGACAAAGGCTTAGTACTTTCCAACAGAAGGAACATTTAAAAGGTTGGGTTAGTTGGTGTGTTGAGGTGAAAGACTAAGATTTGCTGACAAAAAGCACCTAGCTTAACCTGAGCTTTTTGTCTTCTAAGTTTGCTTGAAAGGACAGAGCAAGGAGCAACATTAACAGAGCAAGGAGAAACATTAAGGCTTTTTTTGGCTAAGTAGAGTTACTGTCTTATTTGTTTTGTGCTTACATGTTTTGTTTTGGGCTTACAGGTTTTACAGTTTGATCTCACTTTAGGCCTTTGTTCCATCCCTTCTTCAATGTCTTTATAAGCGACATTGCAGAGGACTGGAAGGAAAAGTATGTCTCTTTGCAGATGACACAAGATCTGCAACAGAGTTGATACACAAAGTGGGGTGGAAAGGATGAGAAGGGACTTGGCAGAGGTTAGAGGAATGGTCAAATGTGTGGCAGCTTAGATTCAATGCTAAGAGTGCAAGGTAATGCATCTGGAAACAAAAACCCAGGGAAGAGTACACATGGGGGTAAGATACTAACAACAACAAAATGGAAAGGGACCTGGGGTAGTCATATCAGATGACCTAAAGGTGGACAAGCAATGTGAGAGGGCAGCAAGGAGGGCTGGGGGATACTGGGATACATAGGGAGAGGCATCACCAGTAGAAAACAGGAAGTTATTATCCTCTGTACAGACAGCTGGTCAGACCCCATCTGAGTACTGCGTGCAGTTCTGGAGACCCAATCTCCAAAGACATAGACAGAATGGAAGCTGTCCAGAGGAGGGCAACTAAAGTGGTGCAGGGTCTGCACCGGAAGACATATGAAGAGCCTTAAGGAGCTTAATATGTATAGCCTCGAGGAAAGGGGGGACATGATAGACACTTTCAAGTATCTCAAGGAATCAACAAAGTCCAAGAGGTTAGCATCTTTCAAAAAGAGTGTGCAAGAACAATGGAGCACAATTTGAAGAAGATAGAGGCGGCGGTTCTAGGAGTATTTTTCTAGAGGGTTGTGGATGCGTAGACGCCTTCGAAGGAGGTTGTGGAGTCAAAACAGTGGTAGAATCTAAGCAATGCATGGGACAGTCATAAGGCAATTCTAGGGGTGGGGTGGGAAGAAGTAGGCTGCTGTTTAACTAGGATCTGCAGCTTATCCATTAGGTAGGGAAATGGGCAGACTGGGTGGGCCAAGCGGTCCTTATCTGCCATCAAATTCTATGTTTCTAAGCAGAGTTACTGTTTTGTTACTATTTTGTTTTGTGCTTACAGGTTTTGTTTTGGGCTTACAGGTTTTGCACTCTTTTTCTCACATTAAAGGAGCTAATTGTTTTTCTTCCACAGCTTTTCCATGGGATTAGGAGTGTAACTGGGGGGGGTTGGGGTGGAGCTGACAATGGCTTAGTACCTTTCAACAGAAGGAACATTTAAAATGTCAGGTTAGTTGGTGTGTTGAGGTGGAAGACTAAGGTTTGCTGACAAAAGCACCTATCTTTACCTGAGCTTTTTGCCTTCTAGGTTTGCTTGAAAGGACGGAGCAAGAAGCAACATTAACAGAGCAGGAAGAAACATTAAGGCTTTTTCTTGGCTAAGCAGAGTTACTGACTTGTTACTATTTTGTTTTGTGTTTACAGGTTGTGCTTACAGGTTTTGTTACCGTGTTGTTTTGGGCTTACAGGTTTTATAGTGTGATCTCTCTTTAGGCTAAGCAGAGTTACTGTTTTGTCAGGTTACCTTTACTTTCATCTGAGGGTGCTGTGGTTGGTGGTGTTTGTTGGAGCCACTGCCAAAAGTTGGTTGTTTTTCTCTACAGGTAGCTCTACTGATTTTCTGCCGGGCCTTTTTGCCCAATCCTCTGGGAAACCCTGTGCCCTGTGACCCTTGCTGCCCCACCCATTTAGTTTAAATTTAAGGCTTCTGTCTAGATAGCCACCAAGCCATTCCCCTAGCAGCCTGGTTCCCCTCCTGCTTATGTGTAACCTATCAGGTGCATACAGGATTTTGCCATCCCAGGTCCCCCCAGTTCCCTATATATCCAAATTTCTCTTCCCTACACCAGTCCTTCAGCCAGCAATTGAATTCCTCTCTCCTTTGTTTCCTGGAAGTGCTGGCTGTAGGTACCACTAGCACTTCTGAGAAGGCTACTGACCTTGCCACCCCCCCTACAGATCTGACCCACCAGTCTACCTGCCTATCTTCAACTGTAGCCCCCTCTTCCTCTTTCAGCCCCTGCTCCATCACCTGTCCTCCACTGTGCAGAATCCTCTGCAGCCTGGGGTCTTCCCTGTGGATGTCGTGCAGATGACACTTAGTAAGGTGCCACACTCCTGCTTCATGGCCCTCACGCTTCAGGGTCACTCATGTGAGGGGTTGCTTGGGTCTCTGAGCATTAAATACTGAACTACAGCTGCGCTATCAGGCAACTGTAGTCACGTATCCCGCCTCCCACAATGGTGCCATTCACGTCCTTCCCCCTCACTCCCTTTCACCAGGCCATAAACATTTTTATCTGTGCAGAGAAAGAAATATAGCTGTTTCAATCAGGGGAAGTTTGACCCCTGTTTACCAGGCAACACAGCAGCTACAATCTGGATCCAGTATCTGGGGGAAACAGCAAACACCGAGCAAATGTGCTTCAGTAATACTATATTTACTGAACTACAGCCATGCTACTGGACAGCTGTAGTCACATGTCCTGCTGCCACAATAGTACCACACTTATGGCCGCTGACCATCCACACTCTCGCTTGCCATATCTCCCCTTAAATAAAAATAAATAAGGTTACTTCAGTATACAGTATTATCATACCATGTTATTTTTCATAAAGCACCATCTCTGAAAATGTGCCACAGCTCTGAACAATTTAAAGGAACATGCAGTTAATGGGGCACTGTGGACCTCTTAGGCTTTATACTGTTTCTAGTTTAAAAAAACACATTGGGGACCACTCTGGCATGCCCCCATAGGCTCAGCATAGTTCCCAAAGCTATCGCTAAACTGTGAGACCAGGCCTCTACTACCTTTCCCCTAAGACTCTGAATCACTATTCCATTGTTGGTCCATGATTCTTCCTCTTATCATCTCTTATAAAGGCAGTATGGGTCAACTCACTGACCTCTTTAGCTTGCAATTACACTTTACAGTCTTATTTTAATTTTTTTTAACTTTAATGTTTATTCAATTTTGGTACAAGCAGGGATAGATCAAAATAAACATAGAAACATAGAAGTTGATGACGAGATAAGGACTAAAGCCCATCCAGTCTGCCCATTTCTTTTCTACCTTATAAATAAGCCATGGGCCTTTGCTCTGTCAGTGACCTATTTATTCATAGTCATTTGTATTGCTCCTTATGCCTATCCCATGCCTGTTTGAAGCCCTGCACTGTATTCATAGCCACCACTTCTTGTGGTAAGCCATTCCATGCATCCACCACCCTTTCTGTGAAAAGAATTTCCTCACATTCCCTCTTAATCGGCCTCCTCTAATCTCATGCTGTGTCCTCTTGTCCTGCTATTTTTCTTACATTTAAACATGTTAGACTCTTTCACCTTGTTTATGCCCTTAAGGTGTTTGAATGCCTCGATCATATCACCTCTCCCTCCTTTGCTCAAGGGTATACATATTGAGCTCCGTTAATCTGTCCTCATATGTCTTCTGATGCAGTCCCTGCACCATTTTGGTTGCCCTTCTCTGGACTGCCTCAATTTGGTTAATGTCCTTGTGAAGGTGTGGCCTCCAATACTGCACGCAGTACTCCAGATGGGGCCTAACCAATGTCTTGTACAGAGGGATTATTACCTCTTACTTTACGACTTGTGATATCTACTAATACACCCTAACACCCCCTAGCCTTACCTACTGCTTTAGAGGTCTGCTTGGATGATTTTAGGTCATCAGTGATGATGATGCCCAAGTCTCTTTCTTCCTTTGTGACTGCTAGCAACTCCCTCCCAGCCTATAAGTGGCTTCAGGGTTTCTCTTCCCTATGTGCATGATTTTGCACTTCTTTGGATTAAATCCCAGTTGCCACTCTTCTGACCATTCTGCTAGTTTATCCAGATCTCTTCTCATTCTGCCCACCCCATCTGGCTCATCTACTCTGTTGCAGATCTTGGTGTCATCTGCAAACAGACAAGCCTTACCCTCTAGTCCATCTGCAAGGTCACTAATGAAGATGTTGAATAGGACTGGCCCCAGGACTGATCCCTGAGGTACCCACTTGTGACTTGCATCTCTTCTGACTGTATACCATTTACCACCACTTTCTGTTTTCTGCCAGTCAACCAGTTTGCCACCCAGTTGACCAACTTCTGCCCACACCGAGCCTACCCAGCTTATTTATCAATCTTCTATGTGGAACAGTATCAAAAGCTTTGCTGAAGTCAAGGTGGCGACATCAACTGCTCCCCTTGGTCCACCACTCTGGTTACCCAGTCAAAGAAATCTATGAGAGTAGTTTGACAGGACCTTCCTTTTGTAAACCCATGCTGTCTTGGATCCTGTGCCCCTATGGATTCCAGGTGTTGCACTATCCTTTCCTTAAGGAGTGCCTCCATAATCTTGCCCACTACTGAGGTAAGACTGACCGGTCTGTAGTTCCCGCCTCCTCCCTGCTACCACTCTTGTGGGCGGGATCACATGAACCCTTCTCCAGTCTTCTGGGACCTCTCCTGTGCTCAGAGACTCACTAAACAATTCTGCTAATGGCTCTGCTAGTTCCTCCTTTAGCTCCTTAAGTACCCTGGGATGTATGCCATCAGGTCCATTGCCTTATCCACTCTGAGCTTAGCAAGCTCTTGTAGGACCCTTTCTTTTGTGAAGGGAGTAGTGCTCACCTCCCTCCCCCCTGTGTCCATGATGCTGAGCTGTGGGCCCTGCCCTACCTTCTCTTCAGTAAATACTGAGCAAAAGTATCTATTTAGGATAGATGCCTTTACAGGGTCCTCCTCCTCACATGCTCCCTTTTCTCCATTAAGCTTAGCAATACCCCCTCTGGACTTTCTCCTTTCACTAATGTATCTATAGAAAGTCTTGTCACCTTCTTTACTGTTTGTGCTAGTGTTTCCTCAGTTTGGGACTTTGCCTGCCTTACTGCCTTACCTGCTTCCCTTAGGGCAGTTTGGTATGCCTCCTATCTTCATCCCGCTGTGTTCCCTTATATTTCCTGAAGGCCAGCCTTTTGGCTCTGACCTTTTCTGCTACTGTATTTGAGAACCAAAGTGGTTTCCTTCTTCTTTTGCACTTCCTTTTCTGTCTAACACAATGGGATGTTGCTTCAAGTATTGCATCCTTAATGCTTGCCCACTTTGCCTGTACCCCCTCACCTGTGTTTCTTTTTGCCAGGGCTGTCTTAACTCTGTTGGCCATCTTATCAAAGTCAGCTCCTCTGAAGTCCCATATTTTTGCCTTGGAATGGGATGATTTAGATGTAGTAGCCAAATTGAACCATACCATGTGATGGTCACTGGCCCCAGGTGACCTTCTACCTGAGATCTGTGATCCTTCTTTGTTAGTCAGTACTAGATCTAGGATAGCCCTGTCTCTTGTGGGTTGCTGTACCAGTTGTTTGAGCCCTCCCCTGCAGGGAATCCACTATGAATCTAGCTCTGGCAGATGTTCCTGCTGGTATTGACCAATCTGTATCTGGCATGTTGAAGTCTCCATTATCAGAACCTCCCTTTAGCTGTCATGTTTTATATCTTCTAACAGTAATGTGTCTATGTCCTCCCTCTGGTCTGGGGGCCTGTAGACAACCCCAGTTCTTATGGCTGTCCCATTTCCTGTTTCCAGGGTGACCCACAGTTCTTCTGGCTCCTTATGTGTATTCTGAATTTCTGTAGCTTTGATATTTTCATTAACATACAGGGCCACTCCTCCCCCCCTTTTTGCACCTCGGTCTCTTCTGAGCAATACATAGCCAGGTACTGAAGTCTCCCAAGTGTGGTTACTGGTAAACCACGTCTCACTAATTGCTACTATGTCCAGTTTAGCCTCTGACATTATTGCCTGCAGGTCTGGGATCTTATTTCCCAGGCTGTGAGCATTTTGTACATGATTTTCCATTGGCCAGATTTTGGTGTGTTAGTTGTTGGGTGAAGTTTGGCATTACCCCTGTGCATAGTGTGGAGACAAACCTTTTTTCTTACCTGGTGATGCAAATGAATGGCAAACACGCTGAATTCCTGTTTGACCACTAGCTGAGGGGGGAAGGGTGTTCTTCCCATTCGACGTATGGGGCGCTGCACCCCCTCTCCCCATTTGCTAGTTTAAATATTCTGCAAAGACGTCAAACTTCTGCCCCAATGCACTGACTCCCTCTTTAGTCAGATGCAGTCCATCAAATTTAAAGAACTTTCGCTCCCAGAACTGTTGCCAGTTCCCTACAAATCTGTGTCCTTTTTCCTGGCACCAGTCCTTGAGCCGCGTGTTTAGCTCCCATCTCCCTTCTCTGACCTTCCGTCCATCTGCTCCCTCTCCCAGACTGGCAGGATCTCAGAGAAGGAGATGCCGGATGAAATAGATGATAGTTTGTCACCCAGCCTAGTCAGGTGTTCCTTGGTCTCCACAACTGACCCGGCTGGCGAGATCATTAGTCCCTATGTGTACTAGGACATCCAATGTTTTCTCCTGCTTTGTGAACAATTTTAGCAATGCGGTCAGTGTCTCTCCATGCTGATGTACCTGGGGACATCTGACCATCACCCTAGCTGGAGATGGGTATCAACTCCCGAATCATGGAGTCTCCTATGATCAGAAGTTTTTAGATTTCCTTTTGTGCTTGTTTAGTTTTGGTTCCTGATTTGGGTGGTTTTGTTGTACTGGCTCCTGTGCAAGATGTCCTGCTCTGCAGTGTCTTTGCCTCTTTATTTGATTTCAGAGATAGAGGCAGATACCTGTTGTAGTGTTTATATGGTTTTGGAGGCAATGTGATGGAGAGCAGAGAGTGATGGGGCACCTGATTTGCTCCTCCTAACCACCTGCCAACCTCCTGGACCAACTACCCTCTGCGGTTGAGGTTTTCTGTTGGATGCTGGGGAAATGGCAGGTGGTTCTTATAATATTATCCTCTTCAATATGAAATTTAGGCGTGCAATCTCTGCCCATGCTGCCGGGCTGAGCCCTAAGATCTCCAAAGGCCCAGCATGTAAGACAGTGTCCTAAATCCTGTAAGACTGACCTTCTGAAAATTGTTCCACAGTACCTGCAGTTAATGAAATCCATTCCAAATAAGTTGCTGGGTTTGTAACCTAGTCAGAGTAATTAGAAGGAAAAAAAAGGAAAAAAAATGCAAGTAATGGTTTAATTGTGCTTTGTTTAACTTGTTATAACAAGTTAAATTACTAGTGCCCCTGTAAATGAGATCACCTTGTGGAGGCCCCACTGATCCGCCCCTTCCTGCTCTGCCACAGGAAATGTCACAACTGTGGTACCCTATAAAAGGAGTGTAGTGTGGGGTGGTTGGGATGGGGGTGGGTGGCTGGGCCCTTCCCCTGCCTAAAAAGAAGAACCATGGACGAAAGAACAAGGAGGTAAGAGGAGAAACAATCAGTCAACAACAAATGCAGTAACCCTGAAAGCTTATCCTAATGTTAGATAAAACTGTAAAACCTGTAAAGCACCACCTGTAATAATTTCAGAGAAGATATACCCTGTAAGAAACACTTTGCTCCAGAGAAAAATAAAGCAGTAACAGAAGATATACCTTGCAAAAGACAATTTGAATCAGAAGATTACAGCAGTAATCTGTTAGCACACACCTGTAGGCACACCTTGTAATAATGCAGAAGAAGGTATACCAGCAACAACAATTTGAATCAGAGAAAAAATAAAGCAATGAAATGTTAGCAACAGACAGTAGCAATCCCTGTGAGTAGAAAATAAAAACACCACCACACAGTAAATCTGCTTAGCCAAACTAAGTCTTAATCCTTCTCCCTTGCTCTGGTAAATTTCTCTACTCTGCCTTTCAAGCAGTCTTAGAAGGAAAGAGCTCAGGTGAAGCTAGGTGCCTTGGCCAGCAAACCAAGTCTTCTACTTCCAAGATATCAACTAACCTGACTTTTTAACCCTTCTTTCTGTTGGAAATTACTGACAGTTTGCCAGCTCCACCCCACATACACACTAATCCTTTGGAAGAGCTGTGGGAGGAAAAGCAATTAGCTCCTTCAATGTGAGAAGGAGACTGAAACACCTCTGAGACAACAAACCTTTAACAAACAAGAATAAAATAAAACACAGTGTCAAACAGTAATTTTGCTTAGCCCAATGATAAAAAGTCACAAAATGTAAGCTCCACCTGTAATACAGTAATTTCAGAGAAGATATACCCTGTAAGAAACACTTTGCTCCAGAGAAAATAAAGCAGTAACTGAAGATATACCTTGCAAAAGACAATTTGAATCAGAAGATTACAGCAGTAATCTGTTAGCACACACCTGTAGGCACCCTTGTAATAATGCAGAAGAAGGTATACCAGCAACAACAATTTGAATCAGAGAAAAATAAAGCAATGAAATGTTAGCAACAAACAGTAGCAATCCCTGTGAGTAGAAAAAAAACACCACCACACAGTAAATCTGTAGCCAAACTAAGTCTTAATCCTTCTCCCTTGCTCTGGTAAGTTTCTCTACCTGCCTTCAAGCAGTCTTAGAAGGAAAGAGCTCAGGTGAAGCTAGGTGCCTTGGCCAGCAAACCAAGTCTTCTACCTAAATAAAGCATACAAACATCTGAATTTATAATAACTCTTGCATAATCTGTCGAGAGTTCTACAATTACAAAATCCTTAAATTCCTCCAACAAAATGCCTAGTTATTATATTAGCTCTGAGTAGGGTGGTACTGATACATTATTATCTAAATATTGTCATGTGGTCAATTATACATAAACACCTATAATAATGATCTAATTTATCCAAGGAGCCACGAAATGGGCTCACCAGACACATGCATGTTCTCATTCTGCTCAAAGAATTAATGGAACAAAATCTTGTCTACGAGTTGCTATGTATGTGAACCAGACAGTCCATCTGTTCATAAGAGTGGAGGTGCTATTTTGTAAATGAGCAGTCCTACTCTCCATCTTATATGTATATCGTAAGTAGTGTTCTCCCAGCTCTTAATTGTAGGGAGAGTTGGTTGGAGCCAGAGCCACGTAATGACTTTCTTAGCTGCCACAAGGAGAAAACCCATCAGATAGACCTGGTGTTTTTGCTTAACCTGTCTAGGAAAATGTAGCAGTATGGCCACCTCTGGTGTCAGGTCACCCAACCTCGGAAACAAATCACCCAGTACCTGCCCCACCTCCCTCCAACATGGAGTGTGAGCTGTGAGCAGAGCCAGAACACGTGGACATGGGTGGAGACCTCGCACCGGCAATGCCTCCAGCATGAACAATCCTTAGTGGATGTGTATTTCGCCATATAGAGTGTTATTTTAATTATTAATACGTCAATGTTTTGGTCTTATTTCTAGCTCTGTTAACCAGGTTGGTAGTTTTTCCGCAATTAACTGCCTTGCTGTCTTCAGTGTATAGCTTGTTATGTTTGTGTTTAACTGCTTATTGCTTTGGTCCACTGTAACATCTCAGTATGTCATTTGTGTTATGCTTTTTTCCTAATTTACTCATCGTTTTGATCACTTCTGTACCTGTGCATGCTATCTTTGTTGCTGACTTGCATATTTCTTACGTATTGTATTATTGCCTTCTCTGGTTCATTGTACTGTGTAATGCTTTTTCACTGTAATTTCCCATGTCACACCCACAATTAGGCATGTACTTGCCAAGTGCACTCACCTGGTCAACAGAAATGAAATAAATAAATGCTGTGACCCAGAGTTTGATTTATGTATCATAGAAATATAGACCATAGAAGACAGCCAGCAGAAGAAGGCCTTGTGATCTATCCAGGCTGCCTGTGAGATGGTATGCACCCTCTAGTGGATCATTGTAAAGGTGTTGTGAGTACATTGGTGAAGAGTGGCTGATATGAAATACTTAGCCTAAACCTTTATTTCTAAGAGGTCATTAGGTCAAATGTCCCACCCCATGAAATTATGGTTTGATACTTAAACAAGCTGAAATACCTGACCCAATCAAATTCTTCTGTCTGGCTTAGTCATTTTGTAAACCAGCCCAATCTGTTGGTTTTTCAATATATGATGTACTATGCTACCTCATATCATTCTTTGTGTAAAATAAATAGTGACATAAGCACCATAACTGTGTTCCTAACAACTGAATCCAGTAATAATGTCACACAAAAGTGCACCATCTGTACAGTGAGTGTTGCCCTGGAGTTTGGAACTGAATGCAAATGGAGAAATATAGAACTGTATCACAAACTCTGCACAGTGGTCACACTCCCCCTAGTGGCTCAATGTCAGATTCGTTTCTCTGCCTCATGAGAGCAGTCACCCTTTCTCCAGCCTTCTGGTCAGAGTTTTGTAATTTCCATTTACTTTTTTATTTTAAAGATAAAACAAATACCCTGTGTTGGGTTAGGGTATTTTTATTATTTTTAGCGAAATTTGCTTTTTCCTCAGGTTCCCACTCGGTTCCAGGAACTGGGGAAACCGTGCTTTGATGCAGTTCCTTACTTAGAGGAATTGCTATTTTTTTCAATTATTTTACACCACTTGCTTTTAAAAGTATACTTTTACTAAGTGGCTTTGCTTAAAAAGTACATTGGAATCTAATTTAACTGATTGTGGGCCTTTTCAGCAAATTGGCAAGACTGATAGGCCAAAGAAAAAAAACTGGACCTACAGGATTTAAAAAATGTAAATCCTGCTTTCAGCTCCTTGCAAAGACAGACTGCCATGAGTTGTGTTTAAAGTGGCTGTGCACTGACCATGATTTTTAAAATTGTGAATTGTGTAAAAAGTTATGCCCTAAAATGCAAAATAAAAAGTGTTGCAAAAAAAGAAACTTTATTGGCTCCTCAGTCAGCTTCAGTGTCACCAAATGCGTACCTACAAGGCTCTAATATGGAAATAGTTACTAATGATGGTGGAAAAGAATACATCAGAAGGTTCCTCACCTCAGCAGCGCCCTCAACATCCATGTGATTGGATGAAAAAAAGCTTCAGCAGCAGTTCCTGCCGCTTCCTTAGGACAAAATCATTTGCCTATTGAGCCCCATTTTGGCTTAATTCTTTACAAAATGAAGTCTCCTGTATAACCACACTGGGCTTGTCCAAACATAAGCTCGACAGCACCTAGTCGCTAACGCCTGCTTCCATTAATATACACTGGCTGCCTTCTTTCCATCCCTGCCAGCACTTAGTACCTGCCTACTAAGCTTGCCCAACTTCCCTTGACATGTATACTTCCCTCTAACACCAATTTCCTCCCCCCACTTCTGCACCTTGCCTCCATCCCCCCCTCCTCACTGCCGACCTCCTATCCCAACCTTTACTCCATCCTCATATCTGAACCTTCTTGGACAAGGCCTCATGGGCTGATCGTATGGTTATTGTATTGAGTTCTGACTGTCTGCCAAAGTTGTATATAGCCTAATTCTCTGGCTTACATTTTACAATGTCAATCCATTTTGTCACTCCTGTGTTATTGTTACCTGTCCATCATTGTAACTTGTTTAGTCTCACTGACGTAGAACCTATGTAAAAGAGCTGATAGCTCAAAGGTGTTTTAATCCATGATCTGAATAAATAAATAAAAAAACAGGCAAAGTTGCCAAGTTATCTTCCAAGAATGGTATAGAACACAGGGCATCTGAAAGGGGAAGCCTAGTGTAAATGATAGCGAAGGTGTAAGAAGAGCTTCTGACCAGCCACTGGATGCAGTGTCTGGCAAGACAAAATGACAAAAAAAACACGTTCCTGCCACTCCATCTGTAAGGGATAAAGAGCTGGCAGTTGAACTGAGGCAAATGCCCTCTACTGAGAATGTTGGCCAAATGCAACAGTTCATCCAGGCGTTCCGAGCCATGGGGAACCTGGACACCATAGCTGCCCCCCCCCCCCAGGTTCAGGTCACCTATCTGCACCCTGAACTGGAGGAGGACATATGCTGTTCCAGTTAGGTTTATACTGTTCATGGCAGCCTATACCCTCCCCATTGCACCACCACCACCACAAGGCTGTCATGATGTTGCCTGGTGCACAGTTTGAAGACAATTTATAAAAAGTCCTCTCTAGCACCCTTTTACCTTTCGATGTACCATACCAGATTGAAGGGGTTAAACAAAATAAAATTTTGACCCCAGACTTTGTAAGAGCTCCTCGGTGAATCCTTTGACCCAGTTATCTCAGCCTGTGTGCATTTCTGCCTTAACACTTTCATAGCTTTTGTTCCGTGAATTCTGTTGCACAAGTTGGCGCCTGCATGGTTAGTTTTAATAAAGCCCACTGTGTGTGTGAAGGAGGAGGAAACACTTATGTATGAATGGGAGAATAAACTGAGGCAAACAGGAAATTGTGTCAGTGCTTTTTATGTTTTGTTTTCAGAGCATCCTCTCAATTGGGATCAGTCGTTTGTGTGCGTCTCACCTGTACAGTATCTCTGCCAAAACATTGTGCTAAAAATACTTCCTTTTGCTATCTCATTGTGCATGCTGTTTTTCATGCATTCTCGAGAATCAGTTGTTTATCTTGAAACTCTAGCAAGTTCCATTTGTATGGTTTCTTTAAAGAAAACTTGTATACCTTGGGTAAGGTAACACAGAAAGGGAGGCAGCTGATGAGGGTTTAAAAGCTCGATAATGTTGTCCAGGTGCTGTGTTTGGCATACTTAGCGTGCTGTTGCAATAGGGTCAGATTAGAGTCAGGTCTCGGAACAGTGACAAAGCTTCAAATCTCATGGAGTCGCAGTGGGTTTTCTTTGAAAAGTGCCAATTGTGTGCATGGCTCAGTCAAATTTGTGGGAATTTATAGAACCCCTGTGGAGTAATTAGTGCTCCAAAGGGCAAAGGGAGGTCACTAACAAGAGACTCTTCTTTGATAGATCATTTTGGTTCCTGGAACTACATGCACTCTGGCAGGCAGCCTAAGCATCAGTCAGGTTAAAAAAGGAAAGATACCATAAATTATTATTTCAGGAAACAAATAACACTGAACTCACAAACCATTGTTGGGTTAGACAGTACCGGTACTGGGCTGGGCAGTAGGCATGTGTATGTAATGAATAGTTCCCAATTCCATGATTAATTCATTATTCGGATCTGAACAACAAATAGTAGCACTGTTCGTCCCCTATTTATATTTGTGAAATACTATTAAAAAAAGAAATGCTGATTTTGGCCTTGTGCTTTGCGATGTGGGTGACCACACACCATCTGCACAAGTTTCGAGGACACAGCAGTGTGCATTCAGCAGGGGTGGGGACACAGAAACAAGGAAAATGGCCACCCGTGCTGGCTGGATGACGGTGGCTCACCTTTCCGGCCGAGGAGCCAGGAAGCTCCTGAATTGCACCCCACCACCTGGCCAAGATGCGAGGGGGTACCGCGAGAGGGTACCCTGATCTCTCTTCCCGGATCCCTGCCATCCATGGATAGGGAGCCCCCCTCCTGCAAAGGGATATGCTGGGACAGCCGGGTGCACAGGGGCAGTGGATGGCAGAATGGGGGAGCGGCAGAGGGTGAGACTTGGCCGCCCGAAGGAGTGGGTGGCCGGGTTGGAAGGAGCATAAACAGAAAATGCAAAAAAACAAAAAAAAAAAAAGGACAGTCCCCACACTCCTCCCCAGCCCAAATCCTAAATAAGCCCCCCATCTCCCCACCTCTGTTAAAAATCCCAATAATGTGATCAGCTGATTTTACTATATAGGTGAGCAAATGCATGAGTGCCTCATTCAGCTAAAGGCAGACAGCCATGGAGGTTTGTTTCAGTAGCCTTGTTCTCGGACACTTCTTATAATAAGAATTTGGTGCTGGAGGGTACTTCCAGGGTGTTGGGGCGGGGGACATAATATTTGTTTTAGAACAAATGGTGCTTAGACGGCAATCGGCCATAAAGGGGGTGGCGGGTTGTGCCGGTCACCTATCGTGGGAGTTTTCTTTTTTAAAAATATGTATTAAAATATCACATTGTAGCTGGCCCGGTGGCACAGAGGGCTGAGGCATCTCCCCCTTCCCTCATGCCACGCCGTAAACCCAGGCTCAGGAACGACCTTGGATCATCAGGGAGCCAGCATGGGGGGAGGGTGGGAGCAGGATTGAGCTGCCTAACAGTGGCTCTTCTCTTCTGGGGGAGGGGGGGTCACCCTCCCGCAGTCCTGCCACCTCCAGGTGGAGATACGGGGGCAGTGCAGGTGGGTAATGGATGACCGGTAGGGTGGGGCGTCCCGCAGTGTGGGATGCAAGCGTGCCTCCACACGTGCGCGCTCATGCCAAGGACATGAGGGTGGGTGAAAATAGGGGAAAAATGGTTAAGCAAATAATAGAAAAAAAAATCCAATTGTGGGTGCTGGGGTGAGGAGGGTGAGATGGGGATTCTAACAAAGGGCGGGGTCAGGGATTGTATTTAAGCATTTGGGCTAGGGAGGAGAGTTGGGGGCTGTTTCTTATTTTTTTTTTTATTAAATCACCCAAATAATGAATACCAAATACCGGAATATTTGGGTGCCCGAATATAATATTTGGCCCTAATATTCAGGATAAGGTATTGACACACCTCTACTGGGCAGTGCAAGTGTTGGGTTGGATAGTGCCAGTGCTGGGCTGGGAAGTACCAGTATTAGACTGGGCAGTGCCAATGTTCAGCTGGGCATTGCTCGTACTGGGCCAGACAGTGCCAATATTAGGCTGGGTAGAGCCACTGTTGGGTCGGGGGCTGCTGCTGTTGGCTGGGCAGTGCTAGTGCTAGGCTGGGATGTGCCAGTGTTGGGCAGTGCAGTATCTGTGCTAGGTTAGACAGAGCCAGCGTTGGGCTGGATAGTGCCAGTGCTGAACTGGACATTGCTAGTGCTGGATGAGCAGTGCCAGTGCTGGGCTGGGCACTGAGAGTTTTGGTGGTGTCGTGTCAGTGCTGGGTTGGGCAGTTCAACTGTTGGCCTGGGCAGTGTCGGTGCTGGTCTTTGCAATGTTACTGCTGGACAGGGCAGTGTAAGTGTTGGGCTGTGTGGTGCCACTGTTGAGCTGGGCAGTGTCAGTGCTGGATTCAGCAGTGCTAGTGTTGGGTTGGGCAGTAACAGTATTGGGATGGGCATAACCAGTGCTGGACAATGTCAGTGTTAAGTTGTGCACTGCTACTCTTGAGCTGAGCAGTGCCAGTGGTAGGCTGAGCACCACCAGTGATGGATGGTGCAGTGTCAGTGCTGGGTTGAGCAGTGCCAGTGTTGGGCATTAAGTGCATGTGTTGGGCTGGACAGTGTTACTGTTGATATGGGTATTGCTTGTGTTGAACTGAGCAGTGCCAGTGCTGGGCCAGCATTGCCATTTTAAGGTGGCGCAGTGTCACTACTATAGTGCCAGTGTTAGGTTAGTCTGTGACAGTGCTGAATTAGTAATTGCTAGTGTTGGTCTGTGCACTGTCAAAACTGAGTTGGGCTGGGCAGTGTTGAGCTGTACAGTGCTGGTGTTATGCTGGGCACTACCTGTGCTGGATGGTGCAGTGTCAGTGCTGGTTTGAGTAGTGCCAGTGTTGGGCTCAACAGCACTACTGTTGATATGGGTATTGGTTGTGTTGAACTGAGCAATGCCAGTGCTGGACCAATACTGCCATTTAGGGTGGTGAAGTGTCACTGCTGGGTTGGGCAATGTCAGTGGTAGGCTGGTCTGTGATAGTCTTGAATAAGAAATTGCAACATAATCCAGAAAATCATCCTGGAAAAAACCACGGGAAATGTTATTACAATTATTCAGAACCTAGAGTCCTTAGTTCTGCTGCCTCTTCGATGTGTTCTTTAATCTACTGTCTGTAGACACACAATTCTGGGGAGGGAGAAGGCGCAAACCAGAAGACTTCACCGTGAGACAGATCCTCTGGAATATTAAATATCTGATTCCTTTATTATAAATATTGGATTCCTCTGCGTTTCACCAATAAATCACTGGCTTCCTCAGGAGGTGCCTTTTAATCATACCTTAAAAAATCACATAAATATATATAAATTATCTATCTACATCACTTATCTTATACACAAATAAATTCCAATTTGTTATTAGGTCACTCACTTCTATCCATAAATGTGAATCAGTTTTATTCACTTAAGATTGCTCCAATCAATGTTGTTTCTAAAGTGAAAACAAATATGACATAAATGAGACTAATAAATACTCAAGTATTATTCAATACCCTTTACATATTCACAGTGTACTATTTTATGCTGTACTTGATAGTCTCGTACAGTTTTACAACAAAATATGTTGTCTTAATAGTTCTTTTATTAATAAAGACTCATGTTGTTTTTATCTTGTTCAGCCTCTTATTTTTCTGCACATCACAATTTTAGAAAACTGGGAAATAACCCCTTTTACGGGCAATTCTGTAATGACATGATCATATATATTCATAATTAGCAATATCGTTTTATATGTATGTAAACCATCACTATACAAGTTGCATGCTAAATTTCATATTAAATATCATTCATTCTCCTTCTAACTTGTAATTTATGTTACAACAATATTTTTAACCTAACCTGGTATTCATGTTTAATTTCATTGCCTTACGTTTAAACGTTTACTTTATATCAACTTTCTGAAACAGAACACCAGTTTAAATGGCCTTATTGCCTAACTTTATACAATCATTAATGCCTGATTAACCATTATAATTTGTAGTCCATGTTACTACAAACTCTCCACAACAAGCTAATTACCAACTCTGAACTTCCATTTTTACTCCAATAGTTGTTTTTCAAACCTCTCATTCACCATAATTTTCATAATGACCTCTATCTTTCAATATATTTTACTGTTATTTACGTTAGCGCTTTCCCTAACTAGCTCAAACTATATGCATTACATGATTATTTGCCATGAAATCTAAACTAAGCACGTAATGTCCTTCAGTCATTAAGTCTCCATTCATTTTACCATCTCTCTTTCATTTGACCACTTAAATTTACTTCATTTTAAAACTTTAAACGTCAGTGACACTCCTGAACCCTTTAAATCCATATATTTTCCCTTTCTCATTGTAAGTAACTGACATGCCAGCATTGCTTACCTTGGCTTCTCACGTATACGTCCACGCTGTGGCTCGATTTGTACTAAATGGGTTCAAGCGTGTTTGAACCTTCTTTTATACACCTATTCACCTGTATTTACGTCATCACTTAATTCCTTCATTCATGCTCATCTCGCCTTAAAGATACATGATTGATTTTGTAACTTGTGGGCATTTGATGTCTTTTTTTAGATTATTAATGAAGTCTTTTGTGTCCCTTATTATGTATGTCCTATTATCTTATCCCCACATGTTAAAGTTGACACAATTATATCCCGAAGGTATTCTCAATGTATTAGCTCTTTCCATTACGTCTCTGTGCAAGTCCCTCCACTGCTAAGCCGAGGGACATCTGATTTCAAATTCATCCCCTCTCCAGAAAATAAACAAAATATATCAATTTAAACCATAGGTGTTATTACTACGTGCTGACTTCCTAATATTTCTCCACTCGAATCCCTCCACTTTAGTACCGAGCGATATATGCAATTTCATATTCTATTAGTTTTTATTTTTACATCTTTCCTCAGTAATTATTGAAATCTTTTAAAATCTCTTATCTTAACAACTGATCACCTTCACTTAACTTCACTGTATACCAAATGATTTCCCTATGCATTTGCACTTTCTAATACATCTCCTTTCGAATCCCTCCACTGCTAAATCGGGGAAGACCCAGTTTTAGATTCATTTCCTTTCTTTGGAGCACACAAAAGACTTCAATCTACTTCGTACTAGTTATTACTATGCTCCTGCTTCATAGTGTTTCTCCACTTGCATCCCTCCACTATAACACCGAGGGACAACTTATATTGCATCATGGAGTAGGAACATAGTAATAACTAATCTGAAAAAGGATCAGTGGCACTGAGTTTTGCAATGAGGCACTGTAGCAACAGAAAGACACTCACCATGATTCACAGGTGGCACTGAGTTTTGCAGTGAGGCACCCATAGAATCACGGACTTCAATGGCTCAGTTGAAGCTGCATCTGCCATATTAGGGAAGACTGAGGTGCGGCAGATAGCAGAATCCTTCTTGAAACTTACATAGTGGCACCAGCACACTATTCTGACAGCAATCTGCTGATCCGGTTGGGTAAGAAGCACCATTGACAGCAGGGAACTGATGAAGCAAACGCACATTGTGGGGACTGAATCAAGGTATGCACTTTCCTTTGCTTGTATAAGCAGAACACTGTGCTGATGCCACTATGTAAGTTTCAAGAAGGGTTCCTGCTATCCGCTGGCACCTCAGTCCTCCCCTAATATGGCCAACGCGCGGCTTCATCTGAGTCATTGGAGTCCGCACTCTAGCCTCTCTGTATATATTGAACTCTAGGCAGGCACCATAGCAACAGGAAGAGCCTTGCAGTGCTCCACAGGTAGCACTGAGATCTGTAATCAGTGTGAGTAGCAACAGCCAGAAGAACTATTTTCTCTTGCATTGGAAAACAGCCACTTTAACAAATAAAGCCTCACATAGACAATGACGTCAGAAAAAGACCAATGGTTCATCCAATCTGGCTGTCCCTTCAGGGTCTTAGCCCTCCCCATCCCCCCATTCCCCTCCCAGCCTCTGACACCCCAACCAACCACTATACCCTTCATTCTATCCTAACTGTGTCTGAATCCACCAACAGTTTTAGCACCCACCTATGCAGCAGGCAGACTGGTTCCATGGCTCCACCACCCTTTCTGTTAAATAATACTTCCTCATGTCCCTTCTGAGCCTCTCTCCTGTTAGTTTTTACTTGTGTGAGCTGGTATTCAAGCAAATGTTTCCCCATAATTCACCTTATTAGTTTCTTTTAGGAACTTGAAAGTTACTATCATATCTCCCCTCTCCCTTCTGGTCTCCAGTAAGTACATGTTCAGTGTCTTGAGGTGCTTCTCATAGGACCTGCCCTGTTAGCTCTAAATAATTTTTGTTAGCCTGCGCTGCATTGTCTCCAGCCTTTCTCTATCCTTCCTGAGGTGAGGACTCCAGAACTGGGCGCACTACTCCAGGTGTGCCTCACTATGGAGCTGTATAGGGGAAGTATTACTTTTTTCCTTTTGATATCAGTACCTCTCCCTATACGTTCCAGCATCCTACTCGCTTTGTTTTATGCCTTGTTGCACTGACTCAGTTGTTTGAGGGAGCCGCTGATGATAACTCCACGGTCCCATTCCTCAGCCGTAGTGCTAATTCTCATCCTACCCATCCAGTACTCTGTCCTGGGATTCTTGTTCCCTAGGTGCATTACCCTGCACGTTTTGGCATTGAACTTCAACTGCTAAACCTTAGACCACCCCTCTAGCTTTCATACTTCACTCTGCATTTCCCTGATTCCCTCATCACTATCCACTCTCCCACAGAGCTTAGTGTCATCTGTTAAGAGACACAGCCTGCCCCAAATACCCTCACCAACGTGGTTGATGAATATATTGAAGAGACCAGTCCCAGAACAGATCCTGTGGTACTCTGCTCGTGCCCTCCCTCTCTGCTGACATGACCCCGTTGACTACAGCCTCTTGTTGCCTCCCTTTAACCTGTTGCCTACCCAATTTAATATGACCTTAGCCATGCCCAGCTCCTCCATCTTCTTCAGTACGCGTCATGAGAGCCACTGAGTCGAAAGCCCTTAAGTCGAAGTAGAGCAAATCCACAACGTGGCCCCCATCCAATTCCCTTGTCACCCAGTCAAAGAAAACAATCAGGAGGGTCGGACAAGACCTCCCTGCTATGAATCGGTGTTGTTTACTAGCCTGGAGCCCATTCTCTTCAAGTTGCTTTCTCTGTCATGCATAAGGCAGTTTTCCAAAATACAGAAAATACATTTTGAAATATAATATTTAGACACAAAACTACTTATATTTCATCTAAGTTCTGCATTCATCTCTCAGGTTCTTTATTACTGGACATTTGCATGAAAACAAGTTCTTAGCCTCCACAGGTTTCACCTCATCCTCTTGCTTTTTTCCCCTTAATCCTCTGTCTGTGACATCCTAATAGTTTCCACGGTTTGAGACTCTGATGCCTCCATCAGAAGATTATGAGGGAAAAGTGGAGGGGGGGTGAAATTAAGTCCGGAGCAGGGCCAAGATCGTTTTTCCATGTAAATGTCCTCAGCAATAAACAATGAGGGAGACAGATGCAGAAAAATCACTGACTATAACCTGAATTTTGCAACAGTCTTAAGGAATAAAGAAACTTGATTTACTGACAGCTGTTATAAAACCACAGCCATAATAACAGTTCAAAAAGTTCCAGTCAAAACCTCATAACATAAATCATAAACCATAAATAACTGCACTGCCATTCTTTTCAGAGGAGCGTGCCTTAGATAGCTGAAAGTCACCGTATAAGATGCATTCCTAAGGGAAAACTAACCATTTAATTGTTCACTTAACTTTTTAATCTGTTAGCTTAAAGTTGGGACTATTTTTCTGAAATAAACTCTATTGCATTGGAAATCATGATTGTTTCAAGTCTTCAATTTTGTCATATAATAGCAGTAATACACTCTAGGGTGTGTCACATTGTAGGATGTCGTCACTTCCTGGGTGCATGAGTCACACAGCATGCGGCCCTGTGACTCACAACCCATCCAAGTTGTGACACTATCCCATGATATACCACTTCGTGTTGTATATTATTGCTTAATTATACAATGGGTACAATAACTCCAGGAAGCTGATTGGCTGAAGCAGTTTTTGACCTGTGATGCCATCTCGGTATATCATCACCGTTCACGACTACCAAGATCAGACATTTACTAAGACTTTGGGCCATTCGCTAATCACAATAATACATTCCAGGATGGGGTATATCATGGGATATTGTCATGTCTTGGGTGACAGAAGGCACTCTGTGTTGCCTCATGCCTCACAACACCCTCAAGATGTGACAATATCTGTTAATATACATCACTCTGTGGTGTATTATTCCTTGACATTGTCAGAATATTATATTTTGAAATATAATATTTTCTCATATATTTTAAAATCAGTTTAAACAAACCTGTCTGTCATAATTTTCTTGTTTTCTGTACCAACAATGTCCCAATTTATAAGTCACTAACCTACTCCAGGGTTGTGGGTTGTGCTTAAATAATCATCAGTGTCCAGTGCACACTTCACCTCAGCTGCTCAAAAGAGCTCCTATGGCTGCCCAGCCCTGCTGCAGCTTGTCTCATCCCAGTCCAGTTGCAGAGAAGAGGATGAGTCAAGGACCAGAATGGCAGACTCAACAAGGATGGCAATTTTGTTTGGATCATAGGACGTCTGGGTTATCATGGAGGGGGACTGGGAACATGGGTGAAGCAGAAAGCATTACTGGGGCCAGGCCAGCCCAGGTACAGTCCAGCAATATAATCTGTACTGATTTTTCATGCTTTCAGTTTTCTTTCATCTAGTTGGGTAAAGAAAGAGAACATTGCAGCTAGGTTTGATGGAATATTAATTAAATATTTTGAGTTGTATTGCATTTTGTGTGTGAGCTCTGTAAATTAATGATCCCGAAGGTCTAGAATTGTTTGTGTGTGGATGACAGTGATTGAGTAAATCACTCCAGCACCAGGGCTGTTTTTTTTTTTTTAATTATTGTATAGCAATAGGGAGCAAAACCATTTCTGGTAGGGTGGGAGGTTGCCATTGCATAGGGAGGTTGCCTTAATGAACAGCACAGTGAACTCACACTAACTTGACACTAGTGTTAACTTGATTGGTGTGGTCCTCCTTGACGCAATACCTAATGGTTCCCTTCCCACTTCCAGGAGTCACTGGACTATAAAAAAGGTTTTGACCACAACTTCAGGGGGTACTGCTATGTGTGCCCCGTCAATTGTTTGCCCAGCCTTAACTGCCCATTCCAGGTGGCTAGCCTGATGTGTGCCATTAGGTGGTGGGGGGAGCACAGTATCCAGCATGTGACAATGGTTTCTGCATGCCATGTTTGTGGAGTGATGACAAGGTAGTTTAGGGTGCCACTTGCATCAGGGTGTCTTTTGCAATTGGACGCCCTGATGCAAATCCCAACCAACCCGTGTTGTTGTCACGAACAGCAGGGGATAAAATGTGGTCTCACATATTGGATACCATGGTGTTTACTTCCCCCCATATAACATGGCAGAAGCTGGCTAGCCTAGCTTTTGAACAATGAGGGTAGGGAATGAAGGATGGGACACACAGCTGTGCCCCCTAAAGACTGGGCCAAAGGATTTTTCTTATAGTCCAGTAGCCACTTTGGGAACAAGAAGGCAGTAATGGGATGACCACTGGCACATGGTTAAAAATTGAGCTCCCCCCCCCCCAGGATGGAGAGGAGAAGGGGCAGAACATTTGGTGCACATAGTGCTTCTGTGTCTTAAAGGCTTCATTCTGGTAAGGGAAGGGGCATGGGAAGGGATGGGTTAAGGTGAGAAAGGTTTACGATAGACTGTGTGGCTTGGAACAGGTAGAACAAGGTAGAACCTGGTAAAACATTTGTATCTTGTGCTGTTTAGCTTGACCAGCTAGAATTTAGTAGAACTCTTTCAGAGTACGACCCTTAAAGTTCATAAGGTAGAACATTCAGAGGTTGCACAGCCCTTTGGTTGAAAATTATGGCACAACAAAATGTGATTTGAGCAGCTGGGGAGAGTGTAGAGGGACACTGATGACTGTTCTGATATAGGCCACAAAACAGTAACACAGCCCTAGAAAATGCAGGAATTTATAAGAAATGTGATTAAATTGGGTGAATGAGCAGGGATACAGCTTGCTAACCTGCTACTGTGATTATCAGTTGGGAGAGGTGTGGCCCTCTCTAATCATGCGCTCCCTACACACCAACTATAAGCTTCCAGGCATCTGCTCTCTTTTAAGTAAACTTGGGGAAGCTGATGAGGAGTCTCACATACAGAGAAGCAGTGAGAACTGCAGCTCAGATGAGCGAGTTATAATTTAAAATGTTAAGAGAAGTTACCCATCCACGGGTATCATTTTGCCATTGGTGGATGTGCTCATTTCAGGTATCAGCTGGCATGCGAAAACTAAAGCCACGTTTACGCTGCCACCTTTGCAATGCATCAACCTGTGCGCATGGGCTGATGCGCTGCAAAGTCGGCAGTGTGGACGCTCACTGGAGCATGTAAAGAACACAGATCCATTTTCTGCACTGGCACAGGAGTGTGGGTACGTTTATCAGAATGAGTGTATTATGTGGCAGTGTAAATGTGCTGCAACACTCACTCCAGTAAAGCAGCAGCTCCCAGACTCCTCCACGGCTCCCAACCCGGCCCCAGCCCTCTCTGACTCAACCTGCATTGGTGGGAGGGTGGGCTGTGCAAAGGCAGAATTGAGCTGCAAGGTCTGAGTACTGCCACCATGTAAACACGGCTAAACAAACCCCTTTTGAAAATCATGGAGTGACAAGATGTAAGAAAGTATAAACTTTAAAAAACTGCAGGTTCTTTTGACCAGCTTGGGGGGGGGGGGCAGTGCACAGGAACACCAATAATTATTTTCATATAAGCCACAAACCAGTAGCACACCCCTAGAAAATGCAGGAATTTATAAGAAATGTGGTTAAATTTGGTAAATGGACAGGGTAGAGCTTGCTAACCCTTTGATGATGAGTATAATAAAACCACGGTTACAGGGGTCTGAAGCCACTCGGCTTCACTTCATTACTCAACACCTGTACCTGTGGTTCACTAGCCTAAACTCACAAAACTTGTTGTGGGTTGTTGCTTACTTACTCATCAACTGCATTAGGCCTTGCAATGTAACAAACTACACAACAAGACGGGACTCTCTAGTTCCACCCTTCTGAGACACAGCATAAACCCTTTAGTACCTATGCTATAAAACAGTCCCATAACGTCAAGGAGCAATTTCTGTTGCATTTTACTAGTCGTCTAGTCACAAGAACAATTATGGTAAATAATGAGTCTTTAAATCCCGCTGAGAATACAGATGAAAACCTGGGGGTAGCCATATTTAAGGTAACTCTCCTTTAATTATTTCACATCTAAAAAAAAAACATTAATGCAAACTCAGAACATGGAAAGAGGCATCTTATAGGGAAAGAAAAAAAGGGAGCCCTAAAATGGAATAAAAATGTATACCAATAAAAACATTTCCACCATAACAAGTCCTGCTTTAAACTCAGGCATTCCATTCCCACTAAGGTATATGTGGGGAAACCACTTCCTCATAATGACACCTCCCCTTATGACATCACCTGACACAGTGTGCATCTATGTCTAATAGCCATCCTTTTTCATACTTGCTCAGACTGGGAATCGGGTCGTGCCACAATATCAGGACATTCAGGTCTAGAAGGGATAATAAAATGGGCTAAATCAAGTTTTATTTACAACACCTTTAAAAATGACCCACACATAATTTTTATATGTAAGGGCTCAAAGCAGCAGTACTAGATAATCAGGAAGTGATTATCAAAATTCTGATTTTTGGCTGGAAGCATGCAACCATAATTCGGGTTTCCATATCTGTAGATATTTTTTTCTAGCGATCTTTAGCTTTTTTTTTTAGATATTTAAAATTTATTTCCATTGTTGTGGATCCGCAGTAAATATGGCTGCTGCCTAATTTTCAGCCGAACTCCCCTTCCCCATGTCACATCACATCTTTTGTTTACTTCCGTGGAACCCTGAGCTGCAGGTTCCCACTGTCGCTGTGTAGTGCTGCGAGGCATGTGCGGTTGGCAGCAGAGTGTTCCAATTTAACATGGTGGGTGGGAGAAATGTAAAGAAAAATAGAGCAAATTACAGGGTGATAGTACAGCTAAAAACAAGAAAGATTAACAGGTAAGTGCTCAACAGAGCACAGAAACAAACATGCAAAAGATCACATTTTTTATCTAGTACTGCTGCTTTAAGAGGAGCCCTCTTATCTGTAAAGGCAGGTGCTGGAGAGTCAGTCAATGCACTATGCTAGCACTGGGGAGATCAGGGATTGCCTTTGTAGCAGGCGTGTCCTTTCAGCAACAGCGTGGGCTTGTAGAAGTTAGTGCTGGGAGCAGCCGAAGGGCTTGTGCCAAAAGTCCCATGTCGGGCCAGTTCAGGTTTGGGCTGGCTCCACCTAAAATCAACCTGTCAGGCCAAATTCTGTGGGTTACACAGCCTTACTAACTACCTACAGTATTGGGGGGCTACATTTTTCAGCCAGCTGTTAAACTGCAGCCAAGAGAAAATGAACTGTCAAGCAGGAGTTGGTAGTGATGAATGAGTTGCAGCCAGAGGGTATAGCACCACAGGCCACTGACAGAACCTCAGTTCGAGGCGCAGCTACTGCTAATTTTTCTTTTTACATGTGGTCAGGATATTCAGCAAGGCCCACTCTAGTAAACCACTTTATTGAGGGTATAATGTAAAAGGTAGGAGTCCAATAGAAAGGCACTTCACAGTTAGCTACAACATACTGCCACAGCCTATAAAGCTTTAGAGCCCTGCAGGGCTGAATAAACACAAACACATGGAAACTTTGGACTACTCCACATTTTCGCATCACTTTTATTCTTTCCGTCTGCCATTTTTTTATAGATCAAAACTTCTGTGGATAAATAACATTAAAACAGAGTGCTCTGTCAATGTCCTTGGTTGTTTCTCCACCCCAGCCTCTGTCCTCCCTCCCCCAGGATTAGTGGATGAGAAGCCTGTCTGTAATTATGGTGTGGAATGCAGTATGCTGAGGAATACTGTGTGGTTTATGGCCTGACACTATAAAAAGATGCCATTTCAAGATGTCTCCCTGAAGTGCATTTGGAGTGGATGTTGTCCGTCACTCATTTGAAATGGAAGGACATACCCATCTGCTGGGACAGCGGCTGCACTACTGCTGCAACACCAGTAACTTAGGTTTGGGAGTGAGCTATGACATTGGTTGTTGGACTGGGGGGCGGAGAGGATCAAGGGTTTCAGTAGAGGCTCTCCTTCATCAGCAATGGAGGGCAGCACTCTCACAACCACACAGTCACTTGGGTGGCACATGGTGGTGCAGATGGAGGGTGATGTCAGGGGACACAGTTTGGGTCCTGAATGATATCATACACACGCCTGTACATGTGCACAAGAACCCCAAGCCAGCAGTGTCCCCAGGGAGAAAAACAAAGCTGGAAACGTCGAAGGGTGGCAGAATGGTACCGGCAATCTCAAGCCTCATTGCTTATTACTGCCAGCTAGTCCCCACGCATAACGGGCTCTGAGGGATGCATGTGCTGAGGGATCTTCTCAGAAAGACCACCACATAGAAGAAATGCCTCGTCTAAGGAAATGCCTCCCCCCCTCAGTGGACCCTCTGGGACCAGGTATGTGACAGAGCTGGGCTGTGAATGTGGGTGGGAGGTCACCTGCCAGTGGGCAACAGAAAGTCGAGTATAAAAAAAAAGAAGCGGCACCAGTTCATAAGAAGCAAACTAACAGTGCACTGCAGTGGGGCCCACATGGAATTTTCCCGGTATCCAGCCAACTGCCACAGAGGAAGAAGAACAGTTTTGTCTGCAGTATTCCTGGGTGGGGGTAAAGGTAAGCCCCCATGGGGGTTACACTGGGCCAGGTGGTTTGGCAAGAGGGAGAGCGTGCAGATGGAGGGAGCTGGTGACTCTTCACAGGGCCAGCCTGGGAAGAGAAGGCTGGAGGGAGGGATAGCATGCAGACGGAGGGAGTGGGTGGGGTCTTCCTGCAGTTGTGCCCCTCAGTACATCTAGAAATGAAATTGGTCACCCTTCCCCAGGTACACTGGGCAGAGCTAGGAGAGAGGTGCACTCAGAACAGATAAACACAAGTCCTATGGCAGGCATGATTTCCCAAAACTTTAATGTGCACCAGCGATAAATAGAAGGTGCTGTTATACATCCACCAAAGACTAACACAGTGCAAATAAACAGTAGCATGGGTGCCTTGGCACTTCGACCAGTAGTTCTTTGTCAGGGGGCCCTCTGATGTATTAGAAGTGCTGTATTACAGCCTGTCACCTTGTATTTTGCATTGCTGCACATTAAAGCTTTGGGAAACTACATCTGTCCTACGACTTGTGTTTGTCTGTTTTGAGTGTGCTTGTCTCCTGGCGTCGCAGTTTGTGTTGAGGCTAGGGTGCTACCCCTGAGGCAGCACTAGATTTCAGTACCATTGAAGCACTGGCCCTTTCCTAGTTTGTGTTACAGTGGGCAGAGCACATGCACAAATTCTCTGCATACAACACAATGACATCACCCTGGGGGCTTCTGGTAGGTGCAGCATTTGGCAGAAGTGTACAGAGCGATCACAAGTGATGGGTTGCAATGCCACAGCCCTCTAACGAGGAATGAGATGATTGGGTGAGGACCCAGTTCTCAGTTACAAAGTGCAGAAGCATAAAGCAGGGGACAAACAGTCACTTTGTTGTCCCTCCATCCTTGAAACTATACACAAAGGTGTTCTTAGCCTCAGGGAAGAGTTCTTCCTCTGCAGTTAAGTCATATGCAATAGATTCTTCCAGATGTTTGTGGGTGTAAGCATGGTAACCCTGCTTTGAGATGCCCAAATCATGCTTATCATGGTGTAGTGTAAGTCACATTGTAAATGGACTTAATTATACAGGTTCCTGATTGGTACTTCTCAGTAATTCAATAAAGCCACCACACTATTTCTTTGCCAGATTAGTTGTACTTTATTATGATAGTATTAATAAGATTAGCCAGAACAATAAAAACACACCCTGACAGGATGAATAGTTTCAATAAAAATGCATGCTGTCATGATTAGTAATCCTAGTTTACAAAAGGGAATACATACTAACATTATTTTTTAAACATCAGGTAGCCCACTACTACCTGGGTGTTCCTGTTACAATTTAGTTATAAGACAGCCAATGGGGCAATCCCATTGGGGTGTTTCTAACATGCAATCTAGACAGCTAGTAATATTTGCATTACAGGGCTACAGATTTTCAGAGAAAATGGAATTATACTCAACTTCCTCTGGGTCTCCAAGCGCTATGGCCAGTCAGATATCACTGATGTCTTTGCTCTCGGAGAGACAGTAGACCAAACAATTAGGCTTGATATTTATACCCAACCTGTTTTCATTAAAAAGGCATAACTGGAATTTCCCAAAAACTACCTCAGCAGATTTAAACCAGACAACATGTCATAGAAACATAGAAACATAGACTTTGATGGCAGATAAGGACCACTTGGCCCACCCAGTCTGCCCATTTCCCTTCCTATTGGATAAGCTGCAGGTTCTAGTTAACCAACAGCCTACTTCCTGCAACCCCCCACTACAATTGCCTTATGTCTGTCCCATGCATGTTTGAATTCCCCCACTGTTTTAGACCCCACAACCTCCCCAGGAAGGCGGTTCCATGCATCCACCACTCTCTCCATGAAAAAGAATTTCCTCACATTACCCCGAGTCGTCCCCCCTCTATCTTTAAATTGTGCCCCCTTATTCTTGCACATCTCTTTTTCTGAAAGATGCTACCCTCCTGGACTTTGTTGATTCCCTTGAGGTACTTGAAAGTTTCTATCATGTCCCCCTGTCCCTCCTTTCATCAAGGGAATACATATTAAGCTATCTCAGTCTCTCTTCATATGGTTTCTGATGCAGACCCTGCACCATTTTAGTTGCCCTCCTCTGGACTGCTTCCATCCTGTCTATGTCCTTGCGTAGATGGGGTCTCCAAAACTGCACACAGTACTCCAGATGGGGTCTCACCAACTGTCTGTACAGAGGGATAACCACTTCCCTTTTTCTACTTGTGATGCCCCTCCCTATGCATCCCAGTATCCCTCTGGCTCTCCTTACTGACTTCTCACATTGCTTACCCACCTTTAGGTCATCTGATATGACTACCCCCAGGTCCCTTTCCATTATTGTTGTTGTTAGTGCCTCCCCTGCCATTGTGTACTCTTCTCCTGGGTTTTTGTTTCCCAGGTGCATTACTTTGCACTTCTTTGCATTGAATCTAAGTTGCCATACATCTGACCGTTCCTCCAACTTTGCAAAGTCCCTTCTCATCCTTTCTACACCCCCCCCATGTATCAACTCTGTTACAGATCTTTGTGTCATCTGCAAAGAGGCATACCTTTCCTTTCAGACCCTCTGCAATGTCACCTATAAAGACGTTAAAGAGGACTGGACCCAGTACTGAGCCCTGAGGCACTCCACTAGTAACTCCCCTTTCTTCAGAATGAGTTCCATTCACTATTACCTTCTGTGTCCTGTTGTGCAGCCAGTTTGCTACCCACGCTACCTCCCAGTCATAAGACTTGGGTTCAAAACACATTTGCCATAAGTTGCCATAAGATGCCTTGGTCGTAAGATACTTTTGACACTTTGCGGAGACATACGGTCATTCTTAAATGGAAAAACAAGTGATCAGGGGATTTTATATTTATCAAAAATACTGGCTTTAGGATACAGAAAACTTGTGAGGGGATGTGGCTGTTTTTAGATAGAAACCAGACAGTGGCCAAATTACGTATCTCATTATTTTTTTATATCAATTCCTTGTAACACATATTTTTAATCACAAGATGAGGAACTTCAATAGTTAAGGCCAGCCGCAGTTACCAGCAGCTGTGTTCTTACTTCGTCCGTAACCTTCAAAAAGGCATATTTTGGTATGCAGTGCTTTCCTGCTGAGCAGGGTAATTCCAAGTTAGACCTTGGCTTTGTGCTTTCCGACTTATTTTATTTTCTACATTTACAGAGTTTTAACCATTAACCTTTTAAAGTCTTACACATACATGCATATTAACTGACATGGTGGTATCATTCATTTACTTAGCCACTTGCAGCCTTTGACTAGCTAGCCATAGTAACTCATATGTTGGCCTCATTCAGTCATCTCTTGGCCACTGTATTTTCTGCAAGCCTTTTACACCTTGCCATGGTCAACTATATACATACATTTGTTATCAACAATTTTATATAACTAAACTTGTATAGACCTGGGCCCTGGGACCCCTGGACAAATTCAACAACATTACCATGCACTGCCATTGAAATGTCTACCCTCCCACCCAGTTCCTTAGCCTGCTTGTGGGACACTGAGAATACCTTTTTTCTGACCAGTTGCCTTATTCTCTGGTGATTTGTGGCCTCCCAACTGTTCCTTGTTCCCCAATTGTTCCCAGGGATCAAGTGGCCTCCCACCAGCATCTTGGTCCTGGATTATTCCCCGTGATACAATGGCCTCCCACCTGTACCTTGGTCCCATATCGTTCCCAGTGATTCAGTAGCTTCCCTCCTGCACTTTAGTCTTGGTTTGTTGCTGGTGATCTAGTGGCCGTCCTCCTGCACCTTGGTCCTGGATTGTTCTCAGTGATACAATGGCCTCTCACCCGTACCTTGGTCCCATATCATTCCTGGTGATCCAGTAGCTTCCCTCCTGCACTTTCGTCCAGGTTTGTTCCTGGTGATCTAATGGCCTTCCTCCTGCACCTTGGTCCTGGATTGTTCCTGGTGATCTAGTAGCCTTCCTCCTGCACCTTGGTCCTGGATTGTTCTCAGGGATCTAGTTGAACCCAGATTAAAAAAAAAAAAACAACTCTGCACATTTACTGTTTCAGCTGTGAGTATTATTTCATTATATCCTCACTGTAATTGTGTGCCTTTTCTGTGTGTTTTCTCAGTTTCTAGTTGGGACCTCTTCTTAGCTTAGTGCCCCAGTGCCCTACTGTCACTGGTCCAACAACCATTGCCATTCCACTGCCAGGGCCTCTTATTTATCTATTTCATATGTTTTCGCCAGTAATGGAATGCTCAGTTGCAATCAGCTCTTTTCCAGATGCATCCCGATAGGGAAGGAGTACAGAGGAAGCATCTTTGCACACCCTTTCGTAGTTCTTAAGGCAAGGAGTGCTACAAAACTACCCCTACTGTGAATGCCCCCATGCTCGGGAGTATGGGTCTGTGGTCCTTTACTTTTTGTTTTCTTTAATTCCTTCCCCCTCCCCATGCCTTCCCTTCCCCTTAACCTCCCCTTCCCTATGCTCCCCCATTTCCTACCTATCTCATCCTCTCCACAACGCACCCCTATCTTTCTCCATCAATGGCGTTCCTTTCCTTGCTCTTGTCCCTCCCTCCCTAATCCCATTCCATACTATTTTTATACTTCCTTTCCTCCCCCTCCTTTAACACTCCTCCCTTTCTAAACCCTATCACCTTCTACCCACACTGACTTAAGGTTCCTTGCATGTTACTCTGTTCTTCCCACGAGACATACCTTCCGCCTGGTCTTATGTTGCTTTGTTTCTTGTTTTTGCTGTTTCATATATATTACTTATTTTCATTTCATTTCATTTTTTATTTTTTATGCTTGTTAGCAAGATGAGCATAAAGCCCGTCTTCACAAGTGACAAATTACACTTAACAATCCATAAAACAGGACATACTCCATTAATTATTACAAAATTTCAGCATTTCACTAACCAACATATAATGTCAAAATACAAAAGATTACAGTTAAAACATACATACACATGTTCAGATGTCCACTTACATTTGTTTAAAACGTACACTTATTGAGTTAACTCATTCACTCCCGGTAGCCATTTTGGGTCAGGTCCAGCAATGGATAGTTCTGATGCTACATGGCATCTACAGGTACAAATGGGTTTTAGATAATGGGTAAAAGAAAACTAGTGTCCTGATTGGCTAAAACAGCCTGCTACCTGGGCTGTTATTTCTCAACAACGGCCCGCTGAAAACAAGTTCCACTTCGCAGTGCCCTGTGACTGACACTATCCTTGGGCACTCCTAAATCGAAACCTCCTACCTGCCATTTTTCCCCCGCTCGCTTAGCCAGAGTAACTTCTCTACATACTGTCGCACCACATGCCAAAATAAATCCACAGCAATACTAAACATTTTTTTTTTGTTAACTTACATGTCCTTACGCAGCGTGGTCGCGCTTCCTCTCAAGAGATATCTACACTGAGTTTCAGAGTTACACAGCGCCACATTTCAGACCTCAACAAAACATAAAATAAACACATACCTATTTTAAATACCTATAAACAGGCGATACTAACTAAAATAAAGACATTTCATCTCTGTTTCCGTGTCTGTAGAATGGCACACACACAAATCGAGGTAACACGCTAAAGAAGCAGCTCCAATCTCACTGTGTTCAAAAATGAAACCAAGAGCACAATCTCACGGCAGGCATACAAACAAGACAGCGCCTCCTGTGGTCATTCCACTACTGCAGGGATTACTTTACTAGAGCAGTTACTTTCTTTTTATATACTTGTCATATACAAATATTTATTTTATATAGTTTTCCAAAACATTATACCTATAGCCATTATCTAAGTGTAATAATACCCTCCAGGGGTGGCGTTATAGGATATAACGGACCTTCAGGGCTATAAGGCCCTCCGCCTGCAGTGTCGGGCCTCATTACGTCCCTGGGCGGTCAATGTATCTATCTACATGCCCATCAACGGTATTATTACTTACTTGGCCACTTTGAGATTTGCACCTTAAACTGCCTAGATCACTCATGCTTCTAATGTATGTACTTGCACTACCTAATTTATCGCTATATGATGTATTGTTTTATTCTATAATCAATTTTTTTCTGTACCTCTTTCCTATTTCCACCTCCCCATGATGCATCTGAAACAAGCTATTTTTTTAGCTCAGTATGTCTTTCCTGGTGAACCTTTTGAAAATAAATAAATGACCCTGACCCCTTCTCCGCATGGTCACAGTGGTGTTAGCACGTGCACAGGGAATGCTTTTTTGTCTTTTTTTGAATTACTATTTTTATTAAAATAATCAAGTTTAACAATACATTAAATATTCATCAAGCAAACTTTACAACCACAAACAGCTTATGAAAGAGAATTATCAAATTTCATCATAACAAACTCATTAATACTTAAAATGACTAAAAACTTTTAAAATGATTCTGAAGACATGACTGTACTGGAACATAAGCCATTCCAAATCATCCAGGTGGAAACTGAACAATTTCTTGCTAGAAAAATCAAACAAATTTAGATTTTTGGAAAGAGTTGAGAGAGTTTTTTTGCCTTAAATAAACCAGAACATACTAAATGGACAATAATATGGGAAAGTTTTAAATACTTTGCAAGGGGACATATAACAAGTTTAGCCTCCAAGGTTAAAAAACAAGAGGGAGACATATTCAGAGCTTGCCGGTTGCACAGGCACATAGATGTGCTGCGCAGAATAGATGTTCCGGCCAGCACTGAGGGTATATTCAAACAGTATGCATGATTGGTACTGATCACGCACAGTGTCTGAATATCCACCCTGGATGCACAGCCCATAGTGGGCGGCCATTGACTCCTGTGCAGTGCAACCAGGGACTGTGCTGCATACTTGCCAGTGGGCTATGCGTGGTGTATGCCTGGATGCGCCATAACCCCAAGCACAATATTCCACTAGGAAATGATAATGAGCTCATTGTACATGCATGGTGCAAAGGGGCACCCTGCAAGCTCATTACAAGCCCATTCGCATGGCTGCACCCAGCTGAATGTGCCTGGCACCGTGCAATCACTGTGTGAAAGATACACCACTCCACAACACCCTGGTAGTCTAGTGGTCCCCCTCCCATCTTCAATTGTAAATGAAATAACAGTCCCCACTATTCCCTGGTAGGCAAGTGGCCACCCTCCCTCCCGATCATAAAACATAATACATTCCCCATGATCCCTGGTAGGCTAGTGGCCCCCCTCCCAGCCCTGATTATAACAGAAATATTACTTCCCAAAGTGTCCTAGTAGTCCACTGGATCCCCCACCACCCCACCCACTGAGACACCCACACCCCACCCTTCTCCCTCTGTCCCAGCATGGCCAATGGAGCCAGTGGGCAGCAAAACCCACTCGCACAGCTCCATGGCTACCCACCGACTGAGCTGCCACAGAATGACAGCTTACAGTATGCATTACAATACCACTGGTCGACACTGTTGACCAATGGAGCTGTGGGGAGTAATATCTCCATTATGATTGGGGCTGGGAAGGGGCCACTAACCTACCAGGGATCATGGGGACTGTATTATGTTTTATGATCAGGGCTGGGGGGGCCACTAGCCTACCGGGGATCTATGGGGATACAATATTTATTTATGATCGGGATGGGGGCCACTAGCTCTACCGGGATCATATGGGATACAATATTTATTTATGATCGGGTGGGGGCCAATAGCCTACCGGGGATCTATGGGGATACAATATTTATTTATGATCGGGCTGGGGGCCACTAGCCTACCGGGATCTATGGGGATACAATATTTATTTATGATCGGGCTGGGGGCCACTAGCCTACCGGGATCTATGGGGATACAATATTTATTTATGATCAGGGCTGGGGGCCACTAGCCTACCGGGATCTATGGGGATACAATATTTATTTATGATCAGGGCTGGGGCTACTAATCACCGGGATCTATGGGGATACAATATTTATTTATGATCAGGGCTGGGGCCACTAGCCTACCGGGATCTATGGGGATACAATATTTATTTATGATCGGGGCTGGGGGCCACTAGCCTACCGGGATCTATGGGGATACAATATTTATTTATGATCGGGGCTGGGGGGCCACTAGCCTACCGGGATCTATGGGGATACAATATTTATTTATGATCGGGGCTGGGGGCCACTAGCCTACCGGGGATCTATGGGGATACAATATTTATTTATGATCGGGGCTGGGGGGGCCACTAGCCTACCGGGGATCTATGGGGATACAATATTTATTTATGATCGGGGCTGGGGGGCCACTAGCCTACCGGGGATCTATGGGGATACAATATTTATTTATGATCGGGATGGGGGCCACTAGCCTACCGGGGATCTATGGGGATACAATATTTATTTATGATCGGGGATGGGGAGGCCACTAGCCTACCGGGGATCTATGGGGATACAATATTTATTTATGATCGGGGATGGGAGGGAGTTGCCACCTGACTGCTGGGCTGGGCAGGCTGCTATGCACCTGTCTGCACTGCCATGGCCCACCTGTGGGTGGCTGGCCGATTTAGGCCTGCATTCTGTGGCGGAGCTTTGTGCTGCACATCTCTGGACTGTGAGGGGTGCATTCCCTCTGAATATGCCACTGCATGGCATATTCATGGGAATGCCCCTACCACTCATGCAGCATCCATTCCTGCTGCACCCTGGTCCATTCCCTTGCAGCCAGCGCATCCCACCCATCTGAATATCATGTTGCCATGCATTGTTGGGGCTGCTCAGCATATCATCCTGTGACGCTGGGTTGCACCATGCATCTCCTTGGAATATGGGGGCCCAAGAGCTACTTAGAAAAACAGAATATCAGAAGAACTTAAAAATATTGAAAAAGAATGAGAGATTAATAACTCAGAAGCAATTTGGGCAAAATTGGCTAAATACAAAACTGAATTTAAAGAAATTCTCAGAAATGAGCAGATTTAAATATAAGGAAATCCAAAATGAACCATGTGTTACAAGCCCTAAAATCACAAAAAATGCTAGCTCTGAGATTGAAACAGAATACTGAGAAACAGATGGTGAATGCCTTAAAAGAAAATGAAACTGTTGTAACTGACCCAATAAATAACATATTTGTAGATTTTTACAAAACAAATATACACAAATGAGACAAGTAGATCTTTCATTCATAGAAGTGAGGCATTTCATGAAGATCTTAATATACACACAATATCTGAGTTTGGTTACCATCGGCTAGACAGTCAGTTTAGCAAAGCAGACATAAAAGGTGCTATCAATAATGTGGAAAGTAGTAAAGCCCCAGATCCTGATGGTTTTTCTGCACATTTCTGTAAAATGTTCATAGACATCCTAGTCACTGTATTGCACAAGGTATTTAAAGAAGCAAAAGAAATAGGTCATCTTCCTGACTCAATGCAAAAAAGCATTATAACATTGATCTTAAAACCAGGGAAAGATGCTTAATCCTGCAAAAACTACAGACCAGTCCCCCTTATTAATTCAGATACCAAAATTATGGCAAAGGTACTTGCTAACTAAATTAATGCCGACCATGCGAAATTGAATAGGTTCTGAGCAGACTGGGTTTCTAAAACAATGGCAAGCATCAGACAATAAGAGAGAAGTTTTCCATCTTACAGAGTAAGAAGAAAACTCAAAAAACACTATGGCCCTGCTTAATCTTGATGATGAAAAGGCTTACAATAGGCTTGAATGGAAACCTATATTTAACTCCATGCATATATATATATATATATATATATATATATATATATATATATATATGGCTTTCCACTAGAATACATACATTGGGTTAAACTTCTATATGATAAACCATCAGTGGCAGTCATCATCAATTGGGTAATGTCATCTTTCTTTAATCCTAAAAGAGGGACAAGACAAGGATGCCCTCTGTCACCGCTACTATCTAACATAGCCCTAAATATCTTAGTATTAAAAATAAATGATGATGCAGTGAAAGGAATAAAAATAGGGAAATATGTGCATAAATATTCTCTGTACGACGATGAAATTCTTTTATCTTTATCTAATCCCTTAACGTCAACTAAGAATGTCATAAAATCATGAATGAATATAGTGAATTTTCTGGTTATAGACTAAACTTAGATAAGACGCAGTATTTATCCCTAAGTAGAGGAACACCCAAAAATAAATAACAAACTTGGGAATATCACAGGCTAATGACTGTATAGACTATTTAGGTATACAGGTATATATAGAGATGTTAAAACTACTAATCATAATTTATCAATCTTCAAAAACAAGCTATAAAAAGATTTGGATGGATGGAACAAATTGTCATTAGGATTATGGAGAAGAATAGAGTCCATAAAAATGACTGTATTACTAAGAGCTTTTCACATGTTTAACATGACACATACATGCATCCCTAACAATTGGTTTCCGGGAGTTCAAAATAAAATTAATAAATGTATCTGGGTGCACAAAAAAAAAAAAAAAACAACAGACAAGCCTATTATAAACTGATAAGCTCAAATACATTGGGTGGCCTTAAGACTCCAGACTTGTTTTACTCAATGGCATCCAAAAGGCAACAACTTGCTCATGGGTTCAGATCCATTGCACTAGACTCTTATCAACCTATCTGGCTTAAAATAGAATCTTAAATAATGGAAGAAATAGGTATCAAACAACCAGCCCTGTGGTTCTCAAAATGACAAAAGAAAATTAAAAATATCATTATCTCAGAATCTTTAAAATTCATCTCCCAACTCTCATTAACTCTGGGAACAGAATTAAGGAAATCTTTTCATCAGCCTTTATGTGGTAATATTAACATAACAGAAAATACTAAAACACAAAATTTTAACTCATAGTACATAAAAGGTATAAAACTAATAAATATTTACTTAACTGGGAAACTTAAAAACCATAGAAGATATTAGTAAAAAAATTAATTAAATCAAGAAGAATTAAAAAGAGCAAACTTTCTTACTGACCATATCATAAACTTGGAAACAAAAGGTCACATTAGTCATATCGTCATTTCTAATACAACAAAAATCATATAGCTACCTTTAAAAATAAAATCATCTCTATCTTCCTTTTACAAATACTTAATAAATTCCATCAGAGGAGAGGCCAGTGAATGCAAAACAAAATGGACAGAGGTTCTAGGAGAAGAGTGCTAAATTGAAAATTTTTGTAAATCATTGTTTTCTGATGAAGAACTCGTGAGTTGAGCAGCTCAAAGCACCTTTTTTCTTTTTAAGATTTCTGTTGGTCAATAAAAGGTATCAAATCATCTATTTTTGTGTAAATTTGGAATTGGAATAAAATATGGTATTTCGATCTGAAAGCCTTTAATGTAGAAAATCCAGTATACATTTTTGCATAACTTGTACTTTGTTCCAAGGCATATGTTTAAAATGAAAATTAAAAATAATGATAAATTCCTAAATCTGGTTCTCCTAATGCAGACCAAATACATATGCCTTGGGAATGCTGTGAAATTCAAAAATTCTGGGAACAAAAGATTGCTTGATAGAATGCCATTCATTACTAAGCTCATGAATTTTAACACTTGCATTATTGGCAATTGCTTGGGCATACCAACTGTAACTTGAGAATAAAATATTCTATAGCTTAAATCTCAGTGGTCGCAAAAATCATTATTCTAAGACTATGGCTAGAACAGAGACCACCCACAATTAATGAGATGGAAACATTAGCTGTTGGAATCACTTAAAATGAAACATTAGCTAGAGTCTTAACCCTTAGGCTGCCGACAGGATTAGAACATATAGAATTTTGGACTGACATATCAATCCATGACCCTGCAAGTGTTAAGAAATGAAACTAAGTTTTGAAAAAACTGGCAGACTTTATTCCAAATGTTCACAAGACGGAAAACAACTAAACAACCTTTTACTTCATACTTTTATTTACTGTATATCTAATGATATGAAAACATCACTCATAGTTTTGCTAGCTATTTAATTAACTAATTTTACTTATAGTTCTAAATACTTTAACAATTAAATGATTTTCTACTTGATATCATCACTATGTTATGGTACTATATATCTTTCTTCTTTTCTTCTTATCTGAAGACTTTTGAGGATATGAGATCTGGAAGACATTCCTGGGGAAAAATAAATATCACTCATGTTAAGGTGGGAAGTTGTGGAGACAAAAAAAAATGCCCTTATGTGGTTCTTCCGGACTCTGTCAAACAAGCTGCCACCCTATATCGGTGAACTATTCAAGCGGTCTAAGTCTTCCTATATCATAAGGAACTCCTCCTTGATCAACTTTAAAATACCACGGACCAGGACACGTCTTGGCTTTACTGCCATTAGCTCTTTTTTACCTTCGCTTTGGAACAACATGCAAAAAGCACTTAAACTTTCCATCCTGCCTACTCCTTACATGCTCAGACAGATGCCCAACCAATACCTGAACATGGTGTGTGATTGCTTTAGGTAAAACACCTCCCTTCTGGCTAGTCTGTCCCTTATTCCTTAATCTACCAGGTTTATCTATCCCCCGTCGGCCGACATCCCTTTAGGGTAACTATACCCTATCATTGCTCCCACCCTCCTGCCCCTTGCTCACTACTTTGAGGCCTCCTCCTCATTAGGCTGCCACCATCATGGTCTTGTTTACCACTCTAACCCCCTCGGTGTCTCCCTTTCCTCTCACTATGTCATGTTAAGCCTCATCTTATAATAATTCACCTACATGCGTACCGACCATCAAAGCTACGTTATAATGACTGTTGACTTTTATTGTATATTATTCTGTACTATTGTATGTCATGCCTGTTCTGCAAAGTATTGTTACTGAATGTGTCCTATGTGTCCAGGACCATCTTGAAAATAAGCTTGCTCAATGATGTAACTGCCTGGTTAAATAAAGTTTGATTGCTTGATTGATTGATTGAATCCTTTTTTCCACGAATGGAAATCTTTATGGAACTCAACCATCAAATTTGAGTTTGTTGTATGTATTTTTTTGTTTGCTCCATCTAAGAGATAACATTTGACAGTATAACAAAGTTGTTTTCTTTTTACAGTTCAGTTCTCTGTTAAAGGATGATTATAATGTGTTGTTCTACTTTGTCAATTTCACTGAAATTCTAATTTGAAATATGTTGCCTACTGTTACTTTATTGTGTTTTTCTTACATGTTATATTAATGCTAAAAAAATTCTAATAAAATGTTATTGATTAAAAAAGGTCTGTGGGGTGGTGATTCAGTGGAAGGAGGGGGAGCGTAGGAGGAGGGAAGGGACAGAAGCAGGGAACAGGGGAAGGGTGAGATGGGGGACTGAGTGGAGGGGGAGGATAAGGTACCTAGGAAAGACTACCAGATCTTTTTAAAATGTTTCATTTTCCCAGTAAAGGAGTAGCTATATTTTTTAGATGCTACAATCTTTATGTTTACCCACCATTTTCTTAAGACTAAATGCTAAAGACTTCTGTTGTGCACTGTAGATGTGTCTACAAAGTCACAACTGTCACACAGATAGTCTTGTGACAACATAACGACCATCACAAAGTGTCTTATGACAACTTAGCAACCATCCCTAGTAACTGAGAACCAGACACTGAGTTCTTCCCCCTTCATTTTGAAAGTTTGTCACCTTATTTTAGGAAGTCTAATGCTTCCAAAACAGATTTAATTCAGAAGCATGGGCAGCACGGCTATTTAGTGAATCCCACATGCAGTGAATAATTCATCCATTCATCCTTCTCAAAATGCTTCACAGCATGACAGGAATTTCAGAGGTTCTCAGAAACTCAATAGATGTACGATTTGATTAGCTCTGTCTTGAAAATAATGTGCATTCAGACTTTGGACTTTTGTTCTTCCTGGTCATTGAAGTTGTACAACTGTAAGCAAGGCAGTGAATGTGAAAAGTAAAAAGGTGAGTCTCAGCTGCTTTGGTTTACACTGTGGAGACTTAATCTTCCAAGCATTCCAGGGCCAACTTTGTGGTGTAAGGCAGCATGCATATTGTAAGAAATGAAAGGAGGACATTTAGTAAAAGGTCCATTTTCTACACGTTTTATTTATTCTCTGCACTTGGGGGCCTCTTTCTGAAGCTGAATATCTCCCCTAATTGAAAGCAGAAGCTCTTTGCAGTACTGCTGTACTAGTTGGCAGCAGAGCTTAGGAGTGGGAACCCACCACGGCACATACACATTGAAAAAAGAGAACCGTCAAGGGAGTTAACCCCTTCCTCACCAACATGCATTGGTGAAAAATGAAATACCAAAAATTGAAGCACAAGCAGTGTGGTCCATTCAACTCTCCAACTCTCAAGGAATTCTGGGTCCTTTGCACCACTTGGGGTGGGGATTAGATCAAACTCACATTGGCGTTATGGTGCAGTTATCATCAATGATGGTTTCCCAAAGAAAGGAACTTAGGGTTCATCTTGTCTGTCCCTCTGGCCAGACAGCAGTAACCATATACCCAATCTGAGTATTATTTTGCTATTCTTTGGTAACTGGGTAAGGCCCACTAGGCATGAATTCCTGTTTTCAGGGGTGACCGGGAGCACTGGGAGGTTAAGTGACCTACTCAAAGTCACACAGTGTGCAAGTGGAGGTTGTGGGAATCAAACCCAGGTCTGCTGGATTTATCAAGCGCATTCACAACTTGTTACTCATTCACAGTTTGTTAATCTAACCTCTAGGCTATACTGCCTGTAGATAGAGACAGATGGATAGATAGACAGACAGACAGATACCGGTACCCCGTCAAGTGAGTGCTACCAGAATAACGCCACCTAGTTATTTAGTTTTAGGTAACCAGGTAAGTACACGGGGCAAGAAAGTGCCTATTTTCAGGAATGACCTGGGATAAACAGAGCAAACAGGAAAAGATTAGAATATAATAATGAATACAGTTACAGAATTAATAGCAGTGCAAAAAATTACGGCTATAAGGAACCAATCACACACACACGCACGCACACACACACGTGAACACAATAGTGAATCCTTTAAATGCGGACTGCGCCAGCACCTCTTCGACTTGAGAAACTGTATGTGCCCTTGCTGAAGCCACTGTACGCAGCAGTAAACCATCACCAGCACTTATCTCCACCACGTCTGCCCTGGATTGCCCAACCTCTGCACTTCTACTACTACCCCTCCTCCTCCCGGGCTCTGTCCTCCTTGCCCCCATGCCCTATCCTTTCCCACTTCTCACCCTGCCCTATATGCACTGCTCTTGCATCCCTCCCTCTCTCTTTATAACCACTCCCTGCTCTGTCTGTCTCTCATCTTGACGCAGGCATACGTTGTGCAATGCCTCAGCATATCATACCCTTTGCCTTATGTCTGGAATTTGTGTACCTCCTATGTATGCTGTTCCCCAGTCTTTGTACTGTGCTGTCTTATGTAACTGACGTGGAACCTTTTAATGAGCAACCGTTCACAGGTGTTATCCAAGATCTCAATAAATAAAAAAAATAGCTCTGTGACAAGTGCAAGTAATGCTACAATAGTGCTTAAGGATGGCAGTTTAAGATGTCAGTGTGAATTCTGGTAGCTGTCCAGAGGAGGGAGGGAGAGAGAATTCCAGAGCTTAGGAGCAGAGACACAAAAAGCAACCAGACCCATACCAGTATTAGTAGTGCACCTTGGTTCATGAAAAAGCAAAACATCACTAGCACCAGTTAGGGTGTGACGGAGACTAACATGGTGATAAACAGGAAGGTGTCCCAGATCTAATAAGTTTATCAATAGAGTAGGCCATAACAAAGCTGTGCTCAGAGGAGGGCAAAGTCAACCAAGGGAGGAGTGGAGGGTGCATCTCTGGGTGAGAGAAGCATTTAAGTAATTTTGCAATTGGCTGGTATTGAGCTGTGATTTGAGCTGTAAATGAAGTCACAGCAGAAACAGCATTGAGTCTTAAAGAAAACTGTCCTTTTGTAAATCCCCTGGGTGACAGAACTCATCAGCATGGGGCCTCCACCTGGAGTTGTCCATTGGGACACAGAGCACATAGGTTGTTACCCTCCAGGAAACTTTAACTGACCCCACCCACACAGTCCCATCCCACAATGCAATGGAACTCTGTGACAATAAAAATGCAGGCAACATGAGTAAAGCAGAAATGCAAAAAAAATGGATATTTATTAGAAGGGAGGGAGGGCTGCGATAAGGGCAGAGGATGGGAAGGCAAGTAAGACAACAACAATATGCAACATCGCCATCCCACCACCCAGCCACCGCCCAATGGCAGTCCCACAGTACATGTCCCCACCTCTCACTCTGCTCAATCCCACCACCCCCTCATAAGTGCTATAGTATGTTAATTACGTAACACGACAATTCCAGCACTTAATATATGTATTCACCCTGCGTTTTAATTGTCTGTCATATGGTTATGTGTACTGTATAAAAATGTTAACAACCTGCTCTTATTGCCTAAACTGTACTTTGTCTTTTTTATGTTTACTTCTGTATAAACCCCTCTGTTTGTATACGTTCACCCTTATCCCTGGGTCACACCTGGACTTGAGCTTTGGCTTAGTGTGCTTTTCCTGGTTACACAATTTTAAATAAAAATAAACATGTCCCACCTAGCATCTGCACCAGACTTAGACCCTGGATGATTCACTGCTGGGAAGTATCCTTCTTCAAATATCTTAGATAGTTTGCACCACAACAAGTGAGCACTTGTGCTGACTGCAACCTGCAGTGTCAACCGGGAACATAAGTGCAACCAACCAAACAAAAGAAGGGAGCACTCATGGATTACTGCTGGCAAGGCTTTTATTTACTGAGTGACAAGTAGCACAGAAACAGAAAGAACTGCTCATACAGTTGCAGCCAAAGACGTGGCCACGTATTTCCTGACATTTCTGTGATATCTCTAGAGAAAGTCATTGCCCGCTTGCAGTACCACTGTGGGCCACCAGTGAGATTATCTTTAGATGTATTGCAAAATATCTGAAAATATTTGACCATATTTATGGCTGCAACTGTAAGGGGAGTTTTGTTTAATAACTGGGTTGAGCGGGGGCGTCAAACCATCTGTGGCGGGATTGAACAACTGCCGCCGATTTTAATAGCTGGATAGGGTGGGAGGAGTGCTACCGAAGGTGGGATTGTGCCGCTGTGGCAGGCATGTGGGATATGGACAATGGGGCTGAGCACCACCGTTGGCTGTGTGGATGCTGACAGCAGTCACACAGAAAGTAGCTAGCCAGTGCAAACATCTCTGCCGTTCCAAGGACAGCAAAGAACCGACACAATGTAAAGCACCAGAGAAGTGGAACAAACTGCACAGCAAATGTTGACTGCAGGAAGTACAAGCAGCTGCACAAGGAAACCCACTTCCAGCTTGCATTTTCCAGCTTAGTGATTGGCCAAGTACAGCAAAGCGAAAAGCAGCAGAAAGGAAGAGAGTGGGCAGAAAAAGGGTGGAGAATGGGTATTGTGAAGCTGTTACAGGTGGAGGAGGGACAAGCCCCCAAATGCCCTCTCAAAGCTCAGACCAGTTGAAGTAGAACCATGGCAATATACTTGCTCAAACCCAGGCAGGGTAATATTTTATTTTGAGTACTTAAAAATTTGATTTTGAAATACCAGCCACCCTGGAACACAAGCTGCAGGCCAAAATATAAAATGGTAATAGCTGCTGCGGCTTCTATTCAATATGATATTTTTTTTATCATGTAAGAGTTTCTCACCTACAGCCACTGCCCTGCTCGTATCCAGCCACCGCTCCTCCACCGCCGACCCCAAAGCTGTCGTGCCCAGCTGGCATAGACAGCTACACTGGTGAGAGAGGCTCCCCCCATGCCTCCACGCCCAGTGAGGATCCAGTACCGGCACATGCCTTCCAGGCATTGTCGGCCAGTGAAGCTTGAGGCCATCAAGCTGCCACGGACTAGTGCTGCTATTTTCCCTGTTCTATTTTCCCAGCGAGCATGGATGTGCAATGATGCCCATGCAGTGATGTGCAGATGTCTGCCCCCCACAATTCAGCACCTGCGTCTGCAGTACCTCAGGCGTCCCCAGGGACCACCCGAGCATGGTGCGCATCCACCCCTTTCCCCAGGACCAGGAGAGCTGTCATCAGACACTCAATCCTAGTCCTCCTACCAACCCCCAACAGCCTGGACTCGTTCCTGAACCCAGGTCGCGGCGTGGAGTGAGGTGTGGTGTCCATGCCTCAACCCTCCAGCGCCACCGGGCGGGCATTCAGTATGATATTTAAACAAGAATGGGAAGTTTATCAGCTGAAGATGGTGAGTCACTTTTAGCAGCAAGCAATGCACAACCATGAAGCAGTTGTTACTGCCTGGGGAGAAGGCTGAGCAGCTAGTCTCTAGGAGCCAGATACCCAATGGCACCAGTGCCCGATGTGGCACATGTTTTGGTTGAGAGGCACTGCCTGTGCTGGATGGGAGAAGCAGGGGCAAATAAGCTACAGCTCAGTGACTAAAGGGATGGCCCTTGGTGGGCAACCTGTAAAGCAAGCCCATACACCTAAGAATGTACAGTAAGTGGGAGCCAGGGATCACAGTGGGAGTCAGAGTCATGCAGGTGACTGGGATTACTATGGGGTGAAGAAATTGTGGTGGGAGTCAGAGATCATGGCTGGAGTCAAAGATCGCTGTGGGAGGCAAGGATCTCTCAAGGGGGAAGGGATTGCAGTGGGAGTCAGATCATGGTGGTGTATGGATCACTGTGAGAGGAGGGGAGTCACTGTGGGGCAGGGATCATTGTGCGAGACAGGGATGGCGATGGAAGTAGCTGATCACTGTAAGGGCAGGGATCACTGTGAGAGGGAGGGATCACTGGGATTGGGATCAGATTGGGATCATGGAGGGAGGGAGGTAGGGATCACTGTGGGGGCAGGGATCACTGTAAGGAGGAGGAGGAGAAGGATTGCTGTGGGGCAGGGATCATGGTGGGAGTCAGGGATCATGAAGGAAGCAGCGATCACTGTGAGGACAGGGATCACTGTGAGGAGGGGAGGATCACTGGGGGATTGGGATCAGATTGGGATCATGGAGGGAGACAGGGATCACTGTGGGGGTGGGATCATGAAGGGAGGTAGGGTTCACTGTGGGGGCAGGGATCACTGTAAGGAAGGGGAAGGATTGCTGTGGGGGCAGGGATCATGGTGGGAGTCAGGGATCACTGTGGTGGGCAGGGATTAGGGTGGGAGTCAGGGATTATAGCAGGGTCAGGAACTGGGGTAGGAGCAGGGATCAAAGTGAAGACAGGATCACTGTCAGTGGCAGGGATTGCAGTGGTGATCAGATCATGATGCCATGGATCTCTGTGATGAGGGAGGATCACAATGGAGTGGTTGGGATCATGGCGGAGGCAGGATCAGTGTTGTGAAGGAGAGGGATAACTGTGGGGAGGGGAAGGGATCTCTGTGGGAGGGCAGGAATCATGGAGGGAGGCAGAGATCACTGTGAGGGTAGGGATCATGGAAAGAGGCAGGGATTACTGGGGGACAGGGATGACTGTGTAGAGGGTGAGGAATCCCTGTGGGGAGCATGAATCATGGAGGGAGGTAGAGATCATGGGAGGTAGGGATAACTGTGGGGAGGGGAAGGGATCTCTGTGGGAGGGCAGGAATCATGGAGGGAGGCAGAGATCTCGTGAGGCAGGGATCATGGAAGGAGGTGGGGATTACTGGGGCAGTGATCACTGTGGGGAGGGGAGAGATCACTGTGGGAGGGCAAGGATCATGGAGGGAGGTAGGGAATACTGGGGAAAGGGATCCCTGTGGAGAGGGGAAGGGATCACTGTGGGAGCGCAGAGATCATGGGGGGAGGCAGGGATAATGGTGGCATGATTACTGTGGTGGGCAGGGATTGGGGTGGGAGTCAGGGATTATAGTAGGGTCAGAAATTGAATGGGAGCAGGGATCACTGTGGTCGGCAGGGATTGCAGTGAGAGTCAGATCATTCTGGGACAGGGATTACTGTGGAGGTGGGGACCACAGGGGGGCAGGGATCATTGTGGGAAGGAGGAAGAATCACTGTGTTATAGGGATCATGGAGGAGGGAGGCAGAGATCAGGAGGTAGGGATCATGGAGGAAGCAGGGATTATTGGGGACAAGGATCACTGTGGGAGGAGGGATCACTGCGGGGACAGGGACCATGGAGGAGGCAGAGATCAGAGGAGGTAGGGATCATGGAGGAAGCAGGGTTATTGGGACAAGGATCACTGTGGGAGAGGAGGATCACTGCGGGGACAGGGATCATGGAGGAGGCAGAGATCATTGTGAGGGCAGGGATCATGGAAAGAGGCAGGGATTACTGGGGACAGGGATGACTGTGTAGAGGGTGAGGAATCCCTGTGGGGAGCATGAATCATGGAGGGAGGTAGAGATCACGGGAGGTAGGGATCACTGTGGGGATGGGGAGGTATCACTGTGGGAGACAAGGATCATAGTGGTAGTCAAGGATAGTTGTGGTGAGCAGGGACTGCAGTGGCAGTCAGGAATCATAGGAGGGTTAGAGATTGGGTAGGATAAGGGATCACAGTGTGTGTCGGGTTGCATTGTGGGTCAGATCATGGTGGGACAGAGATCACTGTGAGAGGGGAAGGGATCACCTGGGGCTGGGATCATGGAGGGAGATGGATTAATGGGGGATGGATCGCTGTGGGGAGGGATCACTGGGAACAGGTATGGCTAGCAGAGGGGAGGGATCACCTGGGGGTAGGGATCATGAAAGAGGGATCGCTGTGGGGCTGGGATTACTGTAAAGTGGGGAGGAGGAACTGCTGTGGTGTGCAGACTTTACAGTGGGGTCTCAGAATCACAGCAGGGTCAGACACTGGGGTGGAGCAGGGATCACAGTGAAGACAGTGATCACTCTGGGTGGCAGGATTGCAGTGAGATTGCTGTGGGGAGGTTCCCTGCATTGGGATCATGACGGAAGACAGGGATCACAGTGGGTGCAGGGACTGCTGTAAGGAGGGTGGGATCACCGTGAAACCAGGGATCATGGTGGGAGTCAGGGATTGCTGTGGTGGGCAGAGACTAGGTGGGAGTCAGGGATCGCCGTGGTGGGCAGAGACTGCAGTGGGGTCAGAGATGCTGTGGTGGGCAGGGACTGCAGTGGGAGTCAGGGATCGCCATGCTGGGCAGGGACTGCAGTGGGAGTCAGGGATCACCATGGTGGGCAGGGACTGCAGTTGGAGTCAGGGATCGCCATGGTGGACATGGCCTGCAGTGGGAGTCAGGGATCCCGTGGTGGGTGGGACTGCAGTGGGAGTCAGGGATCACAGTGGTGGGCAGAGACTGCAGTGGGAGTCAGGGATCACTGTGGTGGGCAGGGACTGCAGTGGGAGTCAGGGATCACCGTGGTGGGCAGGGATCATGGTGGGAGTCAGGGATCGCCATAGTGGGCAGGGACTGCAGTGGGAGTCAGGGATAGCCGTGGGGGGCAGAGACTGCAGTGGGAGTCAGAGATCACCGTGGTGGGCAGAGACTGCAGTGGGGGTCAGGGATCACCATGGTGAGCAGAGACTGCAGTGGGAGTCAGGGATCACCACGGTGGGCAGGGACCATGGTGGGAGTCAAGGATAGCCGTGGTGGACAGAAACTGCAGTGGGAGTCAGGGATTGCCGTGGTGGGCAGGGACTGCAGTGGGAGTCAGGGATCACCGTGGTGGGCAGGGATCATGGTGGGAGTCAGGGATCGCCATAGTGGGCAGGGACTGCAGTGGGAGTCAGGGATAGCCGTGGGGGGCAGAGACTGCAGTGGGAGTCAGAGATCACCGTGGTGGGCAGAGACTGCAGTGGGGGTCAGGGATCACCATGGTGAGCAGAGACTGCAGTGGGAGTCAGGGATCATCACGGTGGGCAGGGACCATGGTGGGAGTCAAGGATAGCCGTGGTGGACAGAAACTGCAGTGGGAGTCAGGGATTGCCGTGGTGGGCAGGGACTGCAGTGGGAGTCAGGGATAGCCGTGGGGGGCAGAGACTGCAGTGGGGGTCAGAGATCGCTGTGGTGGGCAGGGACTGCAGTGGGAGTCAGGGATCATCATGGTGAGCAGAGACTGCAGTGGGGTCAGGGATCGCCCGTGGTGGGCAGGGATCATGGTGGGGTCAGGGATCACCATAGTGGGCAGGGAATGCAGTGGGAGTCAGGGATCGCCGTGGTGGGCAGAGACTGCAGTGGGGGTCAGGGATAGCCATGGTGAGCAGAGACTGCAGTGGGAGTCAGGGATTACCACGGTGGGCAGGGACTGCAGTGGGAGTCAAGGATAGCCGTGGTGGACAGAAACTGCAGTGGGAGTCAGGGATTGCCGTGGTGGGCAGGGACTGCAGTGGGAGTCAGGGAGCACCGTGGTGGGCAGAGACTGCAGTGGGGGTCAGGGATCGCTGTGGTGGGCAGGGACTGCTGTGGGAGTCAGGGATTGCTGTGGTGGGCAGGGACTGCAGTGGGAGTCAGGGATCGCCATGGTGGGCAGGGACTGCAGTGGGAGTCAGGGATCACCATGGTGGGCAGGGACTGCAGTGGGAGTCAGGGATCGCCATGGTGGACATGGCCTGCAGTGGGAGTCAGGGATCCCTGTGGTGGGTAGGGACTGCAGTGGGAGTCAGGGATCACAGTGGTGGGCAGAGACTGCAGTGGGAGTCAGGGATCACTGTGGTGGGCAGGGACTGCAGTGGGAGTCAGGGATCACCGTGGTGGGCAGGGATCATGGTGGGAGTCAGGGATCGCCATAGTGGGCAGGGACTGCAGTGGGAGTCAGGGATCACCATGGTGGGCAGGGACTGCAGTGGGAGTCAGGGATCGCCATGGTGGACATGGCCTGCAGTGGGAGTCAGGGATCCCCGTGGTGGGTAGGGACTGCAGTGGGAGTCAGGGATCACAGTGGTGGGCAGAGACTGCAGTGGGAGTCAGGGATCACTGTGGTGGGCAGGGACTGCAATGGGAGTCAGGGATCACCGTGGTGGGCAGGGATCATGGTGGGAGTCAGGGATCGCCATAGTGGGCAGGGACTGCAGTGGGAGTCAGGATAGCAGTGGGGGCCAGAGACTGCAGTGGGAGTCAGAGATCACCGTGGTGGGCAGAGACTGCAGTGGGGTCAGGGATCACCATGGTGAGCAGAGACTGCAGTGGGGTCAGGGATCACCACGGTGGGCAGGGACCATGGTGGGAGTCAAGGATAGCCGTGGTGGACAGAAACTGCAGTGGGAGTCAGGGATTGCCGTGGTGGGCAGGGACTGCAGTGGAGTCAGGGATGGCCGTGGGGGCAGAGACTGCAGTGGGGTCAGAGATCGCTGTGGTGGGCAGGGACTGCAGTGGGAGTCAGGGATCATCATGGTGAGCAGAGACTGCAGTGGGAGTCAGGGATCGCCGTGGTGGGCAGGGATCATGGTGGGAGTCAGGGATCACCATAGTGGGCAGGGAATGCAGTGGGAGTCAGGGATCGCCGTGGTGGGCAGAGACTGCAATGGGGGTCAGGGATAGCCATGGTGAGCAGAGACTGCAGTGGGAGTCAGGGATTACCACGGTGGGCAGGGACTGCAGTGGGAGTCAAGGATAGCCGTGGTGGACAGAAACTGCAGTGGGAGTCAGGGATTGCCGTGGTGGGCAGGGACTGCAGTGGGAGTCAGGGAGCACCGTGGTGGGCAGAGACTGCAGTGGGGGTCAGGGATCGCTGTGGTGGGCAGGGACTGCTGTGGGAGTCAGGGATTGCTGGTGGGCAGGGACTGCAGTGGGAGTCAGGGATCGCCGAGGTGGGCATGGCCTGCAGTGGGAGTCAGAGATCCCTGTGGTGGGCAGAGACTGCAGTGGGAGTCAGGGATCGCCGTGGTGGGCAGGGACTGCAGTGGGAGTCAGGGATCGCCGTGGTGGGCAGGGATCATGGTGGGAGTCAGAGATCACCATCGTGGGCAGGAATCATGGTGAGAGTCAGGGACTACCATGGTGGGCACAGACTGCCATGGGAGTCAGGGATCCCCGTGGTGGGCAGGGACTGCAGTGGGAGTCAGGGATCACCATGGTGGGCAGGGACTACAGTGGGAGTCAGGGATCGCCGTGGTGGACATGGCCTGCAGTGGGAGTCAGGTATCCCTGTGGTGGGCAGGGACTGCAGTGGGAGTCAGGGATCACCGTGGTGGGCAGGGACTGCAGTGGGAGTCAGGGATCACCATGGTGGGCAGGGACTGCAGTGGGAGTCAGGGATCGCCATGGTGGGCAGGGACTGCAGTGGGAGTCAGGGATCGCCATGGTGGAAGTCAGGGATCGCCATAGTGGGCAGGGACTGCAGTGGGAGTCAGAGATCGCCATGGTGGGCAGGAATCATGGTGAGAGTCAGGGACTACCATGGTGGGCACGGACTGCCATGGGAGTCAGGGATCGTGGTGGTGGGCAGGGACTGCAGTGGGAGTCAGGGATCCCCGTGGTGGTCACGGACTGCAGTGGGAGTCAGGGATTCCCGTGGTGGTCACGGACTGCAGTGGGAGTCAGGGATCGCCATGGTGGGCAGGGATGGCAGTGGAAGTCAGGGATCGCCGTGGTGGACATGGCCTGCAGTGGGAGTCAGGGATCCCTGTGGTGGGCAGGGACTGCAGTGGGAGTCAGGGATCATCATGGTGAGCAGAGACTGCAGTGGGAGTCAGATCGCCGTGGTGGGCAGGGACTGCAGTGGGAGTCAGGGATCACCGTGGTGGGCAGGGATCATGGTGGGAGTCAGGGATCGCCATAGTGGGCAGGGACTGCAGTGGGAGTCAGGGATCGCCGTGGTGGGCAGGAATCATGGTGGGAGTCAGGGATTACCATGGTGGTCACGGACTGCCATGGGAGTCAGGGATCGCCGTGGTGGTCACGGACTGCAGTGGGAGTCAGGGATCCCCGTGGTGGTCACGGACTGCAGTGGGAGTCAGGGATCGCCATGGTGGGCAGGGATGGCAGTGGAAGTCAGGGATCGCCGTGGTGGACATGGCCTGCAGTGGGAGTCAGGGATCCTCGTGGTGGGCAGGGACTGCAGTGGGAGTCAGGGATCATCATGGTGAGGAGAGACTGCAGTGGGAGTCAGATCGCCGTGGTGGGCAGGGACTGCAGTGGGGTCAGGGATCACCGTGGTGGGCAGGGATCATGGTGGGGTCGGGATCACCATAGTGGGCAGGGACTGCAGTGGGGTCAGGGATCGCCCGTGGTGGGCAGGAATCATGGTGGGAGTCAGGGATTACCATGGTGGTCACGGACTGCCATAGAATCGAGATCGCCATGGTGGGTGGGACTGCAGTGGGAGTCAGGGATGCCCGTGGTGGTCACGGACTGCAGTGGGAGTCAGGGATTGCCATGGTGGGCATGGACTGCTGGGGGTCAGGGATAGTTGTGGTGGGCATGGACTGCAGTGGGTCAGGGATAGCTGTGGTGGGCATGGACTGCAGTGGGGGTCAGGGATCACCGTGGTGGGCACGGACTGCAGTGGGAGTCAGAGATTGCTGTGGTGAGCATGGACTGCAGTGGGAGTCAGGGATCGCCATGGTGGGCATGGACTGCAGTGGGAGTCAGGGATCGCCATGGTGGGCATGGACTGCAGTGGGGTCAGGATAGCTGTGGTGGGCACAGACTACAGTGGGAGTCAGGGATCGCCACGGTGGGCGTGGACTGCAGTGGGGTCGGGGATTGTCATGGTGGGCATGGACTGCAGTGGGGTGGGGATCGCCGTGGTGGGCCTGGGACTGCCGTGGGAGTCAGGGATGCCGTGGTGAGCACGGACTGCAGTGGGAGTCAGGGATAGCTGTGGTGGGCATGGACTGCAGTGGGAGTCAGGGATCACCATGGTGGGCATGGACTGCAGTGGGAGTCAGGGATAGCTGTGGTGGGCACAGACTACAGTGGGAGTCCTGGATTGCCGCGGTGGGCATGGACTGCAGTGGGAGTGGGGATTGTCATGGTGGGCATGGACTGCAGTGGAGTCAGGATGCCGTGGTGAGCACGGACTGCCCGTGGGAGTCAGAGATTGCCGGTGACACGGACTGCAGTGAGAGTCAGGGATAGCTGTGGTGGGCATGGACTGCAGTGGGTCAGGGATCACCATGGTGGGCATGGACTGCAGTGGGGTCAGGGATAGCTGTGGTGGGCACAGACTACAGTGGGAGTCCTGGATTGCCACGGTGGGCATGGACTGCAGTGGGAGTCGGGGATTGTCATGGTGGGCATGGACTGCAGTGGGAGTCAGGGATCGCCGTGGTGGGCACGGACAGCAGTGGGAGTCAGGGATCGCCATGGTGGGCACGGACTGCAGTGGGAGTCAGGGATCGCCGAGGTGGGCATGGCCTACAGTGGGAGTCAGGGATCCCCATGGTGGGCAGGGACTGCAGTGGGAGTCAGGGATCCCCATGGTGGGCAGGGACTGCAGTAGGAGTCAGGGATCGCTGTGGTGGGCAGGGACTGCAGTGGGAGTCAGGGATCACCGTGGTGGTCACGGACTGCAGTGGGAGTCAGGGATCGCCATGGTGGGCATGGACTGCAGTGGGAGTCAGGGATAACTGTGGTGAGCATGGACTGCAGTGGGAGTCAGGGATCGCCGTAGTGGGCATGGACTGCCATGGGAGTCAGGGATTGCCGTGGTGAGCACGGACTGCAGTGGGAGTCAGGGATCACCATGGTGGGCATGGACTGCAGTGGGAGTCAGGGATAGCTGTGGTGGGCACAGACTACAGTGGGAGTCAGAGATCACCACGGTGGGCATGGACTGCAGTGGGAGTTGGGGATCGTCATGGTGGGCATGGACTGCAGTGGAAGTCAGGGATCGCCATGGTGGGCACGGACCAGTGGGAGTCAGGGATCGCCGTGGTGGTCACTGGACTGCAATGGGAGTCAGGGATCACCATGGTGGGCAGGGACTGCAGTGGGGGTCAGGGATCGCTATGGTGAGCAGAGACTGCAGTGAGAGTCAGGGATCGCTGCGGTGGGCAGGGACTGCAGTGGGAGTCAAGGATAGCCATGGTGGGCAGAGACTGCAGTGCGAGTCAGGGATCGCCAAGGTGGGCATGGCCTGCAGTGGGATTCAGGGATCCCCCTGGTGGGCAGGGACTGCAGTGGGAGTCAGGGATCGCTGTGGTGGGCAGGGACTGCAGTGGGAGTCAGGGATCACCGTGGTGGGCATTGATCATGGTGGGAGTCAGGGATCGCCATAGTGGGCAGGGACTGCAGTGGGAGTCAGGGATCACCGTGGTGGTCATGGACTGCAGTGGGAGTCAGGGATCGCCATGGTGGGCATGGACTGCAGTGGGAGTCAGGGATCGCCATAGTGGGCATGGACTGCCATGGGAGTCAGGGATTGCCGAGGTGGGCATGGTCTGCAGTGGGAGTCAGGGATCCCCATGGTGGGCAGGGACTGTAGTAGGAGTCAGGGATCGCTGTGGTGGGCAGGGACTGCAGAGGGAGTCAGGGATCACCGTGGTGGGCAGGGATCATGGTGGGAGTCAGGGATCGCCATAGTGGGCAGGGACTGCATTGGGTGTCAGGGATCACCGTGGTGGTCATGGACTGCAGTGGGAGTCAGGGATCGCCATGGTGGGCATGGACTGCAGTGGGAGTCAGGGATAACTGTGATGAGCATGGACTGCAGTGGGAGTCAGGGATCGCCGTGGTTGGCATGGACTGCCATGGGAGTCAGGGATTGCCGTGGTGAGCACGGACTGCAGTGGGAGTCAGGGATCACCATGGTGGGCATGGACTGCAGTGGGAGTCAGGGATAGCTGTGGTGGGCACAGACTACAGTGGGAGTCAGAGATCACCACAGTGGGCATGGACTGCAGTGGGAGTCGGGGATTGTCATGGTGGGCACGGACTGCAGTGGGAGTCAGGGATCACCATGGTGGGCAGAGACCGCAGTGGGGGTCAGGGATCGCCATGGTGAGCAGAGACTGCAGTAAGAGTCAGGGATCGCCGCGGTGGGCAAAGACTGCAGTGGGAGTCAGGGATTGCCGCGGTGGGCAGGGACTGCAGTGGGAGTCAGGGATAGCTGTGGTGGGCAGGGACTGCAGTGGGAGTCAGGGATTGCTGTGGTGGGCAGGGACTGCAGTGGGAGTCAGGGATTGCTGTGATGGGCAGGGACTGCAGTGGGAGTCAGGGATTGCTGTGGTGGGCAGGGACTGCAGTGGGAGTCAGGGATCGCAGTGGTGGGCAGAGACTGCAGCGGAGTCAGGGATTGCCGTGGTGGGCGTGGCCTGCAGTGGGAGTCAGGGATCCCCGTGGTGGGCAGGGACTGCAGTGGGAATCAGGGATCGCTGTGGTGGACAGGGACTGCAGTGGGAGTCAGGGATTGCTGTGGTGGGCAGAGACTGCAGTGGGAGTCAGGGATCGCAGTGGTGGGCAGAGACTGCAGTGGGAGTCAGGGATCGCCGTGGTGGGCAGGGATCATGGTGGGAGTCAGAGATTGCCATGGTGGGCAGAGACTGCAGTGGGAGTCAGGGATTGCCATGGTGGACAGGGACTTCAGTGGGAGTCAGGGATCGCCGTGGTGGGCACAGACTGCAGTGGGAGTCAGGGCTTGCCGTGGTGGGCAGGGACAGCAGTGGGAGTCAGGGATTGCCATGGTGGGCACGGACTGCAGTGGGAGTCAGGGTTCGCTGTGGTGGGCAGAGACTGCAGTGGGATTCAGGGATTGCCGTGGTGGGCAGAGACTGCAGTGGGAGTCAGGAATCACCGTGGTGGGCAGAGACTGCATTGGGAGTCAGGGATTGCCATGGTGGGCAGGGACTGCAGTGGGAGTCAAGGATCGCAGTGGTGGGCAGAGACTGCAGTGGGAGTCAGGAATCGCCGTGGTGAGCTGGGATCATGGTGGGAGTCAGGGATTGACATGGTGGGCAGAGACTGCAGTGGGAGTCAGGGATTGCGATGGTGGACAGGGACTGCAATGGGAGTCAGGGATCGCCCTTGTGGGCACGGACTGCCATGGGAGTTAGGGATCGCCATGGTGGGCACGGACTACAGTGGGAGTCAGGGGTGATAGCAGTGTTAGGGATTTGGGTGGTAGCAGGGATCACAGTGAAGACAGGAATCACTGTGAGGGGCAGGAATTGCTGTGGGGGCAGGGATTATGGTGAGGGGGCAGGAATTGCTGTGGGGACAGGGATTATGGTGAGGTGCAGGGATTGTGATGAGGGGCAGGAATTGCTGTGGGGGCAAGGATCATGGTGAGGGGCCGGGATTATGGTGAAGGGCAGGGATCATGGTGAGGGGCATGGATTGTGGTGTGGGGCAGGAATTGCTGTGGGGGCAGGGATCATGATTAGGGGCAGGGATTATGGTGAGGGGCAGGGATCATGGTGAGGGGCAGGTATTATGGTGAGGGTGAGGGGCAAGGATTATGGTGAGGGGCAGGGATCATGGTGAGGGGCAGGGATTATTGTGAGGGCAGGGATTATGGTGAGGGGCAGGGATTATGGAGGTAGGAGTTAGGGATTTGGGTTGGACAGGGATTGTAGTTGGGGCAGGGATCACAGTGGTGCAGGGAGGTGATCAGGGCAGGGATCACGGTGGGGTTAGGAATTGCTTGGGAAGCAGGGATCACTGTGGGGCCTGGAATCACAGTGAGTGGCAGGAATCAAGGTGAGGTCAGGGATTGCTGTGGGAAGAGATCATGGCGGGGCAGTTATCATAGTGGGAGCTGGATCATGGTTGCAGTCAGGGACTTCAGTGGGCATCACAGATTACAGTGGGAGCTGGTTATCCTGTTCAGGGATCAAGATTTTTACTTGGATTGCAGTTGAGCAGGGACAGCGTGACGAGTCAAGATGCATGTTTGAGTCGGAAATCATGGTAAAAATCATGGTGCGGTCAGGGATCAAGCTCAGAGTCCAGGATCATGGTGAGGCAGGTGTCACTTTGGGAGAAAAGATTGCAGTGGGGTCAGGAGTTGCAGTGGTAAGCAGGAATTGGGGTGGAAGCAGGGATCACTATGGGGGTAGGGATTTCAGCGGGTGGCAAGGACTGCTTCAGGGGACAGGAATCACAGTGTGTGGGGAGGGATTACAGTGGGAGTCTGGTATCCTCGCCAAGACCCTGGAACCAATCAGGATTGTGCAAGAGCTGTAACAGGGTCCAGCACATCGTTCTCTAAAAATCAAATACATACTTTGAGTTATTGCAATATAATTGTGAGTTGATAGCAGGCTGTCTAAAAATAATGCACAGCTGTCAGTTTGCTTGAATGCCTGGTGTGTGCAGCATGTAGGATGCCAGAAAGGCCTGATTCTTTTCTATCACCACACATCATCACAGAAGGAAGTTACAAGAATTATAAAGATTGACAGAAACAGTTTTAGATGTAGGCACACGTCCCTTCTAAGTGTCTATTTGGAGCTTTCTCTCTCCCCCCTCGCATTCTGTGGTCGAAACAGCTATTTCAGAATGGATAGTGTTTACAGTGGAACGGGTCCAGACGCTGGACGAATCCCAGGCCTCTGACCATGGCATCCTGCTTTGGCTTCCTACAGGAGCAGGGATCTGATGTATGCTCCTGTGAGTATGCACAAAGCCCCATTCTTTGCGTCTCTGCATGTCAGGCACAGGAATGCTGTGAAATACAAGCGGGGCCATGCGGGAGTCCTCCTCAGGTTGGCTGAGGATCTAGTGGCTTCAGAGGTGGCTGGGTTTTAGAAAGAAGTGCCTTACATTCCTGGAGTTTGGCAAGGGGGGGCAGTAGGGAAGAGAAAAATGGTTGGATGTGTTCTTCAGTTCAGGTGCTGTGTGAGTTCTCATCCAACAGATCGAAATTTCTCCCAGCTACCATCCAGACCAAGGTACCTGCAAGTTGATCCCCCCTTCCCCCATGGTTATACAATTTACTTTATCCCCCACCCAACTGCTCCTACCCCCACACACACACTCTTAGAGTATAATTTACTTATAAGACTTTACTGACCTCGCTTTAACTCCAGGCCCTGCTGACTCTAAACTCTTGGCACCCGGCAGGCAGGAATAACGCCGCAGTGTTGCGCTGTTCACAGTCTTACATCAAATTGATAGGCAGGTATGCATGAAGCTGAGGAATCAGTCTTTCTTTGGCTCATCTTTGCCAAACAAAGATGCAAGCTCTACCTCTGAGCTGTAGGGTGTTCCCTGCATCCAGCTGGAGCACACCAAATCAAACACCTCCCTCTGTTTAACCTTATGACATTGATATACAACATTATGGGACACTGCTGTTCGGCTACAGGAAGCATACATTACATACTTGTTGCTCTCTGCTTTTGGGGGACCTACATTAATTTACTAAGTTATGCTGTAGGAGAAGGCATTTGATGCAGTGCAGTTTGGTAGTTCAGTAGCTGTGTCACAGGATGAGGAAGCAAGAATCCTGGGTTTGAATCTCCATGGCAAGTCTACATTTTTATATTTTAAGCATACGAACATACAAATTATCCAGCAGAATAAGCACATACGGTCTATCAAGTCTACCCGATGAGGAGTCCATGTATCCTTTACATGTCGCACTACCCCTTCCTGGACACTCTTACCCTCCCTTTAACTTTATCCCACCTCCTGTTAAAGCCATCAACAGTTCTCTGGTTTACTACCTCTTCTGGTGCCGGCCCAGTGGTGCTGAGGTTGAGGTGCTGGACACCACACCTTCGTCACATCGGCGACCTGGGTTCGGGAATGAACCTGGGTCACTGGGGGTTGGCAGGGGAGGGAAGATTATGAGCATCCGGAGGACTGCTCTCTCTTCCCGGGGAGGGTTAGAGGACAACGTTCACTCAAGGAGCGACCTCTGACAGTGGCCAGACATAGCCAAAAGTAGCAGCGTGGAGCATGCCACGGGGGGTGGAGCCATGGCAGTTCATTGCCTTGATAGGCTGGGCTCCACTGGGGACTCAAGTGCACACAAAAAAAACAACCCTCCTCCGCTGATAGGCGAAGGTGCCTCCCTCCGAAGTCCACACTCCCAGAAACAGACTCACCCCCCTCAACTGCTCCCCTCCCCTCTCCGGCCCAGTTCGCAACACTTAAAGAAAGAGCACCCTGGGTGGAGGCGAACCTTCCCTGGAGGGTAGACCCGGGGATGCCGGTGCTGGAGAGGAGGCGGATGGGACAACCCGAGCCACATGGGAGGTAGAGATCACGGTCCAGGAGGTCACTGGAGAGAGTTCGGTGGTTAGGGTAGAGGTGAAAAAATAGAATTAAAAAAAAACAAAAATACCTCTTCTGGCAGCCTTCTACCCTGACACCACCCGCTCTGTGAAGAAGTGTCTCCTGGCCTCCTTTCAGAACTTATACATCTAACTAGTTTGTAGCTGTGCCCCTTGTGTTCCTGTTATCTGTGATCTTGAAAAGTTCCCAGAAATCAACCTTATTAATACCCTTTTTTCAGCCTCTGTTTGTCTGCCTGCCCCCTCAACCAGCTCTGATCTGACAGCGACTCCCAGACCCACCATCCACCATCCTAGGACTTACCCCATGTTCTTACAGACCACCAGGGTGGGTGGGTACCATGGGCTGTGTTAGTGGGGCCTGCAGGGTCCCATCCTCCTCTAACCAGTTGAAGTGTTTTTCCTTGTGGTTTTCTCTGAGGTTGGCAGGCGTCCTATGTTGAGAATGTGCACTATGAAGATGTCACACCCACTGAGCTACTGCACCCAGTCTTCCAAGAGGCGTCCAAAAGCCATGACATGTAGCCTTCACTAGGTGTCATCAGTGCAGCAGCATGCACTATCTCCCTACCCCAAAGGCCAAGAGCAGTCAATGGATGCTTGAACCTCCATCCCCCGGGCACCCCCGCGTGACCCTGGTCTGTTTCCGAACCCAGGTTGTCGGCATTGCATACGGTTAGGCAGCCAGTGTCTCACCCTGCCTTGCCACTGGGCTGGCTTTTGTTAATACCCTTGAGGTACCTAAAGGAACACTGTCAACCCCCTTAGGCTTAAAATTGTCTGTAGTTTAAAAAACACATCTTATGATTGCTCACATTCTGTAGAATATGCTTATATAGCTGGTAATTCAATTCTGATTCTTTTTTTCTTTTGAAAACTGAAAAACACACTGCCCTCCATACTGGTGCCACCACCAAAAACATGTTTGCTTACATTTCCTTGGTCAACTCCACTGCATCCTTCCTGGACTTGGGAACACTCCAACAGTCTACAAACTCAGGATACAGTGGAAAGAGAAGAGACTATTGCATCATGAGTGGCTGAATTGTTTGGGGTGTTCCTAATGCTCAAGAAGTATGTAATAAGAGTAGATAAAGAATTTGAAACAAAACAAGGCTGTGTTGAAATGGTTCCATGTCATCTGAGTGAGGATTAATGGGTGACTTCAATTTTAGTGATTTGTAAGGCGAACATAATTACAAGCGCCTATGCAGTACCGTGAATGCAATTTAAGCGACTATTTCACTCTACCGGACACACTCTCTCTCCCTGCCAGATTTTCTGAATGGTCCTCCACAGCAAACACGCATCAGGCAAGGCTCCAGACACTGCATCTGATGTTCCAGCCTGGCACCCTTGCCATGCAGGGGGGGCTGTGCCCCCCCGACCCCCCCATCTCTAAGATTCCAACACCATGCCGCACCTTGACACAGGAGGTAGAGTTATTTCAATGTTACCGCAATGACTGGTCTCTCAAATGTTTTAGTTGCCATATTGGTACAGTCACCCACTCCAGAGTCGTCACATGAAGTCGCCCATTTGACTACCAAATTACTTCACACTCATTTGACGGCTACCAAAATACACCATAAGCATGCACTTCTACTAAGAAAGGAAGCAGATGAAACAACCACCATCATCAGTGAATTTTAGAGAAGGTAAGAAATCGTAACACGTAGATTTTCAATTGAAAATAGTAGACACAAAAAGGATTGACGGTGTCCCTTTAAAGGTCTGTATCATGTCCCCACATCCCCTTCTGTCCTCAAGCGAGAACATATTCAAACAGCTGGAATCCATCAATGATGCTTTACAGTAAGCATCATCTGGCCAGAGTGTGAAGCCCCGAAGATAGAATTTTATGCTAATTTTAGAACTTAGAATACAAGTTCAACCTTTGCACTGTGGTCACGTTCCCATAGTGTTCTAACAACAGATTTGTTTCTCCCCCTGAAGAGTAGTCGCCCAAAAGTCAGCTCCAGTCTTCTGGCCAGCAATGTTTTACTTTACTGAGTGCTTTGTTATTTTTATAATACATGTAAGTGTCTCGATACCCTACATTTATTTAGGGTGTTTATTTTTTATTTAGTAAATATTTTGCATTTATTCTCCTGTTCCTGACTGGTTCCAAGAACCGAAGAAGGCTGCATTTGAAATGTGGTTCCTGTCTTGAGGGAACCAACCAGCATTTTGGTTTAAAACATTTATAAACTGCCAATACTCTATTTTGGATGGTTTTGGTATTATTTAAACTCGGGTCCCATTTTTGTCCAAATAATAAAACCACTCCTCATACTGGTTCCTTTCATTATCTGTGAGAGCGAAATTAATTAATTCTTACTATCGAGCTTGTTTATTGAGAACAGAGTAAGTGCCTTTAATAGGTTTTTCAGCACTTGGCATAGCTGATATGCCTAAAAGCAAACGGACCAGCAGGCTTCAAAATCTGTAAGATTTGTTTTCAGTTCCTGGCAAAGGCAGACTGCCACAAACTCTGTTTAAAGTGCCTGGATCCAGATCACAATTTTAGCAGTTGTTTTTTTCCATTATAAATTTTATTACGTTTTCAAAATACAGAGTATATAACATATAGAGAAAATAATAACAACACGAACAATAGATATTATCAAAAGAAAACAGATACAAATAAAAATCATGCAATAACATACATTAAATCTTTGATCACTTAGCTTTTCCAACACCTTATATATATTGAGTAAATACACTAGGGAAAATATATCTCTTTTAATCATCATATACTGTAGCACATAAAAAAGAATAATATTTGATCACGAATAAAACCAGTATTCATTGAAAGTGGCAGACTCATTCGGGCTCATTGTAAAGAGCTCAGTCAGGCTGCCGACCATGGAGGTGAGTAGAGGCTGTGCCAGTGGCCCAGGGGGTCATAGATAGAGGGTGCAGAGTGGGGTTACTACTGACAGGGTGGGGAGGTCAGGGATCCACTAGACACCAGGGAAAGGTTTGTTTCTTTTTTTTTTACAAGAGGACTGATGCTGGCCCTGGCACTTACGGACAATAAGAGGGGGTGGTGTGAATCGGGGACATTCTTCATTTGGCCAGTGATCGGTCAGCAGGGCCACTAAACACCAGGGAATTTATATTTATTGGAAACTGTGGATGGGGACAGTCACAGGGCTGAATCTCAGTGGGGGTAAGTCTTCATATTGTGGGTCAGCAATTGTCTGGGGTGGGACCACTAGACACCAGAGATGTGTGGTCTTAGAAAACAATTTTTTATTATCATCCTCCGACTCTTAAATGCAGAATTTCACCCACGGATGGCAAAATTCTGCATTTCACAGATGAAATTCCGCATTTTGCCGGGGGGGGGGGGTTTCGCATTTCGCACCCGCAAAATATTTTGCAAAATGCAGGGATTACGTGAAATATTTCGCTGGGTGAAATTTGTCAATTTTTCACAACACTAGGGTAGTCTGGATCTATGATGCCAGCACGACAACCCCAACCACGACATCTGCTACAGCGCCGGGAACCCAACGACATCACTAACAGCAAACCAACTGGCAACACCATGATGCACAATGCGGAAGGGCTGTGCCCCCCACACCCCCCATACAGGGGGCACAACCCTAGATATCTAACTCCATGACGCACAATCAGTGGAGTTAGATATATACCCCCATCACCATAGAGTGTCCCGATGCAGTACCTCCATCGCTGACGATATAGATGTGATGGAGGTTTTGCTGTGAGGGGTTTGGTGTATCAGTGTCACTGTAGCAATGGTATACTGGGTAGTCCTTAGGATCAATAGGAAGTTCCTGCCTAAGGTGATGTTGGAATTCCACCTGAACCAGTCAGTTGCCCTTCCAGTGCTCTGCCCTGAACATTCCAATACAGGTGAACAGAAATTGCAGTCTGGGTGTAAAAAGAGCACTATGTCACTATATGGACCAGACAAGGGATGTCATGTCCCAGGGAGTCACCTGTGGAGAGGTGGGCAAAGGTAGGCTGGCAGATAGAAGCACTATCTCTTGCTGGATCCTGCATACTGTTCTGCTATGAAAAAACTGGTAAGATACTTCTAGAGGCCAAAGGGTACATTCTACAATGGGTACCTCTGCATCTGTGGCAGCCACAAGGGGCATCCCCTACTAGACATATGTAAATCAGCTACCTGGAAAACAGTGCACACCTTCACAAAGCACTACTACCTGGACATACAGTCCAGGAGAGATGCTAGTTTTTGAACTGTTGTTTTGCAGAACATTTTTTCTAAATAGGTTTTGGACTCATCCTCCCGAGGTACTGCTAGAGAGTCTGCTTACTGTAAAGTGTCATTGATGGAATCTTGCTGTTTGAAGAAGAAAATTACTCATCATAGTAATGTTGTCTTATCTCAGGGCTTCATCGCTGAGATTTATAAACCCCGGCCCTACCTCCCTTTCCAGAACCTGAAAATGGGTTCACACAAAAATCAGTTCTTATCTTAAGGTTGCTTGAGCATTCCTTACTGAAGTTCCTCAGCAATTGATAGAATGTGACCAATTAAATGTTTCATGTTGTCTGTTTTAAATTGGTTTGGCATTTTAAAAATCTTAGAAGAAATAAAAAAAATGGTAGCCATTTAGCTAGTTTTAGTGGTCACAGCTCTCCTGGCTATAGAAACGAATCTGACATTAGAACGCTGGGGGGAACGTGACCACAGTGCACAGTCTGAATTTATTTTCTCAACTCTAAGGTTAGTATAAAGTTCTGTCTCTGGGGCATCACACTCTGGTGGGACGATGCTTATTGGAAATCTCACTGATGGATCCCTCAGAAGAAACATTACTCACGATCATTTTGTTCTTCAGGTTTTCCAGCCTCTGCTCGTACAAGAGACCCTGGATGCAGATTCATTTCTGTGACCCTTCTCTGTACTGCTTCCAGCTTGTTAATGTCTTTTTTGTGATGGCATTCCAGTGTTACATGTAGAACTCCAGGTAAGGTGGCACCTTGAACCTGTACAATTGCATTATGACCTCTTCCCTTCTGCTGGAGAATCCACCGTTTGTGCAACCCAGCATCCTATTAGCCAAGCAAGAGACGGGGGTTGAAACTGTGACATAAACATTAATATTTCTTCATAATGTTTTAATATTGGAGCTGGAAATAATTCACAGAAATGGGTGGGTGGAATTTGATAAAATATGTACCAGATGGGATGGAATACACTGCGTTAGCACATTACATTTGTTCTTATTTCCACTTCTGATTTTATCAGTCTTAATTCATGAGAAATGAAGCATAGTTATAAAGGATAGTTTGTACCAGGAGCTTCCTGACAGGAAAATATCAGGCTACTTCAGTACCATACTGGCCTGAATATTCAGACTACGCCGAGCAGGGCCTTAAGCCTGGGCATAGCGCAGCCTGGGTTCCGCCAGGGCAGGGACCAGGCGATATTCAACGGTGCTGCGCCATGGCTCAGCACTGTTGAATATGGCACTGAGGCCACACGCACTGCGCATGGTGCAGTGGCACTGCGCCAGCGCAAATAGCAGAAGGGAGCAGGGGGATGCGCCAGCACAAGTGCAGTTGCACTGGGTGCATCAACTGTGATATTCAGCACTGGGCATGCAAATGAGGCCATTATGCATGCAAGGTGCAAATGGGTCCATTTGTATTTCATTATGGCCCCATTTGCATGCGTGCACCGATCCCGCGATTTGCACTTGGCGCCTGCCAGGTTGCAGCCATCGGGACCAATGCCCTGCTGACCCATGGTGGTCTCCGCCCCATTTGCCTAATCGCGGGCATATGAAAGTAAAGGTCTCTGTGGACCTGTGGATCCCCCTTCACCTGATTGTGGGCATATGAAGTAATAAGGTCCCTGGTGAACCAGTGGAGTCCCACCCTCCCTGATCATGGGCATACATTCATTGAATGTCCCTGGAGGTCCAGTGGACCCCCATTGTCCGATCACAGGTGAAAATAGCACAAGATACCTTGGTGGTCAAGTGGCAACCACCTCCCACCCGCCCACTGAGGTCCCCACCACCCAGCACCCCCACAACGCTGGCAGCAGCACCCCACCCGCATGGCACCCAGCCGACCGTCGAATGACAACGTACAGTACTGTCTGTGTGCCTATTGGTCCACTGCATGGACCAATGGGCATGCAGACCATACTGTACTACACAGGCCTGATATGTGAATGAACACGCCCAAGACCACTGGCTCAATAAACAAACCCTATAAGCTGCCTTATTATGCATCTGTGCCCGGGCTTTGCCACCCTTGTAGGCAGAGGTTACAATGCTTGCCAGAAGGTTGTCGGTTCTAGTCCCGCACTGGGTTGTGCTCATACAGTAGTCCGTGGCACTGGAGTGTAGAACTAGGTGGATGATGTACTGTTGGGTATGCTGTCCTTCGGATGAAATGCTAAATCAAGGTCCCTTCAGCCCATCTCTGGTGCTGTCCTACTGGGTTTCAAGGTGGAAGTAAAAGAACCAAGGCACTTTTCACAAGAGTAAAGGAATTTATATTTAAAATAATACTGTACAAGAACATACACAAAGAAATCAAACAAACGTTATCCAACTAATACAACGTCCATGCAGATCATACATTTCCCACACCAAATCTACCATTCCTAGTCCATTATTATTGTACATAACATATATAAATTCCTTACATTTTGCAGAATTAATGTGCCACACATGTTCAATTTCTCTAGAAATCCAGCACTTGTGTGTTGTTATATATTTTACATGCTCTGTCATATTTTTTTCTCAAATCTTTTTCCTGTGTACAAATTACTGGGGGCTTGCAGGTCTTGCCCCCAACTCTGAAGTGAGCCCCATAGCTCACGTAATCATTGTTATTGACTTATTATGGAAGGGGGCCTTAGTTTAAAAAACATAGCCCTTATGGGACCCCAGCTTCCAAGGCTCAGCACGCAATTCCAATGCTGAATTTTCACTAATCTTAGCGGTATTCAGTGAATAGGATGACTGAGATTGAGTGACTGCAATAACAGAGACTCAATCTCAGCACCTGTGTTTTGGGCTACCAGGGAAGGGTAGCGAGGATCTAGGTGGAAGGACAAGGGAGGGTGACAGGAACCACATCATCTGCGAGGGACAGAAGGGGAGGGAAGGGTATGTGGTGGGAGGCAGTGCAGTGGTAGGCTGCCAAGCTGGCCATGTGGCAAAGTGGTGAGAGTGGCCAGCTGCGGTTCAGAGGATGCAGGGTCCGGTGGGCGGCTCAGTAATTTTGCAATGCGTGGCTTTTAATTTTTCTAAGTTTACACACACACCCCAACATGGGGAAGCATGTAGGGAGAGCGACTCCCCCACACCAATCCCCCCCATGGTGACACAAACAGCTCGCCCACATCAACAGTGCCCGACAGACCACAGCAATATCCCCCACAGCATCGACAGGTATAGGGTGTGGGGTCTGTGACTGGGCTGCTGTCTGCCTGTGCTACACTGGTAATTTTCCATGTAGCCTGTCCCTGCCATGCAACACTGACATGCCACTCATAGCGGTCACATGCTGCACCCTGCCATGCTGCTCAGGAACTCTCCATAGCCATCGCTGCGCTGTGGCTGGCGGGGGGGGTGGCGCTCTTGGCAGTTCACTCACAGGGGTGTTCAGGGTGTGAAGCATCGCTGTGTGGCAGGTCATGGTGTTCTCCATCGGGATGTGCAATGCTGGGCGTCATGGTTCTGTCCATCGGACTGGTGCGCGTCGGGGTACTCTGCGTCAGTTCATCTGTGTCGCTGTGGGGGGTGTCGGAGCAGTTGCTGTCACTCTTACATGGTGCTTCCCCCAATGTGCACCCCCCTGGAGTTGAGAATCTTTAGTTAGGGGGGTGCAGGGGTGCAGCCCCGCAAACTTTTCAGTGCCTTGCCACCATTGTTGTCACCATAAGTGTACATCGCCGTTCTTTATTTTTAGCGATGTACACATGCCCTAACAACAATCGCCATTCAGCGATCGCCATTATGACATAGAACCATTTCTAGCAATCCGTCCTGTGAAATCTTCATTTATTGCAAGACCAGTCTGCTCCTGACCTGCAAGCTCTGATATTTTAAAACAACTCCCAAGGTGCTCCAATGATATTTATCCCAGGAGCATGATGGGATTCCTAAAACCAAATTTTCAAAAGTAATGTTTTGAAAGTGTGTACCCCCACACACACACACACATAGGACATGCCAGAATGGTGTAACAAAAGGGCATTCCCCAAAAAATTATGTTCCTGTGTTTCCAAAATTCCATTATAGGTATCCTGCAGGCAGTAGCTTTATTCTATTTTTTTTATGCTGATATATGGAGTTTCCCCAGTGCCTTGGCCAAAATCCCCCTTCCCATAAAATTGGTTCATGCAATTGTCAAAGGCTGTGTGTGGATGCTGATGTGTGGCATGACTGTCACTGTACATTTACAGTCACTTCACCAGCAGTCTCTCATTGATTTCAAAGTGCTTTGGGATATAATGTGTATGAAAAGTGCTTTAAAAGAAATTGTAACTGGATTTCAGAAATGGAGCGTGTTGTTACAGCTTCTTTGAGGCTGCAAGGGGACAGGCTTAGAAACCATTGGCTTCCCTTTTTTCATTTTCTAGCTCTGAGAGAGGGAATTATAGTGGCAGATATTCTGGCTTGCTATAGTTGAATTGTTATAATTCACTGCTTTGTATGTTTCCCTAATATATTTTCTTTTGTTTTTCACTCTGTGCGATGTTTAGCTAATGATCGTACTTCTTTAACCCCTGTGCTGCTGTTATTTAGCTAAGAACGAATACGATTTGGTTGTGAAATGATTTTCTATGCAGGTGATTTAATCCACGGTCTCTTCTTCATGCTTTTGTTCTTGCTTAGGCTGTTGATAGTTATGTACATCTACATGTTGATGTTTGTCTTCTTTTCAGGTTTAGTTGATTATTTGATAAATTTTTTATAAAATCTCATTAAAAAAAGAAAAGTGCTGTATAAATAATTCTTCTTTTTGGAGACTAGCCGTTCCCTTTCCATGTTGGGGGGGGTCTCTATAATCTCTGCAAATGGACAGCTGCTGGCCCATGGTTGGCCAGGGGGCCCTGCCAGGCTCAGCAGGTGGTATAATGGGCCTTAATTCTGGGCTGCAGCACAGAAACATGGAAACATAGAATGCGATGGCAGATAAGGGACCCTGGGCCCACTCAGTCTCATTTTTTGTTAACCTTTATTTTTTGCTGCAGATTCTATTTGATCTATAGTGCAGACACTTCCCCCTTCCTTGGTCCTATGATTCCCTTGTGCTTGTCCCAGGCATTTTTGAATCCCACCAGTTTTTGGCCCCACCACTTCTGCTGGAAGGCTGTTCCAGGAATCCACCACCCTTTCTGAGAAGAAGTACTTCTTCACATCCCTCTTTAATTTATTCCCCTCCAGCTTCATATCATGCCCCCTTGCTCTAATAAAAAAGCAGGTCTGCTAGATCTACACATTTACAGCTTTGTGTACTAACCTCTAGGCTCTACTGCCTCTCTATATCTCCCACCCAGGTCCCCTGTTATGTCCAGTCTCCGGTTTAGTGGTGGCTCCACACAAGGGCACGTGCCCTGATAAACAATGCTATGCCCCAGTTGGTGCCCCATGTGGTATAGAGCTACCCCATAGGAATAAATGTGCACTGTATTCATGCCCTGGTTGCCAGGTATCATGCTCCATTGTGCCCTTGTAAGCGATATAGACTGGAGCCACTACTGCTCTGGTTTGGACCTCTGTAGAGAGAGTGAACACTGCAAGTAGGAGGTTGGCCTGTAGTTTAGGTTCCCCATTAAGGAATACATCTATATGGCTCCACTGAGTGTCCTGTTCCCAATCCCAAAAAACTAAAGAGCAGAGGCTCCAGTGAGTTCTTGGGACTTGGCAGGAACTGAGGTACAGTGGAGTCTGCCTTGATGAATCCAGTGAAAGACATCTCGCCAATTCCTGTGTGGCAAAAGGGCCTTTGTCATTGAAATGCGCTGTTCCCTACAATGTATTGCAGCACTCTGCAGAAATACTGCAACATATTGCACTGCAGTGCATCCTGAATGCCCCCACTGCACACACCCTCTCCCCCAGCCCAGGACTCCAGTCACAGATATAAATGAGCCAGGTCAAGACTGCTGTTTGGGACTGTGAACTGGTGTTCAGCAGAGCTCCTATACGGCTGTTTAATGTTTGGTGAGCTTAGAGGGCGAGACCATGTGATCAAGAGCCAGAAACCCAGAGGGTGAGCGAGTGCATAAACTAGCAGTGCCCAAGTAACAGGTCCTCTGAGGAGTATAAAGGGTTTATGCATGTGCCTGGCATAGACGATGAGCAGGGGCCATGTTGAAAGTACAGGGTTGTAGACATAGAATGTGCCCTCATGCTGAAAGGTCAGAGTATTTCCCATTTTCCAATCTCCCACATGGAGAGGGATACATCCACTACTGTCTCCACTGCTAAGAGGTAAACAGCAGCTCTGCTTGTGTATCAGTACTCGATTCTGTTGTGCGACGTGTAGACAGTATCAGGAGTCACAATTCTCGGTTTTCTGCTCTAGAGAAATGTTACTGGAGTCAGATCAGAGAGAGTTACCAGACAGCGTGCTCCACTAGGAAGAGAGGGGACACTAGGCAACATTTAGTCATATATATATTTTTTTTTGATTCACTATGAAGAAAGGGGGGGACGAAAGGCACATGCCCATGACTGTTCCCAACAATCACCCGTAATAATTTAGGGGATGGTCTGATAATAACAATTTTATCAAGATTGTTCTTGAAAGCTTCTTTTGATTTGCTTATAACTATTTCAGTTGATAAAGAGTTCCAGAGTTATATTATTCTTTGAGAAAAGAAATAACTACGTTTGGTAGTAAAAATACCTCTTCCTTGTTAATTGTAAAGGGTGTCCTCTTGTGTTGATGTTCATCTGTTTAAATTCAAGACCCATCTCAGTCATCAGATATTCATCGTTAATTACTTCTCTTACTAACTTAAGTTCACCTCTTAATCTTCTCTTTTCCAGGGATATTAAGCCAAATTTAGATAATCTTTGCTCGCAGTTCAGAGTTTCAGCACCTTTTACATGTTTTGTTACTTTACGCTGTATTTTTTCTAGCCTTGTTATGTCTTTACTCTTATAGGGGGATCGTAATTGGGATGAACAATCCAATAAGGGATGTGCATGGGCGCTATATAAGGGTAGAATAATCTTTTCATCTCCTGATTTTATATTTCTCCTGATGGACCACCAAACTCTATTTGCCTTATTAATATTTTCTGTTACTTGTTTCTCGAAATTGAAATGTTTTTAATTAAAAAATTCCTAAGTCTTTTTTGGTTTCTGATTGTTTCAATTGTTGGTTGTTTAAAGTGTAAACTGTTTCAGGGTTATTAGGTCCAAAATGCATCACACTACATTTGTTTGCATTGAAGAATAAGCCCCATTTCTGAGACCATAAAGTCAGTTTGTCAAGATCTTTTCGTAACGTAACTGTTTCTTCTGTTGATTTAAATGGTCCTCCGATTTTACAGTCATCAGCATATTTTATGATCCAACTATCCATAGTCACTGATAGGTCAGCAATAAAATTTGAAATATGAATTGGGACAAAACTGAACCTTGGGTTACTCCGCTGGTAACTGGTTTCCAGTCTAAAGTATAACCATCAATTAATACTCTTTGAAAATGGTTAGAAAGTCAATTTGTAATCCAGGTTATGTATCCTGATGGAATTTTAAGATTTATGAGTTTATTAATAAGAGCCCAGTGTGGTACTGAATCAACTGCTTTTCTAAAATCCAAGAAAACTATGTCACATGGTGTTTTGTTATCTAAGTTTTCGCTGACATGCTCGTAAAAGCATAATAAATTTGTGGTACAAGAATGACCTGTACAAAACCCATGCTGATTATCATCTAATGTTCCTATATAAGTTGTAAGTTTATGTTTAATTATCCCTTCTAGTGATTTACATAGTACAGGGGTGAGGCTAATGGGCCTATAGTTCTCTACTTCGCCGTTATCACCTTTTTTATGGAGTGGCATGACATTCACCAGCTTCCAATCATAAGGCACAATACCTGACTGTAAACTGTGATTAAAGATCAGTTGTAAAGGAAATACTAGATATGTGTGCATGAGTTTAAGTACATCAGTTGTTCTGTCGTCCAGGCCTGGTGATGATCCATTTTTTAGACCTTTTGACTTATTACATATTTCTTTGGCTGTAATAGTAATGTCCATTTTCTCTTTTGAAACATTGAAATCTTGAGTTTTTCTATTAGTATCAAAGGTTTTAAAAAAATGGTCATTTAATATGTTTGCCATTTCAGTTGGGTTATTAATTGTTTCAGATTGCCTTGTTATTGGACTGACTTTACATTTATGCTGTTTTAATGAATTTATATAATTGTAAAAAAGTGTATTGCTACCATTCGTGGCCTGTTCTGCTAAATTATGTTCAATGTTTTTTTTTCCCTTTATTTATTTCTTGCTTACATTTTTTTTTGTATATTTTTAAAAATAGTTAGACGACTAGTAGTTTTGTTATGTATATATTTTTTGTATAACCTTTTTTTTGTACTTTGTGTTTATTATTTTCATGTAAAATCGTACACACATTACCTCATGCAGGATAATAGGTATAGCAAGGAAAAATATCTTACATATAGTTGATACTCATAATACAACCCCCCGTAATCTGTTACAATAGGAGATGGGGATATCCAACATTTTACCAAAAAAAGTGTCCTGGAAATGCCAGCCAACTCAACGGCCATAGAATGTCCTTAAAAGATAGAATTAACTTAGGCTTTGTGGCACAGTCCTAAAGACTGCTATTAATCCAGATGACAAAAATACTGAATAGAAAGAATGTGCTATTTCTAGAACAATACTACAATCAGCTAAAAATTGGTACAGTATCAATCTTCAAACATCAGAACTGTTATCATTAACACACCGATTTCTTATACAAACTTGATAACATCACAGTGAGGCATAAAGGTAATCTATAAGTAACATGCAGAGCTTCTCAGTTATGATTTGGGAGTAACTGGTAACTACATAACCTAGACAAGATGGGGAAAAATATTCAGAGGGTGGAGTAACCCACCATATGGAACACAATGACCAGCATTGTGATCCCTTCCCAAAGTAATACACAAAAGTCTCCCAATCTATCATATCAGCCACGAGTCCCAAACATTATAGATCTCATAAAATAGTTCAAATGTCCCACAAAACCGTTCACAAGCCCTATGCACAAGAATTACCGGGAGCTTGCCAGTAACAGAATCAGTCTTTCTCAGACACAACGTAGACCTCCTTGTCTTCCACTATCCTCGGCTGTCTGGAGACATAATCTCTCAGCTTCCAACAATCGGATCCCAGAATTCGACCTCGGGCCCTCTGAAACAATCACCAGATAAGACATTCATCCAAGTTCAGAGAAGTCTGTGTATAATCCCTTAGGAAATCGAGCAAGTCCAAACCCTTTATGCCTTCCAAAGGATCCTCCTCCTTCAGCAAGGCTCCAACATGAGTCTCACTTCTTAGAGTCTCCATACGGCCTCAGAGTTGTATGCCCTCCTCAGTCAGTCTTGCAGCGATCACCTGAACAATGCTTGATCGCTCATCCCATTCCCGCACTGCATCAAGTTGGAGCCATAGGTGTCTGCGATGTGATTCTCCAGCCTCCCTAGGGTTTTCTTCAGTTTGGAATCCATGTATTGCAATGTGGCGAGTAGCTGCTGCCACAGAGAGCTCAGCGATGGTTCCATCATAGTAGTAGCTGCCCAGCATGGGGGATCTGTGGCCTTGCTTGCTTTCCCAGTGTTAGTTTTAGCAGCTGAAGGAACGAAATTTCCTTGCCTCACCATGTTGTGTTAGGTATCTCTCACCTATTTTTTTTTTCAATAAGTTTGTTTATTTTTGTAGTTAACCATTTTGATTTTCTTTTATAATCATTTTTTTTTATCTTTGGAATGTATAAATTTGCTGTGTGTAGAATTTTATTTTTTAAAGTTGTCCACATACATTCTACTGTTTGATTTTCAGATAACTGTGACCAATCAGTAACATTAAGGGCATTTTCAATCTTGTCTATGTCATCCCTTTTATATATGTACATTTCAGTATTGCTACTGGAAAAGGTAAAGTCAGAGACAATCTCAAATGATACTGTACTATGATCACTGCTTCCAAGCGGCCCCAATGTAGTACAGTTATTTATAATTATATTTTCGGTGCTTAATACTATTTCTAATATATTAGACCCTCTAGTTGGAGTAATGACATGTTGATGTAATGATAACTCTGTACACAAGTTGATGAAGTCCTTTGAAGCATTAATTAGTGCTGTACCGGTTATCCAGTCTATGTCCTTATAGTTTAGATCTCCCGTGAATAAGGTTTCACTTTCATCTACCGCTTTTTCTAATTCTTTCATGATTTCATAAGAAATCGCAGAAGGAGTATCTGGCAGGCGATAACACAGATCTATTAGTATATTTTGGTTAGCATCATTGTTAATTTTAATTCAGACTTTCAGTTAGTTCTGATGTTTTAATATTATTAGTTACATTTACAGCATTTACTTCTGATTTAATGTATAATGCAATGCCTCCTCCTTTTCTGTGTTCCCTATTACAGAAAAACATATCATAATTGTTAATGTGTCTACCCCATGCATTTGTATTTGACCACCATGTTTCAGTTATTGCTATGATGTCAGGAGAATGGATGATACATAGTGCTAATAGCTCATCAAATTTGTTATTAAGGCTTTGAGCATTTAATAGTAGTCCTTTCAGTGTTATTAATTTAACATGTGGCACAGCCTTATTTAGCACAGGCACTTTTATTTCTGTCTTTGGATTTGATAGACCGATTCTAGCCTCCCCGTCTGCTAGTTCAAATCTAATATTTGTAAAGCCAATTGAAAATATAAGTTAGTAGTGCAGTTCCTTTCTTACTTAGTTATTTCTTTTTTTTATTGTTGCTGGCTTCTTTCTGGAGCAGCCCAACTATCCACGAAATCCACCATCCAGCACTGACCTGACCCAGAGCTTACCAGGGGTAAGGGGAGGCCTGGTGGGGCTGGCGGGGTGCTCCAACCCCTTCCAGAGACTGGATTCAAGGGGCCAGCACCATGGCTGGCCAGAGCAGAGCCTGTGAGGTGCCCTCCGCCATTCTGCTGTGGCAACTTGATTTTTTCCGGAGTTTCTCCCCAGGAGTCGAGGCGTGCAATGACACCTGCGGAGAGGACCATGCACGCGTCCGCACGTGCTCCCTCCAAGCATCTGCCCCGACTCCTCCCCTGTCTACAGCACAGCAGCCATGTCCCCCAGCTTCCACTAGGGAGCAGACAGGCACCGACATTTGGGAACCCCCCTCCCCAGAGAAGGAGAGCAGTCCAACGGATGCTCAATCCTTCTCCGCCCCTGCCGACCCCTGGTGGCCTGTGCTCGTTCCTGAACACAGGCAGCTGGTGTTGCGCAAGGTAAGGCATCCAGCACCTCAGCACCACTGGGCCAGCTATTCCTTTCTTACTTAAATGAAAGCCATCCCTAGCATATAAAGATTTGTTATAATAGAAGGTGTCCCAATGATCCAGGAATACAATTCCTTCATTGATACAACAGTTTTTTAATCTGGTGTTAATCCTTTTAATTGTAAGGTTCTTTTCTGGAAGTGCTCTGGGAATTGGCAAAATACCAAACATGGCAAGCTGACAGTTTCTGGTTTTAATTTTTCTTCCTAAATCTATCAGCTCGTGACATACGTCTTTTTCATGTGTATGACCTACATTGTTCGTTCCTGCATGGATTACAGTGTTGGCGCATTCTTCTCCTAGCAAACTATCAATTCTTTTGGCAACATCCTCTATTTTTGCTCCAGGAAGACTGGCAATATTATTGCGAAGTTTATTTATTTGAGGTAATTGAGAATCAATGTATTTAACTATAGAGTCACCTATAACTTTATGATTTAATATAATATAAGGTTGTGAAGTAGTAATAGCTGCTGTCTCCTCATGTTGATCTTCTAACAAACTAAAATGATTGTGACTAGTGAAATCTGATATTTGGTTGGTGCAGCTTATATTTTCCTCATTTGTATCAGTGGCTTTATACAGTAGATTCCGGCCCTTCTACCTTTTTTGGGATTTCTTGGTTGGACTGATTCCCACTGTGGCATTCCCGAAGTAGATGGTTCTGGTTCCCTTCGTCTCTTATCTGTTCTTATGATAGTACTCATATTGGCCAGTGATGGGTTTGTTTGTGTGAGAACATTTTGAGTTGGCTCAGCTATTTGCATTTCAGGGGAGTGAGATGATACTAATTCAGTGATGTAGGGATATTTCTGATCGTATTATCCATAAAGGATTTGCTTTCTCTTAGTTCTTTCATACTTTTCATCTCTGCTTGAAGAGTAGTTATTTAATTCTTTAAATTAGCAATAGTCACACAGTTTGGACATGTTTTGTCCTGGTTCGGGTGTGTTATGGACTTTTTAACATGATTACAATTTAGGCACATTTCCAAGGTTTCACCATTAATAAGATGTAATTCCTTATGTTTACCAGAATCTGCTGCCATTATGATAGTCTTTATAAAAGATATGTTAGTCTTACTTATCAGTGGCTACTATTTTGTCTCTTGCAGAGTTTTTATTCCACCTAAGAATCCTGGCCTCACTCTCTCAGCTCCCATGGCAGAGGCGTAGCAGCCTCCGCCCAGTGCTCACCTCCGCTTGCTGATAGCAGTGAGTACATACTTGCTAGACCAGAAGTGATGTCACAGCCACTGCCCATTCGGTGGCTCTTTAAACTGATGTTAAAAATTAACTATTAGGCAATTTTCAGAGATGCAGAGTACTCTGCCTTTAAAAAGACAAACTATACCTGCCTGGGTGCTAAAGGTGCACACACAAAGTGAGCTATACCTCTGCAGATCGGTAAAAACACTTTTGCTGGCCGGTCCAGTGGCGCTGAGGGTTGAGGCTCTGGATGCCACACCTCACTCCACGCTGGCGACCCAGGTTTGGAAGCAGACTCGGGTCACTGATGGGTTGGCTGGGGGGAGACAGGCTTGAGCGTCCCATGACAGCTTGCCTTCTTCGGGGAGGGAAGAGGCCTTACCCACGCACTTGCCTGACTCTGAGCGGAAGCTCGGAGTACTGCAAGCCCTGACTACAGGGGATGGGCTGCTTTTGTACAGCATGGACGTCGGCACTCTGCACCATGACGTCTGGGGGTTCACGCCATAGAGGAAAAAAGGGAGATAAGTGGGAAAAAGAGCCTGCCACCGCCAGGGAGATGGGGAGCTGGGGAGCTGGGGGATGTGCCTACGATGTGCCTGCACCCGCCCAGCAGACCTGAGCCAATGAAACGTAAGTTACAGGATGCGAGTTCCCCCTCCTTGTCCCTGCCTGGGGGTTAAGCTGCGGCTCCATGGGGTCTCAGGATCCGTTCAGGTAGGGTGCTAGGCAGTGAGATGTCTGCATTGTCTTCGCTGATGGGTCGGGGGTGGCAGGCTGGGCAGGTGGATAAAGAGTAATTTAAAAAAAAAAACACTTTTGCAATTTACACTCTGACCAGGTACTCAGCCCGTAACATAGGCAGAGCACATAGAATTAGCTCCACAGAAATTTGTCACATGCAGTACTATTTCTAGGATTTAGCTAACTAAAATGCTTCCCTGAGTTTTACAGAGGCTCCTGGTTACACTGAAAGTGGAATACTGTTCAATATGCTCCTTTGGTACTCGCTAGACCAGAAGTGACGTCACGGCCACTGCCCATTTGACAGCTCTTTAAACTGATGGCAAAAAATTAACTTTTAGGCAATTTTCAGAGCTGCAGAGTACTCTGCCTTTAAAAAGACAGACTACACCTGCCTGGGTGCTAAAGGTGCACACACAAACTGAGCTATACCTTAGCAGCTCGGTAAAAACACTTTTGCAATTTACACTCTGACCAGGTACTCAGCCCGTAACAGAGGCAGAGCACATAGAATTAGCTCCACAGAAATCTGTCACACACAGTACTATTTCTAGGGTATAACTAACTGAAATGCTTGTCTGAGTTTTACAGAAGCTCCTGGTTACATTGAAAAAATTGGGTGTAGAGTTTAGGTTTTCGGGATTGGGGCTCTTAGGCTCTAAACTATTGGCCTAAACAGTGAACCTATTTTTAGACTACCGTATGGGGGGGCTCAGCTTTCCCAAGGGGTGGGACTCGAGCCTGGAAGCCACCCAAACTCTGCACCTATGACTGCTTTTCACATCAGATGTGTTATTGCATTACAAAGCTTGTTCACATAACTGTAAATAAACTTGTTTTGGTTTATTGAGACTTGATGTCTGAGTACCTTGTCTGTGTCTAGCTAATGTGATGTACAGAGGAACTGAAGTGCACAGTGATGTGCTGCACAGTAACAGGTAAACTGGGAGACTGTTGTTAAATGAAAATTCAAGCCAGTTACAGTAGGTGTGAAAAGGGCCCAGCCATAAGCCAGCAGCTGACCATTTGCAGAAATTTAGAGACCCTCCCACCCCCAATGGAAAGAAAATTCCAAGTGCCCATGCACCAATTTGTACATTTCCCAATGGACAGAGCCTCTGGGTCCACCAACATTGATTACGAAGTGCCTAGTCTTTGCTGCCAGTCTCCTCGTGGCATTGCACATCCAGGGGAGGCTCTAGACCTGGGAAGTGGGGGGAGTTAGCTAGGGTCGCCATCTTTGGATGAGGTGAAAATGGAATAATAAACCACATCCCAAACTATACCCACCATAGCCCCACCCCTTTTTTATAACCAATAGGTACCGTACAGCACTCTTCCTCCAACGCCATTTCTAAAATCAGAGAAGATTTTCAAGCAGCGTAAAAAAACAAACATGCAGCACTTAAAATGCAGAGTGGAAAAGATATGTGGATTTACTGCTAATGGTCTTAACAGCTGTACTTTACAAGTCCCAGATTGACTAGTTCAGAAGCAAAAGTGCATATGACATCAGACCTTTTATAACCTGGCCATGCAGTCAAAACATTTAATGACATGAGTCTGTTTTAAGATTATATGGTCAATCAAAATGGTTCAAAATCCAGACTGGCTCTGAGCAAAACCAGACAACTAAATAAGAACACTGATAACTGAATGAGCTATTCCAGAACTGGACAGGTGGTAACACTCGGTTCAGCTCATAACAAAAGTCATTATTGGTCCAGAATAATGCAATAATTCATGGAAAGAATATAATTTTAGAGTGCTCCAGCCACTCCCCCACATGACATCCCCTGGAGCTGCCCCTAGGAACACTGCTTTGGAAGAGCAAAATAATCAGGCCCATATTCTATTGTTTCAAGTATTTAAGGGAACTGTAGAGACCATTGGCCTGCCACCTAATGAAGAGGCAGTTTGAATCTCAAAGCTCAGGGTCAGTGAAGGTCCCCCTACCCCTTTCCCAAAGAGTGGCAGTGACACGGCTCGACATGTAATGTAAGAATCCTGCAGTCTCCTGTGTCTGCAGGCCGTGCGTCTGTATCGGTGTAGTTTAACAGTCACCATGAGCAGTGTTTCCCGAGAGCTGCTTGGCTGGTACAGACTGTGTCATGGGCAGATTAGAGCCATGCAACAGTATGTGTAGTGGGCACGTCACATATACAGTACATGTCATCCCCAGCTGACATACTATATGCCTGTGGTACAGTCCTGGCACAGAGCATTTCACCTTTGTGTCTGTCACAGTTCTGTATGCAGCAGAAACAACAGTAGAAATCAGTTCTTGAGGGACTATTTTTCAAGGTGGCAGGATACAGTCCCTTTTTTCCCTTAAAACAAGGGGAACATGCTTTTTTGGGGGGTCCTACCCTGTCCTCAGGGGAACCCATGTTATCAGCACAATAACCCACTCCAGAGTGTAGGGTTATAGGCATTTAATCCACACTTGTGGTGCTGTGAGGACACTCAGCCTGTGGCCTCGTGCCTCACAATGCACCCCAGATGTGATTAAATGCCTATAACCCTAAACCCTGTTGTGGGTCATTGCTAGCATATTTTACAAGGAAATGGTGCTGTCCACAGGGAAATTGGCCCCACAGACTTACACTGGTTATTTACGAGAAAGCAGGGCAGTACAACCTCCAGAGTAAATAATGTAATCTACCAAAAAAAAAAAAAACAGGAAAATTGCTCTGGGGTTACAGGGAAACTGATCTGGGGTTCCTGAAACTCACAACAAATGTAAACCAGTTTTGATAACCAAACCATCCATACTGGATCTGAAAGATTGAGTGCAAACATGGCCTAAGGTGACAGTTTCAAAGTCAACATTCCGGAAGCTCGGAGCTTTAAAGGAGAACCATAGTCAAAATTTACAAAAAAAAAAAAAAAAAGAGTGTGCATTATCAATGGTATCTGACACATCACTGCCACGTGGGACATGAGGCATTGTGAGAAAAGGAAAGGTAATGAAAGAAGTGGTTATGGAGATCCCCAAGGCCCAGAAAAGAAATAAGAAAAGCTACAAGAAATCCCAACAGCAAAGGAGAGGACCCACCTGGACAACACACACAAACAATGCTCTGCACATCATATTTGTTTTGTAAATTTTACCAGTAGTACTTCGTTCATGGCAGCGTTGTAGCAGAAGCAGACAGCCTTTCTAGAAGCACAGTGACAGGACTCCGTAGCCAGGTGAACACCATCCTGCTATCAAAAACTCTTCCCTTGTGGAGAAGACGGTATACACTAAAAGGGAAAGGAGAAGGGATTGATGAAACATAGGAACAGGCTTATACTGTGGACTTCAAGAATCTTGCAAGACGATGTTATACAGGCTACCTATTGTTCATTTACAGTGCCGTATTAATTTACGGTCATACACACAGGTCATGGCTGAAATAGGAATTCAGTGGCTAGTGCATCTGTCTGGTCATCAAAAGATTAAACAGAATAAGATAGGATGTCTAGTTATAATGCCTGTTTTTGTTTGTGCTATAGGTTTCATCTGAAGTTCCATAACTGGTATCTCAATGTTTTTGTTTTGTTTTGTGGGTAATCATAACAGGGAGCATGAACAACTCTGTTTAATGCAGAAGGGCAGTGGCAAAAGCCAACAAAATGCTGGGATGTATAGCTAGAGGGATCTCCTCCAGAAGTAGGGAGGTTATCCTGCCCCTGTATAGGTCACTGATCAGGCCCCTCCTGGAGTACTGTGTGCAGTACTGGTGCCCGTTCCTGAAGAAGGACATCAGATTGTTGGAGGGGGTACAGCATAGAGCTACAAAGGTGATCCAGGGATTGGAGGGAAAGCCATATGAGGAAAGGCTGGGGGAGTTGAATACGTGCTCTCTAGAAGAGAGGAGGGACAGGGGAGATATGACTGAGACCTTTAAGTACCTGAAGGGATAAACAAGACTAATACAGAGAGGATTTTCCAGAGGAGACAGGGGAGGAACACGAGAGGACACCAACTGAGATTGGAGGGGGGTAGATTCAGGAGAGAGAGATGAGGAGACATTTTTTCATGGAAAGAGTGGTGGACAAGTGGAACTCCTTGCCAGGTGAAGTAGTGGCCTGCAAGATGGTAGACAGCTTCAGGAGGGGTTGGGATAGGGGAAGGGGAAAGGCTAATAGGATGGGGAGGAAGGAAGGGAGGGAGGGGCAGCAGCATTATAAGGTGCTAGCTGCGCACTCTCGCAGACTTGATAGACCGTGAGGCCTGTTTCTGATGGCAATTTCGTATGTTCATATGTGGTTATAGGGCTTTTGTGTGTTTTGCATTGGTATCATCTTCAGTGTTCAGGTTGTAATGTGAGTTGTAAATAAATAGAAATTGGCTCCTGAATTCTTGTGAAAATTATTCTTGTGAAAATCGTGTTTTTGCTTGGAAAAGATACTGTGCAAAAACCAACATAATGGCATGAAAACCCCAGATTTCACATGAAAATGGCTGTTTTTTTTTCATAATGGCTGATTTCACATGAATTTCACACATATTCACCAATATTCAAAATGGTCAAATCTTTCAATATTTGCGATAGTAAAAATAACACAAGAAGAGGGTTTGGCATGATTTTCCAAAGCAGCATGGGGCAGCGAAAATGGTATCTGGACCTGGTGCACCAATGGAGTGGCCAGCCACCAAAAGTTTTAGTTTAGTTTAATTTTATTTTGCAACAAACCAGTAAGTGCATGCAACATGCACAAGCAAACAGCAAAGCAGCTTGGGAGGGGCATTTGGACAGAGTTTTTGCAAGCCACTGCCTATGGCGATTTGTGATGCTGCACTGAATCTGGCAGGTTTTGCATTATGTTGTCTGCTGGTGAGGAATTCAGCAATGAACTGTAAATTAGGAATGTGAGAATCACAAAAGATTCTGAGGTCGTAAAAGGTTCTGATAAGTCGTAAAAGGTTCTGTCAGTTATCTAAACCTTATGAGAACATCCAGAACTTTTCAGTTTAAAGTACAAACACTGTTTTAGTCACCACCAACAGCCTTCATACTAAATAAAGATTTGTAAATATATTAAGCCCTAAAATCAATGCTTTAAAAATGATCAGAACCTTATCAGAACCTGAAAAAAATGCCATAGGTTCTAGGTGGTTTGTAACTAAGCCGGATCGGTTCTGCCATCCCTACTGTAAATATTGCAGTAGTCATGTGCTGCTTGCTTTGCTGTTTCCCTATGAATGCTCAAGCTTCCTGGTTTGTTTTTGCGTGATTTTGGCCTGTGAAAAATGATTCATCCAGCCCTAGAGGGCAGATTCTTGAGTCTGTTTCAATGGACAGTATCAAAATGAGAGTGGAGATGGTTACACCCACCTCAGCCGTCAGTCGGTAACAGCAGACTACAAAGTCATGGCTGATTACTACAGTTACCAGAGGCTTTCATTAAGTTATCATTTATACTATGTATACCATTAAAATTAATTTTCTTTATTCCCAAATTATATGTTTTTTAGCCCAGGCTAATGTCAACATTACCCAGGCATATATCAACATTACAATCAGCAGACATGGTGAAGGTTTCAGTCTTTCTAGCTGGGTTCGCGTCACAAAGTATCACTTTTTGTTCCAATCTTTGTGGTTTGTTGCAACTTACAGTTCAGTGGGGTGTATCCAAAACCTCAAACCTGTAACATAAAAAACAAAAAACAGCCAGCCCATTCCAGACTATTTCCTGAGTAGTAAAATCCATCTGACACATACAGAAGTACACTCCAAGGAATCAAATACAGATATATATTATCTATGTGTGTGTGTGTGTGTGTGTGTATATATATATATATACACAATGAATAACACACTCTTAAATTGCAATCGCACTCTGACATTCATGCCTTGTTGTCACGTTATCGTACAAGGCCGCAGGCTGAGTGCATCAACCACCCAAGGTGTGCATATATCAGAGTGCGACTGCAAACCGTAGAGCGGGTTATCTATCTTATAAAATGGCAAAATTGTTTTTGAGGCGGGTAAAAGTTCAGGTGTGCGGTTGCGCTCTGATATACGCATGGTCATGTAATGTTCATGCTCCAATAAATTCCAAGCAATTTCCCTACCCATTTTATAAATATATATGTAATGATTTCACTTAAAACTGACTCCTTTCTATTAATCATAAGAGAAAGGAATCATTTTTTAAATTAAATCATTTTGAATATATTTCTTTCTGTTAAACATTAGTTTCACCAGATGTAGATAATCCGAACATACAAACATAAGAAATAGGCAGCAGAAGAAGGCCTTATGGTCTGTCTAGACTGCTCAACTGCAGTGCCCCTGATCCAGAGATTAATTACAGTGGGCCCCACCCCACCCCCACCAGCCATGACTCTCCCGTTCACCCTGTCCTGCCCTCTTTTGAAACCCCCCATCATCTTTTGAGTGACAACCTCAGATAGGAGTTCATCCCATCCTGACACCACCCTCTCTGTAAAGAAGTGTCTCCTGACCTCCTTCTTGAATCTTCCCCCTGCCAGCTTAAGACAGTGCCCCCTAGTGGTCCTGTTATCACTGAGACAGAAATGTTCCCCAGTATCTATCTTGTTTATACTGTACCTTTCAGGTACTTGAAGGTTCTGATCATGTCTCTATTCTCCTTCCTTTCCCCTAGTGAGTATATGTTGAATTCTCACAGCCTTTCCTCCTATGCCCTACCCTGCTGTCCCTGAACCATCTTTGTTGCTCTGCTCTGCTCTGGACTGCCTCGAGCTGGTTAATATATTTTTTCAGGTAAGGGCTCCAGCACTGCATGCTGTACTCCAGGTGCGGTTGCACTAGGATCTGTACAGTGGCATTATAATCTTCTACCTTCTGCTCATCAGTCCACAGCAATGTAACCTAGCATTCTGTTTGCCTTTGCTGATGCCTTCCCACACTGTGTCGTCTATTTAGGGTTACTGGTGCTAGCTGTCCCCAAGACTTTCTATTCCTCTGTTTCAGTGACCCTGACCCCTCCTAGGCTGTCCTTTCACTCTCAGATTCTTTTTCCTATGTGCATAGCCTTCCACTTCTTTGTATTGAACCCCAGCTGCCAGATGCCTTACCACCTCTCCAACTTAGCCAGGTCCTCATTTAGGTCCTGTACTCCTTCATCCAAGTCCAGCCTCCCACAAAGGTTGGTGTTGTCCACAAAGAGGTAAATCTTTCCTTTAACTTCATCCCAGTGTCATTTATGAACACATTAAACAACACTCATCCAATCCCTGATTCCTGTGGGACACCACTTGTATCCTCACTTGTACCTGGGATTCCACCACCCCCCCCACCACTACCCTCTGGGTCCTACCACTAAGCCAATTTGCCACCCACCTGGTTAATTTGCTCCCCACCCCTAGGTCCTCCAACTTCCTGATCGACCTCTAGTGTTGCCCAGAATCAAAGGCCTTGCTGAAATCCAGATATAGAATATCAACTGCCTGACCCTTTTCCTACACACTCTTGATGCCCAGGTGAAGAAGTTAAGCAAGTTGGCTTGACGGAACCTCCCTCATGTAAACCCATGCCATCTCTTGTCTTGTAGCCTGTAGTCTTCAAGGAATGCCACTGTTCTTTTCTTCAGAATGGTCTCCATGAATTTACACAAAATGGGGGTCAAACTGACTGGCCTGTAGTTCCCTGGGTTGTCCTTGGGCCCCTTCTTTTGAGCCAGTACCACATGTGTGGTTCTCCAGTCCTGTGGTACCACTTCCCATTCAAAGAGCTGTTGTACAGGTTCGCCACTAGATCTCCCAGATTAGGATATACAAAAAGCTGTTGAACAGGTCCACCAATGGACCTGCCAGCTCCTCTGCCAGTTCCTTCAACACCCTTGGGTGCATGCCATCCAGTCCTGGGGACTTGTTTACCTTTAGGGATGTGAGTCCTTTCCTAACCCTGTTCTCCATTATCCTTCCCTCAACCATGATCCCCCCTCCTCCTGCCATCCTCTTTCATGACACTGGTCCATTTTTTTCTTCAGTAAAAAACAAGCAAATGTATTTGTTCAACAGCTCTGTTTTCTCTTTACTACCTTCCACCCACCCTCCTCCTTTTTAGCATAACTATACCTGTCTTCATGTCTCTCTTCTCATGGATATACCTAAAGAAGGCTTTCTTACCCTCCTTAATCCATTTGCAGCTCCTTTCTAGCCTTGGTCCGCATGACTGTCCTACCAGCCTCCCTAGCTTTCTCCTGGTAGACCTATCATCCTTATCCTTTCAAGAATTTCTGTACTTCCTATACATGGCCCTTTTACCCTGAATGCCGAACTCAACTCCCTACTGAATCAACTAGGTTTCCTGGCCTTGGAGTTATTTCCCTTCTGTTTTAGGCATGTGTCAGTGACTGCCCCAATCCCTTCCCTGATCGCTGTCCACCTTTATTCCACACTCGTATCTTCCTCAAGGCTAGCCAGGTATCCCTTCAAAATGTCTACCATTGTTGGCCTTCCTGAAATTTAGTATTCTTGTCTTTGTGTTTGATGTTTCTTTCCCATGTTGACTTGGAACCAAACTGTCTAGTGGTTGCTATTCCCCAAGAGCTCCTCAACCATGATTTCCCCGATGTGATCCCCATTTACAAGTACCAGGTCCAGGATGCCTTCCTCCCATGTAGGTTTGGTCACTCACTAATGAGGTACTTGTCCAGAACTGCATCCAGTAACAGCTGGCTCCTGGCACAGGTGGTGGATGGGACACTACAATCCACCTTGAGCAAGTCCAAGTCTCCCTTCACCACCACTTCGCCCTTTTTAGCTGCCATCCTGATCATGGCATTTAACTACTGGTCCCCTTCCACATCCTGATTTGGTGAACTATAAACTACACCCAGCCTTAATTTCCATCCTGCTGCCATTTGGATTTGAACCCACAGTGCCTCTAATTTACCATCCACAATTTCCTCCCTAATGGCAATAATGCCCTCCCTGATGTATAGTGCCACCCTCCTTCTTCCCTTTCTCTCTGTCCCTTCTAAAGAGAGCATACCCAGGAATGGACCGATCTCACACATGATTTGGGGTAGACCTAGTCTTGGTGAATGCCGCCAGATCCACCCTTCCCTCCGCCATCATTGCCTGCAGGTCGTCCTTCTTGTTCTCGAGACTTATAGTGTTAAGGGACACTACTTTAGATAGGTTAGGCCCCAGGACCAGATGGGTTGCATCTAAGGATACTTAGGGAATTAGCAGCAGAACTGGCTAATCACTGGCTCACTTTGGTCCAGAGAAGTTCCAAGGGATTGAAGAATGGCAGACATTGTACCGCTTCATAAGGAGGGGGGATTAGGAGCAACCAGGGAGCTACATGCCTATCAGTCTGACCTCCATCATGAGAAAGCTGATGGCAGCTCTAATCAAAGAGGACCTTGTGGACTACCTAGAGAGCAACAGGCTCCAGGATAGTAAACAAAACAGTTTCATGGCAGGACAGTCTTGTCTAACCTGATTTTTTTCTTTACTAGGTGACCAAGGAAATAGACAAGGGCCATACTGTGGATCTGTTGTACTTTGACTTCAGCAAGGCGTTTGATTCAGCACTGCATAAAAGGTTGCTCAAAAAGATGGAAGACCTGGGTGCAGCTAAAACTGTAGTGAACTGGGTGGGTAAGTGGCTAGAAGGGAGGCAGCAGAGGGTGGTGGTCAGTGGAGTTAAATCAGAGGAAAAAGAGGCGATGAGCAGGGTTACACAGGGATCTGTCCTGGGTCTGGTCCTCTTCAACATGTTCATTAGTGACATTGGTGAGGGAATCCAGGGCAGGCCGTGTCTCCTCACAGATGACACAAAACTACATGGGAGGGTGGATAGTGATGAGGGAATAAGGGATATGCAGAGGGCCTTACAAAAACTAGAAGGGTGGTCAAAGGTCCAACAGTTAAAATTCAACACCAGAAAGTGCAAGATAGTTCACCTAGGGAAAAGGAACCCAAAAATGGAGTACTGGATGGGTGGGATGAGATTTAGCACTACAGAAGTGGAATGGGATCTATGAGTTATCAATAACTCCCTTAAACAAACAAGTCAGTACAACAAGGACTATAGTAAGGCTAACAGGATGCTGGGATGTATTGAGAGGGGTATTGATAGCAGAAAAAAAAGGGGTAAAACTTCTTTTATACAGATCCTTGGTGAGGCCTCAGCCTCACCCGGACTACTGCATCCCTCACCTTAGAAATGACAGGGATAGGTCAAAAACAGTACAGCGCAGAGTAACAAAAATGATTTGGGGTCAGCAGGGCAGATCCTGCGAGGAGCGCCTCCAGGCACTAAATATGTTGTCACTGGAAACTAGCAGGGAGAGGGGAGATATGATAGAGCATGCAAGCAAGAAAAAGACACTCTATGGCTGGACGTGCACAGCAAACAGACAATCCAAAGCAGAAAAAACAGCATCATCCACCAGTGTACTTTATAAAAGACAGTCTCTCACACCAAAATGTGGTGCAAAAACATATTTATTTGTTTAAAGGTCTGTGGGTCCAATACCTCTCAAATAGGAATGCCAGCAGGAGCTCCTCATTCACCAACCAACCTCTGACCGGTTTCACTCAAGGCATCATAAATATCTTAGTGCGCCACATTTTGGTGTGAGACTTTCTTTTATAAAGTGTGCTGGTTACATGGTCATGAGTGGAAATTAACAGGAGGGAGGTTCAGGAGGGACATGAGGAAGCACTTCTTTATGGAAAGGGTGGTGGAACCTTGGAACAGTCTGTCGGCTGAGGTGGTGGGTGCCAACATAGTCAGGGGATTCAAGCAGGCATGTGACAGAGTGAAGGGAATAGTGGTCACCTGGGGCAACAATATCAGGGAGGAGAATGGAGATAGGACAGAGAGGGTTGGTACCCTGGCGGAACAATAGGTTCCAGGGAGGGTTCCAGGGATTATAGGAAATATGACCAGACTGCATGGACCACTAATCTTTTTCTGCTGTTATGGTCTGTGTTTCTATGTTACTCTCCAACATTCCTGCTTGTCTGCCCTCCTTTTTGACCAAATGCCTCTCACCCCCTCTGCTGATGGCCAGCCCTTTCCTCTTCATCCCCTTACTTTCAGTCACCCCAGCCCACTCCAATCTCCACCACTCTCTCCCTTCATTTTTCCCCCTGTTCCATTTACATAAAGTGGGGGTTGCTCACCCCCTCTTCCAGAAAAGCCCTCCATATGTCCCCTCCTATCTAACTGCTCTGCGTATTCTACCTGGTGGGATGTGTCTGTCCCCTCCTCCAGGAAACCCTGGGTGCTGTGACCCTTACTGCCCCCCCATTTAGTTTAGATTTAGGCTCCTGTCTGTTGCTGAAACTCTTCCCTGGTAGCTTGGTTCCACTCCTGCTTAGGTGCAACCTATCAGGTGCATAGAGTTTTTGCCTTCCTAGGTCCCCTAAACATCCACTTCCCCCTCCCAACACCATTCCTTTAGACAGCCATTGAATTCCTCTATCCTTTGTTTCCTGGCTATGCAGGCTCTAGATACTGGCAGCACTTCTGAGAGGGCCCCTGGCTTTGTCACCCCCCTGCAAACCTGACCTACCAATCTGAACTTCTCCTGAACCTTCCCGACCTCGCATATCATCCAGCTCGGTCATTGGTACCAAGGTGAATGTCCACATGTGGCTTTCTTCCATCCCCTGTGTGAGTGGGAGTGAGAGTAGATTTTTTTTTACATGGAAAGAATAATGAAGATCAGATTGCGTTGACATAAAAGCTATGTTTATGCAGCAGCAGCGCTCTAGCCTTTGTGCCGCTCTGTTACTGATGCGATCACTGCTGCAGCTCAATTCTAACTTTACACAGCCTGCCCTCCAGCCAATGCAGGTTGTGCTGGAGAGGGGCTGTGGGGGCGGGTTGGGAGCAGTGGAGGAGTCTGGGAGTGGCTGCTTTTATTGGAATGAGTGTCACAGCGCATTTACACTGCCACATAATATGCTTGCTCTGATAAACATACCCACTCCCGCACCAGTACAGAAAATGGATCCGTAGCACTCCTAACACCCTCTGGTGAGTGTCCACACTGCTGACTTTGCAGTGCATCAACCCGTGTGCGTAGGTTGGTGCACTGCAAAGGTGATAGTGAAAACATGGATAAAGAGAGGGCTCTGCAAACAGCAGGTAACTAGGTCTCCATTTTATTTGTGATGCAGGTATCGAATTACAATACAGACAAGCACAGCAGCTCCAGAGCATCATGAGAGTCTTGGGGATATAATAATATATAAAGAGGATACTATACGGACGGAAGGCCGGGTCGTGGACACAGTAAATACTGTACAACCATACAATAATAACACAGTAATACCACAGCTAACACAGGGATAAAAAGAGGGGTGAAAGGTGGACTGTACGTATGTGTAGTGGGTAGTGGGTGAATGAGGAGGGTGGACGGCAGATGGCAGTGGGGTATTAAAAGATGACACTCACAAGATGAGGTTGGTGGTCGCTAACAGTCCGCTAACAAAAATTATTAGCTGTCAGCTTAAGTCCGCGCATTACTGGTGACCTGCGGACATAGCTAATATTTTTTGTCAGTGAAAATAAGGCATCATACAGTATACAGTACAGTGAGATAAAGAAACCTTCAGTGATGTTTTGGAAAAGCATAGCAGTTTTTCAGTGAATCAGACTACAGGTAAAATCACTAGAGCTTACACTAAAGCTGAGGAGGCTGTATCATAGTGTGAACTGTGGAAGTGAACAGGACCCGGACGGCAAAGTCTGCCCTATCATAGTGTAAAGTGTGTTACTGCACACAGCCCAGACAGCAAAGTCAGCCTTATTATAGTGTGAACTGTGCAGCTAAACAGGGTCCAAAAAGCAGAACCAGCCTTATCATAAGCTGTGTTTACACGGCAGTAGCGCTACAAACGTATGACTGCAACAGTGCGATCCTGAACACCTGCTTCTTCTTGTTTATTTCTTATATTTCATCAGGATAGCGTATTAGGTGAAAGCCTGTTTACAATACTGTCCTGTTTACAGAGTTACAACATAGCAAAAACAATGAACAGATATGTAACAGTACATACAAAGAGGCACAATAATAACACAATATAAAATTCAACAGTAACATGTACATCGGAACAGCCCCGCCGGTCTACACAGACCCTATCTGCACTGCTACAGTCCGTGCCTGTGAGGGACTGCATGTCAGGACACAAGAGAATTGCTGGCCACTGTAAGTGGTAAAGCAATGTGCACACCAATGCGTACGCTCAAAATCACGACTGAAAGTTCCAGTGGCGATTACAAACTTCACAGCCCTCAGTTTTTAATAGCAGTCACTTTGCTGCACTCAAGTGGGCTGTCTTTTTGTTGGAACAGTATTTGGATGGAAGCAGTTGCTGAAACACAGATTCTCCATGCACGAGTCTATGTCGTCTCAGCTGCGCACATGCCAAAGCAGATGGGTTGCCACAGCGCAGACAGTCCACACAGCAGTTGAATCTGCTGCAAATCACTTGCTCCGCTCAGTGTTCCCAGTTTGCCAGAGAATCCACAGAGCATCAATGAAAGTGGCTTACCCCAATTGGTTAAGTGTCTACATGGAGTTCCAGCACTGAAGCAACTCAAGCGATCGGTTACTCCAGTGCAAGTATGACTGTGTAAACAGGGCTAAAGTCAGTATCAACTGTGCAGTTACACAGGGCCCGAAAGTGGAGTTGGCCTTATCATAGTCAGTGTGAACTGTGCAGCTACATAGGGCCCTGAGAGCAGAGCAGGCCTTATTATAGTGTGAACTGTGCAGTCATACAGGGCCCTGAGAGCAGAGCAGACCTTAGCATTGTCAATGTGAACTGTGCAGCTAAACAGGGCCCCAAGAGCAGAGTCGAACTTATCATAATGTGAACTGTACAGTTACATAGGGTCCCAAGAGCAGAGCTGGCCTTATCATAGTGTGAACTGTGCAATTATACGGGACCCCCTGAGCAGTTCTGGCCTTATCATAGTGCGACCTGTCCAGTTACACAAGGCCCTGAGAGCACAGCCAACCTTATCGTAGTGTGAACTCATACAGCAAGATTTTGGAGAGAATGTTGAGCAGAGGCTGGTGGCAAGTTGGTCCATTGGAGGACTCCTAAAGTAATCTGAAGGGTTTGGGCAGGTGGACCTGGCAGCTGGGGAGGCAAAATGGGGCTAAAGGTAAACTAAAAAAACACAAACGTGTATATATATATATATATATATATATATATATATATATATATATATATAAACATATATACAAAAATCTCTCTGCCCTCCCTGGGTGACTTGTGCTTGTCCAATGACAACCCCCCACCCCTTAGTGGTCTTGTCCCCGCCACTCAACCCCTCATCCTCCTTTACATTTTAAATCAGTACAGAGCACTGTTTTAGTCAACTATTGCAGTTCAGTTGCTCTGTTGTTCTTTCAGGACTGAAACAAATCACCCTAAGCAGGCTGTGAGGGTGGCGCTGCTGCCTTATTCAGGCAGAAGCAGTATGAGCTAGGCACAGCAGCTGTTAGGATTCCAAAGAGACCCACCACCGCATTCCAGATCAGCAGACAGTACATTATTATAATTTTATGAGTCTTCGTAGATAACTGGCAATAATTATTATCTCTTATGTGCTGTGTTTTTCAGCTATGAACCTGTGAAAAGGATCTGCAGCCAGTAACTTTGCAGGTGGCAAATTCTCCCTGGCCCCACTAAGACGCATAAATATTCCAGGTGCCATTTCTTGTGCTGCTGCTGCTGTATTTATTTGGTAGGTTCTGAGGCCGTGGGTTCAGGCTACTGCTGCTGCTGCAGCCATCAGCTGTTAAGAGGGGGATGAAGTTTTTCTTTGACCCCCCCACCCACTTGCTTCACTGCCAGTCTGACTATTAAATAACTTCCTTTACAAAATGCTCCATGAACATATCATCAGGGTAGTCAGATAACTTCAATGCAGCAAACTCAGGAACCCCGGAGTTAGGTTTCGCAAGCCATCACACTAACTGTTCCCATTCTCCCTCTGTATAGTAGCAGTGTGTATCCTGGGCAGATCTTGATTTAAAGGGGAACTGTCAGTACTAAGAGCCCACACCCAAGTGTGGGGCTGGTCCTAAGTTACATTTTGTGTGTAAAAACATATTACTGTTTACTGCACTATAGTAGTTTGTATCCCGCTGATTCTGTTGACTTGCAAACTGGCATTTTATGTAACAAAAAATCCCAGAATCCCCTGCTGCTGACATCAGAGGTGGGCTGCAGCAGTGGGAGATTCAATAGCCTGCAGTACATGTTAGCGTTTTATAAGCTTGCTGTTCCCTGCTGTCCTCCCTGGGCTAAGTACAGCCACAGATGACTGTGCTTAGCCCTGGGAGGACAGAGGAACCAGCAAACATATGATCGAAGCTTATAAAAGCTCTAAAATACACTGCAGGCTCTTGAATCTCTAACTGCTGCAGCCCTCCTCTGATGTCAGCTGCAGGGGATTCTGGGATTTGTAGTTACAGAAAATGTCAACTTCCAGGTCAACAGAATCAGTGAGACACAATCTGCTATACTTCAGTAAACAGTAAGTAAACAAAATGTTTTTGATCACAGCGTGCAGCTTAGGACCAGCCTCATACTTGGGTGTGAGGCTCTTAGTGCTGACAGTTCCCCTTTAACTACTTTTTGTTTTGGGGGTTTGCCAATAAATACTGCAAAGTGTTATTGCAATAGTGAGGGTCTCCTCAAGGTCCTCAGATCACTTTTAAAGTTGTCTGGGGATCATGCTTTTGCTGTAGCTGCTCCACTGTTTTGTTACTTTCTTATTTATTCCTCCTCTCCTCCCCTCAGCTCTGGTCTCCTCGGGAGCACCAAGGAGCCATCCCCCTATGGTCCGCCCCCTACCTGGACAGTCCTCCGTCATCCATGCAGCCTCGGTTTATCCCCCGGGCGGGGACGAGGTGGGCCCCAACACCCCAATATGTTCAGTAGCGTCGGGAGAGAGGGTGCCAAGAGGGCAGCCGCAAATTGACGGCAAGCTCCAACGCTCTATCTCCACTGGAGCCGAAGGGTATTTTCCCATTTCTAGGGAGTGGCTAGCACCCTGATGTCAAGGCGTTGGTACCGACGTCTGCCACTCCCGACTCCTTCTCACACTTCAGCACTTGCTGTGTCTCCAGCTTCCACCAGAGGGCAGCTGAGCACTGAACAGGGACCCCTGTCCCTCCCGGGAGAGGAGAGTTGTCCTCTGGATGCTCAATCCTCTCCCTCCCCCAGTAACCAGGCTTGCTCCTGAACCAGGAGTCGCGGCGTGGTGCGGTGTAGGCGTCAGCACTCAACCCCTCAAGCACCACCCGGGCCTGCTCCACTATTTGCAAACCAGCTCCACAAGAGCTCTGAGGCCCACTGCTGAGAGCTTTAAAAGAGGATTGAAGCATTATTTATTTACTAGAGTTTATCCTACAGTTCCATAAGTGGCTTCTGTATTTGTAACATCTGTATTATATGCTGCTGTTTATTAATTTTAATTCTGTGATGTGACCAGAGCTCTGCTGGATTGGGTGCCTATGAAATAAATTGACTACTACTGATGTTACTGATGGAATTGAAGGTGAATTCCTAGATGTTGAAAACCTTGTCACTGTACTATGGAGAGCAATGGCATTTAGGGTTGCTTTACCAATCATAACTTTGGATTTTCTGATATTTTCACCATGCCCAGCAACTATGATGATACCTTAATATCGAATTTTTGTTCTGAAATGTATTTTCTTTTTAAGGAGAAAATGTTATATTACCTATCGTATTGAGGTTTTTCACTTGCACACTCAAAGCAAAGTCCATATAGAATGTGAACTTGTACTTATTTCGGCTTTTATCTAAAGATCTTTATTACATATGACATGAATTCCAAAAGAAAACAGACTGTGATTACTATGGCGATCCAGTGATATGACCATTTGGCTAGAGTTCCATGGTGGTCATGTTCTGTTTTCTTATTAGTTACTGCTCAATGATCTGTTGTGTATTCTTCTGCTGTTGTACTCAGAGATCCTCATTGGGAATGCCAGTTAGTGAATGAGCAGGAGTTGATGGGCTCTGTTTTGCTGCTGTAACAAAAGACTGAGTCATGGAGGATACTAGGCTGTGAATGAGTGGGAGTTGATGGACACACTTCTGACACTGCAGCCAGAGGTCATGTCTCAAGGGATGCCGAACCATGAATGAGTGGGAGCTGATGGACACATTTCTGACACTGCAGCCAGAAGTCATTCCTTAAGGGATGCTAAGCCATGAATGAGTGGAGCTGATGGTTTGGACACATTTCTGACATTGCACCCAGAAGTCATTCCTCAAGGGATGCTAAGCCATGAATGAGTGGAGCTGATGGACTCATGGGTGTAGGCAGGCATACTCCAAGCACTCCATGGTGTGCAGTTTTATTTAAGGGGGGTAGCAAATAGGGTCTAAACTGCTTCCTTTTTCCATGAAAACTAACAAAGAAAATACTGAACCATTCTGTAATTTTATTTATAGGAGTTGAAACTAGAAGGACTGGTCACTAATACTGTCTTTGCATCCCAATGACAAAACAACTTTACAGGCTCTGGGCTGGTATGTGGGTGTCTTAGGGAACAATGCATGGCATTTGCATTTACCATGCATGGCAACAACCACTGACATGAGATACAAAAGTTTTATTTATTGTGCCAAATGAGGCAACAGACACGGTCCTGGTGTACATTTGTATATTGTCTGGCTACACCCGGGGTAGCTCACCCTAACAAGGCGGGTGGTAGCAGTGAGTCCACTTGGTGTGCAGATCTGAAATCCCTGGCTACACCTCTGTTTTGGACACATTTCTGACATTGCACCCAGAAGTCATTCCTCAAGGGATGCTAAGCCATGAATGAGTGGAGCTGATGGACACATTTCTGACACTGCAGCCGGAGATCGTGTCTCAAGGGATGCCGAACCATGAATGAGTGGGAGTTGATGGGTGCATTTCTGAAGTTGCACCTGGAGGGTGTGCCTCAAGGGATGCAAAACCATGAATGAGAAGAAACTGGTGTGCTGTGTCTGCTCTTGTAGCCAGAGATTATGCCTCAAGGGATGCCAAGTCATGTCCATGCATAAGCAGGAGCTGAGACATGCACTTATACTGTTGCATCCAAATGTGCGACCATGGGGATGCCAGCCCATGAGTAAGCAGAGGCTGAAGCACCCATGCCAGCTGCTGTAACCAGAGACTGGACCTTGGAACATGTCAAGCCATGAATGAGCAGGTGTCAATGGTGCACTTCTGTTGTTGTAACCAGATATCCAACTTTGGGAATACCAAGCCATGGATGAGAGAACAGACAAGCTGGAATACTGGCTACAAAACAAGACACAGACAAGAAATTCTTACCAAACAAAGTTTTACTGGATTTTTAAAGTGCTTACAAGTGCCATATAGGAACACATAAATCAGTGCTCTGTGCACTTCAGTTACTAACACGACCTTCTTCGGGGCGTCATGAATGAGAGGGAGCTGATGGATACACTTTTCCTCCTGTACCCAGAGGTCTTGCCTCAGAGGATGTGAAGTTATGAAAGAGTGGGAATCAGTGGACCCATTTCTGCCACTGTACCAAATCATGGCCCTTTGAACCTCTGATCCTTTTTCATCAGACAGGGTATGGAGTAGGTCCATTTCCCAGTTAATGCAGCAGGGCATGATAGCAGTAAAACACGCTGACCCACACTTTTTTATTCTATATTAGATTGCCCCTTATCTCCATCTTTCCACAATTTGAGTCTGTTTTAGCACTTTTTTTCACATCTGAAATAATAAAATGAGCGCTCCTTTTAATATGGCTTAGACCAGATGTTCATCACTATTCCCAGCTGTTTTTGTACCTCAATTGTTTAAAATAACTTTTGTTGCGACTAAAATGAACTATTATTCAGTAGGCAGTGTTTCTTGACCTTATGGAACAGAAGGTGTTCAAAAACAGCTGCAAATATTAATGGAAACTTGGTCCGAGCCATATTAAAAGGAATGCTCCTTTTATTACTTCACATGTGAAAAAAAGTGCTAAAGCCGACTCAAAATGGGGAAAGAAGGGTATTGTACAAGTCAGAAGGTAAGGGGAAATCTAAAATACAATAAAAAAGGGTAGGTCATAATTTTCAGCAATTAATCAAAGAAAACACTTTCCCATGTAATTTTATTTCTACTTGACAAATTAACATTACCCAGATTAATGAAAAAATGTCTGACATTTGTATAAATTCATATGCCTAGAATCAGGAACCTTGGCTGCAAGGTGCATGTGAATCACTTGCTCTGGTAAGCACAGCTCATTTTATCTTTTCAAAAAAGGAAGTCTGAATAAAATGTGTATAATAGACTGCCTAACAAAATATCATAGCATGAAATAAAATTCTAAATTTGCTTTGTTTAGGGGGGTAGCAGTGAGACAGCGAGTGAGGGGAGAAAGGAGTTGCAACATCCTGGCTGGACACTAGGTCACGAGACAGAGTAGTGTAAAACTGGGCAGCCTGGATGGGCCAATGATCTTTTTCTGCTGGCATTGTCTATGTTTCTATAATAGTCCTGTTGAAACAGGGATTCAAGCTTCAAAGCAGAGTGTCCAGTGGCATAGAGGACAGTGTCATCGGCATGCATGTGTACGCTGGCATTGACACAGGCTACGGCAAGGTTGTTAAGGAACAGGAAGAAAGGAATAGTACCAAGAATGGAACCTTGTGAGACACCAGTCTGGTTTGGGAGGGGGGAAGGGAGGAACCAGGCTCATAGGTACATGTCTCCTTTTGTACCCAGAGGTTGTGCATCAGGGATGTGATGAGTTTGTGGAAATCAATGTGCTCACTGCTGCAGGGGTAACTAGAGATCGGGTCTCTGAAAATACCAAGCCATGAACTAGAGGGAGCTAATGGGCACATGCCTGATGGTGTACCCAAAGGTTGTGCCTTGTGGGATGTGCAGTCTTGGATGATGTTAAGCCATGACTGCGAAGGGGCCAATGGATGCACTTCTCCAGTTGTACACAGAAGTTGTGCATCGGCGATGCCAAGCCATGAATGGGTGGAACAAGACAGGCACACTTATATGTGATTGTAAACAGAGGTTGGGCCTCTGAGGATGCCAAGCTCATGAATAAGCAAGCGCTGATGGGTGTACATCTGCTGTTGTGCCTAGAGATAAAGATTTAGAGGATGTTTCTGCTCTCTCAGCAAACCTACCTCCAATGTGCTGGCTCTGGATCGTTAATGTCCGTGGCAGCTGCGTGTTATAACTATTCTTAATTTGTTCTTTATAGCTCATTCCTAAAGAATACCTAGTGATCAATTTGTTAATTCTAGCTCTATGTTCCATTTTCAGCATGTGGTTCATTGAACCCTTTTAACTTATCATCGCTTTGTCGTCTTTGATGTTTAATCTCCTGTTCACCTCATAAACAGGAGATTTCTAATCTTGAGTCCATATGTTATAGGTGTATTAGCCATCTTTAACTACTGCTTTACCTACAGACCTGACCAAACTCATTCTGCTGCTATTTTTGTGACCCAGCAGAATGCAGATAATGTAGCTAAATTTTGGAAAGGTAAGAAGGGTCGGCATGTACAATACTCACATGCACAAAATTAATTAACCCATTTGGTACAGCAGGAATCACATGAAAACCCAAATGGAATACTAGGAATACATACAAGCATTCAGAATTAAACTTGTTAAAAGAACCTGCTGACACGTCTGGATAAACCCAGATATCATGATGTCTGGCTGGTCTGAATAAGATGGATAATGGGTACTCCACACCGGGGAAAATCCCAGTTCTTTCTTCCAGAGTTGATATTCACTATTATGCAACTAATCTGGTAGATGTGCCCCAGATAATGAAACATTTAGGCAAGATAGTCCCAGAAAATTCATAATTATCAGAATACTTCATTATCCTCTCTGGACAAATGGAACTGTGCCTTAAATTGCAATTATTCAATGTTCAAATCCTGTGATGGATTCTGACTCCGGATGAGGATTATGAATTCTGGATAGAAGGAGAACTGAGAGGAAAGAACAGACCAGGCCAACTAGTCTGAACAACAAAGGTGATTTATTTTATTTTATATTTAAATAGTCTGTGTGTGAGTAGGCTGAAGTAAATGCTTCTGGATCAGTGGTTTGGGACTGTTTTTTTAAAGTTCTGTAATTCTTAGTAGGCAGGAAGGGGAACTACTGCAGCTGGGAGAATATTTGCAGTCTGTTGGGGCTTGAGGCAGGATAATTTACAACCTGTGAAACAGGTGTGTGACTGGAGGAGGGACTGAAGCAGGCTTAGAGGAGACTCATTTAATAAGTCCCACACCTGCAAACATTCTGTCATGTTGCGTCTCACTGTGTGAGTGGCACAGAGTGAGAGTGGGTCATCTGACCCAGAAGCATCTGCAAGACTGAATAGGAAGACCGCAGGTCCACAGGGTACTCTGTAGGAGCAAGATCTGAACACAGTAAGGGGAAACATGTTAATTGTTCCCTAAGCAGTGCCATCAACTATATAGTTAACAAACAGGTACCTAGCCTATGATAACAGCAGGGTAAAGGGAAAGTCGGTAGCAAACACATAGGGAGAAACAGGAGCAGCAGAAAGGGGGCTAGGATAAGGAAAACAGGAAAAATCCTACGTAGGGTAAGTCAATAGTGGGGATCAGAGGAAGGCAAAATGAAGGGATAGGAGCAGCAAGGGGCTAGCAGGGTAATCCTAACAAGTGTAAGTCGCTACGCAAGGACAACAGCAGGAAACGTCAAACATGGGAGTGGTACAGTGTAACAGATGAGGAGCCACAGTCCTTCAGGAGACTGAGGTGCTGTCCCATCTGCATTCTCCTTTCTGGGTTGCGAACATCTGTAGATGGACTCCAGGCCAAAGGGGCAAGCATACAGCAGACCTTCTGTCTCACCCTAGGGCCACCACCGCGCTGCCAGAGGATGCCCGGGTGGAGAGGAAGTGGATGGATCCTGGTGGTCTCCAGGAGGGTGAGGGTGGTAAAGTGCATACTCCTGCACCAATACCACTGCAAGTTTTACATTTTCGCAAACAAATCTTGTGCAAATGGGTAAATCAGTTTTGCCCTGCACTTTCTAGCTTTCTCTCTCTACATCCATCCATTCATCTGTCTGTCTGTCTGTCTGTCTGTCTATCTATCTATCTATCTATCTATCTATCTATCTATCTATCTATCTATCTATCTATCTATCTATGTTACTAAATATAGCAGGTTTATCACTAGTGTATCTCAACCCAAAGACACATTAGGAAATGTGCGACATACATGTGAATTATTTCTGTACAAAAATAGGTTCCAATCATGTGCATGTATGTAGCTGTATTACTCAATAGCAGTTACAACAGCTGAACCTTGAAATGTGTAATATATGGATGGGAGAGTCATTGCTAGGGACTTTTATTTTTTATTAGGCAAGAGATACATGCTCCCATGCCCAAAAGGTGTGACCTGCCCCCAAAAGAGAGATTCCTTCCTGTCCAAGGGCGCACAGTGCATGAAAGCGCGTAACAGAACATGAGTTTATTCCTCATCACATCAAACAGCCTACCAACAGAGAGGGTGGATATGAAGATAGTACAGGCATGCAAGGTAAGCTTGGACAAATTTGTGCTTCCCAAGGGATTCAGTGGGTACCCTGTATAGTAGAGTGGATGGGTAATCCCTAGGAACTAATACATGTTTATTAGGAATACTTTATTTTTTCATCCCTGCTTCTGAAGCAGGGTGGGGGGCGGACATGATGGACCTGGACTCCTTTCTGCCCTTAAATTGCTACTTATGTTTCTAGGATGGAGAGACAGTTTGATTATAATAAAATGAGCTTGTTTCGTCCTTCTGGTGGAGAGAAGGGAGTCACACTGATCCAATCAGGGTAGCTCGTGAGTGTGTTTTTATGGAATGGTTTCTAAAGTGTGAGGGGTAAGATTCTCCTCAGAATGTCAATTTCTGATTTCTATTGCAACTTTCTATCTTTGGGTTTTAGCCTTAATCAGTTTAGAATGAAATACTTACATTTACTGTTTATGACCTTTGTTTTCATATGTCTCTAGGGTTGTGATTCTATCACTGCATTTTGTTTACATGCTATTCTTAATACCTTGTTGGGCGCTATTTGCCCTGGCACTTAACTGAATTGTCATGCATCCTGCCCTTGTTTTAGCCTGACTGCATTTTTATTCCTACATTTTCTGAAAATATGTTATCCATTGTAATGCTGTAACCTTGTATTTTGCATCTTATTCAATCTGTTCTTCATTGTCATTTGTATTCCAAACTGCCTGTACTATGTAACCTTCCCGGATCGGGCCTGAAAATAGTCACTTATGTGTCTAGTGCTCTTACCCAGTCAACAAAAAATAAATAAATAATTGTTTTTCCTGATTTCTCTCTTCAACCCTTTTTTGTGTTGCATTATAGTTAGTAAATATACATCCATTGTTTATTATGAAATAGGTTACTGGTCATGCATTGGAAAAGGGTATTTTTGTAGTACTCTGGGGTCTGCACCATTACCTCCCTATACAGAAGAGATGCTTTTGTAGCTAATCTTAGCTAGTGGTATGTGACGTGCATCCACTTCACTACCTGTAGTGAAGGAAGTAGTGAAGGTAATAGTGAAGTGTGGCACTGTGTTAAGTTCATGAAGTTGTGACAGCCTGGTGGTGCTGAGGGTTGAGGCGTTGGACGCCACACCTTGTGCCACGCCGACAACCTGGGTTCGGGAATGAGCCCAGGCTGCCAGGGGTTGGCAGGGGAGGGATCAGATCGAGCGTTCAAAGGACTGCTCTCTCTCTTCCAGGGGAGGGATCCAGGGGGCGATCACACAAGGAGCGTCCTCTGGCAGCTGCTGGAGGTGCTCAACGTGGCGACGCTGCATGCTCGCAGGATGCAGACCTGTGGCATAGCATTGCCTTGGGTAGCCGTGCTCCGTGGGGAGGTGGGAACATACAAGTAGAAAATCCCCACTCCCAGGGATAGGCGGAGGTACCTTGGCCTTCATAGTCCACAATCCATCACCAGACCCATGCTCCTCTCCTCGACCGACTCATGTGCCCCGATGCTCTATACTACAGATAGAGTGCCCTGGGCGGATAGGTTGGCCCTTCCTCTGGAGGGCTCAGATCCAGAGGTTGCATCAGGGTTATGCAAGGGAGAGGAGCTAGCAGGTCTCAAGTGGGAGGTAGAGACTTGGGGTACCGTGGGTGTCGGAGAGAGTTCTCCGGGGCACAAAGTGGAGCAGAAAAAAGAGTTGGAAAAAAAAAGTTCATGAAGTTTGCTATGCCTCTTAGAGTAAAGCATAGTGAAGCCTAGAAAAAAAAAATTTAAATCCTGTTTTGTAGTGTTATAGAAAACTTCACACCAGCTCTAATCTAAGCTCACTGATCATTCCTGATATGTGCCAAGAATGAAATAAAACCACACTCAGCTGTCGAACAGTTGATCTTGACTTGGTCTGTGCTGGGCTGACGACTTGGCTCATGGGTGCAGGAGTCCGACTGGACATGACATCTATACTAAGAGGTGAGTGTGGGCCAGGACACAAAACTGGGAGAACAAGGGTGGAGATCTGTAACAAACCAGTGCAAGAGTGGTGCTGGCACTGTTACAGCTGTGTGGTTTGTGACACACTGTCATGAAATATGGGGGGCAGTTTGCCTGCCCCTTATAAAAATGTAAAAGCAGCACTGTGCATAGCATGCTAATTGATAAAGTGACTTCCCCCTCGGTAGCAATTGTTGACATTTTGCCAGCAGTGGCACCCTTCCAGATTTGTTGCAGCTCTTTAAGAATAGTACAGTAGCTGTCTGCAGTCTGATCCATGCATAATAAGCATGGCAGACAGTCTTAAGGAGTCCTGCTTGTGGACAGAGCTCCATGCTACCTGCCTCGGTGAGCAGCTGGTTTCAATATTGGGTCTAGAGTTGCACTCCTAGGCTTTTACTGCATTCATCATCGGAAGAACTCAGACGTGTTTGCAAAACTAGAGAAGGGTGTCTTTACTCTTTAAAAGAACAAACACTAATATCTTCTGACAATTTAATAACATTCAAGTACTCTTTTTTTATTTGCTCTTTTCCCCCAACTCGGCCTGTGCCCTCTTTCACTGGAGTCCTCAACCCCATCACCCCATCATCCCCAGGATTTACCCAACTCCTTGCACCATGATGCACTTCTTAGTGAAGCCTCACAAGGTTGAAACTAGGTCTCGTAGAGAACAAATCAACACAGGGCTGCTCCTGATCAGTTGGAGCAGGGCCTGCAGGATTCTGGCATCGGTCTGCTGCTCAGCTGAGGATTTACCATTAGCTCTGTTCCTCCTCTGGAGTTGACAGCATGAACATTCAAAAACCAGCCGACTCCCCCTCCCTACTACTGGCTGTGCAAAACTGTGCCTCCACAGGAGGTGCTCGTACTGCGGCACAGTCAGTCCCCCTTCCCAAAGAGAGTGTGATTGTCCTCTGGGATGCTCACCCCCCCCCCCCCCAAGCAACCCGGGCTTCTTTCCAAATCTGGGTCACTGGCGTTACTCTAAATACTCATGTTAACTGTGATCACAAGTAACTGCATTAGTTAGTAATATCAATATGATATAATGTGTATATTCCCGTGTGGATATTTGATTTTTGTATATGTGTGTGTGTGTGTGTGTGTGTGTGTGTGTGTGTGTGTTAAATGAATTGTCATTGTATTGACCATATAGATTGACAGTTTTTTGAATATCAGTATAACCTTTTTTACTTTTTAGAAAGTGTAGACATAATTTTTTTATGGATTTTGCTAAAAATAAGACTAGTCCATAGTATCAATATATTAATTTTTTATATCAATACATTGTGTCACCACAATTTTATTGTATCGTACAAATAAAAACATAAAATGTTTCTTTAAATAATTGTAAAAAAACACTATTTCAGAATGTAAAGAATGTAATCAAAGTCATTTACTTTAATAAATAACAGAGCTGGTTCAGATTTACAACCTTCCAACCCTAACTTTTAAAGCCTTTATGGTGTAAACATTTCACTCTCCCTCCACCAGCCGCTCCTCTTTCTTCTTATCATGGGCTCGAACATTATGTGTGATGACTTCAGCAAAGCAAGAGCGTTCCTCAAGAAACTGATGGCACACTCTCTGTTTTCTACTACATATTTCCTGTTTGGAGACATTAGCAGACGGATGGATACTTACTGTGTGTAATAGATCTGGACTTTGAAAACGAATGTGTCATCAGTTTCTTCTATTGCAGAGGGGCACTCCCTGTTTGTGCTGTCTTACGGATTCATCAGGGCATGAGTTTAAAAACAAATATTTTTGCTTACTTTCTTTTAAACATGGCAAAGCACTATTAAATGTAGGATTACAGGACATCAAGGGCCCCTACATCTTGTAATAATGCAGATTTTAATGATCATTGCCCTGGGATATATACTGGCAATCTTGCCCAGGCAAACAAAAAGGTTAAGGTGTCCTTTAGGACAATAACTACCTTTGATGTAAAAAAAAACTGCTGCTGCTGTTGCCCCTTGCTAGGATCTTCCTGTAAATGAAGCCTTCCTGGTGTCTGAAACTCTAATAACAAATACTTAGATAACAAGGACATTCATATCAGAATCCGAATATTCCGATCAGAATCCAAATACTGCAATATTTGCGATATTCCGAATAAATGATTTGGTTTGGCATACAGCCCCACCTGGGGAGATTACTGGCACCCAGCTGTCAGTTACACATTAAAGACAGCTGACTTCTCCAGAAGAACTTTGAAAAGCATACTATTTAGACACCATTCAGCTTATATTGCACATTGGTGCTGCACTTCTTCTCCCTGTAATTCATTACTGAGGTCATGTACATGAAAAAATGGGTCTTTGTTCCCAGAACATTCACTTGTTCATGTTGTTTATTGTGTTGCCTGTATATCCATGGCACTCCCAGATCCATTACCTTAGGGTTATGTATGCCTGATAGGCTGCTTGATGCACATGTGACCTAAGATTTGGATTTCGGTCTTCCACCAAGCCCCTTATCCCTCCTGGGTGTCTTCAGTTTTTGATGTGCATCAATAGGCTAGCAGCACCCTCACCAAGCTCCAGTGTGGGACACCCAACAACTAAATCAAGGTAATTCATATTTTTTTATACAGAAAGATTATTTGGCACAGACAGTAAAGTTTTATGTAGTATGCCAGAATTGGCAAGCTATATGAGAAGCATATCATTACAAGGGATATGTGAACAGTGATATCAGCATAGCAATGTTGCAACTAGTACAGCAATGTAGGTAAGGACTGCGTCTACTGCGTCGTGTGTCTATCAGGAATGCTCAGAGCACACAGTGTAGAGAACTCAGAGCACACAGTGTAGGCTCAGAAGGGATTTAAACTAAGCGCCTAACCAGCGTAGGTCCTATGGGTGGATCCCATTTTGTAGCAACTCCCCCCAGGACAAAACGTCAATATTTTGGCCTCTCTACTGCTTGGCTATGTGTAGTACACTCCCCTTATATAGTGGAGTGTAGACACAGCCAAAAGAGGCACCAGCACAGCAGCGAACCTCTCACCTCATGTAACGGAGGGTACCCAGCTGCCCACAGACAAAAGAAAGCCACTCACGGCCCCAAAAGTATCATGGAAGCCTCTGTTTTTACACCTCAGTAGGGGGTGAATATACACATGTAGAGCGCTGCTCCTGAGAGCCTTACCGCACACTGGCAACTCCTTCTAAGCCTGACAGCCATGGGGAGGCAATTCCATGCTCATACAGTAATCCAGCCATGTAAGTTGTTTCAAAAATGGCTATGCTCCCTTCCGAACATGGCCAGTAGTTTCTTCTTCATCTTCCCAAGATACTTCACGCAGGTGCACTAAGCAGCGCCTCGCCATTGTAGGACACTGAAAAATGAGCCTCTGCGCATGCACTTAGCATGCCAAGCCATCATTTTGAGGCTGGCATTCCAGTACACAGTGCAACAGTACCTATGCGATCATAGGGGGAGAATTAGATTTAAAGGGGCTACACAATAAGAGCCCATGAAGCATACCACTTAAAGGGGCACTACTTTTAAGGGCAGATAATTAACTGCAGCTAACATGCCTACTGCAGAGGGATGCAGTTTTCCACATTTTATAGCAGACTACCAGGATCACTGCCTGCACATAAAGGGAAAGGTTACAGTACAGTACAACCAGTGCACCAGAACACAGGCTGGCTTATGCTCCAGATAAACCTAATCAGAGGCACTTATATAACACATGCCACTGAAGGCATGCTGCAAATATGACAGAATAAAGGGGCTCTGTAATCTATTAACATGATCAGCAGAATTGCTGCACACAACTAAAATTTCACATTACCTGTCTTGCAGATGTCTATAATCAGGGAATGCATGTCATGCAAGGCTCCCATGCTACCCCACCAGAAGGGACTGTGCTGCCCGACATGTGAAGGGGAGAACCCCACTCAGGGCATGGATACACAGAACACTCTAAGGCAGGACTGGCAGGTCGACCCGACTACAGTGGCTCTCCAGAAAGCCATGGCGGCAATGATGGAAAATCAACAGTCTTTTATGCTAAAGGTGCTGGAATGCATGATGTCCTTGAATAATCCCAGACCATCCACCAGTGGAGGCCCCACGCAGAAGGCACCCACGCAGGATAGGACACAGTTACCACACCACGGCCAGACGCCACAGCACCATAACCCTGATGAATCAGAGGAATCCCAGGGAGAGGAACTAGAACAGGGGGAAAAGGAGGATACAGGCACATCGCTTGACAGTGAACACAAGCCTGACCAAGATCTCATACCCAACGACACCCCTGCAAAGATGGAAACTCATGTCATAACCTAAAGCTCTTCCCCATAGACAATATATCAGACCTTTTAAAGTGGATACGCACCACACTGGGTTTCAAGTTATCTCAACCAGCCCCAGAGAGTGACCTGGACCCAATGCTCCAGATGCCGCCCAAACAAGAGAATTACTTCCCAGTATGCCCGGCCCTCAACGACATAATACTAAAGGAATGGGCATCACCCGACCCTACCAGACTTCCAGAAAAAAGAGCACTCAACAAAATGTATCCATTACAGGATGATACGGTAAAGGTTTGGTGCTCTGCCCCCAAAATAGACCCAAAGATAGCAGAATTGAACAGGAGGACAATACTCCCCGCTGAAGGGACAACTGCACTATGGGAACCCATGGACAAAAGAATGGAGGATTTGCTAAAGAAGGTATATGAGTTTTCGGGCCAGACAGTGAGAACCTCTACCATAGCCTTCTACACGTCCAGAGCACTGATCCGATGGCTAGAGGAAATTGAAAAGAAACTAGCGCCAAACTCTCATGAGGTGGAACTGCTGCAATACTCCTTGCAAGCAGCTAAGTACCTGGGAGACATGTTGGTGGACTTCTTGAAGATCAACACCAGGTCAGCAACTGTCGCCAACAGGACCAGCATGGTACTGTGACTTAAACTGTGGGATGCGGATAATGAATCCAAAACAAGACTACACAAGCTCCCCTTCCAGGGAGAAAGAGTATTCGGAGATGGACTACAAGAGTTCCTCAGACGATGGGGGCAGGGAAAGGACCAAGACACCAATAGGGACTCTGGCTACTTACCATCACACAGGGGCAGAACTTACGGACAAAGACCCAAGGGAGACAGACGATACAATCAGTCTTTTCGGGGCAAACATACCACCTACCAAGGAGGGTATGGTCAACAGAGTACCTAGCAAAGCAGGGGAGGCTCCTCATACCAGAGCAGAGGTGGACATGCATGGAGAAAATTCACTACCCACAGAAGCAGGAATACCAGAAGAACAACTCAGTGACTACCCCAGACAAAGCTTCCACCAGCTACCATTGTTACTACATGCCCAGGACATACCCCTAGGGGTCAGGCTTCAACTCTTCAACAGAATGTGGTCAAACACAACCTCAGACAACGAGGTCATCATGAAGAATTACGCGATCAAATTCCGAGAACTACCTCAAAGAGAACGTTGGATAATTTCCCCAATAGCAACACAGAAGTGGTCAACAAAACAGGTACAGGACATTCTAGACTCTCTGATAACTTCAACAGTGATACAACCAGTGCCGCAGGAAGAGACAGGAAGGGGAATTTATTCAACATTCTTTCTGGTACCAAAGAAGGCAGGAGACCTCTGAACAGTACTGGATCTCAAGGTAGTCAACAGGTACATAACACACAAGACGTTCAAGATGGAGACCATAGGTTTCACACTAAGGGCAATAAGACCCGGCGACTACCTAGCATCCATAGACCTCATGGACGCCCATGAGACCCACTCACAGAAAATATCTACGCTTTCAAATATTGGGACAACACTTCCAGTACAGACCTCTAACATTTGGTCTAGCATCTGCACCAAGAGTATTCATCAAGGTGTCAATTGTGCTTGCAGCAAAGCTCCGAGAGCAAGAAGTCCATATTATTCCGTACCTGGTTGACTGGCTAATTCGAGCCAGGTCACCACAGGAGGCAAGAAGGGCCACCAACCAAACAATACGCACCCTACAAGAGCACGGATGGATGATAAACGACAAGAAGAGCTGCCTCACACCGTCACAATGCATGGAACATCTGGGAGCAGACATAGACACAAAAGAAGGAATCGTACAGCCAACACAAACCAGAATACTGAATCTCATGGCAGCCATGCACAAACTGCTGGAATCTACAGCTCCAACAGTAGCCTTAGTGTCAACAGTCCTGGGTTGCATGTCATTGTGCACAGACCTGATGCCATGGGCAAGATGGCATACGCAGTCACTACAGACCCTTCTATTACAGTACGGTTCAGCATCAGAGGAAAACTTGCATCACACGATAACACTGGACAGCAAGACAAGGACATCACTACCATGGTGGACATGCACGGAGAACCTGAACAGAGGAACACCTCTGGAGCTAGTATACAAGGTCACATTAGGCACAGATGCAAGCCTAGGGGGATGGGGAGCGTCAGTGGGACACAGCCCAGCACAGGGCACTTGGTACCCTATAGAAAGAAGGCTACCAATCAATGCATCGGAAATGAGAGCAGTACGCCACACACTACGTTCATTCAAGAAACAGATACAGGGGAAGACGGTACTGATAAGATCAGACAATAGAGCCACAGTAGCATACCTATCAAAGTAGGGCGGTACCAAGAGCAGGAGGCTACTCAGGGAAATGAATACTATTATGACATGGGCACAAACTCACCTACAACACCTGACAGCCATACATTTGGCAGGCAAACTAAACACAACAGCGGATTGGCTCAGCAGGGAACAGATACACCCGGGAGAGTGGCAGTTGCACCCAACAATATTTCAAATGATACAACACAAATGGGGAACATAGCCATGGACCTCATGGTCACCAACAAGAACAAACAATCGGACAGGTTCTTCTCCAGGTTCCGGGAACCCCAATCCCAGGGAATAAACTCACTATCACTCCCATGGACACACGACTACTCATACATGTTCTCACCATTTCCACTGATGGCACAAGTACTAGGGAAGGTCCGTCAGTCTCGCAGGATAATAATCCTAGTAGCACCATACTGGCCGAGGAGGGCATGGTTCACCACCATCATAGCAATGGCAATCGACAGCCTGAGATTACCAGACAGGCCGGACATCCTTATACAAGGACCAATAACACACCCAACTCCAGGCAACCTGCAACTCACGGCCTGGCTCCTGAAAGGGAGAGACTGCTGAATGCAGGCTACCACACTATGGTAATCGACACTATGCTACAATCCCGGAGAGCTACAACAACATCAGCTTATTCAAGACAGTGGAACATATTCAAGACATGGTGCAAAGGCAGGCATATATACCCATTACAAATCTCCATGGCAGACATTCTACTATACCTGCAACAGGGCCTGGACAAGAGGCTAGCACCATCTTCATTAAAGGTGCAAGTATGGGTCATCGGGGCGGCAGTAGGTTCGGTCGAGGGCACGTACCCAGGTTCGCACCCAGATGTCATATGATTCTTAAAAGCAGCAAGCAACATAAGACCACGCTAAGACATGGTGTACCACTATGGGACCTGACACTGGTACTGAATGCCATTACCAAACCACCATTTGAACCTCTTGCACACATTGCCGATTACTGGGTAGGACTAAAAAATGCATTCTTAGTGGCAATATGCTCAGCCCACTGCATCGGAGAGTTGACAGCACTGTCGTGCAAGGAGCCAATCACGACTTTTACACAACAATGTGACACTTCATACGATACCCTCATTTATCCCCAAGGTCACCTCTACCTTCCACAACAGGCAGCCAATTCAACTGCCAACCTTCTACAAAGAACATACAGACAGCTGGGAGAGAAGCCTTCACACATTGGACATCAAGAGAACACTCACAGAATACCTTGACAGAACGGAAAACGTCCGAAAGACAGAGAGACTATTCATCATAACATCAGGACACAAGAAAGGAACGGCGGCAGCCAAGGCTACAATAGTGACGTGGTTAAAGAGGACAATTACAGAGCCATACAAGTCAAGTAACAAGGACCCACCAATGGGAATCAAGGCCCACTCAACGAGAGCAATAGCTACATCCTGGGCAGAAAGAAATTCAGCCAATGGCACAGGAGATTTGCGCAGCGGCTACTTGGTCCACTATCCATACTTTCACAAGACACTATAGACTGGACACAGATATTCCTACAAAGAATTCCTTTGGACATAAGGTCCAAATGGCAGCCACAGTAGAGGACATATAAGGGACTCATGAACCATTGGTACAGTATATAAACACAGTAGCGCATCATGCTCTCCCCACCCATATTAGTAGGGCACTGCTTTTGAATCACCCTAAGGTAATGGATCTGGGAGTACCATGGATATACAGACAACACAATGGTAGTTTACTCACCTGGTAAAGGTGATTGTGTTACTGTATATCCATGGCACTCCATCCCACCCAAGGGAGCTTGATAAAGCAACTAGTAACAATTAAGAATAAAGTGGCACAAATATGTACAAGACTTACAAATGTACAACTGAGACATATGATAAACGAATTAAAATAGTATTAGAACCCTGGCCACGCTTTTGAGAGTAATGATTACTGTCTGTGCATATACCTAATTGATTATTTTACAGCTATGGAAGTATCGAAACTGAAGACACCCAGGAGGGATAAGGGGCTTGGTGGAAGACCGAAATCTGAATCTTAGGTCACATGAGCATCAAGCAGCCTATCAGGCGTACATAACCCTAAGATAATGGATCTGGGAGTGCCATGGATATACAGTAACACAATCATCTTTACCAGGTGAGTAAACTACCATTCCCAACCTGAGGCCATAATATTCTGGTAATGACATCACAGGTACTGCATTAAGATTTCAAGTGGGGAATAAGCTGTATGAGCAGGTGAACTCTAAGGGAAAAAGATCCTGTTTTCTTTCAGATTTCTTCAGAAATAAATGATGGGGTAAGAAACCTATAGAAGACAAGTGACCTGCAAGATGAATTGTGTCTAAATATTACATTTTCCAGAAGTCTTCTGAGTGGCGTCAGCAGCGCTTTAATCGAAGAGCAGTGATGGGCCAGGCAACCTGTGTCATGACAGTGGAACCTCAGCCTGCCCACAAAGTTTAAATTTTTTGCTCCCACAGACTTTCTGGGCAGCTGGCTGCTGCAGTAAGGTACACTGGCACCCAGTGGTCAGTCCGGCTAAAAGCAGTCACAAGCCTTATGGATTACAAGGGGGATTGTTAGGACTCTTAAAGGCCCAGTCACCTTATTAAGTGGGAAAGACTTCACTTGCTGCAGTCCCCGTCTCGTGAGTCTCTCTGTAACTCATTTGGCCTATAATACCTATTTAAAGAATTTCACCAGCTTCAGAAACTAAGTACATGTTTTTCGACATTCTGCCTGAGGCTGCACTTTAACACATGCTCATATGTTTATCCTTGGAGATCCTCTTAAAGAAGGATTAACAGAGACCTTGAAAGTGATTGGAAAATGCAGATCACAAAGTAGATAATAGCAGGAATTTTCAATTGATACTTTCCCAGGTGTTCCAGTGAAGGGCCCTAGAAAGGAAGTGAAAATCAGCTTTAATCACAGACTTAAAGCCTGTGGGTAGTCACAGGTCAAAATCTGACAAGATTAGGCATTCATTGTGGATATTCCTGCTCTGACAGGGACATGCCAGTGCTGTGTCCTGCATAACCAAAGACTGCAATTAGAATTCCCATCTCATTTTTACATTCAGACAGCCTCACACCCACAAACCTGCATCGTCAGTCAACCTAGCCCCACAGAAGCTAGTGTTTATGTAAAAATAGGGTGTTAGTTGTCATCTTTTGGGAAGAACATCAGTGTCTTTCAAGAAGAGAATTAGTAACATTGTCAGCGAATTTAGTCTGACTAAAAAAAATTTGGCGAGGACTGCCCAGTGACCCATAGAAAATTTATTGTGCTTTCATGCAGGCAGCCTCATTTCAGGAGTGGACATGGGTTCCTGCACAGCTGGGCGGCCGGGGCAGGGCAGCTTATCCCAACCAGTGGAGGGAGGTGCCAGTTTCTGCCACCAAAGTGACCTCTTGCATTGGGCCAGGAATTCAGATCCCTCCCAAGGGGTAGGCTCTGATGCTGACGTTGCAGCAGGCGTCGCCCAGATGTGACAGTGTGCAGCATTCATTGTGGGATAGGAGGGAAGGTAGCACAAAGGAAGGAATAAAAAACAGTGGATACTCTTGGGCCATGTTATGCTTCTTCGTCCACCAGATGAGGACTTCCGTGGGGAACAGGGACTCACAGGGGTGTAGGTAAATATGGCACAGGAAGGCTCGGAACAGGAAAGTTCTTCACAGAAAAGTTTGGTACATGAAAATTAAACAGCTGGAAATGTGGTCCACGCCACCATGGATCACCACTCCAGTGAAATTTCAGATTTAAGTGTAGATTTACTGTTACAATACCACACCACCGTGGGTCACCACCCCAGTGAAATGTATGACCACATTTCCAGCTATTTGATTTTCTTGTGCTGAACATTCCTGCACCAAACTTTTCTGTGGCAAACTGTCCTGTTCCGAACTTTACTGTGCCATATTTGCCATGCCCCGCCCCCCCAGATGCTGCCACAGGAGGTAAGCCGTGGAGGAACCTGCCAACAGGTTAATGGTGTTGGGACTAGCAGACTGAATGCCAATCTGAGTGGGTGCTGGTGGCAGGAAGGGGGTAAACAGTCATTAAAAAAAAGAATTGCTGTCCCTCCTTCCCCTTAATATACAAGTAGTCATTGAATTCTGGGAACTTCTGCAGCACTCACCCTTGTATCCTTATTCTAATGCTTTAGATCTCCCACTGAACAACTGCCTTCTCCCTTTGACTCCCCTTCCTCGGGAACAAAGTGTCTCCCCTGTTCATGGGCATTTCTAGGGTCTGAAAAGCTTAGGGGCTTGAGCTCCCACCTCTCCCACCCAGTGAAAAAACAAACAATAAGTGGGGGGTCAGTTTTAGGAAATGGGAATCTTCTCTTTGGGGATAATGAATTAAGATGTGGAGCTCCAGCCCTAACATCCATCCCTAGCGATGCTCCTGCCCCTGGCTCCTTATGTCTTTTTCGTCTTCTTCTTCTTCCACCTACTAAATCTTGATCCTCCTGATGTGAACCTGGTTAGACCTGCTGACTCTCCTCCCTTAGCTGAAGTGTATCTACCTTCCCCAAGCACTTCGTTTCACCCTAATAGTAATTCAAGTCAACGTTTAGTATAGCATCCCTTTCAATTCCACTGCCTATGCTGTATCCCTTATTTAGTCCCATGCTTTGAATTGCTACAGCTGTACTTTATATATTTTTATTTTAAACAGCACCATTATCGATGTTTTCCTGAAGTCCCCCATTAGTAGCTTGCCTGCCCCAGAGTTCTAAATGCGACTTTTCAGAATTTTCTTTTCTGGTACTTGGATATTGATGGGGATGGGATGGGATGGGATCATAAATCTTTGCTTGGATGAGCTGCACTCGTCCCTTCCCTTCTAGTCCCAATTGACAGGAGCTCCACCCTGTACTGTCCCCCGCTCTCCAACATTTTGCGACAGCAGACTTTGCAGCGTGCGAGCCTGTCAGAGCCACTGATCAACTGAAAAAGCTTTCCTAGTTGATTGTGGCACTGATATGACCCATGTGACCCTCTAAAATATAAAAATACTTATTTTAAAAGATACTCTCATTTGTAGCAATGGAGAATGCCTCTGCATTCTACAAACTCTAATGTCACAAAATGCCGACACGTGGGGGTGGCACAGGGCATGCTTCTGTCAGTTGGTACCAGGAAGGCCACGGGATCAGTATGCATGTGCCTCCAAGCAAGGATTTATGATCCATTCCCTTCAATATACATGTAAGCCCCCTCTCCCTGGTGTCTAGGGGTATGCTTGATGTTAAGGTATGTGGGGAGGAGGGTACTCTCTGCCAGAAACACACTGTCACAGAAGTGTTGCATCGTTAACCTGGTTCAGTTGGTTGTTACCTGGGGGTGCCACAGTCTCTCTCTTTTGGTGCTGACAGCTGCAGGGGGCAAAACTGGGTTAGTGCAAATCAAGGTAGCATCACTGATTTCAAGTGCCACACTAATTTAAAAGTTGCAAATGGCTTTAATGTCCACCAAGTTAAACTAAACATCCACTCCATGGAGTGTTGGGGGGAATAATTTGGTGGGAAGGAATTCATATTACAAGGCACAAGACCAAGATTCCAGTGCGTTATGTTGATCAGAAGATCCACGCTGCATGGCTTTCTCTCAGGACCGAGTAGGCCCTTTAAAGGATGATGACAGCAACACTATGGGCTGAACTAGCTTTTTTTATTTCAACCTTGGCAGCTCCAGCACTCCTCCTGCACTATAACATGGGTTTTGGCTTAGACTCCAGTGCTTTACTTCTTACAACTGCCCTTCTTCCGAGCACCCCAAGGAGACAGCCTGGCGGAACGCATGCTGCTCTTGGCGATCTCACCCATGGCAGTGAAGGGCAAGTCAGGGGGTCCTTACAGCTGCACATTGTTCCAGACATACACTGCTGGGACACTCGAGCCAAATGAGCAGTGGGCGCACTGGCCAGGGACCAAGGGCTACCCATTACTGCAGCTGCTTGATAAGACTGACGCTGCGGGTCCCTTGCAAATCTCCTGGCCATTCCCACCTACTCCAGCTCAGCTCTCCAATTCAGTGCCAAAACATGCAAAAGTTGGGTGACCGTGGAGCAGCCTGACACCCTGCTCCACCAACACCGCGGGCTCACACCTCTGACCACGACCCCAGACCTTAAGCAGCTAACAGACTGGTTTCCAAGATGGGACACCTCTACACCATCCTACCACACTGCTGGGACATGAGGCAGGCCCAAATACACATCGGGCTACAGCTCCCTTCTTTATTCTGTGGCATGGAGGTCTAAAACGGCAGCACTTCAGAGCTGGCTCAGTTGTTCCCTAATCGCTCCACTTCTCACCTGAAGATAGTGGCAAACTGGAATGCCCCAATCGCCCCACCCCAACCCCAAACCTCAGCCCCATGAACCGACTTTGCACCCGCATTCTCTTCAGGGGCTCTCCCAAACTGGCGCCAAAACTCCCTGTTCATACCCCTGAGCACCTCAGCCCCACCTGCCAGCAGGCAGTCCCAGAGAGCTCCATGGGGTACACTTCTTGGCAACAGTAGTAAGCTCCCATGGGGGCCTACATACAAGTACAAGAAATTTCTAAAAAGTCACATTTTGAACTTCAGTTCTGGTAAGCTACAGGTGGGGGACTTCCCCAAGATATTTGAAATGAGCGCTGCTGGTACTCTTTGACAATCTCGCACTGTTTACCTGAACAATATGGTATTTGATTGCATTATTTTTTGTCTGTATTAGTTTCTGATGTCTGTAATTTACATCGTCGTACCACTCCCCCGCTCACACCTGGTAATGAGCCCAGACTCAGTTTGCCCCTCCTGATCACCAATTTTAAATAAATAAGAAGAAATTGTACCACTCGTACCACTGATGATGCGCATTCATGAACAATAAAATAAATTAGTATTCTTTACTCAGGGTACCCCAGCTGAGATTACAGCATCTCATTTTCCATTAGATTCTGCTTCTGCCCAAATCTTCTGCAGGAAGAGATGTAACCAGAGAGGGGGGCAAGTGATTCCCCCAAGGTCACACAGAGTGCAAGTGCCTACTCATGTGGCTTACAGAAAGTCTATGCAGCATGCTGACTAGGGGCCTATCTACTTATTTGCCCTGGGTCAGTTAGAGCCCCCACACACCCCCAACTTGCAAGTGCTACAGTACAAGTCCTCTCTTTTGTCATTCTTTATGGAATGTTTGCTTGCCAGCTATTCTTTGGTCAGCTGTGGTAAAACTATAAATCCACCACAGCAAACAGTTTGGATGCCCCATCCCTGTCTGCTGTTTCCTAGACAATTAGTTTGGGATTCGACCTTGGTCCCAGCTGAGGAGTTTACTGAGTGGAATATGTAGCTGGAATGAAACCATCACTTGAAACTACAGCCTCCCACCCCCTCCCCTCTTCTGAGTGTCCTGTGGAAACACAGCTGTGTGTAAGTGACATTTGAATGGGCTTAGGGACCCTGGTCCCTCCCCAGGCCCCTTCCTCCAAAGGCATGTGTGTTTACTGCCTGACAATAGAGCTTTGCCTTCAGCTGTCCTTTTCACCCCTCACTATATATCGGAAGTAAGAGGCCTCTTATGTCCGAAGGTGACCTTGTGGGGGCCTTTGGTGCTTTCTGCCCTTTGATGGAGCATTCTGTGATGGAGTTTTGGCCCCAGAAGGTTGGGTCGTGCAGACCTGTCCTAATGTCACACTCTTCAGAGACAGAGAGAGGATTCTGCAGCACAGACGTGCCTGTGCTGACTCCCAGCAGTGTGTCATCGCTCCTAGAGCTGGAGAGGGAAGGGGAGCTTTCTCTGGTACTATTCAGAACTTGAAAATGTTCTAAGATGTTCTGAGCACTGTGCAGAGTAATTTCAAGAGGGTAGAAAATTATTTCTAACTGACGGCTGTGCAGTGTTCCCATCTTCAGTAGTGATATTCCAGTCCCCAAATTATACATATTTTAATGTACCTGAATAAAGGTTTATGTGAAAAACTGTATTTATTTATTTATTAATTACTAGGATTACAAATACCTTTGAACCAAGGGTTCTTTTACAAAGATTCCGCATCAGCAATGGGTGCAAGCAAAACAGTGGTAAGATACAATATAAGGTCAGGAGGTTAACTTAGTAACAAAAGACAGTACATGTGTTTAGACTAGCACAGTAGCAAACAGTCAGTGGCAAATAACAATGCACAATTAACAATACGGGTGTATACATAGCAAGAAACAGATACAAATGAAAACCATCCTAGGGGTGACATAAGTGGAGCAAGGGATGGGGGATAAGAGGGGAGGGGTGGGGAAAAGGAAGGTAGGCAGTCAAGGATTTGACATTGTCGTAAGTGCAAGAACAGAAAGGTAAGTGCTAGGTAGTCTGGGGGTGGAGCAACAAGAGATAGGGTGATAGGGAGGGGAGACAGGAGGAGAGAGGGGAGAGGGGGTGGAATGGTAGGTGGGAGGTTAGAGGGGTAGAATGGTAGGTGGGGGTGGGAGAGAGAGATGGGGAGTAGCAGGAGATGGATGGGTGGAGAGAAGTGGGGAGGGTAGCAAGGGAGGAGAGAAAAGGAGGGAGCGGTGAAACAAAGCCGCAAGCCTAGGCAGGGCAGTCACAACTGCTGAGGTCAGTGAGGTGCTGGTGGAGTTTAGGTTTGAATGGGCCAAGCTTATTTTCAGCTGTAATTTCAGGGGGAAGGTTGTTTAGCAGCAGGGAGGACCTGGTGTGGAAAGCACGTTGAGCCTGGTTGGTACGGCAGAATGGAACGATAAATGTTGGTTTGAGGGAACTGCGCCTAAAATGTGCAGTGACTGTGGACAACATTAAGGCATGAATTACAGGGGGTGTGAGGGTAAGGCAAATTTTCTTAGCCAGTAGGCAGGTCTGGTAGGCAAGTCTACTATTTAGATTGAACCAGCTGGATTGCTTGTGGAGATCACAGGTATGCGTGTGCTTCCCTGAGCCAGTGAGAAGTCTACAGCATTTGTTAAGGGCTGTCTTGTATTTTGTGCTGTTTTGTTTTATGAGTAACATTCTGCACAGTCCTTTTCATGGAACCAGTAAGTTGGAAGTATTTCTTTGCCCAGAGAAGATTTCTCCCTGGCCATGTTCCATGAGTGTCAGTTGCTCAGCAGGTGGCACACTCGTCTCTGAGACTGGCAGATCAGAAGGATGGAGGTTCAAGCCCCACACTGGGAACTTGGGATAAATCCCAGTACTGACGCTGCAGTACAGCACGAGAGGAGTGCTGCACTCCTGAGATCATGTTTCGGATGAAATGTTAAACTGAGGTCCCATCTGCCTGTTCTGGTGGTTGTTCAGGTGGATGTTAAAGACCCAGTGACATTTCTTGAAAAAAGTAGGGTAAAGCTCCAGACCTGTTTGCTAGCCAAAAATGCACTCCTGTGCCTAACACCACCCGCTTTAATAAATTGTTTCCATACCATCTCCAACCAATACACCAGAAATATGGCCAGGATTGCCCTTAAGCCTCCATTTTGGCGTACTCAGCTGGGCAAGGGGTCATTTTCTGTCAGGGCTGCTAACTGGTTTAATAAGTTGCCTGATACACTGCTGAATCTCCCCAACTTTAATCAGTTTAAGAGATCTTTGCAATCTGCCCTTGCAGTCCATTGCAACTGTTAAACTGTTTCATTCAGTTTCTTTCTGTACATATCCTGTGACTTTTTCTGCAATGATCTGTATGGGGTTTTTCAAAACTGTATGTAATTGATCTGCCTTAAGTGCTTTGAGCCTGAGTTGACTGCATTTCCTCTGGAACTGCCTATCGTACTTGTAATGTCTTTTTGTTACTATGTATATGATGTGGAACCTTTGTAAATGAGCACCTCTGCTCAAAGGTACTCTCAAAGTTTTCAATAAATAAAATAAATAAGTATTCTCTGAAGTTTTCAGTAAATGAAATAAATAAATACAGTAAATGTATTTATTTTGCTGGTGTCTTGACCAAATTTCCTCCATTCAGTAAAAATATCACCAATGGCGTAATCTGATTTCAGTATGTCAATTTGCATCTGCATCTGTATCTCTCCCCTCCCCCGGGACGAAGGCTGAAAACTGGCAGAATTTGCCTAGTTCTTCTTTCCTGGTGAACATAAACTAAATAAATAAATGTCCATCCTTTCAGGGATGTACCCTGATCCAAGGCATATACTCTGTCAATGCCTGTGTCTTCTGGTCCCCTCTGTCCCCAGTAACCTACCAGTTATCCCCATGACTTCCCCTCCATGGCAGGGGCTCCCAGGGGGAGGGCCATCCTGACCCCCCAAGGCAGGTCACTATATGGAATAGGAACAAGTGCCGACACACACTGCCACCCAATGGAATCCGAGAGGCACAGAGACTGTCATTTAGATGGATATGGGTCTTTGTCCCTTCTAGGCCCCTCTCACATCCCCCTGACATGATCACAGCCTTCTTGTTGGCTTTGCACCCACACAGAATGTCCCATGCAGCAGTAGCAAGTTCCCTGGCCCAGTAACACGGATGGCCGAGGTGCCGGAGCTGGCTGTCGACCCTCCCTCAACGAGGTGAGCTGCCACATGGCATCTGCCTCAGTCTGGCCTGCCTCCTGATGTGGCAGCTCGAATTCTCTCCCAAACTCAGCTCACCTGCCCAGCAGGGTAACACTGGGCCACATGGGCAGTGTAAGACAGAGTTTTGACTATGTCATGGTTTGTGTACACAGCTCTGAGCAATGTTCTAACAGGTCAACAGCTCATGCTTGGCATACTGTACCCAAGCCATGACACAGTTAAAACTCCAAATTACTGGTTTCGAAAAGAGAACTATACGGAATGTTGTCCCTAAAAACAAATAATTCAAAACACAATTTTTCTCATGTCAATGTTTATTCAGGTAAAGCTGAATGTGGAAGCTGTGGGAGGGCATGTGTTTTTTTTTTTAATTTCCGTGTTTTCTTTTCGATGCTTGCTGGATTGTTTGATTTGCAGTGTGACCTTTTTGACCCTGAGGATATATAATTAGCATAGTGACATTTTTGACCCCAACAGATTGTGCTTTCAGTTATGAAATGGGTAGAAAGAATACTGGCTCCTGATTGGCCAAGTTGTATTTTAAGCTGGGCCATTATCCCAGCACAATGGCCCAACTAAAAGTAGCTCAATGAAAATATGTTTAAAAAAATTCGATTTACTAAAACAGACCCATTTCACAATCACAATAAGGCACTCCAGGGAATGCATTATGGTGGGCTAATGGCCCTTCTCGGGTGATGGAAGCATTCGGCTTTGCCTTGTGCTTCAACCCACCCGAAGTGGGCCATTATCCCATCATAATGCACCCCCTGTCATGCCTTATTGCTTAATGAATGCACTTCTATCATGTCTTATGAGTAGTGGTATGAGTTAGGTTAATGCAGTACTATGTGACGGGGTCCTGACCAATGAGGAGCCAGAACTGATTAGACCCCATTTTATAACTGTGTTTAGGAACCAAACGCATTTTTATTTAAACTAACTTCAGAAAGAAAATATCATTTGGATGTGGCGCACCTACTGATGGTCTCTGTTGCTGACCTACAGCTAGACTTTCAAAGCTCTGTGTCACCACTATAGCGCAGCTGCGCTACTTATGACATAACCGTTAGGCCATTTAAAAAGTGGTATAATGTTTTGCTGTAAGTGCTGCACATTGCACACAACAAAATTATGCATGCATGCATTATTTTTTGCCACAGCGTGACAAAACTGTCATAAATGCAGCCAAATGTTAGAAAATCACATGCAAACATTTGTGCACATTTCCAGTGCTGCAGCTGCGGCTGAATATCTGCCAAAAAATTTTGAAAATCCAGCTTATAGTCCTTTAGATATAGTTTTGCTCCATGATTTAACATCATCAAGATGTTCTTTTGAGATGCTACCTGTGCGGATCTCCAGAAGGGCATAACTGAAATCAACTTTAATTAATTGACTGAATGGTTGATGGGAGAAAACACCGGCACTTTTTTATTGCCGATTCCTTAACCAAAACCTTCCTGAGTATACTCCTGCATGGTGTTTATTTTGAAAATCTTGTAGTTTGTGTCAATCTCCAATTAGGATGTATTTGTCTGATTGTTGCAACTGCTTATTTAAATTTTCAGTTGAATGTGATTCCATATCACTCCACTAGAGGGCACTTTATTTCTTTTCATGATCAGAAATTTCTTTCTTTACAATCCTGCACTATTTCATGATAGAAACAAGGACATATATATATAAATATATATATATATATATATATATATATAATAGCCCGGATATTCAAAAGAGTAGCCATGCGCAACAGGAGTTCTTGCTTGTCATGAAGTCCAAAAATCTTGCCATTTGCGATATTCAGAAAGAGCAGTTGCCACGAAAACATGCTGAGCAACAGCGCAATGAAAATGAAGGCATGCGCAACTGAAGGGTGGATCCATGCATAAAAAGCGCAATCACGATATTCAAAAGGCGTCTGCGCGATGCGCAATAAGCGACTGGCCCGAATTACACTAAGCGGAAATGAGCCAAAATAAAAAGGCTCAAGGAGCGCGCAAGAACGCCATAAGGCTGCCAAGTGAGAGAGAGACAGACAGACAGAGACAGGCTAGGGCAGGCAAGGCAAGCGTGGGCCATAGGCTGTAGAGGCCAGCAGGGGTGCCGGTGCAGTGGAAGTAGCAGTGAGGACAGCGGGGTAACACAGCAACACCAGCGGGGGCAGAAGCCAGGGAGATGGACAGTGGCAGCTTCACATGGAAGCTGTAATGAGGGTGAGAATGCATGCTGCAGGGGCGTGGCCGTGGAAGGGCCCGTCAGCGGTATGCCCCCAACAGGCAGTACCGTGCCTGCATCAGCTTTGAGCTGTACACAGATGTAGAGATCGTGGGCCGGAACAGGGCAATATTGAGACGGCTCTGTGAGCTGTGCAGTGATGTGATGCAGGCACCCTCACAATGGAGTCACGCTCTGTCGGTGGAGACCAAGGTGACAGCCTGCATGTGCCTGCTCGCCACGGGCACCTTCCAGAGGCCGACAGGGGACACCACAGGCATCACACAGTCGGCCACGTCACGCATCCTCACCCAATTCCTCAGCGCACTGCTGCCACATGCTGCGGAGTACATCCATTTCCCCAGCACCGCGGCAGAGTGTACAGCAAACATGCAGGAGTTCCACAGGGTAGCATGTATGCCTGGCGTGCTAGGGACCATAGACTGCACCCATGTGGCCATTCGCATGCCACCTGGCCCCGATGGGGTCGCATATAGGAACAGAAAGGGCTTCTCCAGTGTCAACTGCCAGGTGGTGTGTGATGCCACTGGGCACATAATCAATGTCTGTGCCACACACCCTGGCGGACCACATGATGCCTTCATATGGTATCAGTCCGCACTGTGCCATCGATTCGAGTGGGACATCCCCACAGGACATCTAGTGGGTGAGTACACATGTGGAATGCAAACTCCGGGCAAGGGTGGGAATGCCATAGGTGCCATGGTAGTGGCACACAGGGATATGAGCAATATGGACCTGAACATGAGACTGATCTCCACTATCTCCACACAGGTGACAGCGGATACCCACTCCGTCCCTGGCTGCTCACACCGTGCCGGCCCCATGACCCCATCGCAGCAACAGCTATAATGAGGCACATGTTTCCACCACGCAACATCATAGAGGGTGTTTGGGATGCTCAAGGCACGCTCCGATGCCTAGACACCTCGGCGGTGCCCTACAGTACAGCCCCAAAAGGCCTGTGGGATATTCCTGGCCTGTTGCATCCTGCACAACATGGCCAAAGACTATGGGATAGCCGTACAGGTTGAAGGGGGACAGAGATGGGGCGCCAGTGGCGCGGTGTTGATGGTGATGAGCAGCCCCTAGGACGGCGGGACCCCGACTGATCCGGCAGGCCCAGCTGCACGGGACACCATCACAGAGGAGCACTATGCAGAACACAGGTAAGTCAAGGAGACATGTGCAACCAACACTGTCCATGCGCAAACCACAGGCACACAGGGTAACACACCAGGGGTGCATGACGGCCAGGGGAGTGGAAGGGTCCAGGCATACAAACACACCATCAGGGAGGGGTGAGCACTCATATGGACACACACACACCAGGCACAGAGCGTACATGGGCACATGCACAGCACAGCAGAACCGACATTGCTAACACACAGCACCACCGACCACCCCCACCACCTGTACTGTCCAAGTACATGTGTCAGATGCTGGGCACCCTTGCACCTTGGTGTACAGTACAATGCAGGCATCATCATGCACACGCACCTGTGGACAGCAGTTGGGAGGGTGTGCAGGTGGTCCGTGTGTCGGCGTGGTGAGCAGAGCACCCAGCAGTGCACTGCCCACCATGACACACATTGCACACATGGCAGCACCAGACAGGGCCCGCACTGGGAGACAGCTCAGTCATTTAGCACTGTCCCACGGCCACCGCAGATGCGTGGGCGGCCCCGCCATGACCCAACAGCACTGGCAGGCTGAGCAGGGGCTACATGGGGTGGCACTGTTGCACCACCAGGGGTCCCACTCTTGTGAGCGACCTTGCCCACAGGGGTCTGCAGCATGCTGAACAAACCTGCACCAGGGGTGCTCGGGATGGCCACAGCAGAACCCGGCGTTGACAGGCCTGATGTCGCACGACACCGGGAACGGGGAGTGGAGAGTGAACTGTGTGGGGTGTGCGGTACAGGGGCACCTGACTGCGTGCCCAATGCATCCACGACAGAGATCACTGCCTGGGTCAGCCTGTCAATGGCGGCGGTCATATCCATCCACATACGAACCAACTCTGCACGGTCCAGAGCACACTCCCTGCTGTGCCGCTCCACAGCCACAGACAATGCCTCCATGGACATTGCAACCGCCTCTGCAGCTGTACTGATTCCGCAGCAGGCGGGTGTGCTCATCAATGGGTACTGTGCCCCAACGGCATCCTGTCCCCAGGTGTGGAAGGTCCTGATGCACAACACCCCTTGAGGTGGGCGCTGTTCGCCAGGACCAGGAATGGGCGGATCAGGCGGCGGACATGTGCCACCACTGACACTGTACCCCAGACCTGGTGGGTGACTGCTGCTGCTGCCCGCCAACTGCTGTGCCCCAGGGTTCACTCGTTCCACCGCTGTGCTAGCAACAGTGCCAGACACCTGCACAGCCACCAGTGCTGCCCACGGTGCTGACAGGCACAGCCTGGGACTGTGCCAGCATGCTGGTACACAAGTTGAAACCAGAAGGCCCAGGGGCACGTGCTGGCCTGCTGTGTGTCCATCATGGGACACACACCTATCACTACCCATTGCAGTCCTTGCATCATCAATGGTGCAGTGCGTGCTACAGCCATAGTCATAGCGTGCTGGCATGCTTGCATGCCAGACTGCTGAGACACAGGCTGTGCACCCCCCGCACCGAATCACCGACACCAGAGTTGGTGGCCCAGCGTGCATGCTGCTGCAGTGCCTGCTGGCTGGTGATAGAGGTGGATGGACCCTCCTCCATGTCCAGCAGGTCATCATCACTGCCTGGACCCACCACCACCATCTCCTGAAGACGAACAGGATCTGTAACAGAAAGAGAGTACATGTGAGTGCATGTGAACAACCTTCCCCCACCCCCCCAACACCACCACCATGTCATACCGTGCAGTGATGGGCTTCCACCTGTCTGGAATCCACCTCCTGGTATGCCCTCAATAGCGCTCTGCTGCATTGATGCAACCAGTGTCTCCTCAGCCGGGGTCAGCTCCAACACCACTGGCGGGCCCCGCCAGTGCCAGCTGCCTGCGCCCTGAAGGCTGCCACCTTCTCCTTCAACCTCCTGCGGTCTGTTCCCATCTTCTTCTTGCATTCCTGCGCGGCGCTGGTGGCTTCCATGCAGGTTCACGGCCCGAGCTACCTCCTCCATGCAGCCGCCAGGGACTGAGGGTGCCCTCCGTCTACTCAGTACTGGCTCCTCATCCAGGTAGGCCTGGAAGAGGGCCTCTGTCTCTGCTGGGGTAAAGTTGGGCCTCCTCCTACGCCCACCATCCTCACCCTCACCTTGGCTCTGCTCGGTCATGGCGATCTGTATGGGGGCAAGTGGACACCTGTCACTGTGCAGTCTACAGCATTTTCCCATGACCATTGTCCAGAACATCACACAGCATGCAACTCACCTCTCATCTGCAGTAACCGAATCTGGCCAGCGCAGCCCAATGTCGCACATTTATAGCGCAATGCATGCAAATTAGGAGTGGAGCAACTATAATGACATGCAAATCGCGCCACTGCGCCTTTGAATGGCTGATCAGATGATTTGCATGTGTCGGCTGAATATCGGCAATTTGCGCTTTTTACTGTCTGGTTGAGTCGGCTGAGCCAATGGCGCGAATCTGCTGTTGTGGTACACCATTGCGTACCCAGATAGCTTACGCGGGCGTCTGCCATGCTGCTGGCGTGCTGTGTGCGATCGGCAATTCAGGCCATAGCCACCATTGTGCCAGTGGCGCTACAGCACTGGGCACTATGTGGCTGTGGCACTACTGCACAATAGTCCACTGTGGCACTGAGTGCGCGGCTGGTCGGTTGCGCAGGATGCGTATACGTCAGATGGCGCTGTGCGTGGCCTTGCGTCATTGCCCATGACCTTGTGTCTGACCTTTGCCCCCTGGCCCTGTTCGGCTGCCATGTGTACGGCCCTATTGCACTGTCTGGTGACAGCGCTATGTGAAGTGACAGCGCTGTTCGAACAGAGCGATTGGAACCTGTGGTGGTCTATTGCGCAACATCTCCACGTGGGGTTACGGCGCAGCGGGGCGCCATATTGCCTGCAGTAAAGTTGGTACCATAGCTCACAGAAGAGCAGTTCAGTGGAGCCCAGTCGAACTGGCCAACTTGGTGGCCCTAGTGGAGCCCCACTATGGGGCACTTTATGGTGAGGCGCCCCTCACCATTGCCAGGACGCAGGTGTGGCAGCAAGTGGCCACTGACCTGGTGGGGGTCACTGGACGGTGCCGGTCAGCTGAGCAGTGCCGGCACCAGTATGGTGACCTCTGCCGGAGGGATCCGGATCTTCTTGATCGGCTGTGGTCACGTGCCAGGCGGGGCGTGGTGCCTAGGCCAGGTGGGTGTACCATCTATGCACCTATATTCTCTGTAGGGGTGTGAGTGTGTTTTGGTGGCTGTGCATAGTTGATGGCTCTGCCATGGTTGGCTGTGTCAGTGTGTGCAGATGTGAGATGCATGGGTCTGGCTGTGGGCAGGCACTCTCACTGGGGCAGGGGCAGTCTGCTTGAGTCACACTGATGTTTGTCTCAACATATGTCTCCCACAGGCCGGGATGTGAGGATGCAGGCACGGGGTGAGGAGGGCCGTGCCAGGGCCCCGGTGCCGGTGGGTGTTGCACCCCAGCAGCAGCAGCAGCATCAGCGGCAGACCCAGCTGCTTGAGGAGTGTGAGTATCATTACTTCATGGATGCTATTGCATGCTGGGGGCAAGACCACCAGCCATGCACAACACAACCATGCAGGAAAGGGGAGGTCATAATTCCACTATACAAGACACTAGTGAGGCCCCACCTGGAGTACAGTGTACAGTTCTGGAGACCATACCTACGTAAGGACATAGACTGGGTAGAGAAGGTTCAGAGGAGGCAACAAAGATGGTGCATGGATTGCATCACAAGTCCGATGAAGACAGGTTGAAGGAACTGAACATGTACTCCCTGAAGGAGGGAGTGAGGGGATATGATAGAGACATACAAGTATCTTACAGGGAGGAACAGGGTGCAGGAAAACACTATTTTAAGCGAAAAAGATGTTCCAGGACTAGAGGGCAGGATGAAGTTGGAGGAGAACAATTCAGAGGAAACATGAGAAGAATTTCTTCACAGAACGGGTGGTGGACAAGTGAAAGACCCTGCCAGAGGAAGTGGTGGGGCTGAAGCAATCACAGGATTTCAGAATGCAGGATAGACATAAAGGAATTCTGGAGGTCAGGGTAAGGGCAACAGACTTATAGGAAAACAAAGTGAACTTACAAGCTCAAATGGGCAGACTGGGTGGGTCATAGGCCCTTATCTGCCGACACTGTCTATGTATCTATGTTATGCATGACACAGGTGACATGCATCATTGTCCAATATCACAGCACGTCTGTGTGTCGTCACTAGTGGTCCATGCATGCACTGGGCACATAGCTGTGTAACTGGCATCGCACCACATTGCCACGTCCTTGACAGCCTTGTTTGTGCTGTGATGGACATGGGCAGTGTGTGTGTGCAGTGGTCACATAGCTGGTGCCGCCTGTTTGTGATGGCCATGTGCATGTTCACTGTGGGTGGGTGCATGCCATCACAGGTGCGGACATTGGGCTATATGGCTTGCAGGTTGGGTGGTGTTCAGGGTTGTGGTCAGTCACAGCCATTGACTGTGTTCCCATTTTCCTAGGCCTCAAGTTCTCGGAGGATACATGGGACATCACGGGGCCTGACACAGGTGTCCCTGGATAACAGGCCATCCTGGAGTCCATTAGGAGACATGGCCTGTGGAGGAGGCATCTGGGGACAAGCGGAACCAGGCGCAGGATGACCAGCCAGCTGGGCCTTAGGCCACAATACCCTTCCCCTTCTCCCATCCCTACCACCCTGCCTTCCCTCTCCAAGTTGTTCATCCCTACCCCTTGAACACCCCTACCTTGTACCCATCCCCCCCTTGTAAATAGTTCTTGTTTATTGTTTTGTTATTTACTATTTGAAAATTTGAAAATACATATTTATATTTTGATATGAATACTGTGTTGGTCTCTGATTTGCAGCTGGCTATGGGTGCTCAGTTGCAGTGGTGTACATGCCATCTGGGGTGGTATGGTCCTGGGTATATGTGTGTGTGTGTGTGTGTGTGTGTGTGTGTGTGTGTGTGTGTGTGTGTGTGTGTGCGCGTGTGTGTGCATGGGGAGGTATCTCCAGCATGGCAGTGACTTTGTGTTGGTCTTGTCGTCTGCTGCCACCCACTACTGGGTGCACAGGGTGTGTCTGGCTTGTATGCTTCTGTGCTGCAGGGGTTGGCGTGTGCTGGGGGATGCATGGTTTCCTGCAGTGCCAGTCACTGCACATGGGTGGTGTCTTAGGGTCACGGGTGCAGGTGTGCTGCAATGGGGGGGCTGATGTGCACTGTGGTTGTCAACCCCCTGTGTGTGGCACTCTCAGCCTGCCAGTGGTTGTGCTGGGGTGTCATGGCTCTGCTGTGCTTTGTTGGCTTGTCCCCATGGGCCAGTAGATCATCCGTCACACCCCCAGTGATGCTGTGCTTGGGGTGTGCAGGTGTCTTGTTGGTTTCTGCTCAGCTTCTCCTTCCTGGTTGCGCTATGGTGCAGTTAGTGCAATATTCAGACGTTGGCTGCTTGCGCAATTTGTTCTGCTCCATGTTTGAATATCGCACCTGTTGCGCATATGCGCAATTGGTTTGTGCTTGCTCCTGCTGTTGCGCACATTTTGAGCGCAGTTTGAATATCCGGGCCCATGTGTTAATGCACCAGTTAGGATTCAACTTAATGCCACACAAGAATGGAAATGTGATGTTAGGGTTTCCAACCCTAACTCCTCCCCCCCAAGCAGCAAGCAACCACAGATAGCCATCATCAGGTAAGACAACAGACAACTGTTTCCAGAACACACAAATACAACAGCACTGATGTGCTACCTTCATGGATTTGTATCTGCAGCATGCACACTGCAAGACATACACACACACTCATTTCTGGCTACATATACAAATCCATGATGCTCAAATCACAACATTATTTCTGTCTGCAGAAGCACAGGCCCCTGCAGCCACAGATACAAATCCATGCTACTCAAATTACGAGAGTTACTTTGCAGAAGTGTTGGCCCCTATGGAGCCAGCGCTTCTGTAGCCACAGATACTCATGCACACTGTAAGACATACACAAACTTCTGAAGCTACAGGTGAAGACATACACACCGACTTGTGACTGCAGAAGTGTAGGCCCCATGAAATCCACAATACCCAAATTGCAACACTACTTCTGTCTGCAGAAGTGTATGTTCCTAAGAGGCCTGCGCTTCTGTAGCTGCAAGACATACATACAGTATATCCCCCCTTATCCAACCCCCCATAAACTGAACTTCCTTATCTAACGAACTGGCTTCTTGTCCCCCAGTGTTTCCATTGAAGCTGATGGTTGCTATTCTCACCTTGTTGGCAGTTGATTACAGCTACCTGCGTGCACAATGGGAATGATTAACAGCAGTTACACCATGTAATTATTTTGCTAATTAACAGTACAGTAGTTGCAGAACCCTACTGTCTTAGTCTCAAGCTCTATTTCAAGCCCACCCCACTGTGGCTCCCCTCACAGATGGAGCTGGGGCTGAATTAATCAGGACCCTGATGGAGCTGCACTTCCTCCCAGAGTCCACAGCCAACTGGCAGTGAGGATTCATGAATGTGGAAAAGCCTGCTGAACTCAAACAACTCACTCCTCTTACAGCTGCTTCTAGTCACCAGATGCCATTGGAGTCTGCAAGAAACTTGTGAGGGCCACCTTCTGCCTCTCAAGCCCACCTCCTACCACAGATCACCTCACAGAGCCATCCAGGCAACCCTAATGCAGTATGCAGACTGCCTAACTGTATGTTTGTGCAACTGAGACTCCGTGCACCTATACTTAAAGCCACCGCTCCTTTAGCTTTACAGTGCCATAGGAACCCTACCAGTCTCTGGAACCCCACTTGAATGGAACACTCTGCAGGACCTTATGACTGTTACCACTTCTGACCCTAGGCAGAACACAGAGAAAATGGTGAAACAAGCATAAAGTAAAGTTAGTAAATATGGTCGCTGTTCCCAGTGCCACGTGGTTGCAGTTTACGTGAATGAAAGGGTTCTTATGAGCCATGTTGTCGTTTTCAGCTGGGACTCTGAATTAATGAAGGTGCTTTATATTATTTTACTTCAGTTTCAGCTGCAGTAAGGGTTGGGGGGGTGATCTTAGACTAACTCTACTTAGTAGAGAATTACAGTCCCATTGAAATCTATGTAACCCTGTTTATACGAACTCTTGATTATCTGATCTGATTGGATGTCCCCCAGGGAGTTCGGATAAACGAGGTTGCACTGTACTGACTTCTGTCTGCAGAAGCACAGGCCGCTGTGGGGTCGGCACTTCTGCAATTGCAGGTGTAAGGCATACGCACTGAGTTCTGTGTACAGAACCGCTTGCCCCATGGGGTGTGTCTGCTGCTGCATATAGAAATCCATGATACCCAAACTGTAACATTGCCTCTATCTTCAGAAGTACTCATGCATGCTATAAGACATATATACACACTTCTGGCTGCAGAAGCACAGGCCACTGTGGGGTCTGTGCTTATGCAGCCGCAGATACAAATCCACAAAGGTAGCACATCAGTACTACCATATTTGTGTCACCTAGAAACAGTTTGTCTTACCTGATGATGGCTATCTGTGGTTGCTTGTGTGGGCTTGTCCTTTTGCTACTTGAGGGGTGGAAAGTTAGAGTTGGAAACCCTAATTCCACATTTCCTTCCTTTTGTGGCATTAAGTTGAACCCTAATTGGTGTATTAATGCAGTTTTGTGCAATGAATTTCCTTTCTTTTTGAGACAGTGGGTCACATTCTTATTCACAGCGGTTCCTTCAGGACCTGTGCAAACAGATGCAGATATGCAGGGCCCTCTGGGCCCTGTGCCAGTGGAAGAGTCTCTCAGTGTTTAAGTGTGACCCAAAAATTCTATTTTTGGTGTGCATGGAAAATTATAATGTCACAAATTTTAGAGTCACACCTATAGTGCTGCACTTAAATGTGAAACATGAAAATAATTTTGATCCTATGTCATGAGCATGGTCACTGGAATGTGTTAAATCCCACCCTAAAGGTGGTTTTGCAGAGCGACTTCGAAATTGCCTTTGACCATGAACTTGGAAAATCTACCATACATGTCCATGAGGTAGGGTCATATAAACCACATATTCAAAATCTGGGACCAAAATATTGTAAAACAGCCAAGTTATGAGTAAAAGTATGAGAGACACAAAAAATGGAATTTTAGCATCTCACATTTTAGTGTCACTTATTTAAGTGCAGCACTATAAAGAGCAGCACTAAAATGTTAGTGTTGCAAATATTAGTGTAACATGAAAATTATTTCAACCTTACATCATGAACATGGCTGCTTGGATGTGTTAAAAGCGCTCTGAAATGCAGTTTCACAGAGTGACTGCAAAACCACCTTTTGACCTGCACTTTAAAATTCCCATTATACTTGTTCAGGAGGCAGGGTAATGTAAACAGTATATTCAAAATTCCAGACTAAAATTTTGTAAAATGGCCAAGTTATAAGTAAATGTATGTGAAACACACAAAATGGAATTTTAAACCGTGTATACACGGCTGTTTCATGCTGGTTCATTTGGCAGATCCTGTGCTACCCTGGCCTCCAACCTTGACCTGCATAAAGTTTACACAGCCCCTCACAGCACCGATGCAAGTTGCGCTGGAGTGGGGCTGTGCATGTAGAAGCCAGGTGGGAGGATGCAGGGACCACAGACTGTTGGCAGAAACAAGCGGTGCAGCCTTACACCGCTCGCTCTGGGAACGTGTCTTCAATTCGTTTTTCCCCCTCTGAGCCCCTGAGCCAACTTCAGCTCCTTTGGCTGCCCTGACTGACCTGGTCACCTCCCTAGATGCCTTGGAGAACACTTCTCTGTCCTCACGCCCAGATTTTTTGAACTTAATGAAGGCCAATCTTTTTTCCCCTCCCTTCCCCTCCACCTCCTTGCTGAGCCAGCTAGGGTTTTTTTGACCCGGACTGCTTACTCTAAGATTTGGCACACATGTTCGTGGCCTCATTTAGCCTCTTCCTAATGATTGCCCACTTCTGTTCAGCATCCATCCCTGGGTTAATTTCAGCTAAATTCTCCTCTAGGATGCTGTCCATTCTGGCAAAATCTGCCTTCCTGAAATCCAACACTTTTGTCCTGGTCTTAGCAGACTCCTTCCCTGTGTTAAGGAGGAACCACACAGAGCGGTGGTCGCTTCCTGCTAAAGGGTCCTGTACTACCACATCCTGGACTTGGTCTCCATTTGTTAGCACCAAGTCCAGTATGTTCCCCTCCCTAGTAGGATCCATCACCCCTTGCACTAGGTAATTGTCTTGGATAGCCTCCAGCAGCACCTGTTCCCTGGTGTGTACTGTAGTTACTGTCTGCCAGTCCAACCCCAGGTGGGTTAGTCTCCCACTATAACTGTATTTGCTTTGTCATTGACCTTCCTGATTGGCTCCCCTGCTCCCTATCCATCTCCTCGTTCTGTGAGGGTGGCCTGTACACCCCCAATCCTGAGTTTCTACCTTTAGGCTTTGAGCAATACCCATATGGCTTCTGGCCTCCCTCATCCCCCTTCCTCCGTGGTACACAGTATCCCTCTCTGACATAAATAGTCACCCCTCCCTTTACGGTCCCCGTGGAACACCTTGTATCCGGGATTGTGAGATCCAAGTCATGGTATTGGGTGGAGCAGGTCTCTTTCCTCTGTTTAGCAATTTACCTTAACTAGTTCCAGTGTGATGTTGCTCCCAGCTCTCCCTCTATCAGCATGCAATAGTACTGTACTGTTACAATGATACCAGTATTGCCGGTAATTATCGGTACATACTGTAGTGTAATAAATAAAACAAAAACAAAGCTGGCACAGGAGTTTGGCATCTCATAGCGAGCTGTGAAATAGTGCTTTCTAGGACATGGATATGTTGTTCATCCACACTGTCTGGCAGGTATCCTTGCCGCTTTAAATCTTGCGGAAGGTCTTCAAGTTGGCTCCTCCCACCCACCGGGTGGTAAACTCGGCTTCCCTATGACGCCAGATCTTCCTTACCGCTTGGAGCTCAGGTTCCCTCCTTAACGCTCTGCGTATAAGACTGGTTCCTAACTTCGGTTTTGCGAATTTAAAGGTTTTTGCATTTCTAGACTTCGGTCTTCTATCCCTCGCAGCTGCGATGGACAAATCGACTCCCGGTTTTTGTAGATGCCCTTGCGAGCAGAAGATGTCTCGGACGGATCCGCACTCCACATGTGTCTACTGTCTAGACCTTGAGCACGACCCGGAGGCTTGTGACCTGTGCTCTTCCTTCTGCCCTCGCCCTCGAAGACCGTGCTGCCCGTTTACAACTGGAGCGCCCAAGAAAGCGTTCTTCTCCGTGAAGTCAAAAGAGGCCTGGTCGGCGGTTTCCCCGGCAGTGGCTCAAGTGATCAGCTAGAGCAGATGATCGCCTCGAAGAGGAGGCGGCGGGTCGCAGATCTTCCTCGGTCGATGGCATTTATCCCGCCTCCTGGGTTCCTCTTATACAGCTTCCTTTAGGAGCTTTGTCGTCCCCTCCACTAAGGGAGAGGGACCAACGTCTGCTGGACCTTCTCGGTCCAAAGAAGGACAAGGGTAAGTCCCTCCGTCGACGCTCTTGGGAGCGGGAAAGGTCCCTCTCCCCGAGTTGTCGGCCATCGACTTCGGCCACTGGTCTCACGGTGTCCCCGTCAGGTCAGCTGACCGAGACTCCCGTCGACGCAGTCGAGATTTTTCTCGACCCGTTGGACGGGTTGTCGACAGGCGAAGCCGAGAATCCTCTCTCCCCATTTCCCCCGGTGGGAGCTGAGGATCCCGTGGACTTGCCAATGCCTCCGGTTCCAGAGCCCTCGGGTGAACCCTCCGAGCCGAGGGGAGAGCCGGTTCCACCCATCCTCCCCGCATCGCGTCCCGGAAAAGCCGAGTTCTCAGTCTCGGTCTCGGACTTCTTGCAGTCCAGCCGATCCGCCGTCATAGGCAGTCTCTGCACCTTGATAAGCGGTTCCCGCTCGTCTCCTGACGAGGAGGTTTCACGAAGTTACGTCGACGACACGAGATCTCATGTGGCAACAGCTCCTTCTGGCCAGGAACAAGCCGACGCTGCCGCTTACCCCGGCCATTAAGTGGCTGTCACGGGCTGACGAAACAACCTCGACTTACCCGAGGAGCCTGTTCCCAGGCCGGTTGTTCGGCCAAAACCAGCTGCTTCACTGATTCCGGTGGAACCTCCGCCTCCACGGCTGTTATTTGGGGCTCCGACCAAGAATTCTCGGTCTGCTCAGGGCCTGCCCCATAGGCTGTCTGTTACCCTCACTCCCGATCGACCTTGGCAGATGGAGGGTGGCTCAGGCCCGAGACAGCTCTTTGTGGACTCCTCCGAGTCCGACGACTATTCCTCCCTTTCTCCAGGCGTAGACTTGGAGTCCTCTGGAGGTCAGTCGCGTCAGACGATAGCCCTTCATCCTATCTGGGATTGCTTTGGCTCATCTCGGAGTCCACTGGGATGAAGCTCGAACCCGTGTCTAAGCAGGCCAAGTATCCCCTCACGGAGATACTGGACCAAGGGGATTCCCCTACGGAGGCCTTTCCGGTGGCCGAGGCCATAGTGGGCCCGGCCTTGGAGCTCTGGCAGTGCCCTGCTTCCTGTCCTGCGCCCTCGGCCAGGATGGCCAGGAAGTATGCGGTCCCTACCGGTTCCTTGTCCGGTTTCTCGGAACACCCCTCAGCTGAGGGGCTAGTTACCGACAGCGTTTTCCGGCGTGCCGGGAACGCTAGGGATGTGGACAAACCTCCCGACAAGGAGTCCAAGAAATTGGACTATGCCAGGCAAAAAGTCTACGCTGTGTCCTCCCTCGGCCTTCGTCAGGCCAGTTCGGCCATACTCATGGCACATTTCTCTCATGCCCTGTTGGGCTCCCTGGACGAGGTAGTTCCTCATCTTCCGGCGGACCTGCAGACCACGGTTAGGCAGGTGCGGGACCAGGGCAGGGCAATGGCCAAACAGCAGCTTCAGACTGCTCTGGACATTGGAGACTCATGTGCCAGGTCAGTAGCGGCCGCAGTGGCTATGCGCCGTCGGGCATGGCTGAGGATATCCACCTTCACTTCGGATACCCAGCACAAGTTGGCGGATGTCCCTTCCTGGGACCGACCTTTTCGGCCCTGGGGTGGAAGGTCACCACAGAGGATCGAGAGTCCAATGCTACCTTGGACTCTGTCTCATCCGCACAGAAGGACAAAGGCCGCAGACCACAGCTAAGCCCTTTCATCCCTCTGCGCCGGTAGCGTCCCGGCCCAGCAGCGTCAGGGCCAGCAGAGCCTGACTTGGCATCCCAACCCAAGCCTCAGCTTCCTCCTCCAGGAAGCAGGGAGGTAAAGGCCCGGAGGTCCCTCGGCCGGTCCCTCCTCCAAGCCTGCCCAGTGGACGGGTTGAGGGTCTCGCCCAACCCGTCACCTCACCCCAGGTTCCCCCATGGAGCGGCTCCGCCACTTTCTTTCCGCCTGGTCCGTTATTACCACAGACCGATGGGTGTTGGAAGTGGTCGGAAAGGGCCTGCCTCTGGAGTTGAGCAGGCCCCGCCCTTCAGAGCCGTCGCACCTCGGGGGCCTCGGGGGTCACGCAGCTTCCCTGTTGGCTCGCCGAGCGACATTGCTCTCCTCCTCGAGAAGGAGGTGATCAGAGAGCAGCAGACCCTCCCTCAGACCGGGGTTTGTGTCCAGGTACTTCCTGGTTCTGAAACGGACGGGGGGCTGGCACCCCATTCTCTACCTGCATGACCTAAACAAGTTCCTAAGGTCTCGGACCTTCAGGATGGTCACTCTGGCTCAGATAGTACCATCCTTGGAGCAGCGTGTGGTTCTGCTCTCTGGACCTGCAGGGCGCGTTCTTTCATCCCTATCAAGTCCGTCATCAGAATTCCCCATCGCTTTGACGGAGGATCCCTTCAGTTCGAGCCATGCCTGGGCTTGTCTCCAGCTCCCAGCGTCTTCACCAAATGCATGGCAGTGGTGACAGCATTCTCTGCGGGCGCCGAGGGTCCGGTGTACCCTACCTGGACGACTGGCTGATAGCAGCCCCTCCAGGCAGGAGGTGGAGCGGTCCAGAAATCTAGCCTCCAGGTTTGCTCTCAAGTCGGCCTTCTCATCAACGAGGCCAAGTCGAACTCGAGCGAGCAGGTGATTCTTTTCATCGGGGCAGAGCTCGACTCTCTTGAGAGCCAGGCATGGCTCCCCGCGGACAGGGCCGAGGTTCTTTCCTCCTTTGCCCAATCATTTCTGGTTGGGCAGTTGCACCCTGCCTGGGACTTCCTGCGCCTCCTGGGTCTCATGGCCTGTACCAGCGTGGTCCGCTGGGCCGCTGGAACATGCGCCCCATTCAATGGGGGCTGGCAGCCAGTGGTCTCAACGCTGCGATCCATTGGACCAGCTAGTGACGGTGACCCAGGGGATGTGGAACACTCTCCAGTGGTGGACCGTTCCAGTTCATCTGCAGGAGGGCATCCTGTTTGACCGCCCCGAGCCGATGGTCTCTCTATCGACCGATGCCTCTGGTGGGTTGGGATGCCCATCTGGGGGAACACCGAGCGCACGGCCTCTGGTCCCCGCGGGAGTCCCGATGTCACATCAACCTGCTGGAGCTCCGAGCGGTCCGCCTAGCTCTCACCGCCTTTGCTCCGTTTCTCCGGGGTCAAGTGGTCCGAGTCCAGACAGACAATGCCACGACCATGTACTATCTAAACCGCCAGGGCGGGACGCGCTCCATGCTTCTATGCAAGGAAGCTCTCCGCATTTGGTCACTCGTGTGCAGCCTGGAGGCAGATCTCCTAGCCCTTCACGTGGCAGGAGCCTCCAACACCCTGGCCGATGCCTTAAGCCGGATAGGGGCTGCGTCCCACGAGTGGTCTCTCCTGCTGGAGGTAGTACAAGATCTGTTCTCCCATTGGGGCACACCTCAGGTGGTCCTGTTTGCCTCCAGGGAGAACGCGAAGCTGAGGCTGTTCCATGCCCGCCCCCCTCAGCAGGGCTCGCTGCAGGGGGATGCCTTCTCGAGGCAGTGGACCCCGGGCCTCTTCTACGCCTTTCCCCCATTCCCTTGATATACAAGGTGCTTCTCAAAGCAAGGAGGGACAAGGCGCAGGTGATTCTGATAGCCCCAGACTGGCCCCGCCAATTCTGGTACCCAGATCTCTTCAGCCTCAGCTCCAGGCTCCTGAGGCAGCTTCCAGCTCACCCGGACCTGCTCTCAGTCAATCAGGGGAAGGTGTTCCATCCGGACCTTCAATCCCTGCACCTGACGGCCTGGTTCCTGGCGGCTAGAGTTGCAGGCCTTGGGTCTTTCGGAGGTCCTCAATGTAGTTGAGGCATCCTGTAAGTCGACCGAAATGCTACACCTTCAAATGGAAGAGATTTTCCATTTGGTGTCAGGAAATGAGACTTGACCCTTCCTCCTGTTCCCTGGCGAGCATATTGGACTACCTGTGGTCCCTTTCTCAGCAAGGGCTTAGGTCAACGACCCTTAAGGTGCACCTGGCAGCCATCTCTGCTTACCGGTCGCGGGCCGGGAAGCAGTCGGTGGCGCAGGAGAAGGTGGTCTGGCGCTTTTTCAAAGGCCTTGATCACATTTCCCCTCTGGTGCGAGAACCTCCACCTCCGTGGGATCTACTGCTGGTACTGGCAAAGCTCATGGGCAAGCCATTCGAACCAATGCACAGGTGTGATCTCTCTCACCTGTCGTGGAAGACCGCCTTCTTGGTGGCTATCACGTCAGCCAGAAGGATGGGAGAGCTCCAGGTGCTTTCCATCGAGTCTCCTTACCTGGTCTTCCACAGGGACAAGGTTGTCCTGCGCCCCCACCCGAAATTCCTTCCGAAGGTGGTGTCGGAGTTTCACCTTAACCAGGTGTTGACTCTGCCGGTGTTCTACCCCAATCACACCTCGGAGGCCGAATAGGCTCCATACTCTGGACCCTAGAAGAGGCGCTCGCTTACTATAAGGCCTTACGGCTGAAAATTCGGAGAGGTTACGCCAGCTGTTTGTCACCTCACGCTGAAGCCGCACCTGGCAGACCTGCAGCCAAGCGGATGAAGCAGGTGGGTCACCTCCTGCATAGATCTCTCTATAAGTTGGTGGGCATGGAGCCTCCCAGAGGGATAAGAGCTCATTCTACCCGCCATACTGCTGCATCGGTGGCTGCTTCCAGGGACGTCCCTATCTAGGAAATCTGCAGGGCTGCTACCTGGAAGTCAGCACACACCTTCATCACCCAATACCACATCGACCTTGAGTCACGCCGGGATGCTGGTTTTGGGGCCTCGGTTCTCCAGTCTCTGTTCCCTAAGTAGGGGATGTGCACCTTGCCTCCCTCCTCCCGGAGAACTGCTAGGAGTCTGCCAGACAGTGTGGATGAACAACATATCCATGTCCCTAGAAATACAGGTTACTCACCTGTAACAGGAGTTCTAGGAATGGTGCTGTTCATCCTACATTCTCATTTCTCCAGCTTGCAGCACAACCTGAGCTTCAGTGGGCCAGATCTGGCGTCATGGGGCGGAGCCGAGAGTTTTACCACCCGGGTAGGTGGGAGAAACCAGCTTGAAGACCTTCCGGCAAGATTTAAAGTGGCAAGGATACCTGCCAGACAGTGTGGATGAACAACATATACCATTCCTAGAACTCCTGTTACAGGTGAGTAACCTGTATTTCTAGGTCTTCCTTTGATGGCTTCCTCAGCAAGCACAAAACTCACACTCTCTTTTGCGGTATAGTGCAGTTAGTGCTTAGCATAGTGTAACCACCCAGTCCCCTGGGGTTACTAGAATCCCCTCAGTATCCGTGCTAGGCAGGGAGAGGCAGCTGGTGACTAACTAGTTAAATGGGTTTTTCACCTGCTCACTCTTTTGTTTACTTGGCTTCAGCTGAGATGGAAGTGATGAGCTCATCTGGAACTCTCGCAGCAGCATAAGCCTTTGCTAGCAGTGAGAAGGGAGTTTACAATGTAGAGACGAGAGTCGGTGTGGGTCAGCAGCTTGAAGTTGGAGGAGTGAGAACTGTTCAGCTGAGGGCTCTGAGTTGAGGGCCCTGCATTCTCACCCTAGTCCTGGTAATTCTCCAGTTTGTCAAGAGAAGTGATAGAAACTGTTGACTACAGCAGGATCTTCTGATTTTCATCCCTGAAGGGGTGAAAAGGACTGCTAGTGGATGGATCCCCTTTTTGATTCAGGATGTTCAAGCTGCCTGAAATGTCTAACAGTGAGTAGGATCTGACTTTTGCTGCAGAAAGCAAGTACCTGTGCTGTTGTGCTCTCTGGCTAAAAGGGAAGTGTACAACTTTTCTGTGAAATGCAGAAGTGTGAGACTGTTCTCATGTAAAGTTGGCTAAAGTGTGAGATATCCAGAGGTATGACTATATCACATTGTTCGGGACTTTAGTTTTTCCACTACCAGTGTAGTGATTCAAATGCTGGATGCCAAAGTTTCATTCAATAAGCATTTTCCAAAGTGTATTTCAGATGTTTAAGTTGCAGCTCTGAAAGATTGGCAGAGTATGGATTTGGAAGCAAAGGGTAAGCAGACCCCCATCTGGAGTAACCAGTTCAGGACTAACAGGTTTAGTAAGGGCGCCTGGTTACTTCAGAGATGGGGCCAATGTCTGAAGAGAATTTTACCCCCTGAAGTGGGTGGTGCTAGTGCTTAGCAAAATGTGTTTTCAGTTGTGGCCAGTGCCACTGGAAGCAATGTTCAATGTCCTACGACATGTGGGAAACAAAATCCAAGTGTTCTGTCAGTAAATGTGTTTTCAGTTGTGGCCAGTGCCACTGGAGGAAATTTTCTATGTCCTACGCTATGTGGGAATACAAGTCCTAGTGCCCAATGTCCTACTGAGGTGGGAATACAAAGAGAGTTTTCTGTCAGATACAGTCGATTTGCCATTCTGCAAGTTCCTAGTGCCACGATGTATAAACATTGGGGGTCCACCCTTGTTTTAGAGAACATCTTTTGGAATAAAGTCACACTCTAGAAACCCAACTATGGTCTGGACAGTTACGTTATTGCTTGCTGTGTGGAGTTACTGGGTACCCCTCCAGAAGTTAGGTCTAGCACAGCCTTAGCAAAAAGTTCTCTCCCCAGGTCCTAGTTTTGTAAATACATATTGGGTCATATTGCTTTTGTACACCCCCACCCCTTGATCTCTAGAAATTGTCTAAATGTTTCTGAAGTCTGTGCCCAGTTATGGGTGCTAGGGGTGGCTAACTGTATTGGGGGAGAGAGTTACAATAGGAAGAGGCAGAAACCATGCATTAAAGCCAAGCCCCAAATATCTATTATGCTTAGAGTTTTTCATTCTCCATACAGGGAGGTAATTAGATTATGGAGGAAGCAATAAAGGATTAGCTGATGGAGGTAGAAAATTATGAACATTGCAGTTAACTGAAGAGGTTCAGACAACATTCTCAGCAACTGAATGGAAAGCCGAGGGAATGGGTCTTGAGAAAAGATTTGTGACCTATGAAAGTTAGCTCAACGCTGCCTCGCCTCGCTAGAAACAGAGAGAGAGAGAGAGTTCCATGGTGTGGGGCTGGAATGGCAGATGGCTGTTGCGCCAACAAGTGAGAGACTAACATTGAGGATATGCGCTCAAACACACTGAGCAGAGACAACAGGGAGAAGAACAGGAGCAGAGCAGATCTGCCAAGCAGGGCACGATAAGGCCATGAAGGGATTTTAGAAAGCTCAACCCTCTTAGAACATGGGTAAGATGTCTTTGTTTTTGTTTCCAGACCAGGGGTGGACCACAGAGGTTAGAACCTTAGAGTCTGAGTCTAGGTAAAATGAGTTAGAATGATCTAGAAGACAGGAGATGAGACGGCCAGAAAGGATATGGTTGGGAAGACCAAGATGTAAGGGATTAAGAAGGAATGAACTGGAAAGACCAAGAAGGAAGAAGTTTGGGAAAAGCAGTTAGGAGGGAGTCATGTTATTGATCTTGTGCTCCTAGAGTACAGTATTGCTAAAATTACTTGTTTAAAGGGGCACATTCATGAACCACGCCCATTGTAGTTGGAAAGCCCATGAAAAGGACTTTCAAATGAAGTGCTGGGCCCCATACTGGGCTCACCTGTAGCTGGAAGCACTCCAGAGATATAGATGACTGAGTCTGCTAAATATTAACTCATTATACCCTGGGCGGCTGTTTTGTATCAGGAGAATTAATGGATGGTTCGGACTTCATACGGAGCTATTGGGTACAATGAGAATACTACACTGGAGCCATTTGTAGAACTTTGTGATGTCATTGAGGAACAAGATCTGCTTGACTCAGTGTAGTTAGGCACAGCTTGTTCCTTGATGACATCACAAGGTTCTACAAATGGTTGCAAGGTACTATTACTGTTGAACAGACTCTGTCTTCTATATCTCTGGAGTGCTTCCAGCTACAGGTGATCACTATACCTCGTCTGAAAGAGATTTTCATGGGATTTCCAACTATGCTGGCCACTGGGCATGAGTGTGTCCCTTTAACAGAAGCAACTGTACTTGTGTGAATAAAATGGTGGCTGTAAGCGGAGGTGAGTGGAGAGTGAGTGCCAGCCACTATCTCGGGGTCAGGAGATGAATGGGAAATGGCTACCAGCACTGGGAGAGGGATGGGCCACAAGCCTACCAAGGAAGGTTTCTATGCCAACTCAAGGATCAAGTGAGGGTGGGGATACTACAGGCACCTGTGAATGTCTTTTGTAATTTGTTTCTATCACAGCACTGGGATTGGGGGAGGGTTGGTACTAGGGAATGTTTTGTGTAATTGTTTATATATAAAACAGGCATTCGGTGAGTGGAGGACCAATGGCACCAGAGAATCTCTTGTTTAATTTTTTTTCTTATAGAACAGGGATCGGATGATGTTGGGGGGATGGACACCAGGGTCTATGTTTTAACAAAATGATATCATTAGAGCATTGTTAAAACATGATTCATTGAAGCGTTATCTAGTGCTCACTGGCAGCCTGTTAGCACTTCCATTGAATTGAGCCAAGAATCCCAGAACAGAGTACTACCTGGGTGGAGTCTGAGTATCTGCATCAGAGGAGGAGAAGGACTTGGGAGTGATGATCACTAGTGACCTGAAGCACTCCACGTAGAGCAAGAAAGCAGCAGCAAAGGCAAACAAGATGTTGGGCTGCATATCTAGGGGGATCAGTAGTAGGAGAGAAGAGGTTATACTGCCCTTGTACAGGTCACTGGTAAGGCCGCATCTAGAGTATGGAGTTCAGTACTGGTGCCCACACCTCAAAAGGAACATTAACCTGCTGGAGAAGGTCCAGAGGAGGGCTACAAAGGTGATAGCAGGTCAGCAGGGTAAGGCATATGAGGAGAAGTTGAGGGCACTGAACATGTACTCCCTGGAAGACAGGAGAGAGAGAGAGAGGGGACGTGATTGGAACCTTCAAGTACTTGAAAGGGATAAATAAGGTTGATAAGGAGAGTCTCTTTAAGCTGAGTGGCAACCATAACACAAGGGGGCACAGTCTTAAGCTGGAGGGTGGGAGGTTTAGGAGGGAGGTCAGGAAGCACTTCTTCACAGAGAGGGTGGTGGACACTTGGAATGCGCTGCCGGAAGAGGTCATTTCATTGAAGACAGTGAGCAGTTTTAAGAGAGGCTGGGATAGGCATAGGGGAAGGGTAAGGGACATGGGTAGGGAGGATGGGAGGAGTGGGGAGCGAGGGCAGGGACATTAGCTCAAGCTGTGGACCCTGCAATATGAGCAGACTTGATAGATCAAATGGCCTTCTTCTACTGGCTTCTTCATATGTTTGTATGTTCATATGAATATACTACAGTGTGCTGTATAGATCCATTTGCATAGGCGAGAATGAAACGTTAATGCTGAAGCATTACCAGATTAGCGCCACACGTGTCTTTCTCAGTATAGCAGCAGCCACGCTAACAAGTTGTAGATCACGTTAATAATATCTGGCACAGCACTAATACTGTTCTAATCTTTTCAATATCTGGTCCCTACGTCCTTGTTTGACTACTGTACCTGCATTATTATAAAACTGGATCAAGAAATCCAACCTTTAGATTGACTGACTAATGCCCATGTGAATATCAGACGGTTTTCACATGGGCCCCACGTGCCCTGCTGTTGCCTGATACAGGGGCATGTACATGGGAGCTGGCATTAAGTTTTTATTTTAAAGTGTAAAAACACAGCCAGAACTCCTTACTCATTCATCACAATGGTAAGGCAATACCGAGAGGTGGGTTGCGATTGGTAATCCTACCTCCACGGTAAAACACAACGCTTCGCCTCAGATGGTTTAGGGTGCATTGGGGTGCTTGAAGATAAGTCACCCCCCACTGTGCCCTACCACCTAATTAAAGTGTTATCTGTAGTAACTTCAGGGCTTCATGGAGTGATTATTACTTGGTGGACCAATTTTAATTTCAAATGTAGACCGTCAGGGTGGGTGGGTTTATGGGGTGAGGGTATGATATCCCCTAGACTGGGAAAGATGATATTACCATGACTGCTGGGCTGCCAGCTCACTTCAAGTTTATGAAGGAAATTTTTCCATATCTGGGCTCTGAGGTTGAACACCAACCACGGCCATTTCCTGCACGCTTTGGTTTGACAGCACGGTTTGCTTTGCAGTCAAGTTCATTAAAGTTAGGAAATCAGAGCTAGGTTAAGAGGCATGAGCACTCCCTTGAGCTCCCTGTTACCAATTACAGCACACAGACAGAAGCCAATAGATGCCAGGAAAAAACAGAATGTCCCTTGAAAGCCACACACATGTGAAACACATCCTGTCGCAAACCCTGGCTCCTGCCTTTGTGCGACACCACAAGATAAATGCAGAGCAGAGATTTCTCTGAATCAATCCAATACCTAAATACTGAGACATCCGTGTTTCATGCTGATTTTCTTTAAACAACCTATTTCCATAGCACTGTCCTACTGAGATGCAAGAACATTTCATCTGTAGTGGAGAGGCACTGTTACTACCTGTTTACAACTGGGGAGGGAATAAAGTACAGGGAGGTCAAGGGACTTGCTCCGGGTCACAAAGTGAATGCTGGCAACACTAGAACTTATTTTGGGGGGGGTTAAAATGAGGTGTGGCATGTCATGCAAACAAAAACAGCGACAGGCAGCTGAAATAGGAATTAATACTGTATGGTATACACTTGACATGCAATGGCCTGACTCAGAATAAGCAATGTAGCTTCATTTGTGAGAGGGCAGGACCTTCATAACTTAGCCTTATAGACAAATGGCCTATTTTGAGGCAAGCCATGGCATATCTCCTGTTTATATGGTGAAATTATTATGAACTGATATTAATAAAAATATTGGCGGGACTTTCGGTGACATCATGCCCCTGTCTGCAGCGTGATACAGGAGGCTGTCGCCGAGATCAACCTAACAACCTCTCAAATACAGGGAATTTAAGAAAATCCTGGTCAAATCAAACCTCAGAGGTTGAAATGTGCCAAGAAAGAGTGAGCATGTGAAAACCAGACCACCAGATGAAAGGGATGAAGAGCGATTGCTGGAAGATGGATCGGAGAGTGAGGGCTCGCAGGCCTCATCTACCTCTCGCCAAAGTTCCGCTGCATACAGCCAAATGCCCTTTTCCACCCTCCAAAGACAAATGGCTCATGTACTCACTGAGCTCAGAGACGTTTGCAAAGAAATGCGAACCACAGCCACGGCACTCTGCACTGGTATAACTAAGCTGGAGAAGTGCCAGACCACCACCGAAACTCAAGTCACGGATACTGACAACCGGGTGGACAATGCCGAACGGGCCATTGTGCAGCTTCCCCACAGCATCAGGACATTGCAGGACCAGGCCAAAGATGCGAAGAGTAGAAACCGCTGCAATAACATCAGGATCTCCGGAATCCCGGAGAGGGCTGAGGGCTCAGATATGCTTCAATTTGTACAAAAAACCCTCCGTGATCTTCTAGCCTTACCAGACTCCCTGTTGCTGGAAATTGACAGAGCCCATTGTACCCTGGGCCCAAGATCAGCTCCCGGAGCTCACCCGTGAACAGTCCTGATTTGTTTTCTGTGCTACAAGAAAATGAATGTGTGCTCCATACAGCCTGGAAAAGTGGTTCTGTACTCCTTAATGGCCATATACTGTATTTTGAGAACGAATCACGCATACAAATCATGGCAAGGCATAAGGCCTTACTATATCCCTGTAATGAGAGCCCTTAAAGCGGTCGGCATTTGATTTAGAACCCCCTACCCTGCAAAACATACAGTATACTTCAAGGATGGCCCCCTCATTTTTGAGAATGCTGCAGCTGCCTTGGACGAGCTGAAGGCCAGGAAGATTGAGGACCCTCAACAGTGAATCAGTTCAGGCACCTCCATTGCCTCCAAGCTATCGCAGAGAGTTTGGAGCAGCAGTCAGTGAGAGGAAAGGCACCGCCAGGGAGCAGAGGCAATACAGAATATCATCGAAGCACTGAAGGCCAGGCAGATGATTCCTAGAGTGGACCCGACCAGAGAGCGAGAAGCTGTAGGGTGAAGAACAGCAAGTTAAAAAAAAACTTTTGTCTTTAATACTTCCCTATACTTAATAGAGGATATACTTGGCCAGCTGCAGACTTTACAGTTTCACCACACCCGGTGCATTTGGACTGGGGTGGGTCAGAGGGGGGAATGTTTTGCCTGCATTTCTTATTCGCCTAAACGTTAGTGTGCAGTTAAACCCACTGAGCTAGTTGGGCAGTATATATGTGACAATGTGATCCTGATTACTGATTTCGGTTGGGGGGGGCTTCCCCCCTCCTCCTTCACTGTCCTTTCCAAATACCCCCCCTTTTTTGAAACTTAACTTCTAGCTCTTCCTCCCTACATAGTTTTGTTGCTCTTCATACCAGCACTGTCTGTCTACCTTTCAGGGGAGCATATAAATGAGGGGAAGAGATCTGGATGTCACCCGGGTGCGCATGGAGGGATTGAGCTTTCCATGCGCCCGTCAGTTAAGCTCCCAACCAGTGGGGGCGTGGGTCGCTCATGCCGGGGCTTGGGAGGCCTTCACACCGGCCTTGAGGAACCACGTGTAGCTCCGCTTGAGACTCATTCCACGCTAAGCCACACAGCAGCTGGGTGGGCATCACGACACAGGCTGGATTTTTATCCGCCCTTCTAAAAGCCTATTATAACAGAGTGTTGGGTTATGGGGTTGGGGGGTTGGAGGGTGGATTGTGGGACGGATAAGTCATGCTCCGCTATGGGCTGGGGGTAGGGGATTCCCTGCCAGATTTTACTGACATTAGTCTAGACAGGAGAGGCTTGTTTGTGTAATGGGCCATGCGAATGAGAAGTGCGGATTTGGGGCATTGGGGGGCTCACACTCAAAGTGCATACAGCGAATATGGAAATGCACATGATACTGGAAGTTTTGGGGGTGGGCCTCCTGTGGTCTCAGATGGCCCACACAAGATTTCAGTTAACACACGATTGTCTGGGCTAAGATTCCACACAGAAAAGTTGATGACTGGTGTTGCCTGGCTACCCCCCCTCCCCCCACTTCGCCTTTAATTCCACCTGCATGCCTGATTCTGGAGCCTGAAAATGAAAGGATAATCTACCCGCATCCGGCTCTGCCCGTGGGGGGCTGGGTGTTTCCTTCCCCCCCATACCCCCATGTGCACTGGCATGTGATGAATGGGGCCAGGTACTGGGGTCACAGCAACCTACCCTATGACATAGAATAACTTCCTAACTACACCCTGATTTTCACCATCCACAGATTACCTACGTTACACAGAGTTTATCTCGGTGTACCATCTTTGATGTCCCATTTTCCTTTTCCTTTGCCCCAGAAGACACTAAAAGTGCCAAGAGGCCTCTCAATTGGAGATGGAACCTCGCAGTAAGGATTCATCCTTACCTCAGGATCAGGTTCTGATCCTGACCAATGGAAGTGCTAGTTTAACATTTTCTGTGTCAAGTGCCTAGTTGGTCTCCCCACAGGTTAAGTTGCTGTTAATGTTGTTTGTCATTCAAGTTGTTTATTGTCAGTATGTTTGGATATGTTGCTATTATTGTTCTAAAAAAGTCGACAGGTGTCACTTAATAAAGTTTGAGACTACTAGACAGGTGCTTGAGAGGTGTGACACCCATGTTATGGAGACAGGCTGGGGCTCCCCTGACAGCCATGATTCACCCTAAATTAAGATGTCTGTACCCCGTTTGAAACTATTGTCCCTGAATATTAATGGACTAACTTCGCCAATTAAAAGATCACAGGTCCTCTCATACCTCCGAAAGAGAAAGGCTGATCTTATATATCTTCAGGAGACCCACCTAAGTGATTTAGAACATGAAAAGTTGGCCAGGCTTATCAGGGGATGGGTGTTCCACTCCTCCAGTGGGGAGGCAGATGTCGAGGTGTTGCTATAGTGATACCCCCGCATACTCCGTTCCAGCAGGAGTTCACGTGGGTGGATCCGGAGGGTAGACTAGTCATCATACAAGGCACAAAAATGACAAGCAGGTCACTTTGGCTAATTTGTACTCTCTCCACCCCCGGCTCTCTGGCAGTGAGCATTTAGAGCAAGCTCAAGGAAGACCTTTTGGGAACCCCCATTTGTAGGGGCGTTACACCCTTCCCTGCCTGGGAAAACTTGACATCACGTCAAGTCAGTACCATCATAACATTGAAAATGCAACATATACAATATATTTATACCATTAGATACATAGACAGTGTCGGCAGATGAGGCCTATGGCCCACCCAGTCTGCCCATTTGAGCTTGTAAGTTCAGTTTGTTTTCCTAGAAGTCTGTTGCCCTTACCCCTCACCTCCAGAATTCCTTTATGTCTATCCCATGCATTCTTAAACTCGTGATTGTTTCAGCCCCCACCACTTCCTCTGGCAGGGTGTTCCACTTGTCCACCACCCGTTCTGTGAAGAAATTCTTTCTCATGTTTCCTCTGAATCGTCCTCCCTCCAACTTCATCCCATGCCCTCTAGTCCTGGAACATCTTTTCGCTTAAAAATAGTGTTTTCCTGCACCCTGTTCCTCCCTGTAAGTTACTTGTATGTCTCTATCATATCCCCTCTCTCCCTCCTCTCCTCCAGGGAGTACATGTTCAGTTCCTTCAATCTGTCTTCATAGGACGTGTGATGCAATCCATGCACCATCTTTGTTGCCCTCCTCTGAACCTTCTCTACCCTGTCTATGTCCTTACGTAGGTATGGTCTCCAGAACTGTACACTGTACTCCAGGTGGGGCCTCACTAATGTCTTGTATAGCGGAATTATGACCTCCCTTTCCTGCTGGTGATGCCCTGCCTATACATCCCAGCATTCTATTTGCTTTACCTGCTGCCTTGTCACATTGTTTCTCACCTTGAGGTCATCAGAGATGACAACCCCAAGATCCCTTTCCTGCTTGGTGCATGCTATATCCTCACCCCCAACTGATATATTGTGCCAGGGTTTTGTGCCCCATATGCATTATCTTGCACTTCTTTGCATTGAATTTCAACTGCCAAACCCCTGACCATTCTTCAAGTTTCTGCAGTCGCTTCTCATTCTGTCTACACCCTCTGGTGTGTCTACTCTGTTACAGAGCTTTGTGTCATCAGCGAACAGTGAAATTCTGCCTTCTAGGTCCTGCAATGTCACTGATGAAGATGTTGAATAGAACGGTCCCAGCACTGTCCTGTGGTACCCCACTGGTCACTCTTGCCTCTGTGGAGTGACAGCCATTTACCACCACCCTCTGTGTCCTGCCACCCAGCCAGTTACCTACCCACCACACTACTGTCCTGCCCACACCCATATTCCCAGTTTGTGTAATAGTCTTCTATGTGGCACAGTGTCAAAGGCCTTGCTGAAGTCCAGATAGGCCATGTCACTGCCCTCCCTGATCCACCTCCCTAGTCACCCAGTCAAAAATTCAACGAGGTTGGTCTGACATTGACCTCCCCTGGTGAAACCATGCTGCCTTGGGTCCTGTAGTCCATTGACAACCAGATGTTCCACCAATCTCTCCTTCAGTAGTGCTTCCATGATCTTCCCACTACCGAGGTGAGGCTGACTGGTCTGTAGTTCCCTGCTTCCTCTTTGTTCCCACTTTTTGTATAAGGGGACTATATCTGCTGTCCTCCAGTCTTTGGGTACCCCCTGTTTCCAGTGATCGGCTAAACAGGATAGCCAGAGTTCAGCCACCACCTCTCTTAGTTCTTTAAGGACCTGGGGTGCACCCATCTGGCCCCATTGCTTTATCAACTCTTATTACTTCCAGTTCCTTCAGGACCCTTTCTCGTGTAAAGGGACCTGTGTCCATTCTGCACCATTCTCACCCCTTGTACTCCCTTCAGACCCATTACCTCCTCTTCCTCAGTAAAGACTGAGCAGAAATACCTGTTCAATATGTCAGCTTTACTGTTGTCATCCTCCACAGCCCCCATCCTCCCCTTCAGTCTCACTATCCCTCCCTTTGTCTTTCTTTTTCACTTATGTACCTGTAAAGGTTTTGTCCCTCTACCCACTGATTTTGCAATGTGGTGTTCTGCCTGAGCTTTGGCTTCCTACTGACCTCCCTGCCTCCCTTGCTTCTCCTGGTACTTCTCCCTGTCCCCTTCTGCCTGTGTCTTTTTGTATTGCCTGAATGCAATCGTTTTGGCTTTCACTTTCTTTGCTACCTCTTTGGAAAACCATAATGGTCTCCTCTTCCTTTTCCTCTTGCTAACCTGCTTAATGCATAATTCTGTTGTTCTTGTAATCCCCATTTTAAATACTGCCCACTGTTCCTCAACCCCTGATTCTGTCCCATGCCCCTTAATGCCTCTTTCAAGTATCTCCCCATTTTCCCAAAGTCTGCCCCCCTAAAATCCAGGATACGTGTTTTTGTGTGGTTTGGTTCTGCTCTTTCTGTGATTTCAAACCACAATGACTGGTGGTCACTGTTTCCCAGGTGCTCCCCCACTGTTACCCCCATCACACTGTCCCTGTTTGTGAGCACAAGGTCCAGTATTGCCTTCTGCCGAGTTGGTTCCATGACCAGTTGCTTGAGGAAGGCACCCTGAAGGAGTCCAGGATAAATCTGCTCCTAGTTGATGCTGCTGCTGGGTTGCTCCAGTCCACGTCTGGAATATTGAAGTCTCCAACCAGTACTACCTCACCCTTGTCTGCCATCCTTTGGATGGCTAGCATCAGCTCCTATCTGTTTCTTCCTCCTGGGCTGGTGGTCTATAGACCACACCTGTGCGGATGGCTGTCCCCATTTTCGTTTCCAGCTTAACCCACAGTATCTCTCCCCAATTTTGTTCCTCCTGGATCTCTGTGGCCCTTATGTCATTTTTCACATAAAGTGCCACTCCTCCTCCCTTCCTGCCTGGTCTGTCTCTTCTGAATATGTTGTAGCCAGGTATGGCCATCTCCCAGTCGTGGTTATCATTACACCAGGTTTCAGTGATGGCCACAATGTCCAGATCTGACTGTACCATGACAGCCTCCAGATCTTCCATCTTGTTGCTAAGGCTCCTGGCATTTGCACATGGCTTTCATGATTTGACCTCCCTAGACTGTTTCACTGTTCTGCTCCAGCCCCTTCCTTGGTTGTCATTTATCCCTGGTTCTCCTTGCTGTCTGCCCTTCTGCTGAATTTTGCCCCTTTCTGCTTATCCACCTCTTGGGCACTAATCTCCATCTTTTGCACACTGCTTTGCAGAGATGGCCCTCCTCTGGTTCACTGGTTCCACTACTAGCTGTGGGGGTGAGCAAGTAGGTACCCTCCTTGCTGGCCTGCCACCCCCTTTCTAGTTTAAATGTTTGTCAATGTAGCATTTAAACTTATCATTGAGTGCTTGGATTCCTTCCAGGATGGATGAGCGCCAGGCTTGAACAAACCTCCATCCTCCAGGTGGGTCCCCAGTCCCCAATGAATCAAACCCTTCCTCACAGCACCAGTTCTTCAACCATGAGTTAAAGTTCCTGGTGCATGCACTCCTATGCTCTCCTTGCCTCTCACAGGGTAGTACTTCAGAAAGTGACAGAAGCAGCTACTTGCTTGAGACCCCTCCCAGTTTCCTAAACAACATTAGCATGCTATACAAGTACTATCTGATTCATCAATTCTAATAAATTGTCACTTTACTATACATTTCAGTGTACTTCACTATATCATTTCCATTCTGACAATACATTATGCATATTTCACACAGATAAATTGAACATTACTATACAGAATCAGGTAATAACTTTTTGTACTTTAAACAGTGCAAGAGGGAGCCCGTCCCTATCAGCTAACTTGGGGCTGGATGGGGCAGGGGCACCATGGTGAGAGGGCAAAACAAGTAACCTGGAATGGGCTGTCAAGTTCAGTTTGGGCAGTGAGATCTGAGAGACATAAACACTTTTGTGGACTACACTGAGAGGCAAATCCACTGGCCTCCTGGGGGAATCGTAACTGAAGTGCACCACTGGCTTGACAGCTCGGCCAGTCTTTCTGGGGTGGACAACCACAGTCTCTGTACTTTCAGCAATGGTCTTGGAGCTTTCATCACTTGTGAGGGGTGCCCCTGCATGAAGGGGAATATCCAAGCTGGGAACACTGTCAGCCCCTTGCTCTGTAGTCTCTGTTTCTACAACACTTGGCTCATTTTGAAGACACTCTGGCACTGAAGGGGAGTTGTCAGCACTCTCATAGTGTTCCTCAAGTTCTGGCATGTCACCAGAAAGACTCATACCATCAGCCTCTCCTGCAGGCAAATCATAAAGTTCCACGATACACAAAGACTCAGCATCCTCAGACTTGATACTTTGCACTTCACCTTCAGGGAGCATTGGCTCCAAGGATGATGGCGAGGCGTTAGGCAGTCCAGAAGGCCCAGCTTCATCCCCATAATACAACATAGGATTTCCACGAAACAACTGACTCAGTTCATATGAGGGGTAATAGGCATTATCACACTCACTGTCATCTGAGTTAGACTGGCAGTCACTATCATTCTGGGCCTGCTGTGAGGGAAGTCTTAAATTGGCAACCAGGGGCAAGCTGACTCTGTTTCTTTCTTCCAGCAGCAGAGTCACTGGTCCCGGGAATCAATCTCGGTGGGTTCAGCCTCAATTATAACTTGACCAATAGGTAGCAAGTGGTTGCGTGCATAGTCTTGACAGCTTTGGAGTTATTTTCTGGGCGCACTTTGTACACTGGCAAATCATCCAACTTTCCAACTGTGACATGGGAAGATGGTGCCATCGATCAACAATTTGTGTTTACCATGCAATCCTAAATTTCACAAACAACACCACGTCTCAGGCCTAAGCTCTTGAGCCTTTACTTTTCTATCATGTCTCTTTGTTGGCTAGATTTCTTTTGGCGGCCATTGTCTGGGCCAGTTGATAGGCATGGTTCAATTGAGCTTTCAGTTTTTGTACATATTGCAGGTAATCTTCGGCTCGGACCCCATCGGAAGAAACCCCAAAACAGACATCAACAGGAAACCGGGCCTCTCTCCCGAACATGAGGCGGTAGGGAGAGAACCGGTAGCATCATTCTTTGTGCAATTGTATGCATGTACCAAGGTGCTAATCTGCTGGCTCCATTTATGCTTATCTTTTGGGTGGAGGGTGCCTAGCATGTCTAGTAGGGTTCGGTTAAAGCGTTCTGGTTGAGGATCCCCCTGCGGGTGATAAGGGGTGGTTCTTGACTTTCACACCCCGCATAGAGAGAGCATTTCTTTGATTAGCCGACTCTCAAAGTCTCTGCCTTGATCAGAATGAATTCACTGGGGGGCACCATAGTGGAATGAAGAAATTTTCCACTAGCACCTTGGCCACGGTAGATGCTTTTGATCTTTGGTGGGAAAGCTTGTGCATACCGTTGAAATGGTCCGTAACCCCTAACACATTGCCAATGTTTCGCTGATCAGGCTCTAAACTCAAGAAGTCTATGCAGACTAGTTCCATTGGGGTGCTGGTAGTAATGTTGACAAGGGGGGCAGCCCTCTGAGGCAGGGCTTTTCTCTGCAGGCGTGACTACAAGTCCTTACATGGTGCTCAACATCGGCCCCCATCTTGGGCCAGTAGAATTGAGATTGTACTAGATCAAGGGTCCGGTCAATACCGAGGTGGCCCATATGATTGTGGAGGGACCTCAGTACCAAATCTTTGAAGGCTGTGGGCAGGACCAATTGTTGCTTCTCTATTTGGCCACCCCGATCTACAGTCTCTCTATACAACAACTGATTAAGCAGCTTCAACCTGGGGCCTTCTTTAAATAATAAAGCGGTTCGAGATCAGAGAGCATAACTTGGACACATCTTTTCCTGCAAGAAGGGCGTCAAGTGCTGGCTGAATCATAGGATCTCGGGACTGAGCCCACTGAATGCTGTCATTGTCAAACTGGGTAGTGCATTAATATCTAGAGCAGAGAAGTGGCAATCGCAGCTGGTATGCAGGTGTCAGAGGGGCCAAGCAATCTACTAAGCAGTCCGCTTTGTCCGTAGACATCTGTTCATTTCTTTCAAACTTTTGGCACAATGCTCGGATGTCGGGCTCAGACAGCCTGACCCAGTCGCTCTTGGAAATGGGCCTCCGAGTTAGGGCGTCAGCATCAATATGATTCAGGCCTGGTCTGTATTCGACAGCATAATCATATGTTGACAATGCAGAAAGCCACTGGTGCTCCGTGGCATCTAACTTAGCTGAAGTCTGTACATAGGTCAATGGGTTATTGTCAGTCCTCGCCAATATTTTTGCCCCATAGAGGTAATCATGAAACTGGTCGACAGTGGCCCATTTTAACGAAAGGAACTCCAACTTGTGCACAGGGTAGTTTCGCTCTGATGGGGTCAAGCTCCTACTGGCGAATGCCACTGGTCTCAAACCATCCTCATGGTCTTGATACAGTACAGCTCCTAGACCCTGCAGACTGGCGTCAGTATGCAGCACATAGGGTTTGGTGTGATCAGCATAAGCGAGGATGGGGGCGTGGGTGAGCTGGTATATGACTTCATGGAAAGCTACTTCACAGTCAGGTGTCCAACGGGACCCGAAAAGTTCACCTGGGTGGAAATATGCTTTGTCTGGTTCTTTGATGGACCCTTTTTTGTATTTCCGATTGGTAGGAGGGTAACCCTGGGTAAGATTCAAGAGTGGCCGAATCACTTTGGAATAGTCCTTTATGAACCAGCGGTAGTAGCCACAGAATCCCAGGAAATGTTGTAGTTCTTTCAAATTGTGGGTCTGGGGCCAAGTAGTCAAGGCTTCAACTTTACTAGGATCAGTCTCTATCCCCTCTGTAGACACTATGTGCCCCACATACTTAACAGAGGTTTGGAAAAACTGGCACTTGTCGATGGACAGCTTGAAGCCGAAATCTTCCAGTTGGTCTAGTACTTTGAACAGTCGACTCTCGTGTTCCTCTTGGGAGCTCCCGAACACAGTGACATAGTCCAAGTACACTAGGCATTCTAGCAAATTCATGTCTCCCACTGCTCATTCCATCAGTCGCTGGAAGGTGGCTGGGGTGCCCGATATTCCCTGTGGCATTCTCAGGAATTCGTAGAACCCCAAAGGACAGATGAAGGCAGTCTTCTCACAGTCTTCCAGAGCCATCAGAATCTGGTAATATCCACTGCAAAGATCCAACACCCAGAACCATTTGCTCCCATTCAAACAATCCAGAGCATCTTGTATACGGGGCATGGTGTATTGATCAGGGATCGTCCACCTGATGAGGGTACGATAATCCACACACATTCGTAGTGTTCCATTCTTCTTACGCACAACCACAATGGGAGAAGCATATGGGCTCCTGGATTCTTGTATCACACCAGCCGCGAGCATTTCCTGCAAGTGTCTTCTCCGTCATCTATGTCTGCAGGGGCTAGGGTGTCAAGACCTCTCTCTCGAAATGGCGTTCATCATGCAGGCGTATGTGATGCTCCGCACCCTGGACACATCCCACATCCCATTCCTTCAACGAAAACACTTGATCTCTCTGGGCAAGTTTCTGGCTAATTCTAGTCTTCCATTCAGCTGGCACCGGGGAGTCACCAAAATCAAACAAGTTGGGAGTCACTCTATCTGTCTTGCCAGGGTGCTTGTTGCTGGGCAACACTGCAGTGTCTGCGCAGTGTACCGTAGCTAGGGTTCATCCTCTGTTCACCCGGATCTCCTGATCTGACACATTATGAATCTGGACCATCACTCGTCGTGCATAGGCATGAGCATGAGCTGGCAAGATGCTGGGCTTAACCAATAATCCTTCCGGCAATTTTCCATCGCTTGGCGCATCCAACATCAGTATTTTATTCCTGACATCTTTGTGGAGGCGGACCTCCCCTTGAACGGTACACCGGGTGTTATGGGCCAGTACCATTGAATCGGGATCCTTCTTCCACACAACCCCTACCGGTTCATCCTGGTCCACTCCCTTGGGGTTCTGTTGCAAATCGTAGGCCCTCTTGATCAGAGCGGGAATTCTTAGGGCCCTCTCAGTCCGCCGCCCTTGTTTCTTGCAACAGAGTTGTGCCAGTCTCCCAAACATATGGGCGTTGGTCCCAATTAACAGGAGAACCCCCATCATACAGTACAGTAGGGGGACACACGAAGGCCAGTGTCTCGACTTGCTCCTCTACACCAGTTACAGCTGCAGGAAATGACAACCAGAGGCAGACATATCCTAGGTAGGGATAAGACTTGTCGCTCAGCCCCCACACATGTAGGCCTTCCAGGGATTGCAAGGGCATAGCAGATAAGTGTTTTGTCATACTAGTCCTTAAATACAATGATCACTTGCGACCCACTGTCCAGCACAGCCCGAGTAGGAATACCATTCACAGCCACGGTAGTCTCCATTGAAGGGCCCACTATTTTGGACCAGTCTGAGGGATAGCAGCAGGGGCCTGGACAGATGATTTAGCCACATAAGGATTTGAGTTACTACTTCTTGAACCCTCACTGTGGTCATTTTGGTCACTCCCTGACCGCTGAGTCGTTCTCCGAAGATCTCCTTAAAGCCTGTATACAACTTTATCTAGGTCTTTTGTGGACCAACATTCTCTCTTCATGTGCCCATCCTTCCCACAATTATGGCAAAATATGTTTTCTGGGATTTGGGGTGGCCGAGGCATCACACTGGGAGCTGGGGTGGTGGTACTACCAACTGAAAACCTTGGTGCCATCTCTGTCTGCTGTGTGGTGAACATTTGGCGACATCTCGTCAATTCTCTTACTTCCATAGTCAAGGCATTGAGTTTCGAGCTGCTGTCAGCAGGAGATGCCTGGGTGGACACCCCAACCCCCATAGCAGATGCAGTTGGATAAGGGTCGGTGCCTGTACTTGCAGGAGCGGCCTTCATAAAGAGACTGTTTTTTGTTTCCCAGAACTCCCTCAGCAGTTCATCCCATGGCGGCACACCCTCATTGGTCCCCACTTCGGAAGGGCCTTCCGATGCCATGATCACTTGGGCTGCGCTCACCCTAGAATTACAATCCTCCTTTTCATCTTCAACCTCCCGGAGTTCTTTTATCAAGTCACAATACTCTGGTGGGTTACCCCTTCTATCTGGGAGCCTTAATTGAAGGAGCTGCAATTTAGAATGCTTTGCATGTTGCAGTATGTGCCCCAGCCTCACATGGTTTAAGTCACTGGCGCAACCCCACCTATTTGGTAAGCCTTTTGCAGCGCTCTTTCAGATGAGTAACATATGCAGACAGACTTTTCCCCTGGCCATTGTTTTGTACCTTGAAATTTCCACATCAAGTTCTCCCTGACTCAGTGCTCCTAAAATTGCCTTCAAGTGCAGATAGGTACTTCTGGGCAGATGCATCGGGGTTTGTAGACCTCAGAAATTTAATGGCCTCTAGGGCGGGACCCCTCAGACTTTCTATGATCCTTTTCCGTTTCTCAGCCTCCGCACACTGCCATTCAGGTACCAAAGGGGCAACACAATCTACCCAGGTCTCCCAATCATCCTCCCCTTGGGGGGTGGGGAGGGTGCCGGAGAAGATTCTCAGCCTTCGGTAGAGTCATGACTAATGGCAGGTACAGACATAGAAGCAGCATTGGCATGGGCACAGAAGGAGGGCAATAACAGGTGCTGAAGCAGGAGGGGTGTTGGGGAGGAACACCCCAGGTGGCAAGAATAGTTTCTTTAAGTCCTCCACAGTTTTCCCTTCCTCCAGCAACAACTTAGCAAATTTCTCCTCAAAAGTCTCAGATAGTGTGGGGGGCTCATTCTTCCCGGGGTCTTTACTGTCTTTAGTTATCACTCTCCAGGCAGTGAGGGCTCCTTCGGGGGTGATAGTCCATGGCACTTTGGAACTGTCTACTGGATCCTTACACTCTACTAACGTCATGAAACTTTGGGCGAGCAGATTAGCCTGTCGACCCACCACCACAGGGTTTTGTAAACATTCAACTTTGGAAAGTACTCCCTCTGCAGTGTCCTTATTGGTATCAAGGGGAATATCCAGGATAAGTATAGTATTTTGGGGGTCAAGCTCCTGCCCAGTACACCACCCCACCAACTGGTGTACAGCCACTTCTGTTGGGGTAGCCATTTATTTTTAACAGCAATTCGCAAATTTGGCCACTAGGGGACGCTAATCCCAGTGGTGAGCCTCCAAGATGTAACCCCTAGGTGGCGCTATCCCAAGGTCTACTACCTCTGCCTGCTTGGCTAGTAGCAGGTTAAGGGGCCTGAGTTCTGAAATGGGTGCCTCCACTCGGAGGTCAGGGTTGGTACTGGTCAAGTTAACCTGGGCACAGCCCTCCGGGACACTGTAACCACCCTCTTTCCCCTCTAGTGGCCTGAACACTGTACAATAATCACTTTCACAATACCCCTGGTACACCACACAAGTACCCACACTGTTTGCACTTACCACCAGGGCTGGTTCCTCTGGCTCGACCCTGGGGACCCCCTGTAAAACAAGGTTATGCACAGCAAATAGCAACAGTACAGTACTTTGAGCACAAACTGGAACCACAATCAGATTACATGCAGAAAAAGTTAGATCTGATTTATTCAGGGGACTTGAACAAGGAAGGGGCAAAATCAGGTTAATTAGCTTTAAAGGTTATATCAATCAAGCAGTTATGCATGCGCTTTGAGTCCCCCCACACAGTCACACCTCTGGGTACCCAGGTGGAGAAGAGATGGGCTAGCCAGGACTATTGCCCAGGGTTGCAGCTGGTTGGGGCCCTGTGATGGAAAACACAACATGCACAGTACACAATATTTCTAATCCGGAGCCAGAGGGCTCAGTTTGTAAAGGAAATGAAACAACAAGACAATCAGATGACACACTCAGATTAAGCTGCTGTTGCAGGGAGCTACCCTGGTATTTACTCACGATACCCAAGACTGGACATGGGCTGGATGAAAATCGAGACTGCAGGTGGTTGATCTGGAATGCCAGGAGAAGCAGGGCCCACATGAGTCGCAAAGGCGTCGTTCCTGTTTAAGCGTGGAGCAGGGGGGCTGATCCCCAGGCAGGTCTCTCGTCGATGGCTTCTCTGTGCAGTGGGTAATCTGGCTGGGCCAGTCTGGCAAGGCCCAGACCGCATGGAGACAAATTCAGATGCAGTCCATTTTGGGCTAGATACAGCTTCCAGCAAGCAGAACACAGTTCACACAGTGGGGAACTAATTCACAACCCACTAGCAGCTCATAGCATATTTACATGTATGGGAATTCTACTGTACCAGGCAAAGCGCTCCCGGGTCACAATCGCAAAGTCTCTGCCCACACTGGGAGCTTAAGGGTAGCTGGAACTCCTGACAGGCTGATCGCATTCAGCAAAATCTTCGGTCTTCTTCAGGTTGAGCCTGGCCCACTTCAGTAGCTTACTTTAGTCACACAAACTTGGATTTAGTGCAAAATAATTCTCTTCTCTCCCTCTCAGGAGCAGCAAGCAGACATGCAAGCCAAAAACTCAGCCTTTTCATAGTTCTCCCATGCGAATCCACTCAGGATTGTTGCTCAGAATCACTTCAGCTCCTCTCCTTTCACTTCCCAGCTCAGAATTAACTGAAAACTGCAAGCAGCCCGGGATTTCCCCAAGATCCAAAATATTTGGTTGGCTGATTTGGCTGTCAGTCATAGGAAGAGCTCCCCCTTCAGTTGCAAAAAAGGCACAAAAAGCTCCAAACTAAAGTTCCTACAGATTCTGAATTCAGACAGCTCCTGTAGTCCAGCTACATTTTAGGTCCCACCAGTACTGTTTGGTCCAATTTGTAGTCCAGGACCAAGATAGTGGAGACAAACAAAACAGTCCTTGCTAAAAAGAAAGCAGGGTAGACAAACTACATTATCATTATCACTCTAAATGATTTTCAGTAACTAGTTACATCTTTCAACACAGCTCCCTCTCAGATTACTTAAGCGGCAATCAGGCAGCTCTTCAAGAGACAGTACACAGAGGCTATACAGGCTCTGGTAATCACATTTAAACTGCTAAAACGCACAACACCAGCCTGGCAGTGAGCATTTAGGCAAGATCAAGGAAGACTTTTTGGGAACCCCTATTTGTAGGGGAGTTGCATAACTGTGACTAGGGTACCTCGGAAAATGGGCATGTTATGCTCAGTATGTTTTTCCTATTGAATAAATTTGAATTTGAAGTCTGATGGGGTAGTAATCCTGTTTTCATGTTACAATGTCTAGTTAAAGCAGCAGGGAAACGGGACTGGGCAAAAAATCAGACCCTACCTTTTTTCACTCTAAAAGATTCTAGTCATCTTCCAGTTTTATTTGGTGGTAACATTTTCTAATTCCATCAAAATTTAATTATTTGTGCAATTGTTTTAATTTAGTGTTTTTCTAAAAACAAAATGGCCACAACATTTGACTAACGAATGGCACTACCACGGGTAGGATCGAGGGGAAAAAAAAAATATGATGCTCAGCGTAGGAGACATCGATTAAAAGTAGATTTGATGGGTACACCAATATTTTTATTAATTATAGCTGAAAGCTTTTTGGAAAAATATTTTTGATTGGGCTGCTGCTTTAAAATAAAAGGGAACAAAATACTGAGAAAATATGCAATATAAGCAGAAGAAGCCACAGGCTGGAAAAGATGGAAAGATCCTAGCCCACCCTCTAAGGATGACTGGTTACGATATATGGGAGACCTTGCAGCTAATGAGCAAGTCAGTCATTTAATTTAATCTGAGAATGATGGTTTTTTTTTCTGAGTTCCACGAGCCACCAGAGACTTACAACAACATAAACTTTATTTCACTCCTAAACATGCCATGCCCATGTTAATCCCTTCAGCAAAGGGCCACCTGATGATTTGGCATTGACTTGGTCGCTAACTCATGCTCTGTTGACCAATCACAGAGTCAGCAGAGAATGAGAGCGTTGTGGAACTGCTCAGTTTACTGGGAGATGGTAGTGCTGCACTGGACTTGTTTGTTTACATATATGGAGCATCAAACAAACTTAAAATATGGTATTATTAGGTATGCTAAAATTGTCTTTTTTTTTTTTTTGCAAAAGGCCAACGTGGGTGGTTATCCTTTGGGGCAGGGGATTTACAGTTATTAGGAGTTCTCCTTTAAATTATTTGTTGCAGTTGTTATCATACCTCCCAACCTTTTGTCATTGAAATGTGGGACACAGGCACTCAGAATGAGTGACGGCGTGGGACACTGACCCTCACAATGAAGGACGCATCTTCAAACAGCGATACATGCTCAGAACACTGTTGAAACCATTGCCTTTACTTGTGCAAAGTTTATTTTTGAGTCAACATGTTATAACATTTTATATATTTCTGCTTTAAAGTGTGAATTTACAGCAGCTTCTCTGTGTTGGCAGCATCTTTTCCATGAGGAAAGGAGGAGGGACAGATCAATTCTGAGGGGTAAAATGAGGGACATCCCTCATAATCAGGGGCAGTTGAGAGGTATGTTTATCATTATCAGAGTGGTTGCTTATAAAATCCCATCTATCCTAAAGGCAGCATTACTAAAAAATGTAGACTTCACTGGGAAAAGGGCTTAAAAATTAATATTTCTAAAGATTTATGTCTCTCTCTCCCTTTCTCTCTCTCTCTCTCTCTCTCTCTCCCTCTCAGAAAATGCATAAAAAAGCTGTAGGGACTTGGGGAATACATTCACTGAACATAAGATGCAACATTATTGGTATCATTCCCACGTGAGATTGGAGAAGAAGTGGTTGCTGCAAAAATGGTCCTTTTTGGAAGTGTTCTTCCCAACATGCGTCACTGGAGCACATGTTCTGGGAATGCCCCAAAGTTCAAACCATATGGAAAGAAATACATTAAGCTTGCTTATTGGTTACTCAGACCCCAATTCCTTTTGATCCCAAGATCTTTGTATCGGGTGACATATCCCCCTTAATTTCTCTTAACAAGTCTCATATGGTTTGGATACTTGTTGCAGCGGCAGTTGGCATTAGAGGCTGCCTTCTAGCAAGCTGGAAAGATCCTATCCCTCCCTCTAAGGGTGACTGGTTATGATACATGGGGACTCTACAGCTAATGAGCAAATCAGTCATTTAATCTAACTTAATTCTAGATAAAATTAATTTATTTTTCTCAACGTGACCCCTTCCCCCTTTCTAGAACTATACTCATACTAATTGTTAGTTCTCATATTGCTTTTCTGGTTTTACTCTAAATGTTTATTCAGATGTTGTAATCCTTGTTCCATTTCTAATCTTTTGCTCGTGTTGTGTTTCATACATGTCAAATCCGTTGTTACCTATATTTCAGACTATTCTTTTTGGTGTGCTATGCAGTTTGTGGAATTGCTTGTATCATTTCTAAACTCGATAAAATTGTATAAAATGAAAACAATATCTTACAATGGTACTAACTACTTTAAAGAAATTACCCGCTCATTCTGATCACCACCCTTGTAGAAAAAAATGAATAATAGTTATTTGACAGTACAGGATAGATAAATAATCTCCAGTATTTGCTGAATGAATTTCTTTGCTTTCAAGATATTTTGATTCTTGAAAAAGTAAATTTTTTTTTTATTCAGGAAGAGACACACATGATACGAGAAGGAAAATGGCAAAAGTCTTTGATAACGTAAATTAATAATTTTGCTTTATGATTTTATTGGGACACTTATGCAACAGATACCTAGCATTCCAGGGTTAATTAACCTGTTTTGTCCTGTTACTTTTACTTTATCCTCACAGACCTATAGTGCGCTGACCGCTATCAGTGATATATGTATGTTCTCTCTTCTACTTTACATTGTGTGTTATTAGCTGAAACAGGGAAAGTATGTGGATTTACATTTTATTTTCTTGTCTTAATTACTGTTATTACTATATATTTATAATTTAAAAAAAATACTTTCATTCTTAAAGTAAAAAAAGGTTCTTAAAGAAGCAGTGCATATTGCAACAACATTTGGACCAGTGCTGTTTCTATTCTATTTTAGAACACCCTTGTTCTCCTCTTGTATGATGCCTGTTTCCCCCATTTTTAAACTGCTTTTTTAAAATTTGAAAGGATAAAAGAAGCATTCCTTTTAATATCACTATCCCCTGGTTTCCATCATTATGCTTTGCTGTTTTTGAGCACTCATTGTCCCATGAGGTCAGTGAGCAGTGTCTTGTTGTATCCTAGTTCACCTTAGTGATTGATTGATGCATGTATATATGTATTCAATTTATATGTTTATTTGAAACATACTTTACCAAGTAAGCAAACAGAGTCCAGGTGGGTTTGATTCCAGTTGCAACCTGGGGGAAGAGGATACCAGGAGAATCGGGGATAATGAGTCATGAATAATACATGGCATGCAATATGCACAGAGGCATACAGTTACAGAGTTAAAATATACAGCAAATATGAGCAGTAAATGCAATAAGGTAATACACAGGGGACTGATTACAGGGTACTGGGGAATCAAAAGAGCAGAGAGAGAGAGAGTGTCACAATGGAAGTGATATTAAACAAATGGGTGTAAAAAAATAAATAAATAATGCTGAAAATCTGGGGGATATCCACGTTGAAAGGAATGCTCTTTTTACTTGTTCAAAATGTCAAAGGGATACAGCCCGGTGGCACTGAGAGTTGAGGTGCTGGAGGCCACACCTCACACCACACCGGCGACCCAGGTTCGGGAGTGAACCCGGGTGCCAGGGATCAGCAGGGGAGCAAGAGGACTTGAGCATCCGGAGGACTGCTCTTCTCTCCCGGGAAGGGATCCAGGACATCTCTGGTGCAGTAGGGACCCCCGGTGGAGACTGGGGGTACTACTAGCATAGGAGCAAAACACTAGGGAGGAGCGCAACAGATGTCTACAGTAGCCATGCTGACATCACTGCACGACTGCGCTCCTGGGGGAAACTACATACAAAATCTCAGTCGGGGATAGGCGAAGGTGCCTCCTGTGTCCCGACCACACTTCTGTCATCGGGCTGTCCCTCCAGGGCTGCCCCCGACTCCAGCTCAGCGCATCTGTCTTCAGACAGAGCGCAAGGGCATAAGGCAGTCCCACCTTGGGATGTTCAGAGCCAGGGAATCTGCTGGGTTGGGTCGGCCTGGTAAGACAGAGCTTCAGACAGGGAAGTAGAGTCACCGTCACTGGGAGGTTGCTGAAGAGAGTTCCTCAGATCCAGTGAATAAATAGTGTAAAAAAAAAAATGTCAAAGGGAAAAAAGGCTATCTTATAAGACAGGCGGACAAGGGCAATCAAAAACAGAATAAAAAGGTATCGGTCAAAATATTTCACTGTAACTTGCACTGCTGCTTTACAGTTTTAAAAAGGAAAAATATTAATTGTAGATTTAATCATACAACAGATTGCATTATTACTGACAGCTGATATCATTTGTGTGACCGTTTGGCATTGTATAAAGCAATTATTTGCCCATGTTTTCCACCCCTGACAAAGCCATGTAGTACTGTACTACAGTGACTCTGGTTAGGGGTCAGAGGCTGGAATCTGCTTAGTAATGCAGTTTCACTCACCTACTGGGTATATTCAGATCCTGTGCCTTTTGTTCACTAGCTTGCGAATGTACAGTAAGTAGTGTGCAAAACACATTTGCAGCATATCATTTAAAAGACAATTACAGGATCAGCATAATAATATTCTCTAAACAGAATGACATGGAAGTAGGGTTGGAAATACTTTTATTGTCATTTGCTGAACATCTAAAAAGTTTTTAATTTTGATTTAAAGCAGCAGTGCATGTTAACAGTGAAAGTTCTGAACATCTCCTGTCTTGTTCAATACATCTTTCTTACCAAATTTTGAAGTGTGTGATAGCGTTGCTTAAATGTTCACACTACAGTTCAACATCTTACCAGATTTTGAGTTAGCTTTAGCAGCTTGCTGCTATCGAAATAATAAAAGGAGTGCTTCTTTTAATATGGCTTTGATCTAGTTTTTATCAGTAGTCTTTGTTGTTTTTCAACACAGATTGTTTAACGTCTCTTTTCTTGTGTCGAAAATGAACTAGCAGATTCTAGTCAAAAACAGCAAAAGAAAATGCACGTGGTGCAAAACTGCTAAACAAAAACAGCGCTGGCCACCACAGCGCAGGACCGAGACATTATTTTCAGCAGGGGGCTGCACCCTCTTGAGCTCACATGTGGGGGCTTTGCCCCAGCACCCCATATATATATATATATATATATATATATATATATATATATATATATATGTGTGTGTGTGTATGTATAAACTAACTAACTCCAGGGTAAGCAATACTGGGGGAAGGGGGCAACTACCTGGATTACCTGGTTCTGGCTCGTGCTGTAATCCAGGTAGTTTTAGCACTTTTTTCCATGTGGTTATTGACCACACGGTTATTGTTTAGTGGTATTGACCTGCTAAGGAACTAGCATGCATCAGAGACACTGCTCCCTGACCTTATGGGACAATAGGTGTACAGCGACAGCTAAGAATACCAATGAAAACCTGGACCCAACCATATTAAAAGGAGTGCTTCTTTCATTATATCAAGTGTAAAGAAAAGTGTTAAAGCAGACTCAAACTGGGGAAAAAAAAGTACAAGGCAGGACACAACGAGCAGTCTAAAAAGGAATAAAAAGTACAGGTCAAAATTGTCTATGTAACATGCACTGCTGCTATAATACAAATGATCACACAAAAACGTGTTTGTTTACATTCCTTATTCACCTCCCACTGCATCTTTCCTGGACTTGGGAACACCCCCAACACAGTCTAGCCACTCAAAATGTAGTGGGGCCACAGAAGAGTATTGCATCATGGGTGGCTGCATTGCTTGGGGTGTTCCTAATGTTCAGGAAGTGCTCAATAAGAGCAGATCAAGGATTTGAAGAAAAAACAAGGTTGGGTATAGTCACACAATTACCATGCATTTCAGTTCTACTAAGAAAGGAGGCGGATAAAGCCACCAGCAACACCAAAGCATTTTAGAGAAGGTAAGCAATCATAAAAGGTGGGTTTCCAACTTGAAATAGTATGATGCAAAAAGGGTTGACAGTGTCCCTTTAAATTGAAATTTATTAAAGTGGTAACCCATTTATCCTATACTATACAGAGGTCTTTTTTCTAGCTTGTGCAGCTACACCTCCTCCCTCTGTATGGAACGGTGGGAATGGAAATGAATGGGTAGTACCTCTTTACGTCCCTCTGAGTGGCTTTTTCTGCAGAACCACTAATCTTGGCTCTCGGTGCCCCCCCCGGGAACTGCAGCAGCCCCAGCACAGGCCAGCTCCCATGGGTCTGAATGAGTGCGGCACGTACAAGGACTAACTTCAACAGGCTCACGAGTCATGAGGACAAAGAACTGTCAGACATACAGTGTGCTTCCACATGTTTTGTTTCTGCTCAACATAATTAAAATATTATTTTAAAGCATAATGCAGGCAGAATTAAACAACTCATATAATGAATCAGAAAATTCTTGGCTTTCCAACAATTTATTTCCCAGGATAGCCCAGCTCAGATGCCACATCTCTTGTTGGGATCCTGCTCTTACCCAGTTTTATAGTACGTAGTCTGTATCTTTTGACAGGGTAAGGCTGTTGGGACAAGTGTCCTGTTTTCAGAACTGTACTGTGCATAAAAAAGGCACGTTGCATACTGCACAAAGTACATTACACATACTAGATAAGACACACATATTGCATTCCTGTTGAAATTATATCCAAGACATCAGTCAATATACATCACAAACTTCACAGGCAATACTGCATCTCTCTTATGTTTTCCTGAACTAGATGTTGAAAACGTTTTATTGTATTTACCAATTTCGTAGTCGGTAGCAAACTGTTCCAAGCGTGGGAGTCTCTGTATGCAAATTTCTTTGAGCCAAATTTGGCTTTAACTTTGAGTGCGGGCAAACTTCTAGAACAAACCTCTCTCAGGTTATTAATTGATTGACTGATTTTATTTCTTATTATGTTTGCTTGTGTGCACAGCACACAAGAAACACATTGAGGTTAGTAGAGCATTGCAGAGGTGCGGCAGTGTGTGGCCAATGCAGCCCATGCTTTCAGGGGCCCGTCCCTTGGCTACCAATCAACAGAAAAACTGCCAACTGCCAGAGAGAGCGCCAGACTTAAAAGAAATGTGCCACTCCAATCAGGGACAGTTTCATAATCCCTGACTGCAGCAGAGCTCCTCCCTCCGTCGCAGCCAGGAATACAGAGGCAGCTGACAAGACTCTCCGCCCATGCACATTACAGTGCACAGTAATGTGCATGGGTGTAGTTTCCTTCTTGTCTGCTGCTGCCCTGTGCCTCCGGCCCTAGTGTGCCTTTTCTGGCAAAACATTTAATATTTTAATTGGCGGCTCCTGCTGCTGGTCACACACTCCGGGGAAAGCTGACATCAGGGTGCCCAATCCCCTGTCGGCATATCCCCCCTCACCGAGTGGCACACTGGGAGCCCACCTCAGTGTGCTGAAATATGGCGGCTCCTGACGCCCACCATACAGTCCCCATAAGCCGACATGGGGTGCCCAATCCCCGTGTCGGCATCTCCCCTTAGTGTGTTTTTCCTGGTTAAACAATTCCCCCTTTCTTTTCCAACACCGGGATGCCCACTCCCGGTGTCAGATGCACCCCCCCCCAAGCCTGTCAACACCCCCTGCTGACATCAGGGTGCCCAATCCTCAAGTCGGCACCCTCCCCACCACCCCTTGTGACACTGGGAGCCCACCCCAGTGTACCAAACTTGTTTTACCCTGTAAATAAAGAAAACTGTCCCTTGCTGATTTTTTTTTAACCTGAAAAAGAACATTGTCCCTCATTGTTTCCCAATCCCACCCTCCCTCTGCTGATCCCACCCCCCACACACCCTCACCCCATACCACTGGAGGTCTGGCACTGTGATCTTCTGTGGACCAGGAACACGTCTGCACTCTTCAAACCGACCGGAACTGAACAAATGCAGGCAAGCTTTATAATGGCAGGCAATGGGAGGTTTCAACTTAGGTTGCTATCTCAGCCATTGTTTTGAGTTTTAGCCCTAAATTTTCAACATGGGGTTCTTGGGAACCCACCTCATGAACACTGTCACTGTTGTTTTGTTTCTTAATCCTGAAGGAGATTTCGCAGTCGCTGCGCGGAATCACCTTTCAGGACCGATTAACGAAACAACAATGCCACTGTTCATGAGGTGGAGTCCCAAAAAGCCCATGTTGCAAGTTTGGTGAACAAACTCCAAAAAATGACTGTGTCACGAGCGTGCATTGTGCAGTTTCTACGCACGCTCGTAACTTCGTCAATTTTTTATATTTTCACTTAAAATTTAAAACATTGTCATTTTCACACCGCCTTATGAACAGTACAACTGTCATTTTTGCACCCTGTCTGAAATGTGTTTTCACACCTGTGGCACAGAATGGCGCAGTCACTGTGTGAAATCAACTTTTGGACAGAGTAATGAAATCACAGTGCTACTGTTCATAAGGGGAGGTCCCAAAAAAGCCATGTTGAAAATTTGGTGAACAAATTCCGAAACATTACTGTGTTACGCAATTTCTACGCATCCTCGTAACTTTGCCACTTTTTTATATTTTCACTCCAGATTTTCAACATTGCCATTTTTTTCACACCTCCTCATGAACACTACAGATGTCATTTTTCACATCCTGCCTATAATGTCTTTTCGCACTGCTGCGCCAAATGGGGCATTTGCTGTGCAAAATCACCTTTTGGGGCTGAGTAACGAAATGATAGTGCCACTGTTCATGAGGTGGGGTCTCAAAAAGCCCATGTTGCAAATTTGGAGTGAAAATACCAACAAACACCTGAGGTGTTAGGGTTTCCAACCGTAATGCCCCACCCTGTACAGACTGACAGGCGCCGGGGAGTGTGGTCAGGGTCGCCAGCCGATTCTCATACCTGGTTCCACCCCACCTTCAGCCACTGACAGTCATCGGCGTGCCTTGGGTCTTCGGCCCTAACATTCACCCTATTCTCCTGTACTGCACCCATCTCAGCTTATTTCCTTATGGAATGGGGTGAGTGTAAGGGCCAAAGACCCCAAGGCACACTGCGACACCTGTCAGTGTCTGCAGGGTGGGGTGAGGTGGAATGGTGTGAATGTTATGGCCGACTACCCAAAGGCACACCCCAACACCTGTCAGTCTCTGCAGGATGGGGTTGGGGATTGGCGTTAGATCAATACTTCACTGCCATTCCTATTATGCGGCTCTCTAACTCTTGCAGTACCAATGCCAATACCAACAAGCAAACATTCGGCATTGACAAATGCTTGCATGGCGCTCATTCCCGGAGGCTCTGAGCACTGTACAAATTAAAAACAATGTACAATATACACAACAATCACAACAAATACACATACATTAAAATATCAGTATCTCTATAAATAAATGTAAAAATATTACTTCGAACAGACAGTCCACTGGATCGCAATACATTAATTCTGAAAATCAAAGGTTTGCAAAATAGATATGTTTTAGTCCTCTTTTAAATGCTTCTACTGAGGGTGTTTCTTCAGATGGCTAGGTAGTGAGGTAATTATAGGCTGATGCCGCAAATCCCAGAATGTTCTGTCTCCGATTACGCAGCCTAGCCTTCAGAACCACAAGGAGGCCATGTATGTGATCTGGATTTTATTTGAGTTTGTTTGCATGAAAGAGACAACAAAATAGAAAATGTTTCATTCCATGCAGTTTAATACAGTATGTATGGCACATTAATGCTGTGGCACCATGCACTGTTTAGTACAATCAATTAGTGAAAAGAGAGTATGGCTGTGAATGGGAATGATTATTTTTCTATAGAGCTTTTTCTGGTTCATGCATGCCGCAGTGACAACCAAGTTGCGGCGTAATGATGCTGTTGGCACTTGGCGACACCCAGCACAGCACTCTGACAATTTGCCGCCTGGCAATTGAGGTGACAGGAATTGCAGAGGGATGGCTTCATCCTCCCCACATCCCCCATTTAGTTTTATAACAAACTCCGGGTCACACACTGGTGGCAAGAAGGGCAACCCAGATATTGGCAACACTGCCCCACGCCAAGAAACCAAAGTCACACAAGAAGTGTGTGTGACATTATTCTGCCGACAACATCCTGGCAGCAATATTCTGTTGGCACATTAATGGACTACAGCTTTTTCTCACTGGCCAGGTCAGTCATCCAGGGATATACCTTGATCTTAGGGATATACCTTGTTCTGGCCCATTGATCTCCGGTCTCCCCTGGATCCAACACCACCCCTGACATCCCCCCACCAAGGCATCTCACTGTGCGGCCTGGGATCTGGTGTCAGGTATGCACTAGCACCCAAGGGAGTCCAGGAACCCAGGCCATCATATGGACGGCTCAATGGTATTTTTATCTCTGGTTTTCTCCACACCATGGCATGATGTATCCCCTTCATGGCTCCAGCTGATCACAGCATCATCCCTGGAGAAGGAGTACGCTCATTTGGCCCACCACAGAGGTCACTGCAGTACCGGATGCACTGCACCATCCCTCCTGACCACAGCACCATGCTGAATGGTGGCTGCTGTGGTCAGGCCTGCCTCCTGATGCAGTGTCTGGGGCTTGCTCCCAAATTTGGGTTGCCTGCACAGCAATGCCACATGCTGCATCTGGACCATCAGGAGGCCATACATGGGACTGTTTTTTATGTTTGTATCTGTACTTAATCTTGTGTCTCTGGTATTTGTAGCTGTAGTTGTATTTGTTTTTCTCTGTCTTTTTTATATCTGTATTTGTATTAGTGTTTCTCTGATATCAGGGTTTTAAATAATTGATTAGCAGTGTTTTTCTTGGGACAATGCTAACTGTACAGAAAGTATTTATTATATATATATATATATTATAATATATTATTATTAAAGTTTTCTAAGTGTTATGTTTGTTAAACACAGTGAGGCAAATGCTGTGCATTTTCACAATGTTTTAGCACTTTTATGAGCAAAACGCTAATCAGATTTTAGAGTTAAATAAATCCCTGGATATTTGTATTTGTATTTATTTTTCTGTTTCTGGTATATGTTTTGTGTCTCTGGTATTTGTATTTTTGTCTCTGGTATTAGTTTGTGTTGCTGAATTTGTGTCTCTGGTATTTGTTTTTGTGTTTCTGGTATTTGTATTTGTGTCTCTGGTATTTGTATTTGAAGCTGTATTTGTATTTGTGTCCCTGGTATTTGTATTTGTGTCTCTGGTATTTGTATGTGTTGCTGAATTTGTGTTTCTGGTATTTGTATTTGTGTCTCTGGTATTTGTTTTTGTGTCTCTGGTATTTGCATGTGTTGCTGAATTTGTGTCTCTGGTATTGTTTTTGTGCCTCTGATATTTGTATTTGAAGCTGTATTTGTATTTGTGTCTCTGGTATTTGTATTTGTGTTTCTGGTGTTTGTATTTGTGTCTCTGGTATTTGTATGTGTTGCTGAATTTGTGTCTCTGTATTTGTTTTTGTGTCTCTGGTATTTGTATTTGAAGCTTGTATTTGTGTCCTGTATTTTTCTCTATTGAAACCTGTGGAGAAAACCCTACTCTAAAACCTGTGGGAAAAAAACACACCTTTTCCTATTGTGAAATCTGTGGGAAAAAAACCGCCCTTTCCTTTTCCTTTTCTAAACCTGTTCAGAAAAGCCCTTTCCCTACTCTAAAACATGTGGAGAAAAACCCTATCATTTCCCTATTCTAAAACCTGTGGAGAAAACCTTACCGTTTCCCTATTCTGAAACCTGTGGCGAAAACCTTACCATTTCCCAATTCTGCAACCTGTGGAGAAAAACAGTATCCTTTCCCTACTCTAAAACATGTGGAGAAAAACCCTACCCTTTCCCTACTCTAAAACATGTGGAGAAAATCCCTACCTTTTCCCTATTCTAAAACCAGTGGAGAAAACCTTACCGCTTCCCTATTCTAAAACCTGTGGAGAAAAACCTTATCCTTTCTCGATTCTAAGACCTGTGGAGAAAAACCCTACCCTTTCCCTACTCTAAAACCTGTGGAAAAAACCCTATCATTTCCCTACTCTAAAACCTGTGGAGAAAAACCTTACCTTTTCCATACTCTAAAACCTGTGGAAAAACCCCATCCTTTCCCTACTCTAAAACCTATGGAGAAAAAACCCTATCATTTCCTACTCTAAAAACTCGGAAAAAAGGCCTTATCCTCTCCTATTTTAAAGCCTTGGAAGTAACCTACCCTTTCCTACACGAAAACTTGTGGACAAAATCCCAAGTCATTCCATACTCTAAAACCTGTGGAGAAAAACATTACCATTTCCGTGCACTAAAACCTGTGAAGAAAAACCTTACCTTTTACCTACTCTAAAACCTGTGGAGAAATCCCCTACCCTTTCCGTATTTTAAAACCTGTGGAAAAAACCCAACTCTTTCCCTACTCTAAAACCTGTGGAGAAAAACCATATCCACTCTCTACTCTAAAACCTGTGGAGAAAAACCCTACCCTTTCCCTACTCTAAAACCTGTGGAGAAAAACCCCACCCTTTCCCGACTCTAAAACCTGTGGAGAAGAACCCTACTCTAAAACCTATGGTGAAAAACCCTACTCTAAAACCTGTGGAGAAAAACCCTACGCTCACTATTGTAACACCAGTGGAGAAAAACCATACTCTTTCCCTATTCTATAACCTGTGGAGAAAAACCCTACCCCTTCCCTTCTCTAAAACCTGGAAAAACCCTACCCTTTTACTATTCTAAAACATGAGAAAAAACAAGAAAACCTTGCAGCTTCTACTCTAAATCCTGTGGAGAAAACCTTATCCTTTCCCTACACTACAAAACCTGGAAGAAAACCCTACCACTTTCCCTACTCCAAAACCGTGGAGAAAAACCTTATCCTTTCCCTACACTAAAACCTGTGGAGAGAAACCCTACCCTTTCCCTATTCTAAAACCTGTGGAGAAAACCTTACCATTCCCTATTCTAAAAAACGTGGAGAAAAACCTTATCCTTTCTCGATTCTAAGACCTGTGGAGAAAAACCCTATCCTTTCCATACTCTAAAATCTGTGGAGAAAAACCCCATCTTTTCTCTACTCTAAAACCTGTGGAGAAAAACCTTATCCTTTCCGTATTATAAATCCTGTGGAGAAAAACCCTACCCTTTCCCTATTCTAAAACCTGTGGAGAAAACTCTACTGTTTCCCTATTCTAAAACCTGTGGAGAAAAACCTTATTCTTCCCTACTCTAAAACCTCTGGAGAAAAACCTTACCCTTTCCCTATTCTAAAACCTGTGGAGAAAACCTTACTGTTTCCCTATTCTAAAACCTGTGGAGAAAAACCTTATCCTTTCTCGATTCTAAGACCTGTGGAGAAAAACCCTACCCTTTCCCTACTCTAAAACCTGTGGAGAAAACCCTACCCCTTCCCTGTTCAAAAACTTGTGGACAAAAACCGAAGTCTTTCCATACTCTAAAACCTGTGGAGAAATCCCCTACCCTTTACCTATTCTGAAACCTGTGGAGAAAAACCTAACTCTTTCCCTACTCTAAAACCTGTGGAAAAAACCCCTACCCTTTTCCTATTCTAAAACCTCTGGAGAAAAACCCTACTCTTTCTCTATTCGAAAACCTGTGGAGAAAAACCCTACTCTAAAACCTGTGGAGAAAAACCTTACCCTTTTCCTATTGTGAAATCTGTGGAGAAAAACCCTACCCTTTTCCTTTTCTAAAACCTGTTTAGAAAAAGCCTACCCCTTTCCCTACTCTAAAACCTGTGGAGAAAAACCCTATCATTTCCCTACTCTAAAACCCGTGGAGAAAAACCTTATCCTCTCCCTATTTTAAAACCTGTGGAGAAAAACCCTACCCTTTCCCTACTCAAAAACTTTTCCTATTCGAAAGCTTGTGGAGAAAAACCATATCCTTTCCCTACTCTAAAACCTGTGGAGAAAACCTACCCTTTCCCTATTCTAAAACCTGAGGAGAAAACCTTAACATTCCCTATTCTAAAACCTGTGGAGAAAAACCTTATCCTTTCTTGATTCTAAGACCTGTGGAGAAAAACCCTACCTTTTTCCTATTCTAAAACCTCTGGAGAAAAACCCTACCCTTTTCCTATTCTAAAACCTCTGAAGAAAACCCTACCCTTTTCCTATTCTAAAACCTGTGGAGAAAAACCTTACCCTTTCCCTAGTCTAAAACCTGTGGAGAAAAACCTTATCCTTACCCTATTCTAAAACCTGTGGAGAAAAACCTTATTTCCCTATTCTAAAACCTGTGTCGAAAAACCCTAACCTTTCCCTACTCTAAAACCCATGGAGAAAAACCCTACCCTTTCCCTACTCTGAAACCTGTGGAGAAGAACCCTACTCTAAAACCTGTAGAGAAAAACCCTACCCTTTTCCTATTCTAAAACCTCTGGAGAAATCCTTACCGTTTCCCTACTCTAAAACCTGTAGAGAAAACCCCTATCCTTTCCCTATTCTAAAACCTGTGGAGAAAAACCTTATCCTTTCCCTACTCTAAAACCTGTGGAGAAAACCTTACCGATTCCCTATTCTAAAGCCTGTGGAGAAAAACCTTTTCCTTTCCCTATTCTAAAACCTGTGGAGAAAAACCCTATCCTTTCCCTACTCTAAAACCTGTGGAGAAAAACCCTATAATTTCCCTACTCTAAGACCTGTGGAGAAAAACCCAAGTCTTTCCATACTCTAAAACCTGTGTAGAAATCCCCTACCCTTTCCCTACTCTAAAACCTCTGGAGAACACCCCAACTATTTCCCTACTCTAAAACTTGTGGACAAAAACCATATCATTTCCCTATTCTAAAACCTGTGGAGAAAAACCCTACCCTTTTCCTATTCTAAAGCTTGTGGAGAAAAACCATATCCTTTCCCTACTCTAAAACCTGTGGAGAAAAACCCTACCCTTTCCCTATTCTAAAACCTGTGGAGAAAACCTTAACATTCCCTATTCTAAAACCTGTGGAGAAAAACCTTATCCTTTCTTGATTCTAAGACCTGTGGAGAAAAACCCTACCCTTTCCCTACTCTAAAACCCGTGGAGAAAAACCTTATCCTCTCCCTATTTTTACAAAACCTGTGGAGAAAAACCCTACCCTTTTTCCCTATAAAAACTTTTCCTATTAGGAAGCTTGTGGAAAAACCATATCCTTCCCTACTCTAAAACCTGTGGAAAAAACTCTAACCTTTCCCTATTCCAAAAACCTGTGAGAAAAACCTTAACATTCCCTAATTCTAAGACCTGTGGAGAAAAACCTTATCCTTTCTTGATTCTAAAACCTCTGGAAAAAACCCTACCCTTTCCTATTCTAAAACCTCTGGAGAAAAACCTACCCCTTTCCTAGTCTAAAACCTCTGAAGAAAAACCCTGCCCTTTTCCTATTCTAAAACATGTTGGAGAAAACGCTTACCCTTTCCTAGTTCTAAAACCTGTGGAAAAAACCATCATACCTATTTCAAAACCTGTGGAGAAAAACCCTACCCTTTCCTATTCTAAAACCTTGGAGAAAAACCATATCCTTTCCCTACTCTAAAACCTGTGGAGAAAAACCCTACCCTTTCCCTATTCTAAAACCTGTGGAGAAAACCTTAACATTCCCTATTCTAAAACCTGTGGAGAAAAACCTTATCCTTTCTTGATTCTAAGACCTGTGGAGAAAAACCCTACCCTTTCCCTATTCTAAAACCTGGGGAGAAAAAACCCATCTTTTCTCTACTCTAAAACCTGTGGACAAAAACCTTATCCTTTCCGTATTGTAAATCCTGTGGAGAAAAACCTTACCCTTTCCCTATTCTAAAACCTGTGGAGAAAAACCCTACCTTTTCCTATTCATAAAACCTGTGGAGAAAAACCCTACCCTTTCCCTACTCTGAAACCTGTGGAGAAAAACCCTACTCTAAAGCCTATGGAGAAAAACCCTACCCTTTCCCTGTTCTAAAACCTCTGGAGAAATCCTTACTGTTTCCCTACTCTAAAACCTGCGGAGAAAAACCATATCCTTTCCGTATTCTAAAACCTGTGGAGAAAAACCCTACCCTTTTCCTATTCTAAAACCTGAGAAGAAAAACTCTATCCTTTCCCTATTGTAATACCTGTTGAGAAAAACCTTACCCTTTCCCTATTCTATAACCTGTAGAGAAAAACCCTACCCTTTCCCTATTCTAAAACCTGTGGAGAAAACCTTACCGTTTCCCTATTCTAAAACCTGTGGAGAAAAACCTTTTCTTTCCCTATTATAAAACCTGTGGAGAAAACCCTACCCTTTCCCTACTCTAAAACCTGTGGAGAAAAACCCTATCTTTTCCCTACTCTAAAACCTGTGGAGAAAAACCATACCCTCTCCCTATTCTAAGACCTGTGGAGAAAAAGTGTACCCTTTCCCTATTCTAAAACCTGTGGACAAAAACCCAAGTGTTTCCATACTTTAAAACCTGTGGAGAAAAACATTACCATTTCAAACAAGATGAAGTCTTGCTATAGTATGACAGATGCAGTGAGTCCCAACCTTAGAACTGCTCCAGAGGTGAAAGAGTTAACTTTCCATGCCAGGCATGGAACGCTGAGCTCAAGCTCGGTTGAAACTCTGTCTGTTGTTCTTCAAACTCAAACCATCAGATTCTTTACTCCGCCTCACTGAACAGTGGCTCGGAGATTTCTCCTTCTACTCGAGTTCATTTTATTCGGTTAAAGTATTGTTTTTTCTGGTTTACGAACAAATTAAACCATAACTAGGTCGGTTCAGACTCTGTCTATGGTATTTGTGAGTACTAGATAGGTTTACATTGATTTCTATTCTGTGTGGAACTTGTAAGCGGTTATCGGTTGGTTTGAACCGATCAGGTTATTTAAAATATATTAATCTGTCATTTAGATGTGTGGTTACCGGTTCTTATCGGTTCTAAACAAAAAATGGATTTTATTAGTTTTCCACAACCATTGACACGGTTGGGAACCGATAAAGGGTGTCTTACTAGGCGGATTGCCATAAGCAGGTAAGTTTGGTTAGGACTGGCACCATGTCTGAAACCCAAAAAGAAAACCAGACACTGAGTTTCAACACTGCAGTGTCTGTGGGGAAGCCTTTGCCAAGGCTGACCCCACACCACCTGTGTTTACTGTCTAGGGGTTTGACCAACCTCAATGCAGACTGCCAGATTTGTAAAATTTTCCTGCAGCTACCCTGGAAAGAGAGTTGGTAGGCTCAGAAAAGGCAAAAAGTCCGCTGAACGGATGGCCAGCTTCGGTTAACCGAACGGAGGAGTGCTCTCTGACCAGGGTGAGACTTCCTCGGGCAAAGGAGATCCGACTCCAGTCGGTTCCAACAAAAGGACTAGGAAATCAGCTGGTGTGGAGCCAATTCCTCTCCAACCGCTGAAAAAAAAAATAAGCGATTGAAAATTGTCAGTCGCTTTCCCGGTTCTGACCGAACCGGCACCATCAAATAGCGTCGGTTGGAGTTCCACGGTTCAAAGTATGAGGTAGAGGAATATTATGAACTGGAGGGAGGGAAGGAGTATGAGGAGAGTGAATTTGGATTTGAAAGTCTGGATGTGCCATTGACCGGACATCTCCCAGACAGACCTTCAGAGTATCTCCTCCCAGGCTTTCCGAGTCCCTTCTCATTTATGTTTTATAAGAAAGTGGCTGAAACCCTCCTGCTCCCTATGGAGAGCTGTGGATGATCAGAGGAGCCTGACTATGTGGAAATGATGGATATCCCAGAGTCAAGGAGGCTGACTATTCCTTTGCATAAATCCTATTGGAAACAGACAGTAAAAATTTTAAAAACTCCTCACACTATACCTCCTGTCGATAAGAGAATGGACAAGAGGTACACATTGTCAGGCTCGGATACGGAGTTCCTTACACAACAATGCAGCCATGTTGGGGTAGTGCAGACTGCAGCCTGTGACAAGGCAAATATTCCCTTGGCTTCACACCCCCCTGACAAGGACTCCAGGAGGATTAATGCCATGGCAAAGAAACAGTACATGGCAGCATCCTTGGGACTCAGACAGGCAAATTATATGGCTTATGTTGCTAGATATCAGAAATCCAGATGGGATACTGTTATGGCTCTAGTAAAACAGGTCCCTGGCCAGCTGCCGAGAGCTGGAGCAGGTGGCTGCTGATGGTATTGAGGCATCCAAGGTGCAATTCCATGCTGCAGTGGACTGTAATGATGTGTCATCAAGAGTCATGGCTACATCTGTGGCACTTCACAGAATGGCTTGGCTCAGATGTACTAGCCTGTCACAGGATACCCAGACTAAGGCCATGGATTTTCCTGTTGTGGGTAATTCTTTGTTTGGGGAGCAGACAGAGAATTACATGAAGAAAATGGACGAGTATAGGACCACCTATAGGAGTGCACAGGCCAAGGAAAGGCAGGCCACTCCTCAAAGGCAGCTTTCCAGGAGCAGGGGCAGGCCTTTTCACAGGCCTTTTTACCAAGCCCAGGCCTCCTCTTCTGCCTATGCCCAGAGGGGGTTCTTTAGAGGGAGAGGCAGATGGGGTACAAGCAGGCCTGCTTCCACCCCTCAGCCCAAAGCCCCTACCAAGCAGGCACCCTGATGGGGTTGCCAGGGCCGATTCTCAGTTACCTGTAGGGGGCAGGCTGGCTTACTTTGTCCAGGACTGGAAGTCTCTGACATCAGACAAGTGGGTCCTGGAAGTAGTAAGCCAGGGACTGGTTCTCAGCTTCAAAAATTTCAAAGATGAGAACCAGATCCTTTCCACCTGCAAATCCACCAGAGCACTTGCCCTAGAGGCAGAGGTCTCTTCCCTCCTGGCTCTCAGAGCTGTGGAAAAGGTTCCACCCCTACACCAGGGCAAAGGATTGTACTCCAGGTACTTCCTTACCCCAAAAAAGACAGGAGAATGGCGGCCCATCCTGGATCTCAGATACTTAAACAAGCACCTTTTAAAACCAAAATTCAGAATGGTGACTCTGGGAATTATTCTACCCTCTCTAAGGCCAGGGGACTGGCTGACGTCCCTGGACCTCAAGGATGCCTACTTCCATATTCTCATCAGAAGCTCCCATCGAAAGTACCTCAGGTTCGAGCTGCCCTTAGGCTATTACCAGTTCAGAGCAATGCCCTTTGGCCTCACCTCTGCTCCAAGGGTATTCACAAAATGCCTGGCAGTAGCAGTTGCTTCCTAAGAAGGCAAAATTGCCATCTTCCTTATCTGGACGACTGGCTCATAGTAGGCCAGTCTCCAGACCAAGTCAAGTTACATCTACAGATAACTCAGCAACTGCTCACCTCTCTAGGTTTCCTTCTGAATCTTTCAAAGTCAGTTCTAGAGCCTGTCCAGCTCCTCACCTTCATAGGCGCAGAGCTGAACACAGAGAAAGCCAGAGCCTTCCTTCCTTTGGACAGGGCAAGGACCCTGGTCTTGCTGGCTTCCTCTTTCACCCTGCAGGTCTCTCGACCAGCAAGGCACTTTCTACAGCTCCTGGGGCACATGGCTGCTTCTACAGCAGTAGTGCAGGGAGCAAGATTTCAGATGAGGGACATCCAGTTCCATTTGAGAGCCTTTTGGTCTCAAAGGAAGGACTCTCTAACCAAACTGATCCCAGTAACTCGAACCCTGATCCAGGCCCCACAGTGGTGGCAGGATCAGAGCAATCTGAGACAAGGGGTTCCCTTTGTCACTCAGTCTCACTCCTTAATCCTTACTACAGATGCATCCCTCTTGGGGTGGGGAGCTCACATGGGCGACCTCACTACCCAGGGATTGTGGTCCCCTCAGGAATCTCTGCTCCACATCAATCTGCTGGAACTCAGAGCAGTTTTTCTAGCACTTCAAGTTTTTTCCAAATCTGTTCAGAACAAAGTTGTACAGGTCCAGAACAGACAACACCACCACAATGTGGTACATCAACAAGCAAGGGGCACTCGGTCTCTGACCTTGTGCACGAGGCAATGAAGTTGTGGTCTTGTGCTTCTTCTGAACACCTCCCTTATGGCAGTTCACCTCCCAGGCAGGACAATGTCTGGCAGATGCTCTCAACAGGATTTCCCAGGGCATCGCAGATGGTCACTGGACCCACTGGTCCTGGAGGTGATATTTGCTAGATGGGGCACCCATGAATAGATCTTTTGCAGCCCCAGACAATCACCAACTTCCCTTTTTGCTGCAGGCCCCAGTGTTGGGCTCAGTCCTCTGGATGCCTTAGTTCTCAATTGGGAAGGAAGTTTCTCTATGCTTCCCCCCTTCCTCTCCTGTTCAAAGTGTTACTCAAAATCAGATCCCAATCCTGCAAGATGATCCTGATTGCTCCAGATTGAGCCAGACAACCCTGGTATCCTACCCTACTGTCCTTAGCAGCCCATCTTCCCCTGTGTCTTCCCAGGAATCACAACCCGTTAACCTGTGCTCAGGGGAGGGTTTGGTACCCGAACCTTAAATCTCTCAATCTCAAGGCCTGGCTCTTGAAGAGTTAGAGTTTGCTGATCTACACCTCTCCCAAGGTGTAATGGATATACTCAAGGCTTCTAGGAAACCTTCCACCAGGGCTACCTAGAATTCCAAATGGAAGAGGTTTTCCATATGATGCTCTGGGAAGCATATTTCCCCAGAATCTGCCGATTTACCCACAGTCCTGGATTATATGGTCCATTTAAATACCTTGGGGCTGAGACCAGCTACCCTAAAAGTACATTTGGCAGCTGTCTGCTTTTATTTCAGCAGGTAAACCCTCTTCTCTTTCAGCTCATCCTGTATTCTCCAAGTTTTTAAAGGATTGCTTCACACACCCTCCATTCAGGGACCCTGCCTGCCTAGAATCTTAATGTTTGCATTGCTCTGCTTATACAACCCCTTTGAGCCTCTGTCTTCAGCAGAGCTTAAGTATGACTTGGAAGACTGTGTTTTCTGGTAGCCATCACTTCTGCCAGGCGCATAAGTGAATTACAAGCTTTGTCAGTGGAGCAGTTTTATCTCCTTTCATAGAGATAAGGTGGTCCTCAGGACTAATAGGAAGTTCTTGCCTAAGGTGGTTTCAGATTTCCACCTTAATCAATCTGTATCTCTTCCAGTGTACTTCACTGACCATTCCTCCTCTGGCGAGAGGAGGCTGCAGCTTAGATGTGAAGAGAGCCCTTAGTTACTACATAGGCGTACCAAGGGTCACAGGTTTGACTCCCTCAACTGTTCCTCACTTATGGTGAGGTTGGTAAAGGAAACCTGCAACTAAAGATCCATTGCCAGGTGGATTGTCTCTTGTATCCAATTCTGTTATGAAAAGCTGGGTAAGGTTTCTCCTAGGCCTGAGGGTTCACTCTACCAGAGGTACAGCTGCTTCCCTGGCTGCTGTCAGGGACATCCCTATTCTAGAGATATGTCAAGCAGCTACCTGGAAAACAGTTCACACTTTTACAAGCACTACTTCTGGACATCCAGGCTAGGAGTGATGCTCGGTTTAGCACAGCTGTGCTTCAGAGCCTATTTCCTAAGTAGGTTCTGTCCCTCCTCCATGGAGTACTGCTGTGTAGTCTGCATGTCATAATATAAAGACTTCATGTTGTTTGAAGAAAAATTACTCACCTTAGTAATGTTGTTTCTTCTAATGGAGTCTTATATTATGACCTCCCCTGCCTGCCCCTCTCAGAACCTCTGTTTTTGGGATGTGGGTGGGCAGTGCAGTGTTGGCATTTAGTAGATGCCCACCTTGTTGTTTTCACCCCTCCTTTTTTGGGGTGATTTGGTGTCTGTGTTTTTCATTTTTTGGGTCTTCTGACTTGAGTCTTTGTTTTGGGACCAAAGAATGTGTTCTTATGTTTAGTAGCCAGTTGGCTAGTGTAGGTTTACAGCTTCCACACAGGACCTCAGTGAGTTTAGCTCATAAAGATCTGACGGTTTGAGTTTGAAGAACAACAGACAGAGTTTCAACCGAGCTCGAGCTCAGCGTTCCATGCCTGGCATGGAAAGTTAACTCTTTCACCTCCGGAGCAGTTCGAAGGTTGGGACTCACTGCATATGTCATAATATAGCAAGACTCCATTAGAAGAAACAACATTACTAAGGTGAGTAATTTTTCCTTCCCTACTCTAAAACCTGTGGAGAAATCCCTTACCCTTTCCCTGTTCTAAAACCTCTGGAGAAAAACCCCACTGTTTTTCTACTCTAAAACTAGTGGAGAAAAACCATATCCTTTCCCTATTCTAAAACCTGTGGAGAAAAACCCTACCCTTTTCCTATTCTAAAATCTCTGGAGAAAACCTTACCGTTTCCCTACTCTAAAACCTGTGGAGAAAAACCCTATCCTTTCCTTACTCTAAAACCTGTGGAGAAAAGATTTATCCTTTCCCTATCCTAAAACCTGTGGAGAAAAACCCTAACCTTTCCCTATTTTAAAACCAATGGAGAAAACCCCTACACTTTCTCTTTTCTAAAACCCATGAAGAAAAAAATGTACCCTTTCCCTATTCGAAAACCTGTGGAGAAAAACCCTACTACCCTTTCCCTATTCGAAAACCTGTGGAGAAAACCCCTACCCTTTCCGTATTCTAAAACTTGTGGAGAAAACCCCTACTCTTTCCCTATTTTTAAACCTGTGGAGAAAAATCCTATCCTTTCCCTATTCTAAAACCTGTGGAGAGAAACCCTACCCTTTCCCCATTTTATAACCTGTGGAGAAAAGCCTATCCTTCCCCTATTATATAACATGTCATGTAGTCCACTCTTTGTTTTCTATTCATGTGTAGCACACCATTTCCGATCATGTATGAAAAAAAACAAAACAAACTATCTATCCCTATATCTATCTACCACCTTCCTGCCAGCGATCCATGGAAAAAATACCTGACTACTATAGCCATATACTATTCGTTTTATTTTAGATCACTCTACTGGTCTGGAAAAGGAACTGTTTTTTCCTAATTCACCCTATGCTACTATTCCCCAATTTATTTATTTAAATTTTTTGACCCGGTAGGCCCACTGGGACTAGAAGTCCCTTATTCAGGGGCAACCGGGGGGAGGCGGATACAGATGGTAACCAACTGAAATTGAACCAGATTAAGCTGTTGGTGGTATTCCTAGTGAATGGGGGAAATTTGGCTAGGACACTGGGGAAATTCCTCTACTCTTTTCGAGAAGTGCAATGGGATCTTTAATGTCTACCTGAACAACCACCACAACAGACAGATGGGACCTCGGTTTAACATTTCATCTGAAAGACGGCACCTCAGGAGTGCAGCACCCCCCCTCATGCTGCACTACAGTGTCAGTATTGGGATAGTAACCCAAGTGCCTGGTGTGGGGACAGAACCCACAGCCTACTGATCTCCCGGCCTCAGAGGTGAGTGTGCAACCTACTGAGCCACCGACAAATTGTTGTTTTTCACATGTTTTTGTGTTTTATATATATATATATATTTATTTCAGAATCGTATTTACAACCTTTGAGTCAAGGACTCATTTACAAAGGCACCTCATCGCAGGAGGGCAGACTAGAAGACAGTGTGAGGTACAACAGTGGTAACATACAGGTGCAATACATATAACAATAGGAATACAAATACCGCAGTGGTTACAGTTAATGTTGCAAGCAGTGGGTTACAATTGAGTAAGCAGTCCAACAGACATTGTCAGGCTAGGAGTGTGGTGGGCAGGATCACCCATCACAGTAATTAGGGGCAATTACAGCTTCAGGCGTTAAAGAAGAGGTTACGGAGAGTGACTTTGAAGGGGCCAATTTTGGTTAGATTCGTGATGGAGGGTGGGAGGGAGTTGAACCATGTGGAGGCACGGTAGTGGAAGGACCTTTGAGCTAATGAGGTCCTGATACAGGGCACCTGGAAAGTGGACTTGACTGCGCTCCGGGTGGTAACAGATGGGGATAGCATTTAGGAAGTATAAGGAAACACAGAAGGAGCAGGACAGATAACTGTACCAGTTAAAGCAGAAGGAAACAGGGAAGGCAGTCAGAATAGCAAAGGCCAAAACCGAGGAAAAGATAGCCAACTCTGTTAAGAAGGGGGATAAAACCTTTTATAGGTACATTAGGGAGCAAAGAAAGACCAAGGCAGGTTTACTGAGGCTGAATAAAGAGGAAGGTGGTTGGGCAGAGAGCGACAGTGAAAAAGAAGGGATACTAAATGAATACTTCTGCTCAGTATTCACAATGGAAGAGCAGGTGGTGATACCTAATCCAGTCAATAGAAGCACTCTGGATGGGGGGGGGGGTTGATATTAGTCCTTTCACAGAAGAAAGGGTTCTGAACGAACTCCTAAAACTGAAGGTGGATAAAGCAATGGGGCCTGATGGGATTCACCCCAGAATTCTAAAATAACTAAGGGAAGAGCTAGTAACACCACTGACTACCCTTTTTAATAAATCATGGGAGGTTGGTGTGGTACCTGAGGACTGGAGGAAGGCAGATGTCATTCCCCTTCACAAAAGTGGGACCAAGACAGAGGCAGGAAACTACAGACCTGTCAGTTTGACCTCAGTGGTAGGGCAAATGATGGAATCACTTTTGAAGGAAAGAATTGTTGAGTACCTAGAGGCCAGTGGGGCACAGGACCCAAGGCAGCATGGATTCACAGCAGGAAGGACATGTCAGACAAATCTAATTGATTTATTTGACTGGGTGACCAAAGTAGTAGACCAAGGAGGGGCTGTGGACATGGCCTACCTAGGCTTTAGCAAGGTATTTGACACAGTCCCGCACAAACGATTAATAAACAAATTAGCCAGCCTGGGAATGGGTCCCAGGATGGTAGCCTAGATAAAACACTGGCTGCACAACAGGACACAGAGTGACAGTAAATGAGTCCACTCTGAAGAAAGGGGGGTTGCTAGTGGGGTACCTCAGGGTTCAGTAGTGGGGCCGGTTCTTTTTAATGTCTTTATAAGTAACAATGCAGAGGGACTGGAAGGAAAAGTATGTCTCTTTGCAGATGACACAAAGATCTGCAACAGGGTTGATATGCAAGTTGGGGTGGAAAGGATGAAAAGGGACTTGGCAAGATTGGAGGAATGGTCAAATGTATGGCAGCTTAGATTCAGTGCAAAGAAGTGCAAAGTAATGCACCTGGGAAACAAAAACCCAGGGGAACAGTACACAATGGGGGTTGGGGGTGAGATACGGACAACAACAAAAATGGAAAGGGACCTTGGAGCAGTCAAATCACATGACCTAAAGGTGGGCCATTAATGTGAGAAGGCAGCAAGGAGGGCTGGGGGGATACTGGGATACACAGGTAGAGGCATCACCAGTAGAAAACAGGAAGTTGTTGTCACTTTGTACAGACAGTTGATAACACCACACCTGGAGTACTGTGTACAGTTCTGGAGACCCCATCTCCGCAAAGATATAGACAGGGTGGAGGCTGTCCAGAGGAGGGCAGCCTAAATAGTGCAGGGTCTGCACCAGAAGACATATGAAGAAAGACTAAAGGAGCTTAAGATGTATTGCCTCGAGGAAAGGAGGGAGAGGGGGAAATGATAGAAACTTTCAAATACATCAAGGGAATCAACAAAGTCCAAGAGGATAGCATCTTTCAAAAAAAGAGATGTGCAAGAACAAGGGGGCACAATTTGAAAATAGAGGGAGGACAGCTCAGAGGTAATGTGAGAAAGTATTTCTTCACAGAGAGGGTTGTAGATGAATGGAACAGCCTTCCTGAGGAGGTCGTAGAGTCAAAAACAGTGGGGGAATTCAAGAATGTATAGGAAAGACATAAGGCAGTTGTAGTGGGGGGTAGGAGGAAGTAGGCTGTTGGTTAAATAGGATCTGCAGCTTATCCGTTAGGTAGGGAAATGGGCAGACTAGGTGGGCCAAGCAGTCCTTATCTGCCAACAGATTCTAGGTTTCTATTACTGAACATGAAACAGATCACGTAGTCTGTCAGTCCAATACAACCACTCTGCACCATAAACAAAGAAGGTTTTTTCTTATACCATATTACAAATTATAGCCTGAATGACTATTAAACATTAGTAAAGTTGAGAAAAGGTTCCCATATGTCATTAAAACTATCTAATTTATTAAACGGTATGCAACTAATCCTCTCATTGATAGCTACATTTCCTATGGATCCATTAATTCTCTCATCCCAGGAACCCTTGGTGACTTTTAATTCTGCAGTAATAATCTCTTACAGGTCACAGCCACTATTAAAATCCAAAGCTGTAATTACCTGGGTATATGAGAGAGTAAAACAGAACCTCCCAGGATAAATGGAAGAGAATGGAATTTGCACTTTTAATATTCTTTGGCAGAAAAGATTAATTTCATTCCTTTTTGAACGTATTACAGGGCAATCCCAGAACATATGGCCCAGAGAGGCATTTAGAGTACCACACTTCCAACAAGCATGCCCTTGTCAATTTGTGATGTTTTTCAGTCTTGCTGAGGAGTAATAGTACCTACGAAGGACCCTGAATCTTGTCAATCTCCCATTTACCTCCCTGCCACATTTATACGCATTCTTCCACATCACTTCCCAGTTTTTGTCTGAAATAATTACCTTAAGGTCCTGCTCCCAAGCATGTTTTGCTGATATTGTGATGACATTCCCACAGTCTGAGTTAAACCTATACAATAGGCTAGTATAGCACAGTGGGTTAATGCTCTGAACTGCAGATCTGGAGACCTGGGTTTGAATCCCACAGCCGCCTAGGTGCATACTGTGTGATACTGAGCAAGTCACTTAACTTTCTTGTGCTCCCAGGTCGCATCTGGAAACAAGCTTCGGCTTAGTGTGCTACTCCTGGTTAGACAATGTTCCCTTCCCTTTCCCTTTTCTCAAAGTGGTCAGTGCCACTACTTCCTACCATTTGGAGTCTTTTAGAAATATACAGGTTGGGGAAATAATGTATTGATTAATTTGTTCTCTTAATTGTAGATATAGCCAAAATTGCAGTCTTGAAATGTGAAATTTCTCCCAAATGTCTTGAAAGGACAAGACTCCTCCTGTTTTTGCATCCAATAAGTCAACAATCTGAGAGATTCCTGCCTTCCCCCATTCTGAGTTTTGGAATTGTTTGCCATCACAGGTTATATCCAGATTTCTCCAAACTGGGGTATATTCCAAGGGTAACGGGCCTAGATGAAATTATTTGTCAAAAGTTTTAAAAAGCCAGTTAGTGACCGACAGGGTGGGATGAAACCTTAACTCAGCTGGGGTTGGCTTAAAGAGAAAGTCTGTTGGGTTCTGTGGGTTTGTAATCTCCTTCTTGGTGAGAAGCCATATGAAAAAATTACTCACCTTAGTAATGTTGTTTCTTCTAATGGAGTCTTGCTGTATTCTGACAAATTGCAGTGAGGTCCAACCTTGAACTGCCCGGAGATGAAAGAGTTAACTTTCCATGCCAGGCATGGAACGCTGAGCTCGAGCTTGGTTGAGACTCTGTCTGTTGCTGTTTGAACTCAAACCATCAGATCTTTACGAGCTAAACTCACAGTGTCCTGTGTGGAAGTTGTAAACCTACACTAGCCAACTGGCTACTAAATATAATAAACAGATTTTTTGGTCCCAAAACAAAGACTCAAGTCAGGAAACCCAAAAAATGAAATAAACACAACAGCCACTCACCCAAAGAAAAGGGGTGATAGTAAAAAGGTGGGGCACCTCTTGAGTGCCAACACTGCTACTGCCCACCCACATCCCAAAAACAAAGGTTCTGAGAGGGGAAGGCGGGGGAGGTCAGAATACAGCAAGACTCCATTAGAAGAAACAACATTACTAAGGTGAGTAATTTTTTCTTCAAACAACATGAAGTCTTGCTGTATTCTGACAATAGCAGACTACCAAGCAGTACCTCCATGGAGGAGGGACAGAACCTACCTAGGAAATAGGCTCTGAAGCACTGCTGTGCCAAACCGAGCATCACTCCTAGCCTGGATATCCAGAGAGTAATGCTTGGTAAAAGTGTGAACTGTTTTCCAGGTAGCTGCTTGACATATCTCTAAGATAGGAATATCCCTGGCAGCAGCCAGGGAAGCAGCTGTACCTCTGGTAGAGTGAGCCCTCAGGCCTGAGGGTGGAATCCTGCCTAGTTTTTCATAGCAAAATTGAATGCAAGAGACAATCCACCTGGCAATGGATCTTTTAGTGGCAGGTTTTCCCTTACCAACCTCATCATATGTGAGGAACAGTTGGAGGGAGTCAAACCTGTGACCGTTGGTACACTCTATGTAGTAGCTAAGGGCTCTTTTCACATCCAAACTGTGCAGCCTCCTTTCACCAGAGGAGGAATGGTCAGTGAAGAACACAGGAAGAGACATAGACTGGTTAAGGTGGAAGTCTGAAACCACCTTAGACAAAAACTTCCTGTTAGTCCTGAGGACCACCTTATCTCTATGGAAAGAGATAAAATCAGGTTCCACTGACAGGGCTTGTAACTCACTTATGCACCTGGCAGAAGTGATGGCCACCAAGAAAACAGTTTTCCAAGTCAAGTACTTAAGCTCTGCTGAGGACAAGGGCTCAAAAGGGGGTTGCATAAGCTGAGCAATGCAAACATTAAGGTCCCAAGCAGGGGCAGGGTCCCTGAATGGCGGATTGGTATGAAGCAATCCCTTGAAAAACTTAGAGAATACAAGATGAGCTGAAAGGGAAGAAGGCTTACCTGCTGAAAGAAAAGCAGAGACAGCTGCCAGATGCACTCTTAGTGTAGCTGGTCTGAGTCCCAAGCTATTCAGATGGACCATATAGTCAAGGACTGTGGGCAGGCCAGCAGACTCTGGAGAAATATGCTTCCCAGAGCATCATATGGAGAATCTTTTCCATTTGAAATTGTAAGTGCTTCTGGTGGAAGGCTTCCGAGAAGCCTTTAGGATATCCATAACACCTTGAGAGAGGTGTAAATCAGCAAACTCTAACTCTTCAAGAGCCAGGCCTTGAGATTGAGAGATTTGAGATTCAAATACCAAACCCTCCCCTGAGCACAGGTTAACAGGTTGTAATTCCTGGGAAGAAACAGGGGAAGGTGGACTGCTAAGGACAACAGGAGAGGGTACCAGGGCTGTCTGGCCCAGTCTGGAGCAATCAGAATCACCTTGCAGGGCTGAGACCTGATTTTGACTAGCACCTTGAACAGGAGAGGGAAGGGGAAAAGCATACAGGAACTTCCCTTCAGTGAGAACTAGGGCATCCAGGGGACTGAGCCCAACACTGGGGGCCTGCAGCAAAAGAGGGGAAGTTGGTGATTGTCTGGGGCTGCAAAAAGATCTATCTGTGGGGTGCCCCATCTGGAGAAGATTACCTTCAAAACCAGGGGATCCAGTGACCATTCATGATGGCCCTGAGATATCCTGCTGAGAGCATCTGCCAGGACATTGTCCTTGCCTGGGAGGTGTACTGCTGTAAGAGAGGTGTTCAGGGAATAGGCCAGAGACCATAACTTCATTGCTTCTGTGCACAAGGCCGTGGACTGAGTGCCCCCCTTGCTTGTTGATATACCGCATTGTGATGGTATTGTCTGTCCTGATCTGAACTACTTTGTTCTGAACAGACTTGGAAAAAGCTTGAAGTGCTAGAAACACTGCTCTGAGTTCTAATAGATTGATGTGAAGCAGAGATTCCTGAGGAGACCACAACCCTTGGGTGGTCAGGTCTCCCAAGTGGGCTCCCCACCCCAAGAGGGAGGCATCTGTAGTAAGGATTAGAGAGTGAGACTGAGTGACAGAAGGAACTCCTGTCTTGATTGTCCTGATCCTGCCACCACTGCAATGCCTGGATCAGGGTTGAGTCACTGGGATCAGTTTGGTCAGAGGATCCTTTTTCTGAGACCAAAAGGCTCTCAAGTGGAACTGAATGTCCCTCATCTGAAATCTTTCTCCCTGCACCACTGCTGTAGAAGCAGCCATGTGCCCCAGGAGCTGCAGAAAATGCCTTGCTGGTCGAGACACCTGTAGGGTGAATGAAGAGGCCAGTGCAATAAGGGTCTTTGCCCTGTCCAGGGGAAGGAAGGCTCTTGCCTTTACTTTATCTAGCTCTGCGCCTATGAAGGTGAGGAGCTGTACAGGCTCTAGAACTGACTTTGAAAGATTCAGAAGGAAACCTAGAGAAGTGAGCAGTTGCTGAGTTATCTGTAGGTGTAGCTTGACTTGGTCTGGGGACTGGCCTACTATGAGCCAGTCGTCCAGGTATGGGAAGATGGAAATCCTTTTCCTTCTTAGGAAGGCAACTACTACTGCCAGGCATTTTGTGAACACCCTTGGAGCAGAGGTTAGGCGGAAGGGCATTGCTCTGAATTGGTAATGGCCTGAGGGCAGCTCGAACCTGAGGTATTTTCGATGGGAGCTTCTGATGAGAATATGGAAATAGGCATCCTTGAGGTCCAGGGAGACTAGCCAGTCCCTGGCCGTAGAGAGGGTAGAATTATTCCCAGAGTCACCATTTTGAACTTTGGCTTTAAAAGGTGCTTGTTTAAATATCTGAGATCCAGGATGGGCCGCCATTCTCCTGTCTTTTTGGGGGTGAGGAAGTATCTGGAGTACAATCCTTTCCCTTTGTGTAGGGGTGGAACCCTTTCTATAGCTCTGAGACCCAAGAGGGAAGAGACCTCTGCCTCTAGGGCAAGTGCCTCTGAAGGATTTGCAGGTGGAAAGGATCTGGTTCTCATCTTTGGAAATTTTTTGAAGCCGAGAACCAGTCCCTGGCTTACTACTTCCAGGACCCATTTGTCTGATGTTAAAGACATCCAGTCCTGGACAAAGTAAGCCAGCCTGCCCTACAGGTGGTGGAGAATCGGCCCTGGCAAACCCATCAGGGTGCCTGTTTGGCAGGGGCTTTAGGCTGAGGGGTGGAAGCAGGCCTGCTTGTACCCAGTCTGCCTCTCCCTCTAAGAACCCCCTCTGAGCATAAGCAGAAGAGGAGGCCTGGTTGGTAGAAAGGCCTACGAAAAGGCCTGCCCCTGCCCCTGGGATGCTGCCTCTGAGGAGTGGCTTGCCTTTCCTTGGCCTGAGCACTCCTATAGGTGGTCCTGTATTCATCCATTTTCTTCATGTAGTTCTCTGTTTGCTCCCCAAACAGAGAATTACCCACAACAGAAAAATCCATGGCCTTAGTCTGGGTATCCTGAGACAGGCTAGTACATCTGACATACTCTCCTTCCTCCTCCCCTCCGGTTCATAAAATTCCTCTAAATCATAATCCGGAACCGGTGGAACCGACCGAATCGAGCGCCTTCCTGATGGTGCCGGTTCGGTCGGAACCGGGGATAGCGACTGAACAATTTTTATCGCTTTGGCTATTTCATCAGCGGTTGGAGAAGAAACTTTTGGATCCACACCGGCTGATTTATCCCTTCTTGTTCTCTTAACCGGAACCGATTCCTCGGAATCAGTTCTCCTTTGGCCCGAAGAAGTTTCGCCCAGGTCAGAGGGCACTCCTTCTGGTTCGGTTCGAACCGAACCGGGCTGGCCATCCGGGTCAGCTGACTTTTTGGCCTCCCTTTCCCTGAGCCTACCAACTCTTTTTTCCAGGGTAGCTGCAGGAAAATTTTTACAAATCTGGCAGTCTGAATCGAGGTGGTCAAACTCCAGACAATAAACACAGGTGGTGTGGGGATCAGCCTTCGCAAAGACTTCCCCACACACACTACAGTGTTGAAACCCAGTGGGCCCGTTTTCTTTTGGGTTTCTCAGACATGGCCAGTCCTAACCAAAAACTTACCCTTTTTCGGCAATCCGCCAGGCAAGACACCCTTATCGGTTCCTGACCGTGTTACGGGTCACGGAAAAAACCGTAATAAATCCGTTTTTTTTCAGAACCGATAAGAACGGTAACCACACTCTAAAAGTAGAAATAAAGACTTTTAAACAAATTGATCGGTTCAAACCGAACCAATCCCACGTTTACAAGTTCCACACAGAATAAAACCAAAAATAAACCTATCTAGTACTCACGAATACCACAGACAGAGACTGAACCGATAGGTTGCGGTTTAAATTCGGTCAAAAACCGAGAAAAACGGTACTTTAACCGACAAATTGAACCGAGCAAAGGAGAAATCTCCGGAGCGACTGTTCAGTGAGGCGGAGTAAAGAATCTGACAGTTTCAGTTCAAACAGCAACAGACAGAGTCTCAACCGAGCTCGAGCTCAGCGTTCCATGCCTGGCATGGAAAGTTAACTCTTTCATCTCCGGGGCAGTTCGAAGGTTGGACCTCACTGCAATTTGTCAGAATACAGCAAGACTTCATGTTGTTTGAAAGGCATCTTATCTGTGTCATCCCTGTTTAGCCGCATGATCAAATTCTTGCGTAGAAATGCCTGGTGGTAGCCTTGCCACCAAGGGTAATTGAAATCATCTCTCTCCATGGAGCTCTTAATTTAGAGATATTCAATCTTGGAGGTTTGTTGTCCCAAAGAAACCGGACAAAAATCCTAGCCATCTTTTTAAACCAATCGGTGTGTATTTTTGCAAAAATATTAAGGATATAAAACATTTGGGGCGCTAAAATCATTTTGATAGAGTTGATCTTTCCCCACAAAGATAAGTTTAGTTTTGCCCATTTGTCCAGTTCTTTTTCTAAGTTTCCCAAGATTAGGAAGGAAATAATCACCAAGCTCCTTCTACCCACCTTGGACTATGCTGATGTGGTTTATAGTTCTGCTTCATAATCCTCCCTCGCCAAGCTTAACCCACTGTTCCACGTCTTCTAGCATTCATCTCCCCTACCGTACGCATCACTGCCTCCTATCCCATACAGCTTCTCTCCCCTCTCTCACTAGTCGGTGGCTTGCACACTGCGCATCCTTTGTCGTTAAGTTCTGGTTCAACACTCTGCCCTTCTACCTCTCCTCCCTTATAGCCCCAGCCCTGGCTACGCACTGCATTCCCGAGACCAACGCTCCTTCATCTCAACCACTCCGTGTTCACTTGCTGGGAAACAAGCCTTTGCCCACTGGCTCCCTGCTCTATGGAACATACTACCTCTCGCTGTATGGGGTTTGCCAACTGCTGTGTCCATTTAAAAAATACTTTAGGCTTCTCCCCCTCCTCCTTGTCTCTGGCACCTTCCCCCTAATCATGTGCCCCCCTCACCCATTATCCTATCTCATTCCTCTCTCTTCTCCCCTTTTTCCCTTGACCCTGTGCCAACACTAGCTCTTATTTTCCTTAGTGTTTAGGATTTATAGCTGTGTATTCAGAAACAAATTTTCTCTCACAAGCACTATTACACTGTTGTATGGTTTATGTAATGTTTCCAACCCCTCTAACACTAGGTTTACTCATATATTATTGTTCCTCTGTCCTGTTATTGCCTTCTATGATTTGTACCAGCCCCAATTTTTTACTTTTGTTCTTATTTTTTTTGTCATTCTGAATGTGGGGCTTGTTCCTTTTGCTGCACCCATGCTGACACTATGAACCCTATGAAGACCTTTGTTATTACACCACGACAGCTCTGGAATGAATATTAATGACCATTCTTTATATAGACCCAGCACTCAGGACCGGTGACCATCAAATGCTTTTGACATATGTAAGATAACCAAAAATATTCCCACACCTGTGACATCTCTGATTACATCATTTGTCTCCTTGAATGTCATAAAAGACAACCAACAGCAGACTGTTTTCTCTCTCCACCCCACCCCCGGCCCAGCAGATGCTACAGAATGCAACACGAAAACACATGGATAACACTGAAATTATTAAGCATGTGTAAAGTCATTTACAGCTTGTCTGTCTTGTACTCCATTGGTATACCCCACCCATCAATCTACATTGGCCCTCTGTAAGCCCTTCTTATGGGGCCCTCTTAAAATAACCACTCAGACATTATAGTAATGGCAGGCCTCCCCCAATCCCCAACTCTCCCCAGGAAATGGAGTAACTCGGGCCCACTCTATGCATCCTTCTGCCGCAATGAAATGTGGTATTGCAGAACCAAATAACGCCACACTGTGTTAGGCTGAAGAATGTCCAGCCATAAAATATAGCTACGAACCCCCACCACCACCAATGCTGTAACAGAGGACTGAGGACCTTTTGTTTAACATGGTACAATTCCCTCAGGAAATGTGAAATTGTAATGATGATTCAAGACCACACCAACTGTATCAACAAAGAACAGTTACGTAAGAACTTACTGTAACAGTAGATCTTCGAGAGAGGCTCTTACAGTAGGCAGTAACCATGAGGACTGCGCCCACTGGCGTCAGGACTACAGGAAAACTTTAGTTAGCAGTGCTTGGCAGGGGACTGCCCACCAGTCATGTGACTGATATCAGCGAGACACTATAAAGTGGGTGGTCCCCATTCCCTCCTTCCAGTTCTCCCACCACAGACCTCCCAACGGAGCGACCAGAGAACAGAAAAGAGGCTTCTGGAGCTAAAATAAACTCCTAGAGGAAGAGCAGCAGAAGTTGGGGAAAGGAGGGTGGGAAAAAGGTTAGCTAATGCAAGAGCCTCTCTCGAAGATCTACTGTTACGGTAAGTTCTTACTTAACTGTACTATCTTACTTCGAGAGGGTTCTTGCAGTAGGTAACAACCTTGAAGACTGAGTCGCGAGCAGCATTAATCAGAAGTAACTGAAACATGGGAGGCAGGAAAGGTCTGCAGAGAGGCAGAGAAATTAGGATAGAAGGCCCTGGAGAACAGCTAGTCCAAAGTCAGCCCTGCGCCTAGAGGCAATGTTGTCCAGACTGTAATGCTTGGTGAACGTGTGGACTGAACTCCAAGTGGATGCCACGCAGATGTCAGCAGTGAACACATTCCAGAAACAAGCAGTAGAAGCAGCCATGCCTCTAGTAGAATGCCCCTTAACCTCCCCCGAGAGGGTCTTACCATACTTCTGGTGACAGAACACAATACAGTTTGCCAACCACTTGGATAAGCACTGTGTAGAAACTGCTGAGTCACAGCTTTGCCCTCCACCAAGGTGTGGTAGGCAGACATAACAGACAGGTGAACCTTCAGCGAAGGGTAACTCAGGCCCAGGCTGGAGAGATGTAGTAAGTACTCCATGACTTGAGGAACAGGGCATGAGAAAGGATCCAAACCCTTTGAATTGACCCAAATGGAGAAATGCTTCCATTTCATAGCATAGGTCATCCTCGTGGAAGACTTTCTAGCTTTCACAAGGACTTGAGCCTCTCTGGAGGAGACTCCATAGCATGAAGCAGCTATGTCAGAAGGTGAAGGGACTTCAGCCCTGGATGGACCAGTGTGCCTCTCTCCTGGATCAGGAGATCGTGGCAGAGGGAGGGGAACTGGAAGTTCCATTGCAATCTGCTGGAGAAGCGGAAACCATATCTGGTGAGGCCAATACGGGGTGATCAAAATCATGTGAGCCCCTGTCACTCGAAGCTTTAGCAGCACCCTTTGCAGAACTGGAAAGGGAGGAAAGACATACGAAAACCTCCCTGTCCAACAAAGAGAAAGCGTGTCTCACCAGAAAGCACCATGCCCGGGAGCAGGTGTTCAAAACCTGGGTAGTTTTGCATTGTATGGGGAGGCGAACAGATCCAGGTCTGGACAACCCCATAGGTCGAATATGTCCTTCCTTGAACTCCCATTCATGGGCTATTATTCTGGTGTGGCTGAGACTGTCCACTAGGGCATTTTGCACGCCCGGAATGTGGCCCACTGTGAAGTGTATTCAGTGCAGAAATGCCCCATTCCAAACCCATATTGCCTCCCTGCAAAGCAGATATGAGCGAGTGCCCCCTTGCTTATTTAGGTACCAGACCACACACATATTGTCTGACTGGACTAAAAGTGGGCCCTGGCACAGCAAGTGCTGGAAGGCTTGAAGAGCATACAGCACTGCCCTCATCTCCAACATATGCACAGGGAGAGTTCTGTCTGAGACCACAGCCCTAGAGTTCTGTGGGTCTCCAGATGAGCCCCTCCAACTCATCCCTGAAGCATCCATAGTCAGGGTCTGGGTGGGGGAGAGGACTGGCAAGGGACCCCCTTAGAAAGGTTGCTGAGATCCTGCCACCACAAGAGATCCCGGTACATCGAGTTGGAGACTATGACCATATGGTCCAGGTCATCCGACCTCTGATCCCACTGGACCCTGAGCATCCACTGTGAAATATGCATGTGAAGCCTGGCCAGAGAAACAGTGGAGATGGCTGCTGCCATAAGGCCAAGGAGATGGAGAACCAACCTAGCTGAAACCCACCTGCTGGAGGCTATCAGGCGAGGCTGGTTCTGTAAGGTTTCTGCCCTGCCTGAGGGAGAAAAGCCATACCCTTGGCCATATCCAGCACTACTCCAATAAACTAGAGATGCTGGGAGAGGGCAAGTTGGGACTTGGGGTAGTTGACCATAATCCCCACTTGCACAAAGAGGTCCAGGGTAGTGGAAAGGGAAAGTTCCAGTCATTTCATCAACAGAGCTGGCAGAAGCCAGTCTCCTAGGTTGGGGAACACATCGTGGCCCTGACGTCTCAGGGCCACTGCCACTATCGGAAAGCACTTGGTAAAAACTCGAGATGCCAAGGACAGGCCAAAGCAGAGGGCCTTGAACTGATAATGCTCCCCCTGAAAAAAGAAGCTGAGGTAGCGGTGATGGTCCGGGAAAACCAGGATATGCAGGTAGGCATCCCGCATATCCAGGGCACAGAGCCACTGTCCCTTGTGCATGAGGGCCAGCAGACCTGGGAGAGTCAGCATCCGGAACCGTTAGTACTCTATATACAGGTTTAGAGTGCTGAGATCCAGAACTGGATGCAGATCTCCTGTCTTCTTGGAACCAGGAAGAAGTGGGAGTAGTACAACTTTCCTACCTGGTTTGCTGGAACGGGCTCTATGGCTTCTTTTTGCAGAAGAGCCTCTATTTCCTCCCTTATGAGGGAGATGTGCGCCTTTGGATAGTGAGGTACCTCTGGAGGCTTATTTGGGGGTCTCTCCAGAAGTTCCAATGTGTGGCCTTGACTCACCAGCTGAAGGACCCACGGATCTGTGGTGACTGCCTCCCACCCCAGTGAGTGACTGGTGAACCTTCCACCCACTGGCTCCCCCGATGAAAGAGGAGGAGTGGGGGTGGGCCGCAAGTCAAGAGGTGGAGGGAGGGTTGAGAAGAGCAGCCCCTGATGCTTTCTAAGCTTTGGCCGGATGGTGGCTGCAGCTGAAGGTGCCGAATGTTTGGTCTGACATCTGGCTGTTTGCTGCTGTTTCATCTGCCGCTTGGTCTGGCGACGAAAAGGCTGCTTGACCTTAAATCTGGGGCAGTACACTGTATAGACCAACTGTAAAAAGCCTTGCCCTTATCCTGCAGGCTGGTGATCATGTCCTGAGCATCCCCCTCAAAGAGGACAGAACCCCAGAAGGGGGCATCCTGGATGGCTGCCTGGACATCAGTTGCCAAGCCTGATGCCCTTAACCAGTAATACCTTCTGAGGCAAACAGTCGTAGCGGTGCCTCTGGCCGAGGAGTCCACCGTAGCATATGTCACCCTTAAAAAGAGTGGCAATAGGTGACCTTAGCGGACATGATGGTGTCACCCAGGATGGTCTTGGACTTGGAATCCAGCATGGCCTCAATGACCGGCTTCAATTGACAAAAGATTTCTGGTACACCAGCATGTGCACCACATAATTGAGGGTGTGCATGCGGCATAGCCAGTGTGGAGGAAGAATAGAATTTCCTCTTGATCCAGCTGCCTCGACTCCTTGTCTGGAGGGGAGGTGCTCATGTGCTTTGGTTTGGAGGACCTGTCATGAGCCGCTGTAATAACCACAGAGTTTGCTCTAGTGTGGACGCTGAGGTGGTCTTAACCCTCCGGTGTCCTGTATGTTCTGTCTGCCTTCTTTGCCACCACTGAGATAGAGGAAGGGAGCATCCAAATTGTATAGGCCAAGTCCCCGTGAGGCTCTAACCATGGGGGCATCAGGACAGGAGCAGCCTCCTGAATATCCAGGTGTTCTGCTAGTCTCGGATGCTTGGTGTCTTGTGCATCAGTTTTCCATTCATAGACCTCTGCAATCTTTTTCCAAGAGGTCTGCGAATGAGGGGTCCTCTGGAGGCAATTTGGGGAACTTATTGGACATGGGCTCTTCTATAGGGAGAGTTTCATAGCTAGAAACTGCGGATGAGGGCCCAGATTTCAGAGTCCAAATCCGAGGACTCCAGGGACCTGACAGGGCGAGAGGCCTCTTGAGGCTTAAGAGGGCGACTGCCCATAGTTGGACCCTTCAAAGGCCCTATCATCAGGCCTGACAAAGACTGGTGCAGTTCCAGCAGAGAGGCAGACCTGGGAGTCTGATCTGGGTGAACCAGGGTAGCCGCCCCCTCCAGGTGTCATCTGTCCAGTTCCAAAACAAGCTGCGACTTGGTCTTCACCCATCAGGACTGAAGGATGGCTCAGAAATCCTCCTGAGGTTGAAGAGGAGGTGGAGGGGGCTGATAGATGGCATGAAACCCTGGCATCGGATACCCTGACGTATGATACTCGTGCATCAGGTAACCCAGCAGGGAGTAAGCCGGTGCATACCTCGGCATCTGAAAGCCTAACATCTAGTAGCCCGGAGGGTAACCGGGTGCATAATGTGGCACCGGGTAACTGGGCAGAGGGTAGCCCAATGGAGACCCTGATGGGGGTGCCATAGGACCTAACGGGGGACCCAGAGGGGTCCTAAAATTAAGCCCAGAAGGAGCCAGAATGACAACGTCAGGTGCAGGACCAGCAGGCAGAAAGCTCGGCATTGGCACAGACAGCCCCACCGGACAAACTGGGGGAAAGGGGTCTGGAAGGTTGTCCAGAGTGTCAGATGTGAGGTCTGGAGGTGAACCAACAATGATGTTGCCTGATGGCCAACCTCCCATCACCTGGCTCCTTCTGGTCTGGGGAGGCCAGAGGAAGCTCCACAAAGAAGAGGAGGGGGTATCCCAGTGGGGGGACCCAACCAGAGAAGGCTGAATTGGGGATTGGGGCTTACATCTGGCTGGACATCATCAGGTCCAACGCTGGGACCTGATGTGAGCGTTTTGGCCAGGCGGTCCTCTGAGAACCAGACGACCGGCTTATCGACCACGGTCGTGCAGGCACCAGAGAGGGCACAAGGCAGGGATGTCAGATTTCCCCTTACTATTCAACCTTTTCCTAAAACCCCTGATTCTTAAATAAACACCTGAAATTAGAGGCATATCAATAGAGTACATGAAATATAAAGTATCAGTCTACACTGATGACATTTTGCTTCATATTATATAGCCCCTAACATCCCTGCCTCATGCTGTTCAGGTAATATCAGAGTCTGATGAACTGCCAAACTACAAACTGAATGTCGTCAAAACTGAGGTACTGCTGCTTAATGCTGGAGTAAATAAGCAAGACATAGCAGCACTATGGCTTAAATGATAGGCTGAAAAACAAATATCTAGGAATCCTCGTGATGACAGACACCCAGAATATGCTTACCTCCAACTTAGACCCATTAATTAGGCAACTAAAACAGGATATGGACAGATGGCGTTGCCTTGCTTTAACGCTGTGGGGCAACATTTTTTATTTAAATTTATTTATTTAGTACTAGGATTACAAATACCTTTGAACCATTGGTTAATTTACAAAGGTTCCGCGTCAACATGAGAGGTATAAACAAACACAGGGATCAAATAACAGAGAAATCCATACAGTCAATAACTGATCATCATAAAAAACAATGACAGCAACAATTACACATAAAGTTGGTTCAGGTTGCATGTAATGGGTACAGAAAACAGAGAAAATTGGCATCATATGTAAAAACAGTAGGTACAATAGGTCCAAGTAACAGTCATTCGGTACAGGTAGCATAGTCGTAAATTACAGGGAGAATAAAAACAAACTGTTGTACCCCTTGAGCATGCTCAATGCACATGTTCCCAAAATGTGGTTCATTTCCTTACACAGCACATATCTAAGTTCTTGTGGGTAGGAAAGGCACTCTGCAAAGCACACCACAAGCTAGCAGCCCTTGCATTACTGAGGGGGCTGACACCTCCTGACCTCTCCCTATAGTCACCTAGCCATCAACTGTAGCAAATGCTTATGACTCGCTGCCCCCAAACCTCAGAAGAGGCAATACATTCTATTGTGGCTACAAAAGAGAAACCAGACCTGTGTAAAAAGTAGGCATAGATACCAAAGCCCTGATCGGTACTAGAGTCAGACAACTCCCCAAAAGCCTATGGGACACAGCTATAGCAGCCTCTATGCATACGCACGCCCAGCTCTGTGGATGATTAAAGCTCCAAGCTACCACAAACTGTATGCAACTCCTTATCCACAACCCTAATTTTCTTATTAATTGGAAAACAATCCGCTCTTCCCCGACTCCCGGACCACCCTTAACGTAACTAGAGTGGAACAATTAACCCTTGATAACAAGCTGGTTACCTTCCACACATTCCAGCAAAAACACCAGGTCAGAAACAGAGACATGTTCCCATTACTACAAGTAACACATCTACTAGCAAGACACTTTAGGGGGCAACAATAGACCACAGCAAAGCTAAACTCGCACTAGTGAGCTGTACCAGCCTGCTACATCCAATCTCTAACCTTTACAGAGGGATATACAACCTGCTACCTAACAAAATGGATGGCACAGACCCATACTGGCAGACTATGCTCCCACAGTCCCAAGGGGAATAACACCAGAAAGGCAAATTAACTGGACACCAACCGCAAAGCAAGTTGTAACAGTTTTCACTCAGAACTCTGGTGAACAGTTCTAGCAAAAGCTAGAATAGAGTTTCTACCAGTGCAGAGATGTCCATTTAAAACTATAGGTTTTGGTGACTACAGAAAAGCGCACTTCACAACTTTTCCCGACAAATTGTTGGAGCATAGAATTAATGAAACACCAATGTAAACGCAAGTCCCAAGCTTTTATTTGACTTGCCTGGATACTGAAATGCCAGGAACCATGGTATAACCATGGTATAACAGGACTGTGACCCAAATGGAACCAATTCAGGAAATAGAGACTGAAGCTATTATACAGTCCCTTCCCTACTAGATGTGGCACACTTTCTCATGGTTACTCGTTTAAAACTAGTTTAAAACTTCATTCATCAATGAGTTAGTATAGCTAATTGATCAAATTCATGAGAAAAGGCCACCCGCCAAATGCTCAGTTCTCTAATTGAAAATGTTATTTATTTAATTTGTTTAATTGGGAATGGTGTGTTTCTTCTCGCGTCTAAAGAAGAGCCAGTATACCAATAGGCTCCAATACTATATGTTCTCAATGCAATGTTTCCGTATCACCAAAATGCCTTTAAAGCAATAAATTCAAACACATAATCACATAGTCATCAGGTGAAATAATTGTCAATGGGCTTAGCGCTTTTACTTCAGTGTACTAAACCCATCAATTCAATAAACCCAAGCTGCTACCGTTAAATGGGAAGGCTATAAGCCTGAGGTTCGATTGGCTGGAGCTACTACGTCACTCCACCATCAGGCTTGATAAGGTAGCTCACCCTGGGCCTTCCCAGGATTCGTTTCTTTTTGCAGCCGAGGCACTGCTCTTCTGCCCTCCTGCTTCATTTGCTTTGGTGGCTGCAGGTTTGTTTCTCCTCCCATCCCTTGCTCGTTTCCCTATGCTCCCTTCTGTCTGGTCACCTCCAGCCACCGGCTTGCTCTGGCTGCCAGCGTGCTCTCCCTTTGGGGTTGTCTCTCTCTGTCCCTTGCTCGTTCCTCGCTCTTCCCTTGCTGTCTACTCCCCCCCAAACCCTTGGTTTGCACCCCATCGCTGCCCCTTTCTCTCCCTCGTCCTTGCTGCCACTCATTTCTTGATGCTCCTGCTGATTCTCCGTTCTGATCTGCCATCACCTGTGGGCACTGGAGCTTGGATCCCCACCCCATGCTCCTTCCCTGTCCTTCTCACCCCCACCTCGCTCTACCAGTTCGACTCTGGGTGCCATCCTCCTGACTTCCTCCTGCCTCGGGCTCTTTCATCCCGATACCAGGCAGCGACCTTCAGCTGCTGATTCTCTGCTCTTTTCTGGTGCTGCTGCTCCCTTATTTCCTTGGCCATCGCTGGTTCCTTCTGCTTTTCTGTCTGCTGTATTTCAGTGCCAGCCTGCACTGGGGCGACTTCCTCTGCCAGTTGCCGGGTATTGCTGCAGTCTTCCTTGCCTGTCTGCTCCTCCTGCCCTACTAGCTGTGCCCACTGTTGGTTTTCCCTTTGGCTTCTCTCAGTTTTTCCCTATCAGGTGTTTGTTCTTGAGCCGGGGTTATGGCCATGTATCTTTTCCACCCAATGATTTCTGGTTTCTCATGCTGTGCAGCATCTCTATCCAATTTGCACGCATTGGGTGCTTCCCATTAATCAGGACTCTCCCTGGTGCTCACGGCTGCGTTAGACGGTTCTGCTAATTCACTGCTGAAGTATAATACCAAAAAACACACACACAAACACATGATAATGACCCATCCATTCATTTATATTCAATCAGTGCTTTATTTTGGGGGGTTATCTGTATCCTGCCATCACATTCCCTACTTGTATCCTTCTCTTTTTACCATACGTGTCCAGGTATTCGAATCCAATCTTTTCCCTCATTCTGATGACCTTGTTTCTCCATTTCCTTCGCTCCCTTTGTGTATCTCTCAACCTCGCCTTCCAGTTCCAGCTTTCAAGGCTTCCCTCCATCATTATAACAATGGACAAAGCAATGGGGCCTTATGGGATTCACCTCAGAATCCTAAAAGAACTAAGGGAGGACCTAGTGACACCACTGACCACACTTTTTAACAAATCATGGGAGGGTGGGGTGGTACCTGAGGACTGGAGCAGGACAAATGTGATTCCCCTTCACAAAAGTGGGAGCAAGGCAGAAGCAGGAAACTACAGATCTGTAAGTTTGACCTCAGTGGTAGGGAAAATGATGGAATCACTTCTGAAAGAAAGAACTGTTGAGTACCTAGAGGCCAGCAGGGCACAGGACCCAAAGCAGCATGGATTTACAGCAGGAAGGTCATGTCAGACGAATCTGATAGATTTCTTTGACTGGGTGACCAAAGTAATAGACCAGGGAGGGGCTGTGGATATGGCCTACCTAGACTTTAACAAGGCATTTGACACAGTCCAACACAAAAGATTAATATACAAGTTGGCCAGCCTGGGAGTGGGTCCCAGGGTGGTAGCCTGGGTAGCAAACTGGCTGCACAACAGGACACAGAAGGTAATAGTAAATGGGACACATTCCGAAGAAAGGGAGGTCACTAGTGGAGTACCTCAGAGCTCAGTACTGGGTCCAGTCCTCTTTAACATCTTTATAGGTGACATTGCAGAGGGTCTGGAGGGAAAGGTATGCCTCTTTGCAGATGACACAAAGATCTGTAACAGAGTTGATACACAAGGGTGGGTAGAAAGGATGGAAGGGACTTGGCAAGGTTGGAGGAGTGGTCAGACATATGACAACTTAGATTCAATGCAATGAAGTGCAAAGTAATGCACCTGGAAAACAAAAACCCAGGAGAAGAGTACACAATAGCAGGGGAGGTACTAACAACAACAAAAATTGAACGGGACCTGGGGGTAGTCATATCAGACAATCCAAAGGTTGGTAAGCAATGTGAGAAGTCAGTAAGGAGAGCCAGGGGGATACTGGGATGCATAGGAAGGGGCATCACAAGTAGAAAAAGGGAAGTGGTTATCCCTCTGTACAGACAGTTGGTGAGACCCCATCTGGAGTACTGTGTGCAGTTCTGGAGACCTCATCGACACAAAGACATAGACAGGATGGAAGCAGTCCTGAGGAGGGCAACTAAAATGGTGCAGGGTCTGCATCAGAAATCATATGAAGAGAGACTGAGAGAGCTTAATATGTATACCTTTGATGAAAGGAGGGACAGGGGGGACATGATGGAAACGTTCAAGTACCTCAAGGGAATCAACAAAGTCCAGGAGGGTAGCATCTTTCAGAAAAAGAAATGTGCAAGAACAAGGGGGCACAATTTAAAGATAGAGGGGGGACAGCTCATGGGGTAATGTGAGGAAATTTGTTTTCACAGAGAGAGTGGTGGATGCATGGAACCGCCTTCCTGAGGAGGTTGTTGGGTCTAAAACAGTGGGGGAATTCAAACATGCATGGGACAGACATAAGGCGATTGTAGTTGGGGGTGGCAGGAAGTAGGCTGTTGGTTAACTAGAATCTGCAGCTTATCCAGTAGGTAGGGAAATGGGCAGACTGGGTGGGCCAAGTGGTCCTTATCTGCCATCAAATTCTATGTTTCTATCATCATCTTCTTCACCTTCCATCTTCATCATACATATAGTTCATTATCTGCGCATGTCTCAGGCGAATGATTGCAGCCTCCTCGAACCACGGCCCTCATGCTGCATTCCTCAAGTTCCTGACTCTGGTCATCATTTGCTCTGGCATACCCCTCGTGAGTCCCTACTACCTTGATTAGACTCTCTCTCCACTCCAGGCCTTGCCTTCCTGTCCATCATCCTTTGCGGAGGGCCGGCTGACTGCTCTCCACCATCATTCAGGTTCATTTAGAGTTCCTTTCCTGTCTCCTCTTCCTCAGTCTTCTCATGTTGCACTTCTTCGGCGCTCACCATCGTCAGTCTGCTTCCTCCTCAGTCTTCTCATGTGTGCATCTGGATGCCTCTTGCACCGCTGGCTTGCACACATATCTCCTCCTTCCTATCGCCTGCTCGAGCATGCCCTTTTGGGTCCCTGCTGCCTCTTGTTTCTTTCTCGATCTGTGCTTTCTTTTGGGGTTTTTCCCTATCCCATCATCCTCCTCCCTACTCATCATCTTCTCTTTAATGAATTCTTCTCTTTAGCGACATGCGTCCTTAAATCAAACATCAGCCTGGAGGGAAGGCGACCTAGGATCCCCAGAGGTTCCCTCCTAAGGGGGGGTTCCTCTCCTTCGTGCCAATGGTCATAATATTAGTTAGAGTTAGTGCTTACTTAGGTTAATGTGCTGTCTTAGGTTATTTAGTTAGGTTCCGCTGTTGGATGGAGACTGATGGTGGCCCCAGCTTTCCCCTCTCTCCTTAGGAAGTCCACCTTAATCATCTTCTCAGATTTCATTCATTCATCATCCGCGCCTCTTTGATGCTCGACACCCAATTGGGTCGTCTTTTTGGGCTTCTTTCTAAGCTACCTTTAGCCGACGGAATCATTCCCGCGGCACCTATGGGGGGAGAAACCCTACTCTAGGGTTCCTTGTGTCATACCCTAATAGGGTGGTATATCCCACAGATAGAGAGGCAGAAAGCCACAACATAAATCAAATCCACAATGCAAGTCAAGTGACACAACCATCATCTCATCCAGTTGCGTAAGCACAATCGAACTAATCAATATCATTGTGAAAATGAACTGCTCAGTAGCTGAATTATAGTTTAGTTAAAATTAAAAAATTTTGAACAGTGTCTACGATTGTACATTTACAATATGGCAAAGCTATAAAAATTAATCACTACTTATAAAAATACAGACAGACAAACAAAAAGAAAGTCTAAAGATGAAAACCCTGAAAAACAAACTAAACATCCACAGCAAACATTCGGAACTGAGCGCTCCTGAACAAACCCCCAACAGGGCAAGACATGCTAGTAATGAGAGGAGCAACTAGTCAAATAATGAATTTTCACAAGTTTTTCAGAATGACAGTCCGTGTATCAGTGGTCTGAACGCTTTTTGCACACTCCACGAGGAGTGGGCTGCTCCATTGCCCTCAGCACTCCAGGCTCTTCCTGGAGCGCGAAACACCACCGACTGCAATTCTAAACTCTGGTGCACAAGATTTCCTAGTAAGAAATGTGTAAATATACTGCCACAGGCTTAACCTAGTGAGGCAATGGTGGCATACCTGTTACAAGCAGAAAAAAGCCTTACACAGATCCCGCTCTCTCAGCTCACTCCACAACTGAGCAGCGTGCAACACCACTCCTCAGCCACCCCAAGGGGAATATGATTGGCCATAGATCTGGAGGGACTTGTACAAACACATTAAATTCGACACATACAGGCTTGTGCAACTCAAAATATTACACAATATGTACTTTATGCCTTTAAAATTATCCAAGATACAAAAACTACACACTAATATATGAGCTTTAATGATGCCCATGGTACCCTACTTTACATACTGTGGCATTGCCCTAAAGAGCAACCCTTTTGGCAAAATAAAACAGGGTGGACCCGCTTTTCGGGATGGATGAGGCTCAAGTGTGGGGCTGGTCCCAATGTGCACTTTGTGTGCAAAAACATTTTGATTTACTTACTGTTTACTGTAGTATAGTATACCGTATCAAACAATTTTTTTTTTTTTTTTTTGCTTTATTTATTCACATGCTGCCAACCAGCCCCCCTACCCCCAGCCCCATCACCCCAGAGTCCACCGGATCTCACCTCATGGCATAGAGGTGCCAGCTGACTGGGTGTAGAGCTTGCGAGGCATGCCTCCATGTCTCTCCCGAGTGCAGTGTGGCAGCGTGCAAAGACGCCAGTGGCCGAGCTGTGCATGCTACTATATGCAGCACACCAGGCATCTACTCTGTCTCCACCCCCTGCATCTATGGAGCCAGTCTGCCAGCCCCCAGCTGCTGCTAGGGGCCAGACATACATCAGTCTCCAGGCCCACCCTTCTCCGGGAGAAGAGAGCTGTCCTCCAGACACTCCATCCTCTCTGTCCCTAGCCGGTGACCTGCTTGCACCACAAACACGGGTCACCGGAGTGGCAGGAGGCAAGGCAATGCTGCCTCAGCCCTCCTCCCCACTGAGCCGGCTCTATTAGAGTAATTTTACTTAGTTCTAGGCTGACACCATCTATTACTACAAATCCCAGAATCCCCTGCAGCTGACATCAGACAGCAGTGGGAGATTCAGCAGCCTGCAGTGCCTGTAAGATTTTTTTTTTTTTTTAATAAATTCTTATCTTTTGTTTGTGGGCCTGCTGCCCATCCCAGACTATGTACAGTCAGAGAGGACTGTACTTCGCCCCTGGAGAAAAGCAGACCCTGGAGACATCTGGTCGGAGATTACAAAAGCTCCATGTGCACTGCAAGCTACTGAATCGCCCACTGCTGTCTATTGCTCTCATGCCAGTTGCAGGGGATTCTGGGATTTGTAGTAACAGAAAATGTCAGCCTGTGAACTAGGCAGAATTAGTCTGATACAGTCTACTATGCCACTGTAAATAGTAGGTAAACTAAAATGTTTTTGCACACAAAGTGCATATTGGAACCAGCCCCAAACTTGAGTGCGGGGCCCTATGTGTTGACTGTTCCCCTTTAAGGTTGGAGAATGATTGCAGTTGAGAAGAGTGCATGTATATAAATGTTTTTATACTATTGTTATTGATAACAAAACTCTACTTGCAAATGTTATACTTGCTCCTGGTTTTCCTACGCTTCCTGACCTTTGCTTCAATGACACACAGGTACAAGACAGCAATGAAGATCATCTGACAAGTATTGAGAGGAAACAGGAGGAAGGGTTACAGAGCAATCTCACCGATAAACACTGGGCCCATCTCCTATGGCAACCGACAACTGGGGGAATTCAGGAGGAACACGCTAATGAGATTCTTCCAAACTCCAGTCGTTACAAAGCATTTCAGAACGCATCCCTCAGACCTGTGTTGGAGAGGGTGTAAATGGATAGGAACACACACATACATATTCTGGGGATGTCCAAAGAAAGCAGGTTATTGGACTGAGGTTTGTAAAATCATTGGAGGAATCCTGAATCTAGATGTACCAAACACAGGGTAATATACAGTTCTGGGTAGGTTCCCTTAAGGAGTAACCTCAAGGCAAGTACCGCTTTTTTTTTTTGTGTGTGTGTGTGTGATCTTTTTTTTTTTTTTTTTTTTACACCTCCCCCACACTCCTGCGTTCATCTCTCCTGCGGGCTGCCTAGTGATTCCATGCCCCGGCAGTCCACTTCTGGAGCACGCACGCACACACACATATCGCCGGCCGGGTCCCCCTCCTCCAAGGGGGAAGGCACCGGGTGGCAGGGAACCCCAGCACACTATTTTTCCATGGTCTGGGGGTGCTGCTGTAGTGGAGGATGCTCCCAGAGGTTCCGGGGAACATGGAGCACGGAAGCTGTTTTTGCGGCGGCGCCGAAGCTGTTTTTCCAGCTTTCTAGATCCCTCCTGTGCCGCTATGTGTAGGACCCCCGGTTTCCACCAGGGGCCACCACAGAGCAGAGCAACCCCCCCTTCCCAGGAGAGAAGAGCAGTCCTTCGGACACTCGATCCTCTCCTTCCCCCTGCCAGGCCCCGGCGCCTGAGTCTGTTCCCGAACCTGGGTCACTGGCGTGGTTCGAGGTGTGGCATCCAGCGTCTCAACCCTCTGCACCACCAGAAGTACCTCTAACATATTGATGGCAGCAGCGGCAAAGATAAGAATTCACAAATGGCTGGGTACCCCAATGGCTCATAACATGCTGACAGATAAAGGGAATGGAGAGAGAGCGACAGCACGAAGAAAGGCTGAAGAAAGGCAAATTTAGGGATAACTGACTGCCTTTCACGGAGTACATACATGAACAAGAAGGCAGATCAGTTCTAGAGGGTCTGGCAGAAGATGTGGAACAGGTAGATTAAAATGGGCATTGCCTTCTCTGCTAGGGTGAACAGGGCAACAAATGTCAGAGGTCAGGAGGAAGGGGGCAGGAAACTAGGGGCCAAAGCGCAAGGAAGAAAAAACCCAGAGCTTAAAAGGTTTGTGCACATTGCTCAATGGAAAAAAATGTAGCATAATGAATGAACTTGATTCCCTCTGCTTACCTCGAGCTGGAGCTGTGGTTGTAGGTTCTAGACCAGAGGATGTCTGTTAATTTAATTTGCTGTACTGTGATATTTCATGTCTCAATGTCCAGTCTTTTGGAAAAATTTATTTTTAATAAAATGTTATTAAAAAAAAAAAAGAAGAACTGAAGCTGCTAACTTGTTCTCTGCCTCTAAAGGCATCATACAAATCCCTCACAGTTGTGTTGTAGGGAGTAAAGGGAAGGTCCACACAATGCTGCTACCGAGCTTGAATAATCCTGTGAACATTTGGGATGGTGAGGGATAATGCCACATAAAATGGTAACACGAAATGTTAAGGAGCACCAAGAGAAGAAAAAACAGCAGCAGGTATTGCAGCGCCTCAAAAGATTAAATACCCAACAGCATGCCTACAATGTACTCATCTAAGAGGAGGAGAAGTGACTCAGATAAGAAGATATTGAGTCAGACAGATATTTGTGGCAGGTATCAGTCAGAATAAAAGGGATGTAAGGATTTAAATTCATAAAAAAAAAAAAATCCAACTCCCAGCTAGAAATTAAATGGGAGCATCCGGAGGGAGAGCCTTGATAACAGAAGGGAAACTGAATGGCCAAGCAGTGGTTTTGGTGAAGGTCTATGGGCCTCATTTAAGGAGGCAGTATAATGCAGTGGTTTAAGGTTCGAGCTGCAAACCTGGAGATCTAGGTTTGAATCCCACAGCCCCCACTTGCATACTGTGTGACCCCGAGCAAGTCACTCAACTTCCCTGTGCTCCCAGGTTGCTCCTGTAAACAAGCTTTCAGCTTAGTGTCTCTCTTCTGGTTAAAATAAATAAATAATTGTGATTGTCCTGATTTTGTGAATATGATACACAAGCAAATGCAAAATTATACACACTGCATCATTCTCCCTAGACACTGCATCATTCTCCTAGATGATGACCCAAATGTAGTGCTGAGCCCGATATCAGCTAGCTCTAACCCAACAAGATCTATATCCGAGGCAGCGCAGGCATGGGGAGGCATATTTGAAGATCGGAACCCGAGAGATGGCTGGAAGCTGCTGCAGCCGAGCATGGGTACACCGTACACCTTTCAATCACTTTGCCATAGATCCTCCATCAAGAATACATTATTGGTTACTGTTACTTGAAGAATGCCAGGACTGCAGGAAGCAGCTACTTTACCGATAATCTCGGATCACTCCCGTGTGAAGCTCATTTTGGAGATCAACAAGAAATGCCCATGCTCCCATTATTAAGAGATTAAATAATTTTATACTGCAAGACAAAATGACAAAAAAAAAAATAGAGGCAGAGGTAGGTGCTTTCATGGCACAAAATAACCCCTCAGACACTAGATGGGCCAACATGTGGGAGGCCTTGAAACGTACACAAAGAGGCACTCTGATAGCCCTATGCATTCACAGGAGAAAAAGCGGTCTTAAGCAAGAAAGGAAAGTTACGTACTTTCTGTAACTGTTGATCTTTCAGAATATCTTCACCATTGACTACCACTTATGGTTCTGGGCTGGAGACACTAGGACCCTGCGGGAGCAAAGCTTTTGGCCAGGGAGCTGGCTACAGCTACTGGGCACCATGTCTGGGCCCCCCCACCACACACACACCCACACACACACACACACACACACACACACACACAGTACCACTCAATAGTCAATTGTTGCTGGCTCTCCCACCAACCTCAGTCCTGTTCACCAGGAGAGAAACAAAGTGGGGAAAAAAAATAAGGAGAAGGCTAAGAAATTCCCTAGCCCAAAGGGACAGGAAAAGGATGCAGGAAAAATAAACACCAAAATAAAACCCAGCTGCCAACCTCTGGATAGTGAAAAAAGGGACACCAAGAGGTACAAAGGGGTAATTGGGCATGAAACGGGAGTCTCACACCACTAGCCAGACAGCAGATGGATAATGATAATAAAGGCAGTAGCCCTGAAGCATGTGGCTCTGGCAGAAGAAGCTTAGAGGGGGAATGCCAAGAATTGGAACCCCATTGCAATTGAGATGGTACAAGGTGCCAAAATAGAAATGAATCACAAAGACTCCTGTAAAAAAAACAACCCCTGCTACCAGCTAGAGGACCGATAGAAATAATCAGATAATATATGCCCCTTCTCCCCCAATCAGGAAAAAGAAAGGGGATCTCTGATGCATGTGGAGCTATCGAGTTGAACAGCCCAAAGGAATCGAGATGTATCCATCACCCCAGTCACCCCTAGAGGACAGCTGTCACAAGAGAGGAAGAAAGGGGCGTGCCAACCAATAGGGAACAGTATGGCATGGCCAGATGCTTAGAAGAAAAAGACCTCCTTCTCCTGCAACAACAAGGATGCAACCCTGTATAAGAGCTAGTATAATCTGATCCAGTCTAGCATGCAGCACTCCTGCGTAGGCAGTGCTGCTCTCGTGGAGTTAGACTGGATAGTGCCCAGAGGCACAGACTGCATTTAGCAACTAATGGGGATATACACTAAGAAGGGGATATAACCCATGTTTTTTTTTTGGGGGGTTGGTATGAGGATACTGAGAGAGAACACTCACCCTCAGCACAGGGTCCCGAACCTTCCTGTTTTTTTTTTTTTTTTGTTTGTTTACTACTCCACAGGGAGTACATTTAGGGAGATGTCATGGCACTAAGCACTAAGCGGTGCTGGACAACACCGTCAGGGTGAACTGCCCAGAGGCCGTGGCTCTGCTGGAGCAGCAGATGGCGGGCAGGTGGTGTAATCAATGGTGAAGATATTCTAGAAGATCAACAGTTATGATAAGTACGTAAATGTCGTACCTTCCCAGGATTAATCTTCACCATTATTTCCCTCTTGTGGGTCAGAGTACCAAGATTTCCCTCCTTTTTGAGGCAGAAGATGGCTCATCCTGAGGGTAAAAGACACCCTCAACCCTCTGTACTGGGGAGAACACCTGAAGGCAGGGGTTCCTACAGTTCTGGCGAGACTAGAGATTGGTCAGGGCCAAGTGGGGACTCCTGTGGCACAGTAGCAGGAGGGTTCCCTGGCAGTTTCCTCTTACATAGAAACACACAAGTTGTCGGCAGATAAGAACCTTCTGGCCCACCTAGTCTGACCTATTTTCCCTTCCTACTGAGATACTTCAGACCCTACTTGGTCCTTGGTTCCCTCCCTCACTTGCTTAACTTCTAGGATCCCCTTGTGTCTATCCCATGCGTTCTCGAAACCCGTGGCCGTTTTAGGCTCTACTACTTCCGCTGGTAGACTGTTCCAAACACCCACCACCCTTTCAGTGAAGAAGAACTTCCTCCATTTCCCCAAGCCTCCTCTCCAGCTTTACAGAATGACCCCTTGTCCTTGAGCATTCTCTTCCTCTGAAAAATGCTCCTTTTCTGTACCATGTTTGTACCTGTGAGATATTTGAATGTTTCTATCATTATCACTCCTTTCCCTTCTTTCCTCTAGTGAGTACATATTTAATTCCCAGAGTCTTTCTTCATAGGGCTTCTGATATAGGCCCTGCACCATTTTGGTTGCCCTCCTTTGTACCACCTCCTACCTGTCTTATGTCCTTACAGAGGTGGGGTCTCCAAAACTGGACATAGTACTCTAGGTGGGGTTTCACCAATGATCTGTACAGGGGTATTACCTCCCTCCTTCTGCTAGTGATACCCCTGCCTATGCACCCAAGCATTCTGGTAGCTTTGCTCACTGCGTTGTCACACTGTTTAGCCACCTTCAGGTCATCAGAAATGATTACCCCCAGGTCCCTTCACTAGTTCATGACTGCTAGTTCCTCTCCTAGTCGATACGGAGTCGCTGGGTTTCTCTGCTCCAAGTACATGCCTTTGCACTTTTTTTGTGTTGAAGCCAACTGCCAAACTCATGGCCATTCTTCCAGCTTATTTAGATCTTCCTTCATTCTTTCCACCCCCTCCCCCCTGGAATGTTCACTCTGTTGCAGAGTTTTGTGTCATCTGCAGACATGCATACCTTCCCTTCCACAATGTCGCTAATAAAAACGCTGAAGAGGACTGGGCCTAGTACTGACACCCCACTGGTCACTTTGCCTTTCCCAGAGTGGACACCATTTACCACCACCCTCTGACGCCTACTCTCCAGCCAGCTCTCTTCCTATCTTACTACTTTAGGACACATTCCATGGCTACTCAGCTTGTGGCACTTAACTCTAGGGGAGAAGAACTGAGCCCCCTGGAAGTGTGAGTTCAGCATCTTATGCTAGGCCAAAGGTGCCAGCTGGGAGAGATGAAGCCATGCCATCTGTGTGATGCAGACTGCAGTTCCTGTCAACCTGGAGGTCACCTTTTTTTTTTTAACTTTTATAAATTATTGAAATTCTGAATGGAAATCCATTACATATACATTAAATATAGTTTTACAATGCAAATACAATGTATATTATTCCTTAATAACATAACTAAGTTTTCATTCAAAACATAAATTCATCATATATAATTAACTTCTAATTATAATATGCTCAAAGCATAAACATTACAATTCATTCCTATTTGTTAACTTGTTCACCATTTCATTGATTACTGCGTTGTATTATTTCAAGGTATTCTGTCATAGTAATCATATATATTTTTTTTCTTTTGCCCTCTGGTCACCAGCTCACAGGAACTCCTTCAGACGACACCCCAATCGGATGGCACCTACCACCCTGCATGAGGCCCTCCCGACCAGGAAATCGGTGCTGGATCTCCACTCCCCTGCTCCATAGAGCTCCCCTACCAATCGCCCAGCTTATACCCCCCCCACCCCCGAGGTGGGGCCACCATTTTCATTCCTGGAGCTCTATCTATAATCCAGTCGGCTATGGCTTGGGAGCAGAGCTAGACATCCAGGAGAGCTGTTCAGGCTGGGTCCAGCGGTGGGCATGTGGGCCGACCCCTCAAGGTCCGTCGTTGTCATCCTGCATGCCAGGGCTTTTCCACTTTTCTGTCACCCCTCCCCCCCCCAAAACGGTGCGGGCGTGCAATGACAGCCAGCATATGATGGACACGCTGTCGTACCAGCACGTCCATCAGCACCTTCCCCCATTACACAAAGTCTCTGCTGAAGTGCTCTCGGTCTCCACTAGGATCCACTAATGCCTCGGGTTCCAGTCCCTCCTCCCTCCCAGGAGAGGAGCGCTGTTCTCCAGACACTCAATCCTCCCTTCCCCATCTGACCCCCGGTGGCCCGAGCTCACTCCCGAACCTGGGTCACCGGCATGGCGCGAGGTAAGGCGGATGCCTCAGCCCTCAGCGCCACCGGGCCCATAGTAATCATATTAACAGTTCTCTTTGGGGCATCATTTCATCACAGATTTTAAGAAAGGGGACCATATGCTACTGTATAAATTAAGTTTGTCCAAAGCAACATAGCGTCATTTCTCAATGTTAGCCAACTCAACCACTTTTTTTGCATCCGTTCAGAGAAGGCTGGTACTAGTGCTGTTCTCCAATTTGCTAGTATTGCAGACTTTATGCGCAGAGAGGCTCCCAGCAACAATATTTTAAGAGGTCTTGGAACATTTGTTATTGCACTCATATCCCCGATTACTGGCCAGCAGAACCTTAAAAATTCTTTCACAAAAGGACAATACCTCATGCCAAATCGGGGATACCATAGGACAGTCCCATAGCAAGCAAACTTGTATTTATAAAGCATCCCTTCCTGAGGGCTGTGAGCACTGTACAATATACAATACCACAGCATTACATGCAAACACAGGGTCATAATGAATAACCGCAAAAGCAAACCAATTAGATCAATATTAAAAACTCAAGCAAAATAATTATAAAAATGATGCGTGTTAAATTTGCACCACTACTACATCTCCAGCAACAATCTTTTTCCTTTTTGTTAATTTTTGAGAGTTTTCAGTTGTATAATATACGTTATGGAGTATCTTAAACTGGACCTTCTTACCTTTCACCTCCTGGCTCGATTCATAGGCAGTCTTCCATAACTTTCCCCATTTGTCTTCTGGCACCCTTTGTTTCAGCTCCTTTTTCTACTCCAGCCTAGAATGATCAGTACAGATATCAACCAATGTTTTGTAAATACGACCAGTCTCTCCTCATCTTCCTGCTCAGTCTATTACATTTCCCATTCTGATTTAAGAAGTAGGTTAGGATTATTTTCAATCATCTCAGCTGTTGCCCGTCACATCTGAAGGTAGAGCCACCTTTCACAGTTTCCAGCCTTGTATAACCCTCTGAATTGCTGGAAGGTGTATTTCTTTTCTGTTACAGGAGCTATGATATTCTCTAAGTTGTATACTCCTTTTTCCTCCCAGCCATCTTTAGACAGTATCTTACCTTCACATCTAAAGTCAAGCTTTCCCTATAATGGTTTTCTTCTAAGAGGAAACTCCTCCATGCCTAATTTTGTTTACGCACAAAAACTGCTTACAGTGGGCCCCATTCACAACACAAATGTTGCCTCACGCAGCCGTAGATCCGAAAGCGTAGGCAACCTCATGGGTGAATGCTGTGCAGGGGGTCCCGCGGACCTCTGGAGGCATTCACCAAGGGTGCGTAAGTGCAGCACAAGGTGCTTACATGCCTGCCTCCTAAGCCCCTTGGGGACGTCCGTGTCAGGGGTGTGCCTGCACTACGTGACACTCACTAAGCCACGTAGTGCCAGGCGGAGGAAGTGCCAGGTACGCCTGCTCAGACTTGACATAACCCGGTGTGTGCCCCCATGAATGATGGCCTCCGGGCACTGTGGTCACGGGAACCTGACCACTGTGTTGCCCCAGACCACTATGCTGCAGGGGAGCACTGGGGCAGCGACTCGAGCGACTGCCTGGTGTGTCCACAGTGCCGCTATACATGGCTGCTCCCCTACTCCCTGCACCCTCTGCAAGGGCAGAAGGGATCCACTCAGGGACCCGGTAAGGGCATCCGATTGGATGCTCACCCGGGTCTACAGCTCCACCTCAACCATGCGTGTCGTGGAGGTGTAGCCATGGATAAGCACCCCGTGGGTGCTAGCGGTAGTGCATATCGCTTACTCTGCACCTGTCTGGAGAGGCGTAGGTATGCGGGCTTGATACACACCTCGGGCGCGTATTACCCACCCTTTAGTGCATCGGGCCCATTGATGTTATAGTCAATTGTTGGGTGCGTTTTAAAATTCCAATGCTATTTTGATAAAAATTAAGTCTGAGAGCCTGCACATTGGTGGGTTCAGTGGTAGAATTCTTGCCTGCCATGTGGGAGGCCTGGGTTTGATTCCTCACAATACAGCTGGGCACTTATTTTTCTTAGGGCTGGCAGTATAGCCTAGAGGTTAGAGCAATGAGCTGTTAAAGGGCTTGGTACATCCAGCAGACCTGGGTTTGATTCCAACAACCTCCACTTTGCATACTGTATGACTCTGAGTAAATCCACCCCAGTGCTCCCAGGTCACCCCTGAAAACAAGCTCTTGTGCCTAGTGGGCCTTACCCAAGAGTTTAAAATAAAAAATAAAAATAAAGTCTGACCAAGTATATGGTTTTACTATTGCTAGTTCATACAACATCCATAAAGATGAGCTATTCTCTTCCAAGGGGTTCAAATCTATCTGTATTATGTTGTCCTATGTAGTTGAGCTGTATTTCCTGTACTCTTCCGGGTCGTACCTGAAAATAGGCAAATGTCTTTCTAGTGTACTCACCTGGTTAACAAAAGCTAAATAAATAAATAATTTGACAGTTGTTTGGTGTCAAATGCCATACGGTATATTCTGAAGTCAGGCAGACCCATACCTCCTTTATGTTTTTTTTTTTTTGCTATTCTGTTTCTCACCTGTCCAATGACCCTCATTCTGAAGGTGCCCCAGTCCTGTCCTATCCCCCTGACATCCACTGGGCCTCACCGACCATCTTACTCCAGGGCTTACCTCCCTGGCAGGGTTGACAGGGGTTCCCCTGGCACCCACCGAAGACCAGATTCAGTTCTGGTTAGCGCCCAGCTGGTTGGGGATTGGGACCTGCTAGCCTCTCCTTCATCCAGTCATCGGAGATGTTTTTCCTGATTTTCTCCCCCCAGAGGAAGGGTGTGCAATGACGCCAGTGGGGGTGTCACACACGCTCCCATGTGTGGTATCTGCCCCACCTCTACCCACCATGTACAGCATCGGTGTGTCAGCCCTCAGCCTCTGCTAGGGGCCAGGCAAGCACCAATCACTGATCCCCCCCTCCCCAGAGGAGAGTTGCCCTAGGGATGCCCAATCCTCCTCCTCCTCTCTGGCCGACCCCCAGCGACCCACTTGCACTGCGAACAGGGGTCACCGACATGGCAGGAGGTAAGGCTGGATGCCTCAGCCCTCCACTTCACTGGGCCAGCTCCCCTTTATCTTTATTCTGTGTTAACCTATAAAAGCTAATCCTGGGGTGTTTCCCTTCCCATATAAATGATAGGATATCGATGTTAATTTCAGGTTCCATGTCATAATAGCGATTGCAAAACAATGATCGTTATTGTAGCACGTGTATATCGCCGAAAAGCAAATCGGCGATGTACACTTCAAGGCTACCCGACATCCGGATTTTAAAAAAGTGGTTTTGCAGGAGGGCGGCACCTCTGAATTAAGATTCTCAACTCCAGGAAGGGTGAATGTCGAGAAGGGGGCAAAATCTGGATTTTGGAAACATTTCAAGTCCCGCAGCTTGAGGCTATGGTAAAATATCTCGCTCGGTCCCAGACAGTACCTGCTGTGCCAGAGCTAGCCACCACACCATCATGCCACATGGCTAGCTTGGCAACAGCAGGTACTCTAGTCCCCTAAAACCCCTTCCCTGTCCCTCCATTTCCCCTTGCTATTCCCCCCTTCTGTTCGCCCTTCCCCATAACCTCGCTATTGTGCAGGGTAGCCCGGAATAATAGCACCCAAAATAAGTCACTATTTTTGTAGCCACTCATTTTGGGCTGCAGTTATCACTGGATACCTAATTTTATTAAACCACCCTGGCCCAATTCTCATTTGTAGGTTACTTAGCGTATACATTATTTTTTGGACCAATCAATTCGACAGCATTAATTTTGCTCCAAACAGACAGAAGCAGGGAGTTCCATTTCTCAGATTCTAATACTATGTTCTCAATTAATGGTTCTCGATTTATTTTAACCATCTGTGTCCTTAGGAACTTCATACCCCAACATGCTATAAACTAATCTTTCCATTTCACACACTCAATCATTTTCTCAAACTGCATTCTGTCTGTAGTTTCCCCTGGGGGCATCATTTTAGACTTGCTCCAAATTAATTTTTAGACCAGAAACCTTTGCAAATGATTCCATCATATCAATTAAGTTAGGAAGGGATGCTTGTGGATTCTGCATGGTAATTAGCATGTCATCCGCGTAGACAAGCAACTTGCAAGAATGTTTCTTAATCTTAATTCTTTCAATGTATCCCTTTCTGCTTTAAAACAGGAGTGCGTGATAACTGAAAATTTTGACCTATTTTTTTGTTCTATTTTAGATTGTCCCTTATCTCCTGCCTTGTAGGATACCCTTCTTTCCCCATTTTGAGTCTACTTCAGCCCTTTTTGTCACATTTGAAATAATTAAGAGAGCTCTTTTTCTTTCCTTCTCTCTCTCACTCCTCTCACACTCTCTCACCTCTCTCACACTCTCTCACACTCTCTCTCTCTCCACTCTCTCACTCTCTCACTCTCTCCTCTCTCTCTCACTCTCTCCTCTCTCACTCTCACTCTCTCTCACACTCTCTCACTCTCTCACTCTCTCTCCTCTCCTCACTCTCTCTCACTCTCTCTCACTCTCTCCTCTCTCTCTCACTCTCACTCTCTCCTCACCTCTCACTCACTCTCTCCCTCACTCTCTCTCTCTCTCTCTCTCTCTCTCTCTCTCTCTCACTCTCTCTCCTCTCTCTCTCACTCTCTCCTCCTCTCTCACTCACTCTCTCACTCACTCTCTCACTCACTCTCTCACTCACTCTCTCTTTCTTTCTTTTTCTGTTTATCATGCCCCCATCTCATCTCTGGTCCCAACGCCTCTGGCCCACGAGAAGTTCCCTCCACAAGCCTTCCCAGTTGCCGTCACCTACCTCCATGAAGCCTTGGCTATACCCCCAGGCTGGGTCAGTGTGGGGAGCCATCACCCAAAATTCTAAGTTTTATCAGGAGGTGCTGTGATCCGGTGAGCAACGGAGGCCTGGGTAGCTCCCACAGGCCATCATCTTGGAGGGGCCAGGGCCATTTTCCTTAGTTTTTCTCCCCCAAGGGCCATCGCTGAGATGGGGATCAACACGAGCCCTGGCTAGACTGTGCGTGGGTCTGCCCACTGATGTCAGCAACATCCTGCCCTCTCATCTGTCTGCCTGCCATACCCGTGGCCACCCAGGTGGCAGTGTCACAGTGGAGGACAAAACCCTCCCTCCCCAGAGAAGGCGAGTGTCCTCTGGGACGCTCTATCCTCCTCCCCTCAGCCAGCCCACGATGATCCAAGCTCCTTCCCGAACTTGGGTCGGCGGCCTCATGATCGGTAGTGCTACTGCTGCGCCCAACAGGCCGGCAGAGCTCTCCTTTTAATATGGCTCAAAACCAGGTTTTAATCATTATTCTCAATCGTTTTTGTATACTTGTCATCTCATAGAGTCCGTGAACAGTGTCTGCTGCATGCTAGTTAATTATAGATACAAGAAAACTGATCTTTTATTTATTTGTACATATCGGATTTTCAACCTTTGAGTCAGAGACTCATTTACAAAGGCACCTCGTCACAGAGAGGACAAACAGTGTTACATAGTTCAGGGTACATAGTTCATACAATAGTAGGTACAATGGTTACACATGCGTTACAAGGGGAGACACCCCAGTCATAGTTTGCAGTACACGTAGAGTAGTAAGCAGTGACATACCGTGTCAGAACTGCTGAGACTGCATTTGAGCCAAGGCAATGGATGTTAAGATGACTGATGTCAGCATAGAGTGGGATGTAAGACAAGTGACCTGTGGGGTTGGTGATCATGGTGTGGGAGAGGAGAGCTGGGTGGTGGAGGATGGTGCAGGTTTACGCTGTCCAGGGGACATTGTCAAAATCTGGAGTAGCGTGATAGGTGGGCCCCACAGGGAGAGACCGGGGAGGTCAGAGTTAGTTGCACTTACAGCAGCGGGCATCGAACATGTGGTTCCGAAGGGCGGTCTTGAATGACCAGTTTTGGGTATGTTGGTGATGTTGACTGGAAGGGAGTTGAACCAGGAGGGGGCTCTGTAGCGAAAAGACCTTTGGGCTGGGGAGGTTCTGGTTCTGGGCACCAGTAGGGCGGCCTTAACAGAATTACGGGTGGAGACTAGGGGGTGGCACGCTGGAGGAAGACAGAGACCCCAGTGGGAGAGAGCCCAAGCTTAAATAATGGGTGTTCAAAAATAACATATAATGCAGACGTAAATCTGGTCAGAGCCATATTAAAAGAGCAGCTCCTTTTATTATTTCAACTGTAAAACAAAAAGTGGTAAAAGAGACACAAAATGTGGAAAAAATTGTATCATACAAGTTAGGAGATGAGTCACAATCTAAAATAAAATTAAAAAGTATTGGTCAAAATTTTCACTGCTGTCATGCACTGTTGCTTTAAAGTTCTCCGATTTGAGACCATTACGTTACGTGCCATGTTAAAATTACATAATACTCAGAATATGTCAAACTAATACACCATAACAAATCTAACTTAGAGGAATATTTAACACAAAGTATCCAGAAAGAAGGCAAACACACAAAAAGGTACCCAAAGCTTATCCTACTATAAGATATTGATAAATTAACGTATTTCCATTCAGAATTTTAGGAACAGCCCCCAAACGCAATCAAACAAATCTTTGCGATGTCATTCTGAAATATTTTTTCTTCATTTGGTTGTAATTGAAAAATTCAATAAACTTTTAATTGAAAAAAAAATATGATTTGATACCATTTGCTCATACTGCAGCTGTTGCGCTGTTGTATAGGGTTAAAATCCATCCTATGCAACTATCTGGGAATCCTAACTTACATAAGGCTTTTTAAAATATGGCCACCCTGAGGGTAACAGATACTGTCAGCCCTCTGTGTGGGGTGAACACCTAACAGCAGGGGCTCCCTTACAGGTCTGGCGAGAACAGAGACTGGTCAGAGCCAGGTGGGGGCTCCTGTGGCACAGGAGCAGGAGGGGTCTCCAGCGGCTTCCACCTGACCCTAGGGAAGGAGAAATGAGCCCCCCTGGGAGTGTGAGTTAAGCACCTTGTACCTAGCCAAAGACCCCAGTGGGGAGAAGTGAAGCCTTGCTATCCCCCTAATGCACACTGCTGTTCCTACCAGTCTGGAGGCCACCTTGTTGGTATTGTAAGATACCCCTGACTGGTGTCAAGCTACCTCTAGGCCACAGGCCTACCTCAGCGTGTCACTCTGTAGCACTGCAGCCAAGAGTGTGCTTAATTGCAACCACAGGCAATGGTTATAATTTGCCATATGTGCCTGGTGTACTGAACTGCCATGGAAAAATCCTTCCTTCCAAGAATGTCCATCTGAGCAGAACCTGGCTCGGGAGAACAGTCATGCATGAGAAGTCATGGCCCTGATGGGGTCTGCAGCACTTCAAGCCACAAGGAAGGGTGAGGGGACATCAGCAGCAGACCCTGTGGGTGCACAATACTGCATGAGGAGGTCCCCGAGGATGGGTGGGTTGCAGAAGGGATGCTTCCACATTGCCCTGGATGCTTCCTCGATAGCTCTGTGCCATGCAGGAATGACGAAATGTCGACAGTGGGAACTCTGAGGAGTCCCAATGGCAGGGCTGCCAGATTGCGGCTTGTAAACACATGTAGGTCACATGCCTGGAGCATCTCCACCAAGAACCACTGTTACAAAGCATACTCAGCAACTGAAGAAAGGTGGACAGATCATTCATTGTCCTCTGAGAAGGATGTAGATAGAGATGAGGTGCCGCCTCTGGGGACTGTTGGTACCAGGGAGAAGGGCATGTACTGGGCCCTGTCTGACTCCCTATGTCAACTCTCTAAGGCACCAACGAAAGCCCAGTGTTGTTCCTACATTAATGGCCCCTTAGGGCCCAAGATCAAGTGCATACTTTCTAGGGGGTGGCGGGGCCCAGCTGGTGAGGGTTAAGACTCCTGGTCTCCAGGGCCTTGGCCTGGGCTGTAGAACTGGTAGGAAGCCTCATTCAAGGGGAGGGTCTAGCAGAGTCACACTAAAGGTGCCCTCCTACATTTGAGGGGATGATCCAACCTGCTGCTCATGGGGGAAACCCCCAGGTGAGGAGAATGGAGCCAGCAGGTCTCACAGGGTGACCCTGGTTCTCAACGGTGACCGTGATGTCCAGCGGCTCCAGAGAAAACTCCATCTCAGGGTCATCATCTGACCTTGAGTCAGTGCCACCCCTGGCACTGGGCTCAGGATTGGTAACAGCTTCAGAGACAAGGTCTCCTGAGGAGGTCGTAGGGTCAAAAACAGTGGGGGAATTCAAGAATGCATGGGACGACATGAGGCAATTCTGGTGGGGGGGTAGGAGGAAGTAGGCTGTTGGTTAACTAGAATCTGCAGCCCATCCAACAGGTAGGGAAATGGGCAGACTAGGTGGGCCAAGCGGTCCTTATCTGCTGTCAAAATCTATGTTTCTATGTTAGGTTCTCCTTGTCACCATGGCTATTACCGCGTCCTTGACACCTTGCTTGGTTCCAGTTTTGATGCCGCTCTCGGAGCCATCACCCTCCTCAGTAACAAGGGCAACACTGGCATGGAGGATGACTTCTGAGAGGACATAGTCATCAGCACTTTGGTCAGAGCTGGACCCAGGTCCGGAGAAATCCCCCTTCCTTAGTGTCATCAGCAACTGGACAGACAACAGTCTTGGTGCCAGTCATTCTCCTGACACAGCTGTTTCTACAGTATGTACAGTATGCTCACTGACAGCCCATGTGGCACCTGGCCACGGAGATGAGAGATGGACTGGGCTGATCACCACACTCTGCTGTAAGTGCTAGACACCAGTGCGAGGGAGGGAGGTGGGATGTGAGCAGGCAGTCCGGGTAGGGGGAGTGAGATTGTGTGAGGGGGACACTGGACCACCAGGGATTTCAATCAAATAAATATAACTGGGGGATAGGGGTTGGGGGAATCCACTGGAAACTTGGGATTTCTCTAAAATAAATGTAATGGGGATCAGAGGGTGGGGAAAATCCACTGGACACCAGGGGATTCTATATTCTCATATAGTGGGAGATGGGAGGGACAGCTGAGCACAGGGGCAGGTGGCTACAGTACAGCCACCCAGACCTCGGGGGGAGTGGTGTCACATGTCTGTTTACCACAATTGCAGATCTTTGAAAATGCTGCTGCACTGGTATGGGGGGCCCCATTAGCATAGTCGCAGCACTATTTTAGCTCCTTGGTGATGCTGGGTTTGGGTGGCACTCTGGGGGCCTCTGAATATGGCCTCACGTGGTGTGCCAGCACAAACCCAGGGGTTAGCACCGGTGCTGACCCACATTTGCGCTGATGCTAACTTTCAAACAGCAGGATTCACAAGCATCAACCAATACAGGGAAATCTTCAAATACTGTATCAACAACCGGAAAGTAAACTTCCCAATTTGGAGGCAAAATGGTATACTAATGTATCCTCTGTGTCCTTCACAGATTACCAGAAGTGTTTAAAAGTCATATACTAGAATGGAACACCTACTCCGTAACAATACCTTCAAGATCGTTCAAGAAGTACAGACCACCAATCAGCGATCACCCAGTGACAGATATAATGAGTGGAAATTGATATGGGGGGTTCAAGAGGGAACTGAGGAAGTTTTATTTTACAGAAAGAGTGGTGGCAGCGTGGAACAATATAACTGCTGATTTGGTGGTCACCAAAACTATCAATGGTTTCAAACATGGGTAAGACATGTAAAGGACTTAGTGGTTGCTCAGAGTGACAGCGGTAGGGTGGGGAGCGTGGGGTGAACAGTGGATTAGAACCCTGTATGGACAATAGGTTTCAGGTTTGTTAGGGTTTACAGGCAGACTGGTGGTCTTCTGCCATCACTGTCTATGTTTCTATAAGCTGATGCAGATATAAGTTTATTCAACCCTGATTCCTCTTGACCTCCAAAGAAATCCACTCAAAGCATGGCAGGAGACACTGTTGTGTCTGCTGTGAGATGCACCCAGGATTTCAAGATTGTATGCGACACTGGTATGACAAGTCCATGGCAGAGCAGAAGAAGCCATAACGTGGTCGACAACAGAATTGGAGCTTGAAATGTCAAGCTGGGAATGGAAGAAGCTGTTGGCCTTCGCCAGAACTTTTTACTTCCTTAATGGATTTCAAACTCTCACAATTTAATATGTTTAATAACATATTACACATCGAAGAAACTTTCTAAATTGAAGAAAATACCAATGGCGCAGTGCTACAAATGTGGAGACCCCAATGGCTTGCTTATGCATCTATTTTGAAGGTGTCCGATAATTCAAAAGCACTGGTCAGATATCAAGAATTCTTTAAATCCACTCTTGGGCATGGCCAATCTATTTCTACCTGAGATTTCAATTCAGTTCAATTTTATTTGGCAAGCAAATTGAGTGGAGACCCCTCCTTCCCAACTGCAATCAAAACATGTATACAAACACTGAATATGAAAGGCATACACAACTAGTAAGTACAGTTTCATTTATAACATTCACAGTGGCTGTACAACAGTCGACAGAACAAGGATTTGACATGGGAAACTGTCAGTAACATCCTGAAAACAGCAACATTCTGAATCTACAACCATGTGTTCGGGGGAGGAGGGGGCAGAATAAGACAGACAAAGTGCCAGCCTTTGTTGTAGTTTTTACAAGTGTACATTTCTTTTTTTTTATTATTATTATTATTTATGATGCTTTTCCACCCACTGCCTACAACCTGGAACCTCAGCCTGGTCACAGACCCTCACCTCCACCTCCACATTAGACCCTACCCCTCGGATACCCCCTGGCTTGCCCCACAGGGTGGGGTGCGGCACCGACCCCCTTAACAGTGTCGCATGACGGGACTAGGTCCAAGGGTTGGTTCTGGAGGCTGATGAAGGCCAGGGCAGGCTTCATCTAGGGCCACAGGCAGGAAGTATTTTTAGATGCTATATGTTAGGTACGGGGACGTGCCATAACGGACAGTGTCCGTCCCACCCATCCAATTGCATTCTGATGTCGGTTGCTGTGGTACCCCCGGCCTCCACCAGGGGTCCATCAAGCACCGGACATACACCTGCCCTCCCGGATAAGGAGAGCTGTCTCTAGGACGCTCATCCTTCTCTCCCGCCAGCCTTCAGAGACTCGGTTCGTTCCCGAACCTGGGTCGCCAGCGTCTCAAGCGGAAATCCAACTGCTGCGCCGACAGGCCAGTACTACAAGTGTAAATTAAAACAGCTCATTGGTCCTCAGCTTGTGATCAGTGTTTCTTGCAATTAACAAGTCGGTCAAGAAGGGACTCCACCACACAAAATACTACATACAAAAGTTTACCAGTGCAATAGTCTTCAAGCACTCAAAGAAGGGTAACCAATTTATACAACACACAATGATATGTTTGCCATGGAAGTCCTGCTATAAAACAGGGCACTATGATACAGAGCGTTGAGAGGTTTCAAAACAGTGGGAGAAGCATTATGATAAATAATGTCACCGTGGTTCAAATGAGACATGAACAAAGAATTTACTAGTTTCCTAAGAAAGGTACCAAAAAGTGCTTTGTTCTGGTAAAAAAGGTCAAAATTTGTTTTCATTTACCAGACAGATAGGCAACATGACAATTAAATGAAAGTGTGCTGTCTAAAAATATGCCTAGATCTAGATTTGAACTATCCCTGGCATCAGACAAATTTAAAGGGTTACTCTATTTAAAAAGCATCCATTTTTTTCATTTGTTTTTTTGTATTCAAAAGTATCACAAGTAATGTTAATCAACAACAGGTAGCTGTAGAGCTCCACACTCAAGTGTGGGCTGGTGCCAGTGTACACTTGGTGTGCAAAAACAATTTGGTTTACTTTTTCCTTTACCTGCAGTATGGTAGGTTGTATCAGACTAATTTTGCTCACTTGCAGGCTGACATCTTCTTTTCCTACAAATCCCAGAATCCCCTGCAGCTGACATCAGACCACTAGGCAGCAGTGGGAGATTCGATAGCCTGCAGTGCATGTTAGAGTTTATGTCAGCTCTGGTCTTTTGTTTACTTGTCCCGCTGTGTCCTTGGGCTAATTACAGTCACTGAAGACTGTACTTATCAGCTGTAGAAAAGTGGAACCAGAAAACATCTGACTGGAGATTATAAAAGCTCTAGCATGCACTGCAGGCTATTGAATCTCCCACTGTTGCCAACTGCTTTGATGTCAGCTGCAGGGGATTCTGGGATTTATAGTAAGAGAAGATGTCAGCCTACATGTAAGCAAAATTAGTCTGATACAATCTACCATACTGCGGTAAAAAGAAAGTAAACCACACAAAGTGCATATTGGACCAGCCCCACGTTTGAGTGCAGGGCCCTTCCCGATGACTGTTCCCATGCAGTGCAACAAAATTGGGCAACAATTTTGACCCTACCTTTTTTTCACTATAACAAATTCAAGGCATCTTCCAGTTTTATTTGGTGGTAAAATGTTCTAATTCCACTAAAAGTTGAGTATTTTTTAAATGTTTTAATTTAGTTTTTTTTTTCCTCAAGAAAAAAAGATGGCTGCCACATTTTGCATAGAAATAGCAGTGTTTTATTTATTTATTTGCTTTTGTTAACCGGGTAAGCACACTAGACAGCCAAGTGCCTATTTTCAGGTGCGACCCGGCAAGGGTTAGGAACGAGACAATAAAAAGACTTGCGGTGCATAACATAGGAGGTACCTAGACAAGTACATTTGACAGGTTTGCTAATATTTTTATTATCTGTAGCTGAAACTAACTTTTTTGGAAAAACACTTTTCATTGCACTGCTGCTTTAAATGAAATTTTAGAGATGCTGAAACTAGAAAAAAATAGCCCACAGTCTAAGATGCGCACATAAGGCAAAACATTGGCAAATATTTCCTCCTGGACACATGACCTACAATTGAACTACAAGATCCACAAGCACATCCAAGGCTTGCCTCATCAAAAAATGTCTCAAAAGACCCCTCCCCCACAACAGAAGGCTTGCACCCACGCAGTGCACAGGAAGACTAGCACAGCACGTTCCAGGTGGTTGTTCCTGGAGATTTAATATCTATATTTAACTTCCACATTTGAATTAAAGGATTTTCAGTGTTTATCTTTCAGAAATATAATTAGTACATATTGGAAACACTCGTGTTGAAATAGCAGACAATTGATAAGAAAAATGTTTAATACAAACTGAATTGAGTAAATATCAGTTTATTAACAATATAGATGCTTAAAAAAAACAAAACAGTTACAGAGCCGACAGTTAACAAGTTGTGTTTAGTGGTTGGTTACATATTTCCAAATATTCCCTCTCCCCCATGTAGCGAAGGAAAGTTCTTGAGATGCTTTTGCTCACAACCAGCAGGGATGTACAGTTATACTGTACTATTCACGTGGCAAGACATAACCCAATAGGGCTTTAAAACATCAGTAGCACATGCCTATACTTACCAGTTGCAGGCTGTGCAACCAGTATCATTTGTTGTAAACAATATTTACAATGGGAAAACGGACATGTAAGGTTATACTCTCAGATACCAAGACAGTGCTACAAGACATTGCCCAGTAGACCTGATCTCACCAGTAGAACATGCCTATACCTATAAGGCTGTCAGTTTTGCAGCCTTTACATCAAATAAGTATGTATATAGCGGGATACATCCCCACATGGGATTTGTGTTGTGTATGTTGCCATATATGTATGTAATGTAATGAACAGTATGACATTTTATTTACAAAAAAGAATGTCAGCCTGTCACTCAAAACATAGGCCACGGCCGGCCCGCTGCAGCGGTTGGATTGGCTAGGACGCTTCAGCGACCCGGTTCGGGAACGAGCCCGGGAAGCTGGAGGGTCGCCAGGGAGAGGGCTTGAGCGTCCCAGGGACTGCCTGCCCCTCCGGGGAGGGGATCAGAGCCCGGGCGCTGACTGTCCCCAGGTGGAGACCTGAGGCGCAGGCGCATGGCAGGAAAGAAGGGAGGGGCACGGCCAGACGCCAGCGCTTAGCGCTTTGACGCCAGGGACACGGCACGTCATGAGTAAAGAGAACACCGGAAAGCACTTGCGGTCCCCCGGGTAGACGGAGCACTAGGCCCCGACCCTCAAAGCCCCTGCCTGCCCAGAGACAGCATCCCGACGAAATTCCAGTGTGTCTCGGGTGTAGGCCCCACCCCATACCCGCCTGGGGTAAACCAAGGTCTGCGGGGATGGACTGCTCTGGTCTACAGGCAGGTGAGCGAGGGCTGAAAAAGGCCGTTGAGTGTCTCCCGAAGAGAGGGGGACTGCAGGGGAGAGGAGGGAAAAAAAAAACATGGGCCACTGTCTCTCACAATGTGGGCCAGTGTCACTCAAAACGTGGACCACTGTCACTCAAAACGTGGGCCAGTGTCTCTCAAAACGTGGGCCAGTGTCTCTCAAAATGTGGGCCAGTGTCACTCAAAATGTGGGCCACACTCACTCAAAATGTGGGCCATACTCACTCAAAACATGGGCCACACTCACTCAAAACATGGGCCACACTCACTCAAAACATGGGCCATACTCACTCAAAACATGGGCCATACTCACTCAAACTGTGGGTTGCTGGCACTCAAACTGTGGGTCGCTGGCACTCAAACTGGAGCCCACTGGCTCTCAAAATGTGGGATACATTACTGTATCATAAGAGAGACAAGCTTAGAATACTAGAATGCTTTAATTGTGCAAAGTTTAATTTTAATATTGAATCAGATTACTATACATTTCTGATTTTAAAATGCAAAACAAACACTGTCCCCAGACACTGTGTCTCTCTGTGGAACAGCAACTTTTCCATGGGGATGGAGCAATTCTCAAAGGCAATAGCCCTGTTTACATGGTGGCATTTGCACCACAGCAACCCAGGCGCTCGGGTTGCTGAGGTGCAAATGTCGCCGTGTAGACACTTACTGGATCGCAGTTAGTTGGTCCTTACTCTGGTCCCACAGTCCCAGAAAGTCTGGGAACGCGTTCTGGAGTGAGCAGTTTAAGCAGCCATGTGGACAGACTGCACCACACGCTCCCACATGCCAGACCCTGTGGGCGTCTTCCGTTTTTTATTAGCCAACCGCCCCTTGACTCCCAGCCCCTCTCCAGCACGTCTCGCATCAGCGTTGAGAGGGGCTGTGTAGACACAGATGCCAAGCATCTTCTTGGATTGGGGCAGTACTTCAATGCTCCACAGAAGGAGTGAAGTTAGCCGTGTAAACAGTATTAATGTGAGGGACATCCCTCCTAATGTGGAACAGCTGAGCGTTATTACCATAGTTTGAGCATTCTGCAACTTGTTGCTATTTATGGTTTTCCAAGGGCAAATGTCTGAACAAAAGAAGTGGGAGCTGTAGGTACTTGTTTTCTGGTTTAAAAGTGTTCTATTTCAAAGCAGCAATATTAATCCTGGAAAGTGCCCCTGCTGAGTCAGCACAGTTCTTCTCATATGCTGCCCATTATCTTCGGAGGGATTGATTTCCTGCTATGAAGGCATCGTGTAGGAGACTGATGATCAAAGGGAAGACGTGATATCTGTTCAGCTGTGTTGTGCTGATGACTCCTGTCAGAGCAGCTTTTTATGGTACCAGAGTCCCCCCGCCCCACCCCAGGTGCTCCTTGGCTATGGTGGCCTCACATTTCACCCTCTGCATTATGGAAATTAGATGCTGAAACAGCCCCCCCAAGCACTGAAGAAGCTATGTCACTGGGAGAATTATAATGCATGTGATGATTCTGTGTCATATAATGACTCGTTACATGTAATATTAACCTCAGTTCAAAGCATTTAATTGTAGGTATTACACGAGTGGCATCACGCATTAACGTGGTACCACTCAGGCAATACGGGATGCCAGCCAATCAAAATACAACTATTATGCTGGATACAATACTGGATTATGGAACTGGAGAAGGCATGTAGCCCAATAGATGTGCCACCTGCTGGGCTATTGGGTGGCTGCAGTGCACACCATGCTCAACAGAGCCTGGGCTCTTGGCACCCAGTGCACACCAGACTTAGTGGAGTTTAACTGGCCAGACACTTTGGGCTCTCAGCCCCAGTGCACACCATGCTTACTGGAGCTTGACTGGCCACACACTTCGGGCTCTCCCCAGCAACATTTTACCTGCCAGTTTCCTGAACACTTTATCTTGGGAGTAGCTGTGCCATCTCAGCAGGTGGGAAACTGTGTTCTGCTAAGTAAGGTGCCTAACGGGTTCGAGCCCCCAGATACATTATGTTTTAAACTACGAGAAATCATTGTTTGTATCAGTCATGTGACTGTATTTGCAGGCTCTAGGAACCTCCATCTCCATCATTTCAATAAATGGGAACATTCAGGGTGGGGCATGGGAGTGAATAAATATAGAATAATGCACAGGGAGGAGTGCATAATGAGAATTTTTGTTTCATAGATATTTTTATGCTCCCTGAGCCAGGCAGGAGGCTCCGGTCCCTCCCTCGGAGGGACTCTGTCTCTAGCCACACCTTTCCCTGACCTGACACCCCCCACGTCCCCCATGGGTTCCCCTTGTGACAGGGCCAGGGGTGAAGGGGTGCCGGCTACCCCACCCCTGAGTGAAATCCAGATATCGGGCGGGGTGCCCAGGGTGCTGGTTTGCCATCATGGAGCCTGCCGGCTCCTTTTCCTCCCCCCCCCCCACCGATGCAAGGACACCGATGTGTGCCCTCCTGACCCATACTGCCCTCCTACCATTGCCAGATGGCAGTAAGCGAGCGGGATGACAAACCTCCCCCCCCCGAGAGTAGAGAGCAGTCCTCCAGGTGCTCGATCTTCTCTCGCCCCTGCTGACCCCGTGGCCCAGGCTCATTCCCGAACCCAGGTCGCCGGTGTGGCACAAGGTGTACCGACCAGCGCTTCAACCTCCAGTACCACCGGGCTGGCTGCATAATGAGAATTTTATGCACACCCGAGGTGTGGGATGCTTCACCCTTGGGGTTTATCAAAGCATACCACAACGAGAGTGTGCATAAACGTCAAGTTAATACTCTTTCCATGCATTGTTTTGTGTAGTTGCTGGGTACCGTTTATTTGCCAACCACAGGGTGACTATTCTCAGGACAGCCATGGGGCAGAGCAAGCATGAGCTGTCACTTTCACTTTCCATAAGGAAAGCTGACACGTGGCACCATTATGCCCCGCAGGTTACAATAGCAAACTCTAACCAGTTTTTCCTATGGAAAAAACAAAAAACAAAACAGCAACTAGTTATTACAAGGAAATAAAAACTGTGTTTATAGCCAGCTGACTAACACAGTGATAGCATTACCGCTTGACATCCACATGGCCCAGACTGGTTCACAGAGTTCGGGATGTCTGGTACCGACCAGCGAGGCCTGGGTTCTGGCATCCATCTCAGACACCTCCTGGCTTAAGTAGAGAGGGAAGGTGCCTTCCTATATTGAACAGCTTCCCCCGGTGGCCCAGGAAGGAGTGCATGTTGTGTGGGAAGGAATGCGTGGTCCCCCTGAATCGACCATCTGTTGGCATGCACCCACTAACCTGACGAGTGATACGGCGGCATCACATGTGCAGAGTGGGGTCGGCAGCAGAGTTTTGAAGGTAGGGCAGTGCTCATCCACCTTTCTTATGGCTCGGATAGGCATTCTGCCAGGTTGCTCCTGGGGACTACACTCTGGGGAGGGATAAGGGAGGGCTTAGTGAGGAAAAATGACCCCAGCAGCCCCAGGCAGATGAAACTACCCTACCCCTATGACACAGTAAGTAGGGCCCTACTGACTCCTCGTGTCTCGCCAGCTCCTGTTCCCAGACCTCAACCACTGAGTGAAGTATTCTCCTCCTCCCTGCTTGGGGAACTGGGGGTCCACCCACAGGGGAAAAGCTGTGGGTTATGGTTAGGATTGTGGAGAGGACATCGAGCAGGGGCTGGTGACAGGTTGAACAATCAGATGGCTTCTACAGTGGGCAGAGGACTTGGAGTAGGACCTGGCAGCTGTGAAGGAGAAATGAGGGCAAAAATAGAATAAAACAAAAAAAAGGTTACAAATAATTTTGGATTCTGAAAAATAAGCACTGATGATTTATGATCCATTTATAGGAGTGAGGGGATAAGGGGAGTGCTTTGCAGTGCTCTCAGACTGCACTAGGAACTATGGCAATGTACAGGACTGGGGATGCTTACGAAATTATTTTGGTAACGGAGAGGTGGCATAACTTCATAAAAGGAAGCATATTCCTAACCAATCTCCTACATTTCTTTGGCTACATACTGTAAATGGTGATGGACACGGAGGGATTCGTGGGCATCCTTTACCTGGACTGCAAGCAAGCATTTAAAACAATCCCTTACAAAAAAACTGACTCAACATCAGTACAGGGGGGTTATTTCTAGGGTAGGCAGTTATTACAGTTTATAAGAACCAGGGGACAGTGAGTTACCAGTTCAGAACAAAGAGAGCTTTTACAAACAGTGTGCTACATGCATCAGGACAAGGGCCATTTTTGTAGTGTCAGCTCACTGAATGGGGGATTAGTGGGGTGCAGGTTGAATAATGTGGCCTCGTTATGGTGGGGCTGAATTTAAGCTAGGACTATGGTTGGAGCCTGACAGGGATCACCGCAGATGTTCACCCAGGTTTGTGCCCCATGAGCCCTGGCTTAATACTGCCCTGCTTTTGTACCCGGTTGGCCCTGGCTTACTACTGCCCTCCTTTTGTACCCGGTTGGCCCTGGCTTACTACTGCCCTACTTTTGTACCCTGTTGGCCCTGGCTTACTACTGCCCTACTTTTGTACCCTGTTGGCCCTGGCTTACTACTGCCCTGCTTTTGTACCCTGTTGGCCCTGGCTTACTATTGTCCTACTTTTGTACCCTGTCGGCCCTGGCTTTCTACTGTCCTACTTTTGTACCCGGCTGGCCCTGGCTAACTACTATCCTACTTTTGTACCCTGTTGGCCCTGGCTTACTACTGTCCTACTTTTGTACCCTGTTGGCCCTGGCTTACTACTGTCCTACTTTTGCACCCTGTTGGCCCTGGCTTACTACTGTCCTACTTTTGTACCCTGTTGGCCCTGGCTTACTACTGTCCTACTTTTTGTACCGGTTGGCCTGGCTAACTACTATCCTACTTTTGTACCCTGTTGGCCCTGGCTTACTACTGCCCTACATTTGTACTCTGTTGGCCCTGTGCAGGTTGAATAATGTGGCCTTGTTATGGTGGGGCTGAATTTAAGCTAGGACTATGGTTGGAGCCTGACAGGGATCACCGCAGATGTTTACCCAGGTTTGTGCCCTGTGAGCCCTGGCTTAATACTGCCCTGCTTTTGTACCCGGTTGGCCCTGGCTTACTACTGTCCTCCTTTTGTACCCTGTTGGCCCTGGCTTACTACTGTCCTCCTTTTGTACCCTGTTGGCCCTGGCTTACTACTGTCCTCCTTTTGTACCCTGTTGGCCCTGGCTTACTACTGTCCTGCTTTTGTACCCTGTTGGCCCTGGCTTACTACTGTCCTGCTTTTGTACCCTGTTGGCCCTGGCTTACTACTGTCCTACTTTTGTACCGGTTGGCCCTGGCTAACTACTATCCTACTTTTGTACCGGTTGGCCCTGGCTTACTACTGTCCTCCTTTGTACCCTGTTGGCCCTGGCTTACTACTGTCCTCCTTTTGTACCCTGTTGGCCCTGACTTACTACTGTCCTCCTTTTGTACCCTGTTGGCCCTGGCTTACTACTGTCCTGCTTTTGTACCCTGTTGGCCCTGGCTTACTACTGTCCTGCTTTTGTACCCTGTTGGCCCTGGCTTACTACTGTCCTACTTTTGTACCCGGTTGGCCCTGGCTAACTACTATCCTACTTTTGTACCCTGTCAGCTCTGGCTTACTACTGTCCTCCTTTTGTACCCTGTTGGCCCTGGCTTACTACTGTCCTACTTTTGTACCCTGTTGGCCCTGGCTTACTACTGTCCTACTTTTGTACCCTGTTGGTCCTGGCTTACTACTGCCCTACTTTTGTACCCTGTCAGCCCTGGCTTACTACTGCCCTGCTTTTGTACCCTGTCAGCTCTGGCTTACTACTGCCCTGCTTTTATGCCCAGGAAGTCCTGGCTTACTACTGTCCTGCTTTTGTACCCTGTTGGCTCTGGTTTACTACTACTGGACTTCAGGAGGGCTGACTTTGGCAAGATGGGAGAGTGCCTTAGAAAAGCACTAGCAAACAGGCTAGAAGGAGGGGTGGAGCAACAAAGGGGGAACATCAAAACTGCAAGCAGAGAGGCAACAAGCCTTTGTGTGCAGCAAATAAATCAAAACAAAAGAAAACGCCACTATGGTTCTCAAAAGAGGTGGCAGTGAAGGTTAGGGAGAAAAAGATAGCATTTAGGAAGTATAAGGAAACACAGAAGGAGCTGGACAGAGAACTGTACCAGCTAAGGCAGAAGGAAGTAGGGAGGGTAGTCAGAATAGCAAAGGCCCAAACTGAGGAAAAGATAGCCAACTCAGTTAAGAAGGGGTATAAAACCTTTTATAGGTATATCAGGGAACGTAGAAAGACAAAGGGGGACAGTGAGGCTGAATAGAATGGACGGTGGGTGGGCAGAGAGGGACAGTGAAAAGGCAGGGATACTGAACGAATACTTCTGTTCAGTATTCACAAAAGAGGAGGTGAGGGAGGTGTCTAATCCAATTAACAGAAGCACTCTGGATGGGGGGGGTCAATCCCAGTCCTTTCACAGAAGAAAGGGTTCTGAAAGAACTCCTAAAACTGAAGGTGGACAAAGCAATGGGGCCAAATGGAATTTACCCCAGAATTCTAAAATAATTAATCAAAGAACTAGTGACACCACTGACTACCCTTTTTAACAAATCATGGGAGGATGGAGTGGTACCTGAGGACTGGAGGAAGGCAGATGTGATTCCCCTTCACAAAAGTGGGACTAAGACAGAGGCAGGGAATTATAGACCTGTCAGTTTGACCTCTGTGGTAGGGAAAGTGATGGAATCACTTCTGAAGGAAAGATCTGTTGAGTACCTAGAGGCCAGTGGGGCACAGGACCCAAGGCAGCATGGGTTCACAGCGGGAAGGTCATGTCAGACGAATCTAATGGATTTCTTTGACTGGGTGACCAAAGTAGTAGACCAGGAAGGGGAAACCCCGCAGGACAGTTCCCAGCAATTCTTCTCCAGTACTTTTCTGTGCTCTACTCCACAATGAGAGTTGGCTGGTTACCACCCTTCCAAATCTTGAATGAGCTATACACAACTCCCTCAATACTGTCCTAACAAACGTCAACCCCCCCCACCCGAGGGTAATCTCCCTACACTGAATTCAACTAACAGTTTAGGTGCAGCCCTACCACTCTGAGTATTTGCCATCGCTGGCTACTCTCATCCAGTCAGGAAGTGATCACGATGCTGGCAACCCCACATCTCAGATCTCACAGTGATCTTCTTGGTGTCCTCCTTCATGTCTTCAGCTAACCTGAATATAGCTGTACCCTGCTAGAATGTCCTCTTCAGTCCCTCTCTGGCATTCATTCTTCTCACCTGCTCCCCACACCAAAAACTGGTGAGCTCACTATCCTTCCGCATCATGAATGTGGTTAGTACAGTCTGCCATGTTATATTTACATATTAATAATAAACATGATCTTCTGATAGCCAGGCTGATAGCAGCATGGCACAAGTGGAAAAATAGGCTTTCCTACCCATATAAGATCTAAGCCACCTATGATTAGCACCCTGTCAGCCCTGGCTTACTACTGCCCTGCTTTTGTACCCTGTCAGCCCTGGCTTACTACTGCCCTGCTTTTATGTCCAGTCAGTCCTGGCTTACTACTGCCCTGCTTTTGTACCCTGTCAGCCCTGGCTTACTACTGCTCTGCTTTTATGTCTCGTTAGTCCTGGCTTACTACTGTCCTGCCTTTGTACCCTGTCAGCCCTGGCTTACTACTACTTCTCTGCTTTTATGTCCCGTCAGTTCTGGCTTACTACTGCCCTGCTTTTGTACCCTGTCAGCCCTGGCTTACTACTGCCCTGCTTTTGTACCCCGTTGTCTCTGGCTTACTACTGCCCTGCTTTTGTACCTTGTCAGCCCTGGCTTACTACTGCCCTGCTTTTATTCCCTGTCGGCCCTAGCTTATTACTGTCCTGCATGTGTACCATGTCAACTCTGGCTTACTACTGCACTGCTTGTGTGCCCAGTCAGCCCTGGCTTACTACTGCCCTGGTTTACTACTGCTCTGCTTTTGCTTATGTTATATCTGCCCGTGCCCACCTTGCAGCCTGATCTTGTCTGATCTCAGAAGCTAAGCGGGGTCGGGCATGGTCAGTAGTGGGATGGGAGACCTCTAATGAACACTAGGTGCTGTGAAAAGAAGTGTTTTTAACTCTACAGGGGGAACGCTTCCCTTGGTTAAAGATAATCATACAGATTGCCCAGCATGGTGTTTGGGAGATACTGGTGTTGTCAGAAGTGCCATCTTTCAGATGAAGCACTAAACTAAGGTCCCATCTGGTGATAGTTGTGACAGACACTAAAGATTGCATGGCCAGTCCAGTGGCGTGGTGGGTTGACATGCTGATGCCGCACCTCTGGCACCACTGGCAAGTTGGGTTCGGGAATGGACCAGAATTGCTCGGGGGCCAGAATGGAGTGGAAGGATTGCACGTCCCATGACAGCTCTCCTCCTTCAGGGTGGGGACTTTCTGTGTCCTGCCACTTGACAGCCAGCGACGATGGGGAACTGTAAGAGTGCAGCACACACGGTGCACATCACTGCATAACAGTGCCCTGGGGGAAACCAAAGTGCAAAAAAATACCATAGGAAAACACCCAGGCTCGCTCGGCATCCCCTGCAGACACAGCACAACCCACGGGGGAAGGTTAGCTTTGTGGTGGTGGTTAACCTGTAAGTCCCCGAGACAGGTCAGTGACTGGGCTGGGGGGGGGGTGCCATCGTCAAGACCAGGAACACAAGAAGTCAAAGTATGTACAGAAAAAAAGATCCCCTAGCACTTCTTGAAAAGATCAGGGGAATTATCCAGGTGTCCTGGCCACATTTCTCCCCCATTCATTAAAGCCACCAACAGCTTATCCTGGCTCAATATGAATCAATACTGTTAGTATCCCCCGGATGAGGGTGAAAACAGAAACATATTTCCTACCCTCCTTTCCTGGTCAACAAAAAACAATAAATAAATATCTTTATTTTTGGTGGGGGGGCTTTCTCCAGATTTCCCATATTCCAGCATTTTTTTTTTCCCTGTTTTTTTTTTTTTGATGGGCCATTAGGTGCACAGAGGGAGGATCTGAGCCTGAGAAAGGTTAAGGAAAAACTCAAGGAGGTTGAGAATAGGGGATAGAGAGATTGAGACAGCCAGGGGACGGTAAGCACAGGGAGGTAGCATGACTTGCTAGGTAAGTGGCAGTTATAGGAGTCAGACCAAACTCTCCAGGTTCACCACCTGATGTTGGAACCAGTAAGCTAACTGCTTCCTATAATTCAATGGGTGCTCATAAACAGGTCAGTACACTGCTGAAAACTGGGGGCATATTTAAAGGTGCACTCCTTTAATTATTTCAAATCTAAACAAATGGTAACGCAGACACAAAACAGAGAAAGAGCATCTTACAAGACAGGAAAATAAACACACACTAAATCAGAACCTAAAGGTATCGATACAAAATGTTTACCTTAATGTGCTTTTTTGCTTTCAAATGTTATTGCTCAAAAAGAAACTCTTATCACTGTGTATAAAACGTCTCCATCTCTAAAGCTGGAACTGTTCTTCCACCCTCACAGTTTACTGTCACTCAGTAGGACTAACTCACCAAAAGAGGCAGCACTGTTAAAAAGAGCCTGCCCTGGCTATGGGTCTCTTGTCAGCTTTAGTTTAACAATGAGCATTTCGGCAGAGTTGTTAAAGCAAATCGTAATTTGCACACATGGCAGCTTTCTGCCCCATATTTTTTTTTCTGCATTATGTTTTTTTATTCCTGAGCCAACCCAGCCACCCACTCCTCTGGCAGCCAGCTTGCACCCCACCGCTCTCCCCGTTCCACTGTCTGCCGCTCACTCATCTGATGCCTGACAGCCCAATGTATCCCTTTGTCGGGGGGGCCCCTACCCATGGGGGCTACCAGGAGGGGAGAGCAAGGTGCCTGTTGGCACCTCCTTGCATCTACATCAGGTGGCTAGGGGGATTCCTGGTGAGGGGAGGTGGGCCACCGTCATCCAGCTGGCATGGGTGGCCATTTTTAAGTGCTCTCTCCACCCTATTGGGATGCATGCCACAGCGTCCTCGCACATGCAGCATGTGGTCACCCATGCCACAATATGCGATGCCGAGCTCAGCCACAAGGACCTGCCAAAGGGCGATGCATCCGTGACCCCCCCCAGAGGAGAAAGGTCAGGGTATGCTCTTGAACCCTCCTGCCAGCCACCGCTCCTGACGCCCCGGGCTCAGGTGTGAACTCTGGTCACCAGCATGCTAGGCGATCCCCTATCGCCCAGTGCCACGGGGCCAGCATGCCCCATATTTTTTAATATTTTGCACAGTATATTCTAAAATTTACTGCTTTATTTTACATTTTATAACAATGAGCTATTTTGCTTTGTTGTCCAGAACAACAAAATGGATGCTCCGACACGGAACTGGAGTATCTCGAAACAGCAAGAGAGCATTCTGATCTGCTCCCTATGTTACATTTCTGTGCCTTTTCCTTGCTGTATCTCATTTTATTTATTTCATTTTTGTAGACCAGAAAATGAAGGCTAGACATTACTGCCAGTTTTCAGCCTCATCGGGGGTGGAGGGCGTTACAAATGCAAATTCACTGAAACTGAACCAAATTAGGCTGTGGGTGGTATTTTAGTGAATGGGGAAAATGTGTCCAGGACACCATGAAAACTCGTGAACTGCAATGGGACTTTTAACATCCACCTAAACATCCACCAGAAAAGGCACATGGGACCTCGGTTTAACATCTCTTCCGATGGATGGCACACCCCAACAGTACACCATCCCCCTTGTTCTGCACTTGGGTGCCAGCGTTTATGGTAGAAGCCCAACCCTGCTGTGGGACTAGAACTCACAACCTTCTGGCTCAGAGCGAGATGTGCTAACAATTCAGCCATGGTGACACCCTGCCACTTTTCACTGTTTTAGCACCTTAATAGTGTTTTGATTTTTTGTGTGTGTTTTTTTTTGCTTTATTTATTTAGCCAACTTCTATGCCCCCCCCCCCCGGCACCCCATTACTTTAGGCCTCCAATGCCTCCCCGCTACCCAACAGACTCCACCCTCACTGCCTTCACTCAGGAGTCCTTGGTGATCCATACCTTTATCAGCCAGGCTTGTTCCTGCTGAGGGACCCCCACCAGTCATTGTAGGGGAGTGCTTCCTGAAACTCCTGCTCATGCCTCCTGATTGGCTGACCTGTCCCTACTGGGGGGGGGGGGCTCCCTACAACCTGGAGGGTGAACTGAACACTGTCACTCTTCAATGATATAGCAGGGTTTATGAGTGTGGGGACAAGGCTGCGAGGCTGCCATCTGGCAAACTGGGATGGTATTTTCACATGTTTTTCAACCCCCCTATCACTCTTGCACATGATGCAGCTAGCCTGGGGAGGGCCAGAAGACACATGGTCATGCACACCATCAAAGGTACCTCTGCCACACTGCCACTAGAAGCTGCTTCAGAGCTATGCAGCTGGCAACCAAAGGACAGGGGTGTGCAAATCCTATTGCCCCTTGTCCAGGGCAAATAAATTTCATTAAAGGACAAGTAAAATAAAAAAAATAAAAAAATAAAATGGATTTCATTGGAAAGTATGAGGGGGCAAGTGGAAATTCAGCTGCAACTGTGACTGAGAAAGTCCAAAAAGTGTTCATTTGAAGAGCCCTACCAAAGGACCCTCGGAGCGATTCCTGCTGGCCTCTGCTGATGATGTCCCAGGTCAGACAGTGAACCTGGGTCACCAGTAGGTGAGAGCCATCCCTCGCTACTGGTCAGTGCTAGGGAGGCAGACAACAGCATATTTTCAATGAACTCTGCTGTATTCTGCAGCAGGGAGAACACACATTTTCTGTGAAGCACAGAAAACTGGCAAGTGTGAATCTGTAATCTGTAGCTTGTCATTATCGGGGCTGTTAGTATAACCTAGAAGTTAGAGTAATGAGCTGCAAATGAGCGTCTTACATTCAGCAGACCTGGGTTTGATTCCCCACAGCCTCAACTTGCTACTGTGTGACTCTGAGCAAGTAAATTAACGTCCCTGGTGCTCCCAGGTCACCTTGAAAACAGGCACTTGTGCCCAATGGGCCTTACATGGTTACCAAAACCTCACAACCTCAAAAGGAAAAAAAATCTAATCAGATCCACCAAAGGTACACAGTTAAATGCAGTCACTATTGCTGGCACAGCGGCAGGGAGGGCTGAGGTGCTAGAAATCTTATTTCCTCCCATATCGGCAACCCAGGTTTAGGAATGAGCCCGAGTCACCAGGGGTCAGCCGGGGGGAGGGGGGCGAGGATCTGGCTTGAGTGGCTGCAAGGCAGCTCTCCTCTCCCGGAGAGGGACGTGGGCTTCCCTGGCTCTTGGCTGCCACTGGGTAGAGGCTAGGTGGCAGCACCAAGCTGTAAGGAGCCAGGCATTAGGCGGGTGGAAGGAAGGGACCATCACCAGAGCCACTGAACACATGCGCGACCATGTTCTGGGGTCCCGGGATAATGGGGGAGAAAAAAAAAAAAGGAAAACTAGGCAGTGGGGCAGGCTCAATGAAGCTCTGAGAACAGGGCGGATTGAGATTGTCCAAAGGAGGACCACAGCTTGCCTACTCCGAAGCCCTGACAGTAAAAAGCTATATGGAAGCCAGCCCAGTGGCACAGAGGGCTGATGCACTGGACACCTTACCTCACATCATGCTGGCGACCCGTGTTTGGGAACGGACTCAGGTCATTGGGGAGCTGGCATGGGGGGAAGAGGTGACAGCAGGACAGAGCAGCCGTGGGGCAGCTCTTCTTTCTCAGGGTGGACCCCCCCCCCGTAATTCCTCTACCACTGGGTGGAGGTCTGGCATCTGGTGTATGCAGGAGGGGCCAGCAAGTTGCGGGAGGGTGTCTTGAGCTGCAGCATGCGCATGCCTCCATATGCACATGCCCGGCTGAGAATGGATATGGGTGAAAAACGGGGAGAAAAATACAAAAAATATATACAGAAAAAAAAAACACACTATATGGAAAAAAAATATGCAGTCACTATTTCACAATTAAATGCAGTTGTCATTTTCTTATACTTTGCTCTTCCTTGTTGCGCGATTAAGATGGACTTTTTTTTTTAATTCAAGTTTATTAAAACAGTGGGTACATTTCATCATAGATACAATTTTCAAGTTAGGTCATGAATTCACAGTACTTAAAAGACAGTTCTTATACATCAGCTTATGTCTGGTTATATCGTCAGTACATTCATTTTATAGGTTACACCTTGCAGGCCCAGCATCTTTAGGTTCTTTCTTGCTGTTATTCGGCACCTATAACCCCCCACATACCATGGATGATGTGGTTTTGATGGGATACCTTAACTACAGTACTTCCTTGGCTGCTCAACTTGCACTGCCTAATGCACACGTATCCTTCATTCAACCATGCAACTGTACGTACTTTCACTGTAAATTGTAATCTTGTCAATCTGTCAGTTCTCTCGAAGGATCATGTGGGATGCTGGTACTCAAAATAAGGGACACACCATCAAACAGGACGAAGCAAGCTCAGCTCACTGTAGCACCCAGTGCTTTTTATTTGCTCAAAGCGTACTTTTTCTTTAGCGTTATAGAATGCTAAGAATTTCCGCTTTAAAGTCTGTGTTTACAGCATCTCCTCTGTGCAGTTAGTAACTTTTAAATGCTGGACAGGACACTTGAGGGTTAAAATGAGGAATGTCCCTCAAAATGAGGAATGGTTGAGAGGTACTGTATGGTTGGGGGACCTGTCTCAGTGACACACAGAATCGCATTTATTTAACTTGCACTTTATGCCACCGTCTACACCAATCTGCCCCCTTCTGCCAGCTCATCCTTACCCCCATCACCTGTCTTCTCTGGGACATACTCCATTTTCTAGGCCACCATAGCATACCCCCATGGCCGGACTCAGTCATCATGGCTCCCAAGGCCCCTCAAGACATCTTCAGCCAGGCCGGCCTGGTGGTGCAGAGGGTTGAGGCACTGGAAGCCACACCTTGCGTCACACTGGTGACCTGTGTTCGGGAATGATCATGGGTCACCGGGGTTCGGCAGGCGAGAGAGAGGATTGAGAATCCAGAGGACAGCTCTCCTCTCTGTGGGAGGGATTCAGGGCTTGCACTGGCACAGCAGCGGCCCCCGGTGGAAGCCGGAGGCACTGCTCAAGCTTAGGGCTGTAGTAGAGGGTGCAGAGCTGCGGCGGATGTCGGTGGACGTCAATGCACATCCAAGCTTCAGGGGAGAAAGAGGGGATGGGCAACAACCAAGCACAAGGAAAAATCCCCCCGTCTTGGGGATAGGCAAAAGCTCCCCCAGGGCCGAAGACCACACTCCCATGGTCTGGTTCCTCATCCAGGGTTCTCCTCTCTGACCAAGACTGGCGGGTTACATTCTAGATAGGGTACCAGGGCGATGGCAGCCCCACCTTGGAGGGTTCAGAGCTGGGGGATTTGCCAGTTGGGGCAGGCCTGACAAGAGGATTCAGACAGGGAGGTAAAGTCAATGGTGAGCGGGGTAGCCAGAGACAGTTCCTCACATATGGGTGCAGAAAAAAAAAAAAAGAGTCGGGGGTGGGGGAGACATCTTCAGCCAGGCTTCCAAGGACAGGTACCACAATTGAGGGTGTGTGGCCTGCTGGCCATGCTGGTGAGGCTGGGTATAATTTTGCATGATTTCTGCCCCGCCCCCATAACCACCTTTAAAAACCTAATTGAAAAATGATACACCGAAGCTTGTTCTTGTGGCTAAGCTGCACTTCGCTTACCCATGAAGTCATATGTTGGTTATTCAAGCATACGAAATAGTTACACATTGTGATTACAACTGTTAAACCTTATAAACCTGTTTTTATTTTGTATGCCGCGTTATACTCTGCATACTTTATATCTATCTATATATAACTGCCAGAGTTTTAATTCCCTGCAATCTTACTTCAGTCGTATATAATTCCCTGTGACTTGCTTACCTCTGAACTTTGTATCATCGCCTCTTAACACTGTATGCTGTCCTACCCAGGACCTCCTTGTAAATGAGTTTGCTCAATGGAGCCTTTTCCTGATGAAATAAATACAAAACAAAATACAATAAAATGATGCTGGTGTGCTGAGAGCTCATGAGAATTGGGGCACACATGGCAGTGTGTTGTGCTCAAGCCCGATTGATGTCCACCCACCCACTCTACCTCCACTGTGCCACCACCCCTGATTACCCAGGGGGCAGTACTGCAGCGGAGGCACTGAATCTTCTTCACCACAAGACAGGGACCTCTGGGATGTTCAGCCCCCCTCCCCTTGCTGGCCTTCTGCTGTTCCAGGTTCATTCCCAAACCCTGGCTGTTAGCACTGCAAGCAGCAATGTCGAAGCTGTGCCATGCTGAAGACAGAAACATACATGTTTTATTCCCAGATCACCGGAGCTGCCCACCTCTGCCGGCTGACCCCCCTCCCCACCTCATCCACCTTCTTCTCTAGCACTTACCTGTCCTCATGGGGTCCACAGGGCGTTCTGTTCCATGGTAGATTCCATGGGGGCTTGGCAGTGAAGTGCCCCCACCGCTCCACAAGTACGAGGAACAAAGGCCAGACAGAGTGGTGGGGCCGTCTGAGTGCGATGACGTCATGCTGCCATGCTCAGAGGGTATTCCGCTTGGTTCTTCCTAGCTCCAACGATGCAAGACGAGGGCTTTATGGTGTGTAGGTGCATGCACTTGCATGACTGCATTCTAGAGCCAGGCTGTTTCCATCCAGGTAGGAGTATTGCAGCAGAAAATGTCTGTCTCTCTCTCTCCTCTCTCCCCTTCCCCCTCCCTAGCAGTGCAGAGCATCCTGTGGGGCAGTTAACTCCCCTCCCCCAAGCCAGCCCCTGCTGTCCCAAAGTCACTCCCAGATCCAGGGCACCATTGTGACCCTACTGCTGTGCCGACAGGCCAACTGACAAACATTACTGAGCGACATTCCCGTAGATTTGTTTTTTTTGTCACACAAAAGTAATCCTAAAATAACCAGTAACAGATTACTTACATAGAAACACAGAATTTGATGACAGATAAGGACTGCTTGTTTCATCCAATCTGCCCGTTTCTCCCTACCCAGACTATTACTACAAACTGTACCCAATTTATTACTTTTTCCCCCTTCCCCCTTCCTTTCCATTACGATTCCCTTGTGCCTATCCCATGCTTTCTTGAACCTCACCACTGATTTCAGCCCCACAATCTCTGCTGGAAGGATGTTCCAGGAATCCATCACTCTTTCTGTGGAGAAGTGCTTCCTCACATCTCTCCTGAATCTACCCCACACCAGCTTCATAGCATGTCTCCTTGTTCTGAAAAACACTCCTCTCCTGTACCTTATTCACCCCTGTGAGGTATTTAAAGGTGTCCATCATACCTCCCCTCCCCTCTCCCTCCTCTATTCCAGGGTGTTCATATTAATATCCTTCAGTCTCTCCTCATAGGGCTTTTGATGCAGACCCTGCACCATTTTAGTTGCCCTCCTCTGACTGCCTCTACTCTGTCCATGTCCTTTCGGACGTGTGGTCTTCAGAACGGGACATAATTCTCTAGGTGGGGTCTTACCAGTGATCTATAGCATCACTACCTCCCTCTTTCTGCTGGTGGTACCCTTCTGTGCACCCCAGTATCCCACTTGCTCTCCCCACTGCCTTGTTGCACTGGCTGTCCACCTTTAGGTAATCTGATATGATTACCCCCAGGTCTCTTTCCTCTCGATGGTCATCAACACCACTCCACCCATTTTGTACTCTGCCCCGGGTTTCTGTGCCCTGAGTGCATTATTTTGCACTTTTTCACATTGAGACCCAGCTGCCATATTCTTAACCACTCCTCTAGTTTTCTCAGGTCTCTGTCATCCTTTCCACCCCCGGAGTGTCTGCCCTAGTGCAGATTTTGGTATCACCTGCAAGAGAGACAGACCTTCCCTTCCAGCTCCTCTGCAATGTCACTTATAAAGACATTAAAAAGGACCGATCCCAGCACTGATCCCTGAGGCACCCCACTGGTCACCCTCCCTTCCTCATAGTGAACTCAGTTTACCACCACCCTCAGTCACCTATCCCCCAACCAATTTCTTTCCCAGGTTACCATTTTTGGACCCACTCCTACTGTGGACCTACTTTTTGTGGCAAAGTAATCCATAATAATCTGCAACAGATATACTCTTCCAAAGTAATGAGCACCCTAGCTGCATGTGTGCACTTGTGTGTGTTTACTGTAATTTCCCTGGGCTCCAATTCAGATTTAATTCCCTGAACATCTGTTTCACCCTCCTTCTTTGCGCTTGATGTCACTGTTGTCACTGAAGTTGAAAGAAACTCTAGTGACAGCTTGGCTATGGATGTCTATACCGGGTCCCATATTTTCCATTCTATTGTTTATCTGTTTTAATTTATGTTTTTGTATTTTGCAACAGTCAAGGATCTTTAGATATTCAGTAGACAAATGACTGTGCATAAATTATCATATATATTGAGCAGTGGCTGGCAAAACTCAAATACATCACATCAAACAAAATTGAAGCTCTCATGGAGGAAAGATGAAATCATTTATTTTTTAACTGTTTATCTCCTGTTGCTTCCTCCGGCAGCCAACTTCAGACCAACTCCCCCAGCCCTGTCACCCGGCTCCCCTGGGACTTGCCTTCCTCTGCCACAGGACCCATGGTTGTGCCTGGCCACTGGTGCAGCACCTGCGAGGGGCTGGTCCTTCATCCTGCTGCTTGGAGGGGTTTTTCTTCCAGTTTTCCTCCCTAGGCCCATGGACATGCAATGGGTGCAACATCTGAACTCCACCTCCACGGAAACTGCTCCAGCACTGTGAATGTGGAATCCCTTCCCCTGCATTGCAGCGAGCAAGTGCTGCCACCCAGCCACTGCTGGGTGGCAGGTAAGCAGCACTCCACAGCGACCCTCTCCCCAAGGAAGGAGAGCTGTCCTGGAATGCTCTATCCTTCCTCTCCCCACTGCCCCCCCCCCTCGAGCAACCCGAGTCAGTTCCCGACCCTGGGTCGCCGGCGTGGCAGGAGGTAAGGTGCCCAGTGCCTCAGCTTTCTATGCCACTGGGCTGGGCTTTAAAAGCTGAAATCTTAATACCACTGATACATGTATTTTTGCCAGGTCCCTTGCCAGAGGGCAAGCCATTTCAAACCAAAAGAGCTTGCTAGAAGCTGGCTCAATGATGCAGCGATACAGCTACTGCGCATGGTGCCAGCATCCCAGGTTAGTGCCCTGAGCCTGGGTAGTTGGAGGGTCAGACGGGGGGGGGGCAAGTATCCGGTGGACTGCTCTCCTCCTGCAGGGTAGGGTGGGAGCAGTGCCATGTTAGTATGGTTGTTAGCCTGGGCCCTAGGTGTGGGTGTTAGCCTGGGCCCTAGGTGTGCTGTTAGCCTGGGCCCTAGGTGTGCTGTTAGCCTGGGCCCTAGGTGTGCTGTTAGCCTGGGCCCTAGGTGTCGGTGTAAGCCTGGGCCCTAGGTGTCGGTGTAAGCCTGGGCCCTAGGTGTCGGTGTAAGCCTGGGCCCTAGGTGTCGGTGTTAGCCTGGGCCCCAGGTGTGGTGTTAGCCTGGGCCCCAGGTGTGGTGTTAGCCTGGGCCCCAGGTGTGGTGTTAGCCTGGGCCCCAGGTGTGGTGTTAGCCTGGGCCCCAGGTGTGCTGTTAGCCTGGGCCCTAGGTGTGCTGTTAGCCTGGGCCCCAGGTGAGGTGTTAGCCTGGGCCCTAGGTGTGGTGTTAGCCTGGGCCCTAGGTGTGGTGTTAGCCTGGGCCCTAGGTGTGGTGTTAGCCTGGGCCCTAGGTGTGGTGTTAGCCTGGGCCCAGGTGTGGTAGCCTGGGCCCTAGGTGTGGTGTTAGCCTGGGCCTAAGGTGCTGTTAGCCTGGGCCCCAGGTGTGGTGTTAGCCTGGGCCCCAGGTGTGCTGTTAGCCTGGGCCCTAGGTGTGGTGTTAGCCTGGGCTAGGTGTGGTGTTAGCCTGGGCCCTAGGTGTGAGTGTTAGCCTGGGCCCCAGGTGTGCTGTTAGCCTGGGCCCTAGGTGTGGTGTTAGCCTGGGCCTAGGTGTGGGTGTTAGCCTGGGCCCTAGGTGTGGGTGTTAGCCTGGGCCCTAGGTGTGGGTGTTAGCCTGGGCCCTAGGTGTGGGTGTTAGCCTGGGCCCTAGGTGTGGTGTTAGTCTGGGCCCTAGGTGTGGTGTTAGTCTGGGCCCTAGGTGTGGTGTTAGCCTGGGCCCCAGGTGTGGTGTTAGCCTGGGCCCCAGGTGTGCGTGTTAGCCTGGGCCCCAGGTGTGCCGTTAGCCTGGGCCCCAGGTGTGCTGTTAGCCTGGGCCCCAGGTGTGCTGTTAGCCTGGGCCCCAGGTGTGCTGTTAGCCTGGGCACTAGGTGAGGTGTTAGCCTGATCACTAGGTGTGCTGTTAGCCTGGGCCCTAGGTGTGGGTGTTAGCCTGGGCCCTAGGTGTGGGTGTTAGCCTGGGCCCTAGGTGTGGGTGTTAGCCTGGGCCCTAGGTGTGGGTGTTAGCCTGGGCCCTAGGTGTGGGTGTTAGTCTGGGCCCTAGGTGTGGTGTTAGTCTGGGCCCTAAGTGTGCTCTTAGCCTGGGCCCTAGGTGTGCTGTTAGCCTGGGCCCTAGGTGTGCTGTTAGCCTGGGCCCCAGGTGCGCTGTTAGCCTGGGCCCTAGGTGTGCTGTTAGCCTGGGCCCTAGGTGTGCTGTTAGCCTGGGCCCTAGGTGTGCTGTTAGCCTGGGCCCCAGGTGTACTGTTAGCCTGGGCACTAGGTGAGGTGTTAGCCTGGGCCCTAGGTGTGCTGTTAGCCTGGGCCCTAGGTGTGGTGTTAGCCTGGGCCCTAGCTGCTGCTGGGGGACAGACTGCTGGGACCGCACCGCAGGAGGGGAGGCATGGCAGATGGCCAGTGTGCTGCATATGGAAGTATGCACCGCATTGCCAGTCATGCCACTGCATGCCCGCTACTCTGCACCACAGGGGTAAGGCAGGAAAAATTGGGGGAAAAAAAATTACCCTGGCTAGCAGGATGATTCTCTAACCCTTGCAGGCTCCATACCAGCGACCTAGTGCAAAGCCATCCAGATCCTGTCCAGTGGGTTGATTCTGCTCTCTGTCCCACCACCCCCCACAGAGGTAAGCCATGAGGGAATCTGCAGCTGGTAAGTCCAGGGAATACTGGGTAATGTGGCTGGTTGGGTCAGAGGGGAGAGAAGCCAGCCAGGGCAGGAGAAAAAGAAACATGAAGAACAACAAAAAAAAGAGCCTGCTAGAGATGGACTGGTTCAAAGTTAGATAAACTCCCATAAATAAATGCAAGCAGGCTGAGCCCCATGTGTTTGACAGTGCTCTGAGAAACCACAGCGGTGGGAGAAGAACCCAAATTGGGGAAGGGGTGCAGTCCTCCAACTGTGTTACAACCTCCTATGGCTTCTGAGGGCAAGAGCTTCAGCCTAGGTGATCGTGAGGGGATGACGGCTGAAGTCAGGAAGTGGGAGGGTCTATTAGGAGACCAAAGGAAATAAAACCAGCTTACCATATCGGATGATCATATTGATAACCCCCTGATGTTCACGAACATCTGATACCCCAAGGCTCCTACATCCACCACCATCTATTCTGGATGCCCCCCCCCAATTATGAGACAGACATAGACCATGGCTTCTGTTGAGGTCCATGGGAGTGCCTGGACAGAGCCTTTTGGACCAATGGACAGCATGAGTGGGTGGAGAGGCATATATGAATCTGACAGAGTGAGGCAGCAGGGGACATTGAGGAATGAAAAACAGGAGAGAAAAAAAACAGCCTGAGTGGTAGGAAATGTAAATAAGTACAAAATAGTTTGCATATCATTAATATGCAAATGCTCAGTATGCAAATAGCATGTACAAAGATTTTCAGAAACAAGAACCCTTTAGAAACCCTTTCAATCACTGCTGTCCCGTTGGTGCAGTGATAGGGCTACCACCGATGGCGCTAGTGACACAGGTTTGGGAATGAGTCTAGGCCACCGAGGGCCGGCCAGGCAGGAAAAGGATCAAGCATAACAGAGGACATGGTTCTTCGGGGAGGGAGGGAGTGTGATGCTGCCATAACAGCGCCACCTGGCTGATCAAAGATGGAGATGGGAGTAGACGCACCTTTGTGGACAGGAGATGTTGGCTGATGCTGCACGGCAACATACTTTGACATGCACACTCGCACGTGGCATTGCGGAGTCAGGATCTCTAGGGGCGGAAAGAAGAAGTTAAAATAGCATCACTCACTGTAGAGGATGGGCCCTGGTACATCCGGGGCCTTGCCCTGTCACCACAACACCTCCTGATGAATGACTACTATATCCCCCACACCAACATTTCCTGGGGGCTCCACAGAGGTCTGGTGGGGCCAGGCTGGTTGTGGCACAGGGTCCAGGGGTGCACTGGAGCTGCTGAAGGAGTCGGTAGCCAGGGACAGTAATGAGAAAATAAAGCACGGAATTAAAAGTAGAAACAAAGAAAAACCCCACTTTCGATCAGAACCAGAAAATATGTAAAACTTCCCGAAAGTTCACAAAGACACAGTCACACATCACCTTATAATAAACTTCTTTGAAATAGCAGCAGAGAATTCAGCAATTCTAAATTAGCGAGGAGGAGGACACAGGCAGAGGCAGTTGGTCTGCTCTGTGTAGAGACAGCATTTTATTGCGTTGTCTCTCTCCTGAGACTGGTGGTTTCATTTAAAAAGTAACAGATAAGCTATACAACGTGTAACTTGCGTGTGCACTCTCGTTCTCTCTCTCTCTCTATAATCACCAGAAATTTCAGACTCAGCTGCTTCTGTCTAGGAGGTTAATGATACCCCTGGGCTATTGGATTGTGCTTTGAATTGCTGGGCCCCAGCAAAATTTTTTGATATTTCTGTTTACTCTCCTCCCCTAACCCCCTACACTCCACTGCATCGGAAGTCACCAAGGTATCTGTCCCCCTCTTACCTCTCGGTGCGCCCCAATCAAGCAGTGGTTGTTCCTCCCAGGCAGGGGACGAGTTGGGCACGTACACCCCAAACCTTAGTATTCTGTTGGGCCACCATGGAGGTAGAGATCAGGGATCTGTGCTGGCACTGCATCTCCCCAGAGTGTAGGAGGCTGATTTTCTGTTTTCTGGAGTGTGACTCGCACCTGGACGGCAAGGCATCAATGCCAATGTCCGTCATGCCCCTCCCCTCTCTCTCTGTATTGCTGGTGCTGGTAGTACATCGGACTTCCACCAGAGGTCGGCCATGCACCAAGCCTTGTCCCCCCTCCCTCCTCCCGGAGAAGGCAAGCAGTCTGAGGATGCTCAAGCCTCCTCCCCACCCGGCCGGCCCTCCAGTTCCCGGGCTTGTTACCAAACCTAGTTCACCAGCATCGCAAGCAGTAGTGCTACCACTGCGCCAGTGGGCTGGCTAACATTTTTTGGTTTAACTCATTCTGTGTTTCATCTGAGTGAGACAGAAGGACAGTGGGCCGGATTCCAGAAGGGGTTGTGATTGCTGCAGGGGACTTGCGGCAGGGTGTTTGATGCAAGTGGTGACTTGCGTCAAACAGGGGAATTTGGGATTCCAAAAAGCCACTGCCACAAGTCTCAGATGCAGCAAAGTTAGACCAGCTCCCCGCGGTCTAACTTTGCGTCCGTGGGGGTAACCTTCTTATGGGGCTTACACCAAACCTTTGGCACAAGCTGCCATAAAGTGGGAACAAATGTCACAACTGCACCGGCCCTTCTAGAATTGGATTTCGTTGCAGCTGTATCAAACTTTGCGGTGGACACAGAGCATGGCACAAGCCCTTGCGTCCACCTTCTAGAATCTGGTCCAGTGTGTGTGTGTGTGAGTGTGGAGACTCACACTGTGGGTTTAACCACTATAATTTGTATATTCACAACTTGTGCCGTTGAGCACCCCAGTGGCTCAGCTGCAATGCAGCCACCAAAGTTCGGGAGCAAGTTCAGGAGGCTGTGTCAGAGGTCAGGTTTAACCACTGCAGCCTGCTCCTCAGCAGCGAGCTGTGATCAGATGGGTTGGCACTGCACTGCCGGGGCTGCAGTGACCCCTGCGGTGGGCCAAAGGAGCCTGCTTCATCTGCAGAGATGTCACTGCATGCAGCCGAGGCACACGTGGCTACGAGCACACCGGGGAGGCTGAGGAGAAACCTGGGGGAAAAACCCAAGCACTGCCTATGTGACAGCCTGAGGTCCTGGCTCCCCCCCGGGTCTGAATGCCTGCTGGCACTGAGTCTTGGCTCACTCCATGAGCTGGCTCAGGGGGCAGTGGGGGGGGGGCAACCCCAACTCCCTGGGAAAGCTGTGGGAGACACTGGCAGGATGTGGGATCCTTGGGGAGGGGGGTGATGGGTCAGTGGGGTCAGTATCAGGGTATATCCTTGGGAGCAGGGTATATACTTAGCAGAGCATCGCCAGGGAGAAACTGCTGCTGCAAGTGTGCTGGACTAAACTGGAAGCAGCAATATCATTTACATCTGGCTTCAACCCCATAAAGCTACATGCCTGCTTTGGGGGCGGGAAGTGGGGGTGAGATGGATCATGTAACTTAATAAAGAAGACTGTGCTCCCATACTATAGACAGAGATACATGGAAAGTGACGGCAGAAGGGGACCATAAGATTCATCTAGTCAGCCCATGTCCCTACCCCCCCCTTAAGTGCTACTCAGCATTATGATGCCTTTATAATTATCCCAAGCATTCTTAAAAGCACCAACCATTTTTTTCACCTCCACCACTCCCTCTGGAAGGCTGTTCCATGTGTCCACCACCCTCTCCTTGATAGATTGTAATCGCCTCTCAAAAGGATGGCGAAGATAATGAGAATGTGATATAAGAATGTACTGTAATGTGTCCTGTGAAACTTAATAAAGCCAAGTTTCAAAAGAAAAAAAAAAGCAGCTACATGCCTGTGTGAGCATCGATGAATGCAACATTGCCAGAAGCAGAGTCTGCCAGTGTTAGCCAGAGGAAGTCAGAAGGCCCAAAACTCTGCCCGAGGATCAATCAATATCATTCAGGTACGGATATTTAAGGGACATTTGTATTTCCATTATTAAAATCAGATAAATAACGAAATAGGAAGAAATAGAATGCTGACCTTGGATGGAGGATCAGGTATTCAATGTAAAGATTGTACACTAACTGGGGGAGTACCAGTGAGCAAAAGTTATATCTGCTGTAGATGCTCCTTAATGAAGCACCAAGAAAGTGAAATGAAAGATTTTAAAGAAGGACTGGTTAAAATGCACCACACAAGATAATCAGGAGAGTTCCTGGATTCAACACACATGCAGGTCTGCATGAATTACCGACCAGTAGTAACAGCACACATCAAGGACAGGAAAGCCCTCAAGGTGCAAGCAAAAGAAAAAGAATGAAACTGAATCAGAGGAGGGTTGGTATACAGTGCAGGGGGATAAACCATACCACTCAACTGTCCCCGATTTTCAGGATGTCCCTGATTTTGCCTCAAAATTTTCCTCTGTCCCTCGGAAAGTTTTGTGTTTGGCCGGTCTGGTGGCACTGAGGGTTGACACACTGGATGCCACACTTCGTGCCATGCCGGCGATCCAGGTTTGGGAACAAGCCTGGGCGGCCGGGGGTCGCGGGGTTGGGGGGGAAGAGAGAGGACTGAGTGTCCGGAGGATTGCTCTCCTCTCTCAGGTGGGAGGGCTTGCTGTCCTGCTCATTAATCACCCTCTGGTGGTAGCCAGGGGGCGATGCAGGCAGGGAGGCACGTTACCGACATATGTCATTGGTGAGGAGGGGGGACGGGGAGAAAAAGGAGGAAAAAGGAACTGGCAGGCTCCATGATGGCCACACCAGCACCCCGTTCCAGCTCCCCCGATGTCTGGATTTCGCTCTGGGGGTGGGGAAGAGCTGGTGCCCATTTGCCTCGGCCCTGTCATCGGGGGAACCCATGGGGGATCTTGGAGGTGTCTGGCAGAGAAGCGGTGCGACTGGAGAACAAGTCCCCTCTGAGGAAGGGGCCGTAGCTACCTGCCAGACTCCCAGGAGGAAAAAACCCTCTCCGGGGCGGAGGAGTTTTTGTTTTTGTGATGGAACAGTGGGGACTGCAAGCATAAAATAATGTCAAAAATTATAGTTACAGACTTGTTCTTGTTCAGAAAATGCATTTTACACTAATCCCCTTATTCTATCAGTTTTCTGTGTGAATATTATCACTTTTTAAGATATGTCACTGATTTTGGTCCTTGGTCCCCGATTTTATCAAGCCTTGTCCCTGGCTTATGAGGCAAGAGGTTGAGAGGTATGGGACAGACAGCATAAAAAGAGCAGGAAAGCAGACCACTCACTCATCAGTTTAAATGACAGGTATGATGTTCTCCAAGTGGACATGACTAGGGACCTCGCTGAAGAAGCCCCCCTCAACCATGATCAGTATTAATACAAACCCATCATAGGAAAACAACAAGGAAAGAAGTTCCAAGGGGTCAGATAAAAATCAAACTTTACTAACTGGACACTCAATGGCTTGCTTTACTATCTCTACAATATGCAAAACAGATCAACAAAACTCAACCATTACCCATCTCTCTGGGGCCAGGATCTCTGATATATAATCAAACATCAACAGAATAACATTTTGTTGGTCTAGAAGCGTTGAGGGCTTAGGCACTGGGCACCTTACCTCCCTTTGTGCCAGTGACCCTGGTTCAGGAACACACCCGGAGTTGCCCAGGGGCAGGGTGAGGGAAGGATCGAGTGCCTGTAGGACAGTTCTCCATCTGGCAGGTGGGATTGCACACCCTGCAGCTTGTCTGCCACCTAAAGGAATCTAGGTGACAGTACCAAAGAACAGCAAGGAAGGGGGACCCAACATCTTGAAGAAAAAGAAGAAGAATCAGTATTTATATAGCACTTTTCATACATCCAAAGCGCTTTACAAGCAATGCTAGACTGGTAGTGAAGTGACTGAATGTGTGGTGGCGGCCATATCGCACATCATCACCCACACACAGCCTGGATAACTGCATGAACTGCCTTATGGGAAAGGGAATGTTGGCCAGGACACCGGGAATGTTCCCTACTCTTTGCGAAGAGTGCCCTGGGTTCTTTTACTTCCACCTGGACACCCACCAGGACAACACCAGGATGGGTAGAAGGGACCTCGGTTTAATGTCTCATCCGAAGGACAGCACACCCCAGCAGTACAGCACCCCCCAATACTGCACTCAGATGCCAGCGATTTTTAGGTGCAAGTCCAATCCCAGTGTGGGATGAGAACTCATGACCTTCTGGTCCAGAGGCGGATGTGCTACCAACTGAGCCACGCTGACATCTTGACACTGTCTCTGTGGAGGTGGAGCACGTTCAGAAACATAGAACATAGAAACATAGAATTTGATGGCAGATAAGGACCGCTTGGCCCACCCAGTCTGCCCATTTCCCTACCTACTGGATAAGCTGCAGATCCTAGTTAACCAGCACTCTACTTCTTCCTACCCCAACCCCCTAGAATGGCCTTATGACTGTCCCATGCATGCTTGAATTCCACCACTGATTTTGACTCCACAACCTCCTCCGGAAGGCCGTTCCATGAACGTTTCTATCATGTCCCCCCTCTCCCTCCTTTCCTCGAGGCTATACATATTAAGCTCCTTTCGTCTCTCTTCATGTGTCTTCCGGTGCAGACCCTGCACCATTTTAGTTGCCCTCCTCTGGACAGCTTCCATCCTGTCTATGTCTTTGCGTAGATTGGGTCTCCAGAACTGCACACAGTACTCCAGATGGAATTCAGTTCAGTGTGTCATTACATGCACATGGGCCCCAATGAGGGAGAAAATCAGAGAGAAAACCTCTGACCACAGTAAGATGATGGCCCAGTCCCTCGTGGGCCCTGCACTGATGATTGGGTGCCTTTGGTAGGTCCTGTGGTAGGACACAGCTTAGAAGACATGTTCCAGAGATGACAGATCATGGGGCCAGGGGGGAGGGGAGCAGTCCAGATGGGGCAGTCGGAGCGACTGGCAACAAACACATAGTGGAAAAAGAGCAAACAAAAGGGGTAGTGGCTGAATCAATTATTGCCCTACATGTAGGCACAAATATCATGCAGCAAAACTGGATAAAGATAGAAGAAAAGCCTCTGAAGATGTGAAGAAGGAACATAAAGAACTAGGGTGCAAATTCCTCATATCTGAACTCCTACCTTTGCAAAGGGCAGGCCCCAGGAAGGAGCTAGGCAATTATCCAGTTTCACCTCGGTGGCCATTTTGTAGCAGGTTAAAGAGCTACCGATACCAAAAAGGGAACTTTGAAAAACATAATAATTGGGTACAATTCAGCTTGCATTCCATATGTATTCTATATATTTCTCGTCTTTGTTATTTATTACCAAGTAAATTTGCATGAATACATGACTTTTTCCCCTTAGATTTCCCCTAGAGTTTATCTGCCTCTGTAGCTTACTCCCTACTTCAAGTCATAAAGCTCTGTTGTGACATCACAATCTGTTGCCACGGTAGTAACTGTGATGTCACAAGCAGGGCATTAGGACTTCAGGTAGGGAGAAAGCAACAGAAACAGATAAACTCTTAAGGAGCAAGGATCTTTTTTTCATGCAAATGACCTCAGTTATAAATAATGGGGGGAAGAATGCAAAACTAATGTGAAATACATAGAGGATTGTCTATGGGGAGTTATTCACAACAAGGATATTCTCATTCCAGAGGTCTCCTTGGCAACGTTAGACCTCGAGAGCGAAGCTAGAGAGGTTGTCCGTTGCCAATGAGACCTCGAGATTTGAGAAGATCCTTGTTTGTGAATGACTCCCCATAGACAGTCTTTTGTAGTGTATGGGGAGTCTATTCAACATAGAAAACAGTGAATGGACACAGAAAGTAGCTAAAATTTTTAAAACAAGCCTTACTTGGCTTCCATGTAGTGGCTCGTTCCAGCAGTACTGCTTCCTCTCTTCCGTGGCTGCTACATCACGAATGCGTTCGATCTTGTTGTGCTGCACCGGTGACGTACTGAGTGCAGCACAAGAAGATCATGACACACTGAGGGCAACACAACAAGGATATCCCAAGCATGGATTTCCATGCACAATAACGTTCCCCCATACACTATAAGCTGAATTGTGTCTAAATGTTATGTTGTTTTAAAGTTCTCCTGAAGGTGTCAGCTGCTCTTTAAGCAATGGATAGTTTGGACTTCATACAGAGCTATTGTAAGTAATTAAGCAAACTAGTAAGTGGCAGATAAACTGGAAAATATTATCTTTTGAGGAATTAGGAGAACTTACACGATATGTTTCACCTTTTTACTCTGGCAGTTTTAGGAAAAAGTGAACTGAGCAGCTGTCTGAGGCGCTGGCACAGAAGGGGTGCATTAAAGTAGAAAGACTAAGCATAGATCAGCTTGAAATGCAGACAAGTGTCCACTGTATCCACAAATAAAAAAGTTATACTAATGGGCAGAATCGCTACTGTGGAAAAAACTACAGATATAATGCAGGGGGACCTGGAGGACGTGAAGCGCCAATCAGAAGCCTTGTCAAAGCACCATACTGCAATGGGTTAAAAGAAAACAGCATACCAACAACAGGATCGAGATCCTGGAAAACCAAATGTGCAGCCAGAACATACGGCTGGTAGACTTACCAGAGGACATGGAGGGGGACTCTGCTTGTCTGTTCATAAAAGAATGGCTAGTGGAGCAGTTCCAACCCCAGGTTATGGAGGAGGGATTTACGATAGTAAAAGCATATTATCTACCGCACCGATCCAAAACTCCTGATGAACTCCCAAGAATACTGATGATAGTACAGTATTAGACAGCATGGGCACAAGCAATAGGCTCTTCAGCTTCGCAAAACGATATAGGCCGCTTAGCCAAGAAAGTGCAACTGTACATGTCTCCGGATATTTCTTATGCAACCCGACTCTGCCGCAATCAATCTGATGGGGTTCATGCAACATTGAATGAACTGAATATACCACATACTATCCAATTCCCAGCAAAGTTAAGGGTCATCCAAGACAGTAAGGTTTACATATTTATGGACCCAACTGATGCCGGCAAATGGGCAGCAAAGTTGGTGGCCGCCAGGAGAGCCACGAGGGGCTCCATGACCGAAGACTCTTAAAACGGTACCTGAAAATTTCCCTGGTTGAGGTTATTCCTTAACTTACATTTTCTCTACCGAGACCTTGGCCCAATGTACTTTGAAAAGTTTTTTCTTTACAAATGTCAGTGCGTTTCAAAACTGATACCAAGTTTAGTGTTTAAATGAAGAAGGAATGTGTCAGATGGGGTAAGTACTCCTATATTTGACTTGAGCAGTTGTAGTTTGGAGATTCACACTGTAAGACTCAATGATTTTTAGTGCTCCATTCTTTTGGTCTTAATTGCTAGCTACTTCAGTAGTCTCAGGTTTGAAGCGAATTTCCATTTTAATTGTTTATTCATGGTTATGTACTCCCTCCAATAGACACATTATATAAATTTCTAAGATCAACATGCAGTTATTATTAATCTCAGTTAATGAGATTTGTTCACATTTATTTATTTTATTTAGTTGTTTAACCAGGTATAGCACACTAAGCTGAAAGCTTTTTTACAGGAGCGACCTGGGAGCACAAGGAGGTTAAGTGACTTGCTCAGGGTCACACAGTATGCAAGTGGAAGCTGTGGGATTCAAACCCAGGTCTGGTCTGCTAGATGTCACCAGATTTGTAGCTCAGAGCCTTAGACCACTGCGCTATACTGCCTCAAAGAACACATAGAAAGGTTTATAATTGTTTTGATCTTGGGGTTTTTAACTTGGCAAATAGCATCTGTTCTTTTTATATACTAAAGATTTTGATATATATGGGGAAAAGCATGGCACTAATAGCCCATCGGGCACTGGATATAGAGAATAATGTATACCCAGCTATCAGTAACAAGCTGGTTAGTTCATCGAGAGGTTGCATGGTGACCATTTGAACCCCAAGAGCATAGCTTGAGAGGTTCGGTCACCATTGGCGACTCGAGATGAAGTAACCCAGCTTGTTACGGATAGCTGGGTATACATTGTTTACAGTGTAGGATGGAATGCTATTACGAAGTGCAACTTACTTTGTTTTACTTCTCCACTTTGCCACCATGCCATCATTGTTTTCACCGCCGCAGCCGCAGATCCTTGGTCTTATTAATGCACATGCGCGATGCTGCTCGATGTTATGCTGTAGTAGCTACTGTACGTAGCTAGTGCAGCATAACAGCTGCAATGACGTAGCTACTACAGCATAACAACCTTTTGAAAGTGATGGATTTTTAACAATAACAGCGTTCCGTCATACACTATAAATAGTTTCACATCATTGGTGTATTTTATTTCCAGGAATATATGCCATGAACTACTGGGCCGTTAACCCACAGCATTCAGGAACAATGTATATAAATGTATTCCGACATTTAGTAAGCTTCTCGAATTCGGAAATATGCAAGGGTTATTGCATCCTGTATAAATTAAGAGGTTCCTCTATATGCTTACAAATCATTTGCTGTTCCTTGCACGGGACACTTGTATTTCTGAATTTTATTTTAAAATGAATAAAACATAAATTAAAAAAAAAAAGAAATGCAGACAATTGTCACCTTAACAATAAAAACGGTTGTCACCCTCGTATTCATTCAAACACTTTCTGGATGTGGGTTGGAGCAGAAGGGAAGGAGGAGGGGGCGGAGTCGGCAGCCCAGACTGCAAGATGTGTTTCACAGGTCCTCTTGCATAGAAACAAGAATTACTTGATTAAAACTGCATAGGTATTTTTAATTTTTTCACAAGTGCTCACAAGGATCCTGGGTACTGGACTTCGATGCTGTTGAAATAAAAAACAGTAATGGGACCTCCCAGTGCAGGATTTGAACAAAGCTTGGCCTTAAAAAATGCCTCAGCAGTTGGAGGATCAAGTAGGAGACCAACCAACTACACTATATTCCCTTAACGATCTATTATCTTCCTACCCCCACCTAGAAGTTGGATAAAAGGTAGATAAATTTAACAAATGTATTACCTTAGTGGAAAACAAGCTGGACGCACCATGGGATTCAATGAATGGTTGAAAAACTGGTGCAGAGCTCAGGGATTTGGCTTCATTGGGGAATAGGGGTCCACCTGGAGGGATACAGGCCTATACTGGTGTGATGGTCTGCATCTGTCCTGGAGGGGAATCAGGATCCTAGGTGATAGGTTTAGGTGCTTCACTGGCAAGCATTTAAACTAGCAAGGGTGGGGGGAGGAGGCACTGAAGAGAAGCAGGGAAATCCCATCTCCCCCCCCCCACCAAAACAGGGTAGTTAGTGAAGTAGACACAAAGGTAGAGAAGTCAATAGGGAGCAGGACACTGGTAAATCCAGAAAAAGGCAAAGACAATAAGGAGAGGGATGGGCCTAAAAGGGATAAGTCCATCAAAAACTGGAGAGCGATGAGTACCAATGCCCATAGTAAGGGTAACAAGCTCCCTGAACTAGTGGCCTTGATGGAAGAGGGACGCCTGGATATCAGTGGCAGTCACAGAAACATGGTACACAGAGAACCATGACTGGGATGTCAACATAACAGGGTACACAATCTACAGGAGGGACAGGGAGGTAAAACAGGAGGAGAAGTAGCTCTCTACATAAGGGAAGGAATCAAAGCAACAGAACTAAAGGCTAAACAGGGAGGGGAGGAGGCACTGTGGGCCACCCTGGAGACAGGAAATGGCACCACAATCCACGCAGTGGTTGTTTACAGACCCCCATCTCAGGGGGAGGCAATGGACAAGGAAATGATAGAAGGAATCCTTAGAATGGCAGAAAAAGGAGAAATATTGTTGATGGGGAACCTGAATATGCCAGATGTTAACTGGAGCACCTTTACTGCAGCCACATCCAAGAGCAGGGTCATTCTTGTTGCCCTACAGGGGCATGCCTCAGACAGCTAGTGTTGGAACCCACTTGGGAGGGAGCAATCTTAGACCTGGTACTCAAATGGGGATGGAGAGAGGATCTCAGATTTAGAAGTGGGTAGCCATATGGCAACAAGCAACCACTAAAAACAGTGTGGTTTACACTAAACTCAGCTGTATAGTCAAGCCATGCAAAAGCAAGGGTGTTGGACTTCAGGAGGGCTGACTTTGGTAAAATGGGAGAGTGCCTCAGAAAAGCACTAGCAAATAGGCAAGAAGGAGGGGTGGAAGAACAATGGGGAAAAATCAAGATTGCCATCACAGAGGCAACAAGCCTTTGTGTAATGCAAATCAACAAAACAAAATGAAGGAAAAAGTCACTATGGTTTTCAAAAGAGGTGGCAGGGAAGGTTAAGGAGGAAATGATAGCATTCAGGAAATCTAAGGAAACACAGAAGGAGCAGGGCAGAGAACTGTATCAGTTAAATCAGAAGGAGGCAGGGAAGGCAGTCAGAACAGCAAAGGCCCAAACTGAGGAAAAGATAGCAAACTCTCCTAAGAAGGGGAAAAAAACTTTTATAGGTACATTAGGGAGTGAAGAAAGACCAAGGGAGGGATACTGAGGCTTAATAAATGGAAGGGAATGTGGGCAGAGGGCGGCAGTGAAAAAGCAGGGATACTGAATGAATACTTCTGCTCAGTATTCACAAAAGAAGAAAAGGGGGAGGTACCTAAACCAAACAATAGAAAACACTCTGGATAGGGGGGTTGATACCAATCCATTCACAGAAGAAAGGGTTCTGAAAGAACTTTTAAAACTAAAAGTGGATAAAGCAATGGGGCCTGATGGGATTCACCCAAGAATTCTAAAAGAACTAAGGGTAGAACTAGTGACACCACTGACTACCCTCTTTAACAAATCATGGGAGGATGGGCTGGTACCCGAGGACTGGAGGAGGGTGTATGAGGTTCCACTTCACAAAAGTGGGAGCAAGACAGAGGCAGGAAACTACAGACCTGTTAGTTTGACATCACCTCAGTGTTAGGGAAAATGATGGAACCACTTCTGAGAGAAAGAATTGTTGAGTACATAGAGGCCAACGGGGCACAGGACTCAAGGCAGCATGGATTCACAGCAGGACGGTCGTGTCAGATGAATCTAACGCTCCTCGATTGGCTCCTCTCGAGTTACCCTTCTCAGATCTCTGAACTTAAGGTCCTGTTTGACACCCTAAGTGATCACTCCCCAGTCACTTTCACATGGTCAGACAAATTGAGCAAGCCCCCACCTATCATAATTAATAGTAGGGTCTTGGGGAATGGAAGCTTGGGGCCCTCTCCTCTGCCCTCTCCCAGTATGACTGGTCCCCATCAATCATGCACCTAATATTGACCAGGCCGTAAGTTTCTTTATAGAGGGCTTCAACAAGATTTGCAATATCTTTGCACCACTGAGGAAAAGAAAAATTCAGGGTCAAGTTCATGGTTGGATCACAGGGGATCTCCTCGCCCAGATGAAGGAAAGGGACAACCTCTGGGGAAAAAGCCACGTCCTCTCGCAGCAAACACAATTTCCAATGCTATAGAGCTGCAAGAAACCACTGCACCAACCTTATCTGCCAAGCAAAGGCCAACTTCCACAAAGAGCAGCTTAATAAAACTTGGGGTAATGGGAAGAGTTTTTGGGAGACCATCAAAAACCGTCTTGGGAAGGATGAGAAGAAGATCCCCCACTCGCTCAACATCAAGAACACCACAATTACTGACCCTCGGCACATCGCGGATTCTCTCAACACAGCATTTACTGACCTGACTGGAGTGCTCCCCCCCGACTACCTGAACCCTGCTGGGGAACAAACCAACTGCACGCCTCAAGCGGGCTCAATCCCAGTCTTCTACTTCAAAAAAGTGTCAGTGAAGGAGGCTTACAAACACATAAAAAAATACTAGGCAAGACCAGAATGGGGAGTGATGGAGTCGATATGAAACTCCTATCCCTAACACTGGATGTCATCATCGTGCCAGTTACAAAACTATTTAACAAAATCGCTGGCTCTTGCACAGTTCCCTGGGATCTGAAAACAGGCTCTCATGACGCCGGTGCACAAGAACGGTGATATGACATTCACCGCCAATTATAGGCCAATATCCATCCTCTCTCCCTTATCTAAAGCCCTGGAAAAAGATTGTGGCCGCCCAACTCACAGATTACCTCAACAAATACAACCTGTTACGTCCCAACCAACATGGCTTCAGGCAGAATCATAGTACCTCCACTGCTTTGCTGGACTACACTGACTACTCGCACAAGGCACTAGATGAAGGAAAGCTGGTGGGGGTCAGTCTTCATAGACCTCACCAAAGCCTTCGACACTGTCAATCACTCTCTCCTCCAGACTCAACTACAGAACCTGCAGGTTGCAACCAATGCTGTCTGCTGGTTCAAGGACTACCTAGCACACAGAAGCCAACGTGTAAAAATTGGGTACACAGTATCTAGCTCCAACGAGGTATCATTAGGGGTCCCACAGGGGTCAATACTGGGGCCCTTACTATTCAGCCTCTTCCTAAATAATCTTCCTGAAGCCTGCGACACTAAACTGATACTTTATGCAGACGACGCTGTGCTTCTCACCAGCAGTTCATCAATAGTCGCCCTCCACTCTGAGCTGCAGGCATCCTTCTACAAGCTGGAAGACTGGTTCTGTAGCCATAAACTTCTATTAAACTACAAAAAAACCAAGGTGATGCTCACAGCCAGCCCACAGCACAAAAAGAAGCTCCTTCCCCTCACCATCTCCAATAAAGTCAGTGAGCCGCTGGAATAAGTTCAGTCCTTCAAGTACCTGGGGGTCACCATTGATGACTGCCTCACCTTCACCCAACACATTGACACAATGGTAAAGGCAGTGAACACCAAGCTAGGTGTACTATATAGGCATAAAATGTATCTCACTCCAGAGGCCCTCAGTCTCTCAGTCTCCAGCGCCATCCTTTCTACTATTGACTATGGATTGGTGGTCTACGGCACAGCAACAGACACTGCACTAAAAGGGATTCACATTGCCCTCAACAAGGCATGTAGGCTCACAATGGCTGCAGATCGAAATACCCACACCTGCTCCTTATACAAGGAGACCAATTGGCTGCCACTAAAGAACAGAATTATATTCCAAACATGTCTCCTTGGAAAAAAGGTGCTAATGGGTAAAACCGCCTCATGCATTTCTAGCATGCTAACACCAAGTGCTATCAGCTATACCACCAGAGGCAGGATGGAGGGCGGCCCTATCAACACCTTTCTGTCGAACTGTGCAGGGACAGCGTGCTTTCACCTATAGGGCCCCCCCAATGGCTCAATGAAATCCCAATGCACATTCTAAACTCCCAATGCATCTCACAATTCAAAATTGGCCTACAGCAACACCTTCTTACTAGGACAGTTTGTGACTGCCACTAGGACTCCAGCACCCATAATGCCCACTCATCCACATTCTCCTTCTCCTTCCTTTTACCCCCACTCTTCCCTCTTGCCCTATCCCTCTGTATTCATCTCCCCTGTGTCTTTCTCCCACTGGATCAACCTTAAAAACAACCTACTACCACTACCTCCCAACCTTCTAGACAAAGCCACTTCTTTTGCCCCACTCTCCCCCAGTCTCCCTCCCCTCACCTTGACTCCTTCTTGGACTCTCACACTAGGTGTCATACCTCTTTATCTCCTTCGCTACATATAAACACTGTCCTTTACCCTAGTTGAAAGCTCTTGATGCTGTACTATCACCACTGGTACTATGAATGACATTGTAACCTTGTTGTATACTAGCTACCTACTATTAGAGTATTGTATGTAAACTGTTTGTTATTGCTGTCATTGTCACTGTTTGACGTGGAACCTTTGTAAAAGAGCTCTGAACTCAAAAGGTATGATCCGAATCCCTAAATAAATAAATAACAGATTTCTTTGACTGGGTGACCAAAGTAGTAGACCAGGGAGGGTCTGTGGACATGGCCTACCTAGATTTTAGCAAGGCATTTGACACAGTCCCACATAAAAGATTAATAAACAAATTAGCCAGCCTGGGAGTGGGTCCCAAGGTGGTAGCCTGGGTAAAAAATTGGCTGGATGACAGGATGCAGAGGGTAATGTAAATGGAGTCCACTCTGAGGAAAGGGGGGTTACTAGTGGGATACCGCAGGGTTCAGTACTAGGACCGGTCCTCTTTAATGTCTTTATAAGCGACACTGTGGAGGGACTGGAAGGAAAAGCATGTCTCTTTGCAGATGACACAAAGATCTGCAACAGGGCCAGTATAGAAGGTGGGGTGGAAAGGATGAGAAGGGACTTGGCAAGGTTGGAGGAATGGTCAAATGTATGGCAGCTTGGATTAAATGCAAAGAAGTGCAAAGCAATGCACCTGAGAAACAAAAACCCAGGGGAAGAGCACACAATGGGGTGTGAGATACTAACAACAACAAAAATGGAAAGGGACCTGGGGGTAGTCATTTCAGACAACCTAAAAGGTGGGCAAGCAATGTGAGAAGGCAGTAAGGAGGGCTGGCAGGATACTGGGAGGCATAGGGAGAGGCATCACCAGTAGAAAACAGGAAGTTGTTATCCCTCTGTACAGACAGTTGGTGAGACCCCATCTGGAGTACTGCGTACAGTTCTGGAGACCCCATCTCTGCAAGGACATAGGGTGGAGGCTGTCCAGAGGAGGACAACTAAAATGGTGCAGGGTCCGAACCAGAAGAAATATGAAGAGAGATTAAAGGAGCTTAATATGTATACTCTCAAGGAAAGGAGAGAGGGGGGGCATGATAGAAACATTCAAATACCTCAAGGGAATCAACAAAGTCCAAGAAGGTAGCATCTTTAAAAAAAGATGTGCAAGTACAAGGGGGCACAATTTGAAGATAGAGGGGGGATGGCTCAGAGGTAATGTGAGGGAGTATTTTTTCACAGAAAGGGTTGTGGATACATGGAATGGCTTCCTGAGGAGGTAGTGGAGTCAAAAAACAGTGGGGGAATTCAAGAATGCATGGGACAGACATAAGGCAATTCTAGTGGGGGGTAGGAGGTAGTAAGCTGTTGGTTAACTAGGATCTGCAGCTTATCCAACAGGTAGGGAAATGGGCAGAGTAGGTGGGCCAAGCGGTCCTTTATCTGCCATCAAAGTCTATGTTTCTATGTTCTGTTGGACAGCATGGCTACTTCAAGCTGCTGAAATGGACAAAATGGCAGGAAAAGCACTTGCCGCAGCAGCTGCATCCAATAAAGAATAGGGAATGGTCCGTTTCTGGTTAGAACAGCTAAAGAACTCAGCAAGAGCTGCTAATGTACACATACTTTGAGTCCTGAGGGCTCTGAAGCGGACAATTGACACATTTCTGGGATGTTGGCTCCCTGAGGCTGTGGGGGTTGGGCATGCTATTTCAATTCTCAGGGCGTACGGAATGAATCCAAGGAAGGCTGCCAGAGCAGCAGGGGGACCCTACAACAGTCCTTGGAGGACGTTTATTGATTCTTTACTAGGATTACAAGTACCTTTGAACCAGGGGTTCTTTTACAAAGGTGCCACGTCAAGTGAATAACAATATAAAACATAGAAGTGGTGCAGAGCGTAAACAGGAATAAATCACATTTATTTATTGATTGTGATCTTGGATTAACACCTTTTGAGAACAAGCTCATTACATCGGTTCCACGTCAGAGTTAGACAAACAGTGTAAACATAAGTGATCACTGTTAAGCAGCAAGAAATAAATACCAAGCAAACTATACATAAATGTTAAACTCGGGCAAGTAAGGTAACAAGACATCAAACTGGCACTGTGCAATGTGTGCAAAAATACAATTAGAAGCAAGGGAGCGAGAGGTAGTAAAGGTAAATAGTTAGGTAAGACAGGCAAAGACATTCATAATAGATAGGAAGACTTACATGGGGGAGAATACATCAGCCAGAGAGGCTTCGTCATAAGGGGGGGTCATGAGGAACTCCATGAGACAGCAAGTTACAGCAGTGTTACAAGTTGATAACTTGGGAAAAACAGTAATGTGCAGAATGAAAAACAAGCACACGAAACACAGGTATGCAGTCTAATAGGTGGCAGACTGTCAAATTCTACGAGTGAGGACCAGTACAAAATCATAAAAGCAGCACAGGGTGTAAACAGGTAAAATAACATTGTGAGGAACTCGGGCAGGCTGCCAGTACCATCAGAGTTACAGTTTGATAACATGGAGAAATGCAGCAGTGTACAGAATGCAGCACACCCACACAACACCACAGGAATGCATCTAGTAAACGGCAGTCTTTGTTAAACTCAAAGTACAAAGGAGTAGGCAGGGGAAGTCCTCAGGTGAGATTGGGACTGGGGTTAGATTGCAGGTAACGGGGGGCAGCAGATAGTATGGCAGAGCGGGACCTATGCGGGGCAGTCACACCTGCGTAGAGTTGTGAGGTGAGACCTTTAGTTTGATTATGAAGGTGCTACGTTTGGGCTCAGAGAGGACCTCAGAGGGCAGGTCATTCATCCAGGTTGGAGCTCTTCAGCTGAAAGTTCGCTGGGCTTGAGAGGTCCTGCAGTGAGAGACATGGAAGGCAAGCTTTGGAGAACTGTGAGTATTATGCTGGTTTGTAGAATGGAGTAGTAGCGAATGGGTAGCCGGAGGAGTTAAAGCGAGGTGTTTTTTTTTTTTTGCGAGAAGACACGTTTGATATCTTATCCTAACATGCAGGTGCAGCCAGCCAGTTTGACTATATAGGTCACAGGTGTGTGTCCATCTACAGGCCTTGTTGAGCGAGATCATCAGCTGCTTGAGCGTGGTATCTGTGGCGGTGCTGTAGATTATCAGGCCGTAGTCTAAGACGGACAGTACTGAGCTGGTGACAGCTAGTCTTAACACAGCAGGTGTGAGACATTGCCTATGCCTACAGAGGACACTGATCCTGCCGTTTACAATCTAGAGACATTATTATATGCAGGGCACAGGACAGAGAGCTATCCAGTGCAACACCTAGGTGTCTGAATTCACAGACCATATCAAGCGGTTGAGCTAAGTTATTAAAGATGGTGAGGTGTGCAGCTTTGTATTTCCTATGGGTGCTAGCAAAGAGCATTGATTTTGTTTTTTTGTAATTCATTAACAGTTTGTGGTTAGAAAACCAGGATTCAGCTTTTGTGAAGTTGATCTGCAAATCGCTCGTGAGGGGGAGTAAATCTGCATGACTGGTGAATAGTACGGTATGATCCGCATAGAGAACAAGGCTGCAGTCGCATGCTTTGGGTAGAGTATTCAGGTACAGGCTTAATAGCAGGGGCCCAAGGATAGACTCTTGTGGGACACCGGAGTGGACTGGCAGATGGGCCAATAGGGAGTCATTTATTTTAACCTGTCGAGTTCTGCACTCAGGGTAACTTTTGAACCAATTAGCAACAGCAGGGGAGGGGCTGGGGGGGGAGAAAGAGTGGTTCGCAGTATCAAAAGCCTTGGTCAGGTCAATGTATACTGACCTTACTATTGACCATGATCCAAGGCTTTGTAAATATAACTCGTGTATTCCGCAGGGCTGTGGTGGTGCCATGTGCTGGACAAAAACAGTGCTGCTAGGGGCACTGGATATGGTATTTGGAGAGAAATTCTGCCAGTTGGTCGGCCACCACTCTCTCCAGGACTTTGGATTGTGGGGAAGGGGGAGGATTGATATGGGGCGGTAGTTAGAAACTAATGTCTGGTCACCACCTTTGTGTACAGGGGTGACCACTGCTGCCTTCCCTCATTCAGGGAATTGCCTTAGGGAAAGGAAAAGGGAAAGGTTCAGGATGGTAGTGAGGGGGTTTTAGCATGACATCCATTGATACGTAGAGAAGTTTCATGTCAAGGGTGTCACTGCTATACCTGGTTTTACCAACAACCTTAAGGAGATATTTTTTGGCGTCGGCAAGCGTGAGTTTTCTGAAAAAGGGGGAGTATTGGTCATGGAAGCACTAGAATCAGACACATCAAGGAAACTGGGTGGGAGAACATCGCTGAGATCTGTAAAGGCTGCATTGAAAGCTTCCGCTATGGAGTTAGGGTCCAGGGTGTCATTAGCTAGTACTATCGTGGGTGCTGCCTTATTTGGCTTTCCAGTGAGGTCCTTCCTGCCAGAAATTCCGACCATTTCCCCATAAGATGGTGAGTTCATTTTGAAAGAAGAACTTTTTGGCCTTGCAAATTTCTTGGGTGCATGTGTTTCTAGTTGCTCTATAATGCTGCTCATCTTCCAGATTACCCGTGGCCTGTGCAAGGTGCCAAAGATGATCTCTGACTTTCATCATGCATAACAAGCCAGCAATGATCCAAGGGTTAGTTACCCCCAGTCTTAGATTTCCGGGCTGGAGCATAGCTACCACGTGTTCTGTTGAACTGTGTGATGAGGTAGCTTAGTGAGAGGTTGATGTTGGAAAAAGAGCCCGGTGGCATCCAGTCACACTGAACGAGAAAGGCCCAGAAATGGTCCACCTTTCCTTTTTTTTACATTTGCTGATATGTGACTTTGGGAGGAGGTTTAGTGAATTTATTTGACCAAAGACTAACAACAAGTGAATGGTCACTCATTGAGTCGGGGAGGACAAAGGTACTACAATGTCTAGGGGGTGCGTAATGAGAATTAAGTCCAGTAAGGTGTGGTTGTTCATTCTGAGGTTAGCTCTAGTGGGGAAGGTTACCAGCTGGGAAATGTTGTGTGTGGCAATGGCATCTTTGAACTGGGTGGCTTTGGGAGTCAACCAGTGAATGTTAAAGTCACCCATGACAATGACCTCTGACTGGTTCAGAAGGCTATCAATGTGATCAGTTACCAGACTTATACCTGTTTTGTTTTCCCTGGGGGGGATGTATACAGAGAGTACGTATAGGGCTTTACCTTGATGGCCGAGGTGAATTTTGATACCAATGATTTGGGAATGGGTGGTTAGGGAGGCATGGGGTAATGCTTAGCCCTTCAGGTAGATGGCGCATCCCCAACCCCTTTTGCCTATTCTGTCTTGCCCGAACAGGGTGTAGCCTGTGAGGGTTACGGTTGAGTCAGGTATTTTATTTGAGAGCCAGGTTTCATACAGCGCATGTACATCAAGGTTATGTAAGGTCACCAAGACTTGGAGGTCATCTATTTTCGGTAGAAGGCTCTGGATATTAAGGGAGGCAAGATTAAGGAAGTCATTATTTGTTGAGGCAGATTGGGAGGCATGCTGAGGACCAGGGTTAGGGTGCACATTACCATTGATAAGGCAAAGTAGCAGTGTTAGCCCATAGAGGTAGGGTTTGAAGTGGTTAAGCCTTGAACCTCTAGCCCGAGCTTTAGGTTTTTTAGGGGTTGTGAAAATGGGAGGGGGTGTAAGGGAGAGAGAGCACAGTAATGGCTGGGGTGGAGGAGGAAGTATGTGGGGAGATTATCAAGCCCAGGCAGCCCTGAGGTTATGGGAGCAGTGCCCGGGGAGGAAGGAGTGGTGATGATGATTATATGGTTAGGGCTTATAGTGCATGGAAATCAAATGACTGCTAAAATGTTGTGCACATTCTAAAAGTTGTTCTTCACGTTCTATCATCAACTTCACCTGCGCTCTCCCTCCCTCAGTTTCCCACAGCGCTGGTGTTTCACGCGCATTGCCTCCCCACTGGTCTCACTCCTGCCACGTTCACTTGTCCACCTGTACCTCCAGAGTTAAATAAGAGAATGGGAATCAAAGAAAAGAAAAAAGGGATCCAGTGTACAGTGAAGCCTGAGTCTTCTTGATGTCAGTTACAGAACATGACTCGGACTTCACTCACTGGCTCACACACGCTCCTGCTATGCATGTACTACATCTGTACTAGACTCAGTCCTCTTGGTGGGTGGGTGGGCAGGCAAGAACTCGGTCACTCACAGAAGAAAAACAGCATTTGAAATAGCTGCCATTTGTCAGAGACACTCATTTTCTCTTTCTTGTATAAGAACAGGTTTTTTTTTTTTTTTTACTGTGACAGACAATGGGGGGGGGGATCTGTTGAATACAAATTATTTTTAAGCCATACACTATTATAAAATAATAACAAAATATGGGTGACCATACAAAACTCATCTTGCGTTTCCATCTTGGGGGTTAGGATTTTCATTCTCGAGGTCAATATGCTGTTATCTCAACCCCTCAATGGAAACACTTATTGTGTACGGTTTCCCATACATTATTCCTTAATTATACAATAGCAAGAACATTTCTTGCTCTCTGACTGGTTGGTGCCCACCTTGACCAGTGATGTTATCTGAGCATAACATCACTGTATGAAGATACAGCACGAAGACAACCTCAGAAGAGAAAAAAAATAGAATAAAAAAAAAAAAAATAACTGCACCCGTTCATCTGGAAGCAGTCACTTCACTACACCAAAAATTCAAAAAAACAAATTACTGAACCAGCTTTTCAATTTCCACTCCCTTCCTTAGAGTAACTGCCCCCACAGAAATGCAGTGTCTGCCTACACAGCAACTAGGAGACTGCCAAAAATACAAACCGCAAAGGTTTTCTTTCTTCATTTTCAAACTCCTGCTACGAGCGGATTAAGCAAATATATGGCATGCACACTGCCTGGCAATGCTCCGCTTAGAGTGACTTTCCTTATTCCATGTATTCCCAATCCCACAGAGAAAAACATATCTTTAAAAAAAAAAAAAAAAACAGCCACAGCGAGTGGCTTCCTAATGTATTCTGGGGACTTACCCTTTGAGGAACCATCACGAACTCCGCAACCTGCCTCAATACCCATAACAGAAACTGTAAGCCTCTCTGCAGTCCCCTCCGAGCCCAAAAGATAAATTCCTCACAGGCACTCCACTTATCTCACAAACAAATTTACATGGAGATTGGGGAGGGAGCGTGTGTCACTGTACTGGGATACAAAAGAGACCTTGTGGGGATTTTTTTTTTGGGCGGGGGCGCGTATGTCTTGGGAGTTGAATGCACTTGGCCGGTGACTATGTACTTCAACCTTCTGAGGCGTGACGTTATCCCAGCACAACACACACCCTGTCATGCATTATTGCTTAACATGATGACTGCCTTAATGGGTGCCCATGATCAAGTGCTCCATGCAGTTAAAGAGCATGGACCAGTGGTGTTGGGAGGAATATCAAATGCTGTTCTTTCCCAATTACTCTTCTATCACGAGGCTCCAAAGAACAGCGTTTCAGGGAGTGGTGACAAAACTTCGAGGTGCCGGTGTCGTATACAGGATAAGCTTTCTGGCTTGATCACAATTTCCTTATGTTGATAAACAATATTATTTCACAGACCCCAAGTTCTAGAGAAGCTTAAAGAAGCAAAGCATGTGCACACATGGGCAGACTAGGTGGGCCGTAGGCCCTTGTCCGCCGTCAACATCTATGTAGGCTGGAGAATCTGCTGCCAAACTGAAGCATTAAATCTCGGAGATTTTAATATGTAATTGTTCAGCATGCTGTAGAGAATTCGCTGGTGCCCTTCAAATGAATGCAGTAGGAAAATAAAATACGTTTTTGTAGCTGAAAGTCTTCAATTGTAGCAGAACTATTCCTTAGCACATCGGGTCGGTAGGTGTGCTCAACCCCCCCCCCCCGGGCGTTCATTTATTTATTTATTTATTTTTAAACATAAATCCCTCCCTCCTAATGCCAGAAAGTGCACCTAAAACCACCCTCCACATTTTTTAATGTGTCCAGCATGACACAAAATAGTCACATAGGTCATTCTTTTTTTTTTTTTTCTTAAGTAATCTGAAATGTAAAAGAAAGCTGGCACCACAACCGACTTCAAGGGCTCTCTGCTTATACTGCAATCAGCTTCTAAGCACCACTCTTTGCTCAATGGCCCTGCACAGAACGAGTGCATGTGCTGCTGTTTAAAAGCACGTGGAGCTTCATTTGAATTTTTTTTTTTTTTTTTTTAACTCTCGCCCCCACAATACACAAACTAAATCTTCTATAAAGCTGTCAGTCTGTTTTTCTATGCCTCCTCAACCATTTCTTTCTTCCATATGCAGCTGGCTGTACCAGGAACAAAATTCAGACATAGGAATTGCAAAGTCAGATCTGCGGCTGATAGATTCTGAACCGCAGCTGTTGGGGGGGAGGGGTCAGAAGTCAGGGTGACTGGTGACATCAGAAAGAGAGAGATAGGGAGACAGAATCTGAAAGACAGACAGACTAGCACCATGAGCACCACCTACTGGACAAGTCAGAAATGGCGCACTATTTTTTTCATTAGCTATACCTGCCCTTACAAACATAGAGATAAAAATTGTACTTTAAACATATTTTTTAGCTTTTTTTTTTTTTTAAACGAGCCATTGTATAACAGGAATAATGCACTCCAGGGTGTATGTCATGCTGGGATAATGTCACTTCTTGGGTGCTGGACACACACAGCCTGCGGCCTCATGTCAAACCACCCAGAGGTGTGATGTTATCCCAGCACAACACACACCTTGTTATGCATCATTCCTTTATTTTCTAACAGGCATAATACCTACAGCAGAATAGATTATCTGTTCATCTCTAGGAACTAGGTTCTTTTATCTTTTCAGCATACACAGGATTGGCTGGGGAGGAGGACTGAGCATCCACAGAACTGCTCTCCTTCTTGTGGGGAGTTGTTACTGAACCCACCACAGCCTGGCCCCTTGTGGAGGCTAGGAAGCAGGTAGTTTGGGACTGCATGCTACAGGGGAAGGGTGGCAGCCATCAATACATGATGCACGGAGACACGCACCGTGTGTCACGACAGCACTGCATGTCTAATCCTCCAAGGAGGAAGAACAGGGGAAAAGCCTTCTGGCAGGAGGACTCCAGCTACCTGCAGGCCCTGCAACCAGCTGGATCCTCAATGCAGTGGGACTGGGAAACCCTGAATATGTATATTAGAAGCATTCCCAAAACAAAAAAGGAGAATTCATCTATAACTGACAGTATATAATATGATCAACAGAACCCTGAGAAACTGCTTGGGCTGACATTAAAACATACAGATACAGAGCTGCCCCGAACAAGGGCTGGATCTGTGCGGTATTAGCGTCATGTGATAAAAGGTATAATTTCTCTAACAACCGGGTAAATTTAGATATCGCAACTAGATCAGTACAGAAGCAGCTGGAAAGAGGGTAAACTGTAATAGCACAGCAGAAGGTCAGTAATTCCAAGACTTTAGGAACAAAACAACATTGAATAAACAGGATTTTTAAAACCAACTGAACAGTATGAACTAATGGGAGATAAAGAATATAGAAATCTAATCAGAAGGAGGAGGCGGCAAAGGGGTTGGCAAGTAAACATAAGTATTATTTTATCAGTAAGTGATGCTACTTTATCAAAATCTAATATAAGTAGCTCCGAGACAGTATCAGAGACGAATGACACAATTGAACAGTCAGACTCAGATGTCTGACTAAGGAAGGATACATCTAAGTCTCCCTTTAATATCTCATTAATAACTAGGAATATTGCAGGCTTAAAAAATAGATTACTTGATAAAGGCTGAACTAATGAAGTTGTAGCACATTGACACTTTAATATGGCTAGCTAACTGGAATGCTAATGTATGATTCACTTATGATTTATAAAGTTTGCTAATGTGGCCTACTCATGTTTTAGTATGATTAGCTGACTGGAATGTTGATGTATGATTCACACATGTTTTCTAAAGCTTGACAAGAAAGGCCTCTGTTCATGTGTGAGGAGGGCCTACAAGTCATAGATCTTCTCTGGTGTGACAACTTCATGTTTCATACAATTAATAGGCAAACTAAAGAATTCCAGGAAATACTGGGAAGTCAACCAGGTCGAATTTCAAAAGTCACACATGTGGGCAAAAGGGCTTGATAGTCATTGACTGGGTTTACGAAGGGACAAAAGAAAAAATTACTCACCTTAGTAATTGCTTTTCTTCTCATGGAGTCTTGCTATATTAGGACCTTTGCAGTATGCCCCTGGCTTTTGACTGCCCCGGAGATGAAATAGTTAACTCCAGAGAAATCTGGAGTTCCACAGCGCGAGAGCGCTATTGAAAGCTCTATCTGGGTTGTTTGAACCCAAACTGTCAGGTTCTTTACGAGGCTAAACTAACATAGCAAGTCTGTGTGGAAAAGCCTTACACTAGCCATTGGCTACCTACTAACAGTAGAACCACAAAAACACAACAATAAAGAAAAACAGTATCACGTATTATTGTTAGGATAACCCTTGACAATCACTACTAAGGCCCCTCTGCCCAAAGACTCAAGTCCAGAGAGGGCCCAGCTACCAATTAACAAAAAACAGAAACTATCTAGTTCCTAACCCAAGAAAGAAAAGAAGGGGGGGACTAGAAGCTAACAGGATGACACAGTGATTGCACTAATTTGCCAACCCCATACCCAAGTAGGGATTCTGAGAGGGGTAGGAGGAGGGTTGTCCTAATAAGCAAGACTCCATGAGAAGAAAAGCAATTACTAAGGTGAGTAATTTTTCTTCCAAACACCATGAAGTCTTGCTATATTAGGACCTTTGCAGAGTACACAGCAGTACCCCATGAAGGAGGGTCAGAAACCTACTTAGGAAATAGGCTCTGCAGGACAGCTGTGCCAAAGCTAGCATCTCTCCTGGACTGGACGTCCAGGGAATAATGCTTAGTGAAAGTGTGGACTGTTTTCCAGGTAGCAGCTTGACAGATTTCCAAAATGGAATATCTCTAGCAGCCGCTAGAGATGCAGCTGTACCCCGTGGAATGAGCCTCAGGCCTGAGGCGGCTCCTGCCAGTTTTTGATAACAGAACTGGATACAAGAGACAATCCACCTAGCAATCGACCTCCTAGTAGCAGGCCTCCCTTACCCACATCTCCATAGGTAAGGAAGAGCTGAGGATTCAACCTGTGACCCTTGGTACGATCCAAATAATAGCTAAGGGCTCTTTACGTCCAAACTGTGCAAGCTTCTCTCACCAGAAGAGGAGTGCTCAGTAAAAATACTGGAAGAGAGATGGATTGGTTAAGATGAAAATCTGAAACCACCTTAGGTAAAAACTTTCTGTTAGTCCTGAGGATCACTTTATCTCTGTGGAAAGAAATGAAATCCTCTTCCACTGACAAGGCTTGCACTCACTTATACGCCTAGCAGAAGTGATAGCCACAGAAAACAGTTTTCCAAGTTAAGAACTTGAGATCTGCCGAATCCAGAGGCTCAAAGGAGGTTGCATTAGCTGGGCAATGCAAATATTCAAGTCCCATGCAGGGGTTGGTTCCTAAAGGGAGGATTAGTATGAAGTAACCCTTTGAAAAATTTTGCAAACACAGGGTGAGAAGAAAGAGAAACTGATTTCCTGCAGAAATAAAACCGAAACAGCTGCCAAATGAACCTTTAAGGTAGCTGGTTTGAGGCCTAAGAATTTAAGTGGACCAGGTAGTCCAACAAAATAGGCAGGTCAGCTGATTCTGGGGTGATTTGCCTCTCAGAACACCAAAATGAGAATCTCTTCCATTTAGAATTATAATGGCTCTAGTGGAAGGCTTTCTGGAGGCCTTCAAATATCCAAGACACCTTGAGAAGGTGTAAATGAGCAACTCTAACTCCTCAAGAACCAAGCCTTGAGGTGGAGGGAGTTGAGATCCGATACTACACTCTCCCTGTGCACAGGTCAGCAGGTCGTGAGCCCTGGGCAAGGTCAGGGAGGGTGGAATAGGGACAGAAGAAGAGGTACCAAGGCTGCCTGGCCCAGTTCAGAGCAATCAGAATCACCCTGCAAGGCTGAGCTCTGATTTTACTAAACCCTGAAGAGGAGAGGAACGGAGGGAAAGCATAGAGGAACTTTCCTCCCAATCCAGCTGAAAGGCATCCAGGGGGACTGACCCCAGAACTGGGGCCTGCAGCAAAACAGGGAAGTTTGTGGTTGTCTGGGGCTGCAAAAGATCTATCTGAGGAGTGCCCCAGCTGGCAAAGATTGACCCCAGCACTTGAGGTTCAGAGCCCATTCGTGGTGGCCCTGAGAAATCCTGCTGAGGCGTCCGCTGAGACATTGTCCTTCCCTGGGAGGTGAACCGCTATCAGAGGGTGTTCAGGAATAGGCCAGAGACCACAACTTCATTGCTTGTGCACAGGGCTGAAGAAGAGTACGCCCTTGCTTTGATGTACCACATTGTTGTGGTATTGTTTGTCCTGACTGGAACAACTTTGTTCTGGACAGTTTCTGAAAAACCTGGAGAGCTAGGAAGACAGCTCTGAGCTCCAGCAGATTGATGTGAAGCAGAGATTCCTGAGGGGACCAAACTCCCTGAGTTGAAAGGTCGCCCAGGTGAGCTCCAACCCAACAGGGACGCATCCGTGGTGAGGATGAGGGAGTGAGGGACAGGAAGGAATGGGACCCCGAGGACAGGTTGCCCGATCCAGCCACCACTGGAGAGCTAGGATCAGAGTCTTGGTCACTGGGACCAATTTGGTAAGGGTCCCTCCTTTGAGACCAATAGGATCTCAAGTGGAACTGAATGTCCCTCATCTGAAATCTTGCCCCTGGCACAACAGCTGTAGAGGCAGCCATGTGCCCCAGGAGTTGCAAAGTGCCTTGCTGGTCGAGAGACCTGCATGGAGAAAGAAGATGCCAGGGCAATGAGTTTGTCCACTCTTTCGGAGGGGAGGAATGCCCTGGCTAACTTTGTGTTCAGCTCTGCACCTATAAAAGTTAGTACCTGAACTGGTTCGAGAACTGACTTTGGAACATTCAGCAGGAACCCCAGAAAGATGAGGAGTTCCCGGGTGATTTGCAAGTGGGATTTTACCTGCTCTGATGACTGACCCACAATAAGCCAGTCATCCAAGTAGGGAAACACAGCTATCCCATGTCTTCTTAAGTGGGCCACTACTACAGCTAGACATTTTGTGAAAACTCTTGGAGCAGAAGCGAGTCCGAAGGGCACTGCCCTGAACTGGTAGTGGCCCGAGGGCAGTTCGAACCCGAGGTACTTTCGGTGAGAGGCCCTGATTAGAATATGGAAGTAGGCGTCCTGAGGTCCAGGGAAGCTAGCCAGTCCCTGGCCTCAAGGATGGCAAAATCATTGCTAAAGTCAGCATTTTGAACTTTGGTTTTACAAGATGCTTGTTCAGAAATCTTAAATCCAAGATGGGCCGCCAGTCTCCTGTCTTTTGGGTCAGGAAGTACCTGAGTAAAGACCCTTGCTCTGGTGGCAAGGGGGACCCTTTCCACTGCTTTGCAGTCCAAAAGAGAGAACCCCGCTTCTAGTGTGAGGGTTTCTAAAAGACTTGAGGGGAAAGTGCCTGGCTCTCATCTTGGGAAACTGTTTGAAACTGAGAACCAAGCCTTGCTTACCACCTCCAGAACCCATTTGTCCAAGGTGGGACAACCAGTTCTGGCAGAAATAAGCCAGTCTGCCCCCACCGGTACAGGAGAGTGTCGCCCAAGACACCCCGTCAGAGTGCCTGCTTGGCAGGAGCAGCTTTAGGTTGGGGAGAGGGCCTGCCTGTGCCCGTCGGCCTCTGCCTCTGAAAAATCCTCTCTGCGCAAAGCAGAAGAAGCCTGAATTGGCAAAAGGCTCATTGTAAGGCCTGCCTCACCTCCCCTGGGGCAGGCCTGCATGCTGGAGTGGCATGCCTCTCCTTAGCTTGGGCACTTTGTAAGTAGTTCTGTATTCATCCATCTTTTCATGTAATTTTCTGTTTGTTCTCCAAACAGAGAATTTCCTATAACAGGAAAATCTATAGCCTTTGACTGGGTATCTTGGGACAGATTAGTGCATCTGAGCCATGCCAACCCTACGGAGGCTACAGAAGTGGCCATGACCCTAGAGGAAACATCATTAACATCAACAGCAGCATGAAATTGAACTTTAGAGGCTTCAATGCCATCAGCAGCCACCTGTTCCAACTCACTAGCCAGCTGGCCATGGGCCTGCTTGGCCAACTGCAATATAGTGTCCCATCTAGATTTCTGATATCTAGCCACATAAGCCATATAATTAGCCTGTCTGAGTCCCAAAGAAGCTGCCACATACTGTTTTTTTTCGCCATGGCATCAATCTTCCTGGAATCCTTATCAGGAGGATGTGAAGCCAGGGAATATTAACCTTGTCACAGGCTGCAGCTTGCACCACACCTACATGACTACACTGTTCAGTAAGGAAGTCTGTATTAGGGCCTGACAACGATACCTTCTGTCCATTTTTATCTACAGGAGGGACAGAAAAGGATTTTTAAAATCTTAGTGGTTTGCCTCCTAAATGACTTATGTAAAGGAATAGAAAACCTTCTAGCCTCTGGAATATCCATCATTTCCACATAGTCAGGCTCCTCTTGCTCATCCACAGCCTCTTCTAAGGGCAGCTGGAGAGTTTCTGCTACTCTTATAAAATCTGAAATGGATGGGGACTCAGACAATAAGGGAGACTCAAAGGGTCTGTCTGGAGAAATGTCCAGTTCTATTAGCACTTCCAGACCTTCCCAATCAAAATTACAATCATCAAAATCTTCCTCCCTCCTGTGGTTCATAAAAATCCCCAACATAATCCTGAACCACTGGACCTGAACGAGACCCCTTTTTCCAACCAGAGGGTTCAACAAGTCCCTGAGACAAAGACTGGACAATCTGTATGGCTTTAGCTATTTCTACAGCAGAAGGAGAGACAAAACTGGACTCCACTAGCTGTTTTTTGTCCTTTTGCTTTGACTGGTTCCTCACACCAGCTTTTCTTTGCCCGAGGAAGTATCGCCTGGTCAGAGGGCACTCTCCTGGTCCAGCCGTAGCTGGCCGGCTGGCCATCCGGTCAGCTGGACTTTTTGGCCTCTCGTCTCTGAGCCTGCCCAATCTCTTTTCCAGGGTGGCTGCAAGGAAATTTCATATCTGGCAGTCTGACAGGAGGTGGTCAGCCCCAGACAATAGACACAAGTGGTGTATGGGTCAGCCTTGGCAAAGGCTTCCCCAGACATCACAGTGTTGAAACCCAGTGGGCGGTTTTTCTTTTGGGTTTCTCAGACATAGTGCCAGCCTAACCAAACTTGTCCTTTGTTTCAGGCCTTGCCAGGACAAGACACCCTTATCGGTCCCTAACCGTGTCACGGGTATTTGAAAAAACACTTTTAATTGCAGGTTTTTTTAGGACCGATAAGAACCGGGTACCTCACTCTAAATGCAAAGAAAACAATTTTTAAAGCAAACTGATCGGTTCAGAGCGAACCGATAATGAGTTTCCACACAGACTAAAATTATTTTACTTACGGTTACCAGATAGAGCTTTAAACCGAAAACCGCGGTAATTTTAAACACTTTCTCGGTTAAATGAACTGATAAAAATACTTTAAACCGCAAAACGAACTGAAATGAAGGAGCTGGTCTCCGGAGCGTCTGTTCAGTGAAAGCGGAGTAAAGAATCTAACAGTTTGGGTTCAAACAACCCAGATAGAGCTTTCAATAGCGCTCTCGCGCTGTGGAACTCCAGATTTCTCTGGAGTTAACTATTTCATCTCCGGGGCAGTCAAAAGCCAGGGGCATACTGCAAAGGTCCTAATATAAGCAAGACTTCATGGTGTTTGAAGACAAGGTTTTTATGTTCATAAAGAGATACACGTGACACTGTTTAAATGTATGGCATTTTGTGATTATTTGGGTTTCTTCCTTGTCAAACACGTTTGTTCTTTATGGGTGAGGGGCCTGCTGAGATTTGAGAACTGGTTTTATAAGAGTGGAGCTGTTTTCAGAGAGTCAGAAGTGAGTCTGCATGTCATTTACACCAAGGCTCGTGAGGCTGGAGACGGTAAGGAGAGAACTCAGCTACAGGTTCAAGGTCTCTGAAGACAAGAGACTGTTTCTTTTCCATTTTTTCATCTGTAAGTTTTGACCTAGCTAGAAGAAAGCCAAGTTTGTGTTTTGTGGTTTAACTCACTTTATTCTCCATGTCTTTTTCCTGTAAGCACTTTTGTTCCATCTTGGCCGGTGTGTAAATATATTGTGTAAATAAAGCAGTTACTGTTTATCACAATATACAGGTTGGTATTGCATTTACACAAAAAGGGCATCATTTGTGAATCTCTGGAGTACCCATCACTCTGAAGAGGCATGCTAAATCTGGTTTAAGTAATCAGTAAGCATATTCCTTTCTGATACAGGAAAGGGAGTGGTGAGAAAGTTAATGAAAGACACAACCCACGCTTCACCTGCGGTTGGAGCAATCAGCCTTGGCTTGATCCAGGGGGGACTGGTGACCAGGCTCAGAGAGTCCAGGTGTCCAGGGTGCACAACCTTTGCACAGGGTTGAGCATGGGCACAAGGACACAGTGAGGGGCAGACACAGGTGAAGGTCTGCGACAGCCAACTGCAACAAGGGTGCTGGTTGGGGCATAGATATGTGGGTTTGTCACAGAAGTTATAAAGTATGACAATTTATCTATAGGAAACATGGGAGTGCTCAAATGGCAAATACATATTGATGGCTTCATGATGTGAGGAATCCCAGTCGTCAGAGAAAGTAAAGTTGGATGCACTAAAGGAGGGCTTATAGTATCTGTTAACACTAGGTTGAATGCAAAATGCTTAGCTTTAAGTTATTATAATGCCTACTTTATGTATGTGGTTCTTAGTGTCAGCACAGATATTTGTGCATATTTTAATATCTATATTCCACCATAAATTAGGTTAAACAAATTTGATACTGTCAAATATTACCTTTAAAAGCAAGCATTATACAGTTAAGAATGTTGCTCCCGTGACTTATGTAGATTGTAGCGGGACACTTTAATTCTAGGTTGAGTGAGGAAATCAAAGGAAAAAAAACATATGAGTGGAATCTTGATAAGGCCTTGGGAATTCAAACAGGCAATCAACTGATTTGAAGATAAAAAAGAAGCAAGAAATGATTGCAGTTTGCCTCAAAGCACGCTCTTAAGTGTTTTGAATGGAAGAACCAAGGTGGGGGGTGGGGAACTGGTAAGATAAATAACATTTCTAGCCCCTGAAAGAGGTAGTCAAGCAGATTTTTGTTTTACTGATACGTACTCATACAATACAATGATCTCACTTGATGTTAAGATACTGGAAAGTGATCATTTTATGCTGAAATGTTTGATAAAATGTAATCATAACTTACAGATGGTGGATTAAGCAAAAAAAAAAAAAGAAGTTGATGCAAACGCGTGCATAATGTGTGCAAAAAACATTTGGAATAAATTCATTGAAAAGAAACTAGAGGAGATAATTAAAATTGATTACACCAATAAACTGCAGTTACTGGTTGCCAAATCTAATATGAAGTGGAATGTTAAATCCAAATAATATACTTACAATGTTTGCAACTATTATGAACAGCATTGCACTTTCTCTATTGTCAACAGGTAGGAAACCAAGCAAATGCAGTACTGGGAAAGATAAACAATGGTTTGACAGTGAATGTAGATAAAACAGACGATAAATAAAGTAGACAGGCAGTCAGTTAATAGAACTGATTTTACAGTAATGTTGGCAACATGGCTATTAGAGAGGTGGTTTCCTTCTCCCACAAGTTTCTCTCTGTCAGGCTGTCATTCCCCTCCTCTGTGCCCATTTTCATTGGTGTACTCTATGCCTCACCTAAAACACCATCCTCCTCTCTGGTTGATTCTGTCTCTGGAATCGCCTCTCATTCCTCCATTGGCAAACTCATTCTTCTAGGGAATTTTAATGACCAGTGGCTCTCCCCACCCTCCAGGATGCTCATCTACGAAGTCGAGTCCCCTAACCTCACACAGATTATCTACGACCATACTGGGCTCAACGCTCGCTCCCAAAACCACACCCTCTTGGACTGGGTTCTCATCTTTCAATCCCCATTGCACTGTTGCAGTGGGAATTTTGCCTGATCCTCCTCTCCAAAATACAGCTGGTCCAAGTTCCTCTGATCACTCAACACCGAGGCTCTCCTGAGTGGCCTTGGTGCATCAGATTGGACATCCATTACCACCTAGGATACTGATGTTGCCTCTCCATGTTTCATTCCAAATTCTATTCTGTTTGGAACAAGCACGCCCCACTCAAACAAATCCAGGGTCAAAACTCACCATCACCCCTGGATTAGCATGGAACTAATTAATCAGTGCCCTATTAGTTGAGTGGTGGCTATCAGTTTTATCCAAAAGGTACACTGAAGTGCTATAAAAACATTTTGAAATTAGGCCCCATAGACTTGTATGGGGCACATCCCTGCGCTCTCCCTGGTTAAATCTCACAAAACAGGGAAGCACAGGGGCAGAGCAGGCATACCAGAGTAGGACAGGATCAGCTGGCTCACAGTTTGGGTTAAATTACAATCCCTTCCCACACTTTACTGAGTGAGTAAAAAATGTAAATTGTTACACAGAGGGGCTATCACCGCCCCATGGAGTGGGCTATGAAGCCCAGAGTGGTACATCACAACATCTCTTTAACCCCACTCCATTTATTTTGGGTATCACTACTACAAATACAGCTTTACATAGAAACATAGAATTTGACGGCAGATAAGGACCGCTTGGCCCACCCAGTCTGCCCATTTCCCTACCTACTGGATAAGCTGCAGATCCTAGTTAACCAGCAGCCTACTTCTTCTTACCCCCACCCCCTAGAATTGCCTTATGACTGTCCCATGCATGCTTGAATTCCACCACTGATTTTGACTCCACAACCTCCTCCGGAAGGCCGTTCCATGCATCCACAACCCTCTCTGTGAAAAAATACTTCCTTAAATTACCTCTGAGCCGACCCCCCTCTATCTTCAAATTGTGCCCTCTTGTTCTTGCACACCTCTTTTTTTGAAAGATGCTACCCTCTTGGACTTTGTTGATTCCCTTGAGGTACTTGAAAGTTTCTATCATGTCCCCCCTCTCCCTCCTTTCCTCGAGGCTATACATATTAAGCTCCTTAAGTCTCTCTTCATATGTCTTCCGGTGCAGACCTTGCACCATTTTAGTTGCCCTCCTCTGGACAGCTTCCATCCTGTCTATGTCTTTATGGAGATTGGGTCTCCAGAACTGCACACAGTACTCCAGATGGGTCTGACCAGCTGTCTGTACAGAGGATAATAAATACAGGTTACTCACCTGTAACAGGAGTTCTAGGAATGGTATATGTTGTTCATCCACACTTATTGGCAGGTATCCTTGCGCTTTAAATCTTGCGGAAGGTCTTCAAGCTGGATCCTCCCACCCACCGGGTGAGTATAACTCGGCTCCGCCCCATGGCCTAGATCTGGCCGCTGGAAGCTCAGGGGTTGTGCGTCAAAGCCGGGAGGTCGGGAGAGTCAGGATGAACAACATATACCATTCCTAGAACTCCTGTTACAGGTGAGTAACTGTATTTCTAGGACATGGATATGTTGTTCATCCACACTTATTGGCAGACTCTAGCAGTTCTCCGGGAGGAGGAGGCAAGACGCACACCCCAATACTTACTTGGGAAAGAGACTGGAGAACCGAGGCCCCAAAACCAGCATCCCGGTGTGACTCAAGGTCGATGTGGTAATGGGTAATGAAGGTGTGTGCTGACTTCCAGGTAGCAGCCCTGCAGATTTCCTGGATAGGGACGTCCCTGGAAGCAGCCACCGTTGCAGCAGTATGGCGGGTAGAATGAGCTCTTATCCTCTGGGAGCTCCATGCCCGCCAACTTATAGCAGAGATCTATGCAGGAGGTGACCCACCTGCTTATCGTCCGCTTGGCTGCAGGACTGCCAGATCGCGGCTTCAAGCGTAGGTGACAAACAGCTGGCGAACCTCTCCCAATTTCAACCGTACGCTCTTTGCTGTAGTGGGCGCCCTTCTAGGGTCAAGTATGGAGCCTATATTGACCTCCGAGGTGTGATTGGGGTAGAACACCGGCAGAGTCAACACCTGGTTAAGGTGAAACTCCGACACCACCTTCGGAAGGAATTTCGGGTGGGGGCAGGACAACCTTGTCCTGTGGAAGACCAGGTAAGGAGACTCGATGGAAAGCACCTGGAGCTCTCCCATCCTTCTGGCTGACATGATAGCCACCAAGAAGGCGGGTCTTCCCGACAGGTGGAGAGAGACCACACCTGTGCATAGGTTCGAATGGCTTGCCCATGAGGCTTTGCCAGTACCAGCAGTAGATCCCACGGAGGTGGAGGTTCTCGCACCGGAGGGAAATGTGATCAAGGCCTTTGAAAAGCGCCAGACCACCTTCTCCTGCTTCCACCGACTGCTTCCCGGCCCGCGCCTGTAAGCAGAGATGGCTACCAGAGTGCACCCTTAGGTCGCTCGACCTAAGCCCTTGATTAGAAAGGGACCAAAATAGTCCAAGATGCTTGCCAAGGAACAGGAGGAAGGGTCCAAGCCCTTGCCCTGACACCAAATGGAAAACCTTTTCCATTTGAAGGCATAACATTTTCTGGTCGACTCCTTACGGGACGCCTCAACTACATTGAGGACCTCGTCGGAAAGACCCAAGGCCTGGAACTCTAGCCGCTCAGGAACCAGGCCGTCAGGTGCAGGGATTGAAGGTCCGGATGGAACACCTTCCCCTGATTGACTGAGAGCAGGTCCGGGCGAGCTGGAAGCTGCCGCGGAGTCCTGGAGCTGAGACTGAGGATATCTGGGTACCAGAACTGGCGAGGCCAGTCTGGGGCTATCAGAATCACCTGCGCCTTGTCCCTCCTTGCCTTGAGAAGCACCTTGTGGATCAAGGGAAATGGGGGAAAGGCGTAGAAGAGGCCCGGGGTCCACTGCCTCGAGAAGGCATCCCCTGCAGCGAGCCCTGCTGAGGGCGATGGAACAGCCTCAACCCGGCGTTCTCCCTGGAGGCAAACAGGTCCACCTGAGGTGTGCCCCAATGGGAGAACAGATGCTGTACTACCTCCGGCAGGAGAGACCACTCGTGGGATGCAGCCCTATCCGGCTTAGGGCATCGGCCAGGGTGTTGGAGGCTCCTGCCACATGAATGGCTAGAATCCGCCTCCAGGCTGCGCTGAGGTGACCAAATGGAGAGCTTCCTTGCATAGAAGCATGGAGCGTCCGCCCTGGCAGTTTAGATAGTACATGGTCGTAGTGTTGTCAGTCTGGACTCGGACCACTTGACCCCGGAGGAACGGAGCAAAGGCGGTGAGAGCTAGGCGGACCGCTCGGAGCTCCAGCAGGTTGATGTGGCATCGGGACTCCACGGGGACCAGAGGCCGTGAGCCCGGTGTTCCCCCAGATGGGCACCCCAACCCATCAGAGAGGCATCGGTCGATAGAGAGACCGTCGGCTCGGGGCGGACGAACGGGATGCCCTCCTGCAAATGACCTGGAACGATCCACCACTGGAGGCGTCCACATCTCCTGTGTCACCGACACAAGCTGGTCCAAAGGATGCATGCGTTGAGACCACTGACTGGCCAGTCCCCATTGAAGGGGACGCATGTTCCAGCGGGCCCAACGGACCACGCTGGTGCAGGCCGCCATGAGACCCAGGAGGCGCAGGAAGTCCCGGGCAGGGCGCAATTGCCCAACCAGAAATGATTGGGCAAAGGAGGAAAGAACCTCGGCCCTGTCCGCCGGGAGCCGCGCTCTGGCTCGAAGAGAGTCGAGCTGCGCCCCGATGAACAGAATCACCTGCTTCGGCTCGAGTTCCGACTTGGCCTCGTTGATAAGGAGGCCCAGTTGAGAGCAGACCTGGAGGGCCAGATCTCTGGACCACTCCACCTCCTGCCTGGAGGGAGCTGCTATCAGCCAGTCGTCCAGGTAAGGGTACACCCGGACCCCTCGGCGCCGCAGGAATGCTGTCACCACTGCCATGCATTTGGTGAAGACCCTGGGAGCTGGAGACAAGCCGAAGGGCATGGCTTGGAACTCGAAAAGGGATCCTTCCGCTCGGAAGCGAAGGAATCTCTGGTGAGACGGACGGATAGGGACGTGAAAAAACGCGTCCTGCAAGTCCAGAGAGCAGAACCACACGCCACGTTCCAAGGATGGTATTATCTGAGCCAGAGTGACCATCCTGAAGGTTCGAGACCTTAGGAACTTGTTTAGGTCGTGTAGGTCGAGAATGGGGCGCCAGCCCCCCGTCCGTTCCGGAACCAGGAAGTACCTGGACACAAACCCTGGGTCTGAGGGGGGGTCCGCTACCACCCTGATCACCTCCTTTCGGAGGAGGAGAGCGATGTCGGCTCGACGAGCCAACAGTGAGCTCTGGACCCGAGGCCCCGAGTGAGGCAGCTCTGAAGGGTGGGGCCTGCTCAATTCCAGAGGCAGGCTTTTCCCACCACCTCAGTACCCACCTGTCCGTGGTAACAGCGGACCAGGCGGAAAGAAATGTCAGAGCCATCCCCCACGGGGAAACCAGGAGTAGGTGGCACGGGATGGGGCGACACTCAGCCCGTCACTGGGCAGGCTTGGAGGAGGGACCGGCCGAGGGACCTCCTGGCCTCTTCCTCCTGCCTCCTGTTAGAGGAAGCCGGCGGCTTGGGTTTGGGATGCCAAGGCCGAGCCTGCTGGCCCTGGCGTTGCTGGGCGGGCGCCGGGGCGCAGAAGCGCAAAGGGCTTAGGCTGTGGTTTTGCGGCCTTTGTCCTTCTGAGCGGAAGAGACAGAGTCCAAGGTAGCATTGGACTTCTCGATCCTCTGCAGGTGACCTTCCACCCCAGGGCCGAAGAGGTCAGTCCCAAAAGGGAACATCCGCCAACTTGTGCTGGGTATCCGAAGTTAAGGTGGATATCCTCAGCCAAGCCCGTCGGCCACATAGCCACTGCGGCCGCCACCGACCTGGCACATGAGTCCCCAATATCTAAAGCAGTCTGAAGCTGCTGTTTGGCCACTGCCGCCCTGGTCCGCACCTGGTTGACCGTAGTCTGCAGATCCAGCGGGAAGATGAGGATGACCTCATCCAGGGAGCCCAACAGGGCATGAGAAAAATGTGCCATGAGGGCGGCCGAACCCAGCCTGTGAAGAGCCGAGAGGGCGCAGCATAGACTTTTCGCCCAACATAATCCAATTTCTTGGATTCCTTGTCGGAGGTTTGTCCACATCTCTGGTTGTTGCGCGCGAGAAGGCTGTTGGTAACCAACCCCTCAGCAGAGGGTGCTCAAAAAAACGGACAGGGAACGGTAGGGACCGCATACTTCCTGGCCATCCTGGCCGGAGCGCAGGACAAGAAGCAGGCGCTGCCAAAGCTCCAGGGCGGACCCACTATGGCCTCGCCACGGAAAGGCCTCCGTTGAGAATCCCCGGTCCAGAATCTCCGTGAGGGGATACCTGGCCCGTTTGGAAAGCAGGTTCGAGCTTCATCCCGGTGGACTCCGAGATGAGCCGAAGCAGTCCTAGGAAGGACTGACGGGCTATCGTCCATTGACTGTCCTCCTGAGGACTCCAAGTCTAGTCGCTTGGAGAAAAAGGAGGAATTATCCTCGGACTCGGACGAGTCCTCGAAGAGCTGCCTCTGGCCTGAGCCACCCTCTACCTGCCGAGGTCGGTCGGGAGTGAGGGTAACAGACAGCCTATGGGGTAGACCCTTAGCCGACCGAGAATCCCTGGTCGGAGCCCCAAATAGTGGCTGTGGAGGCGGAGGTTCCACCGGAATCGGTGGAGCAGCTGGTTTTGGCCGAACAACCGGCCTGGGTACAGGCTCCTCGGGTAAGTCGAGGGGTTGTGTCGGCCGCTCCGGTGACAGCCACTTAATGGCCGGGGAAGGCGACTGCGTCGGCTTATTCCCGGTCAGGAGGAGAACTGTTGCCACGCGAGGTCCTCTCGTACCGTTAGTAACTTCGCGGCCTCCCTCGTCGAGAGGAGGGGCGGGGCCAGCGACGCCGCTTACATGATGCCAAGACCGGGAACCGCCTATGCCGCGGGATCGGCTGGACCTGAAGGTCGAGACAGAGAGCCTCGGCTTTTCTGAGGTCCGGTGCCGAAGTGTCGGCAGGAACCAGCACTCCCGCCGGCTCGGAGGGTTCATCCGAGGCTCCAGAACCCGGAGGCTGAAGCAAGCCCGCAGGATCCTCAACTTCCCCAGGGAACGGAGAGGGAGTCTCAGCTTCTATAGGCGACAACCCGTCCAACGGATCGAAAAATCTCAACCGTCGGCGGAGTCTCAGTCAACTGACCTGGACGGGACACCGTGAGACCAGTGGCGAAGCCGAGCGGTCCGACCCGAAGTCGACGGTCGACGACCTGGGGAGAGGACCTTTCCTGCTCCCAAGAGCGTCGATGGAGGGATTTACCTTGTCCCTCTTTTTGGACCGAGAAAAAGGTCCAGCAGATGTTGGCCCTTCTCCCTTAGTGGAGAGGGACAGACAAAGCTCCTTAGAGGAAGCTGTGTAGGAAGAACCCAGAGAGAGCGGGATAAATGCCGCGGCCGAGGAAGATACGGCCCGTGCCGCCTCCTCTTCGAGGAGATCATCTGCTCGAGCTGATCCTCCGAGCCCGCCACCGCGGACACCGCCGACCGGGCTCCTTAGACTTCACCGGAGGAACGCCTCGCGCAGCCCTAGATGCAATCAGGCAGCACGGCTTCGAGGACATAGGCCGAAAGGAAGAGCACAAGTCGCAGTCCCGCGGGTCGTGCTCAAGGCCTAAACAGTAGACACACGTGGAGTGTGGATCCATCCGAGACATCTTCTGCCCGCAGGGGCATCTCCGAAAACCGGGAGTCGATTTGTCCATCGCAGCCGCGAGGGATCGAAGACTGAAGTCTTTTTAGCAAAAACTTTCAAATTCACAAAAAGGAAGAAATAGGAACCAGTCTCAAACGCAGAGCGTTAAGGAGGGAACCTGAGCTTCCAAGCGGTAAGGAAGATCTGGCCTCACGGGGCAGAGCCGAGAGTTATACCACCCGGGTGGGTGGGAGGAGCCAGCTTGAAGACCTTCCGGCAAGATTTAAAGCGGCAAGGATACCTGCCAATAAGTGTGGATGAACAACATATCCATGTCCCTAGAACTTCTTGTTTTCTACTGGTGATGCCTCTCCCTATGCATCCCAGTATACCCCCAGCCCTCCTTGCTGCCCTCTCACATTGCTTGCCCACCTTTAGGTCATCTGATATGACTACCCCCAGGTCCCTTTCCATTTTTGTTGTTGTTAGTATCTCACCCCCATTGTGTACTCTTCCTGGTTTTTGTTTCCAGGTGCATTACCTTGCACTTCTTAGCATTGAATCTAAGCTGCCATACATTTGACCATTCCTCTAACCTTGCCAAGTCCCTTCTTATCCTTTCCACCCCACCCTGTGCATCAACTCTGTTGCAGATCTTAGTGTCATCTGCAAAGAGACATACTTTTCCTTCCAGTCCTTCCGCAATGTCGCTTATAAAGACATTGAAGAGGACCGGTCCTAATACTGAACCCTGCAGTACCCCACTAGTAACCCTCCTTTCTTCTGAGTGGACTCAATTTACTATTACTCTGTGTCCTATTCTCCAGCCAATTCTTTACCCAGGCTGTCATCTTGGGACCCACTCCCAGGCTGGCTAACTTGTATATTAATCTTTTGTGTGACTGTGTCAAATGCCTTGTTAAAGTCTAGGTAGGCCATGTCCACAGCCCCTCCCTGATCTACTACTTTGGTCACCCAGTCAAAGAAATCTATCAGATTTGTCTGGCATGACCTTCCCTGCAGAATCCATGCTGCCTAGGTCCTGTGCCCCTCTGGCCTCTAGATACTCGACAATTCTTTCCTTCAGAAGTGATTCCATCATTTTCCTATCACTGAGGTTAAACTAACAGGTCTGTAGTTTCCTGCTTCTGCCTTGCTCCCACTTTTGTGAAGGGGAATCACATCTGCCCTCCTCCAGTCCTCGGGTACCACCCCATCCTCCCATGATTTGTTAAAAAGGGTAGTCAGTGGTGTCACTAGTTCTACCCTTAGTTCTTTTAGAATTCTGGGATGAATCCCATCAGGCCCCATTGCTTTGTCCACCTTCAGTTTTAATTAGTTCAGAACCCTTTCTTCTGTAAATGGGCTTGGTATCAACTTCTGTATCCAGAGTGTTACTACTGTTTGTTTTATGTACCTCCCCTCTTCATTTGTAAATACTGAGCAAAAATATTTGTTTAGTATCTCTGCCTTTTCACAGTCTCCCTCTGCCCACCCTCCTCCCTTTATTAAGCCTCACTATCCCTCCCTTGGTCTTCCTTTGCTCCTGATGTACCTATAAAAGGTTTTATCCCCTTCTTAACTGAGTTGGCTATCTTTTCCTCAGTTCTGGCCTTTGCTGTTCTGACTGCCTTCCCAGCCTCCTTTTGTTTTAACTGATACAGTTCTCTGTCCTGCTCCTTCTAGCATTCCTTTGTACTTCCTGAATGCTTTCTTTTTCTCTTGAACCTTCACTGCCACTTCCTTTGAGAACCATAGTGGTTTCTTACATCGTCTTGTTTTGTTTATTTGCTTCACACAAAGGCTCGTTACCTCTGTGATGGCAGTTTTATTATTCCCCATTGTTCTTCCACCTCCTTCCTGCCCATTTGCTAGTGCATTCTTAGGCACTCACCCATTTTGGCAAAGTCAGCCCTCCTAAAGTCCAGTACTTTTGTCTTTGTATGGCTTGACTCTATTGCTGTGTTTATTGTGAACCATACTGTTCGATGATCACTAGTTCCCAGATGGCTACCCACTTCTACATCTGTGATCCTCTCTCCATCTCCATTTGAAAGAATCAAGTCTAATATTGCTCCCTCTCGAGTGGGCTCCAGTACTAGTTGTCTAAGGCATGCCCCCTGTAGGGCATCTAGAATAACTGCACTCTTCGAAGTGGCAGCTGCAACTGCACTCCAGTTAATATCTGGCATATTCAGATCACCCATCAGCAATATCTCCCTTTTTCTGCCATTCTAAGTATACTTTATATCATTTCCTGTCCATTTCTCCCTGAGAAGTGGGTTCAGGAGACAACCCTGTGCGAATGTGGTGCCATTGCCTGTCTCCAAATTTACCCACAGTGCTTCTTCTCCCTGTTTACCCTTTTGTTCTGTTGCTCTTATTCCTTCCCTTATGTAAAGAACTACCCTCCTCTTTTACCCTCCTGTCCCTCCTGTAGACAGTGTATCCTGGTATGTTTATGTCCCAGTCATGGTTTTGTGTGTACCATGTTTCTGTGACTGCCACAATATCCAGATGTTCCTCCTCCATCAAGGCCACTAATTCAGGAAGCTTGTTACCCAGACTACGGGCATTGGTACTCATTGCTCTCAATTTTTTGATGGCTTTACCTTCTGTTGCAGCATCCCCCACTGACCGTTCTACCTCTGTCTTTTTCTCATTTAGTACCCTGTTTTGTAGGGAGAGGGGAGGCTTTCCCCCCAGCCTACTCAGCTACAAATTTTGGCCGCCTCATTGGCTCTTAAATGACTAATTTTATGTAACTGAAAATCTCAGAAAGCACCCCTATCTGAGAATTGGTTTAATTGTACAGGTAATCTGCCTTAAATGAAAGAATTATTTATTTCTTTGTATTTTGTATAGTGTCTAGGAATTACAACCATTTGAGTCAGGGACTCATTTACAAAGGCTCTGCGTCATTACATTAGTGAGGACATAAACAGAGTGAGAATACTGTACAGAGACAACAATGTGCTAAATATATACAGGGCACCACTAAAGGTGCAAAAACAATCTAAGCCACTATTATTTACAGAGTTTTGTTTGCAACAGAGAAACGTAAGCTATATAGAGTAGTTTAATTAGCAGTCACAGTAGCTGTTTAGTAAGATATGGGTACGCAGCACTGGCTTAAATGGCCCTAGCCTTGGGATTTCTAGGGCAGAATCAGGGAGGGAGTTCATCCAGAGTGGGGCCCTGTAGGAAAAAGATCTTTGGCTGGCAGTGGTCCTTGCGAAGGGGATGCGGAAGGTAGTAGTACTAGAGCTTCTAGTGGCCCTTGTCGGCAAGCACGCTTGACAAAGCGATAGACAGCCTGGGGGGGCTAACCCTAGTTGTATTTTTTTGGCCATTAGGCAGGTCTGATAGAGAAGTCGCCCCTGGAAATTTAACCAAGATGACTGTTGGTAGAGGTCACAGGTATGTGTAAGGCGATCACAAACTGACTCCTTTAGCTCTGGGCCCCCTTGCTGACCATCAGAAAATTTGTTCAACTTCTAGCGTATAAAAAGAACCCTTGGAATTAATGCTAACACACAGCTTGTTTTAGATGCGAGCCTCATTTATATTGCAAGCTACAAATAATACCTTCAGCATGTTTGATTTATCTTATATTGGCTATGGAGTCTGTCTCCCTCTGTACTCAGCGTTGTATGACACATATTAGTAGTATATCCTTGATTTATATCTTAAATGTTCTTTCCTTATTTAACCCAATAAAATATTTTAATTAAATGAAATGAGATGCTATTGATGAACTGCCATGCTGAATGGACTGGGTTCCTGGACCTCACTGTAAATAGGTCTGAACCTTAAAGTGCAATGTGTGCTGCACTACTGTCTCAAGCGTGATTTGTTGGGTCCCTATACAGACATTCTAGCCTTGCATTAAAACCAGGACCCAGGAGCAAATATGAATGTTTTGCTGTGAAGGATCCCTCCCAGGAAGCACAACCCCTGGACAGGGAGGGAGGATCCAGGATGTCACCCAAGGACTAATGGAGGTGCCCACCCACCCACCTGTGCTGGTGCTCTCCTCAGTGTAACCAGGGAGCAGGTGGGGGTCGCAGGAAAAAAGGGGTCACAGATATATATTTGAAGAAAATACTAACGTTCTCCTGTGATACGCCCTTGTCATTTAATTCATATGATGTTTTTTGTCAAAAATGTGGATGAAGCAGATTCCCGTTTGCTTATAACCAGTCTCTTCTCTTAAATAAAGATGATTAACGGATACATCATTTTGTCGTCCTGCTCATCTTATGCTGCTGTTTGAATCTGCATTTTGATAGTTTAGAAGTGTCATAATGGTCTTGCCTCATTTTATCTTACCTGCTTTCTTTTATATGAACAAATTTCTAGGACACCACAACCCTTAATTGGCCCAAATTCTTGGGACAGAAAAGTCCTTCCAATAGCAGAGGGTAATCCAAATAAGAAACAAAGGCTCAACTCCTGGAATAGTGCAATTATGTTGTATTTATTTCCACCACTGCAACAACGTTTCATGGCATTTGCCACTTCTTCAGGAATGGTAGTAACAACAAACGTGACTTATCACTAACTGGTAAAGCTCATCAGTAGTGTGTTAATATCAACTTCCTGCTATTAGAAGAACACTATAACCGGGTAAGAACAAGAAAGAACTAACCGTTCCAGCTAATGTTAAGTCTTGCTTCTTGTTCACCTTCCATAGTCTGGATCTCTCCCATTTTCTACCATCACCAAAACCTGACTGTTCTTTATCTTTATGATGCTATTATTGCTGACGTTACATAGTATATGTAAAACGTTACAAAGTATTCTCGGTGTATGAGATGCCCTCACTGCTCCTAATCTAGTGCAATTCTATCTACTTTAGGCATTTTGTGGCATGGCTGTGCTTTTGCACCAATTTGCTAACACAAAAGTAATGTACTGTACTCTGTAAATTATTTTGTTTTGCACAGTTTACTGTGACCACTGTAATGGTAATGTATTTTTACTCTTGTGCCTAATGTATGTCTACTTACCTCCCTCACCCCCCAAAACAACACATCAGGAAGTGAGCTGCTGCAAGCTTAGTATGTCTTTTCTGGTAAAACGTTTGAAATAAATTATAAAATTATGAGGTGCATAAGGCACAAAATGGCCATTAAACCCAGTAGTACTGCCTTCCACTTCTCAGTGCTAGTACTGAAAAGTGTGCCCCATTTCAAATGAATCAATTTTTTTTATTTTATATTAATTTTCAAAATATATAATACATACATTTGATTATCCTTTGGTTCCAAGTAACAGGATGAAAAAAGAACATTGCAGCAAAAATAAGATTTCTCCTCTTGTCTACCACTGATCACAGCAATAGGAGGTCTTTGTATCACAGTTAATAAAGGCACGTGGCCACTGGCGGAGTGGTTCCAGCACCTGAGAAGTGGCGTTATCCTAGCACAACACACACCCTGGAGTGCATTATTCCTATTATACAATGGCTCCTGAGAAGGAAAAAAAAGAAAAATGATGAAAAACTACATTTACAAGTGTGTTTTTTGCTGTTTTTTTTTTTTTGCAATGGGCAGGTATACTTAAAAAAAGAAAAATATATAGTGCCGATTGGCAGTTTTGCCCAGTAGGTGGAGCTGCTGTTACTGTGAGTCTCTACTATCCCACAGTAAATTCTCTTTTGCCTCCCTCGATCATTTCACTAAAACATGCTCTTGCTGTTCTGCTACAAAAATAAGCTGTACATCTGAATATTATGATTTCTCTTCACATGTTTGTAAGCCCTAACACAAATGTGATACTGGAGAGAGATTGAGAATGTAGTGAGCTGTATAACCTGGTTTAACCATCACAGTACATACTGACGAACAACAGACAGAGAACAATAAACCACCGATTTAATTTGACATTATACAGTTCTGTTCATGCCAAGCTTACTTGAATCTTCCCATGTTCTGTACATTCAGATCCTGTTGAAACCGATGACCTCAAGGTCCAAGGTACACTGTCCACCACATTCTAATGGTCCTGAAACAACATTTTTAACCTAAGCACATTGATCTACAGAATGGAAAGCTAATGTAAACTGCTTAACTGTCCCTTTGACTAGTACTGGTTACTTAAAGTGCATTATACTCCTATAATGCACTATAAGTAACCAAATTTCTTCATTGCTTCCTGACATTTTATAATAAGGCACTCAGCTTTACCTTGTGCCACATTACACCACAAGGGGGTGATTAACAGACTGCTAATCTATCCTCCGGTACATTATTGCTTAAAACATACATGATACAAATGGATGTGACTGTAAGTAACACAAAATGAGCGTTTTTTTTTGTTTTGTTTTTCTAAAGCTCACAACCAAAGTTGATTCCCATCTTCACAGCAATTGCACCAAAATAATTAAAAACTTGCAACAAGTGCAACTGGAAATCTGAGCTCACTTTTTACTGCCATAATGGCCACACCAAACTATTTGTCTTGGGGGATTATTGTAACACTGTTAACATTTCTCCATTACACTATAATGAAATGAGGTTAGGATACTGTATGTTCAAATTTTTCATTGAAACATTAATAGAAAAGAATAAAACAATGTTTGAACAAAATATGTTGTCCATATGTTTGAGAATGGAATAATTTGTCTTTCTGAGAATGACATAAAGGAGTTTTCTTGTGAAGAAGCAGAAATGATTTTGACTGGAAAAAGGTAAGAAATATAACCCTACCATTAAACAAACATCACCTAGGCCAGCCCGGTGGCGCTGAGGGTTGAGGCACTGGACGCCACACCCCACGCCACGCTGGTGACCCGAGTTTGGGAACGAGCCCGGGTCATTGGGGGACAGCAGGGAAGGGAAGAGATAGAGCATCCAGAGGACTGCTCTCTCTTCCCGGGAGGGTTGCAGGGAAGCGATTGCATGGGAGTGACCTCCAGCGGCTATCGGAGGCGCCGGATGTAATGATGCTGTGTGTGTCCGCAAAGAGGTGGAGTTGCAGCATGGCATTGCCTTGCATAGCCGTGTTCCACAGGAACAAGATATAAGCTATAAAAAGCTCCACTCCTGGGGATAGGTGACGGCACCTCGGCTCCTGATCCACACTGACAACACCGGACCGACTTCCTCTCCGTGGTCATTCATGTGGCCGGTGCTCTACACTAAGCAGATAGAGCGCTCTGGGTGGAGAGGGTGGCCCTTCCTCTGGGGGTTTCAGAATCGGGGGATGCACTGGGCGACACGAGGAGAGGTCCAAGGTCTCGATGGGAGCTAGACACCGGGATCCCGGGATGCCTGAGAGAGTTCCCAGGTATATGGAGCATAAATAAAGATCACATAAAAAAAAAAAAAAAACACAAGCATCACCACATGTAAAGCTGGAAGTGACTTGCTGTCTTTTTAAATTCAGGTTAATCCAGTTAGGTTTTTCCATTATGTCACACTGGTAGAAGCATTTACAGTAATATGCAGAATACATTGTAGGAATTTATTGCAGTATGAAAATCCCAAAACAGCTCAGTTTTTGAATTTCCACTACCCTTCAGCTTGGCTCACGACTGACTCCAAGTGCCAAGCCAGAGCCTTGGCTCAACTGCTCTTCAAAAAAAAAAAAAAAAAAAAATAATAATAATCAAGGCTTGCCCAGCTCTATTTTTAAACCTGCTGTTTGAAGATTGAACTGTTTCCATTTCTACTGCTAGCTTCAGTGATGCACTAGGCAATTGTGATGTCATCAGCATTGTCAAAGCTGTTCTGTGATTGTGTCACTGTACCAGTAATGACAAAACTAACAAGATACATCCTGAGGTTAACTACACAGATACCATTTGTCATCTTGCCATTTTATTTCCACTGGTGTAACAGCAAGACCGATAGACAGATACAGATAGACAGTCTGTTGAGATTCCAAACCACATGTTCTCATGTCCCTCTGGGCTCCCTGTTCTGTTCCTCGTCCCTTATTCATCTGTCAGAGGCATAAAGATCAGAACTGAGAAATGAAATAAAAATATAAGCCTCAGTTCTATTTTATCAAATACTGCAATTAGTACACCCCCTACAAGTGACTGACTCATTCGAAAATTTCCACTCCAGTTAGAAACAGAAAAAAAGAACAGGTTTGCTTGAATTCTATCCCTTGCTTGAAATGTGCCGAGAGATGTATACACTGGTGCTGCTGGGGGAGGGGTGTTTTTCTCAAGTGCAGTTCTAATTCAGTTCTCCCACCTGGCAGAAGAGGGAAGGAGGAAAAAAAAAAAATGCAAGTAGCTGCTGCCTAAAACTGAAGGGATCTGAATACCAAGCACAGGACTCCCAACAGTGGAGTTTCATTGCTATGTATGCTTCACTGAGCAAGGCCCGGAGTGGGAGCCTTCTTCAAAATTCAGCCATCGTCTCAAGAAAGGAAAGAGCCCAAGAGGCCAGGGAAGATGACCACAACAGTTGTACAGGGACATATTTGGGGTAAGTTGGGCAGGTGCTGCCAAGTATATCAAGCTTTGGTCAGAGCCATTACAGCTGCTGTGCATTACCCAGATAAGGGATACAGAACAATGTGTGGCTTAGCTGCTATTTACTTCTTGTATTATTGAGATATAAAAATGCCACATTTACTGGACAACAGGGAAAAAGTTTATGGGGCATGGATTCTGCTACCCTTCTGGAACTACTTGAAGGCGGGGGGGGGGCAAGAAGCTGGTATGTGCTTCCTACGTAATCTATAGCATTGAATAACAGCTCTGCTGTGGTCGGCAACCCGCTGACTTTTTCCCTTGGAGGGGTTCAAACAGAAAAGTTCACCCTTTCCAGTTTTGGCCATGCCCAGCGGATGGCTAACAAAACGTCTGCTTCCAGTGTTGGAAATTGAAAGGATTCACTGAGGCAAACCATCACCTGTGGTCAAGTAGCAAACATATAAGATAGGGGCCTGGGGATATGTCTCTTCACTGTATGTTGCGTTTTACATTTTATTTTGTCAGTGTTATGAGTGTGGGGGATGCTGTTTTACAGAGAGGCAGTCCTTCCTTATTTTACTTCCTGGAACCAAGTCAGACTTAATTTCACTACTGGAACAGAGTTCTGCCAGGTTCCCTGCCATTTCTACTACTGTCTGCTTCAAGCAGCACTATGCAGCCTTAAAAATGTGACAGAGGAATGCTTCTGGGGTCTAGTGGTTAGATCATAGGTTTAGGAACTAGCAAGTTCAGGTCCAAATCCCACCAGAGCCACTTACTCACTGTTACCCGAGCAAGTTGCAGTAGCTAAGCGTGACAGTAAGTTTCAAGATACACAGCAGGAATTAGTATGGTATTTTGCAAGAGGTTAAAGTGGGGTTTGCTCCACTTCTGCTAAGAAGTAGGTGCTGAAGTACACTTTCTCCCAAAAATTACTGCACTCTGTTTTTTATCCTTTCTTCGCTTCTCCCCCACTGCCACCGATTTCTGTAGAACACATTAACATTATGCCAAACAATGCTGGATTTAGTTTGGTCTGTTCTGATGGAGAAATGTGTCAGTCGTGTTAATCTAGTCTATGGTGTCGCAAAAAATATATATATTTTTGCAGAGGATACCTTGTTAGATTGAATTATAGTATATCGTTAGGGCTTATTGTGGATAAAAAGCGATTTCTTTCCAAAAGCTGTTGTAGGACTGTTCAAAGGTCAAGAAAAGTTGTTGTAGTATCGTTCTGACGTCACAACGATACTACAACAACTTCTCCCCCTTGAGCTGTTACCCGATTGGCTAAAGCAGCTCAGTGTTCAAAAAAAACAAATAGGGTAAAATGGCGGCACTGCTTAGCAAGTGGAGGGGCAAGCGTTTCACTAAGATAGTTTGGACACAAACTGCCATCGTCGGTTCTGTGTGTCCAAACTATCAGTTTGGCATTTTTTTTTTTAAATAACCGGCGCTTTGAAATATCGGGTGGTGAGTGGAACCATAGCGAGGACCGGAGGCAGAGTGGGACTGCAGCGATGACAGGGAGCAAGCGTAGTGTGAACACAAGGTATGAAACCTTGTATTTAAATTAAACTGTAGACATTTCCGGAACCATATACTATATAATAGTATATGGGTGACCAGACACAACAAAAGTTATTTATCTGAATGTGATTGTTGAACCTCTCAGAAGCTTCGCCCGAGGCTCGTATGACATCAATACATCCTCGATGGAAACATAGCCTTGTTGTATATCGTCACCCATACACTATTCTATATATAGTGTATAGTAGAACATTGCTACATATAGAATTCCATCCCTTTCAAATGCTGTTGTACCACGTTCAAAGGTCATGGAATGTGATTGTACCCTTCTGTGGTACAACAGCATTCTGAAATCCCTGCAGACTGCGCAAGTCAGTTTTATTCTGAAAGTGAAAGAACCACCACGTGTACATTTCACGTAATACTATACATTATGAAAAATACAGGCTGAACAACTTTATGCACAATCAGTGTGTTATGCCACCTTGGGGTTCCGATTCCCATGGAGCTCTCGAGTTTCACTCTTGAGGTCAGTGGGAATCAGAACCCCTCTGTGGCAGAACACACTGGTTGTGCAAAGTTGCCCATCCAGTATTCTCTGTTATTCAGTCACATCCATTTGCACAGAAACATAAAATCTGTTGGCAGACAAGCACCATATGCCCCACCTCGTCTGCCCATTTTCCTACTCACTGCTGCAGCCCCAGATCCTATTTGATCTGCAGCTCTCCTGCTCTGCATATCTCCAGGGTATCCTAATGTCTAGCCCATGCACTCTTGAACCCCTGTATTGTTTTTGCACCCACCATTTCTGCTGGAATGCTATTCCACAGCTCCACCACCCTTTCAGTGAAAAAGTACTTTCTAACATTACCCCCGAGCTTTCCACCCTTCAGCCTCATATCATGCCCCCTTGTTCTTGTGCAGAGTTTTCTCTGAAATATCCTTTCCACCTGTACCCTGTTTAATTGCCTAAGGTACTTGAAAGTTTCTATCAGATCTCCCCTTTCCCTTCTTTCCTCCAGTGAATAGATATCAAGGTCCTTAAGTCTTTCCTCATAGGGCTTCTGGTGCAGTCCATGTACCATCTTCATTGCCCTTCTCTGGACTGCCTCTGTTTTGTCACTGTCCTTCCAGAGATGTGGTCTCCAGAACTGGACACAGTACGCCAGCTGAGGCCTCACCCAGTGACCTGTACAGTGGCATCACCACCCCTTTCCTCCTGCTTGTTATGTCTCTCCCTGTGCACCCCAACATTCTGTTTGCTCTCCCCACCGCCCTTTCACACTGTTTGGTCACCTTCAGGTTGTCAGATATGATCACCCCCAGGTCTCTCTCCTGACTTGTGGTGGCCAGAATTTCCCCACCCATCCTGTACTCCTTTGGAGTCCTGTGACCAAGGTGCATGATCTTGCTATTTTTAGCATTGAAACTCAACTGCCAGACACCAGACAACTCCTCTAATAGGCTTAGGTCCTTTCTCATTTTTTCTACCCCCCCTCCAGTGTGTCCACTCTGTTGCAGATCTTGGTGTCATCTGCAAAGAGGCACACCTTTCCCTCCAGATGCTCTGCAATGTCACTTGTCCATGCTGTGTTAAATATTGTGTGTACTCATACTCAGCAGCATTTTTCCAGCTGTAGAGTTGGCACAGAAAACAGAAAAAGGTGCCACAGCCATAGATTCATGAATACAGTAGGTCTAGATAGAGGAAGCGGAGGGGGATGGGGCACAGAAGAGCAGGGATCTAGCTCATGCATAACAATGAGGTGATGAAACTCCTCTGTAGAAGTAGAAGGTAATATACTTCAGTCCCTGTTCCTGTCTGCCCTGCTCCCTCGCCTCTTGTTAGCAATATGTTGCATGGCCATCACTATGCAGCCATAAAAAACTGTTTTCAGCAGCTTATATTACTCTAACATCAAGTGTGGAACTTTGAAAAAAGAGTTTTTAAGAGTAATTTCTGCATAATTCTGCCCCAGCCCTTGCCATCTCCTCTGCCGAACAGCCCCCAGTCCCAGCTCCACACATGGCCTATCGGTGCTTCGATTCTGCCCCTTAGCTGCCATGCAGGGCTCATAGCCCTACATGCCTCTGTAAAGTGCCTCCCAGTGGCAATCCCTCAACTGGAGCCTTCAGCTAGAAAGCCACAGCGATCCTAGGCATTCGGCAGGCACATAGTAACGTTGCTCCTCCTATTAGCTGGAGATGTTGAACTTAACCCAGGACCAGCTATCCCCCCCGCTACCACAGGGCTTAAATTAGTGCATCTCAATATCTGCAGCCTACTGCATAAACTTACTCTGCTACAGCCAACCATCCTATCTCTAAGGCCCGACATCCTGATCAGAACTGAAACTTGACTGAAGCCTCATAACAAAGATCCTGAAATCGCCATCCCTGGGTACACCGTCCTTCGCCATGACCGCCCAGGCAAGAAAAGAGGAGGGGGCGTAGCTATGTATATCTCTTCCACCCTACAGTTCACCCCTGTCAGCATTCCCCTGCCCACAAACTCCAACGACACCTTGATGATCAAACTCTCCCTCCCCCACAATGTCCCTGTATTCATTGCTGGTTCTTACTGTTCCCCCAACTCCCCCATGCCTTCAATCCTAGACCAACTGGGCACCTTGAAATCTTGTGCCACAGGGGGCGAGCTCCGTATCCAGGGGGATTTCAACTTAAATTGGCTTTCCAGTTCAACATCCAAGCTCTGCAACCAGGTCACTGCTCCAAACTTGACCCAGCTGATCACTGAATCTACACGTTGAAACTTAAGAATCGCAAAACCACTCTCTATTGGATGGGTCCCTTACCACCCACCAGCACTGCATAATCTCCTCAGGTATCCTACTTGACTCAATAAGCGATCACCATATGGTCTACTCAATTCGGAAAATATTCATGCCCAAAGCACCTCCCCCCCCCACCAAAAGAACCATTGGTACCTGGACTTTTAAATCCCTTGATCTCACATTTCTCCTAAGTGACCTGGCAGCCACTGACTCGTCATTCATCTCCCTCGCTCCCTCCATTGACTCTGCACTGGACTATTTTAAGTCCAAGTTCCTCGCTGTCTGGGACTACTATACCCCTCTCAGGAGTGCTCACGTGAGGGACGCCCACCTCCCTTGGATCTCAGCTGACATCATAGCCCTCACCAAAGCCAGAGACCAAGCATGAAAGTCGTTTTAATCTCACAGCTCCCCAAATGACCACGCAAAATACTGCCACTTACGCAACACCTGCACCAGACAAATCCGGCAAGCCAAAGCAAACTATTTCAAAGCTTCCTTCCAGGCTAACATAAATCATCCAGCCAAATTCTGGAAGGTGGTTAAATCCCTCTTCTCCCCACCATCCCAGCCCCCTTCCCCATCCTAAATGTAGGCAGGGCAGACATAACTGATACAATGGCAGTCGCCTCAGAGTTCAACTCTTCACTAGCTGCACTTCAGCACTACTATCCACTCTCCCCCCCTTACCAACAGAAATCTATTCCCCCACCTCTACTACCCAGGCCCTTCCCCCAGCCACATCTTTCACCTTTCGCCTGGTCACCCCGTCAGAAGTGCACAACGCCTTGCTCACCCTAAACCCAACCAAAGGCAAATGCCCTTCAGGGTTGGACGCCAAATTGCTCTTCCTAGCTGCCCCTGCCATCGCTCACCCACTTGCCGATCTTTTAAACCCCTCCTTCTCTCTAGCCTCAATACCTTTGGAATGGAAGAATGCCACCGTCATCCCACTTTCTAAGGGTGGCAACCCCTCCGCCCCCGGAAACTATTGTCCGATCTCCCTCCTCCCCATTCTGGCTAAACTTCAGGAGCACCTAGTCCTCACTCAACTCCTCCTTCTCCTTCTTCTCTCCTTACCAGTCTGGTTTCAGGAAGGCCCGCTCCACTGCCACCTCCCTTCTACATATCACTGACTCCATTTTCATTGGCATGAACAAAGGACATACCACTTCAGCAACCTTTGTCAACCTGGCCAAAGCGTTTGACACAGTCTCCCATGTTCTACTCCTGGATAAGCTCTCCTTGGCAGGGCTATCCCCTGTGGCCATCAGCTGGTTCCACTCCTACTGGGTAGGTATATCACAATCTGAAAATTGATCCCTCCACCTCACCTTCCCTCCCAGTCACCTTTGGAGCACCACAAGGCTCTGTCCTCGGTCCACTTCTCTTCTCCATCTTCCTCAATGACCTTCCTACCACCTGCCCACACACTTCCATACATATGTATGCAGATGACACAGTATTATATACATCTGGCCCTTCGCCCACTGAGGTGGCGACCAGGTTACAGCAGGACTTGAATGTGGTTCAGCTCTGGTTTCACAAAAAAACATATTTTTCTTAACGCCAAGAAGACTGTCTCCAAGACCTTCAGCACAAGGCAGAGACCCTCTTGGCTCCCCTCTCCCCCCACCTTTCACACTTTAGAGGGGACCACTCTGGAGGCCTGCACCTCCTTTCGATACCTTGGGGGATCTGGCTAGACCAGCACCTTGACTCTTCTGTGCATGTTGATGCCATCCATAAAAAGGTCCACCTCAAATTGGGTGCCCTATACCACCACCGTGGATGCATTCCGCTGCCAGCACGCTGCACACTTGTGCAGAAAATGATCCTCCCCATATTCAACTATGGTGACATAGTCTACAGTGCCATTCCCAAGTCCACCCTAGCCAGACTGGATCCCCTTTTCCATTCTTTCTGCTGCTTCGCCCTCGACTGCCTGCCTTCTATGCATCACTGTGACCTCTACCAGTCCCTCAACCTGCTCTCGCTCCAGCAGTGCAGGTTGATACACTGCATGAAACTCACAGCCAAGATCTGATCACTTTCCTTACCTCTGCCCTAACCCACCAACCACCTCCTGCATAGCCCCTTAGAAGTTGCGACACCCGGCGTCTTCTCGTGCCTCGCATGGCCTCCTTGGCTGGTCAGACAGCTTTCAGACATTGCATGCCTAAATTGTTTGACTCCCTCCCAGTGGACACTTGGTATGTGCGTTCTACCCAGCACCTCGACTTCCTCATACATGCCCATTTCTCCTCCACCTGTTCCTGCGGAAACTGAAGCGGTTTCCTACACATGCTCCCTTGATCTGGTGGTCCCTCACCAGGGCTCCCTGATCCTTGCACTCTGGTGATGTCCTACACACCCTGAATTGTATAACAATACTGCACTTATGATTCTTTATGTATCTACTAGCCTGCTCTGTTAGGTTATGCAAAAATTGTCTTCTATTGCTCTGCAAAATGTCTGCCAATGTAAAATGTACTTGCACTGCACTGTACATAGCTTGTACTGCTATGTGCAATGCATTTTACTGTTCTGTAAAATTAACAGTTGTTTTCAATGTCCCCGGCAGACACCTGGGATTGAGCAGTACTCTGCCTCAGTGTGCCTCCTCGGTAAAACTCTTAAATAAATATATTTAATTTGTGTTCTATATTTATGTATGAAAACAGGATCACTGACCACCCTCACCCCCGGGGACTTCCATCTGCTCTGGTCACTTGTTTACATCTGATATCACAATCCTCTGCTTGTGACATCACGACTAGTTGCTAAGGAAATGATTATGATGTCACAAACAGAAAAGTATGGATGCCAAGTAGAGCAAAAAGGCAGATGCAATCTTCCCAGTTCCTTACAGTTTGTCTCATCGCACTTTAAGCAATGACGCATGATCAGGGTTAGGTTTTTTAATTCATATTTTGCTTTTGTAAATATGATGTTCACAAGGAAAATGCATAGAAGACAGGAGGATAACGGAATAACGCACAGAAAAATTACAGCAGGATAATGCACTTATCCATATTAGTTACACTGGGGCCAGGGTTATGTTCATGGTCTTTTATTTATTGAGAGATCGGAATTACAAACCTTTGAGTCAGAGACTTCTTTGCAAAGGCTCCATGACATGGAAGTACAAAACAAGAGAAACGGACAATATAGTGAAAGGTATTTCATCTGAATGCGGAGGGTAAAACAACCCAGAGTAAAGCATGGTACAGTGGTTTCAAGCAAATTAAGCTATTGTTTACATTCAAATCACTCTCTAAGGGCATAATATGGTATGAGGCGTAGCCGAGTGCCACATGCCTCTACAGGTTGACCATTAACACCACCCTTGACACTGCCTCATTGTCATTTAACAAAAATGGGAATTTTTAATTGTTTTGTACCTTGTTCACCATGTGATTAGGCTTTGTATGTATGATAACCAAAGACTGGCATAAGACTTATAGAATTCTTACAGCCAATCAGGAAGCCCCATTTCTCAGATCCTCTTCATAATGTATGTAAAAGTGTTGAACTGTGAATACTTCTTAGATTGTTCAGTGTGTAACTTTTAATTCCTGAAAATATTTTTTCCAGTTGCATGTTCTGCCTATCATATTCAGCTCTCCATATTGTGTGTTCGTAGGTTCTGCTTTTGGGCTAGGGTGGGGTCTGAAAAAGGGTCTTGGCCCAGTACAGCCAACCAGTTTCCATATGAATCAATAAATTAACCAACTAATCAATCAAGCCATCCATCCATTCATTCATTTCTTTGTACTTCAAAAAGTTTCACCAGGAAAGACATACTGAGCAGAGGATCCCTCCATCCATCCATCCATCCATCCATCCAATTAATCAAGACGTCTAAGGGATGGTGGCCATATCTGTTATCACAGAAAGGGGATCCTAATTACAGACAGTATGTAAATAATAAGCATAAACCTGTCTAAAAATGATATTTTTTCAAAGTTTGCTCTGGGTATTAGGCCCAGTCATTAGGCATTTTTTTAAATCTATACTTTTTTCATAGAAACGTAGAAGGTGATGGGAGATGAGGACTGTGTGGCCAACTTAGTCTGCCACTTTTCCCTACCTAACCAATACCGTAGACCCAAGCTGACCTGCGGCTTGCCCTCTCTTCCCTATTGCAAGAGTACTCCTATGTCTGTCCCATGCATTCTTGAATTCCCCTACCATTTTTGCTCCCACCACCTCTGCAGGGAGGCCATTCCAAGCACCCACTACTTATCTGTGAAAAAGTACTTCCTCACGTTGCCCCAGAGCTTAATCCCCAGCCTCATATTATGACCCCTTGTTCTTGTACACCATCTTTTCTGAGAGATGCTACCCTCCTGTACCTAGTTTATACCCGAGGTACTTGAATGTCTTTTCATCTTATTCCTGCTCGAATTCCATTTTCCAACCCCCAACTTACCACCCTGGGGCTGGATCAGGTTAGGCCCCCCACCATAACAACAAAGGTTATTCGTGGGGGGGGAGAATCAGTGGGCTGCGTGGCCCTGGATGTACCTCGCATCATGCTGCAGGTCAGGAAATTTAACCCATTCCTATCCCTCCCTGAGAACACCTGTACACTAGAGTTCCAATGCAGGCGCGTGCTTGCAGCTTACATGTCACCACGTGGAGCCATCAGGCGTCCACTCCCTCCTTCCAGCTCCATCTGCATTTCCTGCCACCAGTTTGATGCTTGTTTTTGTGTTTTTCTATCATTGTTTGAGCTGGCATCTGTTGTTAGCTGTGCACTTCTCCTTTGTGTTGTCCCATCTGCATTTCCACCTGAGGTCACCCAGGAGGTACTGTGGAATTGGTGCCAGGCTCCATCCCACCCTGAAGAAGTAAAGCATCCTGGGGGGGTGCTACACCCTTCTACCCTTATTCGTCGTCCAAAAATTTAGGCTCGGGGCACAAACCTGGGTCACTGGCATCTCATGTGGCAGCCCTGCCACTGTTCAACTAGGCAGTCGGCAATTTTTATTATAAATAAGCAATATCATTTAAGCTTTTGGAGAAGTACTATGGGCCCTATTCACTAGGGATGCCAGCTAATGCGCGATCCATGTGTTGCCAGCCTGCAGAGGTCTGCGCAGGAATGCTGCCATGCACACACAGGCGGGCCAGCAGCATGCATTAAACCCAGGTGTGCCCGCACATTAGCATTATGTGACAGGGTTGAATAACGCCCTGTCCCATTTGTTATGCAGAAAGAGTTAAATGCAAGGATCTGTTCTTTACTCTCCTTTTCTGTCTCTTGTCTATCTGGTTGTGTGACCAAATGTGTGAGACCTAGGAAATTATCATTCTGATGGTCTCAGGATTCTCCACCTCTCGCTATCTCTCTACCTTCACTAGTTGTTTCTGTCTTTTCTTCCCCCTTGACTATCTACGGTTATAAAAATATGTGAATCTTTTTGTGAAACTGGGATCCCTTGGTGTGAAAATGTGTACAGTCATACTGTTGAAATTATTGCAAAAAGTTATTTGGAATTTGGGGGGGGGGGTTAACCCAAGATGCAGTGTGAGCTCCTCTCAGGCTTGTTTGCAAACTCTTTGCAGAGCTGTCAACAGGAGGTCAGTTCTGGGGCACCATGTTCTATTTTGTTACACCTGCAAGAGAATTTTGTGAGAAACAGGATGTCTCCTTAATGAGCTCAGGATGAAGATGTTAATTACCTTGCTCAGACTTGTTATAAAAAAAAAGCAGCAATATTTTTGCTAGAGAGACTGAAACTTGGAATTAGAGATACCCTCAGATGAAGGACTTTGTTTTCTCTGTTTGTACTGCCTTTGCAAATACTTACAATGAACAACTTTTATTTTTTTATTTTACTGTTATTGATAATAAAAAACACTACTTACAAATTTTTTTTAACTGCTTCTTGTTTTCCTACACTTCCTGACCTATGCCTCGACGACACATGGAGCTTGGCAACCTAGGAAGGGGGTATACTTGGAGATGGGGCTTGGCTGGGCTCTGGGCGTCCAATCGGCTGCCTGGCTCAGATGCACAGTGGATTCCCTGCTGCACTTCTGTGTGGGATCCTGAAGCCCAACCAATAAATCTGTGCAACACCCTTGCTACCCTCTATCACATGTAGGTGGCTTCATGCATGCCGCATTGTGTAGCCTTTACCACAGCCATGCCTCCATCCAAGCCATGCACAGAAATATACATGCCTGCTGGGACTGGGCATGCGTGGGACCTGCAGCGCTTAACTTTGTGCATGCCACAGAGTTCCCGCTGGCCCCCTTTACACAGTGCCCAAATGCAAGTCCTGCCAACGTGCTGCACAAAGCAGTGTACAGCCATAGTACATAGGGCCCTATAAGAATAAAACTACTGATAATAACGATGATGATGAAGAGGTTGACAGAGGAAACCTGGGACTCAAAGGGTTATTTCCACAGACTCAAAACTTATAAAATTTGTGTTCAACGATACAGCATATACCTATGTCTTACTTTTCATACATACTGTCTCTTTAAGGGATTCACAAAGACATGCTCCTGGCACTTGCAGTGAAGTGACTGAGTGAAGGCAAACCAGCAACATTCAGCATGGGTGGGCATCATGCCCAGTGATCTGTGTGCTGAATGTTTTATCGAATGTATTGCTACAATAGATTGTGGCAGTGACAGGACTCATCCCAGAGGTTACCAGGGCAAGAAGCCTAAGTGAAGGTCTCCCTGATTCTCCAAGGACCAGCAGGGGACAGATAAAGGGCATATGATAAAACAGAAGGATTCTGGAGACACACCGGGGATGCACAGTACACATCTATACAGAGGGAAAAAAGCAGGGTTATGACTGCGCTTGCTAAATCAGGACTGGATGGGATCAAAGGGGGGAAAAAAATTCCTTTTTTGGCTTCACAAAATGTAGATCATCCTACAAACCACCCTGACTGCCTTTTTCCAGGACGTGACCAGGGAGGTGGTTATGGACTGTGTAGGGAATGTAGTCTATCTGGATTCCTGCAAGGCCACTGACACCATATCACACTGAAAATTCATGGATAAAGTAGCTCAATATGGATTTCACAAACTACACAGGAGATAAACAGGAGATTGACTCTCAGGTAGGAAGCAGAAAGTTGCAGTGGAGGGAATGTCCAGGGGATGGTGCTGGGTCTACTGCTTATTAAAATATTCATCAATGACCTGAGGGAGGGGTCAGCAGCACGTTTGAGGATGACAATAAATTGGCCAAAACACTGGACAGAGCAGAGGAAGGGGATGTACTGCCCATTGTATAAGAAAAGGAAAACCATTTGAGGAGGACTTGGCCACTACAGACATTGGTCAGCCTCACTCTGCACCCAAGACTTGTCCCACAAAAAAAGAAAATGTTTTGGTCGCTGACACAGGAAGGGGTATTACTGCATCGACTGCCAATCACCTCTTGTGTGTGCCAAACATCTTGTTCAAAGTGAGGATGACCGAGGTTGATCAGCTCCTTTGTTTTAGATAGGTTGTTGATAATCTTCTATAGCAGCAGAGTGGTTCAGGTCAAGGCAAATTATGGCAAAATACTGTATTGAATGGCATGAAGGTTACGGAAATCAAGCAGAAAAAAGGACTTGTGTAATCTCCCCCCTCCTTACTTTCTCTCACTACTCATGCATTGTCTTCACCCTCCGGTGGTCCAGTCTGCCAAGGAGGGGGACCGGCAGGGTACAGACGTCCACAGCCAAAAGCCCTGGTGGGATGGTAATCAGGGCTCCACATCAAGGTTGTCGTGGTTGGAGCCACACATCCTCTCTGTCCTCAGGTCCCTCCACTGTTTCCTGGGACTGAGGTAGGGAGCAAGAATCAGAAGCAGCAGAGGATGGTCTATTCCTTGTAACATGGCTTTGTATATACAGTTGTGTAAAGCAAGAAAACGTTGGTTAAAATCTATCACCTGATCATGGATTAGTTTCCACATATACCATGCTTGGTCTAGCAATTCCATCATTCATCACCAAAACTGAAAATGGAGAATTTCAACATAAAATTCTCCATTCATCACTAAAGTACGGCTTGTGTCCCAACCTGCTGGCAATATACCAGTATGAGCAACTTGCTCAGCTGTTTTATGTCAGGCGAAATGTAAAAAAATGCTAAATGTTTTAGTTTAAAATAAGAGACACTTTAAAATCTCAGAACTACCGCTGGACAACTCAGCAGGTGTCTGTTGGACTGCACATTAATGTATGCATAAGCCATGTTCCCAGCATGCACAGCAACAGATTCCCATGAAAGGCACGATAAACTGAAGAGGCTTACAATGCTCTGAAAAGTCAGGTACTGAAAAAATGAACATATTATTAAATGTTACTATATTATGTATACAGAGAGTGCTTCATCACTGTTTAAATTTGCACTCACGACATTACATTTGCAAGCAGCACGGTTGTTGTAAGCAGCATGTTAAAACCACTGTATTATGTTATAATACAAACGTTTCCACATTAGTGTGTGTATTTTTAATGCAATAGAATATCTTTTTATACACTTGCCATGTTACAAGCGCTTAAAGCCACGGCTCAGCATGGTTCTACTGGAGAATTAATCCACGCCTGGGTGGATGGAGGCACTCCCCAAACCCCCTACTCCCAAGACATGAATTAATTCTCCAGTAGAACTATGCTGAGTCATGGCTTAATGCTTACCTGGCCTTTGGGACAGAAATGATGCAGGCTTGCCTTTAGACAGCTGGAATTCAGCCTTCAAGTGCTCTTTTACTGAAATATTCCAGCATCGTCTAATGATTTGTGGTTTGGACTTATGACCTTTGTGTAAGGATGTCACAATGTCAAATTGTTAGTATCACAATATTTGTGTAAAAATATCCCGATGTACTGATTGTCACTATAATCTGTAGCATTTCTAATTTTAGCAGAAAGTAGTAAAAATCTGATTGGAGGAACATGCGGAATTGGGAATCATGGGGAAACATGGAGAGGGCGCAGCAAGTTGTTGCACGATAACTGCAATATTGTTTTTTGGGGGTGTTTGTCTTTACAATGATAAAGTATCATCACCAGTCATCATGATATATAGTCATATTGTGTTATCGTGACATTCCTAGTCGTGCGCTGCTAAAGCGGACAGTAATGGGACAGTGTGATCCAAGGTTTACAGTTTAGGTGGGGTTGGGGTGGGGTGAGAATTCCCATAATATTCTGTTTGAAGAGATGCTTTCCCATGTTATGATGCCATCTTGCTTTCTGTCATATGAGCTTTTTGTCCAGCTTCACTGAAAGGTCTCGGGGATCCTTGCTGAGCCGGCATCTGATGCTCCGCAACTCCCCCTCTTTTCCCGCCTAGGTATAGTGGTTTTGCTGGAGTGTACATGTTTGACACAGAAAACTCTGTGACCTACCAGTTCTGGGAGGGATACCTGGCAGTTAAAGAACTGGGCCACGTGTGACATGAAGAATAACCAGGAGCACGCTTCTTTTTTGTTACTGTATTAGTATTTTACCCTCCCCCATTTTTCTCCCTACTGTCCCTGGACCACAGCACAAGGCAGTGCGTGCATGTTGAAGCACACACATGCTCCGTGGCAGTGGTTCTGGCCCCTTCCGCCCCTCCTCGGGAAATCGCCGGGCTCCCCACAGCCTGACACTACCATCCGTCCTCCACTGGGTGGCAGTCAAGGGCCAGGGAAACCCTTCATCCCTCCCTGGGAGAGGAAAGCCATCTCGCAGCAGCTCAATCCTGCTCTTCGCCCGCCCCCCCGCAGACCCTCGACAACCCAGGCTCATTCGCAAACCTGGGTCACCGGCGTGGCATGAGGTGTGGCATCCAGTGCCTCAACCCTCAGCGCCACCGAGCCAGATTACCAGGATCACACTTTATAGGTAGACGGGACCACATTTGCTTCCTGTTCAAGGTTCATCTCTCATTATACAACTGAACACAAGAGTCATGTAACCCAATTGGTCAGCTAAGGCCTTTATCCGTGGGTAAATATTGCAATAAAGCTCACCTGGTTAGCAAAAAACTTAAACAGATAAATAACCAAGCAACCAAAGGCTGAGTAAGGGAATTTATAAACAAAAAAAAAAACCCAGCTCATTTTAAATTAATTACACATGGATCCATTGTATTATTGCAATAAGGTACTCAAGAATGTGGGCAATTGGCGGATTATCCGCTTCTCATGTGGTGTGCCCTGTGACACGCCACACAAGGCGTGGGTGCATCCCCTGATAAGCAATAAGGCATAACGGGGCGTAGGTTAAGTACACCAGGGCTGGCCTGTCTGTGCAGTGGCAGGGCTGCCACTCACAATGCCAGCGACCCTGGTTCAGGAATGAGCCTGGGAGACTAGAGGGCGGATGGGGAAGAGAAGATGGCAGGGCATTCCACAGGGCACCATCCTCCGCAGGGTGGCTGAGGGCCAATCCTCCGATGCAGGAGGGTCACGTGGTGGGTGCTGGAGGTGTAAGCCAGTTGGAGACAGGCAGTGGGAGGGGAGATGCACTGGTTTGGTGACACACACACACACACACACACACACACACACACACACACACACACATGCCCATTGTGCAGTGCAGGAGTTGCATGTTGGTAAAGAAGAAACAGTAAAAATACCCTTCCCCCCACCCTAGCAGGATGATGCCAGCAACACTCGGGCCCAGCAACACCCTCCCACCTAGCATGATGGAACTTGTGGAATCCATGACCAGAATATCCTGCAACAGTTACATTTTTTATATACATTCAATTCAGTCATTCCAGTCAACGATGCTGCTCTTCCTCAGCACAATCCACCTCAACCATCACGTATATGGTCCCAGGTGTCGATAGAGGACACTTCTTCTGACCAGGGCATTTCCCTTGTGTAGTGGGCTCCCTCTGAAGTACCATCGACCATAGTCTCCACTGGCCTCATTTGGGTATTGGGGCTGGCAGGGTCAGAGTGCGCTTTCTGGCACAAATCGTGATTTTCCACTTGTGTTTCACCCACAGGGATGCTGCTGGCGATGGCTCCAAGGTGCACATGCACACATATGTATGTGCATGGCCAAGTACTGGAGCCAAGCTGCGTCTCCCTTCATACCCAGTCTCGGCCTCCAGTTGCATCACTACCTGTGGCCACCAAGTGGCAATATGAGAGTGTAATCCTCCCCACTGGAGCAGAAGAAATGTGCGGATGTTCAGTCCTTCTTCCTCCATCTGCACGCCCCGACATCTCGGGCTTGTTCCTGAACTCAGGTTGCCTGTGCTGTGAGCACCAAAAGGCATTTTTAAAATGGGAACTGGTGGGCGTGACAGTGTGGTAAAGGGGTTAGAGCAAAACTATGAGCCAGAAGAATGCAGGTTTCCAACCCCCACACACAACCGTTGGCTATCTGTGAGACCTTGAGCAAGTCACATGACCTCCTGGGGCTTCAGTCCCTCTCAGATGTAATACTGGAAAGAAGCAGGAACTCACAGAAAATTAGATACTGCTTCTCATTTAAGCCATCCTTAGAGAAATAAAAATAATGTAGCTCTACGGTTTAAGGCAGTGCACTTTACTTTTTGTCCTCTATGTGGCGCCAGTAAGTCTTGTACAATTTATTCTACATACATTTGGCTCACAGCGACTCAAAAGGTTTCATGCTTGCCTCTGGGGTCCTAAGATTGGAAGGTTGAGGGTTCTAGTCCCACATCAGGAACTTGGCATAATACCTAGTACTAACGCTGTAGTGCAGTGCTATAGGGTGCTTCACTGTTGGAGTTTTTTATCTTCTAACTGTGTGTTTGTTCTCTGTCGAGGCTGGGGCTATACCCCACATCTGTCTCACTTAAGCCCACATCATCCACCCGCACTCTGCATCCCCCAAGCTGCCAAGGCTGGGGGACCTGTGATTTAGCCTTTATGGTGGGGCTCCCCGAGTGGAGGAACAGAGATCAACCATTGAACCCTGGCTGAGTCTTGTGCTGCCATCATTCAGTCTGGAGCAGAAGTCACAGTATCGGTGTATCATGCTGCTTTGGCAGAGGGGTTTCTTCCTTTGCGTTCAAGTACCTCAAGGGAATTAAAGTCCAAGAGGGTAGCATCTTCCAGAAAAAGAGATGTGCAAGAACAAGGGGGCACAATTTGAAGATAGAAGGGGGATGGCTCAGAGGTAATGTGAGGAAGTATTTTTTCACTGAGAGGGTTGTGGATGCATGGAACAGCCTCCCTGAAGAGGTCGTGGGGTCAAGAACAGTGGGGGACTTCAAGAATGCATGGGACAGGCATAGGGCAGTCCTAGTGGGGGGTAGGAGGAATTAAGCTGTTGGTTAACTAGGATCTGCAGCTTATCTGTTAGGTAGGAAAATGGGCAGACTAGGTGGGCCAAGCGGTCCTTATCTGCCATCAAATTCTATGTTTCTATGTTCCCTAGTCACCCTGGCGGGCAGTGATGTCGCAGGCATGCCATGTACCTGTGCATGTGCATACCGACATTCACCGAGACCACCAATCCTGACTTGCACCGAGGTGTCGGGTGCACGGACTCCTGGCCACTACCAGGAGTCATACTGTTGCTGACTGCCTACACCCACCCACCCACCCCAGAGGCAAGTAGGCCATCGTGATACTCAATCCTCCACCCCATCCCCAGCTGACCCGATGCTCCAGGCTTGGTCCCAAACCCAGGTCATCGGCCCCGCAAGTGGTAGCGCTACCGCTGTGTAGGCGGGCCAGAAGCTGAATGAGATGTTAAACAACATTTCCTTCTGCCCAGCTCTGGTGTCTGTCCAGACAAACTTCAAGATCCCATGTCACTGCTAGCAAATGAAAGGGAGTTTTGCAGTGGTAGTGCTTGCCATCTAGATGACTTGGGTTTACCCCCAGATTCTATCCCCATTATAGGGTCTGGTTATCATCCTCATTAAATAAACATTCATCATTGACCTGGTGGAGTTGGCCAGGTGGCACGTGGGCACCTACTTCACCAATGGCAGATCACCCATAGGTGTCAGTGTGGTGCTTTACAATCATACACCCATGAAGGCGAGTGCCGTTGTGGACACTCCTCCTCCAACTTCCACTGCTGATGTTCCAAGCTTGGGGCATGAACCTGTGTTACCAGCATGCTACAGCTGTCCCACACTGCTCTGCACCATGGAACAGTTTTGAAACGTTGTTTTACCTCCATCCTGTGGCCATCAGTGCACCTTTGTACCTGGTACTCCTATCAATCCATTCTTGTGCCTGCCAGACTTATTATTGATGATAGTGCATTCTACCTGACTCTCAATCTTATCGCCGATCTACTGGTGTCAGGCTTATTATTTCCTGGGGAACCCCCATCAATACTGCCACAGCTCCCAGTGAAGAACACTAGTTCCAGGAGAGAGATCAAGACGGGGCAGCACACATGCCGTCAAACTGGGTCTGGTGATGGGCATGGGGCATACAGCCCATCATCCAGACCTTCTGAGCCAGCCCGTTTCCCCGAGTTCTGGAGCCCTGCATACCTCCCCAAGGTGCATCCACCATGGCCTCCTGAGGCAGACTGCACTCCATGTGTGGTCACTGCCATGCCAACAACCAGGAACATCTCCCAACAATGAACAGTGCTCAGACCTCCAGGAGACCTTGCATGATGACACCGTCACCCTCCCAACTGACCTATGCTCCTGATAGCCCAGGCTCAGCGTACTTACCCAGGTTCCCAGCGTGCCAAGCAGGCACCCTCACCCCTCAACACCACGGAGCAGATTAGAAAGGTTTTTAACTATTAAATTTTATTCACCGCATCCTACTTGAAACAACACATATGGACAAGGCTGGGATGGACAGATGGGGGCGTGGCCTGCAGCGGACATAGCAGGAGGTTTTTGTCTTCTGTTTGTTTTACCTTTCATTATGAATTGTCCCAGTGAGACGACCTTTCACCACACTATCTTGATGCCCTCCCTCAGTAACTGACCAGCTGGCTCTCTCTTCTCACAGTTGGTACCCCTAAACCCCGCAGCTTGCCTCCTGCAGTGGGGGCTGACTGACAGGCTGCCTAATGCGGGACACCTAATCTGAGTGGCAGGGCCCACTGAAGCATGGAGGCAAGCAGATAGGTGCTTTCTCTGCCGTCTTGGAGTCTGTCCAGTTTTCCTCCCTCCCACTGTGCCATCAAGTAGATTGGCCATCACACCACTCCTGATGTACCAACAACTCAACAGCACCCCTGTCCTGAGCATCCCGCCTTGCAGAGACATCCCCAGCCTCTGAACCCCTAGCAGTCAGGCAGCAGGATCAACATCCCTCTCTTCCTCCCAGGAGAAGGTGAGCATGTGAACAGACATTCACTCCACTCCTGTCGTCCTGGACTTGGAGTGTGAACCCCAGGTCACCAGCGTCTCAGAGCAGTCCCTCACCGCTCAGCGCCAGCCATGTAGCTTTTCTTCCAGTACTTTTGAAAGTCAGAAAGATTTCCCTAGTCCCTAACTGTGGAAGCAAATATTCTAAATTTTTTTGAAGTTAACATGGCAAATTACTGATGAAAAATGTCCCTTTGAGACAAGTCACCCATATTTGACTTTCAAGCCTGTACAATTAGAAATCAATCAATCGAATGCCATTTCTGGAGTTAAATATATTTATTTAAGGTGTAAACCTTATTTCTGAAAGTCAGATGCCTCCTGGATGTGGATGAAACCCTGGAATGGGGTACGTTCTGCCTTCTCCTTTATGGCACTCTGTTGTCCTCGTCAGTCTGCCAGCCAGCCTTACAGAATAGCCTAGGTGAAGCACGCATCTCATTCCACCCCTACATTTCATTTTCACGCAAGCCTTCCCGCGCCTATACAAAACATTTGCAACTAGAAAGGTGAAGTAAGGAGAGAGGTCAAATGATTTTGCTCAAAGTCACAGTGATCATTGTTGGTGGGTGTATCTGCGCAGCTCAGTTTCAGCAGCACTTTACTATCTGGGCTATAAAGTCATAGGTTCAAATCCCACAGTATGGGATTAGTGTTCACATCCCGTTGCCAAACTACAGTGCTGCGGTCCCTTTAAAACTAGAAGTGCGGCTGGATTACAATCCGGGAGAGCGAGCGAGTGAGACAGGCTATAAATAGACAGAAATCCATGAAACGCCGGACAGTCTCAGCCGCAGACAGCTGTCAATTGGAGCTGCACGGCGAACAGTTTCCTAACCCTGATTTCGGACCGCAGGGCACTTGGGTCACAGGTTCGAGCCCCCGCCACCACCTGGATTAGAAGCTGGTTGTCCGGATTTGTATCGCTCGGGATTTCTCGTCCTTTTTCTAACTCTGGAAATTACGATGATGGTGACAAACCCGCAGTCACAATCGGACTGATATCGACTCACTCCTCGTTCCCGACTAATCGGTGGGGGGCAGCGCTGCGGGGCGGGCGGCAGATATGGACCGACTCAGCACCCCCAAACACACAAACAAACAAACTTCGAATTTCTGAAATTGATGACTTCTATGATCCTGTTGAATGCCGACTCTTCGGTTAATCGGTCTAAAATCTGAGGTTTAGTTTGATTTTTTTATTTCCATATGAAAAGAAACAGGGATTTAGTTTCCTTCATGAGATCCACAGATATACACTTCCCTTTTGAATGGTTATGTCTATGACTATTATTAATACTATTGCGGGGTCTCCTATTTTCCGCTGCTCCTACCTGCCTGTTGCTCCTCCCAACTCTTCTTTCCAGCAACTCTCAGGTGAGTAATAACTCTTTCCATCTCAAACTTCGGGCTATTATTTTTAATTAAGGAAAATATATTTGCTTTTTAAGTAATGCAACCGTTTTCCGTGACTCCGTCTTGGCGGCGTGCCCTAGAAACTGCCATGCGAAAAGAATCGATACAATCGGGACACCTTGCAGATGGAGACTCCATAGCACAGTACCTGCAAGGTAACAAGAGCTCCGAGGGAGGCCCGACTCCACACCAACTGCATGAAGTAGTGACAGTTCTGATTCAGGGCTCCTTATTTTGGGGGTTAGGTCCAGTTAAACTCTGTTCACCCACTCGATTTTTCCCCATTTTCTTTACAAATGTTGTGCAGTTCCTCCATCGCCACACTCTCCCATTCTAGTTCCTTCCCACTGATGCTGGCCTCTGTGCTGCTCAGAAGTCAGGCTCATTGCATTTGATCCAGTGTAGAAATGTTTGTGCAGAAATTAGCTCTGCTCACTCTCTCAGCTGCAACTCACAATTTTGCTGTTTATTTTTTAATCTTCTGGAAGAGCATATGTAGGTGGATATGTGTGCACTTTTACTTTGACCCACCCCCATCATACTTTTGTAACAGAGTAGGTTATTTATTTATCTTTTTTGTTGACCGGGTAAGTGCACTAGACAAATCCTGCCTATTTTCAGGCACGACCCAGGGGAGGGGGATACAGATGAATGCCAACTGACCTTGAACCAGATTAAGCTGTTGGTGGTATTAATTTTTAGTGAATGAGGGAAATTTGGCCAGGACACCGGTGAAATTCCCCTACTCTTTTTCTATAAGTGCCATGGGATCTTTAACATCCACCTGAACTACCACCAAGCCAGGTAGATGGGACCTCGGTTTAACGTCTCGTCCAAAAGGCGGCACCTCAGAAGTGCAGCACCCCTCTCATGCTGCACTACAGTGTCAGTACTGGGGTACTAACCCAAGTGCCAGATGTGGGAACTGAATCCACAGCCCCTCTGATCTCCCGGCCTCAGAGGAGAGTGTGCTACTTACTGAGCCACTGACACTGTATTACCTCCTGTCTCAGCCCATTCTGGGCACCATGCCTTCCTGGACCTGTAACCCATTGCAAATGTTCAAGTGCAAATAATACCACATCATACAGTTTAAATGATTGTCGAGTCTGTTGGCATAGCTAGCAAGCATTACCCTTGTTCGTTTGCCAGAGGACTGAACGGCAAATAAACAGATCATTTCAGGACCAATTCCCAGCTCACACACGTTATGCATCACTGCATTTATGTGTGTTCTCCTTAGTAGACATTATAATCCACCCATAACAGGCAGTCTTTAGTCCCTGTGTAACTGCATCCTTGTGTGGATACCTGCCCAGTCACTGCTCAAGGTTCAGGGATAAGCAGACATATCCCCCGCTCCCTGCCCACCTCCTGCACAACACACACAAGCACTTTTTTTTTTTGTATTAACAGCTTCTTTGTTGCGATTTAATTAATATTTTTTTATGGTATAGTTATTTATTATAACATTTTAATGTTATATTTTAAAGTGTTATTGGATTGTTAATGAGGTGTTTTATGGAACCAATAAAAATTTATGGAAAAGAAAACAGACTATTTTCTCCAGCTGACTCTATACCCTGCTTGTCACACAGCACGTGTCTCTGTCCCTGTGTACTGGCAGGAGTAGCAGGGATGAGTCTGGATGGGATTTGCTCTACTATTAGGTAAATGCTACTAATAGACTTCGCTGCCTTACGCAGATCTAACAGTTGACTAGAATAATTTCTGTCTGCTGTCACTGTATGGCTGCTGCCACCTTTCCCCGGGGGAGAGGATGACATTCAAATGTTACGTACAGTAGTGACATCACAAGGTTGTTATCCTGTCACTCTGATAACGCATAGTAGCGGACTCTGCCCTTCCAAACAACTGTAACAGTCGCATCTCATGCACAGAGCTATGAAGGGAATTTGGGATGCAGCCCAATGATCCATTATGACCCCCCCTTAATAAAAAAAAAAAAAAAAGTTTGATGGAGGGTCCCCTGTGACATCACAAACTACAACAGCTAAATAATGTCCGCGGAGCTCACAGTCTCGTTACAATTTTTCCATCTGTAGGATACTCCCCATCTTCAGCTATGGTGTCACAGTATACAGCGCTGCTCCTAAGTGCACCATAGCCTGACTGGATCTCCTCTTTTACTCCTCCTGTCTCTTTGCCCTGGGCAGTAGTCCCCCCCCCCAACCACTCTCCCTGTACTCCTCCCTTCATGCCGGGCACGTCGCCCATTGTGTTTTTGCACTCCCCCAATTAAATGCTCTGCTGGTTAAGCTGCCGTCTCCTTTTGCTTCCCTAAACTTTTAGTCCGTCTCCCCCCTCCCCCTTACCACCTGTCCTGAGTTTCGCAGGACAGTCCTGATTTGGGCAGCTGTGTCCTGCAAAAAAACTACATGTCCTGACTTTTCAGTAGAGAAAATATTTTCTAACTTTCCACTAAATCTTGTAGAAAACTATAGTACCTTAACTAAAATACATTAAAATGATATGAAACCATAGAAGCAACCAAGAAACTACAATACTTAGCCTTAATTCTGATTATATAGAGAAAACAAGTCTGTTCCGCTGGTCAAAGTTAGGTACTGTCTTGCGAAAAATCATGTTTCAGTAAGAAATGTCCCACTTTGGGCTTCTTAAAAGGTGGTAAACCTACACCCCCCTTACCATTTGTTCTGACCCTTCCCCTCACTCTCCGAAATCACTCCTCCGTGACTTCATTACTCACTCCTGCAGCTGCCCCCGATACTGGGCTCTGGGCCACTGCCTGCCACCCTACACCCTTGCCTCCCCCTTCACACACATATACACACATACACACACACACACACACACACACACACACACATTAGTGCAGCTCCCCCCATACACCCTTCACAAATTACAATTATTGCTCTCACCATAATCGAAATATTTGCCTTTTGCACACTCTAGCTTGTTCTCCCCAGCACTTTCTGCATCATAGGGTACTTACTTACAGTGAATCTTTTGCCTTTTCAAAAAAACTATTAATTTCTAATGCTTATTTTACCTTTTATTTGTATAATTTGTACTTTTTTTTTATCTCATTGTTTCTACCGAGATTCTCCCTCCCCCCAGGACACATCTGGAAACAAGCAGTTAGCTCAGTATATCTTTCCTGGTAAAAAACTTTTTACAGAGCACCTTTCATGCTCTGTCAAAAAGTGCCCCCGAGGCCACAGAGGACTCTAACCTGCCCAGGAGTTCGCCGATATAAAAACATTTAGATGGCATGGTTTTCGGGAGTGAAGGGATCATATTTTGGCTCCAAGAAGTCGAGCCGCCGATCCCTTCCACTTCCCAGTTTGGAGATACGTCCCCATGCTCTAACATCACAATAAACTAGCGGGGATGCACCATAGTGCACCCCATGCTTGCACGCCAGGATGTCAGAGCACGGGAGAGTATGGGGCGATCTCCAAACTGGAAGGGATTGGTAGCTTGATGCTTGAAGCCAAATACGATCCCTTCATTCCGAAAAACACTGCCAAAATGTTTTTTTTTTTATATCTGCAAACTCCTGGGTAGGTAAGGATTCTTCCTGGCTTTAATAAAAAATACCTGGAAAGGTGCTCTTTAAGTAAATATATAGAGTAAACATAGACATGTAGAATCTGTCAGACAAAAAAGGCCTCTTAGCACATAGGTTTTTCAGTCTCTCCTCCCCCACCTATCTGGTGAGGCCGTTACCAAGCCCATGTATCTGTCCCATCCTGGACTGAATCCCTCCACAGATTTCGCACAGACCACCTCCTGTGACAGCCTTTCCACCCTTCCACCACCCTCTCTGTGAAGAAGTACTTCCTGGTATCGCTCCTAAATCTACCCCCCCAGCTTCAGGCAGTTGCCCTTGGTGTTTGTGATCCCACTCATTTATTTATATCTTGGAATTAATACCTTTGAGTCAAGGACTCATTAACAAAGGCTCCACATGAGCGAAGACAGATTACAAGTAAAAAGCACAGTGCAAACTCTACCATATAGAGCACTGTGCAAACTCTACCGTAAACAGTAAGATTTAAGAAAAAATACAAATGAAGAGTGGATGACTAGGTACAAAGATTGCAGTTACAACGTCAACTGTGGGAATCAAATCCAAATGCAGGGTGAGTACAAGAACGCGGCACTAGATACCGGAGGACATATGAAGAGAGACTTAAGGAGCTTAATATGTATAGCCTCGAGGAAAGGAGGGAGAGGGGGGACATGATAGAAACTTTCAAGTACCTCAAGGGAATCAACAAAGTCCAAGAGGGTAGCATCTTTCAAAAAAAGAGGTGTGCAAGAACAAGAGGGCACAATTTGAAGATAGATGGGGGGCGGCTCAGAGGTAATTTAAGGAAGTATTTTTTCACAGAGAGGGTTGTGGATGCATGGAATGGCCTTCCGGAGGAGGTTGTGGAGTCAAAATCAGTGGTGGAATTCAAGCATGCATGGGATAGTCATAAGGCAATTCTGGGGGTTGGGGGTAGGAAGAAGTAGGCTGCTGGTTAACTAGGATCTGCAGCTTATCCAGTAGGTAGGGAAATGGGCAGACTGGGTGGGCCAAGCGGTCCTTATCTGCCGTCAAATTCTATGTTTCTATGTTTCTATAGATAAGTAATGTGGTACATTGGTAGGACAGGACAGTGAAGTAGGTGCACATGCTGGCAAAGATTAATCTAGGGCAGACCAATAGTAGCAAGTGCAGTCTTGTTAGTTGACCGGTGCCCATGTTTCATTGCCAAGTGGCCACTATATCATTTAAAATAGATAGAAAAGCTGCTGCCCATTGCAAATAATGGCGTGCGCCCACGCGCTCTTACTGGAATCTCGTCATCACACTAGTGAGCGCGGGGGCGGAACTGGGGCAGCAGCAAAAAACAAAAAAAACAAAAACAAAACAGGAAGTCCTTGGGACCTGGTTTTTACATTTTTACAAGCGATTCAGCTTTTTAATTAGTTAAAACTTTGCAGACATCGTTACTTTATTGGGATCCTCTGGCGGCAAGGCACTGATATGTATGGTGCAGGGGCCGACTGCGATAGCTTGGGTGAGTCTCTTTAATATATAGAACATTAAGGGAAGCAAATTGAAACTAGTACAAGAAGCAGTTGTAAGAAGAATGCAGGTTCTGTAGATTTACTGTCCGGCATAAAATCCCAAATTCCGTGAAATCTTTTGTTTTTACTGGTATGCATTTTTACTGGTGTACAGGCAGTCTAGATTCCAGAATTTTACCGGGGTTTCTGGTAAAAAACAAAACAAAAACCAGTGGCCTCGATTATATCCTTTTCTGATGCCCTGGATCATCTCAGTTACCCCCCCCCCACCTTGTCCTTCCAGACTCCGAAACTGCCCACAGTAATCTAGGGGAGGACGAACCAGTGACCTAATACAGTGGCATCACCACCTCCCTTCTCCTGCTGCAGATCCCCATACCTTACGCATCTCTCCATCCTAATTGCCTTACCCATGAATGCCCTATGCATTGTGCTTATGCCTTCAGACTGTCTGAAATTATTCCTCCTGCCTCCCTCTCTCTCATAGGGCCCCTATTAGTTGAGTGGTGGCTTTCATTTTGATCCAAAGGTACATTAAAGTGCTGTAAAAACGTTTTGAAAATGAGCCCCATAGACTTGTATGGGGCATGTCCCCGCACTCTCCCTGGTTAAATGTCACAAAATGGGGGAGTGCGGGGGCGCAGCAGGCGTACCAGAAAGTGGGAAGGGATCAGCTGGCTGGCAATTCGGCCAGTGTTACAATCCCTTCCCAAACTGTATAAGGTGCAGTAAAACTTTTATTTTAGCACAGAGGGGCTATCGCCGCCCCAGGGTAGCGGGCTATGAAGCCCAAAATGTTACATCACACCATCTCGTTAAGTCTCTGTGGCCTTAGTCACTACTTTGTATAACTGGTCCCCTTCACAGAAAGAGTAGTGGATTCCTGGAACAGCCTTCCAGCAGAGTTGGTAGGGGCAAAAACAGTGGTGGTGTTAAAGAATGCATAGGATAAGCACAAGGGAATCATAATGGAAAGGAAGTGGGGAGGAAAAGGCTTTAGATTTGGCATGGTCTGTGTTGGTGTAGTCTAGTAGTGTAGGTAGGGAGAAATGGGCAGACTGGGTGGGCCAAGCGGTCCTTATCTGTAGTCAAATTCTATGTTTCTATGGTGATGCTAAGATGAGTATTTCAGAAATTGATGTTTGCGTAACCCTTTCCCATATTGTACCAATAACTGCTTAATATGCAACTTTCTGTCCTCCCACCACAGTAAAGGATTATCGTAATAACAGAACACCATGGTCCTGGCATGCAGTAGTTGTTTCGTTTTAGTTCTGACTGCATGTGTCTCCAGTACAGATGTATTCATCCTCCTTCTACCTTTTGGTTTATTTTGTGATCTGGCATCTGTAGGAGAAAGTACAATCTAATAGCCAGTGGTTGGAAACTTCGACAGGCATAACCTTAAAATTAATGGACCTGATACTACGGGACACAAAATCTGTTCTCGTAGATAATTTATTTCTATAATATGGGTTACCTCCCTTAGGGTGGATGGAGTGACAAACTTCCACAAGACCTGCAACAAGCAGCATATTTTTCAAAAACACAACTTCTCAATATATGTTTTTGTTTTGTGGCCCCTTTTCACAGGAATCAACCACAGTTTAAATCACCCTCTCATAGAGCCAGCCTGCTGGCGCAGCAGTAGCACTACCACTCGTGATGCCAGTGACCCAGGCTCTGAACGAGCCTGGGGAGCTGCTGGAGGGCCAGCCGAGGAGGGGAGTCTTCCAGTCCGGACAGACAGCTTACTTCCCTGGGGAATCATGACTGGTGTTGGCCTGACCTCTGTGGAGGCTAGAGGTATAGCAGCCTGATGCCACGCAGATGGGGAGGAGCGTGGTAGGACGTTGGTGTATGCGCCTAGACGCCATGGTGCAAATGCAGCTCCAGGGGCTAGGGGGGAAAAAATTAATCGGGACCTGGAAGAGCACACCGGCAGAGGAAGGTGCCCCTCACCACTCGACCTGCGAGGCTATAATGGGGGGCCCTGATGAAACAAGAAGGATTTGGGGGTTCCCTCCACCCCAACCCCACCTGGGGGGATAACCGAGGATACATGGGGGTGCCTGACCAGTGGCTTGTGGGTCGAGGTGGGTCAGTGGAGCTCTGCCAGGTACCAGGGGATAAATAGCAAGTTAAAAATAAATAAATGTGGCCCGGTGGCACTGGTCGCCCCTTACCTCACTCCACACCGGCGACCTATGTTCGGGAATGAGCATGGCCTGCCGGGGGTTGGCAGGGAGGAGAAGGATCGAGCATCAGAGGGACTGTTTTCCTTCTCTGGGAGGGGGCGTCAGTGGTTGGTCCCTGACTGGCCCTGGCCGAGCTGGAGGCAGTTCTGCTAGTGCAGATAGAGGGTGGAGATGGGGCAGATGCCTGGAGGGAGAGCGTGTGGACGCGTGCATCTTCCCTCCATCAGCGTCATTGCATGCCTCAGCTCAAGGGGGACGGAAAAAAGTGAAAATGGCTCCAGTCGGGCAGCATGAGCTTCCAACCTCCATGGCCAGACCCCAAATGGCACCTTCTCATCTGGATCAGTTTCTGGTGAGTACAGCTGCGGGGGGGAGGCTCATCATCACCCTGCCATGGGGGAATTGACAAGGTGGCCTGATATCAGGTGTGTGGGCTGGGAGTTCAGTCGCGATGTTCCAACTGACTGGAGCCAAGGAGGAGAAAGAATAAGCTAAAATAAATAAATGCCGGCCCTGTGGCAGTACCCAGCAGGGACCGCCCCTGATGTCGGCTCCACCCAGACGTCGGTCATGGTACATAAGGGGGAGGACCCCGGCTCCACCCCAGTTCCCCGGCCAAGACCTGCGAACGGGCCCTAACGAGAGAAAGAAGCAAAGCCTGTTAGATGTAGCTGCGGCTCTAAGGCGCCAGGGACATTAGGTCTTCCCTTACCTCGACGATTGGCTGCTTACAGCCCATGTCAAGGACGCGTCTCCTGCAGACTCTCGGAGACATCTATACTCTGTTCCGAGAAGTGGGGATCACCCCGAATCTTCCAAAGTCTTCCCCAGAGCCCAGCCAAAGACTCGTCTTCATAGGGGCGGTCCTAGACTCAATCCAGGGCGTGGCTTTTCTACCTCCACAGAGGGGCGATTGCCTGCAGGAGATAGCCGGATCGGTTCTAGTGACCCCTCAGGTCCAGGCCAGGACCTTCCTCAGACTTCTGGGGCACATGGCAGCGGCCATCCCAGTCACTCCTTTGTCCCGCCTCCACATTGAGAGTCCCACAGTGGATGCTCGGGGTGCAGCGAGATCAATGCTCAGACGACTTAGATCACATGGTCAAAGTCGCAGAGCTGGTCAAGAGGACCCTACTTTGGTGGCCGGACCCTCTCAATACAGAGAAAGGGGTCCCTTTCTGTCAGGAGCCCCCAAATCAGACCCCAATGATGGACGCGTCAGATTTGGGATGGGAGCGCACAGACAAAAAAAAAAAAAAAAAAATCACCCCCCTCATATGATTGTGTGTGCAGAATGCACAAATGGACGGATCTTTCATTTGATAACCATATGTGTTAGAAGGGGACTCCCTTTTCTAATATGTCCACCAACACTGCCCTCCCAAGATAGAGGTCGACAAGTTTGGAGGTTGTGAAACCAGAACTCTGAAACAGGACCTCTAGTCCGTGCGTTTTGTCAGTTGCAAAGGGCCAATGAGTGAAGGGCGAGACCTCGCTCAGTGCCTCCCTTGGAGAAAGCTACAAACATATCTTGTTTGTCATATAAAAAAGTGTTTATCATGCCGGCCCGGTGGCGCTGAGGGTGGAGGTGCTGGACGCCACACCTCGCGCCATGCCAGCGACCTGGGTTTGGGAATTAGCACGGGCTGCCGGGGGTTGGAGGGAAGGGAGAGGATCAAGCATCCAGAGGACAGCTGTCCTCTCCCGGGGAGAGAGGACTAGCGCTCCCGCCAAATGACTGTCCCCAGGTGAAGGCCTGAAGGTAGTGTGGGACTGTGGGTGCCATGGAAGGGAGGGTGCTGCGGGACTTCACGGACGTGCACCTCCACGTACGCATGTCCTGCATGTGCGCCCAAGCAACAGGAAGGGAAAAAAAAAAAATGGAGGAAAAACACCCCCAGCTGCAGATGACGACCAACTCCTCGCAGGTTCCACACCCGGCAACTAGGCAGGCTCTGGGTAAGTCTCGGTGATACCGGAGTGACAAAGCTGGGGAGGGGGAGGTCTGTTAGAAGGGGGAAGGGGGCAGAGACAGGAGATAAACACTTACATATACATAATGTGTGTATTTAAAACAGTGAACACATCATATAAAAACAGGTACACAACCCCCAAAACTGCAAAAACACAAACAGAAAATTCCCCGACGACCGTTACGCACCTGTACAGGTGCTTTTCAAAGGTTATATTCTCTCTCCCCCTTTCTCATTTGGATCTTTTCCAGATCCAGTGCACTGCCTCATTCTGGGAGTGACCCTGTTTTGTGATTACCAATATGAAGGACCCCATACCCAGCTCTGCTGGATTTGAGATGCATCAAAAAGTGAGGCCAGTCTTGTTTCTTGCAGGAGTATAATGTCAAAACCGGGAATTTTCTTCTTGATACTCCAAGTGTTTACAGAAGCAATCCGGAGCTAAACCATGATGATGGATTAGGAAACAAGTTCATGTTACCCCTTTCTGTGAGGATGAGGTGGACTTTCCTCCCCCGTTTCTGCTGTGGTTTTCCTTTCTCATCTTCCGTTTCAGATGTTGGTTGAGATGGTACAGGAGAGACACCTGACTCAATGTCCGAAACCTCCCCAATCCTTTTGTTTTAGAAAATTGGCTTGAAAAATGCTGTATGCCGATTGCCTAAGAGCTACCTCTAGGCATACATTTATTTTTCAACAATGCCCACTGAAAAACAAGTCCCAGCTGGCAGTGCCCAATTACCCAAGGACATCCTTGTGCCCCCTCCCAATTCAAAATGAACCTGCAGTCTTTTTTTCCTCTCACTTGTAGCGCCTCCATAGCTATCGAGTACGGCCCCCACACACATACCCGTAGCAGAACGGCAAGCTGTATACTGGTGTGCCACACAGTCACACTATTTAATAATGTTTTCCCCTTTAGAAAAAACCAAAAAACAAACAAAAAAAACCTTTTATGCCATTATACAGCTTACGGGCATTTCTTCAGTTCACGGTCAGCTTTGAAGAGTCCAGACGTGTTCCCAGTCCACCGACAATCATTGTGCCTGGCTCTGGAGGCAAGTATGGTGTGAGGGGGGTTTTGAGAGGTGGGGTACACAGAGGGTGGCTGCAGGTTGGGGAAGGGGACCCTACGGCAAGGGACCACTTTCTTTCGTTCAGGTAACTTAAACAATAAAAAAATAAATGAACACTGCCGACTTTTTTTTTTTTTTTTTAAACAGGTGTATGAAAAACTGGGGGGCTCCCAGTGTACCCCAGGACTTTGGGGTGATGTTGGCCACGCTGAGGTGGGCTCCCAGTGTGGCACAGAATGGGGGGCAGGGGCGGAACATGCCGACGGTCAGCTTTGATTACGGGGAGGCACACTGTGGTGGGCTCCCAGTGTGCCACACAATCTTGGAGGGGGGTTGTTTAGCATGCCGATGGGGGGGGGATTGGGCACCCCTGAAGTCGGCTTTGTAGGCATTGTGCAGCAGCGGCAGCCACTGCCGCCATGTTTATTGAAATACTTCACCAGGAAAGGCACATCGGGAGGTGTGTTATTGTACTGCTGCATGACAAGCTAGTCTCTCATTACAGCGGCACTTTCTTTACAAGTTTTGACCACTTTATGTATTTTTTGTGTGAGCGTCTGCATGCTGGCTTATTGAGGAATGAGGGACGCACCTACTAAAGCGTGTCCTGCATTCGCCCACACTGATGCACCTCTGAAATCTGCTACTACCGCAAGATGTTGGCTTACGCACAGGCACAAGCCAACATAAAAATTACAGTTAACTGGGTACACAGTTAAGCAACTGTGAAACACTGCAGTGCCCTCTACTGGCAAGTATACCAGTAGTCAGACTACCAACAAAATAACTCAATTAATTTGTAGTTATTTTAATATTGTATTTATTTTATCAATAGTACATATAAATGTTACATGTAGCCCATTTTCCAAGCACAATAATACCCTCCAGGGTGGCGGTATGGGCTATGCCAGACCTTCCAGGGACTTTAAGGCTCTCCACCTGTGGCTTTAGGCCTCATTATGCCTCTGGGCAGTCCCATATAGCCCAATACCACCCACCCTGTTGGGCATCATTGCTTATGTAGACTCTCATATTTGTTCTGTAAAGGTATTGTGGGGGTTCTCGTGTTAGCTGTATATCTAGTGACCCTCCTGGAACCCACAGTCATGCCCTCTGGCAAAGGGGGCATAGTCTTCATTTGTTCTGGCAATCCCTTGATCCACTCAGCAGGCAGGGAGGCTCAGCAGGCTGTATTGGTTGTACATCTGAGATGGTAACCTGTACCTGTGCAGAGTTTTGGTCCGTAAGGATGGGGAGGAGGAGGAAGATCCACAGAGGAAGGGCCTACGCCACTCCTGATCTGTGTGGTTGAAGTACCTCGGCCATGAAAAAGTTCCATAGTCTCTTGATCAACCAGTCTGGGTTCTTGTCTTGGTTTTTCTGGGTTCACAGGCATACTGGAAACTTGGGCTTTCTGGACCAGGTACTCCTAATTAGATCCATCATCCCATTTTTTGCAGCCCAAGGACATTGCTGGTAAGTGTGACCAGATTCCTTGCAAAGGTTACATCTTAGCTGGTTACAACATGTAAGCCCCATATGCCCCACACCTCCGCATAACCCACAGTGAATTTGGTCACATGCACTACCGTGCATATGTGACCCATGCATGTAGCACGCTTTGGGCTGTCTCGAGTAGAAACATACCCCCCCAGTCACGACTTAGAAAAAGAAACCGTTAGGAAGAGGAACATCTCCGGCATTAGTCTGATGTAATTTTACTTTAAAGCGCCACCCCCCACTCCATATTTTCTCTGAGTCGAGAATCGCTTTGGGGGGACCAGAATGTCACTTTTTTTGTCTAGACAAAAATGAATATCATTCGAATTAACACCTTAGTTCCTAAAAAAAAAAAACAGTTACCCATTTTAACCAAAGATTTAGTTAAAGGGATGGCCATGAAGGGTATCCATAGAGGTGTTGTCTAAAGAACTGCATGGATTCTTTAACTGCCATACAACGAAAATCATATCAGGGTTTGACTTGCAAACCCCCTTTATACTTTAAAACACACTGCATTTCTTGTGGCTGCTGGTTCAGATAAGTTAAAAAAAAAAAAAAAGTCAGAATACCAAGGGCCAGAATCATTGGGTCTATCTTGTTCTTGATATGATGATCCAGGTCTTTCCCTCTCAGTATATGGGTCTTTGTATGAGGAAGCGCCTTGTTCTCTATTTTTCTAGCTTCCAAGCTTGAGGTAATATTTTGGGGAAACACTAAGCCTTGCTGAGTTTCACTTCTCTCCTCATATGCCCCATTACCCTGCTGCCTTCAGGTATCTGTAGTCTCCAGTGCCAGACATCTGCCCCGGAGACTCTTGTTTGATAAAAACATCAGCGTCTGAATCTGTGGAATTAGCATTGCAATTCATTTTCACCTTGGGCTCAGTATTTTCAGCAGCGTGAGATTCAATGTCCATTCCTGAATGAACTTGTGAAGCCCCCACCTCCCCTCCAGTACTCTGGTCAGGCGTTTGATATTATAACTCCTTGTTTAAAATCATATTATCCACAGCATTAGAAAAGTACAGTTACGTAAGAACTTACTGTAACAGTAGATCTGAGAGAGGCTCTTGCAGTAGGTGCTAACATGTAGGACTAAACCGCCAGGCACTAGGACCACATGGAAAACTTTTAGCTAGCAGTATCTGGTGGGGAACCAGTCCCACCCTGACATCACGTGACCGACATCAGCGTGGCGCTATATAGGGAGCGGTCCCCATGCCTGCCCTCCAGTTCTCCCACTGGAGACCTAGAAAGATGCAATACGAGTTAGGAGTGGGCTCCTGGAGCTAAAAAGCTGTGCCAGGAGAAACGAGTAGAAGAAAACCCGGGGGGAAGGTGGGAAGGAAAGCAATACCTACTGCAAGAGCCTCTATCGAAGATCTGCTGCTATGGTAAGTTCTTACATAACTGCAATATCTTACTTCGAGAGGGCTCTTGCAGTAGGTACTAACATGTAGGACTGAATCCCAAGCAGTCAAAGTCAGACAAATCTGAGACATGGGAGGTAGCAACAAGTCTGCAGTAAACAGGGGTCTTATGACAAGAGACCCTGAAGAACAGCTAGGCCAAAGCCTGCTCTGCGCCTACAGGCAACGTCCAAACTGTAGTGTTTAGTGAAAGTGTGGACAGAACTCCAAGTGGCAGCCGCACAGATATCTGCGGCGGAGACATTCCTGAAACAAGCAGTAGAAGCAGCCATGCCTCTTGTTGAATGACCCTTAACCTCCCCCGGAAAGGGTTTGTTTTATTTCTGATAACAAAAGGTGATGCAGTTTGCCAACCATTTTGACAAACACTTTTGAAACTGCAGTGCCCTCTCTTTTGGGGGCAAAGGAAACAAACTGGTCAGTTTTATGGACTGGCTTCGTCCTGTTCGTGTAGTAATGAAGAATCCTATGCACATCTAGTGTGTGCAGGATTGCTTCACCCCGATTGGAATGCTCAGGGTAATACACTGGCAACTGAAGAGTCTGGTTTAAGGTGTGTTCTGAAACCACCTTAGGCAAAAACTTAGGATTTGTATGCAGAGCCACCCAGTCTCTGAAAAAATCAAAAAAAGACTCCTTACACATCGGGGCACGAAGCTCGGAAATCCTTCAAGCTGAAGTAATAGCAACGAAGAGGAGCACTTTCCATGAAAGATAGCGCATGTCACAACTCGCTGCTGGTTCAAATGGTGGCAGTGTGAGTTTTTCCAAAATGAAGTTCAGATCCCAGTGAGGAGCAGGGTTCCTGACTGGGGGTTTCAAATGAAGGATCCCTTTCAAGAAAGTCTTGGATACCTCCAGCTGAGCCATGGTTTTGCCACCCACAGGGATGTGGTAGGCAGAAATGGCAGTTGAGTGGACCTATAAGATCGAATAACTAAGCCCCAAGTCTGAGAGGTACAGTAGGTAATCCAGGACCTTTGGAACAGGACACGTAAAAGGTTCCAACCCTTCAGAATTGGCCCATATGGAGAATCTTTTCCACTTCATGGTGTAAGTGGCTCTAGTGGACAGCTTTCTGGCCTCCACTAGAATCTAGGCTACTCTCAAGGAAACCCCAAAGTGAGCGGCAGCCATGTCAGTAGGTGCAAGGATCTGAGGCCTGGATGGACCAGGGTCCCCTGTTCCTGTGTCAATAGATCTTGACAAACTGGTAGTGGAATTGGAGGATCCACTGACAGTTGCTGAAGTAGAGAGAACCAAACTTGGCTGGGCCAGAAGGGAATGATCAGAATCATTAGTGTCCCTTCTGCCTGTAGTTTCAACAGAAAACTCTGCATCAGAGTAAGTGGAGGGAAGGCGTACATGAACCTCCCCTTCCAGCATAGAGACAGCATGTCTTGCCAGAAAACACACCCTGGAGTGAGCGAGCAGAAAGCTGGTAGTTTTGCTTTGCATGGGGATGCAAACAGATCTAGGTCTGGTCTTCCCCACCTCTCCAAGACATTGTCCACCACCGATGGTCTCAGTTCCCACTTGGCTCTCGGTTAAGTGTGACTCAACGCATCTGCCAGGACATTTTGACTGCCTGGAACATGTACAGCTATCAGATGAAGGTTTTGGCTGACTGCCCAATATCACGCCCTCATCGCTTCATGACAGAGGGGGTACAAACGTGTGCCACCTTGCTTGTTTGTGTACCAGACGACGCACATGTCTGTCGGGATCATGAGCTGTCCCGGCTGAATTAAATGTTGGAAAGCTTGTAATGCATTCAGAACTGCCCGCATCTCCAGCACGTTGATGTGGTGAGGGAGTTCACTGTTGGACCAAGAGCTTTGAGTCTTGTGAGCACCCAGGTGGGCTCCCCAACCAGACCAGAGGCATCTGTCATCAGGGTCTGTGATGGAAGGTCTCTGCAGAATGGGACACCTTGAATAAGGTTGTCTGGATTTTGTCAGCACAACAGGTCCCAAGCCATCGGGTTTGAGACCAATCTCGTGGTTCATATTGTCAGATTTCTGGTCCCACTGGACCCTGAGAGTCCATTGTGTGACTCATGTGAAGTCTGGCTAGGGGGACTGTAGGGATACCTGCAGCCAGGAGACCAAGAAGGTGAAAAATTTGGTCTTGCCGATGTCCTCTGTGAGGCCACCAGGTGTGCCTGTGTTTGCAGGGTTTCCATTCTGTCGAATGGCAGGAAGGCCCTGCCCTGGACTGTATCTAAAACTGCCACAATAAACTGGAGCTGTTGGGTAGGAGAAAGGTGGGATTTGGAGTAGTTTGCCATAATGCCCACCTGTTGAAAAAGGTCCAGAGTAATGGTCAGGGACTTGACCCAACTGTCACTCGACAGTGCTGACAGAAGCCAATCATTGAGGTACAGAAAAACCTGTACTCCCCATCTGTGCAGTGCCGCCTCAACCACCGCTAGGCATTTCATGAACATTCATTGTGCCGACGAAAGGCCGAAGGGAAAAGCCCCAAAAAAAAAAAAACAAAAAACACACAGAATATGAGAAACCTGTGGTGGGGTGGAAAAACTGGGAAGTGCAGGTAGGTATCCTGCATCCAGTGCACAGAGTCTATGGCCCTTTTGTAAGACAGGAAGCAAGCTTGGTAGAGACAGCATCCTGAACATCTTATATTCCACAAAGAGGTTTAGTGAGCGCAGATCTAGAATGGGTCTGAGATCGCCTGTCTTCTTGGGCACCAGAAAGAAGTGCAAGTAGAAATCTTTTCCCTGCTGATTTGTGAGAACCTGTTCTATTGCTGCTTTTGCCAGCAGGGAGCTTAGTTCCTCTTTCACCAAGGGGATGTGGCTTTGGGGGTAAAAGGAGTGACCTGGAGGATTTGTGGAAGGTCACTCTATTGTGTGGCCTTGAGCCACCAGCTGGAGTACCCACAAATCTGTGGTTATTTTCTCCCATCTTGGTAGGTGTCTGGGAAACCTTCCCCCTACTGGTTCCTCTGTGATGCGTTCCAGAAGAGGGGGAGAGTCCAATGAATCTGAAGACAGTGGGGAGGGTGGAAGCTGCAGCTCCCGAGGCCCTATGGGACTTGGCCGAAGTGGCCCGATGCTTATTCAGACATCTATTCTGAGACTGCCTTTGCTAGAGGTATTGCTGCTGCTTCTGTTTCTAAGGGGGTTTATACATGAACTGGACAGAAAGCTAGGCCTTGCCCTTGTCCTGTAAATCAGTAATATCTTTCATATCCCCTCTGAACGAGACCAGGCACCTGAAAGGAGTGCCTTGGATGGCTGTCTGGACCTCTGGTGAGAGACCAGAGATCCTCAGCCATGCATGCCTCCATAAGCTGACGGCGGTGGCTATTCCCCTGGCAGAGGCGTCCACTGCATCACAGGTAGCCATCAGTGTGTGTCTGCTGGCCGACCTGACCAAACCTGCCACCTCCTCCTCTAACTGGGAGTCCTGGAGAGAGAGAGTCAATCTTAGACTCCAGTTGGCCCAGAACAGACTTCTGGTAGACCCCCATGTGAGCCATGTAGTTCAGGGCTCTGATGGCCAAAGTGGAAGAAGAAGAGTAGATCTTCCCAGACTGGTCAGTGACCTTAGATGCCTTGTTGGGTGGTGAAGTGTTAAGGTGCTTTGGTTTGGCTGATCTGTCATGGGCAGCACTGATGACCACTAAGTCGGCCTTAGGGTGAACGCTTAGATGGTCTTTGCTTTCCGGGGTTTGATGTAGTCTTTCCGCCTTTCTGGCCACAGGCACCAGAGAGGCTGGTTGTTTCCAAATTGTAGAAGCCAAATCCTCATGTGGCCCTATCCAGGGCGGGATGAGGGTAGGTGACAGATCAGAAGTGTTCAGCCAGTCTGTGTCTCTGTGGATCCTGGGCTTCTGTATGCCAGTCAAACACTGCCTGGATTTTTCTGAGGACTTCCATAAAGGAGGGGTCCTCTGGCGGACACTTAGGTGATTTCTTTGGTTTTGGTTCATCCGGTGTTGGGGACTCAGAGCCGGAATGAACTGAGTCGCTATCTGAATCCGACGGATGGCTTTCGTTGAGTGAACTTAGCCCTGCTAGGGCAATATCCACTGACCTGGAGAGGTCTACCAGTTGTACAAACTCAGGTGGTTCATGGGTGAGGTGGTTGCTCTTCTGACCTTCCAGACATCGAATGCCGAGGGGCTGATGGCACGATGGGTATAGGTGATGAACCCAAAGATGGATACCCCTGTATCGGATATTGCGGTGCTGGATACCCAAGCTTGGGGTATTTTGGTGTCGGGTAACCTAGAGGGTTGCCAGAGGGGCCCGGCATCAGCCCAGATGGAGGGGTTGTTGGCCCTGGAGTCGAGCCCGATGGCGGGGCCGAAAGTTCCAGAGGAGGTCCTGATGGGGCAGCAGAAGGTCCCGATGGAGGGTCTGGAAGCGGGGGCAAAAGTCCTAAAGGTCCCAACAGTGTTGGTGTCGGGCTGGATGGCGGCCCCTGGTGGGGGGCGGGGGCCGACGGGCTTGGGGGAAAACAGTACAGCCTTAGTCAAGTCCGGCGGTACCTCAGGTGTTGGTGGCTCCAGCATTGGAACAATCCCCGATGGCGGGCTTTCTCCCTCTTCCAGATCCCAGGTGGGGGGGGGGGACCGGAGGGACCACCTCTGACAGTGGAAGGGAAGAGGACAGAGTGTACTCCGGTGTCAGCTGTGGTTCAGACATCAGCTGATCCTGTCCTTTGACGTCAGACCTGTTGTTGGGGCCTGACGGAGGGACAGGCGCTGTGCGGCCGTTGGAGGAGCCGACAGGCGGCTTATCAGCGAGTTTCGCGTGAGTGTCGGAGGAGCTAGCGCTTGACTTACCAGTCCCACTACAGTCACTAGGCTACTTAATCTTGAGCGACTTAGAGGAAGTGGGTGCCTCCTATCTCCCGGAGGCTCCAGTCAGGCCCGAACCAGATTGGGGGGGGCCAGACGGCTGCACCGTATCCACAGAGACAGCCGTGGATGAAGGGTTCGTCCCGGTAGGGAAATTACCTCCTTGGCCACGATGCCTGGAGAGTGTTGCGGCCTTGTAGGGGACTCTACCCGGTCCCAATGTCGCTCCTTGTCCTTCTTCTTATGATGGCCCTCTGGTGAGGAAGAAGAGCGCCTGAGTTTCTTCAGCTCCTTCTCCATGGAAGCAATTTTTAGTTTTAAAAGGTGGGCTTTCAGAGACTGCTGACGGTGTTTTGGTGTGGCCTGGTTAAACCCCTGGCAAATCTTACACTCCTCGGTCTTGTGGTCTGGGCCCAGACAGAAAAGTCAGAGGAAATGGCCGTCCTTGTGGAGGAGCCGAGTCTCGCAGGATCCGCACTTATTTTTATGCCATTCAGACGGAGACGGCACGCACGAAAATTTTAACTATACACTCTTTTCTGAGAAAAAACAAATGTTAAATTTATAGAAAATTGTGAAATTTAAGCAAGATATACTCCTCCAAAATGGCATTGACAAAAGCGACGTTCTCAGTGAGGTCAGACATGTGCAGGTAGACAGTGGGAAAGAACTGCAGGGTTGCCGTGGGGACTGCTCCCTATATAGTACCTCAGTGATGGTCACGTGACGGGGAGGTGGGGGGGTGGTGGTCCCTGCTAGACACTGCTAGCTAAAAGTTTTCCGTGTGGTCCTAGCGCCTGGCAGCTTAGTCCTACATGTTAGTACCTACTGCAAGAGCCCTCTTGAAGTAAGATCTACTTTTACTCACTGTTGCCAAGTGTTCCTGAATCTGCAATCTCTCCTTCCCAGCATGTCCCGAGTGCCGCCTCGACACTCCTATTCCAGGCATCAGAGTTACACCCTCTGTTAGTCTCACACCATTCTACTGCCCCTGTCAGTGGTCATTTTCAGTGTTTGAAACTGCTGCTGCGGCTTGGCCCTTAGTACTAGCCCCATGTTTTCTTGTGCCTCCTGGCAGCCCAGATGGGCCATCATATCAGAGGCTACTGCTGGTGCTACTGGCAGTATTGTCCTCACCCCTGACCCAGACGCCATCGCCACTTACCAGTCTGGGTCAGGATTCCATTTTCCCGTGACATCCTGCAACAATCCTGCATTTCTGAGGGCATGCTCCAGGGATCACAGGGAATTTAATACAGGATAGTCACACCAAGGAGAATTCTGCTGCAGTCTGTGTCTTGCTGTCAGTCCACCTCTTCGATCCTGCTGACTCAGATGTTTTGTCAACAGCAGGAGGACCTGTCACGCTGCACTCAGGCTCCACAGGTGAGGACATCTTATTCTTTTCAGCAGAGGCACACAGGAGGTTCCGAGTGGTAGCCCTTATATTTTTTCTTTTCAGAGAGGGTTTCTGTTTACTATACTTCTCTTCATCTTCAGCCATCATTCACTAAAGATGCCGTTTTTATTCCTGCATCTCAGCTCGGATTTTTTTTTCTGTCAACAGAACATCCTCCACTTCAGTGGAGCCTTGCATTAATTCATCATCTATTTCTTCTGGAGTGCTCGTTCCAGGAAAATTGCTCTTTTCCAAAAAGCAGGCTGGCGCTGAGGACAGAACTCCAGCCTACTGTAACACACCTTCCTCTGCACACCAAGGCTCTGCCATCATGGCAGGTGGGCCAACAGCACCCCCTTCCGAGGGTTGGGATCTTCCCCTAGTGTCATCACCAACATTTCCCCATCAATAAAACAGGTCCATCTAACCTCCAGCCCCCCAGGACGCACCTGGGAATGAGCTATGACAGCTTAGTGTGCCTTTCCTGGTTAAAGATTGCAAACAAATAAAATGAAGGTGGGGATACTGCCTCTAAAAATGTGGGCGGGGGTAGGGGACACAATTGGGCACCTCTTCATATCCAGGAGATGCAGGCTAAACGCACAGTCGGTGTTAAAGGGAATGTGTACCTTCCAATTAAATAATTATGGAACTGAGGTAACAGAAAGATTTAGTCCATCTTGCCTGCTCCTCCTGCCGTAGACATGACTGCACAGTTTGAGTATGAACACACACACAAGCTCAACAGCCAGACAGCTACACGAACACCCGCTGTGAAATCCTCAGCGTCATTGGACTCTCCCTCAGGAATCTGTTTAGTCCTGCTATGAAAGCACGAATAGTAGACTGACTTGTTGGTGCAACAGCAGCGCTACTGCTCATGGTACCGGTGACCAGGATTCAGGAATGAACCTGGAATCATGGCAGGCCGGTGGCTGGGAGGGATGTCATGCCTCATTCAGCTACTGCCATCTGTGGGTGCACCGGTAGTAGTGCAGTGCCAGAGGTGTACTGAGGGGAGGATGCCATTAGGCGCTTGACTGGGGCATGAGTCTGCACGCCCAGGGCCTGCACTCTCATCCTCATGCTGTTGGCAGCTGGGGGGGGGGGGGGAGGAGAGATGGAGAAACGTAAGGAATAAATCCCCCTCCACCAGGCTGCATCATGACATCAAATGGCGGTACATCCCCTATGCCAATGAAGGGAGCAAAAGTTAAATCTGAAAACAAAACAAAGAAAAAAGCCTGAATAGCAAAATCCAACTCCTCAGTTATACTAGGAGGGCAGCTAGCTGCAATGTATATTTTTTTGTAAATACATAGTGGAATGGGTTCATCCCCCATCTGAGCAGTGCCATTTTCAGGCAGTCCAGGTGATCCCTATGATGTCAGTGCTTTTCCAGCTCCCCATCTTGCAGCTGCAGGAGGCACCACGTTACACATGCTGCAGTACGGCTGCGTTCTAGCTAAAGCGTATGGTGCGCAGCACGATAGCTTTGTACACATCCACACACACGAGTGCTGCTCCATTGGGAGGGGAGGGCACACCACAGAGGAAACTATGCCCCCGAAGGCGCAGCTGCACCTGGTTGCATAGGAAAAGTAGGGGGCAACGTTGCAGTTGGGTTGTAAACGAAATGTAGGGAAAAAAAAAAAAAAAGCCCATTACTGTATTAGCAGTTGCACTTGTTCTCTAGCAGATGACAATAGTGGATGAGAGTGCACAAATCACAACATACTATGAAGTGGACACCTGGGGAAGGGAAGGCCCAAAGCTATTCAAATTGGACTGCTGCCCAGTTCTGCAAATGATCTAGCTAGAGAGAGCATGCACGGGTTCCTTGTTCAAACTGGTTGCCCCTTATGGCATTACTCTTGCAAGACTAGGACCAGCTGTGTTCACTTAATAGCCAGACTCCTGTTTGCTCCACACTGCACAAAATCCTCAGTAGGTGGCCTGCATAGAAAATGTTAATTCTTTAAGCCATTAGGTATATTTCTCTGTAACTGCCGTTTTAGGATAATACACAGTTTTTTTTTTTTTTAAATGGATTTGTATAATTGTAATTGTCACGGCTAGAAACAACAAACAATGTTAAATTAAAAAAAAATAAAAGAAAATGTGCATCATGGACTCCTTGATAAGCAAACTGCCCCCCTCCCATTTGCCCTATTCTGCTGTTATTACAAACCTCTAATCATACCTCTCAACCTCACCATGAGACAGAAATTGGGAACAAATGAACAAAATCAGTGACACCTCTTAAAAACTCAGGAACATGTAAATATAAATGGTTTATGTGACAAGAAGGTACTGCCTGCCACATTTTTCTTTTTTTGGGGACCTAGGCAGGGATGTTCATGTTAAGAGGTGCCACCACGACTAGACCTTCCCTGGGGCATGAACAAGCAAACATTTTAAATGCAAAGGTTATTGCTCAATCTACAAACCAAAGTTGAAAGAAAAGTACATACCGTACCTCAGTTAATCTCACTCTGACATGTCCATCCAGCTGTGCAGTTTCTTTCTTCAGTTTCTGCTTGTGTGTTTAATGGTCTGTCTCTCCTGGACTTACCTAGGAGAGTCTCCCGTCTTTCCTGCCTGTTCTTCTCCCCTTCATGTGTAGAGACTGTGACAGGCTTGATACAGGAAGGGTTGCAGTTGCCTTTGCTATTAATTACAGTTTGGGCTGCGTAACAACAGTGCTTTGCCCTGCTTGCCAAGTTAAAGGTGATGGGGTCAAATGCGCCCTTTCAGATTCTGCCCTGCATTTTCTGGGTTTTCAGTGTTTCTAGTCCCTTGGTAAAGAAAGCCAACCTCTTGCTTTGTTCCCTTCAACTAAACACATGCTTAAAACAAAGAAAGAAACTGCTAACGGTTAAATGAACTGCACCTGACTGCTGTCTGTGTAAGGTGACCTTTTTGATTTTGTTAAAGGGGAAGTCTCCCATTATAAACAGAGACAATAAAATTAGAAAAGAATGTGTTTATTCTTAAACAGGACAAACACTAAAATCTAATGGCTATTTCCGAAAATAGTTATGCAGTATTTTGAAAGCTGTAACTTTTGAACTGTTAGGAATAAAAACTTGTAGTGTTTTGAATGAAACTTTGACTTGGATCAACATAAATTGACCATAACAATACAGTTCTTACTTACAGAAACTGTTATTTTTATTTAGTTATGGTTTACCAGGTAAATGCACTAGACAGGAATGGCCTATTTTCAGACACAACCATGGAGGTTTCAGTAGGAATTATACAAAAGCAGGCACAGTACAAAGAAGGCATATATGAAACAACTTATAAGTAGCAAAACAATGTATACATTAACACGTACATGTCTATACATACGAACATACGAAATTTGCCAGCAGATAAAGGCCTAGAGGTCTATCAAGTCTGCTCGAATGTGCAGCTAGCACCCCTTATTCTGCAGCTGCCCCTCCCTTCCACCCTTCCCCTTCATTAACCCTCCCCCTTGTCCTGTCCCATCCTCGTTTGACAGTCCACTGTTCTACTGCATACCACTTCAGCAGGTAACGATTCCACCCAGCCACCACCCTCTGTAAAAAGTGTCTCTCATCTCCCTCCTGAACCTTCCTCGCTCCAGTCTTATATCATGGCCCTGGTGTCCCTCCTCTCCTTACTTTGAACAGCCCTCTGTACCTGTCTTGTTTATTCCTTTCATGTATTTAAAGGTTTCAATCATGTCACCCCTGTCTCTCCTCTCCTCTCCTCTCTCTCCTCCAGTGAGTACATGTTCAACTCCTTCAACCTCCTCTCGTATGATAAGTCCCCAGCCCCTTAATCATCTTTGTGCGCTCCTGCGCTTGCACCCCTCAGTAACTTAATGTCCCTCTTCAGATACCGGACGCCAGTACTGCACGCAGTACTCCAGGTGTGGTCTAACTAATGACCTATACAGTGGCAGAATCACCTCCTCCTCCCGAGGATATACCCCTTGCAATACAACCCAGCATTTTATTGGCCTTGCAGCTGCCTTCCTACATTGTGCCGAGTTGTTCATTGACCCTGTAATGAGCACACCAGATCCTTCTCCTCCTCTGTCAGGGCTAGCTGCACCCCCTAGCTGGTAACTCCTCCTGGGTTCTTTATCCCAAAATGCAGCACCTTGCACTTTTTGGCATTAAAGCCGGTTGCCAGGTGTCTGACCAGGTTTCAAGCTTTGCCAGATCATCCTGCAACCCCTGCCATCCCCTAGGTCATCCACCACCACCTACCTTGGTATCATCAGCAAACAGACTGATCTTGCTCTTGATGTCCCATGATATGTCTGCAATGAATATCCCAAACAACGCTGGTCCCAACACTGAGCCCTGTGGAACACCGCTCGTCACTGCCCTTGGGTGTGAGAGCTCCCCACCCACCACCACCCTCTGTTGCCTTCCCTGCAGCCAGTTTCCTACCCATCTCACCAGCTTTGCACCCGTTCCTGTGCCTACTAGCTTCCTTCCCAGCCTTCCATGTGGCACTGAGTCAAATGCCTTACTGAAGTCCAGATACAGGACATCCACTGCATGGCCCCTGTCCAGTTGCCTAGTTACCCAGTCATAGAACTCGACCAGGTTGGTTTGGCAGGATCTGCCACGTATGAAGCCATGCTGTCTGCTGTCCTGTAGTCCTTTGGCCTCTAGGAGGGCCACCAGCCTCTCCTTCAGGATAGCCTCCATTAGCTTACCCATGATGGATGTGAGGCTCACTGGTCTGTAGTTTCCCGGTTCATCCTTGGGGCCACTCTTGTGGAGGGGCACCACATGAGCCATCCTCCAGTCCAGAGGTACACACCCTGAATGTAGTGAGGCATTAAATAGGTCTGCCAAAGGTCCTGCAAGGACCTCTGCCAGCTCCTTCAGTACCCTGGGGTGGATGCCATCTGGGCCTGGCGCCTTGTCCACCCTCAGTGCCTTCAAACCCTCTCGAACTCTGCTCTCCATGATTTCCCCATCTGTCACCACTTCCCACCCTGTTTCTGCCATTTCTCCCACCTTGGGTGTCACCCCCCCTCTTCTCTTTAGTAAATACTGAGCAGAAGTACTCATTTAGTGCTTCCGCCTTATCGCACCCTGCTTCCACCCAACCCCCCTCCTTCCTAATCCTTACTATGTGGTCCTTACAGCTCCTTTTCTCCCTGATGTACTTAAAGAAGTCCTTCTCCCCCTTCTTAATGCCTTGTGCCAGCCTGAGTTCCGTAGATGCTTTGGCTCCCCTTACTGCCCTTGTCACCTCCTTGATTCTGTCAGTACTCCTCCTGTCCTCCCCTCCCTGTTTTCTTGTACTTCCTAAAGGCAGCTCTTTTCCTCCTTACCTGTTCCATGACCTCCTTGCTCAACCAGATCGGTTTCTTAGCCCTAGCCTTCTTGCTCTGGGCTTTGCAGCAGGTTTTGGTTGCCTCCACTATCCCCAGCTTTATGAGCTCCCACCTCTGGTTAGTGTCCATACTAGATTGAATTCTGGCCAGGTACCCTTTTACCACTTCCCCCATCCTCCCAAAGTCGGCCCTCCTGAAGTCCAGCACTATTGTGCCAGATTCCACTCCTTCCTTAGCCATATCCAATGTGAGCCATACTGAGCGGTGGTCACTCCCTGACAGCAGTTCCTCCACTCTAAGTTCTCTCACAAATGTCAACGTACATTGTTAAAAATAACAGAATTTTAAAACTTAATTGAACTATTTCTTCTTTTTATAACTGACTCCAAGTTTCCATTTAAAACCATATGTTTCTTGCCTTACTGGTTCCAATGTCCCATTTTAAAGAAGCTGTTTTTGGAAAGCTCTAACTTTGTAAATACTGGTGCTAGAAATGTAAGCTTGGAGTCGGGGCGTTAAAGAACCTGTCCTATCGATTCATGTGTCAGTACTATCCTATATGTATTGATACAATCTGAAACAGTTTTTGAGTATATTATCGATACATGTTTTTAGTTGCAACACAACCAAAAACAGAAAACATACATTATCAGTATTATTTTTTGTATCAGATTGTACTGATACTATTTTTTGTAATGATACATAAAATACATGATGGTTTTGAAAAAAATCTGAATTAATGTTTTTTTTTTAACTTCTGAATTCTGGTAACACTGCGCGTTATTTAATTAGGAAGTGTGCATTGTGCAACTTGATTTCCATTTGGCTTATTGCCCTCAATCACATAGCACACACTTCAGTCTCCCCTCTAGCAATCCCTACTCTCCCTTGCTTTTTCAGGCATCGTCTACAAAAGTGTCAGAAGATAACAAAACCTGCAATTGTGAATAATTGTGTGTGTATAAAATGGGTTGGAAAAATGCTTCAACCTGATGGCTCCAGAGCCGTGCATGGTGAGACGACTTCCAGCAGCAAAAAAAAAACAAGTCCTGCCCACCTGGACACAGTGCAGATGTAATCAATTTGCTAACAAGTAACAACCCCTTGGAATGTTCAGGTTTTAAACAGCAGTTATTTTTTCTTGTAAGCAGTGAGCACTGGGGCAGTAAACCATGGTGCTTGGTCTATTTTGTATTGAATGTAAACATTTATGCGTCCACCCCAATACTCCAGCAGAAGCCCACATTGCTCTGCCGTCCAGGTGACACAAGTTCGGGAATGAGCTTGGGTCACTGTGTCAGGAGAGAGGCCCGGCTGAGATACCTGTGGCTTAGCAGTATGTCTCCATCAGGTAGGGTTGCTTGTGAGTTCTGATACTACAGTAGAGTCCCTCTCGCCGCAGGGATGCTGTGGCATTCAAGGCCGGCATAGGCGTTGCTCATGCAATGGGGTGAAGTATGTGCAGCAAGCGGTCTGTCTATATGACAGTTGTCGATTCCCTCGGACCCTGATCCATGTCGACCCCCATCAGCCGAAACTGTTGGGGGAGCAGCTGACAGGGATGAGGGGTCACTGACAGCACACAGCAAGACCTTAGAAAGAGGAGTAGGTAAGACGGCTGAACAGGGGGAACAAGATTGAAAAAATTGGAAACATTCTTTTTCAGTTGTTCTAAACTGTATACATACTAATCTACCTAGTTACCCATTTTATAAATATGCATTTTGACACTCCAGGGTGCTGGTGGCTGTGCCACATCTGCACTTCCAGGGGCAGAAGACACTCGGCCTGTGACATCGTGTCTTGCTATGCCTCTAGGGCATGCAGCTGCTGTACAACTACCAGCACCCTGTCATGTCTTAGTGCATACTTATAAAATAGCAAGAGCGAATCTAAAAACTTTATTGGTTAAAAGCTGTCTCCTATCAGTGCATGGAGATGTCTGATCTCCTTTCTAAATTCAATTCAAAGTCATCCTGGTTATTTGCAACCTAATTACAAACTGCCACATCTCTGTGTCCCTTGATTGAGCCCTTTTCAGTAGGATTACAGCTTACAGTTCCATGCCTCATGCCAACGGAGCAGGTGTGTGCCAGTGTCAGGCTGAAGCACCATTCCTTCCTGTATGACAGCCCCTCCCTCTGGGCAACCAGGTGGAAGTCATGCAATGGGACAAGACAAACTCCCTCCCCAAGGCAGGTGGACTTCAAGGCAGTTGCTGGAACCCTACCTCATTGATCGGCACCAGGTGTTAGAGGCTCGGGGTTGTGAATCCAGGTCTTTGGGGCAGCAACTGTTAGCTCTGCAGTGCTAGCTGTGTGGCTACTGCTGCAGCAAACCTACAGGCATGGGGCTTACCTAGTGCCGCAAGCATTATATGAGCTCTGCTCTGCGGAATGCTAGGAGTGCGTAACAAGGGGAGAGCCCTCTAATGAAGGAAAATCTGTTAAAATACTGATTGCTGTGGTTTTAAAGCAGCGATATCTGTTAGTCCCCATGCCATTTTTAGTAGTTATTTCTTGCAAAATCAACACTACAGCAGTTTTTCTTTTCCTTCTCTTTCACTCCTGAGCTGAGATATGTGATTTTGAAGATGAAAAAAAAATCTTGGTACCTTGCAATGCCCACCAGAAAAAAATAAACATTTTTGCTTGGCGCGGTTTTATTTACCATCAGAAACATGTGCTAGCACTATCATAATACATCTATAGTATTACTCCAGTATTTACAGTAAAAAGGTATCCTCAGTAGGAGAGATTCCTAAATATTATGTCAGCCATCTTTAATGACTTGAGTCTTTAATTACAGAAATAGTTATTTACGCTGTTTTGAAATATCTGAGAAAATTAAAAAAAATACTAATTGTGAGGATTAGAAGGATTTCAGAAAAAATATTTTTGTTAAAAAATTATAAACTGAAAATGTTTGCTGAATAACAAATACTGCTGCTTTAAGGACTCTGACATTGGTACCACATTTTCTCCCATTTTTTTTTTTTTTAATCTATTTATTCTCCCCATGTGCTCCTGAGCTGCCTCTCCTTCGGGCCACCATGACCCACAGACATTCCCCCTACTATTTCCCCCTAGGCCACCTACCTCAGATATGCAGCCTTCCATGGGGTAGCCCAGTGTAACCCTTCACCGAGTGGGTCCCCCTCCTCTGAGGGGGAAGGCACCGGCGGGAGGAGACCAGCACACTATTCAGTTTTTGGTCCCGCATGCTGCTGAGGGATTTCACGGTATCCGGGGAGTCTTCGGAGGTGCCGGGGGCCGGCAGCCATCATCTGGCTAGTTTTCGAGTGGTTTCCAGTTTTCTAGTTCCCCCATCGCGTCGCTTGTGTAGTGCCTCCAGTCTCCACCGAGGGCCGCTACCAAGCGAGGCCATCCCCAATCCCACCCCAGGATAGGAGCGCAGTCCATCGGACGCTCAATCCTATCTCCCCCTGCTGACCCCCAGCAACCTGATTCCATTCCCGAACCCGGGTCGCCGGTGTGGGTCGAGGTAAGGCACCAGTGCCTCAACCCTCTATGCCACTGGGCTGGCTCTTCCCTGTCTAAATATAAACACCTTACATTTCTCTGTTTCTGATGGATGGACTCTTAACTGATGTTATGTTGGAATGTGAGTGACACATCATTTGTCTCCTTGGGTGTAAGGACTGTTTGTTTGTTTGTTTATTCGCTTAACGGGTAAGCACACTGGAAACAAGTTCCTTTTACAGGTGCGACCCACATATATTGCATACAGACAATACATAATCAAACATACATATACAATACAGCAAATTGCAGACAAAATGTCTTTGTTACGTATAAAATTAATAAAAAAAAAATTTCATAAAAAACAGTTACAATTAAATTGAGATTCGAAATACATCCTTAATGCATCGGCAAACTTTTTGGCAGAACACAACCACCTAATATCTTGAGGAATTTCATTCCAAATAAATGGAGCAATATAAGCAAAGGATCTTTGTCCACTTTTAGATTTCATAAAAGGAATCTCGAGAAACCTACTGTCTGACCTATGTCTAGAATAATGACCATCAATATACGGTCTCAAAAACTTTGAAATACTATGTGGAATTCCAGAGTCCATAACTTTATATATGTGTAACCCCTAGATGGCGCTATCCCAGGGGCTACTACCCCTGCCTGATTTGCCACTAACAGGTTGAGGGGCCTGGATCCAATGGCAGGTGCCTCCACCCAGAGGTCAGGGTTTGCAATAGTTAAACTAACTTGGTCACAGCCCTCTGGGACACTGCAACCCCCCTTTCTTCCCACTAGTGGCCCACACAATATATCAGAATTACCTTCACAGTATACACTTACCCCCAGGACTGGTTCCGGCACTGGGACCTCCTGTGAAATGAGATACAGTGCAACAATCACAGTACAGTACTTTAACATAGACAAATACCTCAGGCAGTATAACTTTGCTGAAACAAGCAGCTCTGATTTATTTAGGGGATATAACAAGGACAGGGAAATCAGGTTAATTAGCTTATCACTCTAATAATCTACCTATGGCTCTGTGCACAGGCCTATCCCTATCAGTTACTGTCCCTGGGTACCCAAGCCCTAGTGGCTAGTCAAACCGTGGCAGCTGGTAGGGGCCCTTTCACCACAGAAAGGAGAATTAAACAGTCAGCAGTACAGTAATTCCATTTGGATTTAATGTGGCAATTCAACAGGAGCGACCCTGAATTAGTACTCACGACCTCCAAATAAGATAGGGTCCTTCAATGTCAGCAGGGCTCACTTGAGGTACACAAACCTCTTCACACATCCATATAAAAGAAAGCACTATACCAGGCAGGCTGCATCTGTATCCCGATCGCAATTACTGCACAATACCGGAGAACACACAGCAGATTCAGTTCCTGACAGACCGAGTGCAATTTTCAGCAATTCTTCCAGTCTTCTACAGGGTGAGCCTGGTTTCTACTCTTCAGAGATCCTTTGATTCTTTTCACAGGACAGATTCAGTCTAACAAGCTGCGAGACCGGAACTCTGGGCCTTACACACGTTTTTGACTAAAACTGCACACTGAAAAAGCACAGGGCTCCTTCCTTCTTCACTGCCAAAGCTCAACTGAAACTCCAACCGCACAAAACCGGGCACTTCCTTTGAGTTCCTCCCAGTTCTTGACTGGATTGGCTGTCACTCACAATAGACTGCTGCTGTTGGTCCAAAAGGCACTGAAGTCTAAACTACATCTCCCAGAGTCACTGCCCATACAATCCTCTTGTGGCTGGCTCAGATTATGAGTCCAAGTTCTGATTCGGTCAAGGCACCATTTTAGAGCTAGCTTACCCCACACTGATTGGTCCAGTTCAGCAGTTCAAAACTAGAATGGGAACTAGCAGACACAGTTCTGACTGCAAAGAAAGCAGGTTAGACAAACTGTAATTTCATTATTACTCTAAATAATTTCTGGCAAACAGTTACATCTTTCAGATAGGTTCCTTTGCACTCCTAGTGACTGCAAAATGAAGTGAATTGGCAGCAGCTTGAGTGGTACTCAATCAAAGAAACACACAGTCCCATATAAACTAATTATGTCTGCAAGCAGACAGCTCTTAAAGACAGTACCAGAGGTTCTAAAAACACTCACTGATAAATGGCAAATGCCAAACACCATTCAGGCTTGGAGCACTCAAGCAAGCTCCTGGAAGTCTTTTGGGAACCCCCATTTGCAGGGGGGTTACATATGAACTTGGCCACACAGTATTGGAAATTTAATGAAACCGGTAACCAGCCCATTTCTTTCAAAATCACACAATGATGAGATGACTTAGAACAATTTAAAGCAAACTTAGCTATCAAGTGAAGTAAAGTGGATTTCTGTGAAATCACTGTCGCAGAAGCAGTGTCAGTAATCATAGCTGCATAGTTCACAATAGGAAGTAAGCAGCAATTTGAAATAACCAGCCTAGACTCAGGAATAAGAAATGAACGGATTCTGTACAAAGAACCTAATCTGCAATGTATTCTTGAGGTAACCCTCAAAATATGAGATTCATAACTTAGATGAGAATCTAGTAATACCCCAAGATATTGAAATGTATCAACATAGTCAAACAGTAATCCATCAAGAGATTTAACTTCCAAAGTACTAACCTCAGATCTCAGTCTAGGTGGGGTACCAAAAACCATCACCTTTGTCTTAGATTTGTTTAAGAGTAATTTATAGGCCATAAGTGAAGACTGAAAATTACACATTTCCTCTGTTAAAGAAACACCTAGATCTCCAACTGACAAACCCTGCATGTAGATTACTGTGTAACCCCCCTGCAAATGGGGGTTCCCAAAAGACTTCCAGGAGCTTGCTTGAATGCTCCAAGCCTGAATGGTGTTTGGCATTTAAGCCATTTATCAGTGAGTGTTTTTAGCGCCTCTGGTACTGTCTCTTTAAGAGCTGTCTGCTTGCAGACATAATTAGTTTGTATGGGGGGACTGTGTGCTTCTCTGAGTACCACTGAGCTGCTGCCAATTCACTTCATTTTGCAGTCACTAGGTGCAAAGGGAACCTATCTGAAAGATGTAACTGTTTGCCAGAAATTATTTAGAGTAATAATGAAATTACAGTTTGTCTAACCTGCTTTCTTTGCAGTCAGAACTGTGTCTGCTAGTTCCCCATTCTAGTTTTGAACTGCTGAACTAGACCAATCAGTGTGGAGTAAGCTAGCTCTAAAATGGTGCCTTGGACGAATCAGAACTTGGACTCATAATCTGAGCCAGCCACAAGAGGATTGTATGGGCAGTGACTCTGGGAGATGTAGTTTAGACTTCAGTGCCTTTTGGACCAACAGCAGCAGTCTATTGTGAGTGACAGCCAATCCAGTCAAGAACTGGGAGGAACTCAAAGGAAGTGCCAGTTTTGTCGGTTGGAGTTTCAGTTGAGCTTTGGCAGTGAAGAAGGAAGGAGCCCTGTGCTTTTCAGTGTGCAGTTTTAGACAAAAACGTGTATGTAAGGCCCAGAGTTCCGGTCTGCAGCTTGTGTAACAGCTTGTTAGGACTGAATCCGTCCTGTGAAAAGAATCAAAGGATCTCTGAAGAGTGAAACCAGGCTCACCCTGTAGAAGACTGGAAGAATTGCTGAAAATTGCTTCGGTCTGTCAGGAACTGAATCTGCTGTGTGTTCTCCCGGGTATTGTGCAGTAATTACGATCGGGATACAGATGCAGCCTGCCTGGTATAGTGCTTTCTTTTATATGGATGTGTGAAGAGGTTTGTGTACCTCAAGTGAGCCCTGCTGACATTGAAGGACCCTATCTTATTTGGAGGTCGTGAGTACTAATTCAGGGTTGCTCCCTGTTGGATTCCACATTAAATCAAATGGAATTACTGTACTGCTGACTGTTTAATTCTCCTTTCTCTGTGTGAAAGGGCCCCTACCAGCTGCCACGGTTTGGACTAGCCACTAGGGCTTGGGTACCCAGGGACAGTAACTGATAGGATAGGCTTGTGCACAGAGCCATAGGTAGATTATTAGAGTGATAAGCTAATTAACCTGATTTCCCCTGTCCTTGTTATATCCCCTAAATAAATCAGAGCTGCTTGTTTCAGCAAAGTTATACTGCCTGAGGTATTTGTCTATGTTAAAGTACTGTCTGTGATTGTTGCACTGTATCTCATTTCACAGGAGGTCCCAGTGCCGGAACCAGACCTGGGGTAAGTGTATACTGTGAAGGTAATTCTGATATATGTGTGTGGGCCACTAGTGGGAAGAAAGGGGTTGCAGTGTCCCAGAGGGCTGTGACCAAGTTAGTTTAACTATTGCAAACCCTGACCTCTGGGTGGAGGCACCCGCCATTGGATCCAGGCCCCTCAACCTGTTAGTGGCAAATCAGGCAGGGGTAGTAGCCCCTGGGATAGCGCCATCTAGGGGTTACAACTGCATCGTCGGCGTAAAGTGTTAGAGAAGCATTATTAATCACACTTACTAGTTGATCAAAAAACAAAGAAAACAAAAGTGGCCCCAAAATAGAACCTTGTGGAACCCCACACTTAACCATTACAGAGTCTGATACAGCACCCCTATGTTTAACCCTTTGAAACCTATTTGTTAAATAATCCCTCGTCCAGTCCAAGAAAGACTCACCAACTCCCAATGACTCAAGTCTAGAAATCAACAATTGGTGATCAACTGAGTCGAATGCCTTGAATCAAGTCCACGAACACGCCACTCGTCAGACACCCTTTATCCATGCCATTATGCACCGTCGTCGTGAACTCGACCAAGGCAGTCTCAGTACTCCTTCCCTTTCTAAAACCATGTTGGTTCTGAGACAATAATCCAAAGCGATCCACATACCCAATCAACTGATTATAAACTATTCTTTCCTGAACTTTAGCTAAAGCAGACAAGATAGAAATAGGTCTGTAGTTACAAAACTCATGTTGTGAACAGATTTAAATATAGGAGTGACCAGAGTATGTTTCCATATATTAGGTATAGTACCTGTAACAAAAACAAGTTAAAAATAATACTAACTGGAAGTGCTATAACTGAGGCAGCATCCGCCAATAAACTAGGACATAAGCCATCAGAACCAGCTGAGCTGTCCCTCTTAACACAACATAACAACTTCTCTACCTCCTTGAATAGTAATCATAAGTACAGTTTAGGATTAACTGTAAAATCTTGGTCAATCTCAAGTAGTTCACCTTGGACTGGTCACTAAAGGAATCAGGCAATGCAGTAAATTTCAAATTAAACTCGTTAGCTATCTTCAGTGGACAAGTCAACAGTCACCGTTCAACCTCATTGAACCTGGTTGACAAACATTAGCCTTATTAAATTGTTAATTGTTTTCCAAAAGTAGTAGCGTTAGATAACCCTTCACATTGTTTATGACTGAATATAGTCTGTTTTAGCCTTCCTTATCTTAGCCTTACATTGGTTCCTTAAAGTCCTATACAATGGTAACCAGAAGCAGAATGGTTCATTTTATCGTTTTCAGGCCTTGTCTCGTTGTCTCATAAGTTTAATCAAGGAGGTGTTAACCACCCATAAATTTCCCTCGGACTCTTCTTTTAACAAGAGGAGCTAACTGGTCCAAAACATGTGTAAACTCAGTAATGAAAAAATGCAGTGCAGAATCCACATCAGGGATAGAATATAAAAAAGACCAATCTATTTTACCCAACTCTGTACAAAAAGAATGTACATCAAATTTAGAAAAAGATCTCGAAATCCTTATAATTGGCTTAGACTTCTTCAGTTCCCCCATGTTTCCAAATACAGAAGACTGGATGATGATCACTTAACGAATCAGAGGTGAAACCACATTTTATCATATTAATAGGTCTATTTGTTAATATCCAGTCCAGCAATGTGTGATTTCCTGATCTATTATGTTCAGTGGGCAAAGTAATAATTTGTTATAAACCAGACTGAGACAAGACCGTATTTAACTTTGTTATATCTGAACCCATCCAATTTAAATTAAAATCCCCAGTAGTATTAACTCTGTAGAAACCCCAGTATTCAAAGCATTTACAAGTTCTTGTAAGCCTGATTTGCTACCATTAGGTGGAAGATATACACAACAAATAGTTAATTTTTTGACAAATCTCAACAATAACTGAATAGTAATATGTTCACAATATTCCAAATTACTGTTAAATATAGTGATCTCATTTACCGTTAAATATTCCTTAACATAAAACAAAACCCACCCCCTCTACCAGTGACACGATCCTTTCTAAAAAGTTTATAAGCAGGTATACAAAGTTCAGTATCAAGAACAGGTAAGGTTAACCAGGTTTCAGTCAGTGCCAGAACATCCGGATTATATAAGCTAATCCATGACTCCACCTCATGAAATTTAGATGTTAAGCTTAATACATTAAAATGCATAATTTTGAGGCCATATGAATGCTGCAAAAAAAAATCACTGTCTGCCATATCGTTTGCTAAAGGACCAGGGTTGCTTTCAACATTGCCAGATCGAATTAGCAAGAGAAAGCAATGTAACCAGGTTCTTAAGCAAACAGGCTGAACACATTTCCGTGTCTTATATTTCCTAACACTGTAACCCAAATTATAACACATGTATTTAACCTGCCAGAAGTCTGTCAGCTGCTGGACTGCAAAGGAGATAGATTAAGGCCCTGTCCACACTACACTGCTTGCGCCCCGTAACGGATGCAATCCGTTATGGCTGCAGAGCGGTGCAGTGCATCCACACCTCGGCAGTGTCCGTTACGGGACCGGCACCGCCGGTCCACACATCGGGATCAGGGACGTTGCGCGAGCGATCCCTGTCTGGCAGCTGCGCATCTTTGTGCCCTGCAGGGGACCGTTACCGGCGGTCACACTACCACCGATAGCGGTACCAAGCGGACCGTTTTCATAACCGTTGTGAAAACCACCTCATATGTAGTTTCCACCGCGATTGCAACGCCTCCTGTAACGTTACGAGTGCAGCACGCGCTGTTACGATGTGGTTTACCCTCTATGCATTACAGAAGAGTTTTCGGGCTGCAGTGTGGACAGGGCCTTAGGGTAAACCCAGAAGGAAACTGGAGACATCATACTAGCTGTGAGAGGAAGTTGTTGGTGCTACACAGTTGGTTGGGAGCTGTTCAGTTGCAGAGCTGCCAGGGACTAGGTATAGGTACCTGTGAGAGAGCAAAGTGTGAGTGATGGGCTGTGTTTGAGCACTGAGGGGGAGAGCCAATAAGCCAAGGGGGAGGGGAGAAGATCTTGATGGATTTGGACTGTTACTCCTGATTCAGGCAGGGCTCAGAAAAAGTGCGGAGACAGGTGAGGCCTATCCTTCTGTCAATGGTCTTTCCCAGTATCCCTGGTGAACTGGAGCCAACACCCGGTCTTCCTTGGTGAAGATAAAGCAGCTTCCTGTTTGAATTGCCTGACCTGAGAAGCTAAAATCCTGGATACATAGAATTTGTCAGCAGATAAGGACCACTTGGCTCATCTAGTCTGCCCATTTTTCTACCTTTAACTTGTGCTGCAGACTGTAGATGATCTGCAGCTTTGCTACTCTTCCCTTTTTCCAGGGTTCCCTTGTGTGTGTCTCATGCATTTTTGAATTCCTCCACTGTTTCTGCCTCTACCACCCCTGCTGGGAGGCTGTTCCAAGCATCCACCACCCTCTCTGTAAAGAAATACTTCTTCATATTATCCCTGATTCTTCCTCCCTCCAACTTCATCTCATGTCCCCTAGTTCTTGTCCATCTTCTTTTCTGAAACATGCTACCCTCCTGTACCTTATTGATCCTTTTAAGGTATTTATACATCTCTATCATGTCCCCCCCCCCTGAATCTCTGGAGAATACATATTGAGGTCTTTCAGCTTCTCCTCATATGACTTCTGGTGCAGCCCCTGTACCATTTTTGTAGCCCTTCTTTGGCCTGCCTCCAGTCTAGTCTGTCTGTGTCCCTCCTGAGATGTGGCCTCCAAAACTGGACACTGTACTCCAGATGGGGTCTCACTAATGATCTGTATAGTGGCATCACCACCTCCTTTTTTCTGCTTATGATGCCTCTCCCTATGCACCCCAACATCCCGCTGGCTCTTCTAACCACAGATTTGTTGGCTCAGCTGCATATTTTGCTGTTGCTGTCACCTAGGGTCACCCCCAGGGCACAGCGGCAATGCACTGTGCTACCCTACAGGCAACCAGAGTTCAGGAGTGAATTCAGGATGTTGTGGCAGGCCATACTGCTTCCGCTCAGCAGTGCGCTGCAGTCAGGCAAGGACATATCCTGAGGATCTTCCCTCTGTGGCTGGGGCTCGGGGGGTCAGCATCCCCAGGGCAGTTCAGCACAAGAATCCCATATCTGCAGGGCACCAGAACCCAGGCAAAGCCCAGGCCAGCATAAAGATGGACATGGGTCTTCCTCCGCTGTTCTCTATTGGTTCACTCCCCCCCCCCGATGTGGGCATAGGTTATTGCATGGACTTGGCTGCAAGTGGCCACATTCTACAAAGTAGCAAGCTCCCTGGGACCACCGCGGGAGTTGCTGCGGTGCCAGACCCCAGTGCCATCCCTCCTCAACCGGAGCGCATGGCCAAGCAGCAGCTGCTGTGGTCCGGTAGGCCTCCCAGTGCAATATCCCAAGCTGGCTGCTGAACTCCGGTCGCTTGCACGGCAGTGTGGCAGGTGGCACTTAATTTCAAAAGTATCATTGGTTTGAATCTCACAATTCTCCTTTAAAAAAAAAAATTCACAAACCATCTCTGACAGTGCTGTAAGTATTTGGATGGAGTGAATGCAGGGCCAACACCCCTGGATATCTGGCAGAAAGGTACCTACCATGGCTGAGCCTGGCACATTGCATTTAGAGAAAATTTAAGTGTCCACTTTGATTTTCAGCTGTGAAACACAGTTATCTGACTTTGGTCACAAGTGGAATGAGTGCAACGGTTTTGGCTCAACCCCCCTCCCTGTCCCATCAGGTAGGTGGCATTGCAGTACAGATGCCCATGCAGTACCAGTAGTCAGACCAGAAACCTTTTTGTGGCAGTTGGGAAGCACTGGACCAGATCAGTTGAACTGAGTGTGGCTGTGGCTTGGCTGTGATGGTGGCTTTACATAGAATTCTCTGCAGACCCTGCCTGATCTCCGGTTCTCCTTCCCTCCCCCCTATTCCTTTCCACTAAGATTCCCTTATGCCTGTCCCATGCATTCTTGAACCCCAGCACTGTTTTTGCCCCCACCACATCTGCTGGTAGGCTGTTCCAGGATTTCACCACTCTTTCTGTGAAGTACTTCCTCACATCTCTCCTGAATCTACTGCCCTCCACCCTCATAGCACACTCGCAGGACACATTTAGTTTTGGTGGAAGGGGATGGAGGATGGCACAAACATAAAAATATGAAGCTGTCTTCCTGAACGCCTCCCCATACTGCAGGTCTGCACCTATGTGGGACAGCTGGCAATGTCTCACCCGCTAAGAGCACTGACTGACTTAAGTACTTGAATAATGCTCTCAGATTCCCTAAAAGGCTGCCTGTAGCTAGTCCACGGATAGGGGCCTCCAGTTAGAGAGACAGGAAAGCAGTGTGGAGGAGTGGGTGCTTTACCCAGGCATGGAGCGCACAATCTGCAGATGGTTGTAAGATTTCTGGCCCATCTAATTCATTGTCTAAAAATGTGTTTACCTATATGAAGATTTACTGTAAACCACGATAACAACTCATCTACGAAAGGGAGCATTTCCACATACTGTACCGTGGATAACCTTCCTTTGAAGGTTGAGCGTTTCTGTATATTCTACTGTGGATAACTTTCCTTCAGAGGTGAAGCGTTTCTACATACTGTACCATGAATAACCTTCCTTCAGAGGCGGATTGTTTCTGTACACCATACCATGGACAACCTTCCTTCAGACGTGGAGCATTTCTGCATACCATACCAGGAACCAACTTCCTTTGGATCAGTGTTGCATACTGTACCATGGATAGCCTTCCTTCAGAGGTCGAGTGTTTCTATGTACCATGCCGTGGATAACCCTCCTTCAGAGGTGAAGCGTTTCTATATACCATGCCGTGGATAACCCTCCTTCAGAGGTGGAGCGTTTCTATATACTTCCTATATACCATGCCGTGGATAACCCTCCTTCAGAGATAGAGTGTTTTTGCATACTGAACCTTGGCTAACCTTCCTTTGGAGGTGGAGGTAAGCCCTCATCTAAGAGCAGTGACATTCCCAGCTCTTTTCCTCAGCAAGCTGGTGTACGTTAAGGACTCCCATGGTCCCACTAAACATGTGGAGTCCATGATGAGGGAATCTCTTCAATGTATCCCAGTAGGGCATTTCTTTTTCTATAGAGTTTTTTTCTCTCCCTGGGGTGCTGACTAGGCTTTCACCCCTGCTCATGTCCCCAGCCAGCCATCATCTCCCCCAGGCCTTGCCTGTCTTGGAAGTCCCCCATGGCTTTCTCCCTCCATGGTGGGGCCAGGACGGGGAGGGCCATCCTCCTCCCCCCACCAGGAGTCTGGGTCCAGTTTCTAAAGCAGGGTCCCAGGGCAATGACATGGGCCGGAGTGGGTGAGCGGAGCTTCGTGGAGCACAGCCCCTGATTTTTCCCATTTCCTCCTTTGGGTAGCTGGCACGCAATGCTACAGGCGTACATGCGCTTGGAGGCACATACATACTATGTGCCAGCCAACCCCAGTGTTGTGGTGCTCCTGCTACCCTACCACTACACCGCCACATAGTGCCAGTGTTAGAGTGGTGCTGCAAGCCCCCCCCCCCCGGTAGAGGAGAGCAATCTGTGGATGCTCAATCCCCTCGAACCCTGGCTGATCCCCAACAACCCGAGCCTGGCACTGAACCCAGGTCGCTGGTGTGGCAACAGCTCAGGCGCCCCTCCACGCCACTAGACCAGTCAACAGGGCATCACAACTGGTGCCTAGGTTGTTTCTTTAATGCATTTATCTATAACAAACCTACTTTGGTATGTTGTGAAAGGTGAGGGATGGACAGCCCTTTAAATGGAAGAACTCCGTTAATCCACAGGTAGAGACCACAGCATTAACTTCTTTATTTTAAACTTTGTTTGCCCAGGTAACTCAGCAGAGATCGCATTCGCAGTAGGGTTCTAGTTCTTCCCAGTTTTACAGCTTCGATGGACTGTAGAACAATGGAGCTAGATTGATGCAAATTATAACTACATTTAATTTATGATGCAAATTTTAATTACAAAATTAAAAACTATAATTACAAAACTTAGAAGGTAAAAGTTATGTGGAGAGTTTGGAAGCCCTTAACATGCTTACTCAGGAGAAAAGTCAAGTCAAATTTATTTAAAAGACGCCCAATCCCGGGGGCTCTGGGCGCCGTACAAATTTTTAAAAAAGACATAATACATAGAATAAATGAAATAATAAATACATCATAGTCTAATGTAGTCTAAGCATCAAAAGCTTGAGAAAATAAGAAAGTTTTCAGGTGAATCTTCAAGATATTTACAGTTGAGGCCTCTCTGACCATAGCTGGTAGTGGGTTCCATAGGGCGGGAGCCGCAACGCTAAAAGCTCTATCACTGGCTGACTTCAGCCTCGCCCTAGGAACAGTCAGGAGGCCACTACTGGAGGATCGAAGAGGGCGGACCGATGGAACAGGTATCAGGAGGGCTGACAGGTAACCAGGGCCCTGCCCGTGTAGGGCCTTAAAGGTGAGAAGACCCACCTTAAAGAGGACTCTCCACCTGACCGGCAGCCAGTGCAATTCACGCAGCACCGGTGTAACATGGCAAAATTTATACTGCCCAGTCAGTAACCGGGCAGCTGCGTTCTGCACCAACTGCAGTCTGCGGAGAAGCCCTCCTGTGACCCCGAGATAGAGCACATTACAGTAGTCCAGCCTGGATGTGACTAAGGCATGTATCAAGGTAGGGAGGTCCAGAGACGGAACAAGGGGCCTAATCTCGCAATGTTTCTGAGATGGAAAACAGGTACGAACCACAGAAGATACATGAGTCTCCATGGTCAAGTTCCTGTCCAGAATCACTCCAAGACTATGCACCCTAGAGGAGGCCTTCAATGAGACAGCCCCAAGAACAAGTCCAGTTGCTGAATCAGAGACCTCCATATCACGAACTCTGTTCGACTCCACTACCAATACCTCCGTCTTGTTAGGGTTCAGTCGCAGCCAGCTGGAGGCCATCCAGTCACTTATCTCGGTCAGACAGATGTTTAGCACATCCACTGCATTGGATGTTCCTGGGCAAAGGAAAAGTATAGCTGAGTATCATCAGCATAGCAATGAAAACTCAGACCATACCTCCTAATGATCCCACCCAGGGGCAGCATGTACACTGCGAACAACATTGGGGCCAGTACCGAACCCTGAGGGACTCCGCAAGGAAGGAGATTGGGTATAGATGAGAAATTACCCATCATAACCCATTGCCTCCTGTTTGTAAGAAAGGACTCAAACCAGTTGATGACAGTACCGGTGAGTCCACATAAATCCCTAAGGCGAACTAGCAACACACTATGGTCCACAGTGTCAAATGCCGAAGAGAGATCCAGAAGAACAAGAATTGTCCTGTCCCCCCCGATCTCTAGCCCTGAGGAGATCATTCTGCACCAGTACAAGAGCAGTTTCTGTGCTATGTCTGGCCCGAAAAGCTGACTGGAAGGGATCGTACAACTCGTGAGTCACGAGGTGCTCTTCCAGTTGAAGTGCTACCACCTTCTCCACCACCTTCCCCAAAAATGGGAGGTTGGAGATCGGACGGTAATTCGCCATGACCCCCGGGTCCAAAGATGGTTTCTTTAAAAGGGGTCTTACCAGAGCCTCCTTCAAGGCATCCGGAAAGACTCCCTCAGATAAGGAACACCATACGATCATGGCGAACACCGGGCCAACAGAGCCAACGCATCTCATTAAGAAACGCGTTGGCACTGGGTCCAGTTCACAAAAGGTATGCCTCAAATTGGTTGCTACCTCAATAACCTCACTTGCCTCCACTGGTCTGAACTCCCCCCCAACTTGGCGGAGTGCACTCAGAACACATCTGGCGACCACTGTTAGCTATGGTATTGCTAGCTGAAGAGGCATCCCGCCGGATTGCGGACACCCTGTCCGAGAAGAACCGAGCAAACTCCTCACAATCTTCAGTGGAAAAAACCCTCCTAGGCTGCAGGCAGAGAGGATGAAGAAGTCTGTCTACAGTCCGGAAGAGTGAAGCTGGTCGATTCTTCCCAGCAGCAATCTCACTGGACAGGAACACTGCCTTCTTACGATTGATTGCCTCCTGATACGCATGATAGTGCGTACGCAGGACCAGTCTGTCCGCCTCCAGGCGGGATCCTCTCCAGCAGCGCTCCAATCTCCGACCCATCTCTTCATCTCCCTGAGGTCCCCATCAAACCATGGGGACCTCAGGTATGAGGTTCTGGGTCGTACACGGACAGGTGCGAGGGAGTTGATGGTGTCAGAGAGCACCTTATTATAGGTGTCAACGCCGGCACCAACTCCTCCGACGCATGCAGCACCCACACTAGATAATTTAGCTGCCTCCAAAAAACCCTCAGGGTAAGACCCCACAAAGGCGACAGCTAATCATCTCAGCAGGGAGGGCTTTTGGTGGAGCCCCAAATGTGAACTTCACGTGCAGTGATCGGACCAAAAACCCGATCAATCCGAGATCAGTGATCTCAAGCCCCAGTGAAAACACCAGGTCCAGCATGTGGCCATCCTGGTGGTGGGTGCGGCAACGACCTGCGTCCAGTCCAAGAGGACATACTCCTAAAAAGTCGCACATCTTTGATCACCATCATCCACCCAGACATTGAAATCCCCAGAAAAATACATCTGGGGATCCCAATATTTCACCAGCAGTGAACTCGGCAAACTCTGCAGGAAATTCCCATCGGGCCAGAAGGGTGATAGACGAGAAAATCCTGCAGCCAGCGCGAGACCACCGCGGATAGCCACACACTCAAAAGAACCCGGAGCTTCCACTGGGTGCACGGTGAAGGTCAAACCAGATCTAAAACAGATGGCTACACCGCCACCCCTGCGATTCACTCTGGGGCAGTGTACCACGGTATACCCGGGAGGGATCGCAGCCTCAAAAACAGGACCTGCATCATCACCCACCCAGGTCTCCGTAATGCAAGCCAGATCGACTGATGAAATCAAGGCGGCAACAATTGCCATCTTGTTCCTAATCGACCTGGCATTGCACAACACTGCCTTCAAAGGATAGGAGGGTGGTACAGCCCCACAGGCTACCTGGCCACTCGGACTGGTGGACTCCCTGGGGACGGGCACCAACCACGTCTGACCTCTCCCACATGCCCGTCGCGACCCAGGGCGCCTCCTGGACCCAAGGACCTCAATCCTACCATCACCCACAGCCTGATCACCTCGCTGCCAATAATCAATATAACCCCCTACAATCCCCACTTCCTGACAACGTCTAGCAATAGTGTCAGACACAGAAAGGGGGATAGAGGGGCATAGACCATAAAGCAACGAGTGGCTATAGGTAATCCTAATCCCCATAGATCCTCCCACATAATTCCTAAACATTTCAATAAAAGCACAGACTGCTTTTAAACACTATAAAATAGCAGAAAGTAATAACCTGAACTACATTAAACCAATCAAGACAGTTCTAAAATAAGCTCCACCTTAATACATCTAAACAAGATAAATAGATAAAAATACTTAACTTGGCAAATATTTAAAACATATATAAACAACCCATTTCTCTTCCCCATTTACAGACAAATATTCCAGTACCGAGTGGCGCCACACGACTCAAACGCTGTGACTTGAAGTAGCGGGCGCTCCTTTATCCACGGCGCAGTCTCCGCCCCCACAAAGAGTCTGCTCAAATGATTAGAGCTCGCATTCTCAACCTCCAGCCCAGTGTCACAGGGCAAGGCAGCCTGCAGCACAGCCTCTCCGCTGCAAGCCTGCCACGGAGGACCAGCGAGCAGATTGCAGGGGGGCTGTAACGTTTTTGGCAAAGTCAGAAAACAAACCAAACATCCACATCAGCCGCTTACGAGCGGCGTTCCAACACTGGCAAGACACTCTGCACACGCAGATTAAGCGCTTGCGAGCGGCGCTTCCCTTTATCCACAGCGAGTCTCCGCCCCCACAAAGAGTCTGCTCAAATGATTAGAGCTGCCCCGTACTCGAACCTCCAGCCCAGTGTCACAGGGCAAGGCAGCCTGCAGCACAGCCTCTCACGCCATGCAAGCCTGCCACGGAGGACCAGCAAGCAGATTGCAGGGGGGCTGTAACGTTTTTGGCAAAGTCAGAAAACGAACCAAACATCCACATCAGCCACTTACGAGCGGCGCTCCAACACTGGCAAGACACTCTGCACACGCAGATTAAGCGCTTTCGAGCGGCACTTCCCTTTATCCACGGCGAGTCTCCGCCCCCACAAAGAGTCTGCTCAAATGATTAGAGCTCCCCCGTACTCGAACCTCCAGCCCAGTGTCACAGGGCAAGGCAGCCTGCAGCACAGCCTCTCACGCCGTGCAAGCCTGCCATGGAGGACCAGCAAGCAGATTGCAGGGGGGCTATAACGTTTTTGGCAAAGTCAGAAAACGAACCAAACATCCACATCAGCCGCTTACGAGCGGCGTTCCAACACTGGCAAGACACTCTGCACACGCAGATTAAGCGCTTGCGAACGGCGCTTCCCTTTATCCACGGCGAGTCTCCGCCGCCACAAAGAGTCTGCTCAAATGATTAGAGCTGCCCCGTACTCGAACCTCCAGCCCAGTGTCACAGGGCAAGGCAGCCTGCAGCACAGCCTCTCACGCCGTGAAAGCCTGCCACGGAGGACCAGCGAGCAGATTGCAGGGGGGCTGTAACGTTTTTGGCAAAGTCAGAAAACGAACCAAACATCCACATCAGCCGCTTACGAGCGGCGCTCCAACACTGGCAAGACACTCTGCACACGCAGAAACAAACATGAAAATGGGAGAGGACAGTAGTTTTCTGCATTATTTAGGATGTCGATAAGATTGAACACATGGAGAAATTTTATTTTATAGTGGGCTTTTTAACAGCTATGATATATAAAGGTGTAACCCCCCTACAAATGGGGATTCCCAAAAAGTCTTCCTTGAGCTTGCCTAAATGCTCACTGCCAGGCTGGTGTATTGCGTTTTAGCAGTTTAAATATGATTACCAGAGCCTGTATAGCCACTGTGTACTGTCTCTTTAAGAGCTGCCTGATAGCAGCATAAGTAATCCGAGTGAGAGCTCTGTTGAAAGATGTAACTATTTGCTGAAAATCATTTAGAGTGATAATGATAATGTAGTTTGTCTAACCTGCCTTCTTTATAGCAAGGACTGTTTTGTTTGTCTCCACTATCTTGGTCCTGGACTGCAAATTGGACCAATCAGTTCTGGTGGGACCTAAAATGTAGCCGGACTACAGGAGCTGTCTGGAGTCAAAATCTGTAGGAACTGTAGTTTGGAGCTTTTTGCGCCTTTTTTGCAACTGAAGGGGGAGCTCTTGCTTTGACTGACAGCCAAATCAGCCAACCAAATCTTTTGGATCTTGGGGAAGTCCCGGGCTGCTTGCAGTTTTCAGTTAGTTCTGAGCTGGGAAGTGAAATGAGAAGAGCTCAAGTGTATTTTTGGAAGCAATCCTGAATGGATTCGCATGGGAAGACTGTGAAAAGGTTGAGTTTTTGATGTGCATGTCTGCCAGCTGCTCCTGAGGGGGAGAGAAGAGAATTATTTTTGACTAAATCCAGGTTTGTGTGACTAAACTAAGCTACTGAAGTGGGCCAGGCTCAGCCTGAAAACCACCGAAGATTTTGCTGAATGCGATCAGCCTGTCAGGAGTTCCAGCTACCCCTAAGCTCCTGGTGTGTGCAGAGACTTTGCGGTTGTGAACGGGGAGCGCTTTGCCTGGTACAGTAGAATTCCCGTACTTGTAAATGTGCTATGAGCTGCTAGTGGGTTGTGAGTTAGTTCCCCACTGTGTGAACTGTGTTCTGCTTGCTGGAAGCTGTATCCAGCCCAAAACGGACTGTATCCAAATTTGTCTCCATGTGGTCTGGGCCTTGCCAGACTGGCCCAGCCAGTCTACCCACTGCACAGAGAAGCCATCGACGAGAGACCTGCCTGGGGATCAGCCCTCTGCTCCACGCTTGAACAGGAACGACGCCTCTGCAACTCGTGTGGGCCGTGCTTCTCCTGGCATTCCAGATCAACCACCTGCAGTCTCGATTTTCATCCGGCCTTGGGTATCGTGAGTAAATACCAGGGTAGCTCCCTGCAACAACAGCCTAAACTGAGTGTGTCATCTGATTGTCTTGTCGTTTCATTTCCTTTACGAACTGAGCCCTCTGACTCCGGATTACAAATATTGTGTACTGTGCATGTTGTGTTTTTCATCACAGGGCCCCAACCAGCTGCAACCCCGGGCAACAGTCCTGGCTAGCCCATCTCTTCTCCACCTGGGTACCTAGAGGTGTGTGTGTGGGGGGGGGGGACACAAAGTGCATGCATAACTGCTTGATTGATATAACCTTTAAGCTAATTAACCTGATTTTGCCCCTTCCTTGTTCAAGTCCCCTGAATAAATCAGATCTAACTTTTTCTGCATGTAATCTGACTGTGGTTCCAGTTTGTGCTCAAAGTACTGTACTGTTGCTATTTGCTGTGCATAACCTTGTTTTAGAGGGAGGAGGCCCCAGGGTCGAGCCAGAGGAACCAGCCCTGGTGGTAAGTGCAAACAGTGTGGGTACTTGTGTGGTGTACCAGGGGTATTGTGAAAGTGATTATTGTACAGTGTTCAGGCTACTGGGGGGAAAGAGGGGGGGGTTACATTGTTCCGGAGGGCTGTGCCCAGGTTAGCTTGACCACTACCAACCCTGACCTCCAGGTGGAGGCACCCGTTTCAGAACTCAGACCCTTCAACCTGCTACTAGCCAAACAGGCAGGGTTAGTAGCCCTTAGGATAGCGCCACCTAGGGGTTACAAAAGCCTGTAATAAAATAATATTTCACCTTCATGTATCATATTAGCAAGTGAGGGTACAGCATTGACATACTAAAAATCTTTACAGGTGGAAGTGTTGGGACTCACTTCTTACTTACGAAAAAGTAATTTTGGCTTATTCTGTACTGTCTACTGATCTGGTAGGAGGACAAAGCTTATTTTTAAAATATTTGTCCTGGAGGCCCTTGCTTACGAGGACATTACCTGTATGTTCTGTTTACTGTACTGCAAAGAAATGTAGTTTTATGACTGTGTAGTAGCATTATTGTAACATGTGATGCTGTTCCATGTATCGCGGGCTCTAGGAGGCAGTATAGCGTAGTGGTGAAAGACACTGAGCTGCAAATCTGGAGATGTGGGTTTAAATCCCATCAGCCCCCACTTGCATACTGTGTGACCCTGAGCAAGTCACTTAACTTCCTTGTGCTCCCAGGTCACACCTGGAAACAAGCTCCGCCTTAGTGTGCCTTTTCTGGTTAAACAATTTCCCCTCCCCTTGTTGGGATCTTACTAAAAAGAACGTTAATGTTTTTTTCAGTAATGTGAGAAAAGGAGACCCTACTGCGCTAAATTGGTCTAGTTTACGAAAGAAGCACTAAGTACATTCATACATTAGAGGCAAGGTAACTAACTGAACACATTTAGTCTTCCATCCAAGGCAGGAACTAGAGAAGTCTTCCAGCTTGAAAGAATAGGCATCCTTAGACAGAACATATAGAAACATAGACTTTGACGGGAGACAAGGACCACTTTGCCCACCTAGTCTGCCCATTTCTCTACCTACAGGATAAGCTGCATATCCTAGTTAACCAACAGCCTATTCTTTACTACCCCCACACAAAAATTGTCTTATGTCTGTCCCATGCATTCTTGAATTCTCCCAGTTTTAGACCCCACAACCTCCTCAGGAAGACTGTTCCATGCGACCACCACTCTCTCTGTGAAAAAATGCTTCCTCACATTGCCCTGAACCGCCCCCATCTTTCAAATTGTCCCCTTGTTCTTGCACATCTCTTTTCTGAAAGATGCAATACTCTGACTTCGTTGATTCCACTGAGGTACTTAAAGTTTCTATCATGTCCCCCCCCTTCATCAACTGTATACATATTAAGCTCCTTTAGTTTCTCCTTGTATGGCTTCTCTTGCAGACCATGCACCATTTTAGTTGCCTTCCTCTGGACTGCCTCCATTCTGTCTATGTCCTTGCGGATATTGGGTCTCCAGAACTGGACTCAATACTCCAGATGTGGTCTCACCAACTGTCTGTACAGAGGGATTACAACTTCCTGTTTTCTGCTGGTGATGCCTCTCCCTATACATCCCGGTATCCCTCCAGCCCTCCCTACTGCCTTCTTACATTGCTTGCTCACCTTATGGTCATCTGATATGATTACCCCCAGGTCCCTTTCCATTTTTGTTGTTATTACTACCTCCCCCCATTGCGTAATCTTCCCTTGGGTTTTTGTTTCCCAGGTGCATTGTTTTGCACTTCTTTGCATTGAATCCAAGCTGCCATACCTCTGACCATTCCTCCAACATTAACAAGTCCCTTCTCATCCTTTCCATGCCTCCTTGTGTATCAACCTTGTTGCAGATCTTTGTGTCATCTGCAAAGAGGCATACTTTTCCTTCCAGTCTCTCTGCAATGTCACTTACGAAGACATTAAAAAGGACTGGACCCAGTACTGAACCCTGCGGTACCCCACTAGTACCCCCTCTTTCTTCAGAGTGGACTCCATTTACAATTACCTTCTGTGTTCTGTTGTCCAGCCAATGTTTTACCTAGGCTACTACCCTGGGACCCACTCCCAGGCTGGTTAATTGGACTATTAATCTTTGTGTGGGACTGTGTCAAATGCCTTGCTAAAGTCTAGGTAGGCCATGTCCACAGCCCCTCCCTGATCTACTACTTTGGTCACCCAGTCAAAGTAATTATATTCGTCTGACATGACCTTCCTGCTGTGAACCTATGCTGCCTTGGGTCCTGTGCTTCACTGGCCTCTAGGTACTCAACAGTTCTTTCCTTCAGAAGTGATTCCATCACTTTCCTTACCACAGAGGTCAAACTGACAGGTCTTTAGTTTCCTTCCTTTGTCTTGGTCCCACTTTTGTGAAGGGGAATCACATCCGCACTCCTCCAGTCTTCAGGTACCACACCATCTTCCCATGATTTGTTAAAAAGGCTAGTCAGTGGTTTCACTAGTTCTCCCTTTAATTCTTTTAGAATTCTGGGGTGAATTCCGTCAGGCCCCATTGCTTTATCCACCTTCAGTTTTAGGAGTTCTTTCAGAACCTTTTCTTCTGTGAAAGGACTGGGATCAACCCCCCCTCTCCAGAGTGCTTCTGTTAATTGGATATGGAAATGTTTAATTGGGTCTTCTCTGGCAGGCCACAGGGATGTTCCCGGAAACTCAGAAGCAGTAAATTCAGGGGTAATCGTTGGAGGTATTTCTTCCAGAGGGTGGTACACCTATGAAACAGTCTGCCAGCAGAGACAGTGGAGGAGAAGACCGTACAGGTCTTTAAGGTGCACCTAGACAAATTCCTAATTACCAAGGGAATCACCGGGCACCCTGGGTAGTAGAGGGGGTAGGGCATCCTTATAAATTGGTACTTGTTTGCATAGCATATGTATTAATCCCTGTTTATGAAGGTGATTGGGGGGAGAACAAATGGACCGAGACTTCTTTAAATCTTTAAAGAGACAGTGGTGCCAAACACAGCAGACAGAAAATGGTATTCATTTTTAAACGTAGCCAATTGTTGCTTTTTACTTCTGAAGTAGTTCTCCTTTTCATGGTACACATTACATTTTCTACCTGATAATATTAGATATGATACGCAGAACAGCCCTCTACATGGAAGCTGGCACACCCAGTTCTGTCCCTCTTCATACCTGGTTCCCTTTGGGGGTTTGTTGCTGTGGCTGTATTGGTCCCCTCTACAGTGTCTGATTCATGGATGTTCTGTTCTTTCTGTTGTGTACCACCTGTTTGAGTTGCTGCCATTTGCACACCTTGTGGTTTTACTGGCACTGTTATATTTGCTGTATTATCGCGTGTATTTGTATTATTCCATTGCCCCTTATGCCTCACTGACCAAATCTTTTTACATTTTTTTATTGATTTTTTTTATTATTATTTTTTTGGGGGGATGCCGATAGGAAGCTCCAGTCCCTCCCTCCAGGAGGCAGTATAGCGCAGAGGTTAAGGGCACTGAGTTGCAAACCTGGAGACCTGGATTTAAATCCCATCAGCCCCCACTTGCATACTGTGTGATCCTGAGCAAGTCACTTAACTTCCTTGTGCTTCTAGGTCACACCTGGGAACAAGCTCCGGCTTAGTGTGCCTTTCCTGGTTAAACAATTTCCCCTTTCCCTCGGAGGGACTCATTCTCCAACCTGGTAGTCAGGTCATCATGGACCCGTCGGCTCCCGATTTTGTGCTGCTTTTCCCCCCAGGCCCACGACCATGCAATGGGCGAACTAACTATCTCTGCCTCTGTGGAGGCAGCCTAACACCCTGGATGTGGGCCCTTCCCTGTTTTTGGTGGCGTACTTGTGCCGACAGCCAGCCACTGCTGGATGCCAGTCCACAGAACACCATGTGATTCCCTCTCTCCTGAGGAAGGAGGGCTCTCTATGGATGCTCAATCCTTCCTTCCTTGCCCCGCCGACCCCTGAGCAACCCAAGTTCGTTCCCGAATTTGGGTCCAATTCTTTTTACATAAATAGCACGGAGACCTTCCTCACTGTGACATCACCCGTGACCGACCTGGCAGAAGCTGAGTAACACTTCTTGATCAGTTGTGATGTCATAATTGGTGAGGTTAGAGTGCTGATGGGGCATAAAGGGGGATACTGTAAAACTACATATACCAGCCTCCAGGGTGAGTACAGTTCCACACATCACACCTAGTACTGTCCAGGAGAAAATCTTCTGATTAGCAAAACAGGACAGAAAAAGTATTTCAGAAACAGAACGTACCATTTGACTACTTAATATTAGTTTTACGTAGTGTACTAGCAGGTGTTGTAACACATGACTTGCGTACGGTCACACTGCGCCAGTGGCAGTGGTGGGAACTGAACCTGAGATTTCCCATTTTACAGTTTTGATGCTCCAACCACGACCCCACACTGGGTTTCCCAACCATAGCTGTACCTCCTTCCTGTTCTATTTTATTCTATTCTGTTCGATTCTGGGGTCCCTGTACTGCAAATTAACTAACTCATTGCTTTGTAAAACACATTAAGATGCACTGTTCATGAAATCTACATTTTATTTTAACAGTTCGTGCACTACCAATACCTAACCCATATCTCTTCAAAGTACTTTTAAGGTACATTTTGTATGAAAAGGACTGTATAAAACCCACCATTCATACTGATGCAACATTAGTTTTGTTCCAGATAGATAAAGAGCTGGGAATTAAAAAGTGCTGCAGGGATTCCTGGAACCAAAAGAGGTGTTTTTTTTCTTTCTCAAAAATTAATTTCCCTTTTTATTACAAAGAGCATGCAGGATCGAGGCATTTTAGGGTTTTGCTTATTAATTTGCTGCGTGAGTCTTGGATCAGAAGCTTCACATTCAGTTTTCTGCTAGAAGTCACTGGACGGCTAACCGCTAAACAAATTGCCCCAACCAAACAAAACAACTAAAGGTTACAGCAGATTTTCTTATAATCCAAATCACTTATTTCCAGCCCTGAGCATCCTTTGAAAGGGACACTGATAATCCCGTTGTGGTGCTCCTTTTAAAATACCTAGAGGATGAAATTCAATCAGGAAAAGATAAGTATCTGCACTGCTACTTGTGCAGATAGCATACAAGACAATTGCTGGGGAAGAGACCACAATTCAATTCCCACGGTAATCGGTGGGGTCAAGAATTCTCACAACTAATTTCCAGGTTTTTTTGCGGGTGGGGTCTTCCCAGAAGAAGGGGTTTTCATGTCATTCGTCCCATTGGTTCTGCTATGTGCGGTGTTAGCAGGGTGTGACAAGGCACAAGATTTTTTGCTTCCTGTGTGCAGCCTTTCCAGTTGAGTGTCCTAACTACAGGAACTGGAGTGACAAAATGTCTTTCGGGTACCTGGCTTTATGCCAGCTTGGCACAGTTTCTGCCCATAGGATGTCACGAAAAAGACCACCTGACCTATTCTTTCATTATATTAGATATCCTGACTTGCTTTCCAGCTATTGATGTGTCCAAACCACAGGGTGTGTGCATGTCTGTGTGTAACCTGTATGCAAAAAGAAACTGTTAAAAGAAAAATGATTGCGGTGAACAGCCAAAAGTTCAGAAAGAGATGGGGAGCGTACAGCAGGTTAGAAGGACTTGAGGCATGCTCCCTGAATTGTTTTGGTTTTAGTAAATATTTTATTTATTTTTATGTGCAGCTGGGTACATTGGCGCTACACGGGAAGATACATCAGTTGATATTGAGATCCCACTGTAGAGTGTCAGTTATACAGTTTACCAATAGTCACATCAGTAGGGGAAATCTGAAGTAGTCCTAATCGCCCAAGAAATAAGGCTTGCATCTATTAGAGCTTGCTGGGCCTAGGGGGCCAGATATTCAAAAGGGTTGTGCCATGTGTAATAGGGTTGCGCCTGCGCAAGTCCGAACTTGCTCCATTCTGCAATATTCAGCAGGAGGCAGTTGCGCTACAGAAAACATGCTGAGCAACAGCGCAATGCAAATGAATGCATGCTGAACTGGAGGGGGAGGAACCATGCATAAACTGCACAGCCCGATATTCAGCCGGGCTGTGCAGAGTTGTGCAGGTGCAACCCCCCCAGCCTGCGTCTGCACAACTTTGAGCCAAAAAAAAAAGGATCAAGTCGAGGGCCACCCACAGGTGAGCTGCCGCATTGCAGTGCGCAACACAGTATACTGTACAAGACAGTCCAGATTTGTGAATGAATACATTCATGCACAAATTTGGACTGTCTTGTATGGTATGGGCTGCACGCCCATTGGCTCTTGCTCTGCACCAGTAGGCGTGCAGCCCTACCGGGCAGTCAGTCGGCAGGCGGGTGGGATGCTGCTGCCCGCCAGCTGGGGGCGGGGTGGTGGGGCTTCTTGGGTGAGTGGGGGGCACTAGGCTCACCAGGGATATGTTCAGGGGGAGGGTGTGTGTGTTTAACTACTTCAGCCCGCGATCAGGCTTATCGGTCCACTGGACCACCAGGGATATGTTTGGGAAGAGACTTTTGCTGCCAGCGTTCGGGCCTGGTGGTGAGGAATTAAAGCTATGCCCATGATCGGGCCAGTGGGGGTGGGGGTGGAGATTGTACACTCTTTTGCTCGCAATCGGGCTGCAGGGGGCGTCGTTCCCCGACGGCTGCTGCCTGGCAGGGCGCCAGGTGCAAGTCCTCGGGGATCGGTGCACCTGCATGCTAATGGGGCCATAATCAGATGCAAATGGCTCCCCTTGCGCCTTGCATGAATTATGGCCTCATTTGCATGTCACCTTTTGAATATCGGGATTTTGCTCATGGCACAATGGTGCTTGCACCACCGCAAGTTGAATGCTCCACTCTGACCATTTGCAGTGGCGCAAGTTCCACTGCGCCATGCACAGTGGTTGTGGCCGGGGGGTGATTTTCAAAGGAGTTGCTCAAGGGCGCAACTCCTCTGAATATCGCTCTGGCCACACCTTTGCGCAACTATTTTGTGCAGCGCAAGGGCTTGCTCCACAAAATAGCACAGTTTGAATATCTGGCCCAGGGTGTACAGGGCTCATAACAGGATCTTTTAATCATCATTAAATGACCTTTCAGTCAAAATACGCCCCAAAGTATAATTCCACATTTTATAGAAAGAGAGAAGGCCCACCAAAACCCGTATGTAGAGACAGATGTCCATATTAACCAGACCAACTTGACTTCTGCAGTAGTGCTCTAACTGGCATTAACTTGGAGGTAAAACCATATGCACAACAATATGTGTGAGTGAACAACATGAAATTCTTTGTTTTTCCATAACTGGATGATAAGGGGCAACAGAACCCAAATGGAGTGCTCGTATGTAACACAGATGAGGCAAGCCAGTCCCGGTTCTGCTTATGTCCTCCCTGAGGAAGCGCGCATGCTCAAAACTGGTCAGGGCAGTTGAGAGGTTGTTCACTATGACAAGATATGTAATGCTGGGCTGCAACTTTGCTTAATAAATCTATCACGGATTAAATATTGGTTGCTGGTACTGCTTTTTCCTACTAACATTTGAACTGTTTTGGCTAGCACAACACGCATGGAAGCTGCTCCTTGTTGTATCTGGTTATGTATTGCATATACAGACTCAAAGAAAGTCATTACTCCCCCCCCCCAGTCGATAGTTATGCGGACAGCCTCAGGTGGTGCCAGTGTACTAGCATTTTTCACTGGGGCTGAAGAGGGGGGGCACGGCGGTGAGATTTCATCTTCCTCATCCGCCGTAAGAACAAGGTCTTTTCATCAGTAATGCCTTTTAGGCATTTAGTTCCATGCTTTCCATCTTCACTGTGTTTTTCTGTCTTTCAAGATAACAGGCAGTGTAGCTTAGTTGTCAGAATGCAGAGCTGTGAGACTAGAGACCCAGGTTTCATTCCCGCCACTGCCTGTTACTCATTATGTGACTCTGAGCAAGTCACTTAACCTCCTTGTGCTACGTTCTCTCCTTCTGTGTACTTACCTACAAGCCTTCCCTATTTCTCAATGAGGCAGTAACGACCAATCATTTCCAAGGGATTAACGACCAGTTTGGGGGTAAGAGGCCTCAACTGCAGCCAAGGGGCACCTCCCTCCAGCCGGTTGTTAATCCACAGACACAATCATCTTCGAGGTTGTTACTGCAATTTTAAGTCTAATAGCAATGGCAACTTTCATTTTTAGTTTTTTTTAACTTTTTTGTTTTTAGCAGTGTGGCATGAGTACGTTTTACATTTAAGATGTTGCTTACTGCACAGCATCAGTTGGCCATTCAGGAGCCTCCCTGGGTTCATGAATATTTAATCAGACTTATAATCTCATTTACCCTATCTGTGAGTGCCTAATAGCTGCCGCTAGCTGTTCATGTGGACTGTAAGGCACTTTGGGATACAAACAGTGTTGAAGCCTAAAGGCACAATATAAAAAAACAAATTCCTTTCCTTAATTGCTGCTATAACTGTTCATGAGTTGTAAAGCACTTTGGGACACAGTGCTATCAAAAACAAATTCCTCCCTTTCCAAAAGCTGGACCAGTGTCAGCTTCTGTTCACAGCTTCATTTCGTCCCTTTCCATCCAGTGGTTTTTATGCTAACGAGTGCTACAGACTAATGGCAGATTTCATAGCATTCATTAGCATAACCCAAGCACAGGAAATAGTTTGGTGCATGCAAAATGGCGGCAGGTGAGTCCTCCGGAAGGATGGTTGGTGCAGTTCTTCCATAATATAATAACAGATTTGAAAGGTGCTAAATTTTCCCAGATAGTTCTAAAAAGCATTCAAAGCTAATTTTGCCAAGTCATTCAAGATGGCCATCACTTGGCAGTTTTTAAAAAATCTCTTCCTCAAAGCTAAATGTTGAATGTACATAGTCGATTCAGGTATCACGTCACAACAGCGATGGGAATACAACGAACACCATCACAGCAACATTTTCGGCAGTTCACTGTGATGGTCCGTTATGTTCCAGACGCTACTGCATCCAGGGTATTCACCCCTTCCCCGAACCAACTCCGACTAGGAGTTGGAAATCCTAAGGGGGGTGTGGGGGGCGCAAATCCCCTCACAGTAAACCCACTTTTTTCCAGCAATGGCACACCAGTTGGCGGTGTTGTGCCATCGCTGTAGTGACGGTTGGCGAATTCTATGTCGCCGTGGCATGGTGGAACCATCGATTCATACTGCAAATGTATTAGCATGATGTTTCGACATTTTTCGGATGGTGAATAGCACAGCTCTGTACCAAGATGTATAGATACATTTTTTTCATTGGAGGCATGCCATGAGAGGAATATTATTGCTGAAATGACATGGTAACTGACAGGTTCTGCTGCTTTAAACTCTTGGTGTACGGTGTGGGGCAGCGCCCTCTCAATGTGGAAAAGTGGGCTTGGGACAGATAAAGCAAGGAACCGTTCCTCATAATGTGGTACAACTGAGAGGTATGGATGAAACTGTTGAATCTGTAAGGGGTAACGAGAGGAATGTGAATTATACTTCATGAGACAGGAAGGGGGATGTCCCAGATTAGGTAAGGAATAAGCTACTACATGGTGTGCATTAAAAGATTTTTTAGGAAATGGCTAGTCAATTTCCTGCGATTTGATTGGTTTCTAGCCATGTGCTAGAAGTCTCTAACACATAGCTAGAAAGGAGACACCTTCAGAATTTTGCTTCCTGAAATGGTAGCCATATTGCTTTCAGTAGCCACAGTATCCAAACCAGTAAATTACTCAGTTACTTGCCAGACAACCTCAATGTCACCTACTGCATACCTGAACCCAATTTCAACTTAGGACTGACAGAAGAAGAGCTACATCAGTTCCTAAAAAACAAAATCAGTACCTGCCATGATCTCTCGCCCGCCTGCTCGCTCGCTATGCTCCTCAGTGGCCAACCTGCTGGCCGCTTGCTAGTTCCCTCCCTTACCCATCACTTTTAACATACTCATACTTTCAATAAATAAACAAGCTGGACGCACTACGTAGAAAAAAAAATGGCAGCACAATCTCTTGCCCGCCCGCTCACTCAGCCGCTGTGTTGCTCAGTGGGCTCTCTCAACTCCCTTGCCTCAGCCTTAGTTTAAATGAAGAACAAACAAGTATCATCCCCCTGAACCTGCCGCCGCAGCATTAGTTGAAATAAAAAAAATACTGCCATCTCCCAAACATGATGTTCCGGTCTTGCAGTACACACATTCCCTTGTTGTCACTTGTATCCCATTCTGGTGCACATACTCGTCAGCCACTCACTCCCTCCCTGCTTGCCACGCCAGTCCAATTCAAAAGATAAATTAAAAAAAGAAAATACATTTGCAAAGATGATCCAATAATAGAAGTGTGTGTGTGTGTATGTGTGCCTGTGTGTGTGTGTGTGTCTGTGTGTGTGTGTGCCTGTCTGTGTCTGTGTGTGTGTGCCTGTCATGATAACCACCACAAGAAAAATGACTGCGAAGGAGGCCACAGTAGGATAAAAGTACTCGACTAAAAAAAATAAAATATCCAGGTGGAGAAACTGTTTTACTTAAATTAAAGACAAGGATTTAAATTTTTCATAAATCAATCCAAATAATTTTAATTTTCACATCCATGTACAATTTAGATGGCTATTTCATAAGCGTAATAAGCCACGATGGGGTGTATGTTAGTTCTAATGCACAGCTAGGGGGCTGGATGCACTCGGCCTGCAGTCTTGTGCCTCACTGCACCCTCAGTCGTGCATTAGAACTGTCTAATGCACACCCCATCATGTCTTATTGCTTACCTGATGCACGCCCCAGGAGTGTAAGGCACGAGGCTGGAAAGAGTGTGTCCTTATAGCCCTACAAAGTGCATTAAAATCCTTTAATAAACACCTTGGAGTGGCTTATTGTGCTGATAAAAATGGCTCGCTGTCACATACTCTCATACACATCACTAAAAGAACTTTTTAAATTAAATAAGTTTTTGAATATGTAAGCAGTAAGACACAATGGGGTATAATGATGCACAACGCCACAGGAGGAGTGCCTTCAGCCCCTGGAAGTGTGTTGTACAGTACAACGTTCACCACAAAGTGCCTTAATGTGCTTATAAAATGGGTAAACTGAGAACATTTAAAAACAAAAAAAAAAAAGAATTTTTTTTTGATTAAAAACAGGTGTTTTCTTTTGTCAAAAGTAACCAGTAAAAAGTAGCCCCTCCCCAGTTCTCAAGCATCTGTCTATCCACACATTTAACAGATAGAATGTTTGTTTATCTTGGAATGCAGGAATTCAGATGTCTGCAGAATTCTAATGGCTGAATGTTCACCTCTCCCCACACAAACACACACAACAGAAGGCCTCAGCAAAGGCAGGGATTCAATTGTACTGTATCAGGGGCAGGACGATCAGCAGCAGAGATTTGCTTGGTAGGCAGGTAAGGATGAGGGCTCCATAGTCAGAAAAGAGATGCCATAAAAAATAAAACTGTGAGTAGTACTTCATTTTAATTTGTGTATGTGTGTAAGGAGGGGAATATAAAGAAAAAAGAACATTTAATCAGCTTGATTATTCATTTTATTTTGAGGGAGTTTCATTTTTAGGACCCAGGTGATTTTTTTTGTTAGTGAGCAAAAGTGGTAGCCATGTTTGTAATGACAACCAGGAATAAAAAAAAGGCATTGATATCATTAGTGTGCTGTGACCTAATTTCCAGCACTTTGTTTACCCATGTGTTATGTTCTCTCAGTGCACAGATCCTAACCAATCAGGATGCAGAATTTTCCATCTGGATTTTATAAGTTTCAAACAAGCCCGCCCATTAGCACAGCGGAAGCACTACCACTCGCAACGCTAGCAACCCAAGTTTGGGAATGAGCTTGAGTTGTCTGGGGACAGCTGGGAGCAGGAGGAAGATCGATTGTCCCAGGAGCTGCTCTCTTCCTCCAGGGAGGGAGGGGTGTTGTGGCCACACAACACTGCCACCTGGGTGACCTTGGGTGGCAGAACAGTGACAATCCAGCAGGGAGGGGGGGATGTCGGTGGAGTTCTGCTCTGTGTGCTTTCCATGCTGACACATGGGCTTCAAGTGATGGTGTCCCAAGGGGGTGGGACCAGAAAAAGGAAAGAACCCTGCTCTGCGCAGGATGACTAAGGTGTCGACCCACACCACTCCCTGTTGTTGTTTCACTCTGGGAATTCCTGTCTCCACACTCAGAAGGAGGCAGAGGTGGATCTGACTTGGCTGGACCTCACCAAGAGGCAGGGGTGGGGGGCAAAACCCATGGGATTGAAAGGAGGAGCATGTAAGAGACAGAGACTTGAGGGGATGGGGCCGGGGCTGGGTTCTACTCAGAGGAAGGAAGCCAGAGCAGAGAGTGAATACTTTAAACAGTAATACAATATATATGTACTTATATATGTTTAACGGCCCAGTGACATGGAGGGCTGAGGCACTGAACACCTTACCTTCTGCCATGCTGGCGAGCCATGTTTGGAGCACGGGTTGCTGGTAGGTCAGCCGGGGAGGGAGAGGATTAAGCATCCGAGGGACTGCTTTCCTCTCCTCTCCCGGGGTGGGTGGCCAGCCATCTCAGCCTATGATTGCCACCAGGTGGAGGCCCTGTGGTAGTGCAGGTTACAAGCAGCTCAAAGGGCGGGGCAGTGGTTCTGCAGGGCATGCGCACCTCCACACACACACACACACACACACACACACACATCCTGATATGTTGCAAAAGCAAGGGGCTGGAAAACAAGGAAAACTGGGTAAAAGGCAGGCTTCATGAAGCTCTGCCCACTCCCCCATAGCCCATGCCGCTGCCTGACTGCTGGGGCCATTTTGGGGGGGGGGGCAGGATGACCCTCCCCCACCTAGTCCCACCACGGGGGAATGGGAGTCCATAAAGGACTTTGCCCTGGTAAGTCCAGAGAGGCATGTGTTAGTTGCAGGGAGCGGACACAGGGCTGAGAGCCTGCACACCTCCCCAAGGAGAAACAGCCATAAAAAAATATGTTTTAATAGAAAAAATTATTTTGATTAAATTGTTCCAGCTTTGTATTAAGTCAGCAAGCAGCGTGACAACTCACACAGAGCTTCAGCCAAGAAGCCATTTATGTGAAAAGGCAGGCTTGTCAATTTAAAACAGGAACAGCTTAATTTAGTGAGCACTGAATGTAGAAACAAACATTATCTTCCTGCTGTTCTTGCTGGAAAAATATTCCTGTAATAGACCATACTTCACAAGTCAAGTTTCAGTTCCTAGGATGGGACTGGCATGTAGTGCTAGCATTTTGTTTTAAAACCATCCCATAGTACTTTGCTACTACACTTGGAGCAGACTTGCTCTGATGAGGTCATGACATTTGACATGTCTCGTGGCTGCCACTTTATTTTGATTTCAGTATTAAAAGATTAGAAACAGGTGACTATCCATAAGCAGCTTTCATATTACAGTTAAAAATCACATGAGTTTCGAGTGTCATTTTTTAATACGTGGGAGATTCTATACATCTCACAGTTCTCACGTTGTCCATCTTTGGTAGGTCACGTTTCCATCACCTGCAAGGGAAAGGAAACACAAAAAATCAAAGCAAAAAACACAAGGCGCCCCCCCATACACATATGTTCCACATGCATTGCCCCTTACAATGAGGCCCACTGCCTGCACTTAAACCCCTCTCTTCCTCCTATTCAGGGGAGTAGACGGGGGAGGCGGGGGGGGAGACAACTACCCCGGGCCCAGTGGCTCAGGTGGGCCCAAAGGGGGACCTGTAACATGGGATGTGAGGCTAAGGAGGGCCCAGTCTTAAAGGTGTGTCCCGGGCCCAGGAATTTTTATTGGCACCCCTGCTCCCATTATCATCCATCTTTTGTCCAACAGGATTCAGTTTGTTCGTACAGTATTTAAATCCCACTCCAGTCTTGGTGTGGGCTTACCGGGTGTTCCCATCCCTTCCTCACTGCAGCAGGCCTCTGGGCGTCAAGGCAGGTAAAGAAATAAAATATTAGTAACTGAGTTTTGTATGCTTCCCTTCTCTACTGTTTGTGACGTTTATCCCTGCATGTTTTCCTAGCACCTGTTGTTCAGCCCTACTTTGTAGATGCTTCTTTCTGTCTCTCACCTATGTGTCTTTCCAAAGCAGATGTTCATCCTTGAAACTCTTTTACTTATTTTTCATAACTATCTAAACTAGTATACTGCCCTGCTATTGTGTAGGTTAAAGAAACATTTAAACATAAACGTAAGTTGCGATGTGTCTGAGGTAGCTATCTTTGTCGTCTCAAGTTATTCTTGGTATGCTAACTGATTAGTATCGCTGTGCCTTGTACCTCTTCTGTTATATATGTGAAGGCATCTATGCAAGACACATTTTATTTATATAGTGCTCAATCCAGCAAGGGCTCCGAGTGCTTTACAAAGATGAATACCAGTCAACAGAAAATACGAAATTAAAGAATAGCTAAGAAACAGATTATGTCAAATTAAAAGCTTGATGAAATAAAAATATTTTCAAAGAGGCTTTAAAGCCTTCACCTTGCTATCTGAACCAATATAATAAGGGATTGAATTCCAGATAATAGGGGCTGCCATGTCAAAGGCTGTATCGTCTGATGGTTTAAACCTCGATGTAGGGACAGCCAACAGACCAGCATCGGTGGTGCGGAGAGGGCGGTCTGGGTGGTATGGAGTCAGGAGCTCTTTAAAGTAGTCTGGGCCCAGACCAGGTAGGGCCGTGTATGTCAACAAGCAAATCTTGAAGATGATGCGTGAATGCAATGACAGCCAGTGCAGAACACGAAGAACCAGTGTAATGTGGTCCCTCGGTGAAGAACCCACCAACGTCCAGGTTGCGGTATTCTGCACTAGCTGCAGTCGACAAATCAAACCTCCAGATAGCCCTAGGCATAGAGCATTACAGTAATATCACCTGGTAGTGATGAAAGTATGGATGATCACTGCTAGGTCATCCTGAGCTAAGTACAGCCAGATCCTGGCGACGTTCCAGAGATGAAAGATGCCATATTGGACACCAGAAGACACCTGTTGTTCAAATGTCAATCTGCCATCCAAAATTACTGCCAAATCTCTAACCGCAGTAACTACTGCGAGGGGTTGGCTGCCCGATACGGGGAGGGCCATATCCTCAGCTACAGAAAGGCCCCGGCGACCAGGTTCGATAAACATGACCTCTGTTTTGCCTGGGATGAGATATAACCATTTAGAGGCCATCCAGTCATTAATCTCAGCCAAACAATGGCTCATCACCATAGACACAGATGTATCAACAGGGGCACAAGACAGGTATAAGTGAGTACCATCTGCACGGCAGTGAAAACCCATGCTGTACTGCCTTATGATTTCCCCTAGCAGTAGCATATACACAAAGAATAAAATGGGCGGCGAGGATCGAACCTTGAAGAACACTGCAGGACAGCACAGTTGGCTCCAAGGTAAATTTCCCCAGAGCCACCTGCTGCATCCTTCTGGTCAGGTAAGAACCAAACCAGTGCAAAACTGCGCTGGTGATGCCTGCATAGTTCCTCAGGTGAGCCAGCAATACCCCATGATCCACCGTGTCAAATGCTGATGAAAGGTCCAAGAGCACCAAGACTGTATGTTGCCCTCAGTCCCTTTGTAGATCATGAGTCACCCTGACAAAAACCATCTCAGTGCTGTGCTGAGGCCAAAAACCAGACTGGAGAAGTTCAAAGACTGAAAGACGCTCCAAGCGATCTATCAGTTGCTCGATCACCACCTTCTCAATAACCTTTCCTAAAAAGAGAACATTAAAGACCAGCTTGTAGTTCACTAGAAAGTCATGGTCCAGAGATGGCTTTTTTAGAAGGGGGCTTACCACGGCCCTTTTTGAAGGCAGAGGGAAAGACACCATCCCTAAAGGACCCATTCATGATCTCTGTGAAAACTGGGCCCAGGAACTCAGTGCAACTAATAATCTACCATGTTGGACCCGGGTCCAGTTCACAGTTGGCGGGACACAAACTAAGGACCACTTGGAGGACCTCAGCCACCAATCAAAACTCATCCCAGGCTTGCAGATCTACATCACCATAGGTTCAGCTACCCCCGGTCCAAGCCACACTGCTAGAAGATATACCAGATCTAATGGCTGACACTTTTGTCAGTGAAAAAAAGTGCCCAAACTCCTCACACCTTTCTGCGGAACTGGCTCCCACGGACTGTAGACAGGGAGGATTTAACCATCCATCTACAGTGTGAAAGAGTTGAGCTGGGCGATTTTTCACTGCAGCGATCAACTGTGACAGAAATTTCTGTCTTTTTTAGGTCGATTACCCATTGATATTTAGCATACTGAAGTATCAACGCCATCTGTCCTCCATAGATCTGGATCTTCTCCAGGAATGCTTCAACCTGCGGTTCTTAGTCTTCAGATGCCACAGCTCAGCACTGCACAGTACCATGGTGAGCCATGACGGGAGGTCAAGGGGCAAACGTGGAGAGGTGCATTGGAGTCCAAAGCAGCCGTGAGACAGAAATTTCTCCTGCCTTGGTTTGGAGCTGTGCTGTTATGCTTTCCATAGACTTACTTTATTTATTTACAAATTATTAGTCATGTCTCTATCTCCGGACATTGGTCTATAAGCCAGAGTTGCATAACAATTTTAAGTGCTGCCACTGTGAGGATGTTGAATAGGTATCTCTTGTCCCCTTTCCTGGCTCCTTTTGGGGGGATCACTAACACTCCTTGCTCAGAGTTGAGTCTGGGTTGTTTGTGTAGTTCCCTTGTAATGAGTTGGCTCACCTCATCGCAGAACTGTCTGATTTTTTTGGACAGTCCCGAAAAATGTGGTAGGGAGTGCCCTTTTGGGTGCAGTTTCTCCAACATCTATCTGTGGGACTGCTACCTATATTCTTTGTCTTGTTCAGGGATAAGAAGTAGCATGTTACGACTTTCCATTTCAGTTCCCTCCCGCTACCTGACCCAGTTCTCTTGTGAACGGTCTACCAGACCGTGTCCCATTTCTCACCTAAAGGAGTTATGTCTGCTTCCTTCTCCCACTTGTCTTGTATAGTTTGGACTGTCTCCATCTTGGTTTCTTTATTCATTTCTGTATACAGTTTTGAGATCGAGTGTTTGCATTCTGGTTTTTGATCGCCTACCCAAACCATATTTAGTAGGTGGGCATGTGTGTGTGCAAAAGCTCTTCCACTTGCTTTGGTTTCCTTGAGAAAGTCCTGATTTGCAGATAATGAAACAGATCTGTGTTTGATAGGGTGAATTTTATCTGTAGTTCTCTGAAGGGTTGGAGTGTGCCGCTTTCATATAATTGGTGAAAATACCTGAGGCCTCTTTGTTCCCAGTATTTGAAACTTATATCTGTTGTGCCCAGGGTAAAGTCTGGGTGCCATGTAATGAGGATTCAGCTTAACTGTCTTCTACATAGCTTTTTATCCTGCTGGCAGGATCAGGCGGCTGTTTCAGCCCTGTCCCTGCCAGCCACAGCCATTCCGTATCTCCTCTGGTGTTGGGGACCATTATCCCCCACAGATTGCCACCCACGATGAGGCCGGGAAGGGAGGGTGGTCCTTCCCCACGTGGGACACAAATCCAGACTGTCCCCGGACCAGAGAGATCGGGCGGGCCAGCAGCTTTGACGGGGTAGGGTTTCAGATAGCCTGTCCTCCATTTTTCTTGTTTTCTTCCCTTGAACTCCGCGGAATGCAGTGAGCATGTTGTGCAAGCTCCGCCTCTGCGGAGACACCCCAGGCGGCCCTTCCTCTCTAAGTGACTTGCATGCACCACCACCTGGATTCCTCCAGGTAGCAGTCAAACGGCTAATCTCAGAATCCCCCCTCCCCAAGGGAAGAGAGCAGTTTTACAGATGCTCAATATTCTCTCTCCTGGCTGACCCCCAAGCAACCCATGTCCGTTCCCGAACCCGGGTCACTGTCGTGGAAAGAGGTAAGGCATCCACAGCACCTCAGCCCTCTTCACCAATGGGCCCAGCATAACTGTCTTTTGAGCGGTTGAATTTTCTGTTTCATTTTTCAGCCCAAAATGCAGAGTATGCCTCATCCATTTTTGAACTGTTTTACGTCTGCGCTTTTGCTGATTAGCCAGAACTGAAAATGAAAAGGTGCACCTGCCGCTAAGTTACATTTTATATGTATCCAGGATGTGTCTGGTGGGTGTCACACTGTTTCTACTATGTGTGTGGCTTATGATGCATTAGAATAGTTTTTATAGTTTGGCAGTCCCATGCCGCTTCCCTGCCTGTGTCTGTGCAACAGCTCCCATCTGACCCTGGGTTGTTTCCCGTTCCAAATTAAAGTTTTAATGGCTTTTTTTTCCCCACGTGCCTTTTATCCTCCTGTATCCTGGGGTGGGGAGGGTGGCTGCTGAGCCCAGTCCCCAGTTCTTCTGAGCAAGCTCCCCCACCTCCCGCAGTACCATTTACCTGGTCTTGAGATCCCCCCTCGTGGTAGTGCCAGATAGGGAGGGCTGTACAACAAATCTGAGGCATACATGGTTGCGGACCAAGTGACATGCAGGGTCGAAAGCAGCTGGGCTGACATCATTAGGCCCCGCCACTCCATTGTCCGTTTTCTCCCCGTCCTACTATGGAGCATCGGATTTGTGCATCGAGGTGCACCCGTTCGATGTTTCCCACAGTCCCCTCCCTTATGTTGCTGCCTTGATGCTGCTCTGCCACCAGGCATCCACCTGGAGCCAGCCTAGGCCAGGCAAACAAGTTTCCTCTCCCCTTCCCCCCAAGAGAAGAGACCAGTCCCTTGGATGCTCGATCCTCTCCTGTCCTGGCTGACCCCTGACAACCTAAGTCCATTTCCGAGGTGGGTCGAGGGTGTGGGAAAAGGTAATGTGTACCTGACACCGCAGCCCTCTTCGCCACCAGGCCAGCCTGTTTTAATGGCTTTCAAGTTCGCACCAATCTCATCTGAGGACACTGAGTGGAAGTGTTTGATATAAAAATAGTCATGGTAGCACACTTATTTTGATCTTGTCAATTCTGGTAGTAAGTGCTAGGGGTAGTAGTTGCCATCTTTTTAAATCTGTGTATATTTCATGTTTAAGCCTACCGTAGTTAGCCTGGTACAGGGATGCTATATGTTTTGGTAAGGTGATGCCGAGGTATCTAACTTGTGGCTGCCATTTTATAGCTGGAGTGCAATCTGGCAGTATGGGACATATTTCAGTTTGTTTACATTGGGTACAAAACTTTAAATGTGACAAAAACAGACTTAATAATTTCAACCAAGGTAAATACTGCATCTAAGACAGCTTCATTTTTTTCTTGTACCTTTACATGAGAGAGTTTGTAAAAAGACGACTTCCCCCACTCACCTGATTTCCTGTCCCTTTAAGATTTCCCAGTGATAAGGCGGAGCAATACAGAAATAGTTCTTGGTTTTCTATTGAGCCAGCATGTGCTGCTGCATAAGTTGGTCTAGGTTTTTTAAGGTGTATGGATTTGGTCTCGTGCAAAGGTTTGTTTAGCTTAATAACAAGAACCAGTACCTGACTATACATCGATAATATTAAAGGAGAACTGCAGCAAACCTGAAAGTCATATTTCCTAATAGAATCTATTTTAAAATACTGGTTCCAGTTCTGTTACTGCTCCAGCTGCACAAAACTTTTAATAAACACAGTGAGAGTTTCTGAGTTACACCCTGGTAAGTAACATTAGGAAATGGATGGTCAGAATCCTCAAATCTAGTTGGCCGAGACCACTTTTCAGCCAGGATATTCCAGTGGGTAGTTCCAGTCTGAAAGTAGGCCATTCCATCAGTCAAAAAAGCAAAATGGATCCTTTTCCTAGTTGGAATAATACACTCCAAGGTGTGTAATATGATAGAATATCATGAGATGAACTAAATTTAATCTTGTTTGAGCTTGTTATGGTAAATTAATAACTTGTGTACCGAGCTGGACAAATAAGTCTTCTATGGTCACTTTTTTTTTAATTCAGTTTTTATTAAAGATCAAAGATGACTTTACATAAAAGTGAATCCTACAATACACTGATTACACTATAGGCCAGTAAAATACCTATAATATATGAAGCTTTTGCCTAACCTTTTACATTTCGATTATTCGACACTTATACAGGAATAACAAAGTGGTCCCGATTTCTTATTCGGGAATAACTACCAACCCACTCTTCACTGTAATGAGGAGTACAATACCTTGTAGTACTGACCCTACTATTGACTGTTTCCAGCTTGGAAACCAATATCCATAAAACAGTAATTACAATACATTTCAAAGAGTAAGTTTTGTAGGGAGACAGAGTTGAGTTTCATATGTACAGTACGTTGCCTGAGTGTGTCTTTCCACTTCTGGAATGGTGCTAGGGTATGCGTCCAAGAAACTGTTGAAATACAGTTAGAAGGCCCATAGTGCAAGATACCGTAGCATTTGCATATCATTAATAGAGAACAGAGTGTAGGGTAAAGAGGCGGAAATTATACTAGTCACTTCACTAATATGCAACTTTTAAGAGGAGATATAGAAAAGGGAGAGGCCATCTTTAGTTGTCTGATTAATATCACATACTAAAGCTTAGATGATCCTTGGAATTTTAAAGATACCAATATTTGGGGGCGGGGGTAATAGCCATCCCAGCTTGGGGTCCACAATCCTGGTCTGTTTCTTGCAAAACTTACAAAACCTGGTCCCTAAGGGACAACGTTTATATGGTGCTCAAGCTGGTAAAGTACCCACTCTCGCCGTCTGGTTTCGAAAGATTCCATACAATTTGATAGTCTAGCTGAGAGCCTTTCTAGGTTATATATTTCCACTGTAAGTGCATGCCAGCATTTGTGAGTGGGGATTTTGGTTGTGCGCCACAACCTAGTTATGGCTTTCTTGGGGTCACTTATTTGTATATGTAAATTACATATGTAAATATTTATAGTGTGAACACTCCGGTTCTGTTAGATTGGATTATGTTATTTATAACTATTACATCAAAAGTGACTGTTTATATGATTGTCTTTGAATTCTAACTTCCAATGTAATAAGGACCTCATTGGAAACGAGTATAGCTCAACTGAACTGAGATTTCCTGTTCATGCCGCATGAATAAAAATGTATTACTACTACTACATCATCCCTTTTCAAGAGGTTGAAGTCACTCGGCCTATGGCCTTGTTCCCCACAACAGACCTAAGATGAGACGATATCCCATGATGTTGCACACTTTGTTGTGTATTATTGCTTAATTTTAGAACTGTGTGATGTAGTTTATGTCCCCCTCAACCACAGAGTTCTACAGTACAGCATGGCTGCATTGTGCCAACAATGGAAGAGCTGAGCAAGGACATAACCTATATCACACAGTTCTAAAATAGTACTTACTGCTTGTGTATAAATCAGAAACACCCACTAAGATAACTAAAAGCCTGTTGAGATGGAATAGTAACACAAATGGAACATGTATTTAAAATTCACCTTCTACAGGGAAAAATTACTTACAGATTCAGTGCCATTCTCATTTAAGATGCACAATCAGGTGAAATCTTTGAGCCAGTAAGGTTTGTGGAGTCTTCCTTGCCTTTTATTTTAGAAAGAACTGATGCAGGGACATGAGGCCTAGCACCAGGTAGGTGTGTCACGTGTAAGGGTTCCCACAGGGCATGAAATTCTTTAAGCTTATTTAAGCCATTGTAGGAGATCCGTTCATTGACAGCCAAGTTTCCCACGTTAAGAATCAGCTGTTCTATAGAGTGTCTGTCTTTGTCTCCACCTAGAGAGTAACAGGCGTTCTGCGCTAAAAGTGCCCCTTGGATCCCCCTCATTTGCTTATAACTTATTCCTGACAGAGTTGTCAGAACCCTCGGAAGTTCTGGTTCTAGTCTAGAACTTGTCAAATAGTTCTAGAGTTCTAATCATCTGTAGAACGCAGAATGTTATGCAGTAGGTAATATGCAATAGGCTGACTCAAAATACGCACTTTATCTTCAGCTGTGGGGGAGCAGGACCATAATTCACAAGTGCTGGAGCTACGAGTGAGTTATGAACACCCTGCATCCTCACAAGTGATGATAAACTGTATATTTTGAGTTTGACCATTGCATATTCGATTCATACAGCGTCCGTTCACCAGCTATATAGTTTTAAAAGAGCACCTTTCATGGCACTGGTGCTCACAGCCACAAAGGAAGCTTATCTGCCTCCCGAGTTCGCCATGGTATAAAAAACATTTGAATATGGTGCCATTGTTGGGAATGGAGGGGTCATATTTTTGGCTCCGAGGAGTTGAGCCACCGATCCCATCCACTTCCCGGTTTGTAGATAGCCCCCACGCTGTTTCTTATTCTGACATCACAATGTGCTAGCGCAGGGGTGCGCCATAGTACACCCCCACGCTAGCACACTGTGATGTCAGAATAGGGAACAGCGTGGGGGCGTATCTACAAACCAGGAAGTGGATGAGATCGGCGGCTCGACTCCTCAGAGCCATAAAATACGATCCCTTCATTACCAACAATGGCACCATATTCAAATGTTTTTTATACCACGGCGAACTTGGAGGCAGGCATGCTTCCTTTGTGGCTGTGAGAGGGGCATATTGTAATTGAGCACAAAAGGTGCTCTTTAAATCTGCTGTTTGTACATACCACTCAACTGCTATGAAATTCATATAGCACTATGATTTTTACACTCAAATTTACCCCCTCTCCACCAAGGTTTGCTGATGTTCTTAATAATGTTAGAGCGATTTCTGAACACATAAGCTATTAAATCACTGAACTAACCAGATAGAAACGTTCCTTAGCACTATCTTTCACTGTCCTGTTGCTATCTGATTCCTCTGCCCCAGCCATCCAAACTCCGCTTCAACATGACTTCACTGCAGTATCTAACTGCTTCAATGATAATTGCCTAAAAATGGATACCAGAAAGACCACAGCCATGACTTTCGGTTCCAAACAGAAACTTGCCAGGCTGCCCGCCTTCTCTACTCCAGTCAGCACTCCTCTCGACGATGTCCCGGCCTACAAATACCTAGGAGTGTGGCTTGATCCCTCGCTAAACTTCTCCTCCCACTTTAAGGCCCTTCACTCCAAAGTATGTCCCAAACTTGGTGTACTGTACCATCATAAAGGGAGTCTCTCTATCCTAGTCAGACGTGACCTGCTGGTCAAATGGACACTCCCAGCTTTCGACTACACCAACATTGTCTTCAGCGCAGCTCCAGCCACCTCCCTCGCCAAGCTTGATGTCCTCTTCAACGCCTTCTGTCATTTTGCCTCAAATTCCCCCCCGATTCATCACTGCGACCTCTGCTCCTGCCACCTCCCCTCTCCCTCCAATCCTTATCACAGCACTTCCCACTGCTCCACTTTCATCTCTAAATATGGATTTGGAACTCTTCCTTTCTACCTCTCCTCTCTACTAATTCCTGCTATCTCCTCCCCCTACAATTCATGCACAAACTGCCTCTGCCCCTTCACCCTCCCGCGAGCACGCACCTTACCTGGGAAACTAGCATTCTCTTATCGACTCCCTTCCCTCTGGAGTAACCTCTCCCCTCCTTCCCGCCTCATCCCTCCTTTCCTGCACTTAAGCACCTCCTCAGGCCATCCTTTGCTACATCTTGTAGCTGTCCACTGCCCTAATCCACAACCATACTGCTGTCCTCCTTCCTCACTTATATTTCTTGTATTAATTAGTGACCACGTTTTTGTTCTTGTCGTCTCACCCTGCTCACCTAATCTCCTGTACAATACTCTGCAATGCAATCCTTTAATGTAAATTTGCTCATTGTTATACTGAACAATGTAGTCTGTATTATACTGTATATTTTATGTTTATTCTGTATTTTACTGGACATGAATGTTGTTATCCCTTTGTTGTATTTGTTCCCCCTGTCCCCAGTCACACCTGGAAACGAGCTTCTGCTCAGTGTGCCTTTCCTGGTTACCAAATTTTAAATACATGCTGAGAGGTTGAGAGATATGTGTTTGTATGACGATTCAGCTGTTCCTCTCCGAGTTCAACTGCTGGCTTCAAGACTGCCCATGTTTATTGTGATGTCATCAGCATTGTGAACGCTGCTGTCTGACTGGTTCAGTATGCTCTGTGATGTACCCAACTGGGAAGATATCACCTGTGACATGATATTGCACGAGTTGAGTATAATATATCAGTTTTATCTTGTCATTTTTATCTTCACTAATGTTGCAAAAATAGTACTGGAAAAAAAGAACATAGAACTACTGATGTGAAAAAAATGAAAAAAAGCCCTGCTCTCTCAGCACAGGCATAATATTTTGTTTCCCTACACCTGCAGAAAAGAAAGAGAAACAAAGCATGCCATTCAGAATGCAAATACAGAGTCACAGTTCCATGTGTTGTTGCTTGGCATGGCACAGCAACATGTTGTGTGTCTTAAACATTTTAGAATGTAATTCCCAATAATTTGTTTATAACGCACTTGGAGCATAAATGCATCTTAGAATAGCTAGGATTCGAACCCTGTATTTATCTCCTGAACGAGTAACCAGATCATAGTGTATGGTGGAACATCATTGTGTATGGATATCCATACACTGTAAAAAGTTGTTCTGCTGTAGTAGAGACGTAGCTACTAATGCAGAATTACTTTACGTTCTGCATTAGTAGCTACATGACAATGCAACTGCCCCCATCAACGCTATTCATAGGACAGGGGGCAGTTGAAGCGTCACGTGCGCGAGTTATCCGTCGGGTGGATGTCCTAAGAAATGTGGACCCCAGACAATAGAGATTGGCTGCCTTAAGAAAAAAAAAAGTAAGCGATTGTGTTTTTTGGTACCATACACTATACAGAATAGTGTATGGTAGCTAAACTCCTAACATCCTATTCTTAAAGCCCGTGGTTACTATGACGTCAGAGAGACCTCTCGGGTTTTGCTCTTGAGGTTCATGACGTCATAGTAACCACTCAGTATAAAAATAGCGTTGTTGTGTATGAGCAGCCATACGCTATCCTATATGTTCTGCTTACCTGGGAGCAGCATCCTTTTGCTCGGCCCTCTTGGGTGCATCACGGAGGCATGTGCATGGGGGGTAGGGACTTAAAAAGATGGCTACTTCCATTTTGGGTAGCAGGGCTGACTACCTGAATATTTCAAAATAAATTAATACATAACAACTGCTACCCGATTATAGTAGATATGTGGTATTAATCTTCTTCATACTTTCTGTGATGCCTTCGAGCTGCCACCATGCCTTCCTTTAAGGCCTGTGCCCACCACCCCCAACCCAGCCAGCCATCCCTCCACTCACCATCAAGCTGGTGAGGATCTGCACGGAGCATGGCCCGAGGGAGCAGGTGACCATGATTCAGATGACCTGAGGCACATATTTTCTAGGGCATTCTTCCTTCCCCTCCACGTCTTTTTCAACTTCTGTCACATCAGGTTATGCCATTGGTGGCCTAGGACATCTCAACGCGCTAAGGGCTGCCCCTATGAATGAGCAGGCTCCCCAGGTGCCCACTTGGTCATTGTTATCCATTACCTTCCCAGCTCTCAGAACTGCATCACAGTGGATTCTCTGCCCCCGAGGTCACCAGCGTGGTAATGTGTCTTCGCCATCAGGTGACATTAGCCTTTATTGTGCTTTTTCTATATCCTGCCTCTTCAGCTCAACATCTCTCTTTGAAGTGTTGCTGTGTTTCTTGTTATTTCTTTAAGGAACAAATTAATCACTCTCAGGTTGACAGATACCACCAGTATATCCATTTATTATCAAACTTCCGCTCTCTCGTAGTTGGCATAAGGAGGGGGTGGATGGGCCAGAGATCAAGTAGGATCTGCAGTGATACTGTAGACAGGGAAAATGGGAAGACTAGGTGGGCCAAACGGTCCATATCTGCCGGCAAATCCTATGTATGTTTTTGTATGTGCGTCAGCTTTAATTTTTGTTTAAAAAAAAAAAATGTAATCCGACTGAAATTGCCTCACCATGTTATAACCAGCAAGGCAGTCTAGCACAAGTGCGTGCCCTTCAATTATTCATGCCCTCCCTTTGTTGAATATTATTTTGTGTTTGGGGGGGGGTGGAGAATCACCTGACATTATGTTGAAATTGAATGCAGTGAGAGTAACCTAGTAATTTAGGTCCATCTGGTCCACCCACAACCCGCTTCATAAGCAGGGATGAATAGGTATGCAGTGCAAGCATGTACTCGTTTAGCCAGCCCAGTGACATGGAGGGATGAGGCACCGGACACCACACCTGCTGCCACACCAGTGACCCCAGTTCAGGAGTGAACTTGAGTTGCTGGGAGTCGGAAGAGGGGGAGAGGACTGACTGAGTGTCCAGAGGACTGCTGTCTTCTCCCAGGGAGGGCAGGTTCATTATCCCGCTGCTGGCTGCCACAGATGGAGACTCGGCGACAGTGAAGGGAGGGTGCTGCCAGTCTGATGCAGGATGTGTGTGTGCCTCCACACAGCATGTCCCGTCATCTGTGCGACAGCAGGAATTTGTTAGAATAGGGGAAAAGTGATGCAGACTACATGAAGCCCCACCAGACTCTCACCAGTATGGGGCCCACCCACCATGCACCATCCAGACGTGTTTCTCCATGGGAGAAAAGGACGGCCCCGCCTCTCTCAGCTCTGTCATGAGAATGAATTTGTGGAGATCCCTGGGAAGTGGCTTGGTCCGAGGAGGTGAGTGCCAGTTGGGGGAGGCAGGAACAAGATTGATAGCCCACCTGAGGCCACAATTCAAAGAAACAAGCTTAATGGAAGAAAACACATTTTACTCATTTATAGGGATACCCCACCCACTCTACTTCCTAGTGTCCCCTGCGATTCCATTGCCAATCAGAAATTGGTCCAGGCTTACTCTGAAGGCCTACACTGTCTTCATGTTCATGGAATCCGTTGGAATGCTGTTCCATAGGTCCACCACCCTCTTGGAGAAGAAGTCCCTCCTTACATTATGCCTGAATTCACCACCATTGAGCTTTAGTGTATGTCCTTGCATCCTCCTGGAACACTTCAGATTAAACCCTTCCCTCTGTTTGAGCTTGTTGATTCCCTCGAGTATTTTTTTATTTTATTTTATTTATTGTATTCTAGGAATTAATACCTTTGAGCCAAGGCTCTTTTACAAAGGTTCTGCGTCAAATTAGGTACAAACAATAGGGTTACAGTGAGTTGCACATTTAGATTACATTGTGGAAATAGACATGAAACAGTTAAACATCAGAGAACAATTGTGAACGACAGATAATTACCAATTAAACACTTTCATCATTTAGAAAACATATGGGAAGGGAAAGATAGGTAAGGGAAGTGTGATAGATAGTACAAGAGAGAGAAAGGAGGGAGGAGCGGACCATAGTTAGAGAAAAGGAAACCTCTACCAGGCCTTTGTCAGGTAAGTGGTCTGGGTGGAAGGGAAATAGTTAGCATTTAGTCAAGGCAGTCACAAGAGTTGGAGGTGGCAAGGTGAGAGAATAGGCTAGATTTAAATGCACCTAAAGAGTTAGAGGAGGTAATAGTGGTGCTAAGGGTATTTAGCCAGTTGGGGGCACAATAGGCAAATGATCGTTGACCCTGTGTGGTCCGGCAACGGGGGACCTGAAGAGGCTGATTTTCTGATCTTCTGGTGGGTCGGACACTTGTGTTCTGGCATAACAGGTCTTGAATGCAAGGTGGGGTGAGGCCCATGATGGATTTCTTAGCCATAAGGCAGGTGAGGTAATTTTAAGCGGTTTGAGAGTTGTAACCACCCAGTTTCAGAGTAGAGCTCGCAAGTATGAGTACGTCGATGAGCACCAGTAAGCAGCCGACAGGCCTTGTTAAGGGAGGTTGTGATACGTTTAAGTGCGCTAGAAGAGGCGGACCCATAGACAATTATGCCGTATGCGGATAATTGTGATCCTGTTCCCCTCCACCTCTTTCTCCAGGGCTATCATGTTAAAGAACAACTCTCTACTATAATTTACTTATTTATTTGAAAGTTGGTAACCGGGAGAGGCAGACTAAGCCGAGGATCGTTTCCAGGTACAACTTGGAGGAGGAGAAAGGAGGAAGAACAGCAGCACAAAACACAGTAGCAAAACAGTAACACAGCACTGGTATAGAGGATAATGGATAGGAACCAGTTAATAACAGCGCTGTGTTCCCATTGGCAGGTTGTCATGACAACATGGTAAACCTCGAGACCGAAGCTCGGGAGGTTTACAGTTGGCATGTCGACCTCAAGATGGGAACTCCGTGTTGTTGTTAACTGGTGCCCATCCATTGTCTTTTATAGTGTATGGGCATCAGTTAAGCGAAATTTGTCCTTACTTTACTTTTTTTTCCCATTGCACCGCTCTCCATCAGTGCCAGCTCTCACCACCGCAGCCCTTCATCTTAAGCCAGTAGTTCAATAGATGTGCATGCGCAGAGCTATTCACATTGTTATGGTATCGTTGTGATGTACTCAAGGGTATAACGACCTCTTGACGTCACAATGATACCATCAAATTCCACCTGTAACAACCCTCTCCCCGTCCATTATAATAAGTTAGTACAAGTAGAATAAATATAAAGATTGCACGTACAGAGAATAGCGTGCAATAGAGCTCAATAAGAATGCATTAGAAAATGAATACGCAGAAATGGCAGCAGCACCTGCTGAATAAAAACTAAATTGTCAAAGAGGCAGATGACTGAATGGCAAGTTAACTGTTTAACTCGTAATGGATGGAGGAGCTGAAGTGGTGTGGAAGTTCATACTAAGGTTCATACTGAGGTATTTTAGGAGTAGTAGGTTGAAGCCCATTCAAGCTCCTTGCTCCGTACCCATAATACCGTAGGTTCACTGTGGACAATATTAGTGTGCAGTGGGGTTCCCGGGGCATCCCTCGCCCCATAGATGCGGTCGCGTAAATGTATATCAAACAATCCTGGTAGTCTAGTGCCCCCGGTCCCGATTACTATAATACAAGACCCTCCCTGGTAGTCTAGTGGCCCCCAGGTCCCAGTTACTATAATACAAGACCTTCCCTGGTAGTCTAGTGGCCCCCAGTCGCTGATTACTATAATACAAGACCTTCCCTGGTAGTCTAGTGGTCCCCCGAGTCCCCGAGAAATGTAAAATGACCAACCCTGGTGGTCTAGTGGAACCCCTCACCCGTTACCGCAATCTCGGTACTCCTCTGTAAATAAATGCCCTGGTGACCCAGTGGCACCCTCACCCTCCACCACACGAACCCTTTGTCCACCGCTCCCCCGTCATTGGCGGGGCGGCTGCCGCCTGCATACCACCCGGCCGTCCGCCAAATGACAGGTACAGTATGGGCTGTAGCCCATTGGTCCCCAATGGGGAGAGAGGGGTGGGCAAGGGGTTCGATGTAGGTGGGAGGGGTCGTGGGTGCCACTGGATCACCAGGGCATTTATTTACAGAGGATTATCACGATCGCGGCAAAGGGCGGAGATTCCACTAGACCACCAGGGATGGTCAGTTTTACATTTCTCTGGGAATCGGGTGAAGGGGGGACCACTAAACTACCAGGGACCGGGTTTACTATAACCACTGCGATCGCAGCAACGGGCAGGGGTGTTCCACTTGACCACCAGGGTTATGTGTGTGCTTGCCGATGGTGTTCTGGTTGGGCGGGTGGCCACCCATGGCTGGGCTGCTGTGTTGCACCCTGCAATACTGCAGCCCACCTGTGGGTGGCCAGAAGTTGCTCCAACTTCTCAGAGGCTCAACTTTGAGCCCCCCCTATGCGGCGCAATGCAGGGCTGTGCCAGCATATGCTCTGCACATCCCAGGCTAAATATCGGGATGTGCCGCATATGCATGGGCACGTCCCCTTGCATCTGTGCTGCATACATTATCACTGTGCCCCGGGGCATCGGGATTTGCGCCATGTCAGGCAGCCTTCTCGACATCCCACCAGGGATGCTATAGGGTGCGGGTCAGCCACAAGAATTCCTTTGAATATCCAGCCCACCATGTTTGGGTCCTGGATTGTATCCCACCTGAGTAAGTGATCATCTCTTAAGTGTCTCTTCTCTAGCGCCATGAGATTTAGATGCTTTAGCCTATCAGGATAACTCGGCTCATGTAGCCCCAGCGTAGGCTTGGTTACTGTTCTCTGTACTGTCCCCCTTTTTATATGGGCACCATAACTGACAACCATAATCCAGATGTGGGCGAATGTAGGATCTGTACAGAGGTGCTATTACTAATGTTTTCTTTGATTTGATGTTCAGTTGAATTGACCATATTATTTTATTAGCTTTATTAATGGCTTTATTTGCTTTATCCCTTTCATTATTCGTTTCAGAGAGTTGCCTTCCACGTAGAAAATATGAATTTTTTTTTTAGTTTTAAACCCTAAATGCATAACCTTGCATTTTTCTTTCATGTGTGTGTGTATGTGTTATTTCTTTATGCTCCCCCGTGCCACCAGCTGACCACTCCTTCAGGCAGCCTAGGGCCCTGCTGCCAGTCCCCGTCACCACCCTGTTGCCCTCATTATTGCCGTGGCCCGGTTGACCCAACGTATCCCTTCATGGGGTGGGGGTGGGCCCTCCTGGAGCAATGGAACTGAGAGAGAAGACTTGCCTGAAGGCTTTCTTCTATACCGGACACACAGTGAGGAGTCGGCGTGGACACTTCCAGGCTTCGTGGTGAGTGGAAACCGCAGCCATCCAGTTGACCGAGCAGTTTTTTTTGTTGTTCCCCAACACACTCCCCTCCCCTGTAGTGGTTCAACCGCAGTAGCATGCTGGGGGAGGGGGATTTTTTTTTTTTTTAAGTCTTTTTCCCTCCGGTCACAGCTCAAGGGAACTCTCTCTCTGGCAACCATTCCCTTGTGCCTGCCCACCTGAGATTCACTGTGGCCTGTGCCCTCTCTCCCCTCAACCTGCTGTCAGCACCCCAGTCCGACTCCTTCCTTGGGCTCTCTTAGTAAGGCAGACTCTGACGTGCAGGCGGGGTCCCCCAGCGGAGGAGATATGAGGCCATCCGAGTCGAACCCGGCGCTGGGCATGGAGGGTAGGTGCCATCGCCCATCCCACGGCCAGGGTTTTCCTTGTTCTGTCACCCCCCCATCGCACCCCCGATGCTTGGCGCACGGCAACCCTGCCAGTGTCAGGCACGCTGTTACATGCCGCCCATGCTTGCGGTGCCCTGATTCTCCACCAGGGCTGCCGATGGCATCCCACACCCTCCCCGGGATAGGAGAGCAGCCCTCTGGGTGCTCCATCCTATCCTTCCCCTGCCGCCTGAGCTTGTTCCCGAACTCTAGCCGCCGGCGTGATGCGAAGTTTGGCGTCCAACTCCTCAACCCTCAATGCCACTGGGCCAGGGGGGGTGTACTTTTAATTTTTATATCACTGCCCAATGAGGCACAAATCAAAAGCTTTGTTAAGGTCCAAACAGATATGGCATGGAACTTTATTGTTCAAATAATGACTGACCTCATTAGTGGTACAGGACCTTCCTTTTATAAATCCATGTCCTTCTGAATCAGTATGACACGTGGTAGATGATATTCTATCTTTTATAATTCCCTCTAGCATCTTACATATTATAAGAGTAAGACTAATTGGACTATAATTGCCAATATTATGCCTATCACCCTTTTTAAATATTGGAACCACATTAGCTTGTTGCCAATCGCTCGGAGCTTGGCCACTATTTATACTGTGTTCAATTTCTTTAGAGGGAGAATTAAATGCCTTGACATTATTTTTAGCATGCTTCCCGAAATCCTATCTGGCCCCCGGGGATGAGTCAGCTTTGAGATTATTGATTTTATTAACAATGTCTTCTTCTGAGATTTCAATATAACAACTACTGCCAATGTCAGACGTTTTTGGAGTTCTGCACGTCTATGCTAATACATTGCAGAAATGTTTATTAAACTCGTTGGCCAAGTCCCCAACTTTGCTGACAGTAGTTATTTGTTATAGGTCCAACATTACATTTAAGCTTTTTCAAGGAAGAAACGTAACTGAAAAAAGATTTACTGTTATCTTTACTTGCATTTCTGGCAAGCAGGAGTTCTGTAGTTCCTTTTTGCTTTATTAATTTCAGTTTTACATATCTTTTGCAACTTTTTATATTTCTCCCAAAGAAAATCAGTTTTAGTTTCTCTGAAAGATCTATATACTTTGTTTTTCTTGATCTTATTCAACTACTTTGGTTTAATTTTACCATGTGTTGCCTTTCATACGTGTCACTTACATGCAAAATAACATGTTTGATCTTCAGTCACATTTCTTCTCTGTTACAATTTTCCAATATTCCTATGCCCAATCAATGTTGGTCAGTGTTTTCTCAATTTGTTTAAGATTTGCCTTTTTATATAAAGAAAACTCTGATGCCCTCTGATCAACGGTATAAAAGTGATCAAAGTTAAATTTTAACAGTACTATGATAACTGTTTGCTAAAAGTGGGCAAGACCTACAATTTCTTATATTAACATGCACTGGGTTTAAAACAATATCCAGGGTGTTGTGTCACCCCGAGTTGGTTCCAGTATTGACTGTTTTAGTGCGTTTTGTTTACAGGTGTTAATCAACGTGAAGTGAAGTGAAACCAGGGCAGGTGCGGGGACTCGGCTGTCTGCTTACTCAGAATGGTTAAGGTTGTCCAGGTAGGTATAGGAGGAAGGGTGACAGAAACAGGTGGAAAGTGGTTGGAGTTCCAACAGGTGTCTGAGGGAACCAGGGGAAGGGCAGGGGCAGAGGTAGTGGGGGGCAGGTGGTTCGGAGTGAGGGAAGTCAACAGGAGAAGGCAGATCACCCAGCAGAGGAGCTTAAATAATAACAAAAAGCTTAAAAAGCACTAGATTCACACCAGTTTGTTTAGTTTTACTTTTCCCTGCTGTTGGTCTACTAAATATTGCTGATAATGCAGTATTTATTTCAGAGTCTTTCAAAATGTGTCTGCCTCTCCCCTGCTGACCTCACAATTTCTGTCTGTGTCATCACAGACTGTTGTCATGGTGTGCACTGTGATATCATAGACAAAGCACTGAGCACTGTGAGGTTAACTGGGGGAGGCAAATATAGAATAATGGCTGGGTAGGGGGTTATAATGAGAATTTTACACACACACCCCCCGAGGTGTGGGATGTCATGGTTTATAAGGCATCCCACACCAAGGGAGTATGTAAAATTTTAGTTTTACACACCTACCCAACCATTATTTTATATAACTGCTGGGGAGCATTTTTTTTGTCATAGCAATTATATAAAATATTTAGCTACATTTCTCTTCAGCCACAGTCCAGTTGGGACAAAGCACAGTCCACAATCGGAAGTGGCTGGAAACCCCCCCCCACCTTTTTTTTCAATACAGCCAGTTTCCTTTTTTTTTTTTATTTAAATTACTATCGAGTGCGAGTTGCCATGAGGTGTCTGGTGGTAAGTCGTGGCGCCTGCTGCTAAAGAAATAAAGACTGGAGGCTGGTGCATGCGTGGAACATGGGAAACCCGGCGCGTGTTTGCCGTTATAACCAGCAGATTATAACCGGGTTTCCCTAAAGGACAAAATGCTTACCAGTAATTATATCTTTTTTTTTTATACAAGCTTTTGGATAGATTACAAAGATGTGCTGTAAACCTTGGAAAGGAACACTGAAAATCAAAAAAGTATTGTTTAGGAAACTATAATTGATGAAATGTCATATTGTAACCCCTGGGTGGTGCTATCCCTAGTGTTACACCCCTGCAACCCTACCCTGGACATAGGCTGAGGGGGTTGGGTTTGCTAGCTACTAACATTTTTTAAAACCTTTGCACAGTGCCTCCACTCAGGGTGCTTTACGTGGGTAAGATGGTAGTGGGTGTAGCCCCCTGAGTTGCTACACCACCCACGATGACCATCTTCCTTCCCCAGACGTGCCCCCATACACAGTTCCCCACATTTCCACATTTTGATTTAAAGGCTCTCTCTAATATTATGCTCACACCAGAATTTCAAATAGCAAATAAGATTTATTTAGGGGGAATATAGGAGCTAGGAAGGGGAAACAGGAGGAGTAGAGGTTATCCTATTGTATTCACAAAATGTACAGATATTATTTGGATTTTTGCTGGTGAACCCTCCAGCTGGGTGGCTACATACTAAAAGGCATACATAAAGCACATTTTACCATTTGACTTAAGACATCCAGAGCCATGGCTATCTAGCTGCTGACAAATCAGATGTTAAACATAGTTATCATTAATGTCCACACTGGTACCAGTCCCAGATACAGCAGAAACCCCGCAATCTCATACCATACTGGTTAAACAGATACCACAGTCCAAGATGTTGCAGGCCTGGAGGAGCTGCAGCTGGTCGATGAGGCTGGCTATTGATTTGAGGGTGGGGGCAACTTGGAAACGGATTCTTATAAGATGACAGATTACTGTTTACAGCCACAGCAGGGATTGCTCTGCCCTCTAGTAGACATGGCTGAGATTGCCCTGTACTCTAGCAGACTTCCAAACATTCCAGGACAAGCTATGTGGATCTTACATCCAGAACATTCAGCACAATATCTGAAAGTCCCATCCAGTGCAATTAGAGTGATACTTTTGTCAAGCATCCTATATGCAGTTCAAACACGGTCACATCCAGTACTTTATATACCAGAAGGCATCCATCCAGAGTAAGCTGACAGCGACACTTTTATCAAGCATCCCATACTTTACTTTCAGGCAGTCACATCCAGTACATTCTATATACCAAGAACATTATTCACAAGCAGTCTTATCTAGCACGTCTAGACATTGTACACTTATCCCAAGTGCTCTCAGATGAAATTCTGGTCAGACACAGGTAAACTCTCTTCAGGGTATCTTAGACATAATATGCTGTAGGTCCTCCTGTCTCATGAAGTGGCAAATGCGGCTTGGCAGTCAGCTCCACGATGGCAGGACTCTAACCCATAGCTACACAACTTGCAGCACATTTACATGATTCACTATGCCAGGCATCTTGCTGCACCTGCAACTTAGCCGTCTGAGCCACAGACAAGATGCATCCATTTACTTGAACTAGGCAGTCTCTTATGGGATTAGTAGCCCAGACTGATGACTTCAATACTTCAGACTTAACAGCACCTATTTCTTAGTGGAGCTTGATGCCCCCAAGATTACTTGCTTAGCTTCTCCCTCGCACGGGGGGGGGGGGTACGAGGGTACTTGCTCAGGTCCTCCACGGGTTTCTTCCACAATCGAAGGCATCCTGATGACTTCTTCAGCTCTCTCACCACTGAGGTAGTCAGTCAGCGCACTCACCGCTGCATGATGTCATTTGGTCTGTCAGCGCTGTCACCGCTGCTGGACATCTGATCTTCGGTCCACATCTTTCCCAGATGTGGGAGGGAGAGAGAGCCTCTGGAGGACAGTACTGGCAACCTCCAGACTAGCTGTTGCAGAAAGTACAATTACTATAACTGGTAACTTTAAGAAAATAATAAATGCCCCCTGAAAAGGCCTGGATTAAGTGGCCCAGGCCTGGTAGCATGGCTGGGGCCTGAGCCCCCACCCCTGTAGGGGGGCTCCCAGTAGGCTGAAGTCTGCTCTCTTTCTCACTCTGGCCGATCTCTCTCTAATCTCTGAAATCTCCAGACAAACTGGCAACACTGTCTCTTTATAGAACTCCAAGCTCGACTCCTGATTGGCAGCAGAGATGGGGTGACAGGTCTCTAAACGGCTGAGGGACCTGTCAATCAGAGCACTCGATGCACAATTGGGTTGTGGATATGGCGCCTAAAATAATGTCCCTGTAAGCCCCCATTAGCGCTTGGGTGCTTACCCATAAGATGCGGTGAATGTCCCACAAGTCCTGGCTTTCTATTGCTGGCATTACTATTGGCTGTGCTGCTGGCAATGGCTGCTTAGCCCACTGTCCCTTATAGTAGATTAGATACAGTCCTGAACAATGTCCTGGTGCAGCCAGAAAGAAATAGTTATTTGCCCCAAATGCCCCACAGTTCTGTAACTTAAAGGCTGTACTTGCAGTCGCTGCACAGATGAAGAATGTGGCTCCTTTACTTTTTCTGTCACTACTGCACTTATGCAAACTCCCCCAGCAGCAGCTGAAAGGCTGACACATAAGAGTCCCAGAATACTGTAATTGCCAGGGGAAACAGTATTAATTTTAACTTTAAACACTTTCCCCCACATGTATAGGATATTTCCGACAAGCAGCAACAGGTTCCATTATTTAAAACATTTATTTTCTCCCTTTTTTTGGCCTAAGTGGTTTAGGGCTACCCTGGAGGCAGCCAGACACTGTTATGTGTTATTCAGATGACCAGGGCCCTGCTCAGGCATACTCAAATGAGCCTCGGTCAGAACTCCTTTAATTCCCATCTGAGCGATCCCCCAGCAGGCTGTCCAGGGTCACCGGGTCCAAAATAGGTGGAAGGGATCCAGGGACCCATGGCACAGTCCCCGAGGCGGCCGCAAAACAAGCGGTTTCACATCAAAGGCGCTTTGTGTGCCAACGCGACTCCCGCTGCCCTGGAGGCAGCACTTTCACAGCGGGAGCTCGCGGTCAGTGTTTTAAGCCCCGAGGTGCTGGATTTTCATTCGGGCAGCTGGGCAGGCAAACGGAGGGGCAAACAGGACCTGGGGGAACCAGAAAAATTAGGGGCCAAATCAGGAGAAGCCCGAGAGACAGCGGGAGAAGGACAGAGCAAAATGGGTGAAGGTAAGCCCAAGCAGACATTTCTTGGAACCCCTATCTGCAAGGGGGGTTACAGCATTTATGAAAGCACATGCTAAAGTGCAGAGTTGTTCTTTAATTCTTACTAGACTGTAGTTAAAGGTCCTTTCTGATTGGCTCTGGAGTGCATAATGCTGACACCTGGGAGGCTGGGGATCGGAATCGAGCTCCTGAATCCTATGCTGAGACTGGTTGAGTGCTGAGCATGTCACAGAGGAGTAAGGGAGGGCTCCATGTCAAAACAGCAAATCAATAATAGCGACCGCATTTTGAGCAATTACCAATAACAGCGCAGCACAAAATAGCTATTATATTGCTCAGACCAAATAGGCATTCCCTTCTGGCTACAAAGGAACTCAACCGCCATCCTTACAGCAAACGGAACAGGTAGGCAGAGCACCCATCACACGCCCACTGTTATTCCCCATTGCCAGGTGTTGTGAATTTTGTTACGCAGGGGCTCAGCCCCCCCGTGCCCCTCTGTCTTTAGGATTACGACCTCATGCTGCTCATTGATGGGGGGTATCGGCAACATCCATTCGCTCATCTTTGTTACTTGCTCACATGTGACAGTCGCTGTTATGTGCTGGTTGCTATAATGTGCATCGCTTTTATTGATTCGCTCTTATTGTTTTGCTGTTATGATGTGATACCTAAGGGAGTGCCCTGAGTATCTGATGCTCAGGGATCTTCAGATGGTTAACCAAGCAGTGGGGTTGGCATCAACAGATATTTGGTGGGCCTGCCAGTGCAGCAGTAAGGCAACTGCTTGCGACGTCGGTGGCCTGACTTTAGGAATGAGCTTGAGCCATTGGGGGCTGGCCGGGGGAAGAAGGACTGGGTGTTTGATGGACCACTCTCCTCCTTTACGGGGGAGACTACTTAGCTCCACCATTTGGCAACCACCTTTCGAAAGCTGGATTGCAGCATGGCTAGAGCAGCTTCAGAAAGGGAGGGTTGGGACGTAGTTGACACCGGTGTGACCTGGGCATGTGCGGGTGGGTGCCATGGATGTCACTCATGACCACTTCCCAGGGAAGGGAAGAAAATGGAGCAGAATCAGCACTGGCTAGGTGGATGATGTCTGGTCTTCCCACCCCCCACGTCCACCTTTGGGCTTCATCTCCTGACTCCTAGGGAATCTCCCAGGCTTCACCTCAGCTAAGGATGTCCAGATTCGGGAAGGGGGGAATGAAGCTACAGAGAAGCTGAATGGCACCCCCCTCAAGGGGCAAGCTGAGGGGGCAACACAGCAGTGAGACGCAGAGGGCTCATGAAGTCACAGGAGTCCAGGTAAGAAGGCCTCTGGAAGGAGACACTGGCAAGTGGTGAAAGGAGGTCCTAGCCAGAGGACCACAGGGGTGCAAATAGAGTTAAAAAACAAAACTTGCATTTCCCCCCCTACAGGAGGATAAAAGTGTGGCTGCAGCAGCTCTGACTGTCAGGGCAAGGGGTCATGGAGTAAAAAGGGGGGGAATGGGTAGAAGCCTAATTCGATAGCCAGTCCATTTGCAAAGTGGTAGGGCTACTGCCCTGATGCCAGTGACTCAGGTTCAGGAATGAGCCAGGGTTGTCAGGGGCCAGCTGGGGAAGGGGGGCGGGGGAGAGGAGGATCAAGTGTCCCAGGGGATACTCTTGTCCTCCCGAGAGGGGGGGGTGCTGTGTCCTGCTGCACTAGTGACCTCTGTAGATTTACGGATGGCAGAGCTCATGGGACACAGGAAGGGACGCATGCTGATGCACTCTCACGTTGGAGACTACATCCCAATATCTGCGTTCCTACAGGGCACACATGGCACAGAAGAGAAAGGGGATAAACTTGGAAACACACCCTGGCTGGCGGGATGAGCACCGACCCTTGGCAGGCTCTGCACCGGCGACCTCAGTACCTCCCAAAGCTGGATCCATGAAAGGCAGTTCGAGGACTCCCCCGCCCCCCATACTGCCATGGGGGCAAGCTGGGGGATGCAGGAAGGGTAATTTTGAGGAGAAGCTGGGTGACGGGCTGGGAGGAGGGCTAGCCAGGACTAAAGGAAGATAAATGAGATATACACCAAAAAAAAAGCAGCTAACTGATTTTCTTAGACTGCTGAAATCAGCAGCACATTCTAGAAGACTTAGGTCTGAGAGAAATGTCAGGCCTCTGCCCCGAAATAGCAGAGAATATATGTGGAAGAAATACCAACCCTCTCAAAATATGTCAGAACATGAAGCGTTTTGTCAGCATGTATCTTTTTTTTTAAAGTAAATGGATTCAGCAGTTCCTCAAGGGAAAATCTTACTGGATTTTTATACAGCTGAAAAAATAATACTTTTTTATTGCCCACTGTTAAATGATGCTGACAGTCCTCTACCTGCTGAGTGTCTGATTTCTTGTCCCAGCGGTCTCCAGCTCACAAAATGTTTCATCTGCTCACAGCAGAGTCGCTCCACTGCTTAGGTTTATAGCTGATCGAATGGCATTTCACCTGACAGTCAGGGTTACGGAGAAACTCATAAATAAAATTGGCCCTGTCTACCTAGGAAGATGGAAGTCATTTGGAACTACAGAGAGGATTCACTTTTCCTTCCATTTTCAAAAAAGCATTCAATTCTGCAGACTGATACCTTGCTCAGTAAGAAGCTGCTGGTTTCTTGTAATTGCAAAAGATTCTAGGAAAATGGTTGGTCTCCCCCAACAAATCCATTTCCATCTTGCTAGGTTTTCCTTTTTCAGTTTCTGTTTTGTTGGTTGTGTGACTGGTGAAGGGGCCAAAAAACAGAAAGGCGGTTTGCCGCCTTTGGCTGTGGCTGAAACCAGATACTAAACTCCACAAATAGACTCACCCCTTTCCTTTTTTGTTAAGTGTTTTTTTTTCCCCCCTGAAGTTTTTCAAAAAACGGTACATAACGGTATGCATTACCATATCCTATATGCAGGGTTTGGCACCGAACCTATAACTTTTACAGCCACATTCTGGTATGACATCAGTCCAGCTTGTGCCTCTGTTTTACATGTCGTCAGACACTCCATTCAGCAGGTAAGACACTGTGTTTTTTAAGGTGATAGGTAATGATTTACTAATGTTTTTAACTGTTAAATAAATCAGAAATAATTAACAATGGCTTACGCGCGTGTTTAATAAAAACAGTGCATTTTTATATGCTCTTTATATTGTTGCACAATTTCCGCCTCCTTGAAGACTGGTTCTCCGATGCCAGACTACTTCTCAACTACAAGCAAACAAAGACAATGCTGTTTGCCTCAACTCACAATAGTCATAAATCTGCCGTATTAACTATCCGTAACAAACAAAACGATACCCTTGAAATGGTATCCAGCTTCAAATATCTAGGGGTAATCCTTGTTAGCTCATTATCCTACTTACTGCACATTGATAATGTCTCCCAGACTGCAAACAGGAAAACTGGACTGCTGCACCGGCACAGACACTGTCTCACAATGAAAGCTCTAAGACTTGCCATATCTAGCTCCGTCCTTTCTGTTATGGACTATGGCATCGCGGTCTACAGCGCAGCTGCTACCTCAACCCTGAAACGCATCACCCTAACCTTAAACGAGTCCTGCAGGCTCCTTCTGGGAGCTCCGCGCCTGACCCACACCTGTGATCTATATACACTCTCAGACTGTCTCAACCTAGAGAACTGCATTAGGTACCATCTCTGCCTCCTGGCCAAGAGGGCCACCCTCGGCCAAACTCCTCCCAGTGTCCAATCTTTACTGACCCCAGCAGCCCCTACCAAGCTTATCAGAGGGTTGCAGAACAGCTGCTTCAAAGTCCTGTTCTGCCGTACATCCCAAGGACAGCGATCCTTTAGCTGTCGTGCCCCAAAATGGATCAGTTCACTCCCACCTGACCTGCAAGCTGAGACCAAGTTAGGCCCTTTCAAATTCAAACTACGCCCCTACCTGGCTAGTCAGATGACTTCTCGCTGCTCTCTGCATTCAGACATAACGCTCTAAGCCTCAATCCTGGCTGTACCCTAACCTCCCAAACCTGCTCTTGGTATCATTATTGCACTTCATTCCCCCTACCCGTGCCGTTCCACTCCCACCCATGCTTCTCCCTCCTCCATCCCCCTTATTCCTCCTCCCCCTCCTCTCTACACCCACTAGGGTTACCACCTTTTAAGAAGCCCAAAGTGGGACATTTCTTACTGAAACATGATGTTTCGCAGGACAGTACATAACCTCGACCAATGCAACAGACTTGTTTTCTCTATATAACCAGTATTAAGGCTAAGTATTGTAGTTTTATAGTTGCTTGTATTGTTTCTTATCATTTTAAGGTATTTTAGTTAAGGTATTGTAGTTTTCTGCAACATTTAGTGGAAAATTAAGAAATATTTTTTCTACTATAAAATCAGGACATGTAGTATTTTTCATGTTTTTTTGCAGGACACAGCTGCCCAAATCAGGACTGTCCTGCGAAAATCAGGACAGGTGGTAACCCTAACACCCACATTCCCTACCCATAGCTATACTTTCATGCCCTGCTCCTCCCCTCTTCAACTTCCCCCAATATTCACCCCTCCCATGTTCTCCCTCTCTATGTCCCCCCTCTACCCTCCCTCCTCCACACCCTACCCTCCACCTTCCCACCCCTTCCCCACATCTCCTCCACCCATCCTCAACTATTCCCCCTCCTTGACCGCCTCTTCTACTCCTCAGGTCTCCTACCCCCCTCTCCCCACCTTCCCCTATGACAAAGGGAATCTTTGAAGTCCTCAGTTCCCTGCTCATTTCCTCCGTCTCTCTCCTGTGTCTCCTTACTTAAGCCTAGATGAAGCCCCTTCTTGTAGACTCACCTCCCAGCTATCCCCCTCCTAACCTCACAATTTTTGCGCTGTGGTTATGATGCTGTAACCCAATGATGTATTTTTGTCTGCTCTTTGTTTTTCCCTCTTGCTCACTGCCTGTTAATCAGTGCGTTCTTCTTGTACATATTGCAAAGTTCTGATGCATTGGTTGTTCTACTTGTCCTTTGTCTGTACTTGTATGACGTGGAACCTTTGTAAACAAGCTCCCAGCTCAAAGGTTGTAATCCTAGACTGCAATAAATAAAATAAAATTGTTGAAACCACCATCGGCTTCACAGTGTTTTATTCGGTGTTGGGAGTAAGTGTGTGTCATGTTTTGAAATACTGACATCATTGACTCCTGATTCAGCATGAAGATCACAAGTGCGTTGAACTCCTAAAACTGTTTCAGTCAGCAATTACTGTACAGTACACAAATGCTGAGGACTCCTTCTGATATCTGTCAAAGACACCCGACTCGAAAAGTAATACCACTTTTCGGTGACTTGCGACCAGCCACCCCCCCCCCCCCCTTTCTCCTTGGTTGGTCGGTCGCCTTACAAATTCCTGAAAAGTTATTATCACAGACTGTGAATTTTTTTGTATTGAAACCTCACTTTTTCCCCCGCTGTCCCATTGGTCCACACCCTACCCTCTTGTTTAGTGTAACCCCTCCCCGTGGGACCTTAGCTTACCTGTGGCCCCACTCATGTGTCCCAGCAGCACTGTCGGCCTCTGCGGACACTGTTTCTTTTCAGGCTGGCAGCTGCCTGTCATTGCTTCCCCGGCACCCTCCAGAATTGCATCAGGGCCGGGAGCACAGAAAAAATGGGTAGGTGCCTCAGTGCACCCATTCCACCTGTGGTGTGCAAGTCATTGAAGGAGTCCATTCTAGCCTCTTGGGAACTGTGAAAATTGGGGCCAGGAAACACAACTTATGCCGGCTTTTCTCAGTGGCCGGAAAAGCGGCACAATTTCTCATTCCCCTACCCCCAGAGACATTCAAAGTGGTGGTGGTGGTGGTGGTGGTGGTGGTGGTGGTGGTGGTGGGGGCATCAGTAAGCCACGGAGATGCAGCCACTCACGATTTTTGCTCTCCAGCCAGAAATACTGCCCAGCATGGCAGGGAGCACAACAAACCAGCAAGGCAAACTTGCTCCTCATGCAAAGTAAGGTTTCACTATGGAAAAATATACTGTTTGTGATAACGACTTCTCAGGAATTTGTAACCCGGCTGATTGGGGGCGGGGGGAGCCGGTCACCAGTTGTGGAATAATGATATTTTATGAGTCGGGCGTCTTTCATGGCTATCAGGAGGAGTCATCAGCATTTGTGAACTGTACAGTAATTGCTGTCTGAAACACTTTTAGGAGTCCAGCGTGCATGTTATCTTCATGCTGAATCAGGAGTTGGCGATATCAGCATTTCAAAACATGACACGCACTCACTCCCAATGCCGGAACAAAAGGGGGGGAGGGGAAAAAGTTTAACCAGGAAAGGCACATTAAGCCAGAGCTTGTTTCCAGGTGCAACCTGGGAGCACAAGGAAGTTAAGTGATTTGCTCAGGGTCACACAGTATGCAAGTGGAAGCTGTGGGATTCAAACCCAGTCATCTGCTGGATGTCACTAGATTTGCAGCTCATAGCCTTAGACCACTGCGCTATACTGCCTCCTGTGAAGCAGATGGTGGTTTCAACAATATAAAGCGCATATAAAAAATACATGTTAACATTAACAATAAACAAAAAACACGCACACAGGCCATTGTTGGTTACTTCTGATTTATTCAGCAGTTAAAAACATCAGTAAATAATTTCCTATCACCTTTAATTACACAGAAACATAGATTTTGTTGAGAGAAAAGGACCTTTAGGCCCATCCATTCTCCCCCTTGTCCTTGCCTAGTCCATCACCAATGACCCTGGTTGCTCTCAGATGTCACTCCCTCCCCCTGTTCCTCTATCTGGTACCGATCCCATGTATGCCTGAAGCTTCCCGCAGTCTGCCCCCACTATCTCCTCTGGCAGGCTGTTCCAGTCATTCAACATCCTTTGCATGAAGAAGTTTTTCTGCACATCTCTCCTAAATTGCCCCTTTTAGCTTCACTGCATGCCCCCTTGTTCTAGTGCCTTCCTTTCTCTGAAATAGATCCTTCACTTGCACCTTGATCACTCCTGTGAGGTACTTGTAGGTTTCAATCATGTCCCTTCTCGTTCGCCTCTCTTCCAGGGAGTACATGTTGAGTCCCTGTGCCTTTCCTCATATGGCTTCTCATGCAACCCCCTCACCAGGTTGGTTGCCCTCCTCTATACTGCCTCCACCCTTTCCATGTCTTTGAGGTGATGCGGCCTCCAGAACTGGACACAGTGCTCCAGGTAGGGCCTCACCAGTGATCAGCACATGTATTTTTTCTTCCTCCAGTGCAACTTCCCCTCAGTTTGGCTACCACCAGCCCCAAAGCCCTGTGGAGTAACCCACCTAGAGTACAGCCTGTTGGGGGTAGCACACCTCCTGACCAGAATCCACGAATTTGGTGGTAGTGGGGCTCTTATGTGCTAAGTGGGTGGGTACTGCCGGACCAAACTGTGCCAGCGTCATCCTGCCAAGCTGGGAGGGTGTTTTCTGCCCTGACGTTGTCCCTTATTGAGATGCTGAGCTGTGAACGTGTGGCCATGCATGCAACAGGTGTTCGCATTGCAAGACCAGTGCATCTCTCCTGCCACTGCCATCCCCACTAAGCTTGCACCATCTGGGCACCCCCAGGTGGTGCTCAAGTGGTGGAGATCAGTCTGACACACACCTGGAGTGTGAGAGTGTCCCTTGGGAATTTTGATCATACTCTCCCCGGCCAGCCCCCAACAACTTAAGCTTGTTCCCGACCTCGGGTCACCGGAGTCATAAGTGGTAACCCTACTGCTAGGCTGGTGGGCAGGCCTCTAGCAGATAAGGCATTTGACTAACAGAATATTGCTGAAGAAGGTACTTCCCACACTGCTTCTGTCCTTTCCACACTGCCTCCGTCCTTCCCATACTGCCTCCATCCTTCCCACACTGCCTCCAAAGAACATGGTTCTTGGTTCTTGTTCCTTCTCCTCCCCTTTCCTTCCCAGTGTAATGTGTGTGGCTATCCTTGTTTTGGTTCCACCCTTCCCCCCCCGGACATGATTCTGATAGAGTAACAACTTACTGTTTTATTAAAAAGTAACACTAAATATTCTTTTTACTATTATGGATTTTCTTATATTGTACACAGTGTAAAATGACACTATTCGTTGTTTAAATTTTCCTTTATATATATATATATATAAATGCACTGTTTGCATATGGTTATATGTGTGTACCACTTTAAGCAATCAGAATAAAGATAGCACCTGTAACCATGCTGAATTATCCCCAGTGGAAGGCCTGATTGTAGGACCGAGGCGCTAGGGAAACAGCTACACTCCAGAATTAAAGTGCTAAACTAGATGGAGGCAGTATAGCTCAGTGGTTTAAGGCTCTGAGCTGCAGACCTGGGTTTGAATCCTACAGCCCCCACTTGCATACTGTGTGACCCTGAGCAAGTCACTTAACTTCCTTGTGCTCCCAGGTTGCACCTGTAAACAAGTTTTCAGCCTGGTGTCTCTCTCCTGGTTAAACAACAACAAAAAAACTTGACTGCTGCCTATTTCTTCATGTTGTGACCAGGAGTGCTACAAATTTTGGTTCCCCCTGTCCTTTCCATACTGCTTCCTTCCTTCCCACACTGCCTCAGTCCTTCCCAAACTGCCTTCGTCCTTCCCGCACTGCCTCCATCCTTCCCACACTGCCTCCGTCCTTCCCACACTGCCTCCGTCCTTACCACACTGCTGCCGTCCTTCCCACACTGCCTCCGTCCTTCCCACACTGCCTCCGTCCTTCCCACACTGCCGCCGTCCTTCCCACACTGCTGCCGTCCTTACCACACTGCCTCCGTCCTTCCCACACTACCTCCATCCTTTTCACACTGCTTCCTTCTTTCCCACACTGCCTCCGTCCTTCCCACACTGCCGCCATCCTTTCCTCACTGCCTCTGTCCTTCCCACACCCCCAACACTTGTCATTGTCAGTAAGCTCCATCCTCTGAAGTGCCTGCAGGGTTCTATACCATAATGTAAGATCTTGTTTTGGATGAAGCAGCTCATCATGTCCAGGTGTGAACATGTGTCTGCTGCCAGCAGGTGCCCCAGTTCTCCTTCATGAGGTGTCACCACTGTTCTTGCTCCTACTTTATTCTGGATTTATCAGTTTGTATGGGTAGAGATTTGCGGACACTTTGATATATCTTGCCTGCCCTGCACTTATGGTTACTGTCCCATCTCTGAAGCTCAACAATCGTTTGATCTCCAGTGAGCTGGGAGAGTTATAGGGAGAAGTGGGCACAAAATAGTTTTAATTTGGCAGTACCTCCATAGATCTCTTGTAGAGAGGTCATATGGCACCTGTAAGGTATCAAAGGAATGCTGATCAATGTGCCCAGAATTAATAAGAGCTTCACCATACTGTTTTGTATCCCCTGTGCTCTGCAACCTTCCCACAGAACCAGGGATCCTCCTATTATGATCGTCCCATAAAGGGGCATGTGCTAGGGGTGTTAAGTTGACTTTGATCATCTGAGTTAACTCTTTCCATGCCTAGCACAAGGCAGTTAGAGTAGAGTGTCCATTGGCTGCTAGGGTGGGTTCACCTCTTTTTGTGACTGGAGGAGTATATTGCACCTCCTCCATCTCCATTTTTTTTGTGTTATCTGTTTATACTTCTACCCTGGCCACAGCCCGCCACTCCTTCAGGCTTGCTAAGTCCCCTATACCCGCCAGTCTCACCCCTGCTGCCTTACCTCCGACGGTCACGGCCAGTGTCCTCTGCGCCCAGGGGTGGGGGAGCCGGCACTAACCCTACCAGAAGAGCTCCTCCCCCAGGTAGGGGGGACAGGGAGAGGAGAATTCTTGAATGGTGCCCCCGGAGCAGACACGGGGATGGAGGAGGAGCGCTCTGGTGACTGCAGCATGGAGGGATGAGCGGCTGTCACCCGGTGGGGCTGGACAGCCCATTTTCCCTGTCCCTCCCCCACTGATGCTGACGCGTGCTGCAGCATGCATCATGGGTGGGGATGACCAGCAGTGTGTGGTTATCCACACTGCCTAGGATGCCACCTCAAGCCATCGTCAGGAACCGCTATAGAAGCAGCAAAAACTACCCGCTCCAGAGGGAAGTGTTCAAAGGTTGCACTGTACCCCCTTCCTGCCGGTATCCTCTCCTGACGTCTCGGGATTGCATCTCCATTTGTCGCGTCAGAAGACAAATCATGACGCTGACACCAAATGTGCTAATTAAGATGCAGAGTTGAAAAGGGTCTTAGACAGCTTTATTTTCATATTGTTGCTTTGCGTGCAGTCCAAAAGGATGGCGAAAACAGTGAATAATTTGGTAGCACCCTGTTTGAAGAGTGTGTAGCTAGCCAAGCTCTCCTCAAACACTGGAATGCTTCTGTTGAAAACTGAGAGACTGGACAAGGACCCTAAAACCTGGATAATCCTGTCAGAAACCAGACAGGTGGTCACCCTATGAACAGAGGGAGAAATATACCAGGAGAGTAGGGCCAGCTATAAACAGGCACTAAAGTGTGTTTAAAGGGCATCAGGCTGGCAAAAATAAACTTTGAGAATGGCATGGTAAGAGACGATAAAGAGCATCTGACACCTTCAGGAGAACTTTAACAAAACATAACATTTAGACACAGTTCAGCTTGTATTTCACACTTGTTTTGTATTCCTCCTCCCCATTATTTACTACTGAGGTTATCTGCATGAAAACAGGATCTTTGCTCCTGAGAAGTTCATCTATTTCTGTTGCTTTCTCCCTACCTGAGTTCATAATATCCTGCTTGTGACATCATAGTTACTCCCAACAGATGATTATGACTTTAAGTAGGGAGTAAGCTACAGAGGGAGATAAACTCCAAGGGAAATCTAAGGGATAAAAATCACATACTCATGCAAATTTACTCAGTAATAAATAATGAGGAAAATAAATATATAGAATACACATGGAATGCAAGCTGAATTGCACCTAATTATTATGTTTTTCAAAGTTTTCTTTGAGGCGTCAGTAGCTTTTTAAAGACAATAAATTAAAGAACCAATGGTACTGAAAGGTGCCCAGCTGTCCTAAGCAGAAGCAGGACCCAGCGGGAAGCGAGATTTTGCATCTCACCTATGCATGGTACATTAGCAGGTGTGAGCATGCCTGCACACACTTCCATCCAGTGAATGTGTGATCACATGGGCATTCCCGCTATGTATGCATGTCTATTTTCATTTTCTACTGACTGTCTCCTTCCCCCATAGGAAGGGAAGGGGAAATTGTTTAACCAGGAAAGGCACACTAAACCAGAGCTTGTTTCCAGATGCCACCTGGGAGCACAAGGAAGCTAAGTGACTTGCTCAGGATCACACAGTATGCAAGTGGGGGCTGGGGGATTCAAACTCAGTTCTCAGGTTTGCAGCTCAGCGCTCCTTTTTTTTTTTTTTTTACTTTTTATGATAATACAGCGTAAACTGTTTCTCATAAGCAAGACAAGAATCAAGGTGTGCAAACCTCCACATCACATGTACAGGAATGATACAGTAAAGTTTTATAGAATTACTAAAGTTCAGGCAATGTGGGATTCACCCTTTTTTTATAAAGGAGTATAGTCCAAACTGTTCATCCTGTAGCATGTTGACCCTCTCACCTCAAAATAACAGACTAAATCTCTGAAGCCAGGAAGTCAGTCCCCTTGTAGAACTTATTTTATGGAGGCAAAATAACAGGCCAACGTAGCTATAAACATATATTCCACCAGATAGTCTGGTCTCAGTTAAGTTGAGTAAGGTACCCATAGAGGTTTCAGCATGGCACGGCAACCTGCCCTATGGGAACAGGATCATGTAAGGCAATAATTCAGTTCACAAACTGAGAGGTGCCCTAGGCACGAATCTAAAACATATTACAGATACCGCCTACTAGGAGTTAATAGTAAAGACAGTTATATTGGAGCGTCATACATGTCTACATAAAAGGGCAATAACCCCAACAGCGGTTTATTAATAAAGCAGCCCTCCGGCCCGGTGGCGCTGAGGGTTGAGGCGCTGGATGCCACACCTCGCTCCACACTGGAGACCTGGGTTCGGGAGTGGACTCGGGTCAGCAGGGGTGGAGAGGGATGGAGCGTCCGAGTGACTGCTCTCTCACTCCGGGTTGGGGGGATCCCAGTTGTCGGTGCACTACCGGCCCCTAGCGGAGGCTGGGGGTAGTGCACTGGCAACTGCACGATGAGGCTGAGTTGGGAGCACGGTGCGGGAAGGAGCACATGCGGCGCGTTGGTCTCCTTCCCTTGACACCACTTCACGCCCTACTCGCGTAAGGGGCAGAACAGGGAAAAATCATCTGGCGACTGGTCGTGGCAGCTTGATGGACGTCCTATGGGGCACCCGGCTCTGGGGGACATCGCTGATACTGGATCCTGAACCAGGTGGAGATTGGGGAGTCTCTCCACCACCCCGCTACGGGGGGGGTAATCCGTGGGGGTAACAGACAAGGGTCCCCAAGGGGAGCTGGGGTGGCACCAGACAGTGGCTGGAACTAGGATGCGTAGAAGACTGGGGCAGATTGGGAGCCAGGTAGGGAAAAAAGGAATATCAAATAAAGCAGCCCTCAAACAGGAGAGTCCCTTAATAAAAGACTATATAACCCACTAATATGTAGTCTAAAAGAGAGTCCATGGTCAATTCAAATGCAGTACCTTGAACACCATATCCACACTTGTTGAGCCCCCTACTATTTTAAGGGTAGCCTTCATTCACCCTTCTTCATCCGAGGTATTATTTGTGGGGTGTAAGTTTGCTATAAGTTTTTCGGCAAACACAGAAGCCGATTCAGGGTCCACAAAGACGTGCAATTTAGCAGCATGTCTGATGAGAAGCTGGGCTGGGAAATTTAACCTTGCCTCGATGCCATTCTGAAGAAGCTGCTTCTTCTTTATTATTTGTTGCTCTTTTTTCCTTGTCTGGGCAGAAAGGTCCGGAAAGAAGGAGATGCGATTGCCTTCTCATAATATCCCCCCCCCCCGCCGAGAGTGAGCAGCCTGTAGAAGCGCTATTCGAGCCTCTGATACTGAGAGTGTGGCAATAACAGTGAGTGGCTGGCGTTGTGAGGTGCCTCGTGGTTTAGACTGCTGAGGAATGGTGAAGACCTTAAGGATTTTAATCCTCACATCTGTTGGTAGCAGCTGCAAGTCCTGGAAAATCAGTCTACTGACTGCCGATTGCAGATCTGCAGGTCCGGAGTACTTGGAGGGAAATCCTACAATACGAATGTTGGCCTACCTCTGTAAATTTTCAAGGGTTTCCATTTTTGATTTAATGAGGTGCAAGTCCCTAACAAAGGCTGCATTACATTCTTGTTGTCATCCGTTCCCCTGCCTGATATCCTTAATGGCCGTGGCATTTTCCTGGATAGTGCGATCATTCTCAGTTAATTTCGCCTCAACAGCAACCAGGCACTTATTAGTCTTGTCTCCCGTGGCTTGAATTTTTGACAGCATGGCCAAAATCTGCATTGTGGGAAGTTCTGGTGCCACCAGATCTTTTGAGGTTGCAGGCCCTGAGCTCGTAGTCGAACTCTGAGCTGATAAGTAGACGTCAAGGCTCTGCGAAGTCCATTTGGGGTCCTTCTTTGGGCTCATTTTGTAGCTAGAGCTTTTGATTAACACCAGATAATAAGATTACAGTTCTTGTAAGGTTATATAGTAGGTTATATGGATTTTCAAGGGTGACCATAAGAGCGCCATTAAAAAGCTGCCGCCATGTTGCTGCTCCACAGCGCCCCCCCAGCTCAGTGCTCTTAATTGCTTATTGTGTGCTTATTAAGAAGTAAGGTTGAAAAGGGTCTTAGCTTTGTTTTCGTGTCATTGATTTGATTTGTTGTCTTCAATGTCCAGGTTTATAGCTCAGTGCTTTTAATCGCTACGCTATACTGCCTCATAGTCATGTGTCACCTTTCAGCCTTCTTACTAGGCCCTGTTAATTGGCCCCGCTTGAGGACGCCTCAGCTCATTCACTTCTACTGTGCCTTTTCATTCCCATCATCACCTTTTTGTTTTCCGACTTCTATCCTTACCTTGCCTATTATCCCTTTTTCTCCTAGATCCTACCTGTTTTCTTTCATCACATAGTGTGATGGTGCGGGATACAAAGACACGGCAACCGAAGGCAAAGTGCATAACAAGTGCGTTTATCAATTTATTGTTGATAAATAAAAATAACAAAACAATACAAAGATAACAATGAAAGTTGATTAGTTCAACACAATAATTCAGCCCTCTACTTCCATCAACAGAGGCTGCGGCATTACTTCAGCCAAGATAGCCTAAGTGTAATCCCTTCTTGCACTTCTCAGTTCTGGTGTGAAAACAGCACACTCCTCGAGTACGTCTTTCCTTGTTCACCATCAGCACTAGACTGTCTCACATTCCCCTAGTGATGAGCCCTATTTATAGCTCCGTGTGATTACATTACATAATTGGGGAGTTTCCACGGGCCGTGACATCACATAATTGGGGAGTTTCCATAGGCCGTGACCTCACATAATTGGGGAGTTTCCATAGGCCGTGACATCACATAATTGAGGAGTTTCCATAGGCCGTGACATCACATAATTGGGGAGTTTCCATAGGCCGTGACATCACATAATTGGGGAGTTTCCATAGGCCGTGACATCACATAATTGGGGAGTTTCCATAGGCCGTGACATCACATAATTGGGGAGTTTCCAAACATATATAAATGGGGCAGTTTTATTAACCATACTTCTATTTGGAGCTGGAGGTCCCATTAATTACTCATTATAGGCTTCTATAGCTTTCTTAGGGCCACTCGAGTACAAGCAGACACTACAGGGCTTAATTACATCCTGCCCGTGGTGTCCACTTCCTGTGCCCCCTTCTGTCGCATGCTGCAACCGTTCCCAGTGCTTCCTTGTTATCCTATGCATCAGCATGAGGAGGCAGTATAGCGCAGTGGTCTAAGGCTCTGAGCTGCCAATCTGGTGACATCCAGCAGACCAGACCTGGGTTTGAATCCCACAGCTTCCACTTGTATACTGTGTGACTCTGAGCAAGTCACTTAACTTCCTTGTGCTCCCAGGTCGCTCCTGTAAAAAAGCTTTCAGCTTAGTGTGCTATACCTGGTTAAAAAACAACTAAAAAAAAAAAACATGCAGGGCTTTTTATTTGTCCCTTTTTGCCCAAATATGCTTTACTTCCACAGGCAGCCCCAGTTACAACATCTCTGGGGCTGCAGAAACTCATTTTCATATTTCATTTAATTATGGGACACTGCAGGGCTTTTTATACATCTGCCCGCAGTGTCCCGCTAGACGGCAAGTGGTATTTCTTTAACCGCACTCGCGGTTTCCCCTGATGCTTCGGAGCAAGCTTTTGCTCCAAAGCAATTCTCCGATTTCCAGCTCTAAATAAGGAGCTTATCTTGAGCCGCTTGGTGCGGCAGTTGTAACCGTAGCATCCTGCTCCACTTTAACACACGCTCCTGGGTCACATATTGTGATTGGGAGCATTTCCAGACACCAGAGCTGCAACACACAGCCATGGGTCTGGCGCTCGATCACGCTCAGCGGCGGGACCATTTAGTAATTAGGGGCACCAGTGGTTTTTAAACCTAAAGTGTGATATGCGCTTATTCCCATTTGCTCCCGCTCGGGAGTTTTACAAACAGCGTGACTTGCGCTAATAATTATCTCCAATTCAGGAGATCAAGGAGAAGTGCTTCCAGCGCTTAATGTGCAAGCAGGGGGGGAGTTTATAAGAAAATGGGACAGGAAAGCAATGAGAATGTCAGGTTGGCCACCCTGACATGAAAAAAGAAAACAAGAAGACAGAAAAGAGTGAGAGAAGGTGGGAGGCGGCACATTGTTTTATGATTTACAGGGTAAATAACAGGAGCTCCCTGTTACACATATACATAGCCCTTATTTCCGTCACCTCTCCCTAACTTTGTTTTTCTCTTTTAGATAATTTCTAACCGTTTACTCCCCCACCCCTCGTGGCGACATTTTGCCAGTGAGGTCCCCCACAGTAGTACAGCACCTAGCCACGGTGGGAACCCGCTGGAACCAGCGCTGCCTGTCGGTCACACCCCAATCAGCTCCGACTGGGTTGAGAATCTTTAAGAGTGGGGGTGCGGCGAAAACAAGGAAATCCATAGCGAACCGGCAGCCGACTGCAGAATGCGGTTGACCTGCCGGTGTCGCTGACAGGGCGTTCGACAGAATTTCGGTCAGACTCCTGTTGTGGATCCATTTCTAATGAAGACCTATGGTCAAAATGTCAATCCTTTCTCTATTTTCTTTTTTTCAGTGTGCATTTAATATTACCATTTTGTTTTGTTTTCATCTATGCTATGCTGTGTACATAAATTGCTTGTAACGCACTTTGGGTTGCAGTGCATAACCAGCACTACATAAATAAAAGTTTTATACAAATTTTTAGTCTAGGCACTACCACTAATTAATCAACGTACCAGTGGTACTGAGGTGTGTGCCAAGGGTCCTGCCACTATACAGAGAGCACCAAACACGGGTCGTGCACATGAAAAGGTAACATTGGTCTTCCTAAAATCCACAAGAATTCACACATTCAACTTCAAGAAGGAGGTGAAAACTGGGAATGGTTAAAGCAGCCCCAGCTACATCCAAATCTGGGAACTTAGGGTCACACTTTTGAAGAAAACTACTCCATAAGTGCTGACAAGTTACACAATATATACCACAAGGTGAATCCTGGAAGGATGGGCAGTTACTGCTGCTTCAGGTGCCTGCGAGCAGAGTCAGTACATCTGAACTCCTCTTTTTAATGCTGTAATGAGTGAGTGAAAGAAAGAGGTGAAGTAACTTCAATGCAGATAAGTAAGAATATTACTGTAGGATACAGAAATGCAATATGAAGGCAGATACTTTCCAATTTATGTGGGTTCTGTAAACACACAATCACAAACCTCAAACCCAGCACAAAGCATTAAGGGATTCCCCATATACACAGGAGACACATCTCCCACCTGTATCCGCAGCTCAGCATCTGTCACCAAAGTGCTCACAATCTTCTGCACAGCTGGCAGCATCTCTCTCAGCACAGGATCGAAATCGCCCCCCCCCCCCAATAGGTAACACCCAATTCGGTGAGATCCTCCATGTGCCACAAAGTCACCAGGGATGTCCCTTGAAGGGCAACTCCCTAGGATACTCCTGTCCGGTGAGTCTCTTGCATTCTCACCAGAATTTTTTTTTTTTTTTAAATAGTGATCTACACAGATTGGCCTTTAGACTCCAAATAACCTGAGTCACCACTGCTGCCCTGGCATCTGTCCCTGGAGGACACCAAATGACCAGACAATGTTATTCTTAAACACATTGATCCACAGAGAGCTGCTTCAGCTGAGGGTCCCCCCTCCTCAGGGAGGCTGACAAGTGATCTGAGGTAGATGTGCCCCGCCTGTTCAGCTATCTTGGCAAACACAGGCCTGCATCCAAAACACTGGCACTCTAGCGCCACCTCCTGGCTTTAAAGGCTCTACCAATCAGTAGGCTTTGTGGTCTGGCATTCTAGTAAACATGCCCTCTCTCCCCCACTGCTGGCTGGAGAGGGTTGTTGCAAAACTGAGAAATTTTAGCCAGGCTTGGTATAGCAGGTTGCGCTCCCATGCGGAAGGCACAGGTTAGACCAGTGACCGGACTCCCATGCTTCTAGATGGTGGAGTTCTGCAGCACACTCAAGCTCCGTGTGGGTGATGTCTGTATGGGATGTTAGCCGTTCCTCTCAGGGTAGCGCAGTGGCTAGATTCATACTAACATACTAAAATGCCAGCAGAATAGGCCTAACAGTCTTTCGCGTCTGCTCGTTTCGTCAGCCCCCACCCTGGGAGCTGACCTTGCTGCCCCCTCGCCTTCTCTGGCTTCTCCCTTCCCAGTTCCGGATATTCTCGCTGCACTGGATTTTGCTTCCAGAACCCTTCCCTGTACCTATCCACCCCTCTTGAACCCCTCCACCGTCTCTCGTCCACCAGCCCCTAGGCAGCACATTCCATGGCTCCACCACCCTCTCAGTGAAGTAGCATCTCCTCCTTTCTCCCTGAATCTTCCCCTCCAGCTTCCACCCATGCCTCTAGTGGCCCCTCCTCCTTCTTTGAAGCACCCTGACTGTTCCTCCCTATTTACCCCTTACATAGATACATAGACAGTGTCGGCAGATAAGGGCCTATGGCCCACCCAGTCTGCCCATTTGAGCTTGTAAGTTCAGTTTGTTTTCCTAGAAGTCTGTTGCCCTTACCCTGACCTCCAGAATTCCTTTATGTCTATCCCATGCATTCTTAAATCCCGTGATTGTTTCAGCCCCACCACTTCCTCTGGCAGGGTGTTCCACTTGTCCACCACCGTTCTGTGAAGAAATTCTTTCTTATGTTTCCTCTAGATAGTCCCCTCCTCCAACTTCATCCCATCCCTAGTCCTGGAACATCTTTTTCGCTTAAAAATAGTGTTTTCCTGCACCTGTTCCTCCCTGTAAGATACTTGTATGTCTCTATCATATCCCTCTCCTTCTCTCCTCCAGGGAGTACATGTTCAGTTCCTTCAACCTGTCTTCATAGGACTTGTGATGCAATCCATGCACCATCTTTGTTGCCCTCCTCTGAACCTTCTCTACCCTGTCTATGTCCTTACGTAGGTATGGTCTCCAGAACTGTACACTGTACTCCAGGTGGGGCCTCACTAGTGTCTTGTATGGCGGAATTATGACCTCCCTTTTCCTGCTGGTGATGCCCCTGCCTATACATCCCAGCATCCTATTTGCTTTACCTGCTGCCTTGTCACACTGTTTCCCTACCTTGAGGTCATCTGAGATGATAACCCCAAGATCCCTTTCCTGCTTGGTGCATGCTATATCCTCACCCCCCAACTGATATATTGTGCCAGGGTTTTTGTGCCCCATATGCATTATCTTGCACTTCTTTGCATTGAATTTCAACTGCCAAACCCCTGACCATTCTTCAAGTTTCTGCAGGTCCCTTCTCATTCTGTCTACACCCTCTGGTGTGTCTACTCTGTTACAGAGCTTTGTGTCCATTTCTGCACCATTCTCACCCCTTGTACTCCCTTCAGACCCATTACCCTCCTCTTCCTCAGTAAAGACTGAGCAGAAATACCTGTTCAGTATGTCAGCTTTACTGTTGTCATCCTCCACGCGGCCCCCATCCTCCCCCTTCAGTCTCACTATCCCTCCCTTTGTCTTTCTTTTTTCACTTATGTACCTGTAAAAGGTTTTGTCCCCTCTACCCACTATTTTGCAATGTGTTCTTCTGTCTGAGCTTTGGCTTCCCTTACTGACCTCCCTGCCTCCCTTTGCTTCTCCTGGTACTTCTCCCTATCCCCTTCTGCCTGTGTCTTTTTGTATTGCCTGAATGCAATCTTTTGGCTTTCACTTTCTTTGCTACCTCTTTGGAAAACCATAATTGTCTCCTCTTCCTTTTCCTCTTGCTAACCTTCTTAATACATAATTCTGTTGTTCTTGTAATCCCCATTTTAAATACTGCCCCTTCATGTACCTGAAGACCTCTATCATGTCCCCCCGGTCCCTTCTCTCTTCCAATGTGTACATATTTAGCTCTTCGAGCCTCTCCTCATAGGTCCTGTCCCCCAAGCCCCAAATCATTTTGGTTGCCCTCCTCTGGACCCTCTCCAGGAGTTTAATGTCCCTCTAAGTGTGGCCTCCAAAACTGCACACAGTACTCAAGGTGCGGCCTCACCAAGCAGTTATACAGAGGGAGTATCACGTCCCTCCTTCTGGAGGTGATCCCCCTAGCAATGCATCCCAGCATCCTGTTGGCCTTGGCTGCTGCCCTCCTACAAGTCTCAGAGTTGTTCATCTTGACATCCACCACCACTCCCAGGTCCCTCTCAGCCATCGAGACGTGTAGCATTCCCCCCCAGGGTGTACACTTGGCCTGAGTTTCTGGCCCCCAGGTGCAGTACCTTGCATTTCCCTGCATTGAACCTCAGCTTCCACTTTCTAGACCATCTTTCCAGAGCCTCCAGGTCCCCCTGTAGGGCCACCCTCCCCTCCTCCCCATCCACCACCGCCCCCAGTTTTGAGTCATCCGGAAAGAGACTCATCTCACTCCTGATACCTGTCCTTATGTCAGAGACGTAGGCGTTGAACAGGAGGTGCCCAAAGATTCAACAGGAGGGGCCCAACAGATTCCATGTACTGGCATCATGGAAGGTGGAAAGAAAGAAAGGAATAAAAGGAGTGGGACTTCCCAGGTACTTAATAACAGCCAGCCCCTCATTCCCAAGTCACCAGCTCTGTCTCTGTTCACTCCTCCTTGACTCCTGACACACGACCGATGAATACTCCAGGGCATACTTCTCCACCTCTTAGCATTAAAATGCATAGCACTGGCCTTTAAAATTCAGAGCAAATGGCCAGAATGTGTAGCGCTTGCTTATTGCCCCATATATTTTGTGTTAAGGAATGTTTCTATCAATCTAGTTCAATGTTTTAATAGATTGTGTGTCCAGAAATTGCTCTAATGCTATGAAAAAAAATCAGTGAACCTTTGCTGAGCAAGAGTAAATTTGTGAGTAACAATCACAGCGCTGTGCGACATTCATAGCAATTGAGAGGTACGCTGTAGGCCTTAGCAGGGTTGGTCCAGGTCCCACCAAGATGGTGTACGTTTGTGGGGTCCTTGCCAAGGTAGTCAGGGTCTAGACCTGGCAGCTGGTGGGAAGGGCCAGTGGTTGGATGGTCAAGGTTCCACGATGCCGGTTCGACAGCAGACCAGTCAACCGGCTTTACAGCGACACGCAGAATGCCGACCGCGATTGCGGTCCACATTCTGCAGTTGGGAAGACAGGTTTGTTTTCTGAGTGGGGCTGTGCCCCCCACATCCCCCACACTTTAATATAATCACCTCCATGGCAGAGGTGTTTTGGGGTGGGGGCGCAAGACCTGAGAAGCTGTGCCGGGGTCCCGTCTCGCTGTAGTGGGCCCATTACAGCGATCCACAGCGACTTGTCATTTTGTTGCTGTAAACGACAGGTCACTGTAATATTTTCCCTGAAGCAATGGCATATGGATGGGCAGTAGTGGCCTGGCAGAAGGCAGGCAGTTGTACCCAAGGAAGAAGATAAAAATGTCAATAAAAAAAAAAGAAATTTGAAACAAGTACGCGGAATGTAACATCCATATTTATGCTTTCTCCTACTGTTTCACCATATTTTGGAATTCTCTCCCCCTTTCTATCCGCTGTGCCACTTCCTAATGCTCTCTAGCCTCTCTTCTCCACAACGTCATCCTACAGTCCTGCAACTGCACCCGATACCATACCTTACTCTGGTCCTCTGTCCTTATTTTCTACCACCCGCTTCTCTCCCTCTCCTCCAATTCCTGCTTCCGGCCCACCACTCTAATCTATATTCCTTTGACCCTCACTACCTTTCTTCCTGTGTTTTTGCACATTCTATCACAAACAATGCTTCTTGCTATTGGATGGAGTACATGCTTTGACCCTATTCGGTATCAATTATTATCTGCGTTTTATGTGATGCTCGTGTGTACAGTACCTGTCTGGAATATGTAATTGTTACCTTGTGTCCTTTTATCGCCCTCCTTTATCCCCTCCCCCCCCCAGGACGCATCTGGAAACAAGCTGTTGTCAGCTCAGTACGTCTTTCCTGGTGAAAATGTTGAAATTAAATAAATAAATTTAGATGGAAATATAAATAGTATAAACCGCTTATATTTTATCATTAATGTAACCGTGTTGGTAACAAGATGTTTTGCATACAATAAGTGAAGGAATAGAGACTCGGTATATGTGCCGTGGGAATGGGAAAGGAACACTGCTTAGTCAGCACTGGCCAGAGAATAAAAAGAGTACAGGTCACATCAGGTGCTCAAACAAGTCACGGATACCATTCGCCTGCAGCGTTCTCTGCTCAAATCTGTATTCATTCTAATCCCTGAAAATCCCTGGAGAAATAAAAAGGGCAGAGAAGTGTTAAAGTGTAAGTGTTTTCCATTTAAATTGGAAAGATCCTTCTATCTATCCTTAATTAATCACATTCATTTGTGCTTAAGGATGAACTTTTACCTTGGAGTAAGAACGTGATTTCCACTCTAATGTTGATGAAAAACCATTGTGGATGTATTTGCTGTTTGACCCTTTTCCTGCTTATCACAAACATGCACGTACACACACACACATGCGCACACACACACACACACACACACACACTCTCTCTCTCTCTCACCCAGTAACTCTGCCAGTCTGCTTTACAGTAATAGGACTACTAACAAATGAACTCACTTGCCATTTCATTTTTGTACAGCTCTTCAGAATCGGAGTAGCCCACCAGGATACCTGGAAATTTCCAGGTGGGTCCCCCTTAGTCAGGTACCTGTCCATCTTCTAAACTCTGAAAATCTTTGTATTAATCATCCTTTCTCTAATTAAAGGGGGTATCTGGAGCAGTGTAGGTAAATATAACATTTAAACACAGAGCTAGTGTATTATTTTGAAGTGGAATACTTATATGACTGTGTCACCCTGGAGCCTCCCCTAATGATTTTCCAGGTGGGCCCCCTGTACCCCAGTCCAACCCTGCAGCTCTTTTCATGGAGATGGCACCCAGAATCCATTAGCATGAAATCAATAAATCGTGGCTGCAAGAGAAATAAATTCGGATTGCTTGTAAAGATGAAGACAAACTGCGCAGCTCAAATTTATTTCACGGCATCAATGTAGGGATTGTGCCACCTCGGATACCGCTGGGTGTGCAAGTTGTAAAAGTGTAACATGGGGCACCCTTCAAAGAGTACAGAGACCTCGGACTGGATTTTCAAATGTTGCCGAATGCTGCAAACCCTGGGTGCACCGAACATATGGTGCACAGAGCTCACAGCATTCTCCCGGCTGGGGATTGGTATTTTTTTTTGGCCCAGACCCCCATCCTCCGCATGCACCCCCCAAGCTCAGGCTTACCCCCCCAGGGATGGCCATCAGGCGGGCGTCCCCTCCCCCAGAACATACAGTCTCGAGCCCTGGCTTGCCCCCAGGACAGGGCCACAGGAGCAGAGCCCCCCCCAGGTGGACCACTGTCTCAAAGGTGCAGAGGCGGGAGCGTCACTCACGGGGGCCCTATTTTTGTGGATGCTGCAACTATCCCCTGGAGGCGGGACATGCAGTGATGTCAACGGGCACAACCGATGTCCGTCCCTGCTTCCATGACATGTGTCTTCGGTACTTGTGGCCAAGGCCACTGATGCACTGAACGTGGGTCACTGGTGTCACGAGTGGACACCTTGTCCCCGCACTGGTCAGAGATTAGTATTTTCTATCCTATCTGCCAGCTGCTGCAAGTTAAACCAGCGGCAATCTTGGGAACCTCTTTTACAGGGATTTGGTGCAAGCTGCCATAAATTGGGTAAATTGCTGCAGCTGCACCTGACCTACTGAAATCAGGCACGGTTGCACAGAAGGTGTTTGGCGCAGCTGTGCCTGACCTACTGAAATCAGGCACGGTTGCACAGAAGGTGTTTGGTGCAGCTGCGCCTGACCTACTGAAATCAGGCACGGTTGCACAGAAGGTGTTTGGCGCAGCTGCGCCTGACCTACTGAAATCAGGCACGGTTGCACAGAAGGTGTTTGGCGCAGCTGCGCCTGACCTACTGAAATCAGGCACGGTTGCACAGAAGGCGTTTGGCACAGCTGTGCCAAAAAAAGGGTTGGATGCAGGGCTTGACACAAGTCCTGCATCCTTCTTTGAAAATCCGCCCCCGTGCTAAGAAAACATTAGGAAAAACTCTCTGACTTAACTGTCTCCACAAGGGAAACTCCATTCCCTGACACTCCCTTCAGCTTTATCACTGCTACTTAGAACTGCACACTTGGTAACTGGTTCGTGGGGGCTTGTACAGGCAGTGAATTATATGTCAGCATTTGTACATGGTTCTGTATAGCTAGAGCTAAACTGGGGAACGTTTTCTGAATTAAGAAAATTAATCCCTCCTACTAACCATGAGTAACTTAAGCAATAAGCAATGTCATGGTGTGTGTGTGTTACTGAGAAATAATATTATGCCTTGGAAATGTCATGCACAATCTGCAGCACTGGCGTATGTGTGTTGGGGGGGCCTTGAAGGGGGCACTGTGGGCAGCGAGTGGGGGCATCCAGGATTGGGACCTGCAACACAGAAAATAAGGTAGCCCTGATAGAGATAGAGAGAGAGAGAGAGAGGGAATAAGGTAGCCCTGAGAGAGAGAGGGAATAAGGTAGCCCTGATAGAGATAGAGAGAGAGAGAGAGGGGAATAAGGTAGCCCTGATGGGGAATAAGGTAGCCCTGATAGAGATAGAGAGAGAGAGAGAGAGGGAATAAAGATAGCCTGATAGAGAGAGAGAGAGAGAGAGAGAGAGAGAGAGAGAGAGAAGGAACAAGGTAGCCTGATAGAGAGAGAGAGAGAGAGAGAGAGGGGGAATAAGGTAGCCCTGATAGAGAGAGAGAGAGAGGGGAGATAAGGTAGCCCTGAGAGAGAGAGAGAGAGAGAGAGGAACAAGGCAGCCTGATAGATAGAGAGAGAGAGAGAGAGAGAGGGAATAAGGTAGCCCTGAGAGAGAGAGAGAGAGAGGGAATAAGGTAGCCCTGAGAGAGAGAGAGAGAGAGAGAGAGAGAGGGAATAAGGTAGCCCTGAGAGAGAGAGAGAGAGGGAATAAGGTAGCCCTGAGAGAGAGAGAGAGAGGGAATAAGGTAGCCCTGAGAGAGAGAGAGAGGGAATAAGGTAGCCCTGAGAGAGAGAGAGAGAGAGAGAGAGGGGGAACAAGGCAGCCCTGAGAGAGAGAGAGGGAGAAGAGGAACAGTGAGAGAGAGAGAGAGAGAGGGGAACAAGGCAGCCCTGAGAGAGAGAGAGAGGGAGAGAAGGTAGCCCTGAGAGAGAGAGAGAGAGAGAGAGGGGGAAAGGCAGCCCTGAGAGAGAGAGAGGGGAGAACAAGGTAGCCCTGAGAGAGAGAGAGAGGAGAGGGGAACAAGGTAGCCCTGATAGAGAGAGGGGGGAGAATGGGCAGCCCTGAGAGAGAGAGAGAGAGAGGGGAACAAGGCAGCCCTGAGAGAGAGAGAGAGAGAGGGGAACAAGGCAGCCCTGAGAGAGAGAGAGAGAGAGAGAGAGGAACAAGGCAGCCCTGAGAGAGAGAGAGAGAGAGGGAAATAAGGTCATGCCCTGAGAGAGAGAGAGAGAGAGGGGAACAAGGCAGCCCTGATAGAGAGAGAGAGGAGGAACAAGGAGCCCTGAGAGAGAGAGAGAAGAAGGCAGCCCTGAGAGAGAGAGAGAGGAACAAGGCAGCCCTGGAGAGAGAGAGAGAGAGGGAATAGGCAGCCCTGAGAGAGAGAGAGAGAGAGGGGAAGGTAGCCCTGATAGAGAGAGAGAGAGGGAGGAATAAGGTAGCCCTGAGAGAGAGAGAGAATAAGGTAGCCCTGAGAGAGAGAGAGAGAGAGAGAGAGAGAGAGAGAGAGAGAGAGAGAGAGAGGGGGAATAAGGTAGACCTGAGAGAGAGACACGACCTGTCACCTCAAGCAGGTTACTAACTACATCACAGAGTACAGCACCTAGCCTGGAGATCAGGATTTCATTAGTGGGTGGTGGGTAACAGTATCCTATTTGAGATCACTAATTCTGTAGAAGCCATAGTGTGCCAGCTAGCTGATACCTAGCACTAGTCATGTGAACTTCTATTTAGTGGGCGCTGACCATTTGAAGGAAAGAAAGAAGCAGAATTAGCATTTACATACCTCTTTTCATACACATCAGTGGTGGAGGTGTGCACCAAAAAGTGTGGGGGGGGGGGGCAGAATTGCATAGAATAGCTCATCCCAGGGCACTGTTCAATTCAATGTCTGACACATCAGCTACAAAAGTGAGGGGTCGCCTGACCCCCTGGCTCCACCACCTATGATACATATTACATCCCCAACAATTTACAAGCAATGGGAGGGACTGGTAGTGAAGTGTCTATAACTGTGCAGTGGCAACCATGCCACTCACCAACACAAAAACCTAGCCAGAGAGAATTGACTGGACTTGTTAGAAACGTGCTGACATAGTCGTGGACAGTTGATTGAACCAGCTGTATACACCGGGGAAAATCCCCCACTTGGTGAGAGGACTGAATGACAGAACTGGGGCAATGTGCCATGAAAACAAAATGAATAATCTGAACGGAGATGCTCACGCTCTTTGAATAACCAAGCTATATTTGAACTACAGTTTCAAACACGATACTGCCAGTTTATCAGTGATGGATGTTTTTCTGTTATTTAACTGAAATTCACTAGCTACTTTAGTTGTTGTGTAGTTGTTTCTTTGATTTGTGTTAATAGTAATATGTTAGCTGTTTTGTTACTGTCTGAAAATGCTTAATAAAATTTTTTTTACACTTTCTGGTTATTGCATATACAATAATACATAAAACAGTATTGTCACATATGACAGGCATCATTATATTCCAATTCTAGGAGCCATCAAATGGAGTAAGAAAAGTTAATCTGACACTTTGGTTAAGAATATGGGGGAAACCCATAACAACTTCAACAATTAGACATCTGCATAAAAAAGCTACACCATACAAGAGTATAGAGGTCAAATCCTAATATATTAAGCCCTAAAATAATGTAGAAACTCAGCCCAAGCAGCCGATGTGACTTCCCTCTAAGCATATTCATTTTCCAAACACATTTAGTAGTAAGGAACAGATACATTAGCGACCAACTTTAAGTGAAACATCCCTTAATAAAATGTTATTGATTAAAAAAATACACTTGAAAGTGGAAAGCCTGTTAGAGACCAAGTGCAGCTCTTCTGGAGGCACACGGATGACAGAGCACAGGACACACATGATGTCATTGAAAGGAGGATGGATCTGGGGAAATGTCAGGAAGAACTACTTCACCAAAGGAGTGGTAGATATTTGGAATAGACTGCCAGAGCTTGCGGTATCAACAGATACAGAAGTAGCCTTCAGGCTCAGACTTGAAGGGTAGTTTGAAGAAAAAAAGGGGTGACTAGGTATTCTCACTGTGTTGCTGAAAGGAGAGGAGCACTTTTTTTGTTGTTGTTTGTTATTCTTTGGTAACTGGGTAAGCCCCACTAGGCCTGTTTTCAGGGGTGGTCTGGGAGCACAGGGAAGGTTAAATGACTTGCTCAGGGTCACACAGCATGCAAGTGGAGGTTGGGGGAATCAAACCCAGGTCCGCTGGATGTAACAAGATCATACACAGCTCATTACTCTAATCTCTAGGCTGTACTGCCAACCCCTGGGCGACCTCAATGAACCAACGGTCTCCTTTCCTCTCTATGCATGCAATTACGAATTGGGTTGTATACGTATACATCAATTTTCACACACGCTTTATACCAAAGCAAGTTTAGTTGTTAATTGTTGTTACCAGGCGAGTGCCCTAGGCAAACAGATGCCTAGTTTCAGACACAGCCTGGGAGAGTTTCATGCATAGCAAACCAGCGAGGCAATACATAATGAACTACAACAATACAAAATGGACAGTGACCAAAAATATGTCACAGGAAAGTAGGGTAGCTCGCACAGTCTAGACTGGTTGACATTACAGTATGAAGATGGTGCAAGACAATACATTACATGAGAATAGCAAAAAAAAAAAAAAAAAAGCTAGGTACAAAGGCATAGGACCAGCAACGAATCAGATAGTGCAAAGTATCAGGTCACTGTCAACATGTGCAAAAGCGACTGTCTGCTGACGCACAATACTACTTATGATACCAAGCACCCAGGTTCGGGAATGATCCTGGGTCATTGGAGCTAGCCAGGGTGGAAGGTTGAACATCCCAGTGGATGCCCACCTCCCTGGGGGAGTTTGGGTTCCTGATCTCCGCTGCAGTACCACCATCTGGGAGACCACAAGTGGTGGGACAGGCTGGAGCCAGTGGTAAGGGGGGGGTGTGTCATTGCTCTGCTGCATCCTGCTTCAGAAGCACCACCTCTACGATGTTCAAGGGTGGGGAGGAAATGCGGGAAAAAACCCCGGATGTGCAGAATGCTGTCTGCCACCCGCCACAGGTCCTGCATCACTGACCGGGCTCTTGCTCCCACACTGTATCTTCGACTCTGTCAGTGGGGTAAGGGGTAGCCCCCAGCAGCCCTTCCCATGGGAAGTTATCAATGGGAGAACGAGGAGTGAAAAATAAGCCCCGGGGATGGCAGGTGATGGGACTGAGAAGAGCAGCAGACTGATGTGTAGGTTGGTTGGGAGAAGGGGGGAAAAGCATTGGGCTGCCCAATGGCCAGCAGGTAGCACTATGCACTCCTGTGCTGGTGACATGAGTTCAGAAGTGGGCTAGGGAAGCTGGCTGGGTGGCCTGAGGGCTGGGGAGGCAGCTCCCACCCCTGGTAGGGATGATGGCTGGTTCCACTGCTCTGATGACCCCCTGCGGTGGGCCTACAGACTGCAAGGAGCCAGAGTGTGACATGGCCAACAAAGGGCAATGCTAACCATCAGGGGAGGTGGGGGGAACAAAAAAGCAGGTGTAAACACTCGCTGTGAGGCAGGTTTTCTGAAGCCCTTCCTGCTCGACCTCCACCCGCACCATCACAGCAGCTCCTGCTGAACATCTGGATTGTTTCTCTGGGAGGGGTGATGATGGCCCCCCCCCCCCGCTTCTGGCACCGCCACATGGGCAAGCCATGGGGAATTCTCTCGGCAGGTAAGCTCAGGGAGATGGGTGCCGGCAGAAGGTCAGCAGGGACAGGGCTGAGTAGTCACCTGTGCAAGCGAAGGGGGAGAAAATGTTCTAAGAAAACAAAATGTGCAAAAGCAGTAATAAGCTACACTGACATAATTAAATAACCACAGAGGTGCACAAATCACGTGCAGGATCCTGACAGAAGCACAAAAAACTCAAGTGATTTGCAAAAAGATTAATGACTGAGAACATTCGCTGGTGCTTATGCTCTTGCTCAGTGGATCTATAGCGCACAGCTCCTGCAGCTGTGGTGGATTCCATCAGAGGGTAGGGACATCCCCCACTTCAGATCTGGGAAGTGCTGGGTCAGCCCAGGAGGTGTCTGCATCACCCTGCTCCCTCTGGGATGTTTCCACTTTGTTTCTCTCCTCCCCGTCAGTTACCATCATCAAGGACACAATGTGCACATGCGCACACACAACTGCATGGCTGCAGACGGCATTAGCCAGCGTGCTTTCTCTTATTAGCTGCTCCATCCACACTGCCACCTGTAGTGACCTAGGTGGCAGCATCGCAGCAGACCCTGTAGTTCTCCCTCCCCAGAGGAGGAGAGCATCCTGTGAAGCACTCGATCCATCTCCTCCCAGATGGTGCCCAGTGTCCCAAGCTCGCTCCCGAACCTGGTCACCGATGTCACAAGTAGTGGCCCTACTGATGCACTGACGGATTACCAAGACCCTGTTTTAAGGAAAATGGTTTCTGTAATGAAGAACGGAAGGTCCTAAAATTCAAATTTATAGGGAATTGCATGTAATGGAGTTCTGCTGATGTTAACTGGATAGTTTGCTGAAAATTGGAAAATCTCTAAGTAACTTGCTTAAGATCCCAGAGTAAGTAAGCGTCAGTGATGGGATTCCAATGACTAGGCTGCACTGCCTTAACTATGGGGCCCTTTTGTTTTGTGGTTACAGAGGGTGTAGGCTGATCTTTGGGGTGGGGGTGGGATCAGAATTATTGAGGGGTGCCCGATGGTAAGAGTGGATTTATACAGCTCGTCAGTCTCCCCACCATTCTGCCCATCAGAACACTGTATGGTTGAACAACATGCTCACTTTGAATTCTGTATGTGAAGTGCAGCAGCCCTGCTGAGCCATGTCTGCACCATAATCAGTCATTTTTGTTTTGCTTTGTTAACTCGGTTTATATATTGCACATTTCCAGTGAATGCTAGGAAAGCACTTTATATGAAACAACTGTACATAAACATCACTTATGTAAACCAGAAACTTTCTGAATAAACAACTCTTTTGTTGGACTTTATTATTTTTCCACAAAGGTTTTTGGCTCCTGGTCCGCAGCAACGTGCATGCTTTAGGCACTGTCCAGTGCCCCCTGCCCCATCTGCTACTTCCCCCTCCCTGCTGTTGTGCTGGCTGGACTCTACATAGGGTGAGGCCCAAGGATACCAGCGCCCTCATTAATTATGTCCTGTGCACATATTCTTTGGTGCCTGCCCCCCGGCAGCTGGGAGGGTTGTGCGCCCCCATACCATCCCCTCGGATGCATATACCAGCATTCTGCGGGTAAGACAAAGTCTCTTAGATCACAGCAAGGGTCATTATGGTACTGGAACCGGGATGCCTCCCTCCCCTGGCACATCCATGTGGCAATGTGACCCCAGCCCCCTGACCCGACATCCTGACTTCATTTCCAAAGCCGGGTCGCTAGCAAGGAAGCCCAAAGCATTTCCACTAGGCCATCAGGTGGCCCTTTTTGTTGGACTTTTTATATTCTTCACAAAGAAGTAATTGATGGGATCCCCACAGAATTTTGTTGAATGGGAGACAGTCTTGCGCTGGGGAGCCCGGACACAGCATGTATAAGGACTGTGCTGAACACAAGTGCATTGGTCAACATGGGAGTATTGGGGCAGTGGTAAATATACAGGGCTCCAGATCTATAGAGATTCCTGTATTTTACAGAGAGACAGAAACATAGTGGCAGAAAAAGATCACTGGCCCATCCAGTCTGCCCATAAAAGCCTAACAAACCCAGGACCATTGTCCATACAGGGTTTTAACTCACACTATCCACCCCCATGCTCCCCGCCCAACCACTACCACCCTAAGCATCCACTAAGCCCTTCACTCTATCCCAGCCATCTTTGAAACCATTGATGGTTTTGGCACACACCACATCAGCTGGCAGATTGGGGCTGGCAGTTTAGCCTAGAGGTTAGAGTAACACGCTATGAATGAGCTTGGTACAGCCAGCAGACATGGGTTTGATTCCCACAACCTTCACTTGCATACTGTGTGACTCTGAGCAAGTCACTTGACCTCTTCAGTGCTCCCAGGTCACCCCTGAAAACAGGCAGTTGCGCCTAATGAGCTGTACCTGGTTACCAAAGACTACCAAATTAAAAAAAAAAAAAAAAAAAAAGATTGTTCCACGGCTCCACCACTCTTTCGGTAAAATAAAAACTTCTCATGTCCCTCTTGACTTCCCCCTTCTCCCGTCAGTTTCCATTCGTACCCCCGTGTTCTTGTCTGCTACTCATGCTAAACAGTTCCTCGCAGTGTACGTTGTTCATTCCTTTCAGGAATTTGAAGGTCTATATCACATGTCGCCTCTCTCGTGGAACCGTCTACAGGAAAATTGTTCTCATAGACTTGTATCGGTTACACAGAAATATAGAGCAATTTGGCTTCCATAATGTAGTCTAGAGGAAAATATAGGGAAATTGCTCTGGAATTACAGGGAAAATGCCAAATCACTCTGAGAGGCACTGTATACCCCATGACAAAGCCGTGTGAAATTAAAATAAAAAGCATTTTTGGGGGCAGTCTGGTTGTATTGAGCACATTTCAACAGATTATTCCGTCAGCACAGATTTGACCCCCCTCACCCTGTTCTTTTACCATCTTTGCCAGAGATTTAAAACTGGGTTACCAAACCAACTTGTTCCAGCTTTGAATTGATCCGATTTGCACTCCCCCAACAGGTTCGCCCTCCCAAACAGTGCAGACCATGGTGGGGAGAGAAAGGTTTCTGTGTTTCTGACTAGTGCTGTTGCAGATATATTTACACACATGAACCTTCTACACTGTGCTCCACATGAGACAAGTGATGGTCTATTTTACTTACTTTTTTAAAATCAAGTTTTTTTCTCCATATTCCTAGCTGCTTAGTACCCAGACGGGATCTACGGTACCTCCCAACCCCCACACTTATTACCGTCATCATGTTGCATCAAGGGGAGCACAGCATGGGGTGGGGCACCCAGAGTGTCATCTCAATAGTGAGCATCCCCTCCCCCCCGTTTTCTCCCATGATTAGCCAGCTCAAGCGCACACAGTGTACCTGCTAATAGAGGTGCAAGTTCCCCTGGACCACCAGTGGGGTCGCTGTGGTGTAATACACTGCCAACCCTTCCCAGGCTGAGACATACTGGCCTGGGGTAGCACTACTCCTTGCTTTGGCTGCCTGACTGTCTGTGGCCAGGACCGCTGTCAAACCCAGGTCGCTAGGATGAGGGCTACCGGGCAGCCCCTTAGTCACAATTTTATTTTTTAATTATTTGTTTATCCTGGGCATTCTCTGTGGCAGGGATATACCTTGCTTCTGGCTTGAGTCCCCCCCACTCCCGTGCTCTGGTCGGGTCCTGCTCCAACCGACTTTCTTCATGGCTTTCCCTTTGTGTCAGGGGCTTCAGGGGAAGGGTTGTCGAACCCCCCAAAATGGCCCACTTGTGTGGACAGGATCCTGTGGTGGTCAGTGCTAGGACCTGAAAGTCGCACAATGGGGTGGTCATCATATAGATGGTGTGCTGTTTTGTTTTCCATTTTTTTTATCCATTCCTCCCCTTGGTGTGGGAGGAGCATTTGAGGCCTCAGTTACACTCCGTGACATCCTGTGGAGGGAGTGAGCCCACTTAATCTCCTGCAGGGGTCGCTGCAGCACTGGATTCCCAGCTCCATTCCTCCCAACAGCAACACACTGCCGAGCAGTAGCTGCTGCAGTCTGGCCTGCCTCTGGACACAGCATCCCAAGCTCGTGCTCTGCACTTTCTGTTTATGCCCCTTCATCTCTCCAGCCTGCCCCCTTCTGCTGGTCCCACTCAACTCCACCACCTCTCTTCTGGGGGACTTGCCTCCCTCTGTGCCCCCTGTGACTCTCTCTTCCCTGGTTAAGGCTCATCAGCAGAGGTTGCCCTGGATACCTTCGAGTGAAATCTCATGTAGGGCTTAGCAGATGGGTGCTGCAGTCGACAGTGCAAGGCCTCGGTCAGGACCAGCATCATCCAACCACTGCCTAGGTTGCTTTCCTTGCCTTTTCTCCCCATGGAGGGGCTGCTGCTCAAGAGTGGCAAGGCTCAGACATGAAGGTCAGGTGTGCTGTCAGGCCAGCATTGCGCAGCGTCCCCCTGCCTCCTGCAGGCTGCCTGCTGCACTGCCACCCACAGTCCCCCAGGTGGCAGTACTGCAGTGGGAGCCAGGACCCCCACCCCAGAAGAGAGTGTCAGCTGAGACACCTGATCCTCATTCCACTGGCTGGCCCCCATTACCTGGGCTTGCTTCACGACTCACCATTTTTCAAGAAATACTTAGCACAAAATATTTTTCATGAATACTGATGCTTCTCTCAGCACCCAAAAAGTCCCCAGACCTGCTTCCAAACAGGTTGGCGCTTATAGAATACAAGCAACATTCTGGGCTTGAAGAGCTTGTACTCACCAAAATCAATGGCACTCTCTGAAATTCAAAAATGATGAGTAAATTACCCTTACCTGGCTGGCCCGATGGTGCAGAGTACTGAAGCCCTGTGTGCCTTACCTCTGACCACGCAGACGACCCAAGTTCGGGAACAAGCTTGGAATGCTTGGGGGGCAGGAGTGGATCAAGCAACTGTCAGGCAGCTCTCTTTTCTTGGTCAGGGTTGGCTGACAATCTCAGCTCTTTGCTGCCACCAGGTGGAGGCCTGGTGGTAGTATCAATGCATGAGCGGCAGATGTAAGTCAGGGGAGGAGGACCCGTGGTTCCGGCTCGCATGCGTGCCTCCACGTACATGCACAGCCTGTGCTACGGCAGCAAGGGAGGGTGAAAGAGGAGGAAACTATGCTGAGGCAGACATCAATGATGCTCTACGTACCGAGCCCCCACCCTCCACACCACCAGGATACCTGCAGGCCACACTGGATCATGACCTCGTTGGTTCGGAAAGATGGCTTTCCCCCCGATCCCACCATAGGAGCCAATCTGTGGGGGTACTGGACCAAGTCAGGTAAGCATGGGGAGGTGGTGGACAGTGGGGGTCAGTGAGGCAGGCCAGGCAGGAGCCTAGTCCTACTTCGGCCAGGGAGCAAAAAGAGATTATGATAATTTCTCTTACCTGCCGATATTATCTGCAGCACAACTTATACAGTTTTGTGCTTTATCCCTGTTAAGTTTGTTTAGGGAGAGGTGTTCAGATGACAACACCTTCACTATAGGGAAGCAGTCTTCTCCAACACCTTCTGATGTGACAGCCGAGGTGGGAAACTGACAATAGCTAGAGGCTGGCAGCAGCAAAAACTGTAGTGCGATTCTTTCCTCAGGAAATCCTTGTGTTAAATGCATTGTTATGGGAAGCAACTGACTTGTTAGCAGAGTGAAAATGTTGTAATTCTTCTGGGAAAAAAATATATATACAGTATATATATATAAATAGGCCACACCCTGCTGTTCTAAAGCCAGATTTGTGGTGATCACCAGATGTAAAAGAGGCCCTTGATCAGTCTGTGGCCCTTCCCAGTCCATCTACAGTTAGTTCATTCCGGATGTGAGGCTGACACTTGAGGCTCAGGTGTCAGCTGTAGTCCAAAGTGGCTTTTATCATCTTAGAAACATTGCTGGGATTAAAGCCTTGATCCCCCCAGATGATCTGCCATCATTGTTACCGGATTCGACAACTGTAGTGCTGTGTACCTCAGGGTTGGTGGAGGGGTCCCGTGATGCCTGCAACTAGTGCAGAACACAGTGGCCAGGCTCCTGACAGGTCTTCCGAGGTCCTGTTACGTGACCCTGGTGTTGTGTGATCTGCACTGGCTGCCGATGAAGTGACATGTCACCTTCAAGGTTAGTTTACTGGCTTAAAATGTCCTGTACAGATTGGGCCCTGGTTATATGAGAGACTTCCTGACTCCTTATCGTACCTCCCACTCCTTCCACAACTCTGAGGTAGGCTTCTAGCTGTTTCCGGGGTGAGGCTAAAGTCACTGGGCGATCACGCCTTTGAGGTTGCTGGCCCAACCCTGTGGAATATGCTGGCAAAATCTTTAAGGGAGGCCCCCTTGGTGGAGGCAAGAGGCTTGAAGACATATTCGTTCGAGGAGACCCTCGGATCCAGCTAGTTGCCTCCTAGTACTGACTGTCATATTTATTTGGACTTTTAGTATAATGCAGGGTACCCACTGATTCCCTATCTGCTCTACTATGCATGATACCCATTCATCCCTTACCCAATCTACTATGTCAGGTACTCACTGAGTCCCTTCCCACTCTATTATGCAGGGTACCCACTGATTCCCTATCAACTCTACTGTACCTACCCACTAATTCCATACCTACTGTACTATGCAGGGTATCCATGGATTTCCTACCCACACTACTGTTCAGGGTACCCACTGATTCCCTACTCACTCTACTATGCAGGGTACCCACTGATTCCCTACCCACTCTACTATGCAGGGTACCCACTGATTCTCTACCAACTCTACTATGCAGGGTACCCACTGATTCTCTACTCACTCTGCAGTGCAGGGTACCCACTGATTCCCTACCCACTCTGCTATGCAGGGTACCCACTGATTCCCTACCCACTCTACAGTGCAGGGTACCCACTGATTCCCTACCCACTCTACTATGCAGGGAACCCACTGATTCCCTGCCCACTATGCTATGCAGGGTACCCACTGATTCCCTACCCACTCTACTATGCAGGGTACCCACTGATTCCCTACCCACTCTACAGTGCAGGGTACCCACTGATTCCCTACCCACTCTACTATGCAGGGAACCCACTGATTCCCTGCCCACTATGCTATGCAGGGTACCCACTGATTCCCTACCCACTCTACAGTGCATGGTACCACTGAACCCCTACCCACTCTACAGTGCAGGGTACTCACTGATTCCCTACCCACTCTACTATGCAGAGTACCCATTGATTCCCTACCCACTCTACTGCGCAGGGTAGCCACTGATTCACTACCCACTCTACTGTGCAGGGTACCCACTGATTCCCTACCCACTCTATAGTGCAAGGTACCCACTGATTCCCTACCCACTCTACTATGCAGAGTACCCATTGATTCCCTGCCCACTCTACTATGCAGAGTACCCAGTGATTCCCTACCCACTCTACTGCGCAGGGTACCCACTGATTCCCTACCCACTCTACAGTGCAGGGTACCCACTGATTCCCTACCCACTCTACTATGCAGGGAACCCACTGATTCCCTTCCCACTGTGCTATGCAGGGTACCCACTGATTCCCTACCCACTCTACTATGCAGGGTACCCACTGATTCCCTACCCACTCTACAGTGCAGGGTACCCACTGATTCCCTACCCACTCTACTATGCAGGGAACCCACTGATTCCCTGCCCACTATACTATGCAGGGTACCCACTGATTCCCTACCCACTCTACTATGCAGGGTACCCACTGATTCCCTACCCACTCTACAGTGCAGGGTACCCACTGATTCCCTACCCATTCTACTATGCAGTTAACCCACTGATTCCCTGCCCACTATGCTATGCAGGGTACCCACTGATTCCCTACCCACTCTACAGTGCATGGTACCCACTGAACCCCTACCCACTCTACAGTGCAGGGTACTCACTGATTCCCTACCCACTCTACTATGCAGAGTACCCATTGATTCCCTGCCCACTCTACTGCGCAGGGTAGCCACTGATTCACTACCCACTCTACTGTGCAGGGTACCCACTGATTCCCTACCCACTCTACTGTGCAGGGTACCCACTGATTCCCTACCCACTCTACAGTGCAGGGTACCCACTGATTACCTACCCACTCTACTGTGCAGGGTACCCACTGATTCCCTACCCACTCTACAGTGCAGGGAACCCACTGATTTCCTACCCATTCTTTTTTTTATTTACATTTTACCCCATTTTTCCCCCTATCTCTATGTCTCAACTGCATGTGTGCATGTGGAGGCATGCGCACACTGCAGTACCGAGTCACCCTCCCTCTGCTTTGCTGCCTGCCCACCTGCACTGCCATTGGATGTCCACCTGGAGGCACTGGAACTATGGTAGGTGACAGGATTTCTCCCTGGGAGCCTTTCAACTACACGATCCTGCTTCCCTCCAGCTGGCTCCCGATGACCCTGGCTCATTCCCGAACCAAGGTCATCAACGTGATGCCAGGTAAGGTGTCCAGTGCCTCAGCCCCGAGCGCCACTGGGCCAGCCACTACCCACTCTACTATGCAGGTACCCACTGATTCCCAACCCATTCTATTATGCAGCCTACTCACTGATTCCCCTACCCACTCTAGTATGAAGGGTATCCACTACTATGCAGGGTACCCATTGATGCCCTTTGTAAGCATAACTTTCCTCAGGCTAACTCCAAAGGCCTGTACTGTCTTGATATCCAGGAGCAGGGACATCCTGGACTCCTTGCACGGGGCACTCCTCTGGCAACTGGTAACGGAACCCACTCATGGAGGAGCACTGCTGGACCTAGTGCTGACAAACAGAGACAGTGTTGTTGACATCATGGCGGAGGACCATCTGGGGACCAGTGATAACTGTATGGTGTGGTTTACTACAAAAACTGGGTTTGAACCAAACTGCACAAGGACGAGGGTCACGGACTTCAGGAGGGCCAATTTCAAGACAATGGGAGAATACCTCAGGGGTGCCCTGGCAGGGGTAGGGATGCTAGGAGGAGCTGAAGAGCAGTGGGTGAAAATAAAAGAGGGCATAGAAATAGCGATGAATCTGTGTGTCAGGCAGGTCTGCAAGAGCAAGAAAAAAAGGAGATCACTATGGTTCTCGAGAGAGCTAGCGTGAAATAAGATGAAAAAAAAGGAGCATTTAGGAAGTACAAAAGGACACAGAGGGAGAAACAGGATAGAAAAAAACTACTAGGAGAGGCAGAGGGAGGCAGGGAGGGCAGTGCAGAGAGCAAAGGGACAAATGGAAGAGAATACTGCTCAGGCAATAAAGAAGGGGGATATAACCTTTATTTTAGATATATTAGCGAGAAAAGGAGGACCAGAGGGGGAATAACAAGGATAAAAGGTGAAAGGGGGGGGTCTGTGAGGAAGGGGACCAAGGGAAGGTGGACATATTCAACAGATGCTTTTGTTAGAAGGGGTAGGTGATGGACCACAGATAAAGAACAGGGGCACAAGTGGAAGAGAGGTGGACTCTAGTCTCTTTACAGAGGAGGAAATCCTTAGGGTGCTGGCAAAATTCAAAGTTGACAAGGCAATGGGACTGGATGGGGTTCACTCTAGGATACCAAAGGAGCTCAGAGAGGTGCTGGCTGCACCCCTGACAGCTTTGTTCATCTTATCACTGGAAACAGGGGTGGTTCCGAGGGACTGGAGGAGGACAGATGTGGTCCCACTTCATAAAAGTGGGAATAGGGAGGAGGCAGGAAACTACAGACCTGTCAACCTGACCTTGGTAATGGGCAAGGTTATGGTAACACTGTTGAAGGAAAGGATAGTGGAATCCCTCAAAACAAATGGATTGCAGGATCAAAGGCGACATGTGTTCATGGCAGGGTGGTCTTGCCAAACAAACCTGATTGAGTTCTTCGACTGGGTGACCAGGGTAGTTGATCGGAGGAGTTGTGGATGTGGCCTACCTGGATTTCAGAAAGGCCTTTGGCACTGTTCCACACAGAAGACTAGCGAAAAAGCTGGCTTGTCTAGGAGTGGGCCAGAAAATATTAAACTGGGCAAGAAGTTGGTTGAGCGGCAGGAGTCAGAGGGTGGTGGTAAATGGAGTCCACTCGAGAGAAGGCAGGGTGACCAGTGAGGTGCCTCAGGGGTCTGTGCTGGGTCCAGTCCTTTTCAATGTCTTTATCAGCAACACTGCAGAGGGTCTGGAAGGGAAAGTCTACCTGTTTGAGGATGACACTAAAATCTACAACAGAGTGAACACACGGAGGGGGGGGAGTTGAAAAAATGAGGAATGATTTGCAGAACCTGGAAGAATGATCCAGTATTTGGCAGCTGGGTTTCAGTGCTAAGAAGTGCAAAATCATGCACTTGGGGCACAGTAATCCAGGGGCTACATACCAGTTGTCAGCGGAGGTACTGGCATCCACCATGCAGGAATGGGACCGGGGTATAATCATTGCCGATGACCTGAAAGTGGCCAGGCAGAGTGAAACAGCCATGGGAAAGGCTAGTAGAATGCTGGGGTGCATAGGGAGGGGTATCACCAGTAGGAGCAGGGAGGTAGTATTGCCCCTGTACAAGGCACTGTTAAGGTCACATCTCAAGTACTGTGTCCAGTGCTGGAGGCCCCCACCTCCGGAAGGTTGTGGATACAGTGGAGGCAGCACAGAGGCGGGCAACTAAAATGGTGCAGGAACTGCATCAAAAGCCCTATAATGAAAGACTAAGAGAACTGAATATGTACTCGCTGGAGGAAAGAAGGGAGGGGGGATATGATAAAAACATTTAAGTACATCATGGGTGTTAATAAGGTACAGGAAGGTAGCATTTTCCGTAGAAAAACAGATTCGAGGACAAGGGGTCGCACTGTGAGGTGTGTGTCGAGAGGTATTTCTTCACAGAGAGGGTGGTGGAAGCCTGGAATGGCTTTCCTGCGGAGGTGGTAGGTGCCAGAATAGTTGCAAGATTCAAGCATGCCTGGGACAGCTACAGGGGGACCTTGGAAGGAGCACGGGGGGGGTTCAGGGATTCGGTAGGGGCTGTGATGGCACAGTAGGCAGGAAAAATGGCCAAACTGGATGGGCCACTGAGGTTTTTATCTGCCAACAATGTCTGTGTTTCTGTGTTTGCTGGTAGGCTGTTCACACTCCAATTTTTAAAAGGTTGAATCTGTTCTGACCTCCCTGGGCAGATTAGTACTGGAATTGCTGAAATGTTGTGTTTTATTCGTGTGGCTTTCTACAGGTGCTTCAATTAATGATGCCTGCCAGCAGGTCACAGAATTCTGTGTTGCATGCGGCTGCTTACTGCCCTTAAAGGCCAGTTACTGCGTCTAAAAAAAATATATATATTTAAAGAAGTTCCTGCTGCAGCTCTTGGGCTACGGACCTGCCACATGCAGCACAGCATACTGCCTAATGTTTAATTATGTGTGGAAAATAATTTTTACAATGATTCATTAGAATCTACCATTTCAGCTTGCAGCTGTGTCACTTTCTTGAAATTTGCTACCACCCTTCTCACTCATTGAAGTAATTCTAATGTTTCTCTTGGTTGTGTGGAACGATAGTGAGCAAGCAGGAAAGGGTGAGTGGTCCCAAGGGGCGCATGGTGTGTGCACTAATGTCTGTACTGTCTTACTCTGCCTACTTGTATCCTTCTCCCAGCAGGCACAGGCTGTGCAAGGGGTCTGTGGGCTTTTCTCTGACTCGCTAATCTAGATATTGGCGGCTTAGCCTGGTGGTGCTGAGGGCTGAGGCACTGGTCATCTTACCTCGCGCTACACTGGCGACCCGTGTTCGGGAACGAACATGGGTTGACGGGGGTCGCGGGGTGGATAGGGATCAGCGTGTCAGGGACTGCTCTCCCTCTCCGGGAAGGGGGTATTCCAGTTGTCAGTGAGCTTCTGACCCCTGGTGGTGGCAGGGGGACAGAGCACCGGAGCTGCAAGCAAGCAACCGAGTGGGGCAAGTGCCGGGAGGGGCGCGTGCGGATACGTGCACGCTCTCTCCCCTGACATCACTGCACGCCCTACTCTCGGTTGAGAAAACGAGAAAAATGGTCCCAGGTCGGTTTGATGAGGCAGCCAGCCCCCGCAGGCCCCGACACCAAATGGCGCTCCCTGAACTGGATCCTGGTAGAGGTGAGTAGAGCTTTGGGGGATCCTCACGACCCTGCAATGGGGGTAAGCCATCAAGGAAGAGGGTTGCAGCCTGATGTCAGGGCTGGACAGGTGGCTAGGATGGATGCCGACCTGGGACCCAGGGGGAAGAAAGAGAGTATTAAAATCTAGATATTGGCTACATTATCTCACCAGTAGTTATGGTGAGCCGTGGGTATTGCTGTTTCAGTTTTATTGTGACATTTCTGTTACTGTTTGTATGAGGTTAAACATGTCTGTATTCGACCAACCCAGTGGTGCGGAGGGCTGAGGTGCTATCACCTAACTTACCGTCATGCCGACGACCCATGTTTGGGAATGGATCAGGGTCGCTTGGTGCCTGCAGAGGAAGGAGGACTGAGTGTCCAACAGGGGTATAACATCTCCTTGCTTTGTCACCAATTAGCAGAACCTGAGTAGTGCACCAGGCGAGCGCTGTGGGAAGAGGACCCGATGCAGATACCTGTAATGTGCGTGGGCGTCAGCACAGACATCTGCGTCACTGCAAGTGCCTTGGCTCCATGGAGAACCAGAGAAGGAAAAAGGGAAAGAAAAGCTGCATGTGCGCTGACCGCCAAGGATGACGGCACCGATGCCCTCAGTTTTAACCCATTTGGTGGCAGATGAGGCTGGGCGGGCCGAGCAACAAGCCTGAAGCAGACAAAAGTTGCAGCTTTGGACCAAACAGCTCTACAGAGACACAGGGCTGGGGAAAAAAACGGGGTATAAAATGTAAATTAAAAAAAAAATGTCTCTGTTCCACAAAGATTCCATACAGTATCTAGGGCACATGAATAGGGATATATATTCACCATGCTTATTAGTGAGTGTTTCTAGTAGGTAGGGCTAATGCAAGATTCAGTATCACTTCAGTGCCTGATCAATATAGATTTACATTCTGTCCTTGTATACCTGGAGGGAAGTCTGCAGTGATGCTGTTATTGCAATATGTGCTGCTATATATGCTAATGTAGTGTTCTTTATGTACAAAGGCAGGCTTGTGTCTGCGTGGAGGAGTAATACTGTAATGCTGAAAATCTAAACAGAAAATTTAACAAACGAATCCACCAGTTGAGGTTAGCCAAATACTGCAGGAAAATGGCTTGCTGTGTTGGCAGCCTGGGTTGGTGCCTCGCACCTGGGAAGTTGCCCCAGGCTGTCAAGGCATCTGCTATCTCTGAGAAGGGGAGGGATGTGCAGTCTGCTCTGTGATTGCCCTCTGGTGGCCACAGGGAGTCAAAGCAGGCATGCCTCAATGCAAACACGGATGGCAGTGTCCTGGCATTGCGTGGCACGTGCGTGCACAGGGGACCCTGGTTAACACTGGCCTGGGGATGGACAAAAACTGAATTGAATCAGTGTCAAGGTGACGGCACTGACACGCTCGGGTCATGTATCTGTGGCTCTGTCCCCATGCCTGATTGTCCTCCTGGGGATTTTGTGAAATCCAGACGGCTGGACCTGAACCAGATCAAAAAGAAAAAACTGGACCAGTTGGTCCACCCAGAGTGGCAGGACTGGCCACATCTTGCTGGTCCAGTTTTCATCATTTTGGTCTGTCCATTCTGGATGGTCTGGAGTTCTCATAAGGTGTGAGAAAGGGGGAAAGGGAAATTGTTTAACCACTAAGCCAGAGTTTGTTTCTAGGTGTGACCTGGGAGTACAAGGAAGTTAAGTGACTTGCTCAGGGTCACACAGCATGCAAGTGGGAGCAGATGGGATTCAAACCCAGATCTCCAAGTTTGCAGCTCAGTGCTGTTAACCATTATGCTATACTGCCTCCAGCAAAACATTGGACCTTTAGGAAATCTGGACCACCGGACCTTGACCAAACCAAAACAGTAACAACCAGACCACGCCAGCTGGGCCCAGTCCAGCTGGTCCATTTTATTTTTCAATTAAGCTTTTTTTCTCCCAACGTGTGTGCCTGATGGCACTCTCCAGCCCCATCACCGACCTTCTAACGGACTAACCTGTTACCCACCACTTATAGAGGACCACAGTGCAGGTGGTAACCAGACGTGTTGGTCATGCGAGAGCCTGCCGGCATGAAGCAGTCTGGCCTTTTCTGTTTTTTTCCCCAGGGATGCCGCGTGCATTGGTACGTGCGCATATGCATGCTGTGGTGCGCACAGACGCCAGACATCCAGTGGTGGCCCCACCCCTTGTGTCCGCTCCCATTTGTGCTGCCGCCTGGCCTCCACTAGGCAGCAGTCCCACAGTGGAAGGCTTGTCTCCCCACCAGAAAGGACAGCAGTCCCTGGGGTGCTCACTCATTCATCCCACGGCTGGCCCAAGATGATCCACACTCATTCCTGAATATGGGTAACTGGCATGGTAAGCGGTAACACTACCACTGTGCTACTGGGCCACCTGACTGGTCCGGGTTTTACCATTTTGGTTCAGTCTGGGTCCGGTGCTCCAGATTTCACATGTGCTCATGCTACAGCAGAAATGGGGGGATGCCCACCTCTCTGTTGGTTCTGGGTGGGGGCTATGGAAGACCCAGGTAAGCAGTGGCGCCACGGATGAGCCTTCATTGTTGACTGGATAGGGAAAGATTAGCTCAGGAGGATAAATTGATATTAAGGAAAAAATGAAATCCTTCTGTTCTAACCCTGTATTTCTCTCTCCATTACCCATCACCGCCAGACTGTTCTGCTCACCTGGACATGCCATGCAGGCTGTTCTGCTTGCTTGTTGGTGTCACTACAGAGCGCGCCGAGTTTAGAAGCTCACTGAAACTAGTTCCATTTTCAGGAGACCCCACCCCACCCCACCCCAAACACGAAATACATGACCACTACAGTTACACAAAAAGACAAAACATCAAAATTCGGAATTGTTGTACTAACAAATTGGTTTGACAGATAATAACCATCAGTGGAGTTGTATGCTGCATGTGAGTGATCACACACAACAGGGTGTGCAGTTATGTTCTGATATATGCACACCTCGGGTGTGTTGTGAGGCATGAGACGATGCTGAGTGCCAACCATCTGCAAACTGCGTTTATCAGAGCACTGTAGCATTGCACACTCTAAGGTGTGTTATCACTCTTATAAAATGGGAACAAAAGTAATATATAGATGACATAACTCGTGAAAAAGATGTAGATGTGAGGCAATTGGGGAATAATGTATGGTCATGTGATGTCTTTGCACCAATAGATTTTTCTTTCTCTAATGAGTAACAATGATTAATGAAATATGTTCTTGTTACTCCACTGACATCATAAACTCATCACGTGTTTAGAGACGCTGGAGTAACTTGCAGTGGATTACAGGGACCGCTTACCCTGTTGCACCATTCATTATCACTGATTTCTTTAACAGATTGAAGACGTTCTAAAAAGAGAAGCTTGCCCGGCTAGCTCAGCAAATAGGGCAGTAGACCTGGCTTCAAGTTCATGCTCCATGTCAGACGCTTATATTTCTAGGGAAGGCAATGGTGCTCATTGTTGGAGGAAGCACAGCACCACACAACAGGAGACCCCAAGTTTGAATTCTGCCGCGGTCACGGGACCACTTGTCCTCATCATGTTCAGCCTCTCCCACCTGTAAAACTAGGCAGACAGCATTGAACCACATGGTAAATGAGATACTGCTGGGTGAATAAACAGGATAAAGAAAACAAAACAATGATAAAACAAACTACTTTCCCTCTGAATCGGTGGTGCCTGTAACTTTGCTTCCTCTTCTATTAGGCCCCCTTAAATTCACCTGAATTATTCATGACGCTGGTTTCATTAAGAGTCTGACGCTCAGTGTGCCCCTCTCTCAAGGACTGCTTTCTAATGAGGGAGGAGTAAGCCTCCTAGGTAAGGGCCGCAGTATTTGACCCGCACGTCAGCAATACGTGCGGCATCATTACAGCTTGAGAGCTCTTAACAACTCTTTAAAAGGCAGGAGTGAATTCCCACCAGTCTAATTAGATTTCAGACAGGGAAAAAAAAAGCTGGACTGGAGGTGGTTGCCTAGGAATACAAAATCATTTCTCGGTTATCAGCATATGATGGCTGAGGGCCTAAGCAGAAGTCTGTTAATCCAGAATCCCCTGGGTTTCTGGGATGAGAAGGGGGAGAAGGAGAGAGAATACAGTTTCTGCAGGCATTTGTCATCCTGTGCAGCGGAGTTATATGCCGATGAGTTAATATTAAGGATGAGAACGTTGCGAGATCATGTCAAAAAGAGAAAAACAGAGTTGGAATCTTTATCTGGCATTATGGTTACTGCCAACTTAGTGATTGGAGATAGGGGGTCTTCAACTGTGGGATTCAGTCCATTCATTGTACATCCCCTACCCTCCAATTCAGAGCTCTGTCCAGGAATTTATACAAAACAGGGCAAAGCAACCTGTTAAAGGGCAGATGTGCTCATGTTGTACGATGTGCAAAGTAGTCTGTGCAGCTTTTTTACTGTAGGGCAATGTCCCCTGCCTTATTAAAGGCCTCACTACTCCACTTGCACAAGGCAGGTTCTGCAGGGTGGTCTGTGTGAAGGCAGCATCCCCCCCATTCTACATTCAATGACAGTCCCAGATAGGCCCGGCCATTACTACTGGTATTCTGGGACAAATTACTGTGGTACTGGGGCAGATTTAGCACCCCATTTCCTTACATCCTCTCTCAAACCTGTAAAATAACTTTCAGTTCCTTTTTTGCCCTGGTCCTCCCCACAGAGGTGCATGCACACCCATTACTGATCTGAGGGAAGGGAGGGAGGCAGCAGGTGGGCCAGTTCAGGGTCTGGAAAAAAAATATATATATATATATATAAAAAGGTGCTGCTCTACCATACCCTGAAAATATTTTTTTTTGGGGGTTGTGGTCTCGAATGGTGAAACAGGTATGAGACTGATGAAGAAGTTATATGGATTTGGGGGGTGACTGGGAAATTGTGGAGTGTTTGGGGTATCAGCAGATGGGAAGAGATGAGGGACATCATTATCGGTTTTTGGGGTGTCCATAGATGGGAGAGGATGAGGGAAATTATTATGGTGTTGATTGGTGTTAGCAGATGTAAGAGACAGGGAAGTTCTTATGAATTCAGGGGATGTTCACAGACTAGAGAAGTAATTATGGGTTTGGAGGTGTCAACAGATACAAGGGACTAGGGAATGCTTATGGATTTGGGGGGGGTCCACAGATGGGGGGAAGCCATTAATTTGTTTTTACGGTCTTAGCAGATGAGAGGGGATGAGGAAGTTCTTTTGGATTTGGGGAGGTGTCCACGAATGGGGGAGAGTTATTATGGGTATGGGGGAGTCAGCAGATGGGTGGGGATAAGTAACTTTATTATGGGTTTTGTTGGTGTCAGCAAATAGGAAGGGATAGGGAAGTTCTTATGGATTTGGGGGAGTGTCCACAGATAGGGTTGGGGTGTGGGAAGCTATTATGGGTTTTGGGGGTTGCCCACAGATAGGTCTAAGGGATGTGAATTTGTCAGGCTGCAGTGTTTCCATTCTCCTTTAAATCTCATTAATTTCTTTCACTTATCAATAAAATAATCCACACAACATGACTCCAACTAAAACTTGTTGTCCCATGTGCCTTATACGTAAGGTGGCAAAATGAATGCTGTTAGTATACAGAGTTCTGGTTTATCTAGCCCAGAATAGTAAATTTGCCCCCGTTTTGATAAAGCAATAATGCATGACAAGGTGTGTGTTATTAAAGGAATAATGCATGACAGGGTGAGTGTCATGCTGGGATAACGCCACACCTGGGGGGTTGGGCACGAGGCCGCAGGCCGAGTGTGTCCAGTGCCCCAGGCGTGGCGTTATCCCAGCACGACACACACCCTAGAGTGCATTATTCCTTTTATACAATAGCTTGTTGTTATACATAAATTAAAAAAAAATTTTAAAGAATGGTTTTATTAGTGTGGAAAAATATTTTTGTTTCCTAAGAGGAGGAGGAAAAAATGGGCATCTGCACAATCCTCAATAGATTCACAGTGCTGAGACTAGACCTGTGGCGTTATGCTGGGATAATGTCATGGGTCCAGCCCAAACAGACCAATTACAGTCCAAGATTCTTTCTTGCCATTGTATAATGTGGGATAACAGCACACCTCAGGAAGCAAGCCTGAGAAGTGCTGTTATCCCTCAATTACCCACACCCTGGAATGCCTTATTGAGATTATAAAATGGGTTCCTTGATTTGTTTTATTTTAGGACCAAGTAATGAGGTTCAGAAAGTTAAGCATTTCTTTTTTTTTTTCTTCAATTATTCGTTTATTGTTTTTTTTTTTTGTTCCCGGTTTTTGCCCACCCTCACGTCCTTGGCGTGAGTGCACAAGTGTGGAAGCATGTCACGCACTGTGGGATGCCCAACCCTACTGGTTTCCCGGACCTCCACTGGAAGCGTCGGGACTGTGGGAGGGTGACCCCCCTTCCCCAGAAGAGGAGAGCCGCTGTTAGGCAACTAAATCTTGCTCCCACCCTCTCCCCATGGTGGCTCCCTGGTGACCGGAGGTCGTTCCCAAAACCCAGGTCACCGATGTAACGCGAGGTAAGGCGTCCATCGCCTCAGCGCTACCGGACCAGCCTAAAGTTAAGCATTTCTGACCTGTGCTGTTGTGCTGGGATAACACCATGATTATGTGCCTAGATTCCACCAATCACAGTACAGTATTTGTCTTACCCATTTTATAATTACCAACAATGTCAATTAACTTCATTAGTAGGCTCACTGATTCCCTACATCATTTATTGGGTTCATTGGCAGTGGTTAAGACAGCTAACCTAGCAATTACTTAACTTCCCCCATCGTTTTAAGTTTAACCCTCCACAGAAACACAGAATTTGATGGTAGATAAGGACTGCTTGGCCCATCCAGTCTGCCCATTCCTCCCTACCTACACTGTCACCGCAGACCGCACCCGATCTGCAGCTCTTTCTCCCTGTCCTCCATCCTTTCCACTATGATTCTTTTGCACTTATCACGTGTATTTCATGAACTCCACCACTGCTTTGGCCTCCACCACCTCCACTGTCTGTTCTCTGGCCACGCCCACTATGAATAAATTAAACATGGTTGATGAGGCACTGTGCTGTTTACCATCAGAAATGTGCGCCAGCACCCGCCTAATAAATCCAGGGTATGAATCTAGTATCTAAAGTCAAAAAGTATCTGTGATTGAAGGGAATTTTAGGCAGTGTGAGCCGCAGCCATCCTTAATGACTTGAATCATTCATTATGACAGTTGTAATAAAAGTTGTTCACAAAACTTAGAGGCAGAAACATATACCAATGATGAATCTAATTATATGAGAACTATACTAATGCTAAAAAAAATTATGTGATGAAATTTGCTGACTCACAAATACTGCTGTTTTAAAACCCTTACAGGACTGCGGGTGATATATCAGTCCAGAAGTCCAATACATTTTAATTCTGTTGGCAGTCTAAGGGTTAAAAAGGCATAAGGACTAGGTATCCATTTTGTGGACTGGATAGGTGTTGTGATGGTGTCACTGCCTCACCAGCGTTAAAGTAGCAGTGCAGCAAGAAATGCATTTCCAAAAAAGCGAGTTTCAGCTACAGTAAATACAAATATTAGCACACCTATCAAATCTACTTTTCTTGGCATCTCCTATCCTGTGCACCGTGATTAGTTTTGTTTCTTGATCCAGACCCTTGCCAGGTCTACAATGGTATTTTTAAACCAAATGTAGTGGCCATCTTTTTTTCTTGTGAAAGAATACAGAAAAACGTTAACAAGTACTAAAATGTTGGCGGAACTAGAAAATGCTGCTTCCAAATTAAACTGGAAAATGCCTGGAAATCTTTTATAGTGAAAAACGGTAGGGTCAAATTTTTTGCCTAATTTCGTTGCACTGCTGCTTAAAGAGAGACTTTGTTCACCAGCAACAAAATGGCCAACTGTATCCGCAGAACTGAAATACAAATCATTTGAAGCGACTTTTGTGCTGGCCTGTCGTTGTGGCGATAGGGCTGCTGCTTACGACAATGGCGAGCTGGGTTCAAGAATGAGCTTAGGCCATTGGGGGCCGGCCAGGGGAAGCAGCACTTGGCGACCCTAAGAACACCCTACTTCTCCTTTGGGACAGGAGAGAAGCCAGTTCCACTGCACTGCTGCCACTGACCACAGGGGGGGGAGTGCAGTCTGAAGCAGCTTTGTGAGAGGGAGGACGTCGGCTGCTGATGCTGTGCTACACAGGCTTGCCTGTATTCACATGCACTCCCTTACTGCTGGTCCCCTGTGAGTCTGGGGATGAAAATGCAAAATACCTTGACCATGCCGGATGGGGTAGTATCCACACTGACATCTCGGCACATCCCAAGATAACTTTTGTTGAGTCCATTGCCGGGGATACACAATGGACTTACTCAGAATATGCAATTTATCTTCAGGTGTGAGGCAGGATCGTAACTCACGAGTGGCAGAGCCACGAGTGAGTATGAAAGTCCCACCCACTTACAAGTGATGATAAATTGTCTATTTTGAGTCAGGCTAGTGTATATTTTACAACAGCAGTTTGCAAGTTATAATTTTTATGTTGTCTTGTGCGCAGGTGCAAGCAACATCTTGCGGTAGTACCACATTGAGAGGTGTGTCAGCGTTGGCGAATGCAGAGCACGCTTTAGTAGGTGCGTTCTTCATCCCCCAATTAGTGAGCATGCGAGCGCTGATGCGGAAATTATGGAAAGTGCCACCAAGTTGAAAGAAATCTGCCGCTGCAATTAGAGACAAGCTTGTCATGCAGTGGAAGATGACACGCATCCCCAACGTGCCTTTCCTGTTGAAACTTTTCAATAAACATGGTGGCTCCTGCTGTCCACCACACACAGTCCCCATACTGACATCGGAGGTGGCCAATTCCCAGTGTCGGCATGTTCCCACCCCACACACTTTCTTTGGCAGGCCCAATCCCATCAGCATCAGTACACACACACACACACACCTTTTGCGAAGGGTCCAATCCCTGTTGGCATCAGCCCTCCCCAAACTCATGGAGGCACTGGGAGACCACCCAGTGTGCCCAGCACACTCCGAACTGGGGCACACTGGGAGCCCATCCCAGTGCCCAACATTTTTTAGTTCACCTGTAAAGAAAGAAAACCATCCTTCAATGTCTGTTTTTGTTTTTCCTCTGTAAAAAGAAAACCGTCCCTTGTAGTCCCAGTGCCCCTCCCCAACCCGCACCCACCCTCTGCGCACCCCACCTCTCCGCAACCCCCTCACCTCATACTTACCTCTGGAGATCCGGAGCTGTGATCGTCTGTGGGACAGGACGCGTCTGGAGTCTTCAAAGCTGAACTGCAAAATTAAGAAATTCCGGTAAGCTATATAATGGCGTCAATGGGGAAGGTTTCAACTTAGGTGGATATCTCAGCCATTTTTTTTTTATTTTGGCTCCAAATTTTCAACATGGGGTTCTTGGGACCCCACCTCATGAACACATGCTCTGTCATATTATTTGGTCCCAAAAGATGATTTCGCGGTCACTGCGCAGAATCACCTTTCGGGACCGACTGATGAAACAGCAGTGCCACTGTTCATGAGGTGGAGTCCCAAAAAGCCTATGTTGCAAATTCGGTAAAAAAAATTCCAAAAAATGATTGTGTTACGAGCGTGCGATGCGCAGTTTCCATGCACGCCCGGAACCTAGACAATTTTTAAAAATTTCACTCCAATTTTTCAACATTGCCATTTTTTAACACCTCCTTATGAACAGTACAGCTGTCCTTTTTCACATCCTGCCTGTGACACAGAGCTCCTGCCACTCTTGAGGACCGACCTTTTTGTTGCAACAGTTCTATTTCTTAGCCTAATCTATCCTTTACAATTTCTATTCCATAAGGTTGGCCACCTATGAGCACCCCCCCCTCCCCTTTCTTGATTATGCCATAGTGTCCTCTTTAATTTTCCTTTTCCCTCTCAGGTCCTCGTACATGGAGGTTATTGTGGTGACCTCCAAGCATATGTAAAACAGGTTGTGTTTATCATTGTTGGATTTAGTATGTAATAGCACTATGTCATAATGTACTTTATGTTTTTGAATCCTGTAAATGTTGAAAATACCATGGTACACTAGGGCCCAGATATTCAAACTGCGCTCAAAAGTAGCGCAACAACAGGAGCAAGCACAAACCAGTTGTGCAAATGCGCAACAGGTGCGATATTCAAACATGGAGCAGAGCAAATTGCGCAAGCAACCAACGTCTGAATAGCGCACATACTGCGCCATCGCGCAACCAGGAAGGAGAAGCTGAGCCAAAATGTTGCGCTATGGAGCAACCAGGGAAGCTCAGCTGAGCATTCCAGAGCTGCCATAGTGCAAGCACAGCCCCCCAGAGCAATGGAACTGCACATCCAGGGAGGCGGGCTGGGGCCCACCACAACCATGCCACACATGGGCACAGGAACACACTGCAGAACCCACACCACACCTGCACACCCAAGAACAGCATCACTGGGGTGGGACAGATGATCTACCTGCCCATGGGGACAAGCCAACAAAGCATAGCAGAGCCATGACACCCCAGCACAACCACTGGCAGGCTGAGAGTGCCACACACGGGGTTGACAACCACAGTGCACATCAGCCCCCCATACGCACAGCACACCCCTGCACTGTGACCCCAAGACACCACCATGTGCAGTGACTGGCACTGCAGAAACCATGCAGTCCCCAGCACTCGTCAGCCCCATGCACACAGAAGCCTACAAGCCAGACACACCCTGTCACGCAACAGTGGGTGGCAGCAGACAACAAGACCAACAGAAAGTCACTGCCATGCTGGAGATACCTCCCATGCACACACACACACACACACATACCCAGGACCATATCACCCCAGATGGCATGTACACCACTGCAACTGAACAACCATAGCCAGCTGCAAAACAGAGACCAACACAGTATTCATATCAAAATATAAATGTATTATCAAAATGTGTAAAGTGCAAAACAATCAACTATAATTATTTACAAGGGGGGGTACGGGTACAAGGTAGGGGTGGGCAAGGGGTAGGGATGAACAACTTGGAGAGGGAAGGCAGGGTGGTAGGGATGGGTGAAGTGGGAAGGGTAATTTGGTCTAAGGCCCAGCAGGCTGGTCCTCCTCTGCTCGGTGCCGCTGTTCTCGGCGATGCCTCCTCTGCAGGCCATGTCTGTGAATGTCTCTCAGGATGGCCTGGTTTTCTAGGGACCTTTCTGTCAGCCTTCATATGTCCCGCTGTATCCTCCTGAGAACTATGAGGCCTAGGAAAATGGGAACACAGTCAATGGCTGTGACTGACCACAACCCTGAACACCACCCAACCTGCAAGCCATATAGCCCAATGTCCCACACCTTTGATGGCATGCACTCACCCACAGTGAACATGCACATGGCCATCACAAACAGGCGGCACCAGCTATGCGCACCACCGCCCACACACACTGCCCACGTCAATCACAGTACAAACTAGGCTGGCAAGTGACGTGGCAACGTGGTGCGATGCCAGTTACACAGCTATGTGCCCAGTGCATGCCTGGACCACCAGTGACGCGTACACAGACGTGCTGTGATACTGCACAGTGATGCATGTCACCTGTGTCGTGCCTACATACATGGATACATAGACAGTGTCGGCAGATAAGGGCCTATGGCCCACCCAGCCTGCCCATTTGAGCTTGTAAGTTCACTCTGTTTTCCTATAAGTCTGTTGCACCTTACCCCTGACCTCCAGAATTCCTTTATGTCTATCCCGTGCATTCTTAAATCCCGTGACCAAGTCAGCCCCCACCACTTCCTCTGGCAGGGTGTTCCACTTGTCCACCACCGTTCTGTGAAGAAAGTCTTTCTCATGTTTCCTCTGAATCGTCCCCCCTCCAACTTCATCCCATGCCCTCTAATCCTGGAACATCTTTTACGCTTAAAAATAGTGTTTTCCTGCACTCTGTTCCCCCCTGTAAGATACTTGTATGTCCCCATCATATCCCCCACTCCCTCCTCTCCTCCAGGGAGTACATGTTCAGTTCCTTCAACCTGTCTACATAGGACTTGTGATGCAACCCATGCACCATCCATGTTGCCCTCCTCTGAACCTTCTCTACCCAGTCCATGTCCATACGTAGGTATGGTCTCCAGAACTGTACACTGTACTCCAGGTGGGGCCTCACTAGTGTCTTGAATAGTGGAATTATGACCTCCCCTTTCCTGCATGGTTGTGTTGTGCATGGCTGGTGGTCTTGCCCCCCCCCCAGCATGCAATAGCATCCATGAAGTAATGATACTCACACTCCTCAAGCAGCTGGGTCTGCTGCTGCTGCTGCAGCTGCTGCTGCTGGGGCACAACACCCACGGCACCAGGGCCCTGGCAGGCCCACCTCACCCTCGCCCTCGCCCTCAGATTCCGGCCTGTGGGAGACATATGTTGAGACAAACATCAGTGTGACTCAAAAGCAGAGTGCCCCTGCCCCAGTGAGAGTGCCCACACAGCCATAACCATCCATCGCACAGCTGCACACACTGACACAGCCAACTGTGTCCGAGCCGCACCTATGCACAGCCACCCAAGCACACACACCCCTACAGAGAATATAGGTGCATAGATGGTACACTTACCTGGCCTAGGCACCACGCCCGCCTGGCACGCGACCGCAGCCGCGTCAAAAGGTCTGGCTCCCTCCGGCGGAGGTCACTGTACCGGTGCCGGCACTGCTCAGCAGACCGGCCCCGTCCAGTGACCTCCACCAGGTCAGTGGCCACTTGCTGCCACACGTGGTGTCCTAGGCATGGTGAGGGGGGCCTCACCATAGAGTGCCTCACAGTGGGGCTCCACCAGGGCCACCAGGTTGGCCACCTCCAGTGGGCTCCAACTCACTGCCCTCCTCCTAGCCATCTCAGCCAGTTTACAGCAGGCAATATGGCGCTCCGCTACACTGTAACCCCACGTGGAGATGTTACGCATAGACCACCACAGGCTCCAATTGCGCTGTTCGAACAGCGCCGTCACTTCACATGGTGCTGTCACCAGACAGTGCAATAGGGACGTACACATGGCATGCGAACCGCGCCAGGGGTAGAGGGCATACACAAGGTCACGGCAATGACGCAAGGCTACGCACAGCGCCAACGGACGTATAGGCATCCTGCGCGACTGCCAAGCTGCGTACCAGTGCCACAGTGGACCATCGCGCAGTAGTGCCACAGCGCCATATAGTGCCCAGTGCTGTAGCGCCACTGGCACAATGGTGGCCATGGCCTGAATCGCCTATTGCGCTCAGCAGGTCTGCAGTGCGACAGACGCATGCGTAAGCTGTCTGGGCATGCGCAATGCAGTGTAGCACGCAGGCACAAACCTGCGCCATTGGCTCAGCCGGACCTTCTGTATTGCGCAGTTACAAATTCGATATTCAGCCGACATATGCAAATCATTCGATCAGCCATTCAAAGGCGCAGGGCACGATTAGCATGTCATTGTAGCTGCGCCACTCTCATTTGCATGTGTTGCACTATAAAAATGCGACAGTGGGTTGTGCTGGCCAGATCTGGTTACTGCAGGTGAGAGGTGAGTTACATGCTGTGTGATGCTCAGGACAATGCTCATGGGCAGGGGTGCGGAGGATGATAAAGGCTGAGGGGCTGAGAATCAAAAGGCACTTAGAAAGGACAAAGGGCACTTTTTTTAGTATCTGCCATACAGAGAAACCCGAGGGCTTCCGCCCCCCCCCTTGGGCCGGCACCTATGCTCATGGGGAAATGCTGTAGACTGCACAGTGACAGGTGTCCACTTCCACCCATACAGATCACCATGACTGACCAGAGACAAGGTGAGGGTGAGGACGGTGGGCGTAGGAGGAGGCCGAACTTCACAGCTGCAGAGACGGAGGCCCTCTTCCAGACCTACCTGGAGGATGAGCCACTATTGAGTGGACGGAGGGGCACCCCTCAGGGACGTGCAGCTGCATGGGAGGGGGTAGCTCGGGCTGTCAACCTGCAGGGAAGCCACCAGCGCTCCGTGCAGGAATGCAGTAAGAAGATGGGGACTGACCGCAGGAGGCTGAAGGAGAAGGTGGCAGCCTTCAGGGCGGCACATGCTGGCACTGGTGGGGGCCCGCCAGTGGTGTTGCAGCTGACCCCAACAGAGGAGACACTGGTCGCGGCCATGCAGCCGAGTGCCATTGCGGGTGTACCAGGCGGAGGATTCCAGACAGGTGGAAGCCCATCACTGCACGGTATGACATGGTGGTGATGTTGGGGCGGGGGCGGTTGTTCACATGCACTCACATGTACTCTCTTTCTGTTACAGATCCTGTTCGTCTTCAGGAGATGGTGGTGGTGGTGGGTCCAGACAGTGATGCAGACCTGCTGGACGTGGAGGAGGGACCATCCACCTCCGCCACCAGCCAGCAGGCACTGCAGCAGCATGAACGCTGGGCCAAAAACTCTGGTGTCAGTGATACGGGTGCGGGGGGTGCACAGCCTGTGTCTCAGCAGTCTGGCATGCAGGTATGCCAGCATGCTGTGCCTATGGCAGTGGCACGTACCTGCACCATTGATGATAGCAGCCCTGCAATGGGCAGTAATGGGTGTGTGTCCCATGACGGACACATGGCAGGCCAGCACGTGCCCCTGGGCCTTCCTGGTTCACACCTGTGTACCAGCATGCTGGCACAGTCCCAGGCTGTGCCTATCAGCACCGGTGAGGCAGCACCGGTGGCTGTGCAGGTGTCTGGCACTGTTGCCAGCACGGAGGTGGAACAGGTGGACCTGGGGGCTCAGCAGTTGGAGGGGCGGCAGCAGCAGTCGCACACCAGGTCTGGGGGTACAGTGTCAAGCAGTGGCACATGTCCACCGCCCTTTGATCCGCCCATACCTGGTCCTGGCGAACAGCGCCCACCCTCAAGGGGTGCTGTGCACCAGGACCGTCCACACCCTGGGGTCACGATGCCATTGGGGCACAGTACCCATTGGACGCGCACACCCGCCTGCTGCAGGAATCGGTACAGCTGCAGGGGCGGGTTGCAAGGTCCGTGGAGGCACTGTCTGTGTCCGTGGAGCGGCATAGCAGGGAGTGTGCTTGAGACCGAGCCGAGCTGGTCCTTATGCGGACGGATGTGACCGCTGCCATTGACAGGCTGACCCAGGCAGTGGTCTCTGTCGCGGACGCATTGGGCACACTGTCAGGTGCCCCTGTACCACACACCCCACACAGTGTGCTCTCCACTCCCCATTCCCGGCGTCGTGCGACACCAGGCCTGTCGACGCCGGGTTCTGCTGTGGGCATCCCGAGCACCCCTGGTGCACATTTGTTTGGCATGATGTAGACCCCTGTGCGGGCAAGGTTGCGTTCATGCACTGGGACCCCTGGTGGTGCAACAGCGCCACACCATGTGGCCCCTGCTCAGCCTGCCAGGGCTGCTGGGCCACGGCGGGGCCGCCCATGCATCCGCTGGCCGTGGGACAGTGCTACCTGACTGAGCTGTCTCCAGTGCGGGCCCTGTCTGGTGCTGCCCTGTGTGCATGTGTGTCATGGTGGGCAGTGCACTGCTGGGTGCTCTGCTCACCATGCTGACACACGGACCACCTGCACACTCCCAACTGCTGTCCACAGGTGCGTGTGCATGATGATGCCTGCATTGCACTGTACACCAAGGTGCAAGGGTGCCCAGGTCCTGAACATGCACTTGTACGGTACAGGTGGTGGGGGTGGTCAGGTGCTGTGTGTTGGCAATGTCGTTCCGCAGTGCTGTGCTTCTGCCCATGTACGTGTCTGGTGTGTGTGTGTGTCCACATGAGTGCTCACCCTCCCTGATGGTGTGTTGGTATGCCTGGAACCTTCAACTCCCTGACCTTCATGCACGGTGTGCTCCCCTGTGTGCCTGTGGTTTGTGCATGGACAGTGTGGCTTGCACATGTCCCCTTGACTTACCTGTGTTGGGCGTAGTGCTCTTCTGCAATGGTGTCTCGGTGCAGCTGGGCCTACCGGGTCAGTCGGGGGTCCCTCCATCCTAGGGGGGGCTGCTCATCACCAACATCACCGGCGCCACTGGCGTCCCCATTGCTGTCCCCCTCTTCGACCTGTACGGCTGTCCCATGGTCTTTGGCCATGTTGTGCAGGATGCAACAGGCCAGGAATATCCCACAGGCCTTTTGGGGGCTTTACTGTAGGGCACCGCCAGAGGTGTCTAGGCATCGGAAGTGTGCCTTGAGCATCCCAAACACCCACTCTATGATGTTACGTGTTGCGGCATGTGCCTCATTGAAGCATTGCTGTGCTGGGGTCGTAGGGCGCCGGTACGGTGTGAGCAGCCAGGGACTGGTGGGTATCCACAGTCACCTGTGTGGAGATAGTGGAGAACAGTGTCATGTCAGGTCCATATTGCCCTATAGCCTTGTGCCCTACCATGGCACCTGTTCATTCCCACCCTTGCCCAGAGTTTGCATTCCATACATGTGTACTCACCCACTAGATGTCCTGTGGGATGTCCCCTCTGAATCGATGGCACAGTGCAGACTGGTGCCATATGGAGGCATCATGTGCTCCGCCAGGTGTGGCACAGACATTGATAATGCGCCCAGTGGCATCACACACCACCTGGCAGTTGACACTGGAGAACCCTTCGGTTCCGATATGCCTGGCCGCGTGGGCCAGGTGGTGTCGGAATGGCCACATGGGTGCAGTCTATGGCCCCTAGCATGCCGGAGCATACGTGCATACCCTGGAAACTCCTGCATGTTTGCTATACGCCTGCTGCGGTGCTGGGGAAATGGATGTACTCCGGCATGTGCAGCAGTGCGCTGAGGAATTGGGTGAGGATGCGTGACGTGGCCGACTGCGTGGTGCCTGTGGTGTCCCCTGTCGGCCTCTGGAAGGTGCCCGTGGTGAGCAGGCACATGCAGGCTGTCACCTTGGTCTCCACAGACAGAGCGTGACTCCGTCGTGAGGGTGCCTGCAGCACATCACTGCACAGCTCACAGAGCCGTCTCAGTATTGCCCTGTTCAGGCGGTACCGGCCCACGATCTCGACATCTGTGTACAGCTCAAAGCTGATGCGGGTAACGATACCGCCTGTCGGGGATACTACCGACGGGTCCCCTCCATGCCACGCCCCCTGCAGCATGGTGTCTCACCCCTCATTACAGCTTCCATGTGGAAGCTGGCACTGTCCATCTCCCTGGCTTCTGCCCCCCCGGCTGCTGTTTCTGTGTTACCCCCGCTGCCCCCACTGCTGCTTCCACTGCACCGGCACCCCCGCTGGCCTCTCGTCCTCCTGACCTACTGCCCTGTCTGCCCTTCCAGCTTCTGTCTCTCTCTTTCTCTGTCTCTCTCCCCCCAGTTTGGCGCCTGCTAGGGTTCTTGCGCGCCACTTCCTTGAGCCTTTTATTTTGGTTCAATTCGCTACTGCGCAACTTCCGGCTGAGCCACTCTTGCGCATTGCGCAAGTGTTGGAATATCGCATTGCGCACTTTATGCATGGACCCGCCCCCTTCGGTTGCGCATGCCTTCATTTCCATTGCGCTGTTGCTCAGCATGTTTTTGGTGGCGCAACTGGCCCCTTCTGAATATCGCAGAATGGCGCATTTTTGGAGTTACGCATGGCGCAACCCTTTTGAATATCTGGGCCTAGGTGTTTTTGATAATGGTAAAGAGTAATAGATGACTATTATAAAAATTAAGTTAGTTGTGCTATTTAAAATGCTGTAAATTGCAGTAAACTGAACAAGTCTGAAATTTTGTGGTGATTTGCATACATCCCATGATGCTTTGCATTATGGAAGTATGTATGATGATGTATTTCTTTGAAAGTTGATTTGTTGCCAGTGCTCTTTGGGGTAACCCTTTTTTTAGTGTTTCTGCACTGAATTTCTTTGTTTTTAGCTTGCTTTGTTGTTTTTTTTCTTTCTGAGATCCTACTACCCAAGCAAACAGGGCCCACATAGGGATGAAGGGTTTTCACTGGAAAGTTGTTAGATCAGAGATCAATGTCAGTAGGTGCTGGCCAGGTGCAGAGAAATGATATACATAGTCTGTTGCTGCAAACTGATGTACCAAAGAGGGAATATGGCTTTGCAGAAGCTTATTTCCTGTATAAACATAATAAACATCACACAGAGATTGTGTGTTGAACCTGAAGTTCGGTGTCTGGTCCATCTGTTATCCCCACAACCCCTCCACAGACTTGGTGTGAGAGTGGGATAACTTGCTGGAAGCATCTGGACTGGCTGAAGAGGGATGTTTTCTGGTGGATATCACAAAGCTATCCCAGGTGGACTGATGCACCAGGAGTTGCCAGCGGAGAACCCGGAGATGAGAGTCCCTGGGGTTCTGACCAGAACCATGGTTGACAGACTGAGAGAAGCTGCTGCCTGGACTGGACCTGGGAGCTCCGAGGAAGGCCAAGCCTGAAGACAATGAAGAGATGCAGGTCGGGGCAGACTGGAGGGGCGAGAGACAACACCCCTGAGGTGGAGACCCTAATGAGGATGATCCGCTGGATGAGTGGGCAAGGGCTGCAGGCAGACCGACTACGCAGAGAGCCAGAACACCAGTGCCAGCTGCTTGAGAGGTCCCTGCTGGAGACTTTGGATAATGAGTCGGAGGATTTTTCGTGGGTTCGGTTTGAGAAGGCCCCCTGACTGAGCAGGATATTCCTTTGTTTCCTGTGTTCCCAGGATGTTACCTGTTGGAGGTCAGAGATGCATGCAAGTATGGAACTTGAATGTGAGACCCCCGGTAAAACTGTGCCTAGTGATTCTGTGCTGGGGTTGAAGACTCCAAACAAGCAAGAAGAAGCCTAAGAGGCTGAAGAGACTTTTTCTTGTACTGATGCAGCTAAATTTATTAACAGTATAGACTGGGATATACTGCATGCTAAAGATGCTAATATTGCCAAAATGTTACAGTATGTTAAGATCAAGGAGGTGATACATGTGTTTTATTTTTTTGATGAAAAACCTACCGAGGAGGTGGGTGGAAAATGGATAGGAACCAATGTTGGGGTAACACCTAGAGTGTCTACCCTCTGGTGTCTGTATCTGTAGCGAGTGAAATGAATCAAGAGACATAGTGGTTTGTGTAAAGGGGTTGAACCTAGGACTGTGCCCCTGCTTAAAACTGACTTGTCTGGTGGGCTTGGAGCAGATAATTACTCACCCCAGAGAAAGTCTATGGTACTGGACTTACAGATGTCAGATGTTTGGTTAAGAAATATGACAGACTTTCCCTAAAGTGAGATGGAAAGGTATTGTTAGTCTCTGTGGAGAAATGTGTTAATGCCTCAGGGAAAGAATGATGACATCCTCTGTGTTTATGATAGAATGTTTATCTTTAATAGGGACCCTGAGACAGAGCTTCTTAAGATGGATGGATGGAAGCTCCATCCCCTCCTGGGACAGGAAGGTGGCAAGCAGTCTGCACTAACTGTTTCCCTCTTAAAGTTGGGGATATGTGACACGGAGCTCCTGCCACTCTTGAGGACCGACCTTTTTGTTGCAACAGTTCTTCTATTTCTTAGCCTAATCTATCCTTCACAATTTCTAGCCCATAAGGTTGGCCACCTATGGGCACCCCCCTCCCCTTTCTTGACTATGCTATAGTGTCCTCTTTAATTTTCCTTTTCCCTCTCAGGTCCTCATACAGGGAGGTTATTGTGGTGACCTCCAAGCATATGTAAAACAGGTTGTGTTTATCGTTGATGGATTTAGTATGTAACAGCACTATGTCATAATATAGTTTATGTTTATGAAACCTGTAAATGTTGATAATACCATGGCCCAAGGTGTTTTTGATAATGGTAAAAAGTACTAGGTGACTATTATAGAAATTAAGTTAGTTGTGCTATTGAAAATGCATGTAAATTGCTGTAAACTGAGCAAGTCTGAAATGTCATGGTGATTTGCATTATGGAAGTATGTATGATGTTGTATGTCTTTGAAACTTGATTTGTTGCCAGTGCCCTTTGGGGTAACCCATGTTTCAGTGTTTCTGCACTGAGTTTCTTTGTATTTTGGCTTGTTTTGTTTTTTTCTTTTTGAGCCCCCACTACCCAAGCAAACAGGGCTCACATAGGGATGAAGAGTTTTCACTGAAAAGTTATTAGATCAGAGATCAGTGTCAGTAGGTGCTGGCCAGGTGCAGAGAAAGGACATAGTCTGTTGCTGCAAACTGATGTACTGAAGAGGGAATATGGCATTGCAGAAGCTTATTTCCTGTATTTTGAATAAGCATCACACAGAGATTGTGTGTTGAACCTGAAGTTTAGTGTCTGGTCCATCTGTTATCCCACAACCCTTCCACACTGCCTGAAATGTGTTTTCACACATCTGGCGCACAATGGCACGGTCGCTGTGGGAAATCAACTTTCTGGACAGATTAACAAAATCACAGTGCCACTGTTCATGAGCGGCGGTCCCAAAATGCCTATGTTGAAAATTTGATTAAAAAAAATCCCCAAAATAATTGCATTACGGGCGTGTGTTACGCAGTTTCTACGCATGCTCGTTGACTTCACCAGTTTTTCATATTTTCACACCAGGTTTTCAACATTGCCATTTTGACACCTCCTCATGAACAGTACAGCTGTCATTTTTCACATCATGCCGGAAATGTGTTTTTGCACCTGTGGCACCAAATGGCACAATTGCTGTGCAAAATCACCCTTCAGCTAATGAACAGATAGTGCCACTGTTCATGACGTGGGATCACAAAAAGCCCATATTAAAAATTTGGAGTGAAAATACCAACAAACGCCTAGGGTGTTAGGGTTTCCAACTAAAACGCCCCACCCTGTAGAGACTGACAGGCGTCAGGGGTGTGACTTGGGATCGTCGGCTGTAATACTCATGCCATTCCACCCCCACTCTGTAGCCAGTGACAGGCATCGAGGTGTGCCTTGGAGTTTTCGGCCCCAAAGTTCACCCCATTCTCCTACACTACACTCATCTCAGCGTATTTCCTTATGGAATGGGGTTAGCATAAGGCCCAAAGACCCCAGAGCAGAACGCGACACTTGTCAGTGTCTGCAGGGTAGGGTGAGGTGAGATGGCATGAGCGTTATGGCCAATGACCCAAAGGCACACCCAATGCCTGTCAATCTCTGCAGGGTGGGAGTGCGGTTGGCGTCAGTTCAATACTTCACTGCCAATCCTATTATGCATCTCTCTAACTCCTGCACTACCAGTGCCAATGCCAGCAAGACAGCATTCAGCATTGACAAATGCTTGTTTCATCTGCTGTTCATTTAAAGAGTTTGCTGCTTTTCTTTGATTTTAACAGCTTGCTTCAGTACTGCACTAGGCATTGTGAAAGCTGGATTCTGATTGGTTCAGTATTCCACTGTGATGACAGTAACTTCAAAAATACTACTGTGATAACAGTAACAACAATATTTTTTGATATGTTGCTGTTACTGATGTCACTAGCTGAAAAATCTTTTAGCTCATCATTTTTACAGTGCCCAAGATGCAACGTGGTAATGCTGCAGTATATGTAAGCAATAAGACACGACGGGGTGTGCATGGAGCAGATTTTGCCGCACGCCCAGGGGCGTAGTGAGGCAAGAGGCCACAGACGAAGTGCCTTCAGCCCCTAGCAGTGTGGTAAAATCTGTTCCATGCACACCCCCAGAGTGTTTTATTGCACTTATAAAATCAGATCCTTTTTTTAAAACTTTTTAAAAGTTAGGAAAAGCATGTTTATATGTAGAAACAATAGATTTACTGGTGTGCATTTATGATAAAATAGTCCTTCCAACTGCAAATGATATAATTGATGTCATTGTATAGCTGCTGGACAGAGTTTGTGTAGTATTGGGGGGTGCTGTACTGCTGGGGTGTGCCGTCCTTCGGATGAGACGTTAAACCGAGGTCCCTTCTCACCATCCTGGTGTTGTCCTGGTGGGTGTCCAGGTAGAAGTAAAAGAACCCAGGGCACTCTTCGCAAAGAGTAGGGAACATTCCCGGTGTCCTGGCCAACATTCCCCTTCCCATAAACCGGTTCATGCAATTATCCAGGCTGTGTGTGGGTGATGATGTGCGATATGGCCACCACCACACAGTCAGTCACTTCACTACCAGTCTAGCATTGCTTGTAAAGCGCTTTGGATGTATGAAAAGCGCTATATAAATGCTGTTGCTGATTCTTCTTCTTCTTCTTCTTTGCTGGCATCAGTTCTACTTGTTTTATTTGATTGCCATTAGTGATGTAGGAACCCCTCCCCCATGCCTCCGTGTACGTATAGTCGTGTGATTTTTTTTTTTCCTTGAATGGGAAGTAATTCTGGTGCAGAGAGAGAGAGGGAAATGTGTGCACGTTATTATTTTTTGTATAAGTGCGACAGATGACCAAATGGCAGCACAGCAGGAGCAGACAGGGAAAAATGAGCAACAGCCTCGGAGAGAATAGTCTTTAAGGAGAGACTGGCTGAACTTCTACAGTGTTCTTCTCCTTTACTGAGCTTGCATCTGTACTCCTCACCCCACACAGTGTAGCAGGTGAACGGAGGTTAGTTTTTAATTTTTTGTAAATCAAAACATGACTGCAGAAATGAGCGACCACTCCTCTTCCTGAGCTGGAGTGAATGCCGTTGCCGATGGACCCGAAGTACTTCCTTATTACCGGTGTTGACACGGCATCTGTAAGTAAGCTTCCTACAGTTAAAACAATTCAAAAGACACACACAAACTGATTTTTTTGATTAAAAAAAATGTGGAGGCAGGAATGTGACTAGTACGGGACACAGCAGAAGCAGGGATGGGTACTGTAACTGTTAGCTGAAAGAGCAGGAGCAGTTATAGTAAGGTAACACGAGAGCAATACTATATTTTCTTTTAATTCAAAGTTGTCACTTTTGTCTCTGGCTGCTCGTTTATATGGATGAATGGTGTTAGCTGTTGAATAGTTAACTTGATGACGGTGATGAGCCGCGTTAGCGAGGGGAACAAAATGGTGGCAATTTAAAAAAACAATGTTCTAACAGCACATTGATATCTCTTTCTCTTCAATACAGTCCCACTTTTAGGAAATTGTTATTACCTGTACATGGAACAGATTTCATGCACAAGTAATAACCAATCAGAAACCAGGATTTTTTTCTCCCCATTTTATAACATAAAATGCTATAGTATGCTGCAAGGAACAGTGTAATTTAATGGCAGTTAAGGCCTTTTTTGGTGCAGTATTTTGTGACATACTGCAAGTAACTATGTTGCATCATGCCTGGATCTGCTATATATACATATTTATGCAACAGGCGTGGACATAAATCCTATGTGATAAATCTGAGCTACTATGGGATAAATTCAAAATTTGACATTTATACACATAGGGTGGGATATTCAGACTGCGCCAAAAAGATGCGCACTAACGGGAGCAGGCACAAGAGCAATGCGCCACTGCGCAACGGGCATGATATTCAAACCAAGCGCAGGCCAAGGTGCGCCTGCACAACACAGCTGAATATCGCACCTGATGCACCATGGCACAACAAGGGATGCGCAGTGGAGCAAGGCCGATGCGCAGTAGCACACCCATGATGCGCGGGGACAAAGACAGGAAGAAGCAGTGCACCAGCCATGGATGTGCCATGCGTGGAGGAGCATGCAGCAGGACAGACAGACCAAACCCCCCCCCGCCACCCGCCAGGGCAAGGTCCCCATGAGCAGCACAACCAGAGGTGAGCTGAACGGACCACCAGCCCATGAACCCCGGCACCGATCCAACAGCAGATGTGGGCCAGCAGTCCACACCCGCAGGGCAAGGTGCCCCAGCACTGTCCCCCAGCAAACAGTGACCACAACACAAGTAAGGCCAGGACCCACCCATGCCATGGCACCACACATATGCTGACCACCCCCTGTACAGCAATCCCGAGACACCCAGCCCAGAAGCAGGACCAAACACTGCATGGCACCAAAGGTATGCCACCACCACCACCGTGACAGTGCAACCTGGTGCCCCATGGTGCCATGCACGATAGCCCCACCCTGACCCTCCCCACATGAGGTGACACCATCCACTGATGCCACCACAGCATACACAAGGCCCCCCTGCATGGCCCCCACAGTGGCACAGCAGGGAGGTCAACCTGGCATCAGTACCCGAGGGACCCCACACGTGACAAGGCCCACCCCAGATGCCACTACCAGCAGGATGGCACCCGGCACACCCACCCATGCACACACCCTGTCCCAGCACTGGCCCCTCCAGACAGCACAGCAGCCTACTGTGGCGCATGGAGGCATGTGCCACACAGGAGGCAACACAGGGCACATACAACCCCCCAGTCCCAAGGGTACCCTGTCAAACAGCCACACATAGCAGAGCAGCAGGTGCTGCCGTTGTGAGTCCCATGGTGCCATGTACCCATGGCCTGCACACCACCATGGCGCCAGTGAGCCTGCCATGTGGTGTGCGCACCACGAACCAGGCCGCCGCCTGCATGCAGCAGGACCCCAAGTGACAGTCACCAGACCACAGGCACTGCCCCAGACACCATAGACTGCATGGAGGGGGGACAACAACAGCACTGCCCACAGTGTCACCAGAGGCAGACGTGCAACAGACTGGCGGTCAGGATGCCAGCTGACGGGGTGCTGTGCCTGGATGGTGGCTGGCATGGACTGCCACCAATGTCACGTCAGCAGCCATGCATGCATGCAGTGGTGGGGTTGGCATGACCGTGCGTACCACAGACACACAAGGGGCAGAGCCGCATGGGCTTGGCACACACTGCGAGGGGCGGCTGGGACATAGCACATGCATCAAAGCCTGCTGCACACAGGCAAACAGGGCACACCACACATACCCCAGACAGTGCCCATGGCCCCCTCCCACACCAGTGGAGGATCTCTGGCAGGCACACCCATGGCCAAGCCAGCACCACCCCTCAGTCGCCATGTACACCACTGCAGCAAGGCACTAGACGTCCGCTGCAAATCAGAGACTGACACAGTCGTAGTAGGAAAAGCATGTATATTGTAACAGGAAACAACAGCAGCAGGAACTATTTACAAAGCTATATATATACAGTGGGGAAGGGGAAGTGCAAGGCTACAACTTGGGGGGGGAAGGGCAGGGGGCAAAGGGAATAACAAGGAGGGGGACATAGGGGTGTGAGGTACAGTCCAGGGAGGGAAAGGAACAGTGCAGATGCTGCAGGCCCTACTGGCGGCCCCTCTCATCCCTGTGCTCCCTGTGGCACCTTCTGTGCCGCTGCCGTTCACCCCCTCTCCATCCCCTGCAGCAGCTCCAGTGTGGCCCGGGTGACCTGCAGGATCTCCTGTATGTTACGCTCCAGGGCTGTCCAGCATTGTCCACCTAGGACAAGGGAGCAGAATCAGTATGTGTGACTGGCCAGACCAACGCAGCCCACCCAATGTGCATGGCATACAGCAGTGGCCTGTGCCCCTGGGATGGCATGCGACCACCCACAGTGGGTGTGCCCACATGACCCACCTACCTGGGCACCGCAAGCCATGCAAACCGCTGCACACCCCCACCGCCCATGCACTGCACAGCACCATCGTGGCCATCTGGCATCATGGCTATGCAGTGGGATGGCAGGGGCACAGCCAGGCGCCCAGTGCATGCACAGCCCACCTGCGACACCAACCCACATGTGCAGACCCACAGGACAGTGCGGAGGGCACCGTGGGACGAGCACGGCAGTAGGGGCCATGCCCCACCACCGCCCCTGCAACCTACCATGCACAGTTGTAAGGGGAAACATGGCACTCACCTGCTTCCCGGTCAGCAGGGCCACCACTGTGCCCTGCCTGCATGGCCACACCTCCATCGTCGTCCTGCCGTCCATGCTCCCGGGCCATCCGGACCCTACGGCAATCCTCTGGGCCTAGAGTGCAAACATGGAGAGAGTCCCATTAGTACATGACAGAACCATAGCCCCACCTCCTTGCTGTGTGTGTGCCCGCACAGCCCAGCTGAGATGCAGTGGCGCAGGGTGTACACGAAGAACCCCCACAACTGGCAACACAGTTACGGGCCCCCCCCGGTGGCATGGCCTGCCGACCACCATGATACCGGGACAGATGGATATTATTAGTGTGGTGAAGAAGCACCTACCTGGCCGTGGTACGGTGCCCCACCGGGCACGCGCCTGCAGTCACCTGAGGCAGTCGGGGTCACGCCACTGGAGGTCCCCATAGCGGTGGCGACACTGCTCAGTGGTCCTGCTGCTCCCTGTGGCCTCCTCAAGGCACTCTGCCACATCACTGTCCATGGCCTCAGGAGGGGTACCTGGCAAAAAAGGGCATATGCATGGGGCTCCACAAGTGCCACCAGATTATCCAGTTCCACCGCTGTCCACACTGGTGTTCTGGTGCACGGCATGGTGCTGACATTGACAAGCACAAAATGGCGCCCTGTAGTGCACATGCCCCACGTGCGGAGGCAGCATGGTACTGCACTGCCAGTCGCAATCGCGCTGGCACCGGACTGCGCAATGGGGGCAGCCATGTGGATGCATGGCACCTAGAGGGCAAAGGTCAGCCACAAGGTCAAGGGTCTGTCTGCGCATGGAGTGCCACAGCACCATTGGGAGGCCCTGCATGTAGCGTGGTAGGGTGCATGTGTGTGCTGCTATGCAGTGGCCTACCGTGCTGAGGTGCCATGGCACCCATGGCGTACCATGGCACGAGCGCCACAGGCACAGTAGTGGTTGTGCCCTGTACTGCCTCCTGCGCACAGTGCATCAGCAGTGCCGTCAGCATCAGCACCGCAGGCATGCGTGGTGCGCCACAGCCTAAGCACACTCAACACCACTGCGCAAGGCGCAACAGCGAGACATTCAGCCAGATTATGCTAATCAGCTCATGAGCCATTCCACGGAGCAGCCACTGCATCTGCATGCCATTACAGTTGCACCTGTCCTCATTTGCATGCTATGCGCTATAAAAATGCGACCTGAGAATGCATAGGCCATGGATCGGTATTGCAGTTTTGAGGTAGGTGGCATGCTGTGGGGACGCGGGGACAGTGGTCTGGGAGGGCTTTATGGGACTGCACAGTCCAAGGTAACACCTTTCCATCCCCCAGGCACGTGCATGACCGAGCAAGAAGATGAAGAGGAGCAGGGAAGGGTGCGAAAGAGGAGGCCCAACTTTACCAAGGCGGAATCCGATGCTCTGTTCGAGGCCTACCTCGACAGGGAGACGCTGCTCAGTGGACAGAGGGGCACACCACATGCCTGTGTGGCGGCGTGGGGTGAGGTGGCACGTACCGTTAACCAGCAGGGCAGCCACCAGCATTCCGTGCAGAAGTGCAAGAAAAAAGTTGGCACGGACAGGAGGTGGATCAAAGATAAGGTGGCTGCCATCAGGACGGCACGTGCTGCCACCAGTGGGGGCCAGCAGGACGTACCCCGCCTGACGCCACAGGAGGATCAGGTAGCCGGCAGCATCTGCAGGCTCCAGTGGGGCAGCACTGGCGTGTGGCCAGGGTAGTGGGCCTGCTGCCGCGCCAGTGGTGCCTGGCGATCGTCAGTCGGAGGCGCAACGGCAGCAGCTGGCCAGTATCAACATGGGGACAGGGGCGGTGGGCAGTGGCAGTGCACCGCATGTGGATGCACCCCAGGATGGCAGTGCTGTGTGGTGCCCACCGTCAAGGGGTGCTGTGCAGCAGAGCCAGGAACACCATGGGGGACGGCATGCTGGACATGCAGATGACCCCGTGGACGACCACAGCCATCTTCTCCAGGCCTCAGTGGATCAGCAGATGCGGCTTGTGGTGGTGGTGGATGCACTCTGTGAGGCGCTGCACCAGGCAGAGGAGCGGTGGGCAGAGTTGGCTCAGCAGTGGGCGGATGTGACCGCTGACATTGAGAGGCAGACCACTGCAATGGCAACCGTCGTGGCTACACTGGCCAGCCGCCGCACACCCCGCAGAGTGCTATGTCCACCCTCCGTTCTCGGCGTCGTGCGACCCCTGCCATATCGACACCGGGTTCGGCTGTGGGCATACCTAGCACGCCTGGTGTGGGCATGTTTGGTAGCCTACAGACCCCTGCGCGGACACGGTAGCGTTCACACAGCGTCACCCCTGGGGGCCCCTCGGTGCCACCTCATGAGGCCACTGGTCAGCTTGGTACAGCTGGCAGGTCTCGGTGGGGCCACCCACGCATCCGTGGTGGCCGTAGTACTGTGCTGCATGACTGACCCATCCCCCTCCACAGCCACTGTCTGCCGCTGCCCGTGTGCACAGTAGTGTTCTTTGTGCATTTCATGGGTGAGATGCCCAGCCCTTCACACACATGGTCCCTGTGCACACCCTCCCGGCTGCTGGCCACTGTGCAGTGGTGCTCAGCGTCTGAGGCACGCACAGTGCTAGCCACTGGGCGTGGTAGTGTTGGGTCCTGTGTGGGTGTGGAGGGGCCTGTTGGGGTGGGCGTGCCTGTAGCCCTGTGGGCATGGGTTGGGGTGTGTGCGCGTGCAGCCCTGCTTGTTCCTACCTTTGTGTGCGGTCCCCTGCCCATTCCCACGCCCCTGAAGCCATCCTCCCCTGGTATCCAGGCCTGCCTGTCTGTGGGCTGTGCCCTTGCCCTTGGTGGTTGCACGTGGCCCTGTTGACCTACCTGTGTTGTCCAAAGTGCTTCTCTGCGATGGTGTCCTGGTGCTGCTGGGCCATCCGGGGATCCCTTCGACCAGGGGGTAGCTGCCCAACACCAGCTGGACCGGCGTCCTCTTCGTCCCCACCGCTGTCCCCCTCCTCAACCTCAATGGCTATCTCATAGTCGGTGGCCATGTTCTGCAGGATACAGCAGGCCAGGAATAGCCCACAGGCCTTTGAGGGGCTGTACTGTAGGGCACCGCCTGACGTGTGCAGGCAACAGAATCATCCCTTCAGCAGCCCGAACACCCGCTCGATGACATTCCATGTTGTGGCGTGTGCCTCATTGTACTGTTGTTGCGCTGGGGTCGTGGGGCGCCAGTATGGTGTGAGCAGCCAGGGCCGTAGCGGGTAACCACTGTCACCTGTATGTAGAGGGGAGTCATTAGCATGGTAGTCTGCAACACTGTGCCATGGGCCATCATGGCCATTCCCCATGGCACCTCTGCCCATGCCCCACACTCCCCCACGTCCGCACCCATCATCCAGCATGCCATGCATACTCACTTACCAGATGGCCAGTGGGGATGTCCCCACTCTCAAATCTATGGCACAGTGTGGACTGGTGCCAGATGAAGGCATCATGTGCTCCTCCAGGGTGCGTGGCACAGACACTGATTATGCGCCCCCTGGCATCGCACACCGCCTGGCAGTTGACACTCGGGTAACCCTTGTGGTTGATGTATGCCGCCCCCTCCGGGCCAGGTGGCATGCGGATGCCTACATGGGTGCAGTCTATGGCTCCAAGCACGCCAGGCAACCGTGCTACCCTGTGGAACTCCTGCATGTGTGCTGTGCGCTCCGCCTGTGTGCTAGGGAAACGGATGTACTCCGCAGCATGTGGCAGCACTGCGCTGAGGAACTGTGTGAGTAGGTGTGACGCAACTGACTGGGTTATGCTTATCGTGTCCCCTGTTGGTCTCTGGAAGGTGCCCGTGGTAAGCAGGCACATGACAGTTGTGACCTTAGACTCCACAGACAGCGCATGGCTCTGTTGTGTGGGTGCCTGCATTTCATCACTGCACAGCTCACAGAGCTGCCTCAGAAGAAAAAATTACTCACCTTAGTAATGTTGTTTCTTCTAATGGAGTCTTGCTATATTATAGACATTAGCAGTTTGTTCCAGCTCTAGAACTGCCCCGGAGTGAAATGGTTAAAACCATTCCAAAATAGAATTTTGGCACGAGAGCAGCTCTATCTGTGTCATTTCAAACCTAAACTGTCAGATCTTTACGAGCCAAACTCACTAAGGTCTGTGTGGAAGCTGTAACCTACACTAGCCAAATGGCTACCTAAATAATAACAACCATTGATGGTCCCAACACCCAAGACTCAAGTCAGGGGACCAGAAATACTAACACCATTCTAATAATATGAAAATGGAACATAAGTATAATAAAACACACACACGCATACACATACACACCCCCAAAGTCCCAAAGGGGACAAAATGCTAACAGGACATAAGTAGTGCCCACACTAAGTTGCCTGCACCCCACCAAGTAGAGGTTCTGAGAGGGGCAGGTTGGGGGGGAGGTCTATAATATAGCAAGACTCCATTAGAAGAAACAACATTACTAAGGTGAGTAATTTTTTCTTCAAACAACATGAAGTCTTGCTATATTATAGACATTAGCAGAATACACAGCAGTACCTCCATGGAGGAGGGCAGAACCTACTTAGGGAATAGGCTCTGAAGAACAGCTGTGCAAGTGAGCACTCTCCTGGCCTGGACATCCAGGGAGTAATGCTTGGTAAAAGTGTGTACCGTTTTCCAAGTAGCAGCCTGGCAAATCTCTAATAAAGGGATATCTCTGGCAGCAGCTAGAGACGCAGCTGTACCCCTGGTAGAATGAGCCCTCAAACGGGGCTCTGCCCACTTTCTGATAACAAAATTGGATACAAGAGACAATCCACCTGGCTATTGATCTCTTAGTGGCAGGTTTGCCTTTCCCAACTTCACCATAGGTAAGGAAAAGTTGGAGGGATTCAAACCTGTGACCTTTGGTACGCTCTATATAATAACTAAGAGCTCTCTTAACATCCAGGCTGTGCAACCTTCTCTCACCCGAAGAGCAGTGATCAGTGAAAAATACTGGAAGGGAGATAGATTGATTAAGATGGAAATCTGAAACCACCTTAGGCAAAAACTTCCTATTAGTCCTAAGGACTACCTTATCCCTGTGGAAAGAAATAAAGTCAGTCTCCACTGACAAGGCTTGCAATTCACTATGCGTCTGGCAGAGGTGATAGCCACTAGAAAAACAGTTTTCAAGTTAGGTACTTAAGCTCTGCAAAAGACAGAGGTTCAAAGGGGTTGCATTAACTGGGCAATGCAAACATTAAGGTCCCAAGCAGGGCCGGTTCCCGAAAGGGAGGATTAGTATGGAGTAATCCTTAAAAACTTGGAAAACACAGGATGAGAGGAAAGAGGGATGACTTTCCTGCTGACACAAAAGCAGACACAGCTGCCAAATGAACTCTCAGGGTAGCTGGTCTGAGACCCAAGGAATTAAGATGTACCATGTAATCTAACAAAATGGGCAATTCAGCAGATTCTGGGAAATATTTTCCCAGCACACCAAATGGAAAACCTTTCCATTTAGAACTATAAGTAGCCTACTGGAAGGCTTTCTGGAAGCCTTTAGGATCTCAAGAACACCCTGAGAGAGTGTAAATCAGCAAACTCTAACTCCTCAAGAGCCAGGCCTTGAGGTTGAGGATTTGAGGTCCGGATACCAAACCCTTCCCTGGGCACAAGTCAACAGATTGTGATTCCTGGGAGGCATAGGGAAGATGGACTGTCAGAGACAGAAGGAGTGGGTACCAGGCTGCCTGGCCCAATCCGGGCAATCAGAATCACCCTGCAAGGCTGAGATCTGATTTTGACTAGTATTTTGAATAGGAGAGGAAAGGGGAAGCATAGAGGAACTTCCCTCCCAATCCAGAAGAAGGGCATCCAGGGAACTGAGCCCAGCACTGAGGCCTGCAACAGAACAGAGGAAGTTTGTGATTGTCTGGGGCTGCAAAGATCTATCTGAGGGATGCCCCACCTGGCAAAAAACTATCCCCAGCACTTGAGGATCAGGGACCATCGTGATGGCCCTGGGAAATCCTGCTGAGGGCATCCGCTAGGACATTGTCCTTCCCTGGAAGATGAACTGCTATGAGGGAAGTGTTCAGGGACTAGGCCAGAGACCACAACTATTGCCTCGCGCACAAGGCCAAGACCGAGTGCCCCCTGTTTGTTGATGCACCACATTGTTGTGGTGTTGTCTGTTCTGACTTGTATCACCTTGTCGTGGACAGATGCAGAAAAAGCTTGAAGAGATAAAAGACAGCTCTGAGTTCCAGCAAATTGATGTGGAGCAGAGAATTCCTGGGGCACCAAACTCCTGAGTGGAAAGGTCGCCCATGTGGGCTCCCAACCCAGAAGGGAAGCATCTGTAGTGCGAGTCAAGTCGTGAGAAGGGAAATGAAGGGACCCCCACTCTTAAGTTCTCTGATCCTGCCACCACTGGAGAGCTAGGATCAAGGTTCAGTCACTGGGACCAACTTGGAAGGGGTCTCTTCTCTGAGACCAAAAGGTTCTCAAGTGAACTGAATGTCTCTCAACTGAAATGTGGCCCCTGCACAACAGCTGTGGATGCAGCCATGTGCCCCAGGAGCTGCAGAAAGTGTCTTGCTGGCGAGAGACCTTCAGAGTGAAGGAAGAGGCCAGAACCACTAAATTCCTTACCCTTTCTGGGAAGAAAGGCTCTGGCTAGCTTTGTGTCCAATTCTGCCCCTATGGTGAGTACCTGGACTGGTTCCAGAACCGACTTTGGTAGGTTTAGCAGAAAACCCAGGGAGGTGAGAAGCTGCTGGGTGACCTGCAGGTGAGATTTTACCTATTCTGGGGACTGGCCTACAATGAGCCAGTCGTCTAGATAAGGGAAAAACAGCAATCCCTCTGCCTCCTTAAGTGGGCCACTGCCACTGCTAGACACTTTGTGAATACCCCTTGAGCAGAGGTAAGGCCGAGGGGCATTGCTCTGAACTGGTAATGACCTGAGGGCAGTTCAATCTGAGGTACTTTCGATGGGATCTTCTGATTAGGACATGGAAATAGGCATCCTTGAGGTCCAGGGAGGCTAGCCAGTCCCTGGCCTTAGGGAAGGTAAAATCATTGCTAGAGTTACCATTTTGAACTTTGGTTTCAAAGATGCTTGTTCAGATATCTGAGATCTAAAATGGGCCGCCATTCTCCTGTCTTTTGGGGTAAGAAGTATCTGAATACAGACCCCTGCCTTGATGCAGGGAGGAACCCTTCTACTGCTCTGAGAGCTAACAGGGATGAGACCTCTGTTTCCAGAGCGAGGGTCTCTGAAGCACTTGCAGGTAGAAAAAGTCTGCTTCTCAACTTGGGAAACTTGTTGAAGCTGAGAACCAGACCCTGGCTTACTACTTCCAGAACCCACTTGTCTGAGGTTAAAGAAGCCCAATTCTGACTGAAGTAAGCCAGCCTGCCCCCCACTGGTACAGGAGAATCGGCCCTGGGCACCCCATCAGGGTGCCTGTTTCTCAGGAGCTTTAGGCTGGGGGTGGGAGCAGGTCTGCCCACCCTCGTCTGCCCTGCCTCTGAAGAAGCCCTCTGAGCATAGGTAGAGGCCTGAGTCTGGTAGAAAGGCCTGTGAAAAGGCCTGCCCCTACCCCTGGGGGCATGCCTTTGAGGAGTGGCTTGCCGCTCCTTAGCCTGGGCACTCTTGTAAGTAGTCCTATATTCATCCATCTTTCTTCATGTAATTCTCTGTCTGCTCTCCAAACAGAGAATTTCCCACCACAGGAAAATCCATAGCCTTAGTCTGGGTATCCTGTGACAAACTAGTACACCTGAGCCAGGCCAACCTCAAAAGCTACAGATGTGGCCATGACCCTAGAGGAAACATCATTAACATCCACAGCAGCATGAAACTGAACCTTAGAGGCTTCAATGCCATCAGCAGCCACCTGTTCTAGTTCACTAGCCAGCTGTCCATGGGCCTGCTTAGCCAATTATAACAGTATCTCATCTAGATTTCTGATACCTAGCTACATAAGCCATATAGTTTGCTTGCCTGAGTCCCAGAGAGGCTGCCATATACTGTTTTTTGCCATGGCATCAATCTTCCTGGAATCCTTGTCAGGAGGATGTGAAGCCAAGGGAATATTAGCTTTATCACAGGCAGCAGCCTGAACTACTCAACATGACTGCATTGCTGAGAAAGGAATTCTGTATCAGGGCCTGACAATGTATACCTTCTGTCCATCTTTTTATCTACAGGAGGCACAGAATTAGGAGCTTTTAAAATTTTAATTGTTTGTTTCCTAAAAACTTATGTAAAGGAATAGACAATCTCCTAGACTCTGGAATATCCATCATTTCTACAAAATCAGGCTCCTCTTGCTCATCCACAGCCTCTTCTAAAGGAAGCTGGAGAGTTTCAGCAACTTTTATAAAACATAAAATGAGATGGGGACTCAGACAGCATAGGGGAGATTCTAAAGGTCTGTCTGGGGAGATGTCGGTTCAATGGCACACCCAGACCTTCCCAGCCACATTCATACTGTTCATAATCCTCCTCCCTCCTCTGGTTCATAAAATTCCTCAATATCATAATCCTGAACCACTGGGACGGACGAACCGACCTTCTACCAGATAGTGGTGGTTCGGACGGACCCTGAGACAGTGACTGGACAATTTGTATGGCTTTTGCTATCTCTGCAGCAGTTGGAGAAGAATTTTTACTCCAGACCTGCTGATTTTCTTGTTTTCTTTACTAGAATTGGTTCCTCAGAACCAGCTTTTCTTTGCCGAGGAAGTCTGGCCCTGGTCAGAGGCACTCCCTCTAGGTCGGTTGGCACCGAACCGGGCTGGCCATCCGGTCAGCGGACTTTTGGCCTCTCGCTCCCTGAGCCTGCCCAATCTTTTTCCAGGGTGGCTGCAGGAAATTCTTACATACCTGGCAGTCTGACTGGAGGTGGTCAAACCCCAGACAATAAACACATGTGGTGTGTGGGTCAGCCTTGGCAAAGACTTCCCCACAAACATCACAGTGTTGGAAACAATGGGCCGGTTTTTCTTTTGGGTTTCTCAGACATAATGCCAGCCTAACCAAAACTTGCCCTTTTAACGGCAGTGCCAGGCAAGACACCCTTATCGGTTCCTAACCATGTCACGGGTATTGGAAAAAACCGTAATAAATCCGGTTCTTTTAGAACCGATAAGAACCGGGAACCGCACTCTAAAACAGTAACTTTTAGTTTTAAATGAGTTTTAAACCCACTGATCGGCTCAAAACCGAACCGATAACTTACAAGTTCCACACAGACAAAACCTTCATTTACTTACGGTTACCACAGATAGAGCTTGAACTGAACAGTTTTATGTTAAATAAAACTATTCTCGTTAAATCCAACCGAGAAAACACTTTTTAAACCGAGAAATGAACCGAGCAGAAGGAGAAATCTCCGGAGCGACTGTTCACTAAGGCGGAGTAAAGAATCTGACAGTTTAGGTTTGAAATGACACAGATAGAGCTGCTCTCGTGCCAAAATTCTATTTTGGAATGGTTTTAACCATTTCACTCCGGGGCAGTTCTAGAGCTGGAGCAAACTGTTAATGTCTATAATATAGCAAGACTTCATGTTGTTTGAATCACCCAGTTCAGGCGGTACCGGCCCACAATCTCAATGTCACTGCACTGTTCGAAGGTGGTGCGAGCACGGTATAGTCTGTTCTGGGCGTACCACCAATGGGCCCTTCCACGGCCGCACCCCCCTGCTGCCTGCCTTCTCACACCCCTCATTACCACCTCCATCTGAAGGTGGCACTGGCCATATCCTGGTTGGTGTCCCCCGGCGTCTGTCTCTGGTCCCCAGCTGTGTGTTGCTAGTACTGCCCTACCCCAGGTACTCCTCTGGCTATTCACCACTGTGTGCCTGCCTCTTGCTACTGCCCTCCATCCTCTGTGGCACGCTCCAGCCCTCTACACACGCACCTTCTCTCACTAGCACCTCCGCGTGGGCCCCGACCCACCTCCTGGCCACACCTCCCCCTACTTCCTGTCTTGCCTTCCTGCCCTCTGTCTCCACGCTCCCCCGCTATGGCTCTTCTGTAGTGCACTCATCCTCCCCTCTCTTGCTCCCTTTTATTTTGGCTCATTTCCGCTGTCGCACAATTTCCGCTTGCTTCGCTACTGCACACGTCACCTACTGTTCAATGTCGCTTTCCTTTTATTCCTGGTTCGCCCCTGCACTTGCGCATGCATTCATTTCTGTTGCGTTGTGGCACATTGCGGTTGTGTTGTGCTGCCGCCCCGCTGAATATCGGACCATGGCTATTATCCGCTTCTTATGCTGGCATATCCTATTGTACATGGTGTAACTGTTTGAATATCCCACCTATAGTAGACACATCACAGATTTATATACATAGGGTGGGATATTCAGACTGCGCCAGGCTGTGGCGCAAGTCTGGGAACAGTGCAACTGGGATGTGCCAGGGCGCTGACAGGGTGATATTCAACGGTGCTGCACCATGGCACAGCACTGTTGAATATCGCTCCGTAGCCACCCGCATAGCGCATGGCACAGTGGCACTGCACCAGTGCAAGTGGCCAGAGAGGAGCAGGGGGATGCGCGTGCGCAAGTGCCATTGTGCTAGGCGCATCGACCGCGATATTCAACACTGCACATGAGGCCATAATGGATGCAAGGAGCAAATGGGGCCATTTGCATGTCATTATGGCCCCATTTGCATGCAGGTGCACCGATCCCCGGCGACTTGTGCCTGGCTCCCTGCCAGGCTGCAGCTGTCAGGGACCAACGCCCCTGCACAGCACGGCAACGTGCCCCAATGCCCGACTGCAGGCACAAATATTAAAATAGACAGTCCAATATCCCTGGTGGTTCAGTGGACTGCTTCCAGCCCAATCGCAGGCATAGGTATTAAAATAACACATTTCAAAGCATCCCTGGTGGTCCAGTGGACTGAATCCTGCCCGATCGTGGTCATAAGTGGTAGAATAACATATTCCAAAGCATCCCTGGTGGTCCAGTGGACTGACTCCTACCCGATCGCGGGCATAAGTGGTAAAATAATATATTGCAAAGCATCCCTAGTTGTCCAGTGGACTGAATCCTGCCCGATCGTGGGCATGAGTACAATAAAAGAAACCCCCAGATCCCTGGTGGTCGAGCGGTACCCCCCCTCCCCACCTGCCTGCTAAGCCCCACCACCCCGCTCCTCCCAGTGGATCGTGCACATATCTGGACTGTGTAGTATGGTGTGGTCTGTGGCCCATTGGCCCAGCTGTGAGACCAATAGTGTGCAGCTCTATGCGCAGTCAGTCAGCGAGTGGCTTGTGGGTGGGGAGCTGCCGCAGCCGCTGACCGGGGGGGCGGAGCTCAGCGAGCAGGTGGGGAGGGGGCTACTGCTCGACCACCAGGGATCTAGGGATTTCTTTCACTGTACTCAAGCCAATTCTATAAAGGGGGCCCATATATCAAAAAACTCAGATGACTGACTGAGCAGGAGGTGACAAATTCTCTCGTTTTGTGCTAAAATGGTCATATTATTGTATCATTCAGACAGAGTGGGCATAGCCTGTTCTTTCCACTTGGAAAGTACAAGCCTCCTTTAAGGGCCAGGGCCACTGACAGAATCCGGCTAATCTGCTTTTTCCACAGTGGAACTAGATGTGAGGAACACCCCAATATAAAAGTCAGAGGAGACAACAAGATCTTACACCCTGTGACCGTCTCACAGATCTTATGAATTTGTTCCTATAGCTGATACACCTGAGGACAGCTCCACAACATGTGTAGGAGATCAGCGATCTGGCGACATTATGTCCACTACATTTTGTCCTCAATTATGCTGCTCACACTGCCGACTCCAGCCAGTGGGAACCTACAGTGAAAATATTTTATCCTCTTGGGGACCGAGAGTGATAATATTTTGATATTCTCACTCTAGGTCCCAAGGAAGGAAATGTGCCCTTTGATATACTCACAGGCATTGCATATATATATATATACATATTATTTTTCATAGGTTGTAACTGGAGTTGTCTTGGCATCTTTATTAGTAAGATGTCCCTTAATGAGACATTTCTTATTGAATTTTCTGTTGCTAACCAACCAGGGCTTGTTCAAGTTTTGTTCTTCACAGTGCTCTAAAAGTTTGCCCCAAAAGGAAAGTAACGTGTCTGAATTCAGAATTGACCAAATGGCTCTCCAAACGGTGCTTAACGAATTGAATGCTGGTCCAGGGTTCTTGACTTGGATTAGTAAATGATACTCTGCCAAAGCAGCTGTATGACAGAATTAACATTACGTCAGCCCCCTTCCCCCTCTCCTGGGGTAGTCGTCAACAATGACCTCCTTCTTCATCATTATTTACAGTGGCCCTAGAACCCCCTATAAAAAGTAGGTCTTCTAAAGGGTATCAATGGAATTAAGGTGGGTAATACACACAATGTTATTGCATATGCAGGTGATGTCCCATTGACTTTTATCACAGCCTCACACATCTCTCCTGGCCCTCATGAAGCTAATAGCAAGGATTCTCTTTAATTGCTAGCTATAAAATTAATTGGTCCAAAATGGAAGCTTTGCCAATTTCTCCTCATTGTTTCTACATTTATCTTCAAGAAATGGGACATAAGAATGATTTCTAAAGCAATGTCATACTTAGCTCTTAAAGATGATGCCAAATATACCCACCCTCCTGAAATTAAATCTGTCATTGGTGATTGATCAGCTTAAATTGGACACTGCAAGATAGGATAAAGCGCTTTTATTTTTTCAGGGCAAATGGCAAGTTTTTAGTACGATAATAGCACCCAAAATAAATGATCTTCTCCAACGTATTCCGGTATTAATATCACCAGGAATATTTCAGAGGCTATACCAAGTCTTATGATCTGTTTTTATGGTCAGGGAAGAAAAACAGATTACCTGTTTATTCAAGTTGGCGCCACCTGATAGCGCAGTGGAAGTATGCTGCATTTTGGTGCTGGTGAGCCAAGTTCAGGAACGGATCCAGGCAGCCAGGATCGGATAGGTGAGTCCAGGACTGAAGAGTGCTGCCGAGTGCAGCGCAAGCCAGCCCAGGGAGGGAGACATCTGGGTTCTGGTGGAGCCACAGCCCCTTTTGATGAACTGGGGAGTCTGCTCCTTCGTGAGGGGTGGTGTCAGCCTGTAGCGTGCTACTACAACTGAGGCCATCAGAAGCATTAGAGGAGAGGGACGGGACCAGAGGACAGGGAAAAAAAAGCACAAAAGTATATGCACCTCAAGCCATCTACATTAGGGGTGCTCTGTAAAAACCATAAAGGGGTTTACACACCCTTCTGCATCCAGTCCCACTCCACCCATGCTACTACATGGGTGTCCAAGTTGGGTATGTGCTTCAATTCAGTTCCAGGGACAATCTCCGCTGGGTGGACAGAGCACATACAATGCAAGGGGGGAACCTGCAGTAATGCTCATACACCCACTCCAACCTGCCGCCAGGAGATACCGGTGTCCTAAATGCCCACCCCCCCACACACCTTGCCCCAACCCTCCAAGCTGGCATGGAGGGCTAGGGGGTTCAACTATAATTTTTTGAAAATGTTCCTTTTACTGAAGGTGACGACAGCAGTCCTTGGTGGATTGTCGTATCCCACACATCTCTGCTCCATGCTGCTCTACACGGAACAGGGGGATCCACTATGATGCCAGCATGGCCTTCTGATTGCATGCCTTTTGCCCAGCCTTGCTGCCCCCACCCGACATACCACCAGCCCCTTTGAGTGTTGATCCAGGAAGTAGGGAGTTGCCGATGCTGGCAAGTGCATGGGCATCCACTGGTGTGGAGGCTAGCCTCAGAGGTTAGGAGGAAGCCTATATATGCATGTTTGCCAGTTTTGTAGATCAGGCACTAAATCAGGAAAAAAACACAATAACTGTTTAACCACAGTTTGTGCTGTTTCTGTTTCATTTTGAGTGCAGAACTGGATTGTGACATCATTAAGAACCGCTGAAACTCCCTTTGCCATTCAGATATGCATCTGAGTAGAGTGTGTGATTGTAAGGGGATTGCAATATGCCACCTAAGCATTCATGTAAGAGTTAAGACACAACAAGATGTGTGAAAAGAGCTTTGTTAGTTGACCCCTGGCTCTGGTTTTACCTAATGTCCACTAAAACAACCAAAAACAGTGTTTGCAAATGATGCTTCATAGACTTCAAATAGAGCACCCCATCCCGTGTACTCCCTTTACAGACGTTATAAAATATCGGAGCACAGGGGCATAGTGGGCTATCAAGACATTAAAGGGCTCATATGGCTAGCCCCTGGGGGCACATTATGATCCCTTCCTTGGGGGGCTTGTTAAAAAAATAAAGAAGTGCTACAGAGGAACTGTCATTGCAGTAAGGGAGCTTCGTCTTTAAGATTCGAGAAAGGTGCTCTTTAAGCCACTTGTTTTCTTACTGCTTATGGTGGCAGGTGATATTGAGCTAGGGGAAGTTGTTTAACCAGGTAAGGCACACTAAGCCAAAGCTTGTTTCCAGGTGTGACCTGGGAGCACAAGGAAGTAAATTGACTTGCTCAGGGACACACAGTGTGCAAGTAGGCGCTGTGGGATTCAAACCTAGGTCTCCAGGTTTGCAGCTCAGAGCCTTAAACCACTGCCCTATACTGCCTCCACTGGCCCCTTCACGTCCTGCCCCACTCTGCTCCCAAACGTTTTGGAAGTGGTGCATCTGAAGATCCACGGTCTTCTCCCCAAGTTGAAACAGTTGCAGTCCTGATATGCAACCTCCAACTGGATGTCCTGGCAATTTCTGAGCCTTGACTCTCCTTCAGGATTCCTGATACGTCTGTTGCTCTCCCAGGTTGCACTGTCACCAGGAAAGATTGAGCAATGAGGGGCTCTGGAACAGCTATCTACACTTACAATTGCATCCAGTTTGAGCTTGTGCTGTCTCCTCCCCCTCAATTTATGAGCTGCTCCTCCTCAACCTCTCCCTCTCTTTCTCTCTATGTATGTTTATCACTGGGCCTACTGCTGCCCTGGATCCTGTTCTGTCACAATTACTGAGCTCCTCTCTGCTGTCTCCTTTCACTCCACCTTGGGTGAGTTACTTTTTCTTGGGGACATCAATGTTAACTGGCTTTCCTCCACCTCTCGTAAACTGCACCAAAGCATAACATCTCTTCGTCTCTCTCAGTTTCTCTTCAACTTCACCTGGATTAATGTTAAAACTCTAACCCATTCCCTCCTTGACCAGGTGCTCTCCTCTCACCCCCACCATACTGTGGATGCAGGTATTTATTTATTTAAAAAGGTAATAGCTTGTTTCCAGATGCATCATGGGGGGAGAGGGAAGAGAAAAGATCCAAGGTGCGATGTACAAAAATAACCACAATATGTAACTAAATAAAACAACATATACAAATTACAAGAAAACACTTCAGAATAAAAATTGCCGTACTGAAAAAGAATTACCATACAGAGAATTACAAAAGAGGCAAAAGAACATTAAACAGTGAGCAACAAAACAATAATATGAGGAGCGGGGAGTACTGACTGATTATATGGGGGAGAGGGGATAAGCTGGTGTCGGTGTAGGGAGGAAGGCTGGTGACAGAACCCTCCCCGATGCCCTGTGTGACCATCATATGGTCTACTGCATGCTCAAAATTTGCTGGCCAAAATCCTCTCAAATATGTTTCATATTTGTTCATTCAGGTCACTGGATTTGTCTTCTGTCCACACTGACATTATCCCTATTGATTGGTCCCTGGTACCTGCAGCTGAGAGCATTAATTTGGACCTCCAAATTTTCCATTCTAAATGTATGGCTGTCTGGGATTACCATGCCCTCCTCTAGAAAGATCAGGGTTAGAGGATCCCACCTACCCTGGATTTCTGCTGAGCTGCTTGCATGCCTCCGTACAAAGGACCCAGCATGGTGGGCTTTCAGTGTGTCAGGCATACTTTTTTTCCTGTTACTTTATGTTTTTGCAAATCTGGTTTGTGTTTAATAGCCCATTCTCAGATGGAATCAATTTTTGGTATTCAACTGACATTAAAGTGCACTGTACCAAATGCTGTGCCCTTAAGTCATCATTCAACTGTGATTTGTTATAACTACAAAGTCGGTTCCTAGAAAATAACATTTAAGGGATTCCATTGCCCATTTTGCAACAAGGCATTCTTTTTCAATACTGAAGTACTTTTTTTCTCTGTCATGCAGTTTTCTACTGATATACAGAATGGGATGTTCCTTCCCATCTATATTCTGACTCAGGACTGCGGCCTAGGCCAACCTCTGATGCATCTGTCTGTAACAAAAATTTTTTCTTAAAGTCTGGACTTCTTAAAATGGGCTGAATATAATGCACCCTTGATGGCCCAGAAAGCCTCATAACACTCTGAGAACTATTTCACATTATTCAGGTACCGTTTTTTTGTGAGTTCAGTGAGGGGAGAAGCTAACTGGGCCAAGTTGAGAACTAATCTCCGGTAGTAACCAGCCAGACCTAAAAATGACCTGACATTTTTCTTTGTTTTAGGGACAGGACTGTTAGCTACCACTTTTATCTTGGAAATCTCTGGCTTTACTTCTCCATATCCCAAAATATAACCCAAATATCTGGTTTCCTGCATGCCTAATGCACACTTGAAAGGATTAATGGTCAGACCTGGATTTGTGATAGATTGGATAATTGCTTGTAGGTGTTCCAGAAGGCTTTTACAGTCTGGACTGTACACCACAACATCATCCAGGTAAGCAGCACAATAACCAGTGTGAGGGGCTATAATTACATCCATGTACCACTGGAATATGGTGGTTGCACCATGTAAACCAAATGGCATGGTGGTGAACTGACAGAATTCAACTGGAGTGGAAAATGCAGTTTTATCTCTGGATTCTTTAGCTAAGGGAAACTGCCAGTAACCCATGGTGAGATCGAGGGTACTAATGTACTTGGCATTTCCCAATGTGTCCGCCGGATCATTTATCCTAGACATAGGATAGCTATCAAATACAGACACGTGTCCAAAAATCAAGGTACATTCTTATATCCCCCTTCTCTTTTATTTGCAATCACCACTGGTGATGACCAAACACTTCTCGATTCTTCGGTGATACCCAACTCTTTGATTTCTGTATTTCCTTACCCACATCTGCTCTTAAGCATTCTGATAATCTGTATGTCTTTAGTTTGATAGGACATGCATTCTCTGTCACTGTTACATGCTCAATACCTTTTGCTCAGCCTGGCACTGTGGTAAAAGTACTATTACATTTCATTACCAAGTTACAAATTTCTGCAGTTTGTTCTGTGGATAAGGTAGAGAAAAAATACAACAAATATGTTGCAGATGATACGGTTTATTGGACTAACAAAATTATTTTTAAGACTAGCTTTCGAGAGGTGAAGAACAGGTTACTCACCTGTAACAGTAGTTCTAGGAGTGGTATATGTTGTTCATCCACACTTCTTGGCATGTCCCTTTCCCCTTTAAATCTTGCCGGACGTCTTCAAGCTGGCTCCTCCCACCCACCCGGGTGGTATATACCTCAGCTCCGCCCTGTGACACCAGATCTTAGTCTTTTGAAAGCAAGGTGGTGCGCCCAAAGCCGGGGAGGTCGGGTGGGTGTGTGTGTGTGTGGATGAACAACATATACCACTCCTTGAATTACTGTTACAGGTGAGTAACCTGTTCTTCTAGGAGCATGGATATGTTGTTCTATCCACATTTCTTGGCAGACTCCAAGCAGTTCTCTGGGAGGAGGGACGCAAGGCGCACACCCCCTACTTAGGAAACAGAGATTGGAGAACTGAGGCCCCAAAACTAGCATCCTGGCATGACTCAAGGTCGATGTGGTAGTGTGTGATAAAGGTGTTTGCTGACTTCCATGTAGCAGCCCAACAGATTTCTTGGATAGGGATGTCCCTGGAAGCAGCCACCGATGCAGCAGTATGGCGGGTAGAATGAGCTTTTATCCCTCTGGGAGGCTCCTTGCCCGCCAACTCATAGCACAGACCGATGCAAGATGTAATCCATCTTGCTATGGTCCATTTGGCTGCAGGTCTGCCAGAATCGGCTTCAGCGTAGGTGACAAACAGCTGGCGGACCTCTCCATGAATTTCCGCCATCCTCTCCTTGTAGCAGGAGAGAGCATGTCTCAGATCCAGAGTATGGAGCCTGTACTCGGCGTCCGAGGTGTAATTAGGGTAGTATACTGGCAGAGTCAACACCTGGTTAAGGTGGAACTCTGACACCACCTTCGGAAGGAACTTTGGCCGGGGGCGCAGGACAACTTTGTTTCTGTGAAAGGCCAGATAAGGGGAGTCCACGGAAAGCACCTGGAGCTCCTCTGTCCTTCTGACTGACATGATAGCCACCAGGAAGGCTGTCTTCCACAAGTGTGACAGCTCGCACTTGTGCATTGGTTCGAATGGCATGCCCATGAGCTTTGTCAGTACAAGCAGTAGATCCCACGGAGGTGGAGGTTCATGCACCGGAGGGGATATGTGATCCAGGCCTTTGAAAAAGTGCCCGACCACCGTCTCCTGTGCCAATATCGGCTTACCGTCCCACGCCTGGTAAGCAGAAATGGCTGCCAGGTGCACCCTAAGGGTCGAAGACCGTAGACCCCCTTTGGAGAGAGACCAAAGGTAGTCGAGAATGTTAGCCAGAGAACAGGCTAAGGGGTCCAGACTCTTACCCTGACACCAAATGGAAAACCTTTTCCATTTGAAGACATGACATTTCCTGGTCAATTCCTTTCGAGATGCTTCCACCACGGTGGAGACATCTTCGGAAAGACCCAAAGCCCAGAACTCTAGCCGCTCAGGTACTAGGCTGTGAGGTGCAGGGATTGAAGATCCGGATGGAATACCTTCCCTGGTTCAGCGATATCAGGCGTGTACAAAGCCACTCCGGGGGCCTGCAGCTGAGGTTGAAGAGATTTGGGTACCAGAACTGGCGTGGCCAATCTGGGGCTACCAGAATCACCTTCGCCTTGTCCCTTCTCACCTTGAGTAACACCTTGTGGATCAAGGGAAATGGAGGGAAGGCGTAGAGGAGGCCTGGGGTCCACGGCCTCGAGAAGGCATCTCCTGCAGCGAGCCCTGCTGAGGGGGGTGGGCATGGTATAGCCTCAGCTTGGTGTTTTCCCCTGGAGGCAAACAGGTCCACCAGCAGTTTGCCCCAACAGGAGAACAGACTGTAAGCTACCTCTAGATGAAGAGACCACTCATGGGATGTCTGGCCTATGCGGCTGAGAGCATCCGCCAGCTGATTCGAGGCTCCTGCCACATGGATGGCTAGGAGATTCACCTCTAACCGGCTTACGGGGGTCCAGATGCGGAGCGCCTCCTTGCACAGCAGACGGGAGTGCATGCCACCCTGTTTGTTGAGGTAGTACATGGTTGTGCTACTGTCCGTCTGGACTTGAACCACTTGACCCCGGAGCTGAGGAGCGAAAGCTGACAGTGCCAGTATGACTCCTCAGAGCTCCAACAGGTTGATGTGGAATTGGGGCTCCTCAGGGGTCCAGAACCCATGGGCTCTGTTGTCCCCCATGTGGGCTCCCCAGCCCATGAGAGAGCATCGGTCGTAAGGAAGACCGTCAGCTCGGGGCAGACAAACGGGATCCCTTCCTGCAACCATTCTGGGGCGGTCCACCATTGGAGAGCGTCCCACATCTTCTGGGTTACAGTGATCAGCTGGTCGAAGTAACCAAGGCGCTGAGTTCACTGGGTAGCCAGCTCCCATTGGAGGGGGCGCATGTGCAACTGGGCTCAACGGACCACCGAGGTGCATGCCGCCATGTAACCCAGAAGGCACAGAAAGTCCTGGGCAGGGCGCAAATGCCCAAGCAGAAATGACTGGGCAAAGGAGGAGAGAACCTCCGCCCTGTCCACCGGGAGCCGAGCTCTGGCTTGACAAGAGTCGAGCTCTGCCCCGTTGAAGCCCATCACCTGAGAAGGCACGAGTTCCAACTTGGCCTCATTGATCAGGAGGCCGAGTTGGGAGCAGGTTTGGAGGGCCAGATCCCTGGACCTCTCCACCTCCTGATGGGTGGAACCTGCCAAGAGCCAATCGTCGAGATAAGGGTAGATTCTGACTCCTCAACCCTGAAGATAGGCCGCCACCACTGCAATGCATTTGGTGAAGACCCATGGGGCCGATGACAGGCCGAACGGCATGGCTCGGAACTTGTACAGTGTCCCCTTGACCCTGAAGCGGAGGAACCACTGATGGGATGGACGGATTGGGACGTGAAAGAATGCGTCCAGTAGAGCCAGTGAACAGAACCACATGTTTTGCTCCAGGGATGGTATGATCTGGTTCAGAGTGACCATCCAAAATGTGCGGGACCTGAGATGTTGATTCAGGTCGTGGAGATCTAGGATGGGGCGCCAACCCCCGTTCACTTGGGCACCAGGAAGTACCTGGAAACAAAGCCTGGGTTTGTCGGAGGATCCGGCACTGGAGCTACTGCCTCCTTGCGGAGGAGCTGAACCACATCGTCTCAAAGAGCCGACTGGGTGCATGCAGAAATCCGTTCTTCCCGAGAGGTGCAGGCTCGGCTGGGGGGTTACTACTCCAATTCTAGTGGCAGTCCCTGACCAACCACTTCGAGAACCCACCTGTCTGAAGTGATAGCGGACCAGGCGGAAAGGAAGTGGTGAAGCCGACCCCCCCCCCACAGGAGGACCCAGAGCTGGCGTGACGGGTATAGGGGTGGCCACCCCCAACCTGTCACTGAGCAGGCTTAGCAGAGGAGGAGGAGGAGGCTCCAGGACTTGCATCTCGGCCTCCTTAAGGGGGATCCTGAGGACCCTGCTTGGGCCGAAGGCACCAAGCTTGGGCCTGCTGCTGCTGTTGATGCTGCTGACCTCCTTGATAGGAGGGCTGCCGGACCGCAGGGGAAGAGTGCCAAAATGCCTTCTTCTTTCTCTTCTGCTGGTTCATGCCTGAAGAACCCTTGGCAGTAGTAGCATCCAAGGTGGCACTGGACTGCCCTATATACTGAAGGTGACCGGCCACTCCTGGACCGAACAAGTCGGTACCCAGGAAGGGCACGTCAGCAAGCTTATGCTGAGTATCTGCTGGGAAGGAGGAAGCCTCAGCCAAGCCGTGGCGAGAGGCCACTGTGTCTGAATCCCTGATATCCAAGGTCATCTGGAGCTGCTGTTTTGCAACAGCACGGCCCTGGTCATGGACCTGCTTGACCGTGGTCTGCATGTCCGGTGGGAGATGAGGGAGAACCTCGTCTAATGACCCCAGAAGGGCATGAGAGAAGTGTGCCATAATGACAGCTGAGGTGGCCTGATGAAGGCCCAGAGAAGAGGCCGCATAGACCTTGCAGGCAGTGTGGTCCATATTCTTGGACTCCTTGTCCAGGGGTCAGTCAGTGTCAGCCGAACTACCAGTATGCCTGAAAACAGAGGCGATCACCAGGCTCTTGGCTGAAGGGTGCTCTGTGAACCCCGCAAGGGACCCCATGGGCACCGCATACTTGCGGGCCATGTGGGCAGATGGTGCTGGGCAAGAGGCTGGATGCTGCCAAAGCTCAAGGGCCAGGCCAACAATGGCCTTGGCCACTGGAAAGGCCTCCGTCGGGGTATCCCCTCTCTTGAGATTGTCAGTGAGAGGGTATTCCATCTTTTTCTGGATAGGCTCCAGGGGCATTCCGGAGGAATCGGAGATGAGGTGGAGAATGCCCTGGAAAGAGGAAGGGCCTTCCTCCATCCCTGCGCCAACCGACAACTCATCATCCCCGGGATGTGAGTGTAAGCCGGTGACGTCCAAGTCTGAAGAGTTGTGATACAGCGGTCTACCGCCCAAGTCACCCTCGATCTGCTGAGGGCGGTCCGGGGTGACTGTTATCGACAGGTGTCAGGGAAGCCCCGTGTCCTGTCAGTCCTCTTTCGAGGGTGCCCCTCCCTCGGGCTGTTTAGGCGGTGGTTCCACCCGAACTGGTGGAGAGACTGGAGTAGGCTGAACTGGGAGACGACCCGGCCTTACTGGTGGAGTAGCTGAGAGTTTCAGTTCCAGAGGGGTCGACTTCGGCCTAGGAGGCAAGAGTCAAGTGATGGCTGGGGTAGGTGGCGGAGCTGGCTTCTGCCTGGTCAAGATCAGCTTTTGCCACGTGAGGTCTTCATAGCTCCGGCGCAGTTTCCGCTGGAGCCTCTCCTCGTCCGAGGAGGATGAGGACCGGTGATGTTGCCTCTTTTTTGAACACTTATGGCTCTTCCTCGGTCATTCGGTCGAGGGGGTCCTGGACCTAGACAGAGACCGGGGAGGCCGACTTGGTTGATCAGGAGACACTGGGATCGGTGAGACCCGAGGGTCCGGGACTGGGTCCTTGATGGGGACACCAGCGGGCTGGGTCTCCTCATCTGGAAAGACCAGGACCGGAGTCCGTTCCAAGGAGTCGTCGGGCACAGCCGGCGACAAGGGGTCGATCGGGTTGAGGATAATCTTGACCTTGGCCATTTCCTTGGTCCCTTGGCCAGATGGAAGGTCCGAAAAGCCAGCGGCCGAGGATGCGATCTCGACTGAGGTCGAGAGCACGTGCTCTTGGGACTCGGACCCCTCCCGGTCCCAAGAGCATCTCCGTCGAGACGAAGACGACGGGTCCTTCTCCCTCTTCCGAGGGCGGGAGGAGTGCGAGCCCGTGGGCGCCTCACCCCAAGTGGGGAGAGACTGGCACAGCTCCTTGAAGGAGCCCATAAAAGTGGAGCCTAGGTTCAGCAGGATGAAGAAGCTTCGATTGGCCGAAGCTTGAGCTGCTTCCTCCTTGAATGCCTTCATTTGTTCCAGCTGTTTGACGGAGCCCGTGGCCACGGAAACCGCCCACCTAGCCTCCTTCGATTTCACCAGCTGGTTTCTTTTTTCCGGTCTCCCCAGCTTCAAACATGTCTTGCGGTCATCCAGGACATTGGGATGGAAGGCCAAGCAAGAACCGCACGACAAGGTGTCATGTCCAACACCTAGGCAGTAAACGCACGTGAGGTGGGGATCGGTGCGCGACATCTTCTGGCCACGGGCACCAGCGAAATCCTGGGGAAAATTTTTCCTCCATAGTCGATGCGACAAAAGCTCGATCACTAACTCGAACGAGTTTGATTTTTGGTAAAACCGACAATTTGAAAGCCAGGGCCTACAAAATGCTGAGAGCACGAGGGAACCTGTAACTTCCAGCGGAAAGGAAGATCTGGCGTCACAGGGCGCAGCTGAGGTATATATCACCCGGGTGGGTGGGAGGAGCCAGCTTGAGGCTTCTGGCAAGATTTAAAGGGGAGGGACATGCCAAGAAGTGTGGATAGAACAACACATCCACGCTCCTAGAAACTCTTCCTCAGGTCAAAAGTGAAAACAGCTGAGCAGTATGACAGATATAAAGGTTGGATGTGGAAGTTGGATGAACTTCAAAATCAGCCAGGATCGTCAAACATTTGAAATAAAAATGATACAGTATTTTGACACTAAAGAAAAAGGACCTAATAAAGATGTTGGTTTTTTAATACACTACCAGTAATTATGCTTAAATCAGTGCTTCTGAGTTTCTTTTTAAACCCTCACATCAGCACCCTCTGGCTGTTTTAACAGGTACCTTCTTAAGACAATGGTATGTATTTTATTTATGTCTTGACTTTTTAGAAGCGTTAATTAATAGTCCAGTCAGAGTAAAATTAGGCAGCCCTTTGATCTCACAAGTTGATCTCTCCAACAGACACACTCCAGTGAAAATTAGTCTTCCTGTTTGTAAGAGGTGCAAATTGACTGCAATGCTTTGATCCGTAACCTGCTAGTCTAGGTTTCGAATCCACATCCAACCTTTATATCTGCCATACTGCTCAGCTATTTTCACTTTTGACCTGAGGAAGAGAGTTTCACTTCTCGAAAGCTAGCCTTAAAAATAATTTTGTTAGTCCAATAAAAGGTATCACCTGCAACATATTTGTTGTATTTTTTCTCTACATTGTTGACTGGACTAACACGGCTACCTCATTTCTCTTTCTGTGGATAAGGAAACAGTCACCTTTACAGCATCAGAAGCTACAGTTTGTTACAGCCTGTCATGTATTATATCAGTATCTTCTTTATCAGTTTCTGGTAATACTAACAGAGCAACCTTTGGTGTTTTCTCAATCCAGCTGCTGAATAGGGAGCTAGCTGCATTAACGAGCAGCCTAGATAAACCATGATGGCCTTTTGCTGCTGGCAATTTTCGTATGTTCACAGCCTATTTCTTCAGAAGGTTAGCACGGTATATCTTGGTAGGATTTTTCCTGTCAAGGTCTCAATCTTAAAGTTAACTCTACCAGTACATCTAACCACTTTATAAGGCCCTTGCTATTTCATTAACAGTTTGTTTTCTATAGTGGGTAACAGTAACAAGACCTGACTCAAGGACTTTTTCTTTTACCCGATGGTCATAACACACCTTCTGCTGTTTTGGGGCCTCTTCCTGATTGCTGTGGGCAATTTCAACATATTTTGCCAATCTATTTCTCAGTGCACACAAGTAAGATGTAACAGACTTTTTTCTGAGTGGGGTTATCTTCCCATATTTCTTTTATTACATCTAGTGGTCCTCCAAGTTGTCTATCACACATTTCAAAGGGTAAAAAACCTGTTGATGCTTGTGGCATTTCTCTGTAAGCAAAAAGCACATAAGGTAAGTAATGGTCTCAGTTTTTCCCCCTCAGCATTCACAAACTTTTCTAACATGCACTTTAGGGTTTGATTAAAATGCTCAACAAGACCTTCTGTCTGAGAGTGATAAGGGGAGGTTCTTATGGCAGTGATATCTAAGAGCTGGTACAGCTCCTTATGCAATGCAGAACCCAAATTACTACCCTGATCAGTAATAATCTTTTTTAGGTATGCCCACCCTGCTGAAAATTTTGGCAAGCTCTGCTTGCACATTTGGGGCTGTGACAGTACACATTGGAATCACCTTTGGGTATCGACTAGCAAAGTCACATACTACCAAAATTAATTGATTACCCTTTTTACTTTTGTCTAATGGGCCAACTACATTCACTGCAGTTGTTTCAAAAGGCACATTTATCAAGGGTAGGGACACCAGGGGCACCTTGTCTTTTTAGTCACTGGAGCTACTTTCTGACATTCAGCACAAGAACTGCAATAGGTAGTAACATCCTCATGAATCCCAGGCAAGCAAAATCTGTACAACAATCTGGCAAGGGCGCGGTTCTTCTCTGAGTGACCAGCCACAGGACTATCATGTGTTATCTTTAACAACTCAGTTCTATACTTCTTTGGTATGACCAATTGTTCTATTGGTTCCTGCACCCAAGGATTAACCCAAACTCTGTACAGTAGTCAGTTACATTTTTTAAGTATTGGTTCGCCCTGTTTTTGTTTCACCCCCAGCTGCTTCAAATAACCTTGGAGAGAAACATTGTTAGTTTGCTCAGAAACAAAATCAAAATCAGTTATCAGTTTAGTTTCAGCATTTTCATATATTAACCCCTTATGTCCATCAGTCTTTTGGTGCCACTGTTTTTTCAGGTGTCTTCCTTCTTTCCGGCATTTCTGGATCTTGGAGCTGGGCTGAAACAAGTCCTAATCAGTCACCAAAAGGAAAATAGTCCCCAACATCTGAGATTTTCTTTGCCTGTGCTCTTGTGATCACAGCTGCTGAAACAACAGGGTTTACTCTCTCTGTGATTAACTTAGTAAATCCTGGAAAGTCGTTTCCAGTATTCACAGGTACAGGTAACTTAGGTACCACAAATCCAAACGAAACTCTGCACTCAGAGGAGACAGCCACACATTTCTTTGCTGGATGCCCAAATTAAGCCTTAGGGCTTTGTGGTTGGCAGCTTTGTCTGTACCTTCATTTCTTTTTCTTTTTTTTTGGGGGGGGGGGTATTAAAGCTTAATTTGTGAATCCAGCAAAGAAATGTGAGATTGTCTTCTGTGAGTGCGGAGTTTCGTTTGGATTTGTGTTTCTAACATCAGGCTGGCTGTCTGTTTAACTCCACACCAGCCCTGTTCTGTGGTTCACAGTTTTTTTTCGTGGAATTGTTAACTTTAGTACCACCCTCCCCAACTTTTATTTGGTGCGACACCCCATTAATGTTCAGAGTCACATGGGTGGTGGGATAGTACTGAGTGTCCCCATGGATGCAGATGATCTCAGTATCTGGTCCTTCTGCACAGTCTTTTCCTAGAACTTCAGCTTACACCAGGGTCTGTTTGCTTTCCCATTTTATAAGTCCATTCACAGTCTTAGCTCCCACCTTGACATCTGTTAAATTTTTGTCTCAGTTTGCTATGGACAAATCTGATCCAGAGTTACCCTCCTTATTTTTATGGAAGTTTCTTGCAATATGGCCTAGCTTATTACAGTTATAGAAAATAAAGTACTTGGGTGCAGCTGTGTTACCCCCATCAGAGTTCTTATCTGATCTGGAGTTAAATTGGAGAAAAAGAAAGTCTTACCGTTCCTTGGCTGTTACTTCACTGCTGCAGTGTCTGTCTGACCATCTGGTAGTCCTCAGCCAAATAAATGGCCATTTCCCCACTTTCTGGTCAGTGTACTAAAGCTGCACATCTGTAGGAAGGATGTTGATGATTTGCTCCATTGTAAATCTGTTGATGATCTGTGGGACTGCTTTGCCCTCTGGCTGGAGTCATTTAATAAGGAGTTCTCTGAGTCAGGTGAAGGCTTCTCAAGGATTGTCAACTGAGTGGTACTTAAGGGACCAGAATTTCTGTCTGTAGGTATCTCCTGATATGTCACATCTTTTAAGAATTTCTCTCTCTTCACCATAGTTTTCTGATTGTGCAGTGTCCATATTATTGTAGGTATGTTGGGCTTTACCTGTCATATAAGGTACCAGCCTGATTGCCAGTTGCTATTTGGCCACTGGCAAGGTCCAGCGACCCTTTCAAAAGTTATCAGGTATGCTTCAATATCATCTGAGGGACTCAGCTTTGTAAGTTTGTTTTTTAAGTTGTTTGTATTTTGTTGATCTGCTGAACCTGTACCAGATCCTCCAGCTTTGATAGCTTGCAGTGCATCCAGCCATCGTTGCTCCTGTCATTGCATCTCCTTTCTTCTCTGTTTCTCAGTTTCTGCTGTATAGCACATCAGTTGAAAGAAGGCAGACATGCTTTCAGGTTCTATCCCCACCTGTTTTTCTTTCATCACTGGTGCCGGCTGTACAGTCGTAGTTTGGACTTTTGTTTCTTCTTCTAGTTTGGCTGTCATTCTTCTAATAATCACCCCTAAGCTTGCTGTTGCAGGATCCATACCTTAGTTCTGTGCTTCCCTGGTACCAAGTCTAGTACCCATGCACAAAACTCCTGGCATACGCATACATGGCGTAAATCCCACTTTCTCTGACACCAATTGTCATAGAGGCATAAGTCAGGAAGCATAGACAGACCAGGAGGAGTTATGCAATTCACAGGCAGTGTTTTATAATTATTAGTCTCAATAACAATAAAATAAAAAATAAAACTGTAAAGAATAGTTCTTCACAAAGGCAGTACAAACAAAAAAAAAGCCCTTCATCTGAGTCTTTTTTCAATTTAAATTGCAATCTCTATCTACCTGGAAAAACATTGCTCTGATTATATAAGATGCTTTTGCCTGGTAGTTCAACCTCTGCATCCTGTTCTTGCAAGTTTTGTCTCCTGTGTTTCACAAAATGTATCAGAACTTTGTCAGTTTCTTCCCTGAGGCCATCCTGATGAGCACATCTATACTTAACAGGTGCAACAAAAAAAAAAAAGAGAAAAATACTTGTCGTCCCAGAGATGGTTTTCTGCTGAACAGACAGTTCTGTAAACAAACTTGTGGAAGTTAAAATGCATAACAAGGTTAACCCCCCCCCCCAATGTTACAGATTGTTATCTCCTCTAATAAACCCAAAAAGCTTTCTGCAGTCATTTGAGCACTATAATTATACACATTTACAAACCAAGGGATCCCAGTTTCACATAAAGATTCACATATATTTTTTAACCTCCGAGAAGCAAGGGGAGAAAGAACAGAAACAGCAAGTGGAGTGAGGGAGATAACGGGGGAAATTGTGGGACCATCAGAGTGGCCAATTCCTAGGTGTCACAAGAAAATTCGATTGTGGAATCAGACAGGCAAGACACATACAAGTGGCAGAACAGTAGAGGACAAAATAGATCCTTGCTTTTAACTCTCTTTGCATAAAAATGGGAAAGGGTCTTACCTAATCCTATCACATCTGTCATGTGCTATTCCTAACACAGTGATCCCACAAAGGCTGCTTCTGTACTGAGTAGTCTGAGCTGCCCCCGTCCCCAGTCTGAGTGTGTCAGCTTGAGGTCTTGTGAGATGAGGGTGAACCCAGGTGACCCACATGGCAAAGCTACGTCCACTGTACTGTCGCACATTGCAACACAATGTCATGAAACTCTGCACGGTGCAATTTTTGTCTGGACTGCCTCTGCCTCCCCCGCCCAGGGGAAAGAACAGTACTCCCCACTTTCTGGTAAGGTTTGGAAAAATGAGGGGGGTGACCTCTTCTTCGTTAGTTATTTGGGCAGAAAGAGTGCATGGAGAGACTGTCTGAACAATAAACTGAAGTACATCTGCTGAGAGTCAAGCAGTCAACACCACGTTGGTTTCACTCCATTCTAATTAATCTACTGTATAATTTTCTAGCATAGAAGCAATTCTGAGGCTTTATCTGGGACTCAGTGAAAAATCTGTCTGGGACAGAATGAAGTGATTCCTGCATGTTGAGAAGATATTTCTGTGTTGACCCTCTTTCAAAACACTGGCATCTTAGAGTCAATTTATTGAATACCCTTTCAAAACAAACACAGGTGGAGGCCTGCACTTTTACAGCTGAGTTATCTTCCAAAAAAAAAAAAGACTAAGATCTCTGGGATTTTTGACTCTTCATATTGTCTTATATTATATGAACATATGAAGCCAGCAGAATCAAGAATCTATCAAGTCTGCTCGTATTGCAGGGTCCATAGCTTGAGCCGATGTCCCTGCCCTCCTTCTCCACTCCTCCCATCCTCCCTACCCATGACCCTTACCTTCCCCTAGGCCTGTCCCAGCCTCTCTTAAAGCTGCCCACCATCTTCAACAAGATTACCTCTTCTGGCAGCGCATTATAGGAGCCTGACTCTGAATATGCTATTTTACCTTCATGCATGAGTGAGGAAGTCCTGATTATGAGGCTGTCCTCAGGCCATTTCTTGTCAGGTTTACATCACGTTTTCAAAGGTAAAGTTTTAAAATTAGTTGTGTTTTTTTTGGCGCTGTTAATGTTTATATCACCTATATATTTTATTAGATTGTCAAATTTACAACAGTATACATAAAAGTACGGATATGGTGGTGTTGGGAGGTAGCTTAGCCGGTTGAAAGGGACAGTGCCTATGTACAGGGGGAGGGGTCTCGGTAAAAAAAAAAAAAAAAAAAATAGCAGCATGTTCAGAGAAAAAAATTCCATAGTTGATGAAATCACAGCCTCTGATTATGGTGGAAAGAGACTTCCCTCTGCAGCAAGACCTGCTGCAGGGAGAGACTTTGAATGCTGCAAAGCAGTCCTTGTTTTGGTTTTAGTTCTCTTTGTACTGACAGCTATTTTATTCTTTTGAATTTATTTATTTTCTATATAAATGTTATCCTGTATGGTTGTGCTTTTTTCAGAGCCATAGCCGGGTGATCTCCAACCCTTTCAACCACAGCACAGTCCCATTGTGTGGTGCAAGACCCAATAGTTTCATGCACTTCCTAGCTCAACAACCACCACAGCACAGCTCCACTGTGTGTTGTGGGACTGAGAGTTTCATGAATGTCCCAGGCTTACAACGACTACAGCTCCACTGTGTGGCACAGAACTCAAGGGCTTCATGCATCTCCCAGTCAAACAACCACAGCACGGTTCAGCTATGTGGAGTGGAACCCACATGAGTTCCAAGGACTGCCCAGCCCAACAACCATGACACAGCTTCATTGTGTGGTGTGGGACCTGAGAGTTTCACGGACCTCTCAGCACCACAACCATGGCACAGCTCCAGTGTGTGGCATGTGACCTGAGAGTATCACCCACCTCCCAGCCCAACAGCCACAGCACATCTCCATTGTGTGGCATGGGACTCAAAAAGTTTCATGCACCTCCCAGTCCAACAACCATGGCACAGCTCCACTGTGTGGCGTGTGACCCGAGAGTTTCGTGCACCTCCCAGTCTGACAGCCATGGCACAGCTGCATTGTGTGGCAGGGGTCCTGAGAGTTTCATGCACCCCCCCACTCCAAAAACCACAGCACATCTCCATTGTGTGGCATGGGACCTGAGAGTTTCATCCAATTCCCAGTCGGAGCACAGAGTACCAGTGACCTTTCAGCCGGACCACCACAGCACAGCTCTCATTTGGAGTAGTGCTGTGTGCTGCCATCCTGGTGACCCTGTGGGGTGAAGAGCATGAGAGGATTGTTGGCTGTTTTTCTCCCATTTGTTACCATGCCTCCCTCCTGCCTATAGGCTTTCTATACTCTTAAATTTGCAGTGATCCTTATGCATGCATGTGCACCAAGCCCTCTGTGGCCCATCTCAGACAGGGCACCTCCTTCCCCCATCCAGAAAGCAGCGCCACTGGCAACACCCTAACCATGGATCACCAGACAAGTGGAGAGCCTGGCTTGCTCCCAAACCCAGGTCACTTGCATAAAAGTGCCTCATGCTCCCGCCGGGCTGTCAGAGCAGCCCAATACACCCTTATTCAGTGGTTCTCCCTGGGTGTCACTCCTCACCCCTGCAGCTCCTCCAGGCCCTGCAGCTTCTGCCTCATACCATCACCTCAAGCCCATGTCACCCTCTTGAGCTGCCCCACCCCCTCAAAACCAAAGCAGGCTCCCTACAGGTGGTGGCTATCCCAGGACTGGTCAGTGTGAACAGCTCCTTACTTGCAGGTGCAGACCATGGCAGTGGAGAGCACAGTCCCTTGATTGTGCATAACATCCCTGCCATATACTGGGGTCCTGCGTGGAGGGCTCTGCATGCTCGACTTCCACCCGTCGGAGTAACCAGGTGACAGATGCTGCAGACACCCTCCCTTCCCATAAGACAAGGCATCCTGCACCAGAACAGAATGCACCAAGTCTCCTACTGGCCTAACTGGGGATCCCGATCCTAGGCATGGGATTCAAACCCAGGCCTCCCGAGTAGCAGGCTGACATGCTCACCAGTAGCCAGGCAGTTGAGCCAGCTCTCAAGTGAGCCCTTGTTTGTTTATGTTTTTACTTTCTTTCTGCTTTACTAGGTTTACAGTTGCCTTCCAGTAGTCTTGCCGCCCGCCTTTCTTCAACTCAAAGATCCGGTACATGCCGGTCACTGCTCCCCTTGTTGTAAAGCCTGAGTTACACTGGGGCAGGGTTTCATTCTTTCTTTCCAGTTCCTGTTGTGTGTGTGGAGGATGGATCCAGCATGTATCCAAAGGGATGATCAGAGCCTAACATGCCCACCTCTGCTGTTGCTGTTCCAAGCTCAGGTGCAGACCTGAAGTACAGCATATGAGGCAGCCTTATGCTGCCTGGTGCCATGGATCCAGTAGACGAGTCCTTGTGAAAACTTCGTGGCAGTACCCATGGTATACTATACAGTAAGACCATGGTACACTAGGTTAGTGCAGTTCTATGGTTACAAGGGTGTGCAAACCAGCCAAAGAAGTAACCCCCAATTAGCTGTGTTGCCCATTTTTTTACCAGTCCCCCCTTTATCTTGCACTGTGCTGTTGGTGTATGGCCTTTGCCCACTGGTGACAGGCAGCTGTGGAAAGCCTCTCTGAACTCCCTTGTAGTGTGCCTTCCAGGGATGTGCTGGTTTGGGTATCTGGTGGGTAGTACTGAGGCCATCCTTGGGGGACTGGTTAACTGACTGGATTGGTACTGGGTTATGGAGCATTACATCTCTAGGTCATGGGTTAGAATCCTGCCCAACTTGCTCATTGCCATAATCCTCTGATGGGTACTCAGCTGTCTGTGTGACATGAGTTGTGATTCTCAATTCAGTTCATAGTGGGCCAGTGTCCACATCACTAAATTAGCCATCAGAACTGGCACTAATTGGCATTCTTGTTGACCATGTCACTTGCTAGGGGGTTCTGGTAATAGCTGAAACACTGGAATGACTGGAATTGTGCAAATGGTAAAATCTAAGCTTGCCCGCCGGCATAGCAGCAAGGCATCTGCTTGTGACGCCTGTCACCAACTCGCTTAGCCGGTCAACCCTCTATTCCCAAAGTGCCAACCTCTGAGCGTATGATTTGTGTACAGTGAACAGACAAGGTAACCCTCTTGTCTGTTTTGTGGGTTTAAGCCACCTTAGTCTCAAGCTCTGGAAGGATTCAAACTGATAATCTCTTGTTAGCGTACCCAATTATCAGGCTCAGATAATTATGTCTTCGGGGGGCCAGATATCTTTGCCTACGGGCACCCAACCAGGGATTTCAAATGAACCCTTAGAACTCTATGCAAGACTTTTAGAGAACTCTATCCATTTCCCAGTTTGGTATACAATAAGCCCATACACAGTGTACTTATAACCTTTAAAAGCTCCACTTAAAATAAAAAGAATTGTCAAGGCACTCCAGCAGTTTCATTTGTAAAAAATATCTTTACTTTAAAAATATCAAAACAGAACAATAATTACAGAACAAAATATATATATCCCAACACATACAGCCTTAAAACAAACAGGAAAAAGTACAGTTCCTACAATACATACATTTAGACTGGTCTAATCTTACTCTTTTTCAGTGCTGTGATGATTCTCCCTCAGTCAGATAATATTCTCTTGTGTCAGAAATATTTTCTTGTGTCCCTCTGTCAGGTTCTTTCAGCACTTAAACACACTTCTGAGCCGACCTTCTCATGAGGTCACTAACTCTGCCTTGGTGAATCAAACTCTATATTTTACAATACAGGGTCTCCAAATAAAATATTTAAAAAAACATATGAGATGACCTCACTGACTTTCCTCTCCACAGGCTAACTGGTCAGAACTGGTTTGTGCTCTGCTATACACACACACACACACACACACACACACACATATAAACAGTCTTTTGATGTAAATCACTGTATTCAAATCAGAAGTGTATTTGACTCCTAAACCTCGTCTGGGCCCTGGGTATCTGCACATCAAAGGGTATTCATGTAATTCAAGGGTTCCCTGGAAATGTATATTGGACCTTCCAGAATCGTCTGGGTCCTCCCTGGCTCAGACATCAAACCTCTTCAATGTCCATTCTGGCCTCTCTTCGACACCCCTCCCCACAAGTCCTTCCCTGGCAACTATGCAAGTCAAAGGATCTCCCTGAGGGCATTATGAATGGCTAATCTTATTTCCTGGGATGAAAGCAAATTGACAAGGTAATTGCACCCCAGATCTCTGCAGTTTAAAATACCTCCTGTCCTTTGAACTTATCCCTGGGGGGTCTTGATGTGTCAGTTCCAGTAAGACAGCCTTTTCCTTGAACTGACCCTTCCCATATTTTATATGTAATTTATACGTAATAACAAAAATTAATACAGCATTCAGAGCTGGCTGTCTATGTCACAACGCCAACATCCTGGGTTCGAGAATGGACCCAGGAGTCGGAAGGCCAGCCAGGCAGAGAAGGATTGCGAGGGCGGCTCTCCTCTGGGTGTGTGTGTGTCTGTGTCTGGCCTTTTAGTGACCCCTGGTGGAGACTGGGGGATCCATGTAATGACTAGCGCCTAACCATGTGGGACGGGGGACAGACGTCAGGCTTGTCCAGTGGATGCCATTGCATGTCCCACCTCCAGGGGCACTCAGCATTGAAAAAATCCGGTCCCCAGGAATGATGCTGTGCCGCCACTTCCACTGCTACCATCATCCGGGGGGGTCCTGCTCCCATGGCCCTGTCCGGGGTAAGCCAGGGCTCATTACCAGTGTCCGGTGGTGGGGTGCTGAAACGCTGATGCCCAGGGGCATCAGCTGGGCATGGTGGGATGGTGTGCGGGGCAGGGGGTGAGCTCCTCCTGGAATTGGGGGCTGGGCCAAAATAAATAAATAAATAAAATGGTAAAATCTAGAATGTCATGAACAGGCACAAACTTGCATGTTTTTCACTGTTCCTGCAATTCAAGATTGTACAGTTTGTGCAGTTTCGGCTTTTACCAGAGCCCCTTTTGGGTTCTGCAACTAGCTGCTGCCTTATTGCAGGGTATGGGTGAATGCCGAAATGGCCACAATAAGTAAAATATGGAATGGCCAGAAATGGAAATTACATATCTACCGTAATTCTTGATCTTCTTGGATGAAGTCTCCACCACTCAATCACACTGATGGGATCTACGCTAGAGGCACTAGGGCCCAGCGGGAGCAAACTTTTTGCAAGAGGGCCGGCGCCACAGATGGAGCCGCGAGGACTGGTGCATGAGCTGACTCGTGCTGCAGTGGCCTCCGGCGTCGACTCCAACGCCTCAGTACCTTTTTTTCCGAGGAGGTGCAGCTTAACTAACCTAGAAGGATAGCCTAACAAAAAAAAAAAAAAACTGACATAAGATAGTCCGATCGACCCATATAAGAAGGGTCAACAAAGAAGTCTTCACAGCCTGAGACTGAGGGAGTGAAGACCAACAACAGAGGTGAGCTTGGGGGATGGTGGGTGGGCGTGTAGATGAGTGGTGGAGACTTCATCCAAGAAGTTCAAGAATTACGGTAGGTATGTAATTTCCATATCTTCCTGGACATAAAGTCTCCACCACTCATTCACACTGATGGTAGAGTACCGAGCTAATAATCCCCCGAGAGGGTGGCAGGAGAGACCAAGAGCTCACAAATTTAGGACAGGACAGAAGTACGTTAAGGATAGTCCTGCCAACTGAAAGATGTCGCCTGGCATGGACATCCAGGGCATTGTGCTTTATGAAAGTATGCACTGAGCTCCAGGTAGCCGCACTGCAAATGTCTGCAATGGGCACGTTGCGGATCTCTGCCAGGGATGCCCCGACTGCTCTAGTAGAGTGAGCGTACACTCTGCCTTCCAGCTTAACCTGCGCCATGGAATAATAGTGGCGAAGGCATGCCACCGGCCATGCTGAAATGCATCTGATAGCGACAAGTTGACCCAGCTGGGTCTCGCTGAAGGAAACAAACAGTTGTTGAGCTTTGCAAATTTCTTTTGTTCTATCCAAATAGAAATGCAGAGCTCTTCTGACATCTAAAGAATGAAGAGAATGCTCTCCTTCATTTTGAAAGTTCACTAAGTAGGTAGGACCAAAGGTTGGTTTAGATGGAATTCTGAAACAACCTTAGGGAGAAACTTAGGATGGGTCCTAAGAACTACTTTATTCTTATGAAACACAGTATATGGAATACATCACTGCTTTGCTGTCCGTTTGAAGGAGAATGTTCTTGTGATAGAGAATGTCCTTTAAAGCCCAGACCGCATAAAGGACAGCTCTCAGTTCTAGGACATTTATGTGAAGCTGGGACTCGTCCTGAGTCCATGTACTCTGGGTGTGGAGATTCTGACAGTGAGCTCCCCACCCCATCAGGGACATGTCCGTAGTAATGGAAATGTGGTGATCCAGGGGAGCAAAGGGGTACCCTTCCAGAAGATTGTCCTCTTGTGACCACCAGGTGAGTGACCTCTTCAGAGGTTCTGTCACCTTGATGAGAAAGGACTGAGGGTGAGTGGTTGGGGACCACTGAGTACTGAGCATCCACTGAGAGGTTCTCATGTGGAGGCGTGCTAGGGGTACAGTGAACCAAGGATGCCATGAGACCCAGCATCCGTTGCATCGAGATAGCTCAAACCGAGCTGTTCTCTCTGATGTATCGGGCCATCTGTAGGATATCGCTCCTTCTGTCCTCTGGTAGAAAAGGTTTCGCATAGGAGGTATCCAGAAGAGTTTCTATAAAAAGGAGCTTCTGGGAGGGCTACAACTGCAATTTTTTGAGATTTAGCAGGACTCCCATGGACGCGAGAAAGTCTGAGGCCATGGCTACGGGGTCGAGAGTTCCTTGCCTGGAAGGGCTTGCTAGAAGCCAGTCGTTCAGATATGGGAACACTTGTATTCCGCTCTTTCTGAGATGTACTGCGAGAATTGCACAACACTTTGTAAAAACTTGTGGCGCCGAGGATAGCCCAAAGGGCAGGACTCTGAACTTATAATGCTGGCCCAGAGCTACAAACCATAGGTATTTGTCATGCTTTAGGTGTATAGGAATATTTTGGTAAGTGTCCTGCATGTCCAGGGAAGCTAGCCAATCGTGTTGATGAAGCAAGGGTAACAGGGTCCCGAGTGATATCATCTTGAACTTTTCCTTGAAAAGAAACTTGTTTAACTTTCTGAGGTTCAGAATGGGGCTCATGCCACCGGTCTTTTCCAGGACCAGGAAGTAATGGGAGTAGAAACCTGCGTTTCGTTGGTCCAGCGGAACTATTTCTACTGCCCTGTTGTTCAGAAGGCCTTGTATCTTGGAGGCAAGAAGGTCTGACTGTATTGTTGACAGCCTGGGCTGTCGTTTGGGAGGATGATCCAGAGGGGTTTCTGAAAGGTTGAGGGAGTAGCCCGCGTGGATTATCCGGAAAACTCATTTGTCTGATGTTATGGACTTCCACTGGTTGTAGAACTGAGTCAGTCACCACTGAGGAGGAGTCCCTCTCGCGCACTTGAGGTGGGACCTGGGCCAGAAACTCAGAAGGTGGCACTGGGCGCTTTGAGCCCTTGTGCCTTCTGTTGCTTGGTTTTTGTTAACAGCTCCCCTGCCCTTGCCCTGAAAGGACTGACGGTTGTGAAATTGACGCTTGTTAACACCCCTCTGAGAAGGGTTGGGGGTGGGTCGAGCCATTTTAATGGCTGACCTAGTCTTCTGTGTGGCCTCCAGAGCTTGCTCTACTTGAGGTCCGAACAGATACGTACTGTCAAAGGGTAACGCTATGACCTGCCGTTGGGCATCATTCGTGAAGCCCGAACTGCGTAGCCAGGAGTGACGACGGGTACAAATGCCAGCCGCCTCTCGGGAGCAGTATCAAAAGCGTCCATAGCTGCTTTAACCTGCTGGTTGTTGGACTCAATACCCTGGTTATGGTCTGAAGTAGCTCTAAACTAGTGTCTGACTCAGGAAGAGCTTCTACCATCTGTTTGAGCGAATGCCAAAGAACATACTCATATTGAGAGAAGTAGCCCTGGTAGCCGGCACTACGCATACCCAGGGTGGAGGCAGCAAAGACTCTCTTACCTAAGGTGTCTATCTTACGAGATTCTTTGTTTATAGGCTGGGCTGTAGATGCTTGAGGAAGAACGGCCTTATCATTCTCTGCCAAGACTACAATAGGGTCTGCAAAGGCCTGGGAGGCCAAAATGGGTCGATCCTTGGGAGCAGCATACTTCCTGTCTATGGACTTAGCCACAGAAGGAATGAGAGCGGGATTATTCCATACCTTCTGAGAAAGCGTCTCAAAGGATGGTTGTACCGGAGGAGTTAAATCCATAAAGATCTCCGGGACATGTAGGTATTTGGAGTCTCAAAAGCTTCCCAGGATTGATATCTGTAGTCTGGAGAGAAAGAGTAGAATTTAAATTTTTCAGCAGAGACTTAAATGACAGGTCTTCAACCACAGGCTCTGTGGCAGGATTAACCCTTAGGCTGCCGCCGACAAGATATCTTGTCCTAAAAAACTATGCGTTCTAAATCTTCCGGCAGCCTAAGGTCCCTGCTCCTTCAGCATCATCACCCAGTCAAAGATCTGGGTCAGGCTCAATATCATCTTCTGACAGACCCGGAGGGACTGTATGGACAGGAAAGGAGTGAAAATCAGTAGGAAACGAAGAAGAGAAAGGATTCGGAGTCGAGAAACCTTGAAGGCTGGACAGCACCGCACCCAGCCTCGGCGCCGAAGGAAAGGGAGATGGCGTTGTCAGAAACAACCCAACAGACGGTGCTGACAGAGACCGCGGCACCAACAGGTTTATCGGCACCAAGGATGGTGCCGACAATCCCAGCGGCGCCAAGGACGGCGCCGACAGGTGCCTTGGCGCCAAGAGACACATCAACGCCGAGAGAGTCCCCGACGGTGCCATAAGCAATCCAGGGCCCCGAAGACTCTGATTTGAAGAAAAAGAAGGAAGAATACCAGGAGATAAAGGCATTGGTGTGGTCCCCTGCACCGCAGCCATGTGAGGGGGGGGAAACACCTAAGCGAGCAGCCGACGGCACCGAAGATGGCGCCGCGTGACTAGGAAGGTCCAGCCACCCTACCCGCTTCCCCGAAGGGCCCAAAGGCCTTGGAGTGACCGGGCCAGACAGCTGGACCAACCTCCGAGCTCACTGCTCCATAAGAGTGGCCCACTGATGAAACTGCTCATCGGAAGCCCTTTCAATAGGCGGGGAAGGGCTCCGATGTCGAAGATACCAGTCACCGGAGCCAGAAATCGGCAACTCCGGAGGAGGAGACCGGCATCTGATCCCAACGACTGACCGTCGATGTGCAGACATACCAGAAGGCGACCTCGAGTGATGCCTTCTCTTTTTTGACCTGTGGGCCGAAGAAGAGCTCGAGGCCGAACGGTGCCGAGACTGCGACCGTTTCCTTTATGCTTCCGGGGACCGCCTATACCCCCGGGCATCGGACCATCCTTTATCAGACCCTCCGGAGAGGGCGGCAGACCGGACCCAGCCCGGCTGACTGAACAGCTTTCATACGAAATCTCCCTACCGTCACCTGACCCGCTCATGGTCGACTCTGTCAGTGGAGGGCTAAAGATTTCTTTTTCTCAATAAGTAAAGTTTAAAAATAAGTGGTACTATTCAAGATAAATTACAAAACAATAAACTGAAAACTAAGCTGCTAGTTTGAAGTTTGACTCCTGGCAGGCGAGCGACGTTGTCACTGAAGCGCACTCGGCGGGGAAAAAAGGAACTGAGGTGGTTGGAGGGTCGACGCTGAGATAGTCATTGCCGCACGAGCTGAGGCTTGCGGCGCCGCTCCTCGTGGCTCCATCTCTGGCGCCGGCCTTCTTGCAAAAAGTTTGCTCCTGCTGGGTCCTAGCGCCCCCGGAATAGATCCCATCAGTGTGAATGACTGGTGGAGACTTTGTGTCCAGGAAGATCAAGAACTTTGCACATTCCAGCAGTTCCAGATTTTACTCATTCCAGTGGTTCTGGCAATTCTGGCATTCTCCCATACCCCATGAGAGGCCAAGGACTGAATGGGCATAGAGTCTGAACTGTTAGCTCACCTACATGGGGGACCTTGCATGACAGAACTGAGGTACGTTGGCAGGGTTCTCTAACTCCAAACATGAATTGGTTATTTATTGAAAATTGCTAACTGGGAAAGACACATGGAGCCAAGGTTCATTTCCAGGTGCGACCCAGGGGAGGGGTACAGAATTACCCATATCTTTTCCAGCAAATTACTTTGTAACGATGAATCATTCTCTGCCCCTATATTAGGGTTGCATTGGGGTTTTCTGATTAAACCTATTTTCAAGTGCTTATAATTCAGCCGTTTTAGGTCCTAGGATGGTGATGTTTGTCATGCACCATCTCAGTCCTAGGGTCCATTTTTGTTTAGTTTAGTTTAGTTTATTGTTCTAGGAATTATTACCTTTGAGCCAATGGCTCTTTTACAAAGGTACCACGTCAATTAAGTACAGACAAAAGGTTACATAGAATGGCACTACAATTGTGTTGTGACAATAGCAAGAAAACATAGACAGTAAATATCAAACATTTGTGCAAGGACAGGCAATACCAATAAACACTTATCATACAAAAAAATCAAGCCAGTTGAGGGAAAAATCAAGTTAGAGAAGTGTAGAGATAGAGAGGGTAAGAGAATGGTGAGGGGAGCAGACAAAAGCAAGAGAAAAGATTCTCTAACATGCCTTTGTCAAGTAATGGACCAGAGTGGGTAAATGATAGATAAAGATTTAATCAAGGCAGTCACAGGAGTTGAAAGCGGCAAGGTGAGAGTATAGCCTAGATTTCAAAGCACCTAGAGAGGTGGAGGAGGTAATAGGAGTGCTGAGGGCATTTAGCCAGCTGGGGGCACGATAGGCAAATGATCTTTGACCCTGAGTAGTCCGGCATCGGGGGACCTGAAGAGGCTGATGTTCTGATCTTCTGGTGAAACGGATACTAGTGTTCTGGCATAACAGGTCTTGGATACATGGTGGAGTGAGGCCCATGGTGGATTTTTTCGCCATAAGGCAGGTAAGGTACTTTAAGCGGTTTGAGAGTTGCAACCACCCTGTTTCAGCGTAGAGCTCACATGTGTGAGTACATCGATAAGCACCAGTGAGCAGTCGACAGGCCTTGTTTAGGGATGTTGTAATGCGACTAAGTGCGGTAGTAGAGGCAGACCCATAGATAATTAAGCCATAGTCAATGATTGAGATGATTGAGGATTGAATAGCAATCCTCAGTGCAGATTGGGTAAGGAGCTGTCGGTTCCGGGTACAGGATCCCAATCCGCTGATTAATAGTTTTCGCTGTACTATCAATATGGGTTGCAAAGGTTAGGCCTAGATCAAAGGTGATTCCAAGATATTTGAATATTGCCACTTGTTCAAGGGTATTTCCCAGGTACGTATTGATAGTGAGAGGTACTTGCCTTTTCTTGTTTTGCGGGCTAGAGAAGAGTATGGATTTTGTTTTTTTTTGTGGTTTAGAACCAGCTTACGTTCAAGGAACCACATCTCGACCTTGGCAAAAGCATGCTGAAGTAAATTTTGAGTAAATATGTGTTGAAATTATGTATTTTTGCCCATTTTAGAGCTGAAATATTTGTGAAAGGATAGAGAAGAAATTACAGAGTTCTGGTAAGAAACTTCCAGTTTTCTAAATGTTATGCAGGAATTGATCCTTTTGGGGGAATGGTTAAAAGTTTTTAAGTAAATTACAATCAACTGGTCGCGTATGCTCAGTTCACCAAATGAAAATTACTGGAAAAACACGTCGATTTATTTTTCATGTTAAAGTTCTACACAAGCAACTCCCCACCGGTACTTGCCTCGGGGTCCTCCTCCATTCTGTCGACTCTGCCTGGCAGATTCTCCATCTGCCATCTTGTTTCTCCACTCTCATCGGGTCCTGCCCCAGAGATGGTGCGTATTTTTCTGCACTGGTGCATCTAGCAGCTGTTTCATAAAAGACTCATTTGTTTCCTTAAGCTGCCTCCATCTCAGCATAACTCTCTATTTTCAGTCTCTAGGGCCAGCCTATCCCTCTCTCCCTTACTCTTTAAAGGAGTACTACACCCTCATTTCTTCTAAATGTTATCTGTTTCCTTGTCAACAGATACTCTTTTCCTGTAGCTGTTGGGGATACATGCGTTTGCTTTAGTTTATTTTCACTGTTCACACCAGCCCCTGTAACTAGCCTAGGGGTCTCCATTTTCTGGTTGTTGAAATCTCATTGTCCCCGAGAGCTGTATATGACAAACATGATGCCACAGCACTCATTTACATCATGTATCTCTATGCTGAAAGTACACATAACCTGAAAACACTCTCAAGAAACACACAGGTTGAATGCAGTTTAAAGGAAACCCTTGTGTTGCATCTAAGACCGTTTGTAAAGCTAATTGAAGGTAAATGTGGTACTTCACACCTTGCTATAATTTGTTGAATTCTAAGTAAGCAGACAGCCATACTGTGGATTCTAAAGGGTGCTGATATGAGGGTGTACTACTCCTTTAAGGGTCTGTCTGTGCCTCTCTCTCTCCCGAGCTTGTTCCTTTTACTGTCAATCTGTTCTTCTCTTCCTGACTCTTGCTAAGGGTCTGTCTGTCTGTGCTTTTGCCTCTCTCTGTCAGACCTGTTCTTCTTACTGTCAGTCTGTCCCTCTCTTCTTTACTCTTGGTAAGGATCTGTCAGACTGATTCTCTCCACCAGTTCCTTTCGGATTTTTTTTTGTTTATGCAAAAAAAAACTGCTTTGGCTACCTGCCACTATTAGTCTTCCCCTCTCTCTCTTTTTTTTTTTTTTTTAACAAGTGTTATGGCTGGCTGACTGCTTGCCTGCCACAATCAGGCCTCCCAGTCTGTTTGTTTTTTTTCCCTCATCTGGGGCTGACTGCCCTGAGTGTACACTCTCCTCTGTGGCCTCTTAACTTGGAGCACTGCCTAGCCTGCTCCCTTCACCAACATTGCCCAGATCAACTTCCCCCCATCTCTTCTTTTTATCAAAGAAGATAACCCAGAGTATGCATACGAACATACGAAGAAGCCAGCAGAAGAAGGCCATTTGGTCTATCAAGTCTGCTCATACTGCAGGGTCCACAGCTTTAGCTAATGTCCCTGCCCTCTCTCCCCACTCCTCCCATCTTCCCTACCCATGATCCTTACCTTCCCCCACGCCTATCCCAGACTCTCTTAAAGCTGCCCACTGTCTTCAACGAGATTACCTCTTCCGGCAGCGCATTCCAAGTTTCCACCACCCTTTCTGTGAAGAAGTGCTTCCTCCTCAACCTCCCACCCTCCAGCTTAAGACTGTTCCCCCTCGTGTTATGTTTACCACTCAGCTTAAAGAGACTCTCCTTATCAACCTTATTTATCCCTTTCAAGTACTTGAACATCCCAATCATGTCCCCCTCTCTCTCCTGTCTTCCAGGGAATACATGTTCAGTGCCCTCAACCTCTCCTCATATGCCTTACTCTGCTGACCAGCTGTTATCTTTGTAGCCCTCCTCTGGACCTTCTCCAGCAGGTTATTGTCCTTTTTGAGGTTTGGGCACCAGTACTGAACTCCATATTCTAGATGCGGCCTTACCAGTGACCTGTACAAAGGCAGTATAACCTCCTCTCTCCTACTACTGATCCCCCTAGATATGCATCCCAGCATCAAGTTTGCCTTTGCTGCTGCTTTCTTGCACTGTGTGGAGTGCTTCAAGTCACTAGTGATCATCACCCCCAGATCCTTCTCCTCCTCTGATGCAGATACTCGGACTCCACCCAGGTAGTTCTCTGTCCTGGGATTCCTGGCTCCAGTATGCATAACTTTGCATTTCTTGGCATTGAAGCAAAGCTGCCAGATCCTGGACCACCTCCCTAGCTTTTCCAGATCTTCCTATAGGTCCTGTATTCCTTCAGCTGTGTCCACTCTCCCACAGAGCTTGGTGTCAACCGTGAATAGGCACATTTTGCCCTTAATGCCATGTCCAATGTCATTGATGAAGACATTGAACAACACTGGCCCCAGCACCGAGCCCTGCGGGACCCCACTGGTTGCCTCTCTGGTGCCAGATAACTCTCCCCCCCAACAACCACCCTCTGGATTCTGTCCCTCAGCCAGTTTTCCACCCATCTGGCCATCTTTTCCCCAACCCCATGATCCACCAACTTCCTGATCAACCTTTTGTGGGGCACAGAGTCAAAGGCCTTGCTGAAATCAAGACAGAGGATATCTATCACTTGGCCCCTGTCTACTGTCTTAGTGACACAGTCAAAGAAGTCAATCAGATTTGTTTGCCACGATCTCCCCCACCATGAACCCATGCTGCCTATCATCCTGGAGACCATGCTCCTCTAGATATTCCACCAACCTTTCCTTTAGTATGATCTCCATGAGCTTGCCCACAATGGAAGTCAGACTGACTGGTCTGTAATTCCCTGGGTCATCCTTGGGACTGCTTTTGAGGAGGGGCACTACATATGCTTTTCTCCAGTCCTATGGTACCACACCTGACTCTAGTGAACTATGGAATAGGTTTGCCAGTGGCCCTGCCAGCTCCTCAGCCAGTTCCTTTAGTACCCTTGGATGTACTCTGTCCGGGCCTGGTGATTTGTCCACCTTCAATGCCAGCAGCCCCTCCCTCACTCTATCCTCCTCTATCACTACATCTGTATTCTCTCCTTCCCCGCTCCTCTTTTCCCTCCTGAAGGCACTGGTCCGTCCTTCTCCCTGGTGAAGACAGAACAGAAGTATTCATTTAGTATCTCTGCTTTTCCCCATTATCCTCCACCCCTTTCTTAAGCCTAACAAACCCTTCCTTCTTGTCCCTTTTCTCACTTGTATAGTGAAAGAAAGCCTTATCCCTCTTCTTAATTCCTTCAGCTATCTGCAGCTCCTTCTGTGCCTTTGCTCGCCGGACTTCCTTACTTGCCTTACTAGCCAACCTTAGGTCATTTTCCCTATCCACCTCTCTCTTGGTCTTCCTGATTTTCCTATAGGCCAGCCTCTTTTACCTTACTGCCTGGGCAACCCCAGAACTGAACCAGCTGGGCGCTTTGGCCCTGGTGTTCTTCCTCCTACATCATGGCTCCTACTCCAAGCCAGCTTGCACTAGACATGGCTGCAGCTGACAGTATCCCCCATTGCATAGGAGACCAAGGCTATCTCCCAGGCCAGTAAAGCTCACACTGAAGTGGTACCAGTGGGAGCTACTGCACATGCATGGCAGGGCATGCAGGCCCCCAGTCCTCCTGAGCAAAATAAATAAATAAAACTAATTTGAGTGTGTCTGACTTACTGGTCCATGAGATAGGGCAGAAAGTCCCAAAAAGGTGACCAGACCAAGAATGTATTCTTTTAACCCCCTGCAAGGGATACCTAGCGTAGAAGAACACAGAGTAATCAAGTGAAGGGGCCTGGAAGCTGTACCCTTACACAACACAGCAGTAAGTTACATTTTTTTTTATTTGCCTTTTCTCCACTCTTGGTTCTGTATGTACTACAGTGCTGTTTTTTCTCTCCAGTGGAGGAAGAGAAATGATTTCATCGGTTGGTTCCGGTTCCGCGTGCCACAGATAACAGTAAATAAATCTGGACGTGATCCTGAATTTTAAGAACACAAAGAATTTCACTGACTGTTACAGGGGCTGCAGACCTCTGTTAATAGCGTAGTGAGTCACATCTCTGTAGTGTATGTGGGTGGGTGGGTGGAGGGGGTGTTGTTTTTCAGTCGGGGCCAAACTGATTCATACTGTAGATTTCATGATTTTTCTCGCTGTACTAAAGCAACCAACTGCCTGAGACAGGAGCTCATCTGAGCACAGGCTGTGAAAATGATGTACTTGGGGTTGTTTTGTTACATTTTCCAAGTGGGACTGCATGAATTATGCAAAGAGGAGCAGACTAACAGCTGCGGTTGCAGCTGCACTGCTACAGGACTATTGTTTTAGTACAGTGCTCCATATACTAGGTCCAAATTCTGAAGCATGACCATGCAACTGGAGACAGGCGTGCCCTTGAGCAGATGCTTCTGTCTGAAGTGTTCTTGTTAGAAGTTAGAACAGAAAGAAAAAAAAAAAAAAGAGATACAAAAAATGGGTTACACTTTTGACAAAATAATTCTTAGAAATTTGCGAAGTGAGGGGGTTTTATCTGCCCCACCTTCTTTTTTATTTTGCGGGATTGTTAGGCTGTCATAGTCGACAGAACCTATGAGCCTAAGCATCATTCATGCTCATGCTTGAAGCTTAGCTCCCACGATGGAGCAGCTCAGGCTATGGTTCTTGCAGTTCCAGCTGATGGCCTTGTCATCTTGTAAACCTTTTTTTTCTCATCGCCCCACCACCACCGACAACCTTCACTCTGCCCAGCCCCCTCATTCATCATCCCTGGGTCTTACCTAGATCGGGAGATTCCCAACAGATTGAGCCCCGTGGTGGAGCTAAAGCCCGGTTGGTGTTACATGCCCTGTGGCAGGTCAGCTGGTGTCATCCTGCTAGAGTTTTTTTCTCCCTCACCCCATGCACCTTCCCAATGCCTGGCCATTCTCAGCATAGCCTTGCATGCTGCTTGCATGCCCCCGTGGGAAAGACAAGCTTCCTGCCTCACCGCAGCTTTTTTTTTTTTTTTTACTTAGTGTGCTTTATACTTCTGATGCAACTCCCCCCTTCAGCCGCCGTGCCTCGTGAGTGGTGCCCCCTGGATTACCCTCCCAGGGCGGAGCCCCCGGAGCCACGACCCTCTTTAACTCCAGGGGTGCCAGGTAACAGATGTGGCAGCGACCCAAAGCTGCCACAAGTGGGAGGCATCATTCATGCATCAGAGGATCTTTTTCTTTGTTGTTGCCAGCGGGGTGCAGGTCAAACGGACACCGCAACGCTCCCTCGTCAAGCGTCTGACCCCCCCTCCCCCAGTGAGGCACTTGCTGGTGCTCTGGTAGTGGTGTATCCCATGGCCACCCGGGAACACTGAACTGGAGTCACACTACCTCCCTTCTCCTCCTCGGGAGTGGCAAGCGTGCAATGGCCACTCAATCCACACCCCACCCTGGCTGACCCGCGAGTGTCCCAAGTTTCTTCCTGAACCCGGGGCACCTGCAGCGTGCAGTAAATCTTTCCATTGCACCGTTTTTTATTTTCTGTTTATGCTCCCACCTACAGACCCGCTCCCATCGGCCATACCTTGCACCCAGCCTCGTCATCCACTGTCCCCGGGACTTACCTTTCTTCCCCCAGGGCGGGGCCTTCAGAAGGGGGCTTCTTCCTCCTGGCGGATGCCTGAATTCAGTGTCCAAGGGTGCCACAGGTCAGTGGTGCAGGATCTGTGGCCCAAAGTGGGCGGCATCCTGCACAGCCTGAATTTTTCCCCCCTGGGAGGTGGGATGTGCAGTGATGTCAGGGGCTCGCATGCCAACATCTGCCCCATCTCCAGAAGATGCCAGCTCCGGTTGTCAGATCCCTGGCTTCCACCAGGGGTCAGGTGAGTGCCGGGAGCTTCCCTCCCCCAGAGGAGAGCAGTCCGTGGGATGCTCAGTCCTCCCCAGGCCAGCCCTCTGATGCCTAGGCTCGCTTCTGAACCCGGATCATCAGCATTGCAGGCGGTAGCGCTACATTGCACTGGCAGGACAGCCACCACTGCAGGGTTGCTATAGCAGTTGAACTAAACATCCTCACTCCGTGGCACAAGCCTCCAAGGAAGGACTTGATTGGTCCGAAATCTTAGACATTGTTTTCTTTTTGTAACATCTATGTTGGTTCAATAAAAGGTATCAAACCATTTGCTTCTGGATCTGTCCCTCCCTGGCAGGAGTTCGCCAGCCCTCAGGAGCACTCACCCGGTATCCCAGGCTCACTTCCGAACCCAGATCGCCAGTTTGGGAGGGTGCAGAGCTACCACTGGGGCACTGGGTAGCCCGTCATCTTGTAAATCTTGGTTTTCAGCAAGGATCAATGATGTGGTCATTTCCATCACTAGGTGCGCAGCCTACAGACAGGATCATGGTAAGTGGAGAGGGGGGATATATATCCATCTTCCCCTTAACTGTGTCATCACACTTTGGTTCGCGCTGTTCCCTCATCACACAAACTCCTCCAATGCAAGCTGTTTCCCTTCCTCCTTCCCAGTTCTAAATGGTGGTATCTGCTGCTGCCTCAGTGCCAAACCTGACTCCCTTCTTCTTTCAACCTCTCTCCTCCCTGTGATGGCCAAAGGGCAAGAAAAACGTGCACTCTTCCAACGTTCTGCCTCTCCAGATTCCTCCTGTTTTCAGTCTGGCTTCCATAAATCACATTCCACCATTTCTTTAGTCTAGTGGTTTACTGACTCAGTTCTGAAGGGATGAAATCAGGCCCTGCTCACCTTTTCCATCTTTGTCAACCTTGCTGATGCTTCTGGAACTGTGGCCCATCCCATCTGTTTGATTTTTCTACGTTACCCAACCTTGCCTCCATCTGGTCATGGTAACCACCCAGCGCAGTCGCTCCTGTTTACAAATCCCCTTGTAACTCTATGGATTCCCCTCCGTTCAAACAGTAGGGTTACACAGGGAAGCCCTCCCCACCCCAGGCGTTGGTTACCAGGCAACAGAAGGTTGTGGTGGGCCCAGGTGTGCTGGGCATCATCTGGCCAGCCAAGCATATTTCCTCCCACTGAGCTCTCAGGACAACTGCGGCAAAGCCACTGCATGCAAACGTGCACGCCCATGGAGCCTGTCGACGGTCTCCTGCTCCACTTGCTCCTGCTGTACAACTAGTTGGTTCAGTTGCTGCCTGTCAGTCCAAGTAGGTCCTCTCTTTTCCCCCTTCCGATCTGCTCAGTGTCTTCCAGGTTCGCATTCTGGCCCAGTCCTTTTCTTCGTTTTCCTGACACGCATCCTCAGTCTGTGTCTCCTCACACTTACACTCGTATGCACACAGCACAAATTTTGCTCTCCAGATTGGCAGCCCTCAAGCTGGAAGTGACCTTGCAACGTGACTTTGATAAGGTCAAGCAATGGTCCTGCTCCGAACAATTTTTTTTTTTATTTTGTGCCTCCCATGCCCACCGGCACCCTACTCCTTCTGGCCTCCCACCACCCCTCATTATCCTGCCAGACTCACTCCTTGCTTGTCTCCATGCACACTGCAATCCCGATCACCAGCCATCTCCTTGAGGGCCGCCGTAAGCCTGCTGGGGGCCTCCTTGTGCCAGAGGGCACATGGCCACCCACACCATCATCGGCACCTCCGCAGGTCACCACCATGACCTGCCACAAGGCAACACAGTGAGTGCCCCCCACCAGGAGGAGAGCATCCACAGGACACTCTGAACCCTGACTGCGCGCCTACACGCCTGACATCCCAGGTTCAGAATGAGAACCCGGATCACCAACATGCCAAAGTGACCCCCCCATCACTCGACATTACAGAGCCAGCAATCAGCTCTCCCTTAATGCAAAAAACAAAGAAAAAGTGTCAGTGACCTTTGGCAGAAAGTTGCTGCTTACCAGGATCCACAAACCGCCCCGTCTTCAGAACAGTATGGCTTTCCGTCTGGCAGAAGTCCCCCCAGTTCAAGTTCCTTGTTGTGTGTCTGGATAGAAACCTGGACTTCTCTGACAACATCAAGGCTGGCAAACGAAGTCTCCTCCCCAAACCTGGTGCACAGCAATACAACAAAAACTGGAAAGCTTATCCTTGAGCAATCCTTCCCCCTCCAACGGATAAGGAGTGAGAGGCAGGATTTGTTGCAGTGTGGTCCACCAAGTGGGGAGCAGTTTCTTGTGGATGGTATAACCCCTAGGTGGCGCTATCCCAAGGGCTGCTACCCCTGCCTGCTTGGCTAGTAGCAGGTTAAGGGGCCTGAGTTCTGAAACGGGCGCCTCCACCCGGAGGTCATGGTTGGTAGTGGTCAAGCTAACCTGGGCACAGCCCTCGGGGACACTGTAACCCCCACTCTTTCCTTACTAGTGACTGGAACAATACACAATAATCACTTTCACAATACCCCTGATACACCACACAAGTACCCACACTGTTTGCACTTACCACCAATGCTTTCCTCTGGCCTAGCCCTGGGGACCCCTTGTAAAACAAGGTTATACACAGCAAATAACAGTAGTACAGTACTCTTGCACAAACTGGAACCACAGTCAGGGTAAATGCAAAAAATGAGATTTGATTTATTTAAGGGACTTGAACAAGGGAAGGCCGTAATCAGGTTAATTTGCTTGAAGACTGCATCAATCAAACAGTTATGCATGCACTTCAGTGTCCATAAACAGTCACACATTCTGGGTACCCAGATGGAGAATGGTGGGCTAGCCAGGAACGTTGTAGCTGGTTGGGGCCCTGTGATGGAAGAAAACAACATGCACAACACACACTATTTGTAATCCAGAGCCGGAGGGCTCAGTTCGTGAAAAGAAAACAACAAGACAATCAGAGGACACACTTTTAGATTAGGCTGTTGTTGCAGGAAGCTACCCTGATGATTACTCACAATGCTCAAGACTGGACACAGGCTGGACGAAAATCAAGACTGCTGGAGTGCCAGGAGAAGCAGGGCCCACACGATCGTCGTTCCTGTTCAAGCGTGGGCAGGGGGCTGATCCCCAGGCAGGTCTCTTGTCGATGGCTTTCTCTGTGCAGCGGGTAGTCTGGCTGGGCCAGTGTGGCAAGGCCCAGGCCAAATGGAGACAAATTCAGATACACTCCGTTTTGGGCTGGGTACGGCTTCCAGCAAGCAGAACACAGTTCACACAGTGGGGAACCAAATCACGACCCACTTTCAATACACTGCACATTTACATGTAAGGAAATTCTGTACCAGGCAAACCGCTCTCCAGTTATGATCGCAAAGTCTCTGCACAAACCAGGAATTCAAAAGCAGCTGGAAATCCTGGCAGGCTGATCGCATTCAGCGAAATCTTCGGTCTTCGGTATGAGCCTGGTAAAAAATCAGTGGCTTACTTCGTTCTCACAAACTTGGAATTAGTCCAAAATAATTCTCTTCCCTCCCTCTCAGGGGCAGCAGGCAGGCATGCAGGCCAAAACTTAGGCCTTTCCACAGAGACTGCATTGAGCTCTTGCTTCTTCAGCTCCCAACTTAGATCTGCCTCTAACAGCAAGCAGCTTGGGAATTTCCCCAAGATCCAAAAGGTTCAGTTGGCTGATCCTCCTGTCAGACACAACAAAAAGCAAAAAGCCCAAAACTACAATTCCTACAGATTTTGACTCCAGACAGCTCCTGTAGTCCGGCTCCATTTTAGGTCCCACCAGAACTGACTGGTCCAATTCGGCAGTCCAGGACCAAGATAGTAGAGATAAAACAGTCCTTGCTGCAAAGAAGGCAGGTTAGACAAACTATATTATCATTATCACTCTAAATGACTTTCAGCAAATAGTTACATCTTTCAACAGAGCTCCCTCTCAGATTACTTATGACTGCAATCCAGGCAGCTCTTAAAGAGACAGTACACAGAGGCTATACAGGCACTCTCTGGCAATCACATTTAAACTGCTAAAACACAAGACACCAGCCTGGCAATGAGCATTGAGGCAAGCTCGATGAAGACTTTTCAGGAACCCCCATTTGTAGGGGGGTTACACCGGCATCAATGTGGTAGAAAAGCTGAGGCTTTGATCCCACCACACCACAAGGTACTTGAGACACAGGACCTTTTTCAAGGGGGAGGCCATCCACAGTCCTGAAGACAAGGGCCATGTGGAGCACTGAAAGAAGCTTTTTGCTGCCAAATGTCACGGTGATTGGTTTTTAGCATTAAGTGAAAGCTGATCTGAGTGGAACCAGAGCTGAATGTTGTTGAAATCACGCTGAATTGCATGTTCAAGCTCTGACGCTTCGAAAGTGAAAATGATGGTGTCTTCTGTGTATGTGTGAGGAGACATACTGTATTAAGGGGAAGCTATTTAAGAATATGGAAAATAGGATTGAGCCGGGGGGGGGGAGGGGCATCTGATGAAAAGAGGGGGCATCACCTTTAATAATTTATAGTAACAGTTTATTTAATCAGGCCCTTCCAGATTAATTGTTTTATTTATTATTTTTTTGACTGTTTATTGTTATTTTATGCTCTGTTGTGTAACCCTCCCCTCCTCCCTCGTCTAGGGGCATAACTTTTCATCGCAGATGGTCCAAAGGGACTGAGAGGAATTACCACAATGCGTAACACTCCGAGCTAGCACACCACAAATAAAGGTAGGAAAAATAGCTATCCTACCGCTCGATGGCTTCATTACAACATGCACTCTCGATCTCACCTCCAAAACCTGGCTTCACCCCAAACCTCTGGCCACCGGATGCAGGACTTCAAACCTGCAGCCTTCTGTCTCTTCTGAGCTCCCGAGCCCCTCGATCCCGGTGCAGCATGATGGACACCTTCTGGAATTACAATTTATGAAATAAATTAGACACAAGGGGGGTTCATTTCTTACTCCCCCTTCTAACTTAAAAGAGAAAATCACTACCAGGTTTCTTCCCAACCAGCTTCTTTAGTTTAGCACCTGTACCCCAAATGATTTCGGGGCACAGGGGTCCCATCTTTCATCAAATAAATAAAGCAGCTCCATGGGGCTATAAAAACTTTGTACAATTCACCCAAACTGGACTTTTCGAGCAGCATAACTGGTATACAGGCAGTACAAGCAGATTAACTCTGAATTCTTGGATGATTTACCCGAGCAAAATCCTCCCTTGAAGAACCTACAGGCTACTGGCTCACTGGCGCTGGTAAAGCCAACTCTCTCTCTCTGTCTGCTTGTCCTATTCTGGGTTACCCTTTTCCTCAGTCTCTGTCTCTGTCCTGGTCTGCCACTGGTTGGCTGCTCTGTCTATGGCACGGAGAAGCGAGTTGCTTCCCCCACCTGGCCCCTGGACCTTGGCCCAAATCTCAAGGGGTACCAGGATTTTTTATTCCAACCCAGGCCCTGTAACCCATTCTCTTTCCTCCTACATGGAACCTGATCCTGCCAGTGTACCCAGCCTCACCGCACTGGTCCTCCACGGCCAGGTACTTACTCTCTCCCTTCTACTGGTGCAGCGGCCCTCAAACCCGGCCCTCCTCCAGTACCTGTGCTACCTACATTTGGGCTACCCTGACACTGAAGAACCCTGAGCTCTGCCACCACTCAGGCCTCCCCCCCCCTGAGCAGCCCAGTCCTCCACAGATAGTGCCCATACTCCTCACTGAGGTTCCAGATGACCATTTGAGATTGGTCCCAGCCTACTGGCCTACACTAAAGCAGAATTTCAAGCGCTCGAGCAAAAAATGCTGCACCCAAACAAATCAAGAACAAAGAAGCAAAAAAGGGCACAAAAAAGGGCCGGTACTCACAACCAAGTAACTGCTCAACTGGTCTTTATTGTGCCGAACTCCACAGAACAAGTGCAACAAAACCCCAAGTTCGGCACAATAAAGAACACTTAAGCAATTACTTGGTTGTGAGTACTACCCCCCTTTTTTTTTTTGCTCCAGTCACGGCTCGTGGGGCCATCTCTCAGGCATCCAGTCCTTTATCCTGCCCGCCTGTGGATCTCTCAGACTGTGCCTCCTCTCTCCCCCACCCCCGCAGCCGGCACCCCCGGTTTCACCCACCCGAAGAGAGTAGCCCTACGCCTCTTGGGCTGTCTTAGAAGACAGACTCCGACTGCAGGTGGGCCCCGGAGGGAGGAACTGGAAGGCCAGCCGAGGAGAACCCGGCGGAGGGCATGGGGGACTGGTGCCGTCGCCTACCCCATGAGCCGGGTTTTTCCTTTGTTCTGCGCTGTTCCCCCACTGTGTGGGCACGCCCTGATGCACTGGCGCACGGCAACCCAGCCAGTGTCGGCCACGCAATTACGTGCAACTCAGTGCTCTGCGGCGCCCCTGATCTCCACTAGGGGCTGCTGTAGCACCGAGCTCCCCGATACCCTCCCCCGGGATACAAGAGCAGCCTAATGGCGCTCAATCCAATACCTCGCCTACTGACCCCCGGCACCCGAGCTCGCTTCCGAACTCAGGTCGCTGGCATGGCACGAGGTGTAGCGTCCAGCGCCTCAACGCCACCAAGCCGGTGTACTGGCCCTTCTATGCGCACCAACTGGCCTACATCCCTGCCAACACATCCTGGATTTGAGATAAGCTCCCGCCAGGGAACCCCCCCCCCCAAGGCCTGTCCTAAGACCTGCGACCCGCCTGGCCTGTAAATGTCGGTGCCCCAGGCCCTGCCCCTCCATGCAGGTCCTCTATATGGATGAAGGCCCCCCCCCCGGCTCCCTCTACACTTAGGCCACCCTGCCATTCCGGGTACAAGGGAGAACCACTGCCACTGGCCTCCCCGGTGTGGGAGCCTTCCCACAGCCTTGGCAGCCCAAGCCACTTTTTCACGGGATCACACGGGCTTCTGCCTATCCTGGCATTCTTGTACCACCTACACCTCCCTGTTCCCAACAATCCAGGTACCTGGCTGACCTTCCTCCCCTTGGAGCTCCCTTCCTGGCTTCTTGACACCATGTCGCTGCAGAAGCCGTCCCTGTCTGCCACTTTGGGGGTGGTGTCCCCCCACAAGACCAACCTGGACCGTCAAGCTCCCTCCTTGCCTACTCTGCTTCTCCAGCTACCCCCCCCCCCCCAGCTTTAGGCCTAGTGCCTGAGCTGGAAGAGGCCACGAAACATCCTGTCTCCAGCCTTCTAACCTTCTCTAACCTGCCCTCTGCTGCCACCTTGAGGCGACTAGCAGGGATCAACCCTAGGCACTAATAAATTCCTTAACGGGGAGAAGGGGTTCCTAATGGGAGCATAAGCCCCTCCTGCAAGGAGGGCTTACAGCTGCTATCTTTGTTCACAGTTGTAAGGCACCCTCAGCCATTGGATAGGGGGTAAAACAAATACAATTGTCTTGTCTTGCCTAGTATCTAGACGTTTTATTCAAGGGCATTTTGCCTTTAGTATTCATTGCTTGTTTTTCTTTACTTTGCTATTTACTGTTTTTATATTTTTTATATTGTATTGTATTCCCCTTCTTTACTTGTAATCCCCTCCCTTGGGTAGCCCCTGACAACAGCAACCACCCCCCTCTCCCTGACTCTCTCCACACTTCTACATTGTCCTTTCTTCTCTCTCTCTAGTACATTTCACTGTATTAAAGCCCCTCATACCTCTCAACCTTTTGTCCCCCAAATGTGGAACACTGCCTTTCAAAATGTGGAACAAATGAGCAAAATGTGGAACACTTAATCAAATCTTTACCCAGGAAGCTCAAAACACTGTTAAAATGTTTGCATTTATGTTCAGAAAGTCTGTTATTATTTGAATAATAGATTTTTTGCATCATTTACTATAGATTTTTGCTTTAAAAAGTTAATACTGAATGTGGGACAAGTCCTCACATTGTGGAACAGGGAGCTTTTGTGAAGTAAAATGAGGAATGTTCCTCATAATGTGGTACAGTTGAGAGGTATGAAGCCCCTTGCCTGGGTTACACTCACAAATGATCCTCGGCTCAGTGCGCCTTTCCCGGTCATTAACTGCTAAATAATTAAACAGCCATTAAAATAAAAACATAGACCACATGACCATGCTCAAGAGCCAGTCTGCAAAGAAAAAAAATGACATTTTCAAAAGTTTAAAGGAAAAGTGGATTAACTCCTAAAATCACCTCTTCCCTTGAGGATTACCTCTTGATTAGAGGTTCAGCATTTAAATGTTTTTTTCTTCATCCATAATTAGTGCTTTTAACAGCATAATTTGGAGCTTGGCTTGCTGTATGCAAATGACTTGTATCATGTCCTGAGACGGCAGTGGGGAGTAGGAGATGTTATCAATTATGGGGCTCTGAATTATGCTGCTTAGTCATTTATTTAGAAGGTTTGGCCAGTATTACCCACTTAAGTATGAACACATAGCCATGGCTTGGGTTATATACCATCATTTAATCTAACCATAGGAGGTCATGAGGTGTGTGTCGCAGCGGTCACTACCAGCTGCTCTCATACTGTTTCTATACCCCCCTCCCCGCCTTTTGGCTTCCATTGCTGTTACAGTGCCTCTAATGTAAAGTGCCACTCCTCCTACCTGGCCTTTACCCCAGTCCTTTTTGAACAGGGCATATCGCAGGACAATGCAACTCAGTTATGGCTCTGTGTTGCCCAGGTTTCCATAACTGCTGTTAACTCTGGCTGGATTTTTTTTTTCAAAATGGCAGATCTCTAGTTGGGAGGTTCTTTTAGAGGAGGGTTGTTAGGACTTTGTGCACTTTTCCTTTAACAAAACCACTTACTCAAAGATGGAGATTTCTTCAATTGTTTAACCAGGTGAGACACACTAAGCTGAAAGCTTGTTTACAGGTGCACCTGGGAGCACAGGGAAGTTAAGTGACTTGCTCAGGGTCACACAGTATACAACTGGGGGCTGTGGGATTCAAACCCAGGTCTCCAGATTTGCAGTTCAATGTCTTAAACCACTGCACTATACTGCCCACTTGCAGTGCAGGAATTTGGGTTCCTGGCCAAGGCCTGGTCCCTGTTGGGGGTTCTGGTAGGCTGCTGTACAGTCCAGGAAGACAAACTTCATCTTTGGGGAGGTGTGGCAGTAAAACCTTGACCCAGCAACTGATGGGCTCTGACATGGGCAGGATTGGCCATATACTGTGGAAGTAGTTTCAGGCCTTCCCACCTGCAAGACATGACAAGGCCAGGGTCAGTTTAGGGGTGCAGGCTGGATTATACACGGGCAGATGAATGCCTGGCATTTGCCAATGGGTGGAGTTGAGGGGGGAACGGAGCTGGGAATGCCACAGAACTTCCTGTCAGGGACAAGCACACTCTTTGGCAGTGGCATCAAATTGGACACACTCCCAGGATAGGACCAAACCCAAGGTGGGCCATACATCTGAGTACCACCCCTCCCCCCTTTCAAAAAAAGAGACAGACTGCTGAATAGAATTCTTGCCACTTTCAGAGGAATGAACGTTCAGGAGCATGGGGACAGGATGCAAGGTTGGCTAGTTCTCAGGCTCACTGAAATTGAGGCATGTAACACAAACAAAAGAAGTGATTGGCTGTGGACATGGGAAATTATATCACTTTCTGTGTCAGCAGGCAATTACTTTTTTTGTGTTCTAAGCCACGATTTCGAAGGGCCTGAAACTAAGGACTACTGCTTTAAAAACAAGCTTCATGTATGCTCAGTTGAGATTGTACAAGTGGGAATCTATGCAAGGAATCCTAGAAGTTTAAACTCACAATTCTGATTTCCATGGCAACATCGTGAGAAACAAAACAGAACTGGCACACAAAACCGGAGCACACAGCAAGGCAAAGTAGCATATACCAAAACTCAAACCAAAGTGTTTATTGAGTCAGTAGCACTACACTCCCACACTTTCCATCCAAACCATGAAGCTCTGTCAGGGCACCCCCTGCCAAAGTGTGATGATGGTTTGGACATTAACCTCCAACCCCCTGCCAAAGTGTCATAGTTGGGCATTAACCACCAGCCCTCTGACGAATCATTATGGTTTAGATGTTAAGCGTAGCCCCCTGACGAATCATCATGGTTTAAATGTTAAGCGTAGCCCCCTGACGAAGCATCATGGTTTGGATGTTAACTGCCAGCCCCCTGATGAAACATCATGGTTTAGACGTTAACCGCCAGCTCCATGACAAAGCGTCATGGTTTGGACACAAAGTGTCGGGGTATAGTGCTACTGACTCAATAAACACTTTGGTCTGAGTTTTGGTTTACTCTCCCTTTCCCAACCTTGTGCACCAGTTTTGTGTTTTGTCTCCCTTTTTGGTGGCACTGTCTCCACACTGTGAGTGTGCATCTCCAACATCACTGGAAAGCAGGGGATGTGCAAGAGCAAAATATTAATTTCCAAATAGCACAAAAAATAAGGTATGCAATGTTCCCTGTTATGGGAAAAATACTCAGGGAGACTACTGCTAACAGCCAGGGACTGCGTTGGTCAGAATCTGTAACAGTCTTCTCCTGGCAAAGGATCGAGGAGATGTCTCCATTCGTATTTTTCTTGCTCTCTCCTCAGCATTGGATACAGTGGACCACGATGAGTTAGATGATATACTTGAGGTGCATGGAGGCTCGTCTGGGACTGTCATTTGGAGGGTCCAGGGTTTCAGAAAGGGTGCAGTCAGTTGCGATTGGCTCTTGCAGTTAAGCCCCATTGCCCTAGACTGTGGTGTGCCTCAGGAGTCTGTCATTTCTCACCCATTCTTTGCCAAGTATTCGTAGTCACTGGGTAAGATCATTACAAAGAACCGTGTATTTTTTTCGCTATTATGCAGCGGATACCCATTTGTGTCCTTTGCTTCTGACCAGGGTTAGAAAGATGTCTGAAGGAGATTAGGCTGTGGATAGCCTCTGATTGTCTGGTACTGAACTTGGGCAAGACTGAAGTACTTCTAATAAGTTTGAAAAAACAGGTGTCTGCCTTCAAAGGAGGCCCTATGCTCCCCTTTTTGTGGGGGTAGGGTGCAGCTAGAAGCAGCAAGGCAGGTTCGCAGTCTGGAGGTGGTGCTTGATGAGCACCTACTACTAGGAAAAAGGAGAGCTGCAGGCAGAAGGCCTTGTGGTCTATCCAGTCTGCCCCATGAGGCTGTCTATGCCCTCCCAGGGGATCATGATGACCTTCCCTGCCCTTCTTGATCCCATGACCAGCTCTTTGTGCCTATTCAACCCGCTCTTCAAGCGCTCCGCCATTTTTGCACTGACCAGCGTTTCAGGTAGCCTGTTCTACCCTGATACCATTTGAGTCCCAGGTATCGGCTCCTTTCGAGTCATTTCTCCCTTCTTAGGACCACCTCCAGATTGCACCTCCCATGTGATCCAGCGGATCTGAGGACATTGATGCAGACCTTTGTGGCATCCTGGCTGGATTAATGTAAAGTGGTCAAATGCACTGCCTGCAGCTGGTCCAGAATGTGGCAACAAAGTTACTGACATCCTTTTGGAGGTCAGAACATATATTACTCCTTCATTACATGCTCTGGGCTGGCTGCCTGTCAGGTGGTGGTTGATGTAAAGTTTTTTTTGGTTTAACCTATAAAGCCTTGAACGACTGGCAACCCCCCTTCCCCCAATACCCACATGAGCTTTTGGACCCCTGTGGCCTAGTAAGGCAAGAGTCTCATACCAGGGCCTGCTTGAGGTACCAGTGTACCACCTTAAATTGGCAGGGGACAGGGCCTTTGCTGTTGGTACCCTTGTTTTATTGAATGCTCTTCCATGGCAGGTTAGGAGTGCCTCATTGGTTGCCATATTTAACAGCAGACTCCGATGGCATCTCTGGTCCCAGGCATTTCTGGACTGACTCTGATCTATTCCTCTGAACTGTTTTGCTAATAGCTTTGTATGTATTTCTTTTTCCTGTTGTTATTTTTGCTACTGTGTCGTTTTGTCTTTTTTTGAATATACTTATTGTGAAGCATTGTAGAAGGATGCCATAGAAATATGATCTACTCAGCCAGTGGCAGGGCTACCGCTCACTACACTAGCGTCTCGGGTTTGGAAACGAGCCTGGTTCACTGGGACCAGTGAGGGGACAAGGGTTCAAGAGTCCCAGGGGACACTCTCCCTCTATGGGGGTGGAGGCTTCTCCCTGCTGCAGCAGCGCCATGTGGGTGACCATGGGTGGAGCTGCCAGGGGGAGGGAGACATTAGTTGATGTCACACAGCGGCATGTCTCATGTACATTTTCGATTCCAGCCACTGGCATCTTGGGGAACGGACCTGGATAAGAGAGCAAACATGGCCCTGGTGCGTGATGGCAGTGGACCCTGGTATATTCGGACCCCATGCTTCCGCTGCACCACTGCCTGGCGACTGGCCGCTGTCAGGGGAACATCCCTTCCTCATGCTGCCTCCACATGGGGGGTAGTCCTAGGCTACATGGAGCCCACGTGAGTGCAGGTTGGTGTGGTGTGGTGCAGGGGGAGGGGGTAATATAGGGCTCCTGAGGGAGTCAGGCCCTGGGATAAGTAGTTCAGTGGGGGCAAACATTGTGGATATGATCTACCATTAACTCTGGTCAGTATACCTAGTGTCATTAATGATGCCGTCGGCTCAGCCGCCTCCCTCCCAGGCATGCGTGCCAGACACTTATACAGTCAGATGACTTTTGTTGCAATCTGGGGTGGGCTAGGAAGGGGGACTGAATTTAAAGACTGTCAGCTCCTTGCACAGTGCCAGGAGTTGACAATATGTTTTGGTTTTTAAAATGCGCTATGGGAGAACAGCGGAGGGCAGGAAATGACTGGAGTTGGGGAGCGGGCTGGCCACAGAACTAGCCACACAGCCCTGTGGAGGGCTAAGGTGTTTTTGTTGTACATATTAAAACTGGGCAAATGCTGAATACCAAATGTCACAGTATATAAAGTCACGTGACACCCCCCCCCACTGAGTGTTAGATCCATTGCAATTAACCAAAAATTACTCCCTTCTTTAAAACTCGTATGGGACAGTGCCCTTTTCTTTATGGGGCTCCAGAGCTTTGGAACTCACTACCACTTCTTGTAAGGGAAGATACAATTTATTCGTCCTTTAGAAACCATCCTGAAGCAGCAGTATTGTATAGTCACCATGTAGTGTTTTTTTTTTTTTTCCAACAGTAATGTTTTTCTGGCAAAAACATCAATATACTCATTTTTCTCTTCATTTTCTTTCATCCCAGAATGAAGATACAGGATTCTGATATTTTTAAAAGGTTCTGCTCCCGTACCATGCCTGCCGTTAAAAAAATTAAGTAACTTGGTACAGTGCTGTACAGTTTCCCATCAGAAACATGTGGCAGCACCATCCTAATGCAGCCACAGAATTAATCTAGTATATACATTCAACAGGTAACCTCAGTGGAAGAGAAATTTACAAATTGCAAATTGCAGGCATCTTTAATGAGTTGAGTCATTAATTAAAAAATTAACTAAAAAAGTATTTTTTTTTAATTTATATTTTATCCGATTTACCCCGTTTTCCCCCTGCCCAGAGTCTCAGCGTGCACGCATGTGGAGGCACGTACGCACTGTGGTGCCGTAGACGCCCTCCTCTGCTTTTTCTGCTATATGCCCTGCACTGCTTCGGACCTCCACCCGGGGGCAGTGGAACTATGGTGGGCAACAGGGTTCCTCCCCGGGAGAGGAGAGCTGCCTTTTGGTTGCTCGATCCTGCTCCCGATCACCCTAACTCACTTCCGAACCCAGGTCGCCGGCGTGACACAAGATATGGTGGCCAGTGCCTCAGTCCTCAGCTCCACCAGGCCGGCTGCTAAGAAAGGTTTTTTTAAAAATATCTGAAAAAATTAATAATACACTGAAGGTGAATCTAAGAATGTCAGAAATACATTTTTTTTTTTAGAAACAACGACATGTTTGCTGTCTAACAAATGCTGCTGCATTAAAAAAGCATCTACTTGAATAATGCAGGTATAATTGTTTTACCTGAATCACTGTAATTATATAAGCCTTCTTCTTATAAAGTGCCTCACATTCTGTGTGAGTTGTAAGTATTCTGCCTCTGTTTACCTTATGTTTCTGTTGTTCGTTGTGTTTTGTTACATAATACAGTCTTACTGTCATGGTCGTCACTCTTTTTTTCCCCTCAAACATGGAATTTATGCTTCTCCTGCCACAGGCCAGGTCCTCCTCCTTCCACTCCAGCCAAGGCTTGCTTCCCACCCACTGACGCTCGATCTTTGATCCCTCAGGCAACCCCACCCATCCATGACTCACCTCTGTGCTGGTCCCCCCCACCTTGCCCCCCCCCCCCGGGCCGGGTAGCCTTAAGCTCCTTGCCATTACTTCCCTGCAGTCTATCTAGCCACCCGAGGTGGAAGTGAAGACAGAGGTCTTCCTGAGGATCGGTGACTCGAGCCCAGTGCAGATGTGTGCAGCTGACTGAGTTTCATCTGCCCAATCCTGCACCATTTTCCATATGTAGACCGCCCCCATGGGAGCGTGCTGATGTCACAGGGTGCTGGCATGCCTGATGCACCCAACTGACAAGCATGCTCCAACGGTCCATTTCCCAGCTGCAGCTCCCCTGCACAGTCACCTGTGGTCACCCAGGTGGTGGTAGGGCAGCAGGATGCAGACTCCCTCCTACCCAGAGGAGGATGGTGTCCTATGGGATGCTCAGTCCTCCTCCCCCTGCCAGTGTTCCAATAGTCACAGCATGTTCTTCAACCTGGGTGATCAGTGTCATTATCAGTAGTGTTGCGGCTGCGCCGGTGGTCTGGCTGCCACTCATAACGGACCTTGTGCCAACTGGTCTTTACCCGGTTACAAAAGAATTAAATCGATTAAAAAAATAGATATATATCTGGTGTGCCGAGTACAAATGCTTGCAAAATATTTGAGGAAAGGTACTTGCACCCCCTACTAGAAAGAACTCGCTAATCACAGAACGGCCCACAGCCCTCACCCTCCAAAGGAAAAACACAAAAAGGCAGCGCTCCAGAAAAAACTTTTCAGGATTAAAGTGATTTATGCAAGTTTACCATAACAAATGGGAGTAGTGACCTGTATAAGTTGTGAATCAGTCTCCTATGACTCAAACTGCCAAAAAGTGCTGTTTTTCATGAAAAAAAAAAATCATTTTATTTCTGTGCTCTGCTTAATTTGCATAACCCTACCCCTTCTTTCTCAGTGCTGCAGCCCAAATTGTGACATTATGCAAGGGAAGCAACGTTTTTAAAGGGACACTGTCAGTTTTTAGTTTTAGATAGAAACATCAGCTATTTATTGTACCCACAATGCCTCACTATGTAAATTAGTATACAGGATATTATATTTCTGTGCTCACTACAGAAATAGGAGACTACATCACTCAGTAAAGAAATCTTGTCCGCTAGGTAATGTATGCACAATGTCTTGTTTTGAAAATAAATATATAAGCGCTTATACTGTTGAAGCCACTACAGAAATATGAGACTGCACCTTTCAGTAAGGAAATTGGAAAACAGCTTTTTATTGTACCCACAGTTCCCTGCTATATATATATATATATATCTACATAGTAGGTGCTGCTATACTGCAGTCACCACTACCGAAATAAGAGGTTGTACTTCTGAGTAAGCAACATTTAAGTCAACTTTATAATTTACCCAGAATGCCTTATTGCTGTATGTAAAATATTGACAGCTCCCTTGCATGACGGGGTGTGGCCACACACAGAAAACTGGAGGGTGGGCAGAAACAAGGTGCTGATAAAACATCCAAAAAAAATGACCAACAGATTTTTTTTTTTACAAAACAAATTGCAGCTTCAACATCTGAAGCATGGCTGGCAATGGCATACTGTGCGAAAAACGCATTTGGGAAACTTGCATAAATTACTTTAAACTGTTAAATAAGTCCATAACACATCCAGTGGTTGAACAAAAATGGAGTAGAACCCACAGCACTACCCTCGGTGCTTCGAGTCTAGCGTGACTCTTCATCAGGGGGTGTGATGAAGAGTCACATAAGACTCGAAGCACTGAGGTTAGTGCTGTGGGTTCTACTCCATTTTTGTTCAACCACTGGATGTCTTATGGACTGATTTAACAGTTTAATCTTGAGAAGTTTTTCTGGGAGTGCTGCCTTTTTGTGTTCTTTGATTTTTAGGCAAGCACCCATTTGAATTCCCACAGCGGGGTCCGACCTGTGTTCTTTTTCCTTCACCCGCAAAGCCTGAGTACAAGTACAAGTAAAGAATTTTGTTTCTGGAACTTGGCAGATCCAAGTACATATGCTAATATGAAACCATAATTCAAGATACTGCATTAACACTCAGCCTGTAACAGGTCAGTGAGGAAATAAAAAAAAACAGAGAAAAAGTACCCGTCATCAAATACTGAGATTATTTTCTTTCATTCAAGAACAAATTCAGCTGAACATAAGAGTCGAGGTCAGGAAAAGGGCACAAAGCCAAGAGACAAAGTGCCGGTGACTGGCCAAGGTGCCCGCTGTAAACTGAGATCCTTCTTCTGTTTCCATAAGAAAGCTGTTTGATAATGGAGCGGGGGGGGGGGGAGGCACCACTAGGCAAGGCACGCTCGGTGGCAGACTGTTATCAGACAGAGCATTATCGCTGTGGCAAGGGGGAACAAGGGTCCCTGCTGAGGCAAGATAAGATCCCTTTACTGAGGCTGGCAGGGGTCCAGCATCGTGAAGCAGTCAGCTCCTGTCAGGCAAATTGTATCATTTTAAGAAGCATATCAGAGAGAGGACACGAGAGGAGATGCTATCCAAGGATTGCAGTGGATGAATTGTAATTAGCCAGTTAATGAGCTGAGTCTTTTTTCATCTTTTATCCCCTAAATCCCCTCTGTTGTTTTGTTAAACATTATTGCCAGCAACATTTGCTGGGCTGCAGTAGGAATTATTCAGCAGCTGACTCCCTTAAAATCAGAGCTCTACACTGTGGTCTACAATGTGAGAGGCTGGGGCTGGACTAGCTGTGAGCTTCCCTGCAGCCAGTGCTCCTACACCACTGTCGACAGTGCCTTCGGCTGAGAGAGGCTGGGGCTGGACTAGCTGTGAGCTTCCCTGCAGCCAGTGCTCCTACACCACTGTCGACAGTGACTTCGGCTGTGAGAGGCTGGGGCTGGACTAGCTGTGAGCTTCCCTGCAGCCAGTGCTCCTACACCACTGTCGACAGTGACTTCGGCTGTGAGAGGCTGGGGCTGGACTAGCTGTGAGCTTCCCTGCAGCCAGTGCTCCTACACCACTGTCGACAGTGACTTCGGCTGTGAGAGGCTGGGGCTGGACTAGCTGCGAGCTTCCCTGCAGCCAGGACTCTTACGCCACTGTCTACAGTGACTTTGGCTGTGAGAGGCTGGGGCTGGACTAGCTGCGAGCTTCCCTGCAGCCAGTGCTCCTACACCACTGTCTACAGTGACTTCGGTTGTGAGAGGCTGGGGTTGGACTTGCTGTGAGCTTCCCTGCAGCCAGGACTCTTACAACACTGTCTACAGTGACTTCAGCTGTGAGAGGCTGGGGCTGGACTAGCTGTGAGCTTCCCTGCAGCCAGGACCCTTACACCACTGTCTACAGTGACTTCGGCTGTGAGAGGCTGGGGCTGGACTAGCTGTGAGCTTCCCTGCAGCCAGGACTCCTACACCACTGTCTACAGTGACCTCGGCTGTGAGAGGCTGGGGCTGGACTAGCTGTGAGCTTCCCTGCAGCCAGTGCTCCTACACCACTGTCTACAGTGACTTCGGCTGTGAGAGGCTGGGGCTGGACTAGCTGTGAGCTTCCCTGCAGCCAGTGCTCCTACACCACTGTCTACAGTGACTTCGGCTGTGAGAGGCCGGGGCTGGACTAGCTGTGAGCTTTCCTGCAGCCAGGACTGGACTAGCTGTGAGCTTTCCTGCAGCCAGAACTCTTACACCACTGTCTACAGTGACTTCGGCTGTGAGAGGCTGGGGCTGGACTAGCTGTGAGCTTCCCTGCAGCCAGTGCTCCTACACCACTGTCTACAGTGACTTCGGCTGTGAGAGGCCGGGGCTGGACTAGCTGTGAGCTTTCCTGCAGCCAGGACTGTACTAGCTGTGAGCTTTCCTGCAGCCAGAACTCTTACACCACTGTCTACAGTGACTTCGGCTGTGAGAGGCTGGGGCTGGACTAGCTGCGAGCTTCCCTGAAGCCTGGACTCTTACACCACTGTCTACAGTGACTTCGGCTGTGAGAGGCTGGGGCTGGACTAGCTGCGAGCTTTCCTGCAGCCAGTGCTCCTACATGACTGTCTACAGTGACTTCGGCTGTGAGAGGCTGGGGCTGGACTAGCTGCGAGCTTCCCTGCAGCCAGTGCTCCTACACCACTGTCTACAGTGACTTCGGCTGTGAGAGACTGGGGCTGGACTAACTGTGAGCTTTCCTGCAGCCAGGACTCTTACACCACTGTCTACAGTGACTTCAGCTGTGAGAGGCTGGGGCTGGACTAGCTGTGAGCTTCCCTGCAGCCAGTGCTCCTACACCACTGTCTACAGTGACTTCAGCTGTGAGAGGCTGGGGCTGGACTAGCTGTGAGCTTCCCTGCGGCCAGTGCTCCTACACCACTGTCTAGTGACTTCGGCTGTGAGAGACTGGGGCTGGACTAGCTGTGAGCTTTCCTGCAGCCAGGACTCTTACGCCACTGTCTACAGTGACTTCGGCTGTGAGAGGCTGGGGCTGGACTAGCTGTGAGCTTCCCTGCAGCCGGTGCTCCTACACCATTGTAGTTGGAGGGAGATGGTCATCTATATTTGAAAAATAACTGTCATGTCTTCAAGTTTCTACTTAATTCTTATATTCACTGTTTTCTGGCAGGCTTGCAATATCTTCCTCAACATTTCACTTCTATTGTAAAGGATTCCTCAGTAGCTAGCCTAAAAAACTAATAAATATAAATCCATTATTGTGACCGCTATATACCCAATATATACAGAACTCCCAAGTTTGAAAATCAGCTGCCTGAAAAAAACCAAACAGTTCACCTCACGGGTTTATGCCAACTGCAACTGTGGTCAACATAAAGCAGTCATTGTAACACCAGTTGACAAAATTTTTGTGAACCGGCATTGTAGACCCGGCTGGAACAGCAGTAGCTGTGAGTGCCTTGTAGTCAGTGGTCCTACACCACTGCCTGTAATGACTCCTGCTGGGATAGGCTAGGACTGCAGTAACTGTGAGCGCTCTGTAGTCCATACTCCTACACCACTGCCAACAGTGACTCCTGCTGGGATAGGCCGGGACTGCAGTAACTGTGAGCATCCTTTAGCCCATGCTTCTGCACCACTGCCTGCAGTGACTCCTGCTGGAACAGGCAGGAACTGCAGGAGCTGTGAGTGCCTTGTAATCATGTGCTCCTATACCATTGCCTACAGTGACCCCTGTTGGGATAGTCTGGGACAGCAGTAGCTGTGCATGTCCTGTAGTCAGTACTCCTATACCATTCTCTACAGTGACCTCTGTTGGCTGTTGGGGGACACTGGGACTGGAGCAGCTGTGAGCTCCCCCATTGCCAGGGTTCCTATACCATTATCTGTAGTACTTACCAAAGTGTAGTGGTCATACATTTAGCAACTAGTGCCCAGCTCAAACAGAGGAAATACAGGTAGCTTCCTCTCTCCTACCTCCAAAGGACAACAGAAGAGTTGGTGGGGAGGTGGTGTCAGTTCTGGAGATGAAGACTTGTAAAAAGGGGGTGGGGGGATGGCAATTTGTTTAGATCTGGAAGTGGTCTTGGGGCTTTTCCATGAGCAGAACTGGTTTGATTGGGGGGAGGGGGCAATATGCTATATGACAGGAGCCAGAGATGAGCACATAAACAGAGAAAAAGTCTCCCATGAAGCCTGAGCACTCCAGTGGTAGCTTTCACCTGGCGGGACTGACAGCAGATTGTCACACTGCTCCACCGTGGTCTTTGTGACCTGATCACCACCAGCGAACAACTTTGATAAAGCTGGCTTTCTCAGCAGGGCAACTTCCCACAGCAGATCCCTGCCAAGATGACAGAATTAATTTTTGAAGCCGAGCCCTCGTCTTTCATGGATGAGCGTCTTAATCAAGGAGTAAGAGTGTGCGAGGAGCGTGGCTGCAGCGGTGTGTGTGCGTGTGGAGATTACATATACGGTAGCACATGATATTTATCTTCCTCTGTCTCTGAGGGGCCAGTTCGATCCAGCGACAGAATGCTTGAGGCTGTTTTTTATTGTTTGCCCATCTCCTCCTGTGCCTTCCAATTAACAGGGACAGATGAGACTTGATAACTGGTTGTCTGTAAGTGGCATTATCACTTATTTGTAAAAGGGTTAGGTCATCTGATTTAATGTTGCCTCTTTTTAAAAGTTTTTTATTCCACTCACCTGACCATCCTCCGGGTTCTTTCCTGCGTCTGCTGCCACTACTAACACTGCCCACCTGTCTGTCGATGTCCTACTCTGAGCTCTGTACGGTTTGCCAGCACTCACGTGACCCCCTGGGAAAGTCCCATCATGACAGTTCCCTGGACCAGGCACGGGAGCGCTGGCTTTACATGAAGTGCTTTTCTGGCTCCACACATCGCTGAATGCTGGGGCCTTGGTGTGAGGTAAGGAGGGCATGTCATGCACTGGTCACGGGACGTTACAGCATTATGCAGAGCCCACCCACTTCCTGAGTCACTAACAGTATGCTCCCCAGTAACGACCTGGGGGAGGGAGAGGACTTTGGGAGAGGGGCAGGATGATATTAGGTCATTCACGTTGTTAATGCTGTATTGATTTATTTGTCATTTTTGACCAGGAAAGGAACACTAAGCTATGATAGCTTGTTTCCAGGTGTGTCCCTGCTGGTGGATTGCAAGGACCTGTTTTACTGACAGGGGGAATACCGGCTATGACTCTGGGGGAATGTCCCTACTCTTCATCATCAAATGATCATTAAATGCCATGGCATCCACCCCAGAAGAGGACAGCTGCCAGTAGGCAGCTCAATCCTACACCAAACCCCGCCCCCCTCCCCCCAGCCGGCACCCTGATGACCCGAGGTCGTTCCTGAACCCGGGTTGCCAGCGTGGCGCGAGGTGTGGCATTCAGCACCTCAACCCTCAGTGCCACCAGTCCGGCCTTTAGGGCAACATTTTAACATCACACGTCACCACGAGACTATAACGTCACTACTTGCACAGATACAAACATACAGATTAGCCAGCAGAAAAATATAAATATTTCTTTTTTCTGTTCTTCCTATAGCTTTTCCTGTCCGCAGCCAGTAGCATATCTCAGAGATATAACCTGTTTGCAGGGGCATACCCTTATCAGGTCGAACCCAGCCACCAGTTAAATGGCTACTGGGGTTTTCCCCTCCATTTTGCCCTCTCTCCTCCCCTGGCGGGGGCAGTGCCATGATCAGCCTCACACAGCCATTGCTCGCCTTGCAGCAATAGCAAGTTCCCTTGCCCAGCCACAGGGGTTGCTGTGGTGGTGGTGGTGGAGGGGAGGGGGCCTGCCTCCAACCCTCCCCGACCGTGATCCACTGCTGTGTGTCAGCGGTCTTGGCCTTGGCATGCCTCCTGACGAGACTTCCCGGGCTCACTTCCGAACCCGGGTCAACAGCATGGCTGTGCAGTGTTCCTATAGATTTTTTAAAAATTGGTGTTGGGGGCTGGGGTGTGAGGGGGGGTCAATACACTAAAGTTGGCTTCCTCTTGACTGGGAAATGTTATGATTGCAGATGAGATTTCATAGATGACATTTACTACAAAATCTCATCTGCTATTTTTATACGAGTTTCTGTGTGTAGTCGCTGCATAAATTGTAACAGCTGAACTGAGTGCATTTGTGGAAATATGTCCTGCTGTGGCTATCTGCTCATTCAGCATGTCTGTCTACCACTCCTCTCTGTAACCAGTTATTTATTTACTTTCTGAATTGGTAAATTCAGGGGAAATGTGAGGAAAGGAAACTAACTTACTGTAACTGCTAATCTTATAGGTTATCTTCTCCATAGAGCCACATTCTTTAGTCTTAGTGATGTAGATGCCACGGTCCCACTGGAGAAAACTTTTCAGAGCTGGGACACCAATGTACAGTGCCAGGATGTGAAGGGGTGGGACTGTAATTGGTCCCTGAAGGGCTAGCTGTGTGATCCCTTCCAATTCCTGGATTGCCGGCTCTGGCCCGCAATCAGACATTTCGTGATATTGTATATGGAGACTGCAGTGGAGAGCTCCATACAAGTCTACGAAGCAGCTTTTTTAATGCCTTGTTGCTTTATACATTTGACACAGAATTTCGGTAAAAATAGGCGTCAGTGGTCAAACAACAGCAGTCTTGTTAGCTGAGCAATGGCTTCGATTTCTACCAAAGGTCTGTGAACACCCCACAGACTAACCTGTAGCATGCCCTTGCGCTCTCCATATGCACAGGCAGCACTGTCGAGCAGCCGGTGAAAAATCTGGAGTTGGTTTAACCGGATAGAAGTTGTACTTTATTCATTTTTATGAGACACTTGTTCTCCCTGAGTGAGGGGTGTAAAAGCAGAATGAAATCAAACAGTAAGAAGATAGAAGAGGTTTGAACAGTGTTACATGGTGGGAGAGGGTAGAAGAATAGAAAATGTCGTCAGAAAAAGATCACTGGTGAGAAGAGTTTGTGTGGAAACTAAGATAAGATATAGATTTTTCCACACTCCTGCAGTGGTAGCTAGGTTTACGGGAGATTCTGAAGGAAAATGTTGGAGGGGATGTGGAGTGATCCAGGCGGACCAGACTCATATATTCTGGGACTGCAGTCTGCTGGGTTCCTATTGGAGGGAGGTGGTGCAGGAACTGGTGGCAATATATGAGGTCCCAGGTCTTTTCACCCCCTGGGTATGTACTGACTGCTACTATTCCGTTTGGTCTAAAACTAGAGAAGAATGTCTATCTGCAAACCACGTTGCTGATATTGGCAGCAAAAAAGATAATAACCAGATTGTGGGGGACAGATAGACTGCTAACTAAAGGAGAATGGCTAAACCTGACGAGAGAGATTTACAGGTTGGAGAGGATGGCAACCTGAACACGGGATAGGGTGGAGGCCTTTGATATAAAATGGAGAAAAAGGACTATACATCAGTTAAGCACTAACCCAGATTTTGTTCCATGAAATCAATGTATGAGAAAAGATTATGCATGATTTTTTTCATTATATGGGATTAACTAGACTCTGTGCTGGGAGCAGTTTTTAATGTATAATCTTACTTGCTGAACAAATGTATTTATGCGATAACACCTGTGTGTATGTAAATATTCTTGTGCCTAATAAAAACTTTATTATAAAAAAAAAAAAAGAAAAAGATCACTGGTCCATCTTATCTGCCCAGTTTTACCCTGTGTGCAGATTCACTGTTTCTCCAGTGATTCCTCTCCCCTTAATGAAGCGAAGGAATTCAGTTTTACAAACTGTATCTCAAAGTGCTTTACAACCCAGGACAGGGAGGGGAGTGAATGTTGCTTCTGTTGTAGATGCAGGGATTCAAACAACAGAGATCAATTAGAGGGAGATTAAGTGACCTGCTCAAGGTCACGCTGTGAGTAAGGGTTGGTTGTGGGATTCAAACCTGGGTCTGCTGTAACCCCTGCTGCTCTAAACTAGTTAACGGATAGGAGACAGAGGATGATGGTTAATGGCACTCACTCTAATGATGGGAGAGTGACCAGTGGGGTGCTACGGTGCTCACTACAGGGTCTGATCCTCTTCAGTGTCTTCATAAGTGACATTGCAGAAGAACTGGAAAGGAAAGTATGCTTTTTTGCAGATGACACCAACATCTGTAATGGGGGTGGTGGAAAAAATGCGTAGGGATCTTGGGAAAATTGAGGAATGGTCAGGAGCATGGGAGTTAGGCTTCAATGCCAAAAAAGTGTAAAATCATGCATCTCTAGGGCACAGGAACCCAGGAGCTGAGTACAGGATGGGCGGGGAAGGGGTTAGGTATTGACAGTCACCTAAGCAAGAAAGAGACTTTGGAGTTATATCTGATGACCTCAAAGAGGCAGAGCAGTGGGTCGGTCCAGTGGGATGCATAGGGAGAGGTATCTCTAGTAGGAAGAGAGGAGATGTAGCCATACTGTCGCTCGCTGGTGAGACTCCACCTGGAGTATTGTGTCTAGTTCTGGAGGCTGCACCTCAGAAAGGACACACGGTGGAGGCAGTCTAGAGGAGGGCAACTAAAATGGTACAGGGGTTGCACCAAACACCCTATGAGGAGAGACTGAGATCTCAACACATACTCCCTGGAGGAGAGCAAGAGGGGACAAGATAAAGACCTACAAGTACCTTACTGGGGTGAACAGGGTGCAGGTAGGAGCCTTTTTCAAATGAGAAAGAGCACCAGCACCAGAGAGCATGCGATGAAGCTGGGGGGGGGGGTTAAGAGGATGTGAGGAAGTCACCACTTCAGTGACAGCTGTAGATGCCTGGAACAAAGTGCCAGCAGAAGTGGTGGAGGCAAAAACACTAGGGGGGTGTTGGAGCATGCATGGCACAGACATAGAGGAATATTCGTAAATAGGAAAGGAAGAGGAAGGATCACCAGAGATCAGTTAGGGTCTGTGGAGACAGATTAGGGAGGGATCATCCGGGCAGACTGCGTGGGTCAAGTGGTCTTTTTTTCTGCTAACAAATTCTGTGTTTCTATGGGGAGATTGGAGTGTGTGTGTTTACGTGGGGTGATTATGGACCCTTCATGGGAATGTACCACCTCACAGGGCAGACAGAACAGACTGTCAGGCTTTCTTCTGATGGTAGTTTTTTTATGTTTTATCCATCATGTTGGGGTTTTAAAACTGTGTGCATTGAGGGGTGAGGTGTTGGACACCTTACCTCCTACCACACTAGTGACTCGGGTTTGGTAGTGGACCAGGGTCGCTCAGGGGGCTGGTGGGGGAAGGAGGATTGACTGTCCCATAGACCTCCTCTTCTTCATTGTCTTGTTGCACCATCCACCTAGCAGAGGCTGGATGGTGTGACAGGTGAGCGCCATGGGAAGGGGACCTGACACAGACGCCCATAACATGCGCATAAGTTAGCATGTGCATCACTGCACATGACTGAGCCCTGGGGGTGAACAATGACATGCCAATGGAAAACAACCCCTGCTAGCAGGATGAAGGCAGCAACCCCACAGGCCTCACACTACCGATGAAGGCACCTGAGGACGAATGGGGTAAGACCTGGAGAAGCTAGGTGACAGGGCTGGAGTGGTGGCCACAAAGGGGCAAGCAGGGGTGACACATGGGGAGAAAAAATGTAGATGAGAAAACTGTGTGCAGTGAGTTCACCGGAGTCGAGTACGTAGGGTACATCCGTTTTCGGCATTGTGATGACTCAGAAACAGCTGATCCTTGGGATGCACTGTGTATGAGGCACACATGTAGGGACTAGGACTGTGGTTCTTTTGGAGGGTGAACTTTCAATAGAACCCATAGGTAGACTCATTGGAGACACCACATCTTCCCGAATTCCTGCCTTCTCCTTGTCCTCTCTCTGTCTCACTATCCTCTTTAGCTGCACCCTCTGTCTGGAACAGCCCCAGTTCCCTGTATATATACCATTGATTCACTCTTCCTATTCAAATCCCACCTCCAAATCACAATATTACTCTAGTGTGTATGGCTGCTAATACCACCACCCCCTCCCAATTTGTAGAAACTGGACCCCAGTATTAATTGGTGGTCACTGTTTACTGCACCTTATTGGTCCCTATCTGCTGCCTTTATTATTTTTTTATTAATTGTTATGGCAAATTTATTTTTATTGTCTGGCGTCTGTAAAGTACGGAGGGAGACAGTTAGTTTGAATGTCAATATGTTAAATTATTAGAGAGAGAGAGAAGCAGTATGGCATAGTGGTTACGAGCACTGAGCTGCAAAACTGGAGAACTGGGTTTGAATTCCACAGCCGCCACTTGCATACTAAGTGGCCTTGAGTAAGTCAGTTAACTTTCCTGCGCTCCCAGCACACATCTGGAAACAAGCCTCGGCTTAGCGTGTCTTTCCTAGCCACGAAATTGTAAGTACGTACGTAAATAAATACAATTCTGTTGTATTAGGCTGTATTAAAAGCTGGAGCATTGCATTTCAAAAGGGTTGTCTAATCCACGGACATTTTACAAGAACAAACATGGAACACGAAGTGAGAGGTACCATAGATTCACCTCTCGGACTCTCATTCTGTTGAAGGCCATTGGGAAAATTTCAATTTTTGAAGGTGCCTCTGATATTTAGAGAAATGTCATTCAATATCCCTGTGATCTGCCAGCAGATTACCTGCCTTATTTCTAATTTCATTTCTTTTCATTTATTTTTTTTTATTTTTTTTTTTTGCCAGGGCAGAATCCATTAGGACTTTTGATTAGTTTCCAACAAGGCTGGGGATTCAGCAGCTGCATAGATTACATTCTGTAAATTGCATAGGCTTGTTGGGTAAAGAACCATCCGTCCCCCAAGACAACGTCCAATTCCAACTCCGTTTACTTTCCATATGCACGTTTTATTGATGCTGTACATTTTACCCACTCTCGCCACTCCTTCTCCATATATATATTGGGGCCATCACCTTTCCACAGAACACAGTTCACGGCCGTTTGTAATGACACAAAGCCCAGCAGGAGTTGTCTGCCTAGACAGTCGAGACCACCCTAGCTCATTTAATTTTTCATTCTGGCTTATATTGATCGTGTCACTGATTCATTTATCAGAGGAACACCCTTGCATTTGAAACACACTTTATATAATGACATGGCGGGGAGGTCATGCCCTGCTGCTCTATCTTCCTGTGTTAAGTCTTGAAATGGAATCTTTGTGAACCTTCTTTGTACACAATGGATGACTCACCAGCACAAAGCTTACTTATTAGGGAGGTACTATAGCCTAGTGGTTAGAGTGTGGTATTTTAAACCAGCAGAGCCAGGTTTGAATCCCACAACTGCCACTTACTCACTGCGTAACCCTGAGCAAGTCACTTAACCTCCTTGGGCTCAATCTCTCTGTACTCTTCCTCTCTAATCAATCTTGGTTATCTGAAACTCTGCACCTAAAATGGCAGCGGTCCTGGGTTGTAAAGCACTTTGAGATACAGTTTATATGAAATGCATTATGTAAAACCAAATTTCTTTGGGGTAACAGTGACACTGCATCCAGGGCAAAACTGGGCAGACTGGGTGGACTCATGGTCTTTCTACTCTCTCTCTCTCTCTCATAATGTAATACTGTTCAATTCCATTTTGGCTTCTTACTGTTTGATTTCTTTCTGCTTTATGCACCCAGGGAGACCAGGTTTCCCTTAAGACTGACTACAGCACCCCTCCCGTCTGGGTAAATCAGCTCCAGTTGTTTCACGAGCTGCTTAGCAGTGCCGCGTGTACATATGGAGCGTGCAGGCGTATGCTCATACAAGTCTATGGAGCGACTTTTTTAATACCTTTTTATATATTTGACCACAGACCTTTGGTAGAAATCAAAACCATTGCTCAGCTAACAAGGCTGTTGTTAGTTGAGCACTGGCTCCCATTTTTACCGAAATTCTGTGTCAGATATATACAGTAACAAGGCATTAAAAGATGCTCTGTAAATTTGCATGGAGCTCACTACCGTGCTCTCCATATACGATGTCACAAAATGTCTTACTGCGGGGCTGAGACGGTAATCCAGGATGTGAAAGGGATCGCATGGCCAGCCCTTCAGGGACCAATTACATCCCTTTCCTTTCCTACTGGGCAGTTTTGCAGGCAGTAAGACAACAGGGTGTGGGGTGTTGAGGGATACCCACATGCTCAGGGCTGTAGTGAGGCTGGACGTCTCAGTCAGTGGGCCATAAGTGAGAGTATGTCCCAACACCACACACCCTAGAGTGTCACCTGGTGCTTAGAAAATGGGGTTCTGTGTTTAAAAGAAAATGTGCAAAATAACGTTTTTAAAATTGTTATGATTGATTATGGAGAAAAGAATAATCAGAGATAAACTGAAGTGAAATGGGGGATGGGGGGTTGCCAGGGCCCAGTTGGTGGTAAGGGATCTGCGATGGGTAGCGGCTTCATCCTGTTGGTGGGGTCCATTTTCTCTGGTTTCCCCCCAACTTTGCCTATCTCCACTGATGTCAGGCCATTTCCCCTGCTGACCTCGCACTCACTGGCGACCCACTGCAGAAGAGGCAAGCTCCCTGACCAGCACAGGGGGTCACCAGTGCAGCAGAACCCAATGCCATCTCTCTCTGGCTGGGAGCCCTGCACTCAGGGCTGCCTAACCAAGTTGCTAAGCTCGCTTCTGAACTCAGGTTGCCAGCACGGGAGCATGCCACTGGGGTTTCGGCAACCACTTCCTGTTTGTCATGCTTATTAAGAACTTCCAGTTAACACAACACAGGACAGTATTACATAACATGTGACAAAAACACAATCAACAAGCTGCTTTGTAATGTGACAGTAGGCTAAGAGAGTGTAGAGTGTACTCTAAGGCATTGTTATCTATTATTCTGTTTCAGATGGTCTCATAAATCCAAGATCAGATACGAGAAATACACCAGTACTAACCACATTTCTCATTCCTTACATCCCATCAATAATCACATTCCCTACATCCCGTCAATATTTCTCATTCCCTACATCCCATCAATAATCAGATGCCCTACATCCTATCAATAATCATATTCCCTATATCCCATCAATATTTCTAATTCCTTACATCTCATCAATAATCATATTCCCTACATCCCATCAATATTTCTCATTCCCTACATCCTATCAATAATCATATTCCCTATATCCCATCAATATTTCTTATTCCTTACATCTCATCAATAATCATATTCCCTATATCCTATCAATATTTCTCATTCCTTACATCTCATCAATAATCATGTTCCCTACATCCCATCAATATTTCTCATTCTCTACATCCCGTCAATAATCATATTCCCTACATCCCGTCAATAATCACATTCCCTATATCCCATCAGTATTTCTCATTCCTTACATCTCATCAATAATCATATTCCCTACATCCTATCAATAATCATATTCCCTATATCCCATCAATATTTCTCATTCCTTACATCTCATCAATAATCAGATGCCCACGGCGCGTGGCACTGAGGAGATCGCGACCACTCGAATCAGGGTCCGACGGGAAGGAGAGGATCAGCGTCCGATGACAGCTCTCCTCTCCTGGTAGAGAGGAGACTCTGATCTGTAGTGAGTGGCTCCTAGTGGAACTAGGAGCACAGCAGCCAAGGATCCTAGATTGGGGGTTGAAGTGAAGTGGTCATCCTGCGTGCGGCTGCAGGAGTGTGCCCGCCACTCACTGGACAACACTGCATGGAGGAATGCAGTGTTGTTCCATGACTCTACAGTCTTTATTTCCATGCACCTGATTATTGATGGTATGCAGGGCATCTGATTTTTTTTTTTTTTTTTCCCTTCTTTATGCTCCCCTCTCTAGCCCCATAGGACTCTCTCTCTCTCTCTGGTGTGGTCTCTCAGATCAGCCAACTCCCACTCCGCCTGAAGTCTCCCCAGACCTAGCCTCCGTCCCGGGATCTCTCTTCACCCTACTACCAACCCCTGGCTCTGAGCCCCCCAAGGTGGGACTTCCTACTCCTGTCATGCTCTATCTACAATCTAGTAGGGTGGCCGGAGCAGTGAGGAGATTCAGAGGCTGGCTGGGGTAGACGTGGCACTGAGCGTGGGGGCCATCCACTGGATCCACCTTCGCCTTCCCAGGTGCCAAGGCAATTTTCCTTTGTTCTGTCTCCTTCCTCCATGGCTCACTGGATATTCTGGAGGCAATATTCCCACTGCTGGTCTTTGAGTGTGATATGTAAATCCCTATCCCAGACCTGTTTAACATGTTTTGTAGTATATGGTTGTTTGATTTGTTTGCTATGCCCATCTGCAATATGAAAAACAGCTTTTAAAAAACAGCCCCACTGGCTGACCCGATAGTGCTGAGGGTTGAGGCGCTGGACACCACACCTTGCGCCACGCCGGCAAACTGGGTTTAGGAACAGACTCGGGGTCGGAGAGGAGGAGGAGGATCGAGCACCCCAACAGATGCTCTCCTCCTCCTCCTGGAGTGGGTTCCTGGGGTGCTTTGAGCACCCGACACACCTATGCCTGTGGAAGCATGGACATCAGGGCACAGGCAGCTCTCCGGAGTCGGGGAGGGGAGGACATTGTGGGCACTTGACAATGCACGCTGTCTGTCTGGATGTCAGTCCTGCGTGCCGAAGCCCTCAGGAGAAGGAGGGACCAAGGGAAGAAAAGCGGAAAAAAACCCTCTCGGTCCAAGATGACAACCGATCCTAGCCCCGATCACCTACCCACGAGCAGACCCCGTTGTGCAGGTGCTCCGAAGAGAGGAGTAAGGTAGGGAGATAACAGAGTTAGCCTGGCACTCTAGGGGCAGACACTGTGGGAGGGATCTACGGGGACTGATCAGGTCTGAAAGAGTGGACTAAAAGGGTAGTAAGGCGGGATAAAAAGAAATTGGAAAACCCCTTCCCAAAAATCCAGCCCCATTCATCTCTATGGAGTACGCAGCCGTGATCTCCATATAATTACATCAGAAAAGTGGATGGATTGCATCAGGAAGTGGAACGGGATCCGCGGCTCGGTTCCACAGAGCCAAAATACAGTCCCTTCCCTTCAAAAAATAGGGGAACATAAAAACGCTGCTACAAGCACCACATGAGTTGGGGACAGGTAAGGGTTTTTATTATTATTTGGTGTGAGCACCAGGAAAGGTGCTCTTTAAATGTTAGAGTATTTTCTTTAGTTTTTTTTTTTTGTTCATTTTTCTGTAGTACTTTGTAGAAACTGAAGCTGCAGTCTAGGGCGGCTGGCTGGCTTGTGCTTAGACAAGCAGGCCTCCCTGGCCCTGCAGTCACTCCAGTAACCTAGTCTCACCTCCCACTTTCCCCTTCTTTCAGTTTTAATTTATTTTCCTGGTGTTTTATTTTTTTTTGTTTGTTTTTATTAATATTTTGTAGAAATTGAAGCTCCCGCCAAGCACCAAACCCACTAAAGTATAGTTCTTTTTTTTATGATTTTTTGTTGTCTCCCACTGTCCCCTGCCATCTGTCTCTGCTCCTCACGCTCAGCGTGGCCAAACACTGTTAGCCTCGCCCTCGCTTCATCCCTTGCTCACGCTGTTATTCAGCCTGCACGTGTTGCATAATTGTGCACCACATCCAGCTGGTAACAGGCAACAGCTCCTCGATCCCAAGGTGTAGAGTCATACGCTGTGTGCAGTGCATTGAGTTGTGGGACATGGAGTCCCTTCCCCATTCCTGGCCGCCTACCACCCTGATCCTGAGTCTTCCCAACCCAGCTCCCTCCTGATGCAGAGTCGACAGTCCCACCAGGCTGGGGAGCTCAGTGAGCAGCCACCAGGGAGAGGGAGCGAGAGGATGGGCAGTCAGCACCGCTAGTGAGAGACCAGGAGCCAAGACAGGAGGTTAAGAGTGGCGGAGAGAGAGAGAGAGAGAGAGATATGACAGGATGCCATCCTTGGGATGGGAGAAGCAAGCAACAGCAGCAGCAGTGAGTGTTGCAGTGCCAGTCTGCTGGGAGCCTGGGGGAGATCGCTGAGTAACGGATCAGCCAGGTCTGCCGCTACACTGTGGGCTGGGCTGAGACACACCGGTGACTTCCAGGTCACTCTGAGCTAAGACAGGAACACAACAGTACATGGCACGCCACATGAACAGACAGAAGCTGGAGCCGAGGAGGTAGGATGACTAGTGGGAGAGAGTGAGACTCGGGGTGGGGCGGCTAGCCGACCACCACCAGGGGAGCTGCTGACCTAGTGCTGCTGGGCTTAAATACTCTGTAATTTAATGCAAGGGTGAAGGAAAAGACTAGAGAGGCATCAGCCTAAACTGGGGGAGGGAGCACATGCTCCCATTTTTAGGGCTAACAATGCCCTTGCTGTCTGGGCTTACTTCAGTACTTTTATACACCCTCAATTGGCTAAAGAGTATGTGCTCACTTCTTCTAATAGACAGTTTACCATTTTTTGTATTGTGTTTTAATGTGTTAGTGATTACTTTCTCCTTTTATAGTAACTTTTTCATGTGATGAATCTAGTAGTTTTCTGTCTTCTACTTTCCAAACTGCTTGTAAAAAGCAGACAGTAGAATTCTGATACAGTATTGTGATGCAAAAAACCCCCAACTCCTTAGGAGCCCAGTGCATAGTAATGAGAAACTACAGATTCTTTTTTTTTTTCCCAAAAGCAATAGACCCTTCTGTCCACAATAAATTCCACCTTTTATATATTTGTGATATTGTAGTCATTCTCTATGATTTTACAATAAAAAATGGCTTCTGTTTCTTCTTTCTGATTAAAATCTGGTTACAAAAAATACTACTTGCTTTAAATCATAACATAAGCTCACAAACGATCAAAAAACATATCTGTAACAGTTATGAGGAAGAAAGCTTTAATTCTCTAAAAAATATATATACAGATTTAGGTTCCAGTTGAACTATACCACCTACTTTACCAGTAAAGATTTTCTGACTTCCTAATGCAAGTATTCCATTAGATTATTTTTGTGTTACTAGTAGTTGGTAAAATAAAAATAAAATAATGAAAAAGGTGAGTAAAGAAACACACAAAGGTGCCAGCCTGCCGATGCAGCGGTAACGCTGCTGCCTGCGGCACTGACAACCCCTGTTCAGAAGTGAGCATGGTATGTCAGTGGGTCGGCCAGGGGGAGTTTGGATTAGCGTCCTATGGACTGTTCTCCAGGGAAGGGTTGTGGTTTCTCAGCATGCCAGCGACACCTAGTGTAGATCAGGTGTGCAACAGACGGGACCACCAAGCAAGTGAACAGAGGTGTCTGTGGGTCGGGTGTAGGAGCGTGCCTTACCTGTGCTGAAATCATTGCACAGCCACGCCTCCTGGGTGAAACCAAGGAGAAACCCCCTGGGCACAGAGCACCGTGAAGCCCCTGGACTGCCTCCCAAATGGCACCTCAGGCATAAGCCTTGGCTGGGGCTCCTGGTGGATTTCGGTCTCTCCCCTCAGCCCCACTGAAGGGACCAAGCTATGGGCCACCCAGTCCGTGCGGCCTGGGTGGGATGCCGGGAGGTCAGGTCCAGGCGCTAATGAGGGGGTACATCCCCCACCTGATGTCCGGGCAATAAAGAAAGTTAAAAAAAAAAACACACAAAGGTATACAAATTATACCAAGGCATCAAAAGATCCCAAACATTTATTCTGCAAGCTAACTTTCCTTGCATTTGCTCTTTAAAGCAGCAGTGCAACACAAAATGTTATTTTCAAAAAGCTGGTTTCAGCTACAGTTCATAGAAATATTGCCATACTTGTCATACTTACTAGTATGTACCTCCAATGCTGGGCACCATGAATGTTGTGTACTTTCTTGATCCTAACCCTTACAAGGTCTACAATGGTATTTTTAAGCCAAATGTGGTAGCTATATTTTTTTTGAGAAAAATGAATTAAAACATTTACAAAATATTTTCTGAAACTAGAACATTTTACAATCAAATGAAACTAAAAGATGCCTGGAATCTTTTATAGTGAAAAAAAAGGAAGGCTTTAGCTGTCAACATGGAGAACTAGTTTTTGAATCCCACAACCACCACTTGCATACTTTGTGACTATAAGCAAGGCACTTAAAGGGGCACTGTCAGCTTTTTCCCTAATTTTTTTCCCCTCATTTTAGCAGCGTGCCTCTATGCACCAATCTATCACATATGCCCCACATACTGTCCTTATATGTGCCACAAGCGAGAATGCCTACCATTTTTCTTCATTTTTGCTATATTGTACTTTACGGCGGCCCAACCGAAAAAAACGTCACCCGGAAGCACAGGCATGCTGAGAGTGCGCGTCTGACACAGAGCGCTGGCACGAACTTCGACTTTTTTACATGCCCTTACTGAAAAGCTATATGTGGCATGTATTTCACTATGCTGGAGTAGATTTGCTGTTTTTCCAACAAAACCGAGCGCTGGTAGTGCCAGGAAATATATTTAAACACTGGTGCTGAAATCCATGCATGCGCGGAAGCCCTCCTACATGCCGGGATCTGTGTTCCGTGCTGCTTTTCGTGTATATAAGAAATTTTGGGCATGTTTTAAATGTATTTCCAAACGCCTCTTCGTTGAAAACAGCGAAGTCTCAGTATAATAAAACATAACACCGCATGCTCTTTCATAAACGCAAAAATCGAGATTGTCACGAGCCCGGTCGACGTAAGCGCCGCAACGGCGCTTCCATGATAGGGTATTTGGTCGGGCTCTGGAAGGTACAGTATCTTTCTGAAATGAAAACTATCAACTACTGTCGCGTTTCTGCTGCTGAGCCATTAATTACTAAGCAGCCTTTATTAGGGGGCAAAGCTCCACAGGTGCTCACTCATATAGCCACTTAGTTGTAACATTTAGGCCCTGTCCACACTACACCGGAATCAACCCTCTGTAACGTTACAGGGGGTCCAAACCGTTACCGCAAAGGTTTGCATTTACACCTGTAACATTACAGGAGGTGTTTCCATAACCGTTGTCGAAACCACCTATGAGGTGGTTTCAACAACGGTTATGGAACCGGTACTGCCTCTGTACCATTACTGGCTATAGTGTGGACGCGTGAGCGTGTAGCCCCACTAGTGCCCATAGTGCAGTGCACACTGCATCGTGGGATAGGGCACCGACCGTAACGGTCACAGGGCACCCACAATGTGGACAGGCTGTGACAGTCCCAAGACGTTACCGGGACGGTCTGCCGCCAGTGTGGACACATTGTACCGGTTACCGTTTGTAACGGGGGTTGGAACCGTTCCATCATTTAGAAGGTGTAGTGTGGACAGGGCCTCAGTCTGCAAACCCTAAGGCTCAGGGCCTGCTTATTCTTTCATAAACAGAAATAAAAGTTATTAAACAAACTAGCTTCATTTTATGTGCATGGGTGCTTTTTTCCAGTGTTTTTTGTATCCTCTTGTCACTGATGCTGCTTCCCCTTAAGCCCTGACAAACCCCAGACCTGTCCCAACCCTTCTCTGGCACAGTACCTCCAGACCTCCGATGCTACATTATAGATTGAGGAAGCGCTCCCAACCAATCGGATTGCTCTTTTCCTCTGCACGTGAGACGTTCTTATTCAGTGAAGAGTGTCTCATGCCACAGCTGCCCTGGTAACGGGCATGTTCGGGTAAGGTTTTGTTAAAAAAAAAAAAAAATTAATATATTATTGATCAAACTCAATCAATAATATATTAATACCGTCACATGCCCCCACAATGCAAAGCATCATGGGCTGCATATGCAAATCACCACAGAACATAATACTGGTTCAACTTTAAGCAGAAATGCATGGTGCCGAGAGACCTCCCACACAGTTTGCAAAGGGTGCCAACAGAAGACACAGACACGTGTTTCATCCTACCAGGACTCGTCAGTGTGCCTCATCTGTTTGACATCCCAGTGGAAAGAACCAGTTACCCTAAGATGATATATCTGGGTTATGTTGTGGTGAACCCAATTAAAACAAAAAACAAGTTAAATGACAAAGAACCTCAGCACGCAAGCACTGAGGCAATGATTACCCCAAAGGGCATTGCCCGGGAAGCCAAGTTTCAAAGAAATACAAAATCACACAATGCAGCCCATGATGCTTTGCATTATGGAGGCATTCTGTGATTTTGTATTTCTTTGAAACTTTGCTTCCCGGCCAAATGCCCTTAGGGTAATCCATTGCCTCAGTACTGCGCCGCTGAGGTTCTTTTGTCTATTACACGTTGATCGGTTCACTCTTACGGTTGTAAGAGTGGTTCCACTTACATTCTTAGGTATCAGAACTGCTCACCTTTGGTTTGCAGTCTTCTTATCCTAAGAATGCACCAGAGACCACTCTCACAACTGTGAGAGTGGTCTCGGCGGTGGCATTAACATGCTCCTTCACTGTAACAGTTTCTTTAGGGGTTTGTACAGCTAATCCCTCTAGTGTTGGAGGAGGGCAGGGCCCAGGTGTCCTCCCACCCGCTTTTGGGGGTTTTCTTGAAGGTTTCTCCCCACCCTCAGGATGCCAGCAGGAGGGGTGCAAAGTGTGCATGTAACATTACGTGGCAGCACAGAGCACCAGCTGGCATCCCCTCACCCATCTGCTCTGGCTGCAGTGCCACCTGTGGTTACCAGACAGCAGTATTGCAACGTGGCTTGCTGTCCTTCCTCCTCCCTGATGGAGGAGAGTGTGATCTGGGATGCTCAATCCTCCTCTCCTCTGCCGGTCCCCAACGTCTCGCACTTAATCCTGAACCCAGCTCGCTGGCATCACATGGGTGGCAGCCCTGTTGCTACACTGATGGGCTGCTATTATGCATGCAGACCTAACATCACTCTGTAAGCATATGTACAACTGTGCAAGAAAGACAAAACCACAGGCCTTGAGATTTTCAGGACCAGACAAGCTCTCCCAGAGATTTTCAGAACTAGGAATGCTCCCCCAGGGTTCAAGACCTACCAGCTTCCTTAAACAAATAATCCCCCGACAGAAACCAAGGATAGGAGGTGCACAGGTATGTAAAACACTTTGAGATACAGTGCGCATGAAAGGCGTTATGCACACCCAAATTCTATTTTCTTTCTTTGCAAGTCAGGGTCTCTAAACCAATAATGTAGGAGTCACATTAGCTAATCTGGGATGTTACAAGGGTGCCACATAAATTCTGGGTCTGAAAAGCTCTACTGTGCTATCACAGACTATCCAGTGTAACGGCCACATTGTCAGCCAATATGTACTGCTTAACCTGCCCTTCAATCTACATTATCATTTCTTCTTTGATCTCTTTCAGATTTTATAACCTTGGTTTTACCATGAAGACAGCCACCACCACCATGAACATTTTGGTAAATTGGACCTAAGAAATGGACCATGCTGAGATGCAGGTGGAAATGGTTCCTGTGCGGCTACGGTTTTTAATGTCCATGCTCCGCTTCCTTGTCCTGGGTCAGTGCACGCGGAGCATCCTTATGTGTCCAGCGGGATGCAGTTGTTTAGCGGAGAGTGGAACTGTCAGCTGCACCAACCAAGATCTAAAGGAAATCCCGAAGGACATTCCCGTGGATGCATATGTCTTACATCTGGACTTCAACAAGATCACAAACATTCCGGATGGAGCCTTCAAGGACCTTCACCGGCTCCGGGAACTTTATCTCTCCAACAATTTGATAGAAACCATCTCACCTGGTGCCTTTCGGGACATCAGTGATGACCTGAAACTTTTAGATCTCTCGAACAATAGAATCCGCCAGGTTGGCCGTGAGGTCTTTGGAAAGATGAGGGCCAAGACACGGCTGTACCACAACCCGTGGCACTGCGAGTGCTTGCTGCAGGAACTCATCGACAGCTTGAACCTTGATCCAGAAACTGTCAATGAAATTATCTGTGACACCTCTGTGCAGGAGGAGTATGCAGGCAAGCCCTTCATTCAGCTGCTGAACTCTGGCATAAATTTTTGCAGCATGCAGCAGAAGACAACAGACGTGGCCATGCTGGTGACCATGTTCTGTTGGTTCACAATGGTTATTACCTATGTTGTCTATTACGTACGCCAGAACCAAGAGGATGCCAGGCGGCACCTGGAATACCTGAAATCATTGCCCAGTAAGCAGAAGACCCCTGGGGAGGTGGACACTGTCAGTACCATCCTTTGACCCAAACTCTTGGAAGAACTGGAAGGTGGTTCATTTTATAAACATGGGCATGGAAGTGTGGTGGATATGGGACTAAGATTTCAAGGACAAAAGGACAGTAAACTGAAAATATGGTACAAAATGGAGGTATGCAGATTATGTGCAGGGGAACTTTCCTTCGTGATATACAAGTTTCTCTGAGTAGTGGCATTAGGTTCCCATGCTAATTAGATAGGAGAATCCTGGCTAAGGAGAGAGGGAGAGACAGTGCTGCCCCCAAGCTTTTGGGACACAATGGAGAGTCAGCTACAGAAGTCTCCACATAAAACGACTGGCTGAAACTGCATTCCTACAAAAAGGGTTCATAAGACTACAGTGCTATACAGATTTACCACAAACACCAAATGGATAGCTGTTTTTTATATGTGGTAGATTTTTTTATTGTATTGTATGTTAAACATCTATAGCTACTTTCTGTTGTTCCAGCCGGCCTGGTGGCGCTGAGGTGATGGATGCCTACCTGCGCCCTATGCCAGCGACCTGGATTCAGGAACGACCTCAGATCATCATGGTGCCAGCACGGGGGAGAGTGGGACTGAGCAAGCCGACAGACTGCTCTCCTCTCCTGGGGGTGGGTTGTCATCCACCTCGTAGTCCCATCCCCACCAGGTGGAGGTCCGGTGGGGTAGCGTAGCCAAGGAGGAGGTGGCAGTATGGGTGGGCGGACGGGGCTGAGCTGGCTTCCAGTGTATGTGCGTGCCTTCACATGCATGTACGGCCATGTGCCGGGGCCTCAGGCACGGGAAAGCGGGAGAAAAACTTACAAAAACACCATAAAAATCTCTAAAAAAAAGAAAAATGAAAAAAATAAAATGTTGTTCCCCAGCAGTAAGACATCCTCCTCATCATGAAACCAAGAGTTGTCCCTGGATAGCCTCAAATCCATCACAAAGATTGATCAAGTTAGATGTAGGGTTGAGTAAGATGACATTCATGCAGCACAACTCAGAAATAAAATCAGCCACGCAGAACACGCATTCATAAATCTTCATATGTTTTATAAATTTAACTTGTCACCTACTCCCAGCCCAACGTTTCACCCAGAAGGACTTTTTCAGGGGGATGGTGGTCCTTTGGAGTCTCTGTATCATGTATAAACAGAAATTTTTATTTTTAGACAGGGTACGAAATGATGGGACCACCACTGGCCTATTTTCAAAGTTGTCCTGTGATTAAGCATGTTACACAGTGGCTTCGACATTTACAGATAGGAGGGCAGACATTACATTCATATCGACATGGACAGATAGGAGTACAAATGCAACGTTGATGCAGGGAAGTTTGTTACACTGTTAGAGGGTCACAGTCAGTTTCAATTTAGTTACAATTACAAATGTTGGTAAATTCTGTTTATACTATGGTTTTAAATTCGGACAGAGTTTTGCTCCTACGTCATGCAGGAGACAAGGAGTTCCAAGCTTTTCAGATGAAGTAATCGAGGGTCATTTTCCCATAGTAGGTTCGGGCCCTGGGGATGTGGAGGCATCTATTTTTGCTCCCTTGCATATCCTACTTGTTTTTGGAAGGGTTGTTTGCTCAGTTTTGGTAGCTGGTTATCTGGCCCTTAACTGTATTGTAAGACATGATTGCTTTGGATTTTTCGCTTCTGGTTCTAAGAGAATTCCAGTATAGTCTATTGAACATTTACATCAATCAAAATCTTTATCCAGGCGGGCACCATTGAGCAAGGCTCATTTGCAAGGTGGACCTGGTCATGAATACATCAAAGTACAGTACAGAGGCATGTATACAAAAAGCAATAACATACAAGGAAAAAAAGTATATACAGTGTATACAGTACAGTACAAGGTTGAAATAAATAAAAAAAATAGCAATATTTTACAATTGAAGAAGTCAGCAGATGTACGATCAACCATAGGCATACAGGGGTTATAAGCAGAGATCTTTTGAGTGAGGCAGCCAGCAACTACACATATAGGGGAAAGAGGCCATTTATGGGGTGGCAGGTTAGAGAGGTAAAGAAGAGGAGGGATATATTACCGACGACTGGGAGAAAAATTGGGCTAAAACCACAGAAAGTGACAATGGCTGTTGTGTACTTGTTTATTATGATAATGACGGAGGAGGGGTAGATAATTGGGACACTACTATGGATGGGGTGAGACTTTAGCCAGGCTGGAGTGGACAGGGAAGGGTGGGTCCAGCAGGAAGAGTTAATAGGGAAGGAGTGATAGCCAGGGGCAGAAACATGGCGAGCGTCAGGATGGAAAGGGGGAGTTGCGGAATTAATGAGCTAGCGGTGAGGAAAACATTTGCAAGGTGCTTTCATGTAGCGATCGTAGAGCGCCTTGAAGATATTCAGGCTAACAGTGCAGGTCAGCTTCAAGTTCCTTTGTAAACTGTTCCACAGTGTGAGTAAAGAGATTTACTAGTGGCGTGTACGGGATGGGCATCTGAAGACGAATCATACCATCTTATGGTAGCTTACATTAAGTCTAGTAAGTGGTTATTTGCATTCTGGTAGAGTATGCTTCTGTACTCTAGAACTGGTAGCAGGAGCTGGGTGACTGAAGTTAGACTGGCTTTTTGCATATGGCAGAGTGCTCCTAGCCTGGTATTCACTTTTTTTTTTTTTTTTTTTAATAGGGCTGTTTGGTCCCCAGTTACTGCCTTCGCCTGCTTTAGGTCTGTTGTCTGTACCTCCATTCATATCCACCACTTCCCCTGCCGTTACACCGGCAGGAATCCACATGGGGTGGGATCCAAGGGCACTGGTGCCATCATCCATAAGGGCTGGTGCACATGTGGCTTTTCCACTTTTTTTCCCCTCCAGTTCCCTCAAGGCCAAGTTGGCTTGCAATGACATGTGTACATGTGCTGAAGCATACGCATGTTTCGGGCATCTAAGTTGGATCCCCTTCCCCTCAATGCTCAGCTGCCACACCACCCAGCCTCTACTGGGTGGCGATAGTGCAGCGAGACACAATACCCCTCTCTCCGGAAGGAGGAGAGCTGTCTATGGGACACCCACTCCTCCATTCCTTGGCCAGCCCGAGTGACCCTGACTCATTCCTGAGCCCAGGTCGCTGGCATGGCGGTGGGTGAGGTGCCAGCACCTCAGCCCTCTGTGCCACTGGGCCGGCCTGGTAGTCACTTTTTTGACCATATATTTAATATGGTTCTCAAAGCTTAGGGTATTGTTGATTACTACTCCTAAGTATTTGTATTTTTTGGTTTCTTTGATGGTAGAACCATGTAGGAGCTGGATTCTTAGCTCCCTGGTGTCTCTGTTTTTTATCCTGTTTTGTGGAAGGCCACAGACTCAATCGTTTCACATTTAGGACCACACCTGCAGAGACTAACCACTTTTGGAGGGTGTCGGATTCTCCATTTTGGAGAAATCTGTCGCTCTAGCGATGAGGACTGTCGTCAGCATGGAGTTATCTTGGAGTGGTATACATGGTCAGGGAGGTTGTTCATGTAAACCAGGAGTAACAGGGGGCCCAGTATCGGTCCCTGTGGGACCCTCCCTCCCCCACAGGTACCCCACCTCTGACAGGGTGTTGCCTGTGGCTGCTGACTGCATATGCTTGGTTAAGTAAGGCCCTGCACACATCAGACTAGTTAAAACATTTTAAGGGAGAGGGTGGGTTGGGGTGCCGGGGGTCATTCCATAACGGATGGCCACCGTGGAGACCGGCTTCAACGGGGCTTGGGGCGGGGAGGGATCTGCATTTGCCTACTACTGCCACGAAGGGTGGCTTCAGTGGGGAGCTTGGGGCTGGGAGGGGTACATCATTTCCTACTGCGCAGAGGGCAGCTGTACGGGGGCTTGGGAGGGGGTTCTGCATTTCATTTACCGCCGCCGAGAGCAGCATTCTCTCGGGGGCTTGGGGCAGGTCGTCAGATGTCTGTGATACCGCTCCAGGTGTGCGGGTACGGGGGGCTTGGGGGGGGTTGTCAGTTTCTGTGATGCTGCCGCAAGGAGCGACATGTACTGGGGGCTTGGGGGGGACACTGGACTGCCAGGGTGGGCAGGCTGCCATGCTGCTGCTGCCTCCAGTACGGCAGCCTGCCTGTGGATGGCCACCCACTTAAGTCTGGTTTTACTAGACTTATCTTTCTGTGGCGCATCCCGGATTTGCCCGGGGATGTGCCACAAAATAGGAAACATGAATGGGATGCACCGGTATGCATGGGCACGCCTCTTCACAGCCCCTCCAGAGGCGCCAGATAGCACATTGGCCGGGTTGCACTGCCATTGCCCCCCTGCCAGAATCGCTTTGGGTGCATGTCGGGATGCCCCAGCGCATCTCAGGATGCACTGGGCGCATCCCTTTTGTGAATCCTGCCCTGGGTGTATAATTTCCTAGTATTACACATTTCATTATTTGCTACAGGTTATGCCAGAAGAATTGCAAGGTGTACGATATCCTAGTGTTACACATATTTAGTGACAATATAAAGGCCACCCAGTTGGATGTTCTGACGATCAGGTGGATCACGACCAGGAATGCATTGGTATTGCTCTTCATACTTCAAAAATACAGTTTTATTACATTGGTAAGGTAACATGCAGAACCCTCTCTGGGCTCTAGGACTCTAGTAATACTCTGCGTCCATATGGGGGGAGGATGGGTGCTATTTTGGAAGTGTGAATAGCAATCCCTGTGCCTAAATAATAAGAGGAGACTCCATGGGACCACCTATCCCTGAGGAAACCATTCAGGGTGAAACATTTGGCTGGGAGCAAACTGGATTTATCTGAAGAATTTCAAATATGTTTTCTGTGTGGCTGTTTTTTTTCTGAACTGTGCATCCTCCGCAGGGGCATGCTCACTTTCTTGCACCCTTCTGGTGCCTTAAACTGACAATTAAACCTAGAAGTGTACCGCTTGAAAGCACATACCATCCTGTGGGTGCTGCAGATCTATACCCTTTGCCCTCCAAGCCCATAGGCGGAATGTTGCATATTGCTTGGCTCTGGCAACATACAACATGTGCTTCCCACTCTGAGTCATGGATACCAGTCTCTACAAATTACCTCTAACCCCTCATTGTCCTCCCCTCCTCCCCCTGGTGAAGCCAGTCGCCATTCCAGACTGGCTACATGCCTCTTAAGAACAGCAACCAGCTCGTAGGGACTGCATATGCACACCCCCTTTGTAGGCAGGATGGCACACATCACGTAGGCTTGGCAGCACTAGTCCAAGCACCCTTCCATTCTCCGTGGTAACCCACACTGTTAGAAACATCTGCTGGCCCCCTGGCCCACTTCTCTGTCAGCCCAAATCACCAACTCTGCTGGCCTCGTCACTGCAGCAGGAACTTTTCCTACTGTACGCCTTAGTCACAAGAAAAGTGATGTCAAACAATGGGTGTTATAAACAATATTTTATAATTTTTTGTTTTAAAATTTGATAACCAAATAAAAAGCATTGGGCCACATGACCCTTTGACAGATGTGACTCCAATACATACACACAACATACTAACATATCAGTGACAGTATTACAGTAGAATGCTTGAGGACAGCCACAGGGAGTGCTCTTTATTTCAAATTGAAAACAAAATGATAACGCAGCCTCAAAAATGGAGAAACGGGTCTTTGCAGGAGAACAGGGCAATCAAAAATACAATAAAAAATATAAGTACGGAGCTGCCATTGTAAGATGCATCACTGCTTAAAAAGGTATATGTTGTAAAAAAAAGTTTTATATAAAGATTAAAGAGTTTCTGTTTGATTTCGGTACATAGGGTTGAATACAGCTGTGGGGGCTCTGTGAGGTCATCGACACTGTTAAAAGCTGCTTTTCATTTGGTTAAGTATTTCACCAGGACTGGCAGACTCTGGCGGTAAATGATGCCTGTCATGAACCAAAATAACAAGATTTATTTTGAAAATGCGTTACCACTGGAAGACTACTGCCATGAAGGGGAAAATGTAACTAACAATCATGGGAGGCCTTCAGCAAACATTGCTTATTGGAGGCCACCTTTTTTTCCAACTGGGGGGGGGGGGAATAGTTTACAAATATATGGCAAAACAGCAGTCTTCATTTGTTTAGGAAACTGTTGTTTTTTTTTAAAGGAAGGCTGTCATAAACTCTTGTGCCAATCACTAGGGCTGCAGAAACCTCCGATTAGCACAATCTTTGTGTTGTTTTAATTCTGCAGCCAACATATGGTATGCAATTTCAGTCTTTACTTGCCTTGATGGAGGTTGCTCAGGCTGTCCTGGAAGCGCCATTCTAATGGTGCTGCCGCACCGGAAGACCAAGCTTGACCTGGTGAGCTTGGTTATCTTCCTGTTGTGTGCCGGAACGCTGCTTTGTGATGATCGCGGCATGTTTTAATGAAGCAAAAAGAAATGTTGTGCTTGGTAGTATTTTTTGAGCTCTACCTTTAGAAACAAACCCCGTCGAAAACAGAGCAGTATAAGCTATTTAATTCTGTTACTGAAATTTGCAGCTCTGAGTTCGGGCATGTGCGGTAGAGCTAGGTGCTACCACGCATGCCCGAACTCAGACTGCAAATTCAGTAACAGAATTAAATAGGTTATACTACTCTGTTTCATCAATGGGTTGTTCTAAAGGTAAAGGCTCAAAATACTACCAAGCACAACATTTCTTTTTGTGATTAAAACATGCAGCGTCGTCAACAAAGAGCGTTCAACCACAACAGAAGATGAGGATTCTAATTTGCATGCAGGTTGCGGCTCTTGCCACTACAAACCATGACATGGCGCCTCTCACTCCCGGACATGAAAATACAAATTTTAACTGAAAGACATGCCCTACAACAGACACTAAACTCTCTCACTGCAAGTTGGCAGGTGAGTAGTGGCTGGCAGGAAAATAGGGTTTGTGACAGCCTTCCTTTAACAAACTAGAATGAGTGCCCAAGCAATATGTTCAATGTGTTTAAAAAGGGCACTTGCAAGCCAATGCACCGGTACAGAGGTAGGACTGTTGTGCATTTTCCCCGGTGACCCTGGGTTTGTGGAGAAGGCTCAAGTGTCCCAGGAGTTCCTCTTTCTCCAGGAAGGTCTGACGCCAGTCTCCGCCATAACACCATCACCTGGATGATCACAAGTGGAAGTGCAGGCAGGAGTGGCCGGGAGGGAGCATATCGACTCAGGGCGCCACACAACTGTGTGCCTGTGCGTCCATTGGAGCCCTACTCAGCAACATCCTGGGGTGGGAGAAAACAGGAAAAATTATTCCCTGTCCTGCATAAATGATGCTCAGTGCTCTTGGGGGCCTTGCACAACCGCCTGTACCTTTCTATCCTTCGTGCTTCAGAGGGCAGGACCTGCCCCTCTCCCTTTCAACCCACCATGGGTAAGCAAGCCATGGGGTTGAAATGAGGGCCACAGTTAAAGGGGGGCTGGGTGGTTGCCTAGGGCTGATAGAAGTGTGGCCAAGATGGAAAAAGTACAGATGATAAAAGGGGCCCTTGCACTGTCCCACCTCAGGGAAGAACTGCAGAGCTGGCCACCATGTAAATTCTGCAACATTTAATATGCTCCAAAGTATTACTGCCCTCTCAAAGTCTACACTACTCATGTTCAGAAGTACTGGACTGCTGTCATAGCAATAGGGGCAATATCACAAATTGTGTCCTGGTCATTTGATCATTTCCTAAAACTCTTGGCTACAGATTCGGTCAATTCCATAATTTTTCATCAGTACCAAGGGCTGTGCGCTGTCCAAAGGGTGTGTTTCTGTTTCAATCAATGCATCTGTAAGAACATTTTGTACACACCTAGAAACCAGTGTTTTCTCCTACATTAAGGGGTGGAAGGATATATTGACCAAAGGCTGAGGCTATGTAAAAGACTTGACTGATGATGCCTTCTTTTTAAAAAAGTGTTTTTGTTCCTGTAGACTAGGGTTAGACTTAGCTCTATTTTCTGTAGGCATAGAGTTCAGATGTTCACTATTTTTTCCATGATAACATTGCTTTGTATCTCCTGCCAAATGGTACCAGACGCTGATTTATTAAAATGTCTACTGATTCTTTTTATATACACATTCCTATTGGGTCTTTGAATCTTGAGTGTGTGATGAAACTGACTGACAAGGAAGTAACTCATCTCCTTGTCTGTGGTTTTCAGATGTTGACTGTAAAAGCATAAAGGAAGGAATTATATCTGGCTTTACATAATTTTCTTTTCTTATTAGTGCCAACACTGTCATAGGGATTAGTCATAACCAGTGGGGGAACTGCATCATTCAGCTAGGGAGGCTGACATGCAAACAAAGCTGTGACATCATCAGTGGAACCATATTTCTCCCAGTGTTCCACTGACTGCAAGAAGCCAGTTAGCAATATTGCCACTCGGTACATGTGGCATTCTATTTTAACATTTAAAAGGAAAAATGAAAATTATATTCTTACTGTAATGCTTGACCTTATAGAAATTTCTTAACCACTGATTGACACTAGTGGGTCATTTTTTTTTTTTAACCAGGAGAGACAAACTAGGCTGAAAGCTTCTTTACAGGTGTGACCTGGGAGCACAAGGAAGTTAAGTGACTTGCTCAGGGTCACTCAGTATGCAAGTGGGGACTGTGGGATTCAAACCCAGGTCTGAGCCAGAGGTGCTAGGAAACCGTGGGTGCTAGAACTTTTCAGAAGGGCTGGTGCCGAGGCACGCTGTGTGCATGCGCGGCTCCTTGAAACTGAGCTTATGGGCACAGGCTTACCCAAGTTCCAGCCCTCAACTGCCTCAGTACCTTTTTTACTGAGGAGGTGAAGCATAACCTAACAAGTATTTATGCACTTAAAGTAAGGGCATAAGATAGCCCTGGTGGCCCATGTAAGGAACACTAAACGAAGACGATCACAACTTACTGGAGTGAGCCCAGGGGATGGCAGGGGGGCATGTGTATCAGTGGTGAACATATTCATAAGATCAAGAAATATAGTAAGAATGTATTTTCATATCTTCCAGGAATCAATTTTCACCACTGATTCCCACTAGTGGGTCAGAATACCAAGCTCAGAGAAAGTTCCCCAGGACTACGGTGGTAAGAGCCAACTGGGGCTCACTCAGGACAGAAGTTTGCCCTTACAAAGGTGGCATACTGCCTGGCATGGACATCAGGGGCACAGTGTTCAGTAAAAGTGTACACTGTGCTCCAAGTTGCAGCTCTGCAAATATCTCCGACAGGCACAGAGCGAATCTCTACCAGGGATGTGGCAGCAGCTCTAGTAGAGTGGGCACGCACCTGGCCCTCCAGCTTGACTTGCGTCATGGCATAGCAGCGGTGCAGGCAGCTCATGATCCAGGCAGAAATGCACTTGAGTAACAGGCTGTTCCTTCCCATTAGGATAGAGGGAGAAAAAGAGCTGCTTTGATTGTCTGAAGTCTTTGGTTCTATCCAGGTAAAACCCAAGGACTTTCCTAACATCCTGTGAGTGGAAAGTCCATTTTCCCTCATTCTGCAAGCTGGCAAAGTAGGTAGGTATCACTAGTGGCTGGCTAAGATAGAACTCTGACACCACTTTCAGTAGAAACATGGGGTGAGTACAAAGAACTACCTTGTTTTCACGGAAAATAGTATACGAAGGATCTATGAACAATGCATGGATTTCAGGTACACAGTGAGCAGAGGTGATAGCCACCAGAAATGCTACTTTCCAAGTTAAGAACTTTAAGTCACACATCTCAGTAGGATTAAAGGGTTTGTGAGTGAGCACAGCCAACACAAGGTTGATGTCCCAGGCAGCCAGCCTTTTCCTGATGGGAGGCCTTGTGTGTAAAATTCCTTTGAGGAACCTCTTCAACAGTGGTAGTTGTGCCAGGTAGAGGGTGCCAGTATGCTTGTGGTACGCTGAAACAGCACATAAGTACACCTTTAATGAGGGATACTGCAGGCCAGCATCAGAAAGGTCCAGTAGATACTCTAGAACCTTGTCAGGTGGACACCTGAAAGGGCCCAAGTGGGTTTTGGAGCACCAGATGGAACATCTTTTCCATTTGGCTGTGTATGTCTTCCTTTTGGAAGGTTTACATGTAGCCAAACATATTTGAGAGACCTTCTGAGACACCTTGTACCTGTTCACTTCTGTCTGTTCAGGGAGCCAGGCCTGAAGGTGAAGGGAGCACAGGTTGTGATGGACCAGCTGACCTATGTCAACAAGTCCATCTTGAGAAGCTGAGTCCTCAGTTTACTGACTGAAAGTCTGTTCAATAGAGCAAACCATATCTGTCAAGGTCAGCAGGGGGCCACTAGAATCACCTTGCCCCCTTGTGCCTCCAACTTCAGCAACACTCTGAATAAGGGGGACTGGAGGGAATGCATTCAGGAAAAGCTTTTGCCATGGCAGTCTGAAAGTGTCCTAACAGAGAATGCCACATTCTGGATTTCTGGAGCAGAACGGAGGCAGTCTGACGTTGAGTGGGGACACAAAAAGGTCCACATCTGGGGTACCCCACTTGTTGAACAGTGATCTCACAACATCTGGAGCTAGCGAGCACTCATGAGGATCAGCTTCTGTTCGATTGAGTTCATCTGCTAGACTGTTCTGGACTCCTGGCAGACACATTGCTTGGAGCAGGATCTCCTGTTCCAGGCACCATTCCCACACATTCTTCACTTCCCTGCAGAAAGGGTAAGTGTGTGCTCCTCCTTGTTTGTTGACATAATATATGACAGACTTGTCTGTCTGAAGGATTACTGTTTAGTCACTAAGTCCATTAGAGCTTTCAGACAGTACAAAACTGCTTGCATCTCCAACACATTTATGTGGAGATGAGTCTCTGACAGCTCCCAGACACCTTGTATCTGAGGCCCCTGGCAGTGGGCTCCTCACTCTAGCATGAAGGCCTCTGTGGTGAGAACCTCTTCTGGCTCCAATGGGGAGAAGGAAAAGCCCTGTAGGAGCTTTCCCTCCACTTACCACCATGTTGGGGACCTTACCATGGGTTTGGTCACCCGAACAGGGTGATTTTGAGGGTGTAATGCTTGTGACTATTGAGCACTGATCATCCTCTGAGTAGTCCTTATGTGCAGATGCACCAGAGGCACTGTGAACACTGAGGAGGCTATCAGACCTAGCATGTCTTGTATGGAATGGGCTTGAAGAGTCTTGCATTCCATGATGTAGCATGCCATCTGCAGTACTGCTCTCGAAGAAATATCCAATATCCTCTGGGGATAGGAGGTTAAACAAAAGCTTGACCAGATTAACATTTTCAAACCTCTGGGACCTGATAACCCACACCCCAGATTATTAAAAGAGCTTTCAAGTGAACTCGCAGGACCATTAGCCATATTATTTTCAAAATCCATATCTATGGGTAAAGTTATTCATGAATGGAAAGAAGCCAATTTCTAGGAATGTGGATATGTTGTTCATCCACACTTTTTGGCATGTCCCTTTCCCCTTTAAGGATCACCGGAAGTCTTCAAGCTGGCTCCTCCCACCCACCCGAGTGGTATATACCTCGGCTCCGACCCCTGACGCCAGATCTTCCATCCCGTTGGAAGATTCGGGTTGCCTCTCTCATGCTACGCATTTAAGTAGGCCTGGCATTCAAGCCCTCGGTTTTACGAAAAGTCGGGTGTTAGAAAACTTTAGCGATTCTCGGTCGTCATTTTGACTATGGAAGAAAAATCTTCCCCCAGATTTCGCCGGCACTTCTGCGGTCAAAAAATGTCACCTACCGATCCCCACTCTGCGTGTGTCTACTGCCTCGGTGTCGGCCATGACAACTCGTCCTACAGTTTCTGCTTGGCCTTCCATCCCAAAGTCCTGGACGACTGTCTTGCATGTTTGAAACTGGGGAGACTGGAGAAGAGGAATCCTCCAGTAAAATCTAAAGAGGCCGCGGGATCCACCGAGCAATTGGAACACATGCAAGAGTTCAAGGAAGAAGCGGCTTGCGCTGCAAGCTCTTCCCGGAGCTTCTTCGTTCTGCTCAACCTGGGCTCCACCTTCTCAGGATCCTTTAGGGAATTGTGCCAGTCTCTCCCTACCAAGGGGAAGGCGCCTGCAGGCCCCACACTCTTCTCGATCCCGTCATCAGGATAAGGACCTGAGCAAGTCTTCGTTCCGATGAAGGCGCTCTTGGGACCGAGAGAGGTCTCAGTCCCAGGAGCATGCGGTCTCGACCTTGGTCGAGATCTCTTCTTCGGCCGCTGGCTTCTTGGACCTTCTGTTGGGCCAGCCAACTGAGGAGAGGGTCGATGAGGTCGAGATAGTCCTCGACCCAATCGATCCCCTGTCACCAACTCCGGTCACCGACTCCTTAGAAAGGACCCCAGCCCTTGTCTTCCCCGATGAAGAGACCCAGCCTTCTGGAGTCCCCATTGAGGATCCGGTCCCGGACTCTGGGAAGTCACCAGCCCCACCGGTGTCTCCCGAATGAGTTGGCATGCTAGGACCCCCTCGTCTGACAGGCCGAGGAACAGCCACAAGCACTCTAAAAGAAGGCAACGCCATTGGTTGTCCTCATCCTCCTCAGATGAGGACAGGCTCTGGCGGAAACTCCATTGGTGCTACAAGGACCTCATATGGCAGTAGCTGATTCTGGCCAGGCATAAGTCTACTTCGGCTTCTTCCCCGGCCATTACTTGGCTTTTGCCTCCCAGGCCGAAGCCAACTCCCTTGGAACAATTAAATCGGTTACTCTGCCCACGGAGCCGGCGAGACCACCTGTTTGGCTCACACCAGTCTCTACACCCATCGTGGTGGAACCACCGCCCAAGCAGCCTGTGGCAGGGGCTCCTTCCAAGGATGACAGGACACCGTGCTTCCCTGGTGCTTGTCAGTCACGGTCACCCCAGACCACCCCCAGCGAGTCGAAGGTGACATGGGCGTTAGGCCGTTGTATTCGGATTTGGACGTTACCAGTCTTCACTCACATCCCAGTGATGATGATTGGACCACTGACCTAGAGATGGAGGAAGGTCCCTCGTCCTTTCAAAGGGTTCTCTGCCTCATCTCTGAGTCTACAGGGATGCCCCTGGAGCCTATCCGGAAAAAGGCGGAGTTCCCTCTCATTGACATCCTCAAGAGAGGGCATACTCTGACGGAGGCCTTTCCTGTGGCCGAGGCCATTGCTGGTCCGGCCTTAGAACTTTGGCTGCGTCCTGCCTCTTGTCCAGCTCCGACTGCCCGTATGGCCCGCAAGTACACGGTGCCCATGGGGCCCCTTGCGGGGTCCAGAGAGCACCCTTTGGCTGAGAGCTCGGTGTCTGCCTCTGTGTTCAGGTGTACTGGCAGTTCTGCCAACATGGACTGACCTCCTGATAAAGAGTCCAAGCTTTTGGACCATTCAGCCAGGAAGGTCTACCTGGCTTCCTCCTTGGGCCTTCATCAGGCAAGTTCAGCTGTCATCATGGCACACTTCTTTCATGCCCTTCTGGGGTCATTGGATGAAGTCCTCCCACATCTCCCCGTGGACATGCAGACCACGGACAAGCAAGTCCGGGACCAAGGCTGAGCTGTTGCCAAACAGCAGCTCCAGATGGCCTTGGATCTTGGGAACTCTTGTGCCCGTTCAATGGCTGCCGCAGTTGCATCTCGTCACAGGGCTTGGCTGAGGCTGTCCTCCTTCCCGGCGGATACCCAGCTAAGTTAGCTGACGTGCCCTTCCTTGGGACCTACTTGTTTGGCCCGGGAGTGGCCGGTCACCTTCAGCGTATCGAGCAGTCCAACACCACCTTGGATGCAACCTCTGCCAAGAGTTCTTTGGGCAAGAACCAACAGAGGAAAAAGAAAAAGCCTTTTCGGCATTCTGCCCCAGTGGCTCAGCAGTCCTCCTTTCAAGGCGGACAGCAGCGCCAGCAACAGCAGCAGGCTCAAGCTCGGTGCCCTTGGCAAAAGCAGGGTCCTAAACAGGCCCGTAAAGGAGGTCGAGGTTCAGGTCCGGGATCCTCCTAAGCCTTCTCAGTAATGGGACAGGGGCTGTCATCCCTGCTCCCGTCATGCCAGCTCTGGGTCCTCCCGTAGGGGGCCAGCCTCACCACTTTCTTTCCGCCTGGTCCGTTGTCACCATGGACAGGTGGGTTCTGGAAGTGGTCGGTCAGGGACTGCCTCTGGAATTTGAGCAGTACTCTCCAAGCCAAGCCTGTGCCCCTCAGGAGGACCGAGTTTCCGCTCAGACTCAGTCGGCTCTCAGAGCCAACATTGCTCAGCTCCTCCTCAAGGAAACAGTAGCTCCAGTGGTGGATCCTCCAGCAGACCCAGGCTTTGTCTCCAGGTACTTCCTTTTGCCCAAGCAGACAGGGGGTTGGCACCCCATTCTAGATTTGCACAACCTGAATCAATATCTCAGGTCATGCACCTTTCGGATGGTCACTCTGTCGCCAATCATACCGTCCTTGGAACGAAACATGTGGCTTTGTTCACTGGATCTGCAGGATGCGTTCTTTCACGTCCCAATCCGTCCATCCCATCAGCGGTTCCTCTGCTTCAGGGTCAAAGGGACCCTGTACGAGTTCCGAGCCATGCCGTTCGGCCTGTCATTGGCCCCATGGGTCTTCACCAAATGCATTCCAGTGGTGGTGGCCCATCTCTGGCATCGGGGGATCAGAATTTACCCCTACCTCGACGATTGGCTCCTAGCAGGTTCCACCCAACAAGAGGTGGAGAGGTCCAGAGACCTGGCCCTCCAGACCTGCTCCCAACTTGGCTTCCTGATCAACGAGGCCAAGTTGGAACTCGTGCCTTCTCAGGTGATGGGCTTCATCAGGGCAGAGCTCGGCTCTTGTCAAGCCAGAGCTTGGCTCCCGGCAGACAGGGCAGAGGTTCTCTCCTCCTTTGCCCAATCATTTCTGGTTGGACACTTGCACCCTGCCCAGGACTTTCTGTGCCTTCTGAGTTACATGGCGGCGTGCATCTCAGTGGTCAGTTGGGCCCGGTTGCACATGTGCCCCCTCCAATGGGAACTGGCCACCCAGTGGACTCAGTGCCATGGTCATTCTGACCAGCTGGTCACTGTAACCCAGAAGATGTGGGATGCTCTCCAATGGTGGAGCGCCCCATCCCAGTTGCAGGAAGGGATCTCGTTTGTCCGCCCCGAGCCGATGGTCGTCCTCATGACCAATGCCTCTCTCAAGGGCTGGGGAGCCCACATGGGGGACAAAAGGGCCCATGGGCTCTGGACCCCCGAGAAGTCCCGATGTCATGTTAACCTGTTGGAGCTCAGAACAGTCAGACTGGCACTGTCAGCTTTTGCTTCTCAGCTCCGGGGTTAAGTGGTTCAAGTCCAGATGGACAATACCACGACCATGTACTACCTCAACAAACAGGGCAGCAAGCACTCTCATTTGCTGTACAAGGAGGCGCTCTGCATCTTGACCCTCATGAACCGGTTGGAGGCGGATCTCCTAGCTATCCACGTGGCAGAAGCCTCGAACAATCTGGCAGATGCTCTCAGCCACTTAGGCCAGACATCCCACAAGTGGTCTGTCCATCCAGAGGTAGCTTACAGCTTGTTCTCCCAGTGGGGCACACCGATGGTGGACCTGTTTGTCTCCAGGGAAAACACCAAGCTGAGGCTGTTTTATGCCCGCCCCCTTAGCAGGGCTCGCTGCAGGGGGATGCCTTCTCAAGACTGTGGACCCCAGGCGTCCTCTATGCCTTCCCTCCATTTCTCTTGATCCACAAGGTGCTTCTCAAGGTGAGGAGGGACAAGGCAAAGGTGATCCTGGTAGCCCCAGACTGGCCGCGCCAGTTCTGGTATCCAGATCTCCTCAGCCTCAGCTGCAGGCACCTGGAGCAGCTTTGCTCACGCCCCGGACCTGATATCACTCAACCAGGGGAAGGTATTCCATCCAGACCTTCAATCCCTGCACCTCCCAGTCTGGTACCTGAGTGGCTAGAGTTCCAGGCTTTGGGTCTTTCCGAAGATATCTACACCATAGTGGAAGCATCCAGAAAGGAATCGACCAGGAAATGTTATGCCTTCAAATGGAAAAGGTTTTCCACTTGGTGTCAGGGTAAGGGCCTGGACCCTTTATCCTGTTCAGAGGCTAACATTCTCAACTACCTTTGGTCTGTCTCCAAAGGGGGTCTACGGTCATCAACCCTGAGGGTGTACCTGGCAGCCATCTCTGCTTACCGGGCGTGGGCTGGTCAGCCGATGTTGGCACAGGAGACAGTGGCTGGGTGCTTTTCCAAAGGTCTGGATCACATATCCCCTCCGGTGCGTGAACCTCCACCTCTGTGGGATCTACTGCTGGTACTGGCAAAGCTCATGGGCAAGCCATTCGAACCAATGCACAAGTGTGAGCTGTCACACTTATCATGGAAGATGGCCTTCCTGGTGGCTATCACGTCTGCCAGAAGGACAGGGGAGCTCCAGGTGCTTTTGGTGGACTCCCCTAATCTGGTCTTCCACAGGGACATGGTTGTCCTATGCCCCCACCCAAAATTCCTTCTGAAGGTGGGTCAGAGTTTCACCTTAACCAGGTGTTGACTCTGCCGGTATACTACCCTAATTACACCTCAGAGGCCGAATACAGGCTACATACTTTGGACCTGAGACATGCTCTCTCCTACTATAAGGAGAGGACAGCGGAAATTTGAGGAGAGGTTTGCCAGCTGTTTGTCACCTACGCTGAAACTGCTTCTGGAAAACCTACAGCTAAACGGACCATTGCAAGGTGGATTACATCATGCATAGGTCTGTGCTATGAGTTGGCAGGCAAGGAGCCTCCCAGAGGGATAAGAGCTCATTCTACCCGCCATACTGCTGCATCGGTGGCTGCTTCTAGGGACATCCCTATCCAGGAAATCTGCCGGGCTGCTACCTGGAAGTCAGCAAACACCTTCATCACCCATTATCACATCGACCTTGAGTCATGCCATGATGTTGGTTTTGGGGCCTCAGTTCTCCAATCTCCGTCCCTAAGTAGGGGTTGTGCGCCTTGCCTCCCTCCTCCCAGAGAACTGCTAAGAGTCTGCCAAAGAGTGTGGATGAACAACATATCCACGCTCCTAGAACAGGTTACTCACCTGTAAAGTACAGTTACGTAAGAACTTACCGTAACAGTAGACCTTTGAGAACAGCTCTTGCAGCAGGTTACACCATTAGGACTGAAGCCGGCAGGCATCAGGACCCCACGGAAAAATTCTAGCTAGCTATCTTCAGCGGGGACCGCCCCCGACGTCGGTCCCGCCTCTGACGTCGGACGTAGTATATAAGGGGGCAGTCCCGCCAGATTCCCCAGTTCTCCAACCGGAGACTTCTGGCCGCAGGCTGACATAGAAATGGGAGACCGAGGATCCACCGTCAGAAGACAAAAGGAAAAATTTCCTGATAGTAAGGGCTTAAGCCATGCCTCCTCCAAGGGGGAAGGTGGGTGGGAAGGTACCTGCTGCAAGAGCTGTTCTTGAAAATCTACTGTTACAGTAAGTTCTTACGTAACTGTACTATCTTCAGCGAGACACAGCTCTGTAGCAGCAGGTTGCATCATTGGACTGATTCTCAACAGTAACGCTGCAAACATTCTGGGAGGAGGAAACTAGAAATTACATTCCAGGTCCTGAATCTAGGACAGAGAACCCTGTACACAGCCAGGCGAAGCCAGCTCTTGGCCAGTGAGCGATGTCCAGGCTATAATGCCTGATAAATGTATGTACAGAGCTCCAATGGCTGCAGCACATATGAAAGGTGAGGCGTTGGGTGCTGCAAGGAGGTGGCCACACCCTAGTGGAATGACCCGGACTGATCCCGAGAGGCTTTTGTTTGATATCATAACAGTATGAGATGCACTGGACAAGCCAGCGAGACAGGGACTGTTTGGATACTGGTTGACCCATCATCCTTTCAGAAAAGGAGCGAAAAGTTGCTCTAGAACTACTGAGCTGTTTAGTTCTGTTGGGGAGCCTCAAGCTCCGGTGAACATCCAGGGTGTGGAGCAGTGCCTCTCCTCTATTAGAGTAATCTGGGAGTAGACTGGCAGTCAATATCCTGATTGAGTGGTGTAGAAACCACCTTAGGAAAAATTTAGGATTAGTCCTCAGGATACTCTGTCCCAGTGGAAAATTAAATAAGGCTCTTTGCACATGAGGCGTGAAGCTCAGAAACTCTTCTAGCTGATGTAACAGCAATCAAAAACAGCATTTTCCACGTTAAGCATGACTCGCAATCAGCGGCAGGTTAGAAGGGGGAAGCGTGGAGTTGTTCCAGGACAAACCGCAAATCCATGGAGGCATGGGTTCTTAATGGGTGGCCTAGATGCTACACCCTCAAAAAATTCCGAGGCATCTAATTGTGCCACTGTGCACTTTCCACCGGTGGTAGGCTGAAATGGCACAGAGGGTGCACCATGATAGAGGAGTAGGTGAGGGCCGAATGGAAAAGGAGAGCAGGTAATCTACATCCGCTCTCACCGGCAACCTAAAGGGGAGAGGTTGAGTGCTTGCGACCATAAAGCAAAAACAGCGCCATTTATGGCATACGTCGCATCACGTTGCGGCTTTCTGGCTGCAGAAAGAACTGCAAGCAACCTCTTGCGAGACCACGATGTGCTTAAATGGCTATGTCTCTAGGAGCCATGCATAGCAGGTTCAGTGAGTGTAAGTCCGGGTGGACCAGTGAACCCTCCTCCTGAGACAAGAGATGGGAGCTGAATGGCAATGGGAGTGGAGGTTCCCAGGATAGCTGTATCAGCAAAGGGAACCAGATCTGTATCAGGGCAAAGAAAAAATTCACCGGATCGCTATTGCATACTCCTCGCAGTTTGAGAAGAACTCTCTGGATCAGCAGGAAGGGAGGAAAGCGTAGAGCAATCTGTCCACGGGAGGCGGGACAACGCTCGCCAGAAAACACCAGGCCCTGGATCTAGCGAGCAAAAATTGGGCAGTTTTGCATTGGATGGGGAAGCGAACAAGTCCAACTCTGGAGTTCCCCATCGAAGAAACAGATCCTCTGCTACCTCTTGAAGAAGTTCCCACTCATGGACTCTGGCCTGGGAGCGACTCAGGCCGTCTGCAATTGTGTTGTCCACCCCGGGAACGTGTACTGTGATCAGATTTGCATCGTGTCGGATTACCCAATCCCACACCCTCATGGCCTCCCTGCAAGGGGGTGAAGTGTGCACCTCCTTGTTTGTTGAGGTAATACATCACCGCCGTGTTGTCTGTCTGAAGAAGGAGAGTACTCGGTGGGATTTCTGACTGAAAGGCCTGCAGGGCATAAAGGACCGCCCTCATCTCTAGGATGTTGATATGGAGGTGGGCTTCCAGAGGGGTCCACGTACCCTGGGACTTCACCCCATCCAGGTGTGCTCCCCACCCTAGACCTGAGGCGTCTGTGGTGAGGATTACTTCCGGGGACGGCGCTACAAATGGGACGCCGGGAGAGTGTCCTAGGTCTAGCCACCACTGCCAGTCTTGAATCACGGTGTTCGTGATTCTGACCGGATCTGCATGTGGTCTTGCCTTGATCCCTGCACCTTGAGCATCCACTGAGTTACCCGCATGTGGAGCCTTGCAAAGGGATGGTAGGAATGGCCCATGTGTGTCAAGCGCAAAGAAGCAAAGGACAAACCTGGCTGGAACGGTCTTGTTCGACAAGCTCCCTGATGAGGGATCTGATCGCTCCGCTCTGTCGTCTGGAAGAAATGCTCTTCCTGAACGGTGTCCAGTACTGCGCCTATAAATTGCAGTTTCTGTGGCGAGTTGCCAGAGAGACTTTAGTGGTTGATTAGGATGCCTTGGAGATCTGAAACAGGTCCTGGGTACTCTGGATCGCCAGTAGCAAGCGCCTCTCTGGAGGCGGCCATGAGAAGCCAATCGTCCAGTGCAGGGAACACATAATGGCCCTGTCTCATGGGGACGCTGCCATGACTGCCATGCATTTGGTAAAGGCCCTGGGTGCTGATGACAGCCAGATGGAAGAGCTCGGGAATTGAAGGTGGTGGTCGAGAAACTCGAGCGCAGGAACCTCTTGTGTGTAGCATGGGCTATAGGGATGTGCAGGTATGCGTCCTGCATGTCTAGAGACGCTAAGAAGGCATCCTGCTTCAGCATGGGAATGAGACCTGGAAGAGTCACCATGCGGAATTCTTTGTAGGCGACAGAGCAAGTTGAAGTCGCTGAGATCAGAATCGGATGGAGGTCCCTGTTTTCTTTGGAACTAGGAAGAAGTGGAAATAGTATCCTTGTCCTCTCTGGTTCTCCTGCGACGTACTCTATAGCTCCCTTTTGCAAGAGCCGAGTACTTCTTGCCAGATCAGTGACTTGTGCTGACCGGGTGCAGGAGAGCAAAGGAGGCCTCGGAGGTGGCTTTTCTGCGAATTCTATAAAGTGGCCTCTTCCGACCAACTGAAGAACCCACCTGTCGGTGGTTATAGCCTGCCATCCCGGCAGGAAGTTCGCAATGCGACCCCGACCATAATTTCCCGTTGATCCTGAGGGGCGGGAGCCGGAAAGGAGTCAGACTGTGGCGGCTGAGGGTCCTGCTTGGCGGGCCGGCTTAGGGAGTACGCTGGCTTCGCCTGCGGGTTGTTTTCCCTGGGCTCTGGCGAAGCTCGAGCCCCTTTGTTGTGGAGGCGGCGGGACTGTTGTCTCTCGTCCGTCCACGAAATAAACTGGTTCCCTACGAAGGAGCTAAAGCTTGGAGTCGATACATGGCTTAAACCGACCTCACCGCCTTCCAGCCTCTTGGAGTTTGGTAATAATCTTCTCTGAGGGTTTACCAAACAAAACTTCTCCTCGAATGGGGCATCCATGATATTCTTCTGGACGTCCGGGTAAAACCGGGAGCACCAGAGCCAAGACTGTCTCCAGCGAGGCATACGCCTGAAGCTGCTGCTCGGGCGAGGAGTCCACGGAGTCGTGACGTGCCGCAGCACTTGGGTTCCCACGTCCGAACCCGTACTGAAGGAGCTGTAGCATCTCCTCCTTCTGCTCACCTTCCGGCAGTTTCTCAGCCGCATCAGATTCCTGCTCCCACAGGGCATTTTGGAACTACACCATGTGGGTCAAAAATTCACCGGATCTGATGGCGCCAGTAGAGGAAGCATAAGTGCGCCTGCCCATGGCGCCCAGCTGCTTGGACTCTGGGTTCGTGGCAGGTGTCTCAAATGTTGCGGTCTCTGGGACCGGCCATGAGAGGCTGTTATGACCAGAGAGTCGGCCTGAGGATGCTGAATCAAGTACTGGTCTCTCTGGGAGCTTGTACAAGCCGATCAGCTTTCTATTCGCATCGCTGGAGCAAATGTGGACGCTTCCACACTGCCTTGGTGACGACCACAAAGTGTCTACCAGGGCAGCACCACCACAGGCTTGGGTCCTTCTGCGAAAGATACTTCACAAGGCGTGGCGTTTCGAGTCTAGCTCTTCTGCATCCCATCCCATGTTCTCTTGGATGTGTCTCTATAATATCCGAGAACGAAGGGTCATCCGGAGGAGACTTTGGCATCTCACGTGGGTCCGGAGAAGGGATGGAGAGAGGAGATGGGGATCTGGATGTTGAGAACTCTGATCCCATGTCCTCCGTTGAAGGCGATCGTCGGCGTCTTCTGGGTCTCTTAGGGCTGGGTGACCTGGAAGAAGATTTGGACAGAGGTCTCCGTTTGTCTGGTCTTCCCCTTGGAGGTGTCCTGTACTCCCGGGAGGAGGTAACTGGCCTGCCGACCCCGATGGAGAGGGGGGTGCAGGAACCGGAGGAGCAACCGGTGTAGGAGGAGGAGGAGGAAGCGGAGGTGGAGTGGGGACCATGTCTTTCTTGATGGTGTCCCACCAATAAGTAAACAGCTCTTTTACTTCCGAAAAGGAAAGGCCCGACGACGGTCCGGGCGCCGGTGGACGGTCATCGGGTTCCGGCGTCGGCTCCACAGGGGGCTCGGGTTGTGGCGAAGGTTCCCTGGGCGTCTCGACAGGACCGGGGTCGCCCGTCTGGTCCTCGGGCTGAGTCAACTCCTCCTCAGTGATGGTTTCCTGACCGACATCCGGTCAGAAGCCGAGGTCCCTCTTCTCAATAGGAGTGGGCGCCGGTCCCCCTACCGGCGTCCGGTGGTGCGTTGGCCTGGCCGGTGATGGTCTTCTGGCCGACGGCAGCTCCGGGGACCTGTGGCGAGAGGTCGACGACGGACGCACCGGCATCGGGTCCTGCGGCCTCTTCAGAGAGGTGAGCTCCTTGGTCTTGCGAGGAGGCAAGGAAGCAGACCTGATGTCGGGTTCAGAAAGGCGGGAACCTGACTTATGGTGATGGTGGCGGTCCCCCGACTTGGCCAGGGCCTTGGAGGACGAGGAAGGCCTGGGAGTCTTGGCCTGGGAAGAGGATGAAGACTTTCTCACTGCAGCGGGAGAGCTGAGAGCTGGCCGGGAAGGAGAGCGGTCGGGACCTGGAACCAGAGCTGCGAGTGGAGACCCTAGACGGGGACCTGAAGGCCTTCTCCCTATGCTTCTCAGCATGCTTGTGGGCCTTCTGCGAAGAATCCCCCTTGGAAGCCATGGTCTTGAGTTTCTCTTCTAGCAGGAATGCCTGTAGGGCCTTCTGGCGACGGATCCGGGTTCTGCTATTAAAACCTTGGCAAAAGGAGCAGGACCGGGTGTCGTGGTCTGGGCCTAGGCACCGGACACAGGCCGAGTGCAGATCCTTAAAAGGGATCTGCTTCCCACAAGCACACTTCGAGGAGTGACCGGAGGTCGGAGAGGACATCAGCAAAGAACTTGATTGTAGAGAACGAATTTCCATAGGAAAACGCGCACTTACGCTGGCCGCGCTTAGAGACTGAACCGGCGGGTCGTAGACATGCAAGTCGACGTATGGAAAGAATTGGGAATCTGACGGACCGCCTCTATATACTACGTCCGACGTGCCGGAGGCGGACCGACGCTGGGGCGGTCCTCACTGAAGATAGCTAGCTAGAATTTTTCCGTGGGGTCCTGATGCCTGCTGGCTTCAGTCCTAATGGTGTAACCTGCTGCAAGAGCTGTGTCTCGAAGTAAGATCAGTAGCTCTAAGAGTGGTATATGTTGTTCATCCACATGGACCCACCCGACCTCCCTGGCTGCGGACCACACACCCTGGCTTCCAGCGGGCTAAGATGTGGCATCATGGGGCGGAGCCGAGGTATATACCACCCAGGTGGGTGGGAGTAGCCAGCTTGAATTTTTCCGGTGATCCTTAAAGGGGAAAGGGACATGCCAAATGAACAACATATACCACTCCTAGAACTACTGTTACAGGTCAGTAACCTGTTCATTACGACTATACGTAAAAAAAGGGTCAAGAAATGATATGAGGAACTACAGGCCGATTAGCCTGACATCTGTTCTGGGGAAGATTATGGAAACATTTTTAAAGGAATTATTAGAAAATCATATTATAGAAGGAAATTCATCACAACATGGTTTTACTAAACAAAGATCATGTCAAACAAGCCGCCTTCATTTTTTAGAGTCCATTAGTACTGCATTGGATAGTGGCCCCCCAGTTTACATTATATATCTAGATTATACCAAAGCGTTTGATTTAGTACCCCACAAAGAACTCTTGGATGAATTAGTAAAATACAACTGTAGCCCCAATATTTTTGGATGGGTCAAGTTCATTGTTAGACAACAGAAAACAGCATGTCATGATAAGAGGGCATAGTTCAGAGTGGGAAATTGTCACTAGTGGGGTCGCTCAGGGATCCATGCTGGGACCTACCCTCTTTAATATTTATGTGTCGTCTATGGTAACTTCATCAGCAACTTGGATGTGCAAGTTTGCAGACAACTTAAAGCTTGGAACAACCATAGGTAATGGTGAAGCTAGTAATAAACCGCAAGCTGACCTGAACAAAACAGTTATCTGGGCAAAAGAGCACAAGCTGGTCTTTAAGGGGATAAAGTGCAGGGTTATGCATTTGGGAAGGAACAACAGAATGTATAAATATTACATGAATAATGTTGAGCCAGGCAAAACAGACAGGGGAAAAGACCTTGGAGTCATCATAAACAACACACTATCATTTAGTGAACATACTAGGGAGATGGTAAATTGTTCAAGCAGGATGCTAGGATGCATTCTTAGGCACGTCCAGAGTAGAGATAGAAGAGTGATAATGCCCCTGTGTGGTGCACTGGTTAGGCCCCACCTGGAGTATTTATGCCAGTTCTGGGCACCATATAAAGCAAGGGATGTCTCCTTATTGGTGGCGGTGCAACACAGAGTGACTAAGAGGATAGCGGACATAGGACACTTACCATACTGTGAGATATTGAGGGAACTGGGGTTATACTCGCTTGAATATAGACATATAAGGGGAGATCTCTGCCTGGTGTATAGAACGTTCAAAAATGCAGATATTATGGAATGTACAGGTTTAGAAAGAAAATATATAAATAGAGACTTAAGGTGGCATGAATTCCAGTTAAAGGGGGATACATACAAAACCCAGAGAAGAGGGCGTTGGTTTAACCAAAGAGTAGTGTTGGTGTGGAACTCGTTACCTGAAAATGTAGTAAAAAGCTCAACAATAGGGGAGTTTAAAACATCAATAGATATATACTTGTGTAGGAGTAATGTCCAATAATTATTGGTGAGTCCAGCAAGGCTAACGCTTGAAGACTCGAAAAGTTTCCTGTGAATCCTACGACTAAGAAAAGTCTGAACCTGGATTGTGTCCAGAACAGCTCCTATGAACAGCAGTTGCTGGGAGGGTTCAAGCTGAGACTTGTCGAGGTTCTGCAAGACTCCCATGGAAGTCAGGAACAGAAAAGCAGTGGTCACTGCTTGTTCTATCTCCTGTTTGGATGGACTTGAAATTAACTAGTCATCCAAATACGGGAAGACTTGGAGTCCTAGTTTCTGCTGGTGTGCTGTGAGCACTGCAAAGCACTTTGTAAAGACTTGTGATGCCAGGAAAAGCCCAAAGTGCAAGACTCTGAACTGGTAATGCTGTCCCAGCACAATGAAATGGAGGTGTCTGTGGTGGCTGAGGTGCACCAGTATGTGCTGGTATGCATCTTGCATATGCAGGGATGCTAGCCAGTCCTGTATCTGGACTAGTGACACCACTGACTACCCTCTTTAACAAATCATGGGAGGATGGGGTGGTACCCGAGGACTGGAGGAGGGCAGATGTGATTCCCCTTCACAAAAGTGGGAGCAAGGCAGAAGCAGAAAACTACAGACCTGTTAGTTTAACCTCAGTGGTAGGGAAAATGATGGAATCACTTCTGAAGGAAAGAAATGTTGAGTATCTAGAGGCCAGAGGGCTCAGGACCCAAGGCAGCATGGATTCACAGCGGAAGGTCATGCCAGACAAATCATAGATTTTCTTTGACTGGGTGACTCTAAGTAGTAGATCAGGGAGGGGCTGTGGACATGGCCTACCTAGACTTTTGGAAAGGCATTTGACACAGTCCCACACAAAGATTAATACAAGTTAGCCAGCCTGGGAGTGGGTCCCAAGATGACAGCCTGGGTAAAGAATTGGCTGGAGAATAGGACACAGAAGTAATAGTAAATGGAGTCCACTCTGAAGAAAGGGGTTATTAGTGGGGTACCGCAGGGTTCAGTATTAGGACCGGTCCTCTTCAATGCGACATTGCAGAGGGACTGGAAGGAAAAGTATGTCTCTTTGCAGATGACACAAAGATCTGCAACAGAGTTGATGCACAAGGTGGAGTGGAAAGGATGAGAAGGGACTTGGCAAGGTTAGAGGAATGGTCAAATGTATGTCAGCTTACAGTCAATGCTAAGAAGTGCAAGGTAATGCACCTGGGAAACAAAAACCCAAGGGAAGAGTACACAATGGGGGTGAGATACTAACAACAAAAATGGAAAGGGACCTGGGGGTAGTCATATCAGATGACCTAAAGGTGGGCAAGCAATGTGAGAGGGCAGCAAGGAGGGCTGGGGGATACTGGGATGCACAGGGAGGCATCACCAGCAGAAAACAGGAAGTTATTATCCCTCTGTACAGACAGTTGGTGAGACCCCATCTGGAGTACTGCGTGCAGTTCTGGAGACCAATCTCCATAAGGACATAGACAGGATGGAGGCTGTCAGAGGAGGGCAACTAAAATGGTGAAGGGTCTGCACGGAAGACGTATAGAGAGAGACTTAAGGAGCTGAATATGTATACCCTTGAGGAAAGAAGGGAGAGGGAGGGACATGATAGAAACTTTCAAGTATCTCAAGGGAATCAACAAAGTCCAAGAGGGTAGCATCTTTCAAAAAGGGTGTGCAAGAACAAGGGGCCAATTTGAAGATAGAAGGGGGCAGTTCAGAGGTAATTTAAGAAGTATTTTTCACAGAGAGGGTTGTGGATGCATGGAGGCAATTCGGAGGAGGTTGTGGAGTCAAAAACAGTGGTGGAATTCAAGCATGCATGGGACAGTCATAAGGCAATTCTAGGGGGTGGGGTAGGAAGAAGTAGGCTGCTGGTTAACTAGGATCTGCAGCTCATCCAATAGGTAAGGAAATGGGCAGACTGGGTGGGCCAGCGGTCCTTATCTGCCGTCAAAATCTATGTTTCTATGTTTCTTCAGTAAGGCATTACCTCGTGCCACATGGAAGGCTGGGAAGTAAGTTAGAAGGCACAGGGGCGGGTGCAAAGCTGGTGAGATGGGTAGGAAACTGACTTCAAGGAAGGCAACAGAGGGTGGTGGTGGGTGGGGAGCTCTCACACTCAAGGGTAGTGATGAGTGGTGTTCCACGGGGCTCGGTGTTGGGACTAGTGTTGTTTGGGATATTCATTGCAGACACATCATTGGACATCAAGAGCAAGATTAGTCTGTTTCCTGATACCAAGATGGGAGCGGTGGTGGACGACCTAGGGGGATGGCAGGGGTTGCAGGATGATCTGGCAAAGCTTGAAACCTGGTCAGCCACCTGGCAACTGGGCTTTAATGCCAAAAAGTGCAAGGTGCTGCATTTTGGGGTGAAGAACCCAAGGAGGAGTTGCCAGCTGGGGAGAGTGCACCTAGCCCAGACAGAGGATGAAAAGAATCTGGGGTTGCTCATTACAGGGTCAATGAACAACTCGGCACAATGTAGGAAGGCAGCTGCAAAGGCCAACAAAATGCTGGGTTGCATTGCAAGGGGTATAGCCTCGAGGAGGGAGGAGGAGATTCTGCCACTCTATAGGTCATTAGTTAGACCACACCTGGAGTACTGCGTGCAGTACTGGCACCCGTATCAGAAGAGGGACATTAAGTTATTGGAGGGGGTGCAGTGCAGGGCGACAAAGATGATCAAGGGGCTGGGGGACTTACCATACGAGAGGAGGCTGAGGGAGCTGAACATGTACTCGCCAGAGGAGAGGAAGGACGGGGGGGGGGGAGACATGATTGAAACCTTTAAGTACCTGAAAGGAATAAACAAGACAGATACAGAGGGACTGTTCAAAGTAAGGGAGGGGAGAGACACCAGGGGCCATGATATGAGACTGGAAGGAGGAAGGTTCAGGAGGGAGATGAGGAGACACTTTTTTACAGAGAGGGTGGTAGCTGGGTGGAATGCGTTACTTGCAGAAGTGGTATCCAGTAGAACAGTGGACTGCTTCAAAAGGGGATGGGACAGGACAAGGGGGAGGGTCAATGGAGGGGAAGGGTAGAAGGGAGGGGCAGCTGCAGAATAAGGGGTGCTAGCTGCACATTCGAGCAGACTTGATAGACCTCTAGGCCTTTATCTGCTGGCAAATTTCATATGTTCATATGAAGTTTCAGGCAGGGTAGCAGGGATCCCAGAGAAATCATTTTGAATTTTTCTCGATCCACAAATTTGTTTAGATTTCTGAGGTTGAGAATGGGGTGCATGCCCCTATTTCTTTGGGACTAGGAAGTAGTAGAAATAGGACCCTCTGTTCTGACTCTGGTACTATTTCTACTGCCCTGTTGCTCAGAAGGCCTGCAGTCTCCTGCGCCAGAAGCTCTGACGTGAGCTGACAAAGGGGGTTGTCTTCTGGGTGGATAATTTTTGGGGGGGGGGGTCTATGAAATCCAGAGAGTACCCCTCTTGAATAATCCTGAGGACCTACTTGTCTGTTGTGATGGACTCCCACTGATGGTAAAGCTGGGTCAGGTGCTACCCCACTGGGTAGGAGAGATCTGACTTGGGCAGCTGAGGCAGGACCGGAGCTTCACATAGTGGCACTAAGCGCTTTTGGTGCCTGTGCCTGCACCTTCTTTTGAGGCTGGGGAGGCTGTTTTCTGTTATTTTGGGCTCCCCTGCCTCCGCCACGAAAGGACTGCTTGCTGTGAAAGAACCAGCATCCTTTGCCTCTCTGGGAGTTGGCGGGATCAGGTCTGGGGGTTTTAAGGGTTGTTATAGTTTCATTAGATGCATTAAAGGGGACAGGAATTGATTACTTATGTGCAGCTGTTTGAAATGTCTCTATTTTCATAAATTATATTCATACCTCTAAGGGATTCTTATTTAACTGTGCCTGAATAAAAGCTGAAGCTGTCAGTTGTGTTTTGTATTGTTTTCTTTGTATGGACAACATTCTGTGCAGTTCCTTTCATGGAACCAAGAATTTGGAGATCTTACTTCGATTGGGAGCTCTTGCAGCAGGCTATCACAATAAGGACTATGCCACAGGCACTAGGACCCACCGGAAAACTTCTCAGCCAGCAGTACCCAGCAGGTACCGCTCCCGACGTCGGCTCCGCCCCAACAGTCCTGGTATAAAAGTGGGTGGACCCAGTTCCACCCCAGTTCTTTTCCCGGCGCGTCCTGCGCATGTGAAGAGTTCTTCGGTCTTGGCTTGCCAGTACCAGCTAAAAACTTTGGGTTTTCAGCCATTTGTCTTCCAATTCTTCTACTTTTTTGACGTTTTTTCAGTCAACGACGTATGTCTTCACCATCCTCGGTCTCCTCGTTGGGACCCCAAGTCAACAAGTGCGGTTGCGGCCACAAGAAGTGTGTGTTTTGCCTGGGGCCTGAGCACGACACCGCAGCCTGTTCGTCCTGCCAGAGATTCACCAGCCGGACTCGGATCTGCCATCTGAAGGCCCTGAAGGTGTACCTTCTTGAAAAAAAGATGGATCTGCACACCTCAGGGGAGAAGGTGAAAAAGGACAAAACCAAGCGGTCCCGCGAAAAAGACCGTAGTCTGTCCCGGCACCGGTCCAGGTCCCGCATGCGGCCTTCTCCCAAGAAAGCCTGTGGTTCGATGGACTCAGGTGAGCATCCTAAATCTAAAGATCAGGCTAAGGCTGGGCCTTCGGGGGAGAGGCCAGCAAAGCCTAAGGTAACTCTGCTAAGGGTCACTGTTAAGTCCTTGGAGGCGCAAGCTTTGGCCCTGCCTTCCAAGGTCTCGGCGCCGCCCATCAAGAGCACGCCCTCGGGTTAAGGACACTACAGCGCCCCTGCGGTGCCCTGTTGCCTGTCCTCGGTCCCCTTACCAGCGCGGATGGGCGACGGATCTAGGTGCAGCTGGCGAAGGGGCTCTGTTTCCATCCCCTAAGTCCTCCTCCCCCTGGGGCTCTACAGGGGGCTCTCCTTCTAGGGCCGACGTTCCAGACATTCCCTCTCCGGGGAAAGTGGCCTCCATCTTTACGAAGGAAGAGCTCCAGGATCTGTTTTCCTTCTGGTGGGGGCAGGTCCAGAAGTGGACCCCCCCCCCCAAAGCCAGCCCCGTCACCGGTTCCGGACCCTTTGGGTGAACCACAGCCAGGAGGCGCTTCTTCGCTGAGGAAAACCCCCAAGAGGCTGCCGCCTACACCTCTTCCCAGGGCTTGTTCCCATTCACGGTCCATAGTCTGACACTGGGTCAGGTCTCACACCAGGAGCCGTTCCCACTCTGATAGATGAGACCGCTCTCAACATCGGTCCCCTGACCAACGTCGGTCTCCACTCCATTGTCGGTCCCGTGACCAGCGTCGGTCTTCAGACCGTCCTCGGTTGGTGAGTCACCGACATTCGGCGGACTAGTCTCGAGCATAGGTCCGGCTATCGTACTCAGTTATCTCTCCTCCTCTTCTACCTCTTCCTTTTGAGAATCGGGGTTCCCAGGAGAGAAGGACCAGCCCTGCTCGCCTCCTGATTATCCTACTTTCATGGAAGTCATGAGGCACATCCAGGACTCCAATGAGTGGGATACGGAGGACCTGGATCTGGAACGCTGGCGATTAGCTAAGTACCTGAGGTAGAAGGAGCCTAAACCCTTGGTGGTGCCTCCTTTGGTGGACACATTCCAGGACCTTACCCGGATTACCTGGAAGCATCCGGCTTCGGTCCCGGCAGTTCCAGAGAAAACGGACAGGTTGTACAGAGCCCCGAGGGATGAACCATTTTTGGCCGAACACCCTCAGGCGGACTCTTCAGTAATTATGGCTGCGCATGACAAATCTAAGCAGCCCAAACACCACAGCTCGCAGCCAACTGATCCAGAGTCTCATTATTTGGACCAGGTGGGCAAGAAGGTGTATTCTGCCTCCACCTGTTCAATTAGATCCCCAAATTTCCTAACGCATGTGGTCCAGTACCAGAATGCGCTATGGGAGCGGGGACAAGAGCTGGTAAACTCCGAGAAGAAAACAGAGATTCTGGATGTCCTAAAATCGGGCTCGGACGTAGGCACACATGTTTTGCGTGCCTCGTATGACACTGCAGATACGGCAGCCAGAGCGGAAGTGTCAGGTGTCTGCTTCAGGCGCCATGCCTGGTTGAGGGTCTCGGGCTTTCACCAGGATCTGCAGTCCGGCATCTGGGACTTACCGTTCCAGGGTACCATTTTGTTTGGGCAGGAGACAGTCTCTCATCTCTTGCCTCCAAGAGTCAGGCAAATCCATCTGGTCTGTCTGCCAAATGTAATGTGAAGACCAGCGGAGACAGCGAAAGTGGCCTTTTCGTAAGCCCTCAGGTGGTCAAGTCCATGGCACTCAACAGGAGCAGCCTGGAAGCGCTCCTCCCTGTGGCTCCAAGTCCTCCCAGGCCTCTGCCCATGCCTGGCTCTGCCCAATGACTCCCTTCCGACCCCCCCCTCCGGTGGAGGTTCCAGGGGAGGTGGTAGGGGGTCACTTCTCCCTGTACTTTCAGGGATGAAGCTCGATCACTGTGGACAAATGGGTCCTAGATGTCATAAGGAGAGGACACACTCTATAGAGTTCACAGAGATTCCTCCAGACACTCCACCAAGGTTCTCCAGATATCCTCCTTCTCATATCCCTCTCATAGAAGGAGAGATACAGGCCCTCTTGCAGAAAAGAACGATAGAACCATTCCCTCTGCAGCAGCAGGGAAAAGTGTATTATTCCCACTTCTTCCTGGTCCCAAAAAAGACTCAGGACCTTTGTTCCATTCTGGACCTCAGCTCTCTCAATCTTTACATAGAATACAAATGGTTCTGGATGGTTACCCTTCCAGGACTTCTTCCTCTGCTGCACCAAGGGGACTGGCTCTGCTCCCTAGACATGCAAGATGCATACATGCATATCGGGGTCTTCCCCTCTCACAGGAAGTTCCTGAGGTTCCACTTCCAGGGGTAACATTATCAGTTTCGAGTTCTTCCGTTCGGCCTCTCCTCCGCTCCTCGAATCTTCACGAAATGCTTGGCAGTAGTGACTGCGGCTCTAAGGCATCAGGGGCATTATGTCTTCCCTTACCAGGACGATTGGCTGCTCGCAGCCCCGTCAAGGTCACGCCTGCTTCAAGTGCTTGGAGACACCTATACGCTCTTCCGAGACCTGGGGATCACCCTGAACCTTCCAAAGTCTTCCCCAGAACCCAGCCGAAGACTCATCTTTATCGGAGTGGTCCTGGACTCGGTCCTGGGCATGGTCTTTCTACCCCAGAAAGGGGCGATCGCTTGCGGGAGATAGCCGGATCGGTCCTAGTAACTCCTCAGGTCCCAGCAAGGACCTTCCTCAGACTTCTGGGGCACATGGTGGCGGCCATTCCAGTCACTCCTCTGGCCCGCCTCCACATGAGAATCCCACAATGGATGCTCAGGGTGCAGAGGGATCAGTGCTCCAATGACCTAAATCACGTGGTCAGAGTCACAGAGCCAGTAAGAACACTTCTTTGGTGGATGGATCCACTCAATTTAGAAAAAGGGGTCCTCTTCCATCCGGAGCCTCTGAATTAGACCCTTATAACGGATGTCTTGGATTTGGGTGGGAAGCACACCTGGGGGCCCACCAAACACAGGGCATTTGGACCCCCGAGGAGCGCGAACTCCACATCAGTGTCCTGGAGATGCAAGCGGTCCTCAATGTGCTGCACGCATTTCAGGAGGAACTAATACCGGGCTCTCTTCTGGTTCAGACGGACAACATGGTGGTCGTCTTCTATATCAACAAGCAAGGGGGCACTCATTCTTAACCCCTGTGCGGGGAGGCGATGACAGTCTGGTATTGGGCACTAGAATGGCACATCACTCTCTCCGCGGTGCACATTCCAGGTGTCCTTGATGACTTGGCTGACAGTCTCAGCAGATCTCAGTCCAAGGCGCACGAGTGGGAGCTACTGCAATCAGTAGTGGACTAGCTGTTCGACAAATGGGTCGTCCACAGCTGGACCCGTTTGCGTCACCACGCAATGCCAAGCTGCCAGTTTTCTGCTCACGAGAGCCTGCGCCTGGTGTTTTCTGGCCAGACGCGTTATCCCTTTGTTGGGCAGGGAGGTTTCTTTACGCCTTCCCTCCCTTTCCTCTCGTCCAGAGAGTTCTGTTGAAGTTGCAGGCGGAGGGGGCTTGAATGATTCTGATCGCCCTGCTGTGGCCTCGACAGATTTGGTTCCCACTACTTCAGCGGCTATCCATGGAACCTCCAATCCCGCTGCCAATATGCTCGCAGTTGCTGTCCCTGGATTAGGGCTCGCTGGTCCATCCCAATCTCCAATCCTTATACCTTCATGCTGGGCTCCTTCGGACATAGCAAAATACAGGTATGGGGGAACCTGAGGTGGAGGATGTTCTTGTGTTGGCAAGAAAGCCCTCCACGCGCTCCACTTATGCTATGAAGTGGAAGCGGTTCTGCTTGTGGGCCTCGTCTCACCATCTGGATCCCATTACCTGTCCAGTGAACTCAGCTCTTCAGTATCTCCTCTCCTTATATCAGCAAGGCTTGAGCTACCCCTCCATTAAGGTGCACATGTGGGCCATCTCGGCTTATCATGCCTTTTCGGGAGACAGGGCCTTAGCCCAGTTGGATGTGGCCTGCACCTTTTCACGGGGGATTCTTCACATGAGACCTCCCATTCAGGATCCTATCCCACCCTTGGACCCCCTTTTTGTGTTGGAGAAGCTTACTCTTCCTCCATTTGAGCCTGCAGCAGATTGTGAGCTGTGATATCTTTCCTGGAAGGTTTGTTTTTTAGTTGCCATTACGTCAGCTCAAAGAGTTTCCGAGCTTCAGGCTCTGACGTGTAAAGAGCCATATTTAATTTTCCACAGGGAAAGGGTTTCCCTGAGGACGAACCCTAAGTTTTTTCCAAAAGTGGTCTCGGAGTTGACCCTCAACCAGTCGGTTGACCTTTCAGTTTATTTCCCTTCTCCCTCTAACAGGGGAGAAGCTCTCCTTCACACGTTGGACGTCCACAGGACGCTAAGGTTTTACCTTAAGCGAACGGCTTGTCACCGTCAATTGGAGCAACTGTTTGGGGCATTCACACCACAACACTTGGGTAAACCAGTTTCCAAGCAGACCATTTCTAAATGGATTGTCCACTGTGTTTCTTTCTGCTACGAGAAGCACAACAAGCCCCTTTCGGGCCCGGTTAGGGGTCACTCCACCAGGGGAGTGTCTGCTTCCTTCACCGCGCTGTAGAACGTCTCGATTAGGGACATATGAATGGCTGCTACCTGGAATTCAGTGCATACTTTCGTAAAGCACTACAGCTTGGACATTGCCTCCAGACGCCGTGCCGGCTTGAGCCTGGCAGTCCTTCAGGGACTCCTGTCTTGAGCTTCTGTGTTCAGCTTCCTCTCTTCCACCTCCCAGGGTTGATTACCTCCTTGGTGAGGGACTGCTTGGGATTCAGCCCTTATTGTGATAGCCTGCTGCAAGAGCTCCCACTTGAAGTAAGATAGTACAGTTACATAAGAACTTACCACAACAGTAGATCTTCGACAGGAGCTCTTGCAGCAGATGTTACTTTCCCGCCCTCCATCCCCCTTTTAAGGTGTGCAGAGCATCATCTTCGAGCTTCGCCTCGTTCTTCTGTCAGGGCTCGTTCACGGGACTTGGCAGGGGAACTGGGCTGGAGATGGGTCCGCCCCCTTTTATACCAGGGCTGTCGTTGGGGCGGAGCCGATGTCAGGGGCGGTCCCTGCTGGGTACTGCTGGCTGAGAAGTTTTCTGGTGGGTCCTAGTGCCTGCGGCATAGTCCTTATTGTGATAGCCTGCTGCAAGAGCTCCCACTCGAAGTAAGACCCTGTGTTCCATTCTGCTTATGGAACCAGTTCTACTGCCCTGTTGTTCAGAAGGCGCAAGGAGGTGTGACTGAGTGATAGACAGTTTGGGCTGTCATTTGGGTGGACGATCCGGAGGGGTCTTTTGAGAAATTGATCGAGTATCCCTCTCGAATTATCCTGAGGACCCATTTGTCTGTTGTGACAGACTTTCGAAGATCGACTGTTATGGTAAGTTCTTACATAACTGTACTTTTTCACTTTGTCACTTCATGGTTTCAGAAATGTGAGCATGAACTTTTCAGTACAGTGCCCACAGTTCAGAAACCATGAAGTGACACAGTCAAAACTCCAAATTCTTGGTTCCATGAAAGGAACTGCACAGAATGTTGTCCATACAAAGAAAACAATACAAAACACGACTGACAGCTTCAGCTTTTATTCAGGCACAGTTAAATAGGGATCCTTTAGAGGTATGAATATAATTTATGAAAATATAAACATTACAAGCAGCTGCACATACTGTAAGTAATCAGTTACTGTCCCCTTTAAGAGACTGCTCCTCCTGCTGTCCGAACAAGTAAGTGCCATCGAAGGGTACATTCATTACCTGTTGCTGAACATACTGGGTGAAGCCAGCAGTTTGCAGCCAGGAATGCTGGCTGATGCTAATGCCTGCAGCTACAGATCTAGAAGCTGCATCAAAGACATCCATAGAGGCTTTGAACTGGTGACTGCTGGATTCAATGCCTTGTTTAACAGTCAGCAGTAGATCATGTTTAGCCTCTGAATCAGGTACAGTCTCTGTCAGAGACTTTAACTTGTTCCGCGGAGAGTATGCCTCCGCAAAAAATTTGCTCCTGGAGAGTTACTCTTGTAAGTGTCCCCTGCGGTAAGTTTCATATAGCAGTTGTGAGGTTCCGCTCCTCTCCCTTAAGGGCATCCCTTACGTCTCCTCCTTCTTCTCCATCCACACACCGCTAGCCCCCCCCCCAGCTATCTGTTTGCTGTCTCATCTTTAGCTCCCCCCTCCCACTGTCTACCTCTCTCATCCTCACTGATATTGATGATTGTCTTAATTTTTATTTGAATTTGTTGTAAATATGGTTATTTCTGCTCTTGTATTTTTCTCTTGCTGTATATGTTGTGATACTCTGTAACCTGGACGACTGTGTAAATGGGCAAGTTTGCTCACACTCTTTCCAGCAGAAAATAAGCTTGACTGATTGTATATTCATACTTGGGGAAAATGTACCTGGTAGCTAGCTGTCCTCATGCTCAGGGCAGCTAAAGCGTCAGTCCATTTGCTCATGGTGTCAAGCCTGCAAGGCTTCTTTTTAGTAGGGTGCACAGTGATCTCCTTGGGCACACTGGACTTGTCATTCTCAGCAAGAATAACAATAGCATCAGCTGTGGGCTAAGTGAAATACACTGGTTTATTTTTAGGAGCAGCGAATCTGTCTGCCTGCTTAGGGACAGCTGTCACAGAAGCAGCTCTCTGTCAAACCATGTCAGACACAGCCTTTAGAGTGGGTTGGATAGGAGGGATTAAATAGACTGGCATATTAGGCATGTTCAGGAACTCCAGCTAAAGGCGCCTAAGCATTGTCTGTGGCAGCTGGCTCAAAATCCAATTTTGAATGCATATTTCTGAGCAGAGGCTGGAAGGACAAGTCCTCCTGCGGAACAGAAACAGGAACTGGATCTGGGACCTCTGAATAATAGTAAAAGTCATCATTCTCACATTCAGAAATAATGAGGTTGGGATCTGACTCTTCTCCCTATGCACCCTCTTCACAAGGAGGAGTGAAGACAGGATGGGGTCGCAAGGCCAACAACACAGTGCACAGCTGCAACAACACCAGTGGCACTGACAGCAGCCCCAAGGGGCAAAGGACCAGTGCCAGGGGCAGCGCAAGAACCAACACTGAAGACGGCACTTGGGGTGGGGGGTTTCTAGCACTATGGGACACTATAACATTGCATCTGACATGGGGCCAGACCTGAGGGTCTGAACCCCGAATTGGACATGACACCAGAGCCATTTTCAACAACCCTGCTGTCACTAGAGTGACCAGTGGTGGAATCATGGCTGTCCCATCCCCTGACAGACAACACTAAAAGCAGGGTAGACGTCAGTGGCGCTGCTCACCAGAAGGACCCAGAGACAGTTGCTGCAAGAGAACACTCTACTGGGCCCAGCATCAATGCCTGCAGCACCAGCCCAGCTGACACCGCAGGGTCAGGGGCCGGCGCCACCAGCAGCGCCACATGGGATAGACACTGCATCCACTGCTTTGTAAGAGCTGCTCAATAATGGTACTGCCCTCTGGAGCCCTCACTATGACAGAGGTGGGCTCTACACCCGAAATAATGACCACCTGGGCCCAAAAGTCCCTGGAGTTGGAGGTCTCCACTAATGACACAGACACCGGGGACTTATAGGCCTTGGAGGTCAGTATCTCGGTCCCGGAGCCCCTCTCCTATAGTAAGGGCTCCAGAAGGCACTCAAATGTCTCACAGCAGACCTGACAGAGGGCAACTTCCACAGGTGCCACTTCTTCCCCTTCTTATGAGAAGAGGAAGAGGCCAAGGTTGAACATTGCCTGGACCCCAACACCTAGCATGTGTGGGATTGGTACCTCTTGTTTTTCTACTTATGGGAAGACCACCCTTCCTCCCATGTACTGAACCGCCCATCATCAGACCCCCTCTCCGGAGGACAGAGTGGACCGGTCTTGGACTCACTGCCAGAACAGCCTGCCTCTTCAGGATTTCTACTGTCCTCCATGGTTGTGATCGTTTACATGTGGTAGGGCTGAGAGAAATTGAATGTATTTAAGTAAAATAGACTAAACTGACTCAACAATAACAAGCTCCAAGATTAAACACTAAAACTCTGAAGAACAGAACACTGTTGTCATATAGACAGTGAAATTCTGACTCACGGTGGGCGAACAGCAAAGTCACTGATCAAGGCACAAAATAAATGGGTTTGCATCGCAATTTGTGACCCAAGAATCAGAAAACGCAAGTCAACTGCCAGCTTGATTAGCAATGATTGCTAATCATAACAGCTGGCCATCCTGCAAATTGTTTTTTATTTTCCCTGGTGTCTAGTGGCGCCCCCATCCTCCCGACTGCCAGCCCTTTGTTTCCCTGGTGTCTAGTGGCCCTTCCCTCCACTGATCACCATCCCTGTAATGCTTCTATCCCTGGTGTCTAGTGGACCCCTCCCCCATCCGATCAATATCCCTATAATTCATTCATTCCCTGGTGTCTAGTGGCATCCCCCCCATCTGATCGCTGTCCCTGTTCCTTTTGTCCAATGATGATTTGTGTTTTTTTTTTAAAGCTGAAGCAAAAAAAAAAAAAAAAAGGCCCATTGCCGATCACTCCCATACCCCACCTGACCATCCACTGTGCACCCACCTCCCCACACCCCCCTTGACACCACCACAGACTGTCACTCACCTACAGAGGTCCTAGGTTCGAGATCCGTGCTCTTGATCGAAGACCCATCTTGCTGCTGGAAATGGCGACTGCAGTATGAGAAGGTAAATGCGGTTCTATGTTTTTAATGGGGATTTCAACTTTGGTACATAACTCGATCATTTTGTTGACATATTGACCCTTACATTTTCAACACTGCCTTTTGGGGACCCCACCTCATGAACCCAAAAGGTGATTTCAAAGTTGCTTGACGAATTCACCTTTCAGGCAGGATTTGTGTAATGTCAGTCATATTGTTCATGAGATGGAGTCATAAGAAGGCTGTGTTGCACATTTGGAGACAAAATGTGAAAAAATGGCAAAGTTATGACCATTTGTTGCCATTTCTCTACGCACCCTCATAACTTTGGAATTTTAAAATATTTTGACCCCAGATTTTCAACATAGCCTTCTTATTACCCCACCTCATGTATGTCACAGCTGTCATTTTTCAAATCCTGGCCAAAATGTGTTTCTGCACCTGTGGCTCAGAATGGCATTTCAGTGGCGCAGATCCACGCTATGGCAGGGACTGGAAAATTCTCTGCACCAGGTACATGAGGTGGGGCAACAGGAAGGTTATGTTGACACTGTGGTTGAAATGGCACATTCAGTCTCAAAACTGTGTATACAATGTCTATTTTATTAATATACACTATAATAAGTAATAATTATGTGGTTTAAAGTAAAAATACCAATTTTTGAAAACTGTTAATCAAAAGTGGTGGATTGCTAATCATTTTTCATTTTGATTAGCCAAGGTGGCTAATCGACTCTCCGACACTAATTTATGCCTTGCTGATGCGCACTCAGTGGCAGGAAAAAAGAACTGGTGTGGTTGGGGGCTGATGCTGCCGTAAACCACCAGCCACGAGTGCCGACACTCAACATTGTGCATGTGTGCTGCCTGCCATGGTGCCAGCCCTCTGAAAACTTCTGGCTCCCTCTGGGTCCTAGTGCCTTTGGTTCAGACCCACTAGTGAGAATCAGTGGTGAAGACTGATGCTGGGAAGATCAGAAGTATGTTGCGAATAATAAAATGCAAGATACAAGTAATAAATTCCAGAAGAAAGAAAGCGTGCAAAATTCATAAGTCACAGGGTACCAAGGAGGAGAGCCAGGGGAATGTGCAGCCTATGAAAGGCTAGATGTTTGTAACAAAACTGTGGGGTGCAAAAATACAGGTTACTCACCTGTAACAGGAGTTCTAGGAATGGTATATGTTGTTCATCCACACTTTCTGGCAGGTAGCCTTGCCGCTTTAAATCTTGCCGGAAGGTCTTCAAGCTGGCTCCTCCCACCCACCCAGGTTATAAAACTCTCGGCTCCACCCCATGACGCTAGATCTGGCCCGCTGGAAGCTCAGGTTGCGCGTTGAAGCCAGGGAGGTTGGGTGGGTCGTGTGGATGAACAACATATACCATTCCTAGAACTCCTGTTACAGGTGAGTAACCTGTATTTCTAGGGACATGGATATGTTGTTCATTCACACTTTCTGGCAGACTCCTAGCAGTTCTCCGGGAGGAGGGAGGGAGGCAAGGCGCACACCCCCTACTTAGGAAATAGAGACTGGAGAACCGAGGCCCCAAAACCAGCATCCCAGCGTGATTCAAGGTCGATGTGGTAGTGGGTTATAAAGGTATGTGTCGACTTCCAGGTAGCAGCCCTGCAGATATCCTGGATAGGGACATCCCTGGAAGCAGCTACTGATGCAGCGGTATGGCGGGTAGAATGAGCTCTTATCCCTCTGGGAGGCTCCATGCCCGCCAACCTACAGCAGAGATCTATGCAGGAGGTGACCCACCTGCTTATCGTCCACTTGGCTGCAGGTCTGCCAGGTGCGGCTTCAGCGTAGGTGACAAACAGCTGGCGAACCTCTCCCCGAACTTCAGCCGTGCGCTCCTTATAGTAAGCGAGTGCCCTTCTAGGGTCCAGAGTGTGGAGCCTATATTCGGCCTCCAAGGTGCCATTGGGGTGGAACACCGGCACAGTCAACACCTGGTTAAGGTGAAACTCCGTCACCACCTTCGGAAGGAATTTCGGGTGGGGGCGCAGGACAACCTTGTCCCTGTTGAAGACCAGGTAAGGAGACTCTATGGATAGCACCTGGAGCTCTCCCATCCTTCTGGCTGACGTGATAGCTACCAAGAAGGCGGTCTTCCACATCAGGTGAGAGATGTCACACCTGTGCATTGGTTCAAATGGCTTGCCCATGTGCTTTGCCAATACCAGCAGTAGATCCCACAGAGGTGGAGGTTCATGCACCGGAGGGGATATGTGATCCAGGCCTTTGAAAAAGCGCCCAACCACCTTCTCCTGCGCCACCGACTGCTTCCCGGCCCGCGCCTGGTAAGCAGAGATGGCTGCCAGGTGCACCTTTAGGGTCATCGACCTAAGCCCTTGCTGAGAAAGGGACCATAGGTAGTCCAAGATGCTTGCCAAGGAACAGGAGGAAGGGTCCAGGCCCTTGCCCTGACACCAAATGGAGAATCTCTTCCATTTGAAGGCATAGCATTTTCTGGTCGACTCATTACGGGACGCCTCAACTACATTGAGGACCTCGTCGGAAAGACCCAAGGCCTGGAACTCTAGCCGCTCAGGAACCAGGCCGTCAGGTGCAGGGATTGAAGGTCTGGATGGAACACCTTCCCCTGACTGACTGATAACAGGTCCGGGCGAGCTGGAAGCTGCCTCGGGAGCCTGGAGCTGAGGCTGAGGAGATCTGCATACCAGCATTGGCGGGGCCAGTCTGGGGCTACCAGAATCACCTGCGCCTTGTTCCTCCTTGCCTTGAGAAGCACCTTGTGGATCAAGGGAAATGGTGGAAAGGGGCAGAAGAGGCCTGGGGTCCACGGCCTCGAGAAGGCATCCCCCTGCAGCGAACCTTGCTGAGGGGGGCAGGCATGAAACAGCCTCAGCTTCGCATTCTCCCTGGAGGCAAACAGGTCCACCTGAGGTGTGCCCCAGTGGGAGAACAGATCTTGTACTACCTCCGGCAGGAGAGACCACTTGTGGGACACAGCCCCTATCCGGCTTAGGGCATCGGCCAGAGTGTTGGAGGCTCCTGCCACATGGATGGCTAGGAGATCCACCTCCAGGCTGCGCACGAGTGACCAAATGTGGAGAAACTTCCTCACAGAAGCATGGGCGCATCCCGCCCTGGCGGTTTAGGTAGTACATGGTCGTGGTATTGTACGCCTGGACCTGAACCACTTGACCCCGTAGAAACGGAGCAAAGGCAGTGAGGGCTAGACGAACCGCCCGAAGCTCCAGCAGGTTGATATGGCATCGGGACTCCCGAGGGGACCAGAGGCCGTGCACTCTGTGCTCCCCCAGATTGGCACCCCAACCCAACAGAGAGGCATCGGTCGATAGAGAGACCGTCGGCTCGGGGCGGACAAACGGGATGCCCTCCTGCAAATGGACTGGAACGGTCCACCACTGGAGAGCATTCCACATCCCCTGGGTCACCGTCACTAGCTGGTCCAATGGATCGCAGCGCTGTGACCACTGGCTGGCCAATCCCCACTGAAGGGGACGCATGTGCCAGCGGGCCCAACGGACCACACTGGTACAAGCCACCATGAGACCCAGGAGGCGCAGGAAGTCCCGGGCAGGGTGCAATTGCCCAACCAGAAATGACTGGGCAAAGGAGGAAAGAACCTCGGCCCTGTCCGCCGGGAGTCGTGCTCTGGCTCGAAGAGAGTCGAGCTCTGCCCCGATGAAATGTATCACCTGTTTCGGCCCGAGTTCCGACTTGGCCTCGTTGATGAGAAGGCCAATCTGAGAGCAAACCTGGAGGGCCAGATCTCTGGACCGCTCCACCTCCGGTCTGGGGGGGGCTGCTATCAGCCAATTGTCCAGGTAAGGGTACACCCGGACCCCTCGGCACCGTAGGAATGCTGTTACCACTGCCATGCATTTGGTGAAGACCCTGGGAGCAGGAGAAAGGTCGAAGGGCATGGCTCGGAACTAGTAAAGGGATCCCTCTGCTCAAAAGCAAAGGAATCTCTGGTGAGACGGACGGATAGGGACGTGAAAGAACGCATCCTGTAGGTCCAGAGAACAGAACCACATGCCTCGTTCCAGGGATGGTAATATCTGAGCCAGAGTGACCATCCTGAAGGTCCGAGACCTTAGGAGCCTGTTCAGGTCATGCAGGTCGAGAATGGGGCACCAGCCCCCCATCCGTTTTGGGACTAGGAAGTACCTGGACACAAACCCGGGTCTGAGGAGGTCCGCCTCTCTGATCACCTCTTTCCGAGGAGCAGAGCGTGTCGGCTCAGCGAGCTGACAGCGAGGGCTGCGGACGAGGGCAGTGGGCGGCTGAAGGCGGGGCCTGCTCGAACTCCAGAGGCAGGCCCTTTCCTACCACTTCCAGCACCCACCGGTCCGTGGTGATAGCGGACCAGGCGGAAAGGAAGTGGTGGAGCTGTCCCCCCACGGGGGGAACCCAGGGTGCAGTGACGAGGTTGGGGGCAACATCCCTCAACCCGTCACTGGGCAGGCTTGGAGGAGGGACCGGCTGAGGGACCTCCTTGGCCTTTTCCTCCTTGCTTCCTGGAAGAGGAAGCCGCGGGCTTGGCTTTGGGATGCCAAGTGCGAGCCTGCTGACCCTGATGCTGCTGGGCCGGACGTGCCGTGGGCTTGGGTTGCGGTCTGCGGCCCTTGTCCCTCTGGGCAGAGGAGACCGAGTCCAGAGTGGCATTGGACTTTTCGATCCTCTGGAGGTGACCCTCCACTCCAGGGCTGAAGAGGTCAGTCCCCAAGAAGGGGACATCCGCCAACTTGTGCTGGGTATCCACTGTAAAGGTGGATATCCTCAGCCATGCCCGACGGCGCATGGTCACTGTGGCCACAACTGACCTGGCACATGAGTCGCCGATGACCAGAGCAGTCTGAAGTTGCTGCTTGGCCACTGCCCTGCCCTCGCACCTGCTTGACCGTGGTCTGCAGGTCAGCTGGGAGATGAGGGACTACCTCATCCAGGGAGCCCAACAGGGCGTGGGAAAAGTGTGCCATCAGCACGGCCGAGCTGGCCTGATGAAGGCCAAGGGAGGACACAGCGTAGACTTTGCACCCAGCGTAGTCCAATTTCTTGGACTCCTTGTCGGGAGGCTTGTCCACATCCCTGGCGCTTCCAGTACGACGGAAGACGCTGTCGGTAACCAACCCCTCGGCTGAGGAGTGTTCAGAAAAAACAGACAGGGAACCGGTAGGGACCGCGTACTTCCTCGCCATCCTGGCCAAAGGCACAGGGCAGGAAGCAGGATGCTGCCAGAGCTCCAAGGCCAGGCCGACAATGGCCTTGGCCACCGGAAAGGTCTCCGTGGGTGAATCCCCTCAGTCCAATATCGCCATTAGGGGATACTTGGCCCGCTTGGAAACAGGCTCGAGCTGCATCCCGGTGGACTCCGAGATGAGCCTAAGTAAACCCATGAAGGACGATGGGCTATCGTCTAGCGACTGACCTCCAGAGGACTCCAGGTCGACCTGCCTGGAGAACAGGGAGGAATCGTCGTCGGACTCGGATGAGTCCGCAAAGAGCTGCTTTGGGCCTGAGCCACCCTCCATCTGCCGAGGACGGTCGGGAGTGAGGGTAACAGACAGCCTATGGGGCAGGCCCTGGCCCGACCGAGAATTCTTGGTCGGGGGCCCCAAATTTTGGCTGTGGAGGCGGAGGTTCCACCAGAATCAGTGGGGCAGCCGGTTTCGGTCGAGCAACAAGCCCGGGGGCAGGCGCCTCGGCTAGGGCGAGGGGTTGCTTCAGCCGCTCCAGTGACAGCCACTTGATGGCCAGAGAAGGCGACGACATCAGCTTGCTCCCGGACAGAAGGAGCTGTTGCCACATGAGGTCCTCGTAGCACTGATGCAACTTGCGTCGAAGTCTCTCCTCGTCCGAGGAGGAAGACGAGGACGAGCGGCGACGCTGCTTACTACGGTACCGAGATTGAGACCGCCTATGCCGGCGGGATCGGCTGGACCAAGAAGATGTCCAAGACTGAGAACCTCGGTGTTTCCGAGGAGGGTTCTGGGGCAGGGCGGGGGAGACCCGCTCTCCCCTCGGCTCGGCAGTATTGACCGTGGACTCCGGAACCGGAGGCACAGGCAAGTCCTCGGCCACCTCGATCTCCACCAGGGGAACCGGGACTGAGGGTTGTCGGCTTCATCAGTCGACAACCTGTCCGGAGGGTCGAGAAAAATCTCGACTCGTCGATGAAGGTGTCTCGGCCAACTGACCTGGCCAGGGCGCCGTGAGGACTGATGGCGAAGCCAAGATCGACGAAGTCGGGGTCGACTACTCAGGGAGGGACCTCTCCCACTCCCAAGAGCGTCGACGGAGGGACTTACCTTTAGAGTTCTTCTTCTTGGACCAAGAGGAAAGTCCTGATGGCCCCTCTCCCCTTGGTGGAAAGGGACTGACGGAGCTCCTTAAAAGAAGCTGAATAGGAGGATCCCAAAGAGAGTGGGATAAAGGCCGTGGCCAAGGAAGACGAAGATGCGGCCTGTGCCGCCTCCTCCTCGAGGGCGATCATATGCTCGAGCTGTTCCGCCGAGCCAGCCGCCGTGGACACCACCAAACGGGCCTCCTTAGACTTCACCAGCGGATAACGTATCTCGGGGCGCCCAAGTTGTAAACAGGCAGCACGGTTCTCCAGGACGTAGGCCGAAAAGGAAGAGCACAGATCGCAGGCCTGCGGGTTGTGCTCAAGGCCTAAGCAGTAGACGCACGTGGAGTGCGGATCCGTCCGAGACATCTTCTGCCCGCATGGGCACCTCCGGAAACCGGGAGTCGATTTGTCCATCGCAGCCGCGAGGGAAATATTTGACCGAAGTCTTGAAAACCTTAAACTTAATTTCGGGTAAAACGAAGAATTAGGAACCAGTCTTATACGCAGAGCGTTAAGGAGGGAACCTGAGCTTCCAAGCGGTAAGGAAGATCTGGTGTCATGGGGCGGAGCTGAGAGTTTTATCACCCGGGTGGGTGGGAGGAGCCAGCTTGAAGACCTTCCGGCAAGATTTAAAAGCGGCAAGGATAACTGCCAGAAAGTGTGGATGAACATATCCATGTCCCTAGAAATACAAAATTACCTGGTACACTGAATTTTAAGTTATATAACAGAGTAAGTGGCGAAATGGGTAAGAAAAGAGTGGATGAAGAGGTAAGGAGTTGCTGTAATGCTGGAGAGATGTGATATAAACAGGGTACACACAATGGTCTGATTCAAAACAGTGGCGTCACCACGTTGATTTTGGGGAGGCTACAGCCCCCCCAAGCTAAGTTAAAGCCCCCCCAAATTATTTTGGCTCAAAAAGCAACTTTTATGAGTAGTAGTAGTAGCTGCCTAGCCTGTCAGCCACTAGCCAGGCATTAATTTTTTTTCACTGTCCCGGACTCACGGCGCTTCACAACGCCACCGCTTGGTGGAGCACAGCACAGTAGTGATGCAGTGTGAGCTGCAATGTTTTAGCACTGCCTGAGACACGGTCGGAGGAGGTGGAGCGTGGGAGCAGAGAGAGTACTCACGGTCGGAGGTTCCGGAGGAGAGAAAAACAGAAGAACTCATCCAGAAGATAGATGTGGGAACAGAGTCACCGGGGACTGTGATCTCACCCTGCCCAGCAGAGACATTTGGCGAGAGGAGACCGAGAAGAGAGTAGGTAGGTAGTTCTGCTCACTGCTCAGCTGCAAATGGAGTGGGGATTAAGAATTAACTACTCAGCAGGCACTGGCAGCCACTGATGAGGCAGATACGGGGGGGGGGATCACCACACAAAACCTGCTATCACAGATCTGCTACTCTGTCATTGTTCACGTCTTGCACTTCTTTAAGTTCACAGCATTTTCTAGTTCTGACATGAGTCATGTCAGAACTAGAAAATGCTGTGAATGTGAGAAGTGTGAACGAGCAGTCAGCTTGCTGTGCCAGTAGCAGTGCAGTTAAGTAGGTAGCACACAGTGACTAATGGAGGGAGGGAGTAGGTTCTTTGTTCATTCATGGATACTGAGTGCTTATCCATATCAAGAATAATTCAGTCAGGACAGCAGAGTGCGATAACGGGGTAGAGGGGGGCGGGACTCACCAGTGATTCAACGGGACACAACCTAAATGACTCTGACGAGAGTCGGACTGGGAGCAAAGTGATACTAGGCATGTGGAGGAGGAGGAGGGAGGGTTCTCTGTGACTGACTGGTCTGACTGGCACCCACCTAATCCTACCAACATCATAGCAGCTTGCTGCACAGTGGGGCTAGTCAGTGCACAAACACATGGTGTGTTTTTCCAACAAACACTGGTACACAGTAGTCCCAACTCCCGCTGTGTGCAACAAAACAAAGTGGCGCAGTTTTTGTTGGTAGAGCCAAACAAGCACAGCAGCAGAGAGCAGATCTCAGATATTCAAATTGGATTTCTCATCTTTTTCGGTTAAAAATCAACACAAATATATTACTCATACTCAGAATGATTCATTTAATAAAATATTGATGATAAATATGAAAATCAAAGACACTTGTTTTGCTAACTGAAAGCTTTAGCATTCATTTAGACTGAATGAAAATGAGGGTGGGAGGGTGGGAGGGTCATTGTGTTTTGCCGTGTCAGGGTTAACTGAAAAGCTCACAGCCTACCTGTGAGCGCACAACTTTCCTAACCACTTTATTTTTCTAAACTTTCCTACTTTTCCTCATTGGTGTCCTGTAACCTTCCCAGCAGATCTGCTGGGATAATGGTGTCTGGCTGGTCTCATACTTGCTCTGGAGTTCTGTAACCTTCCCAGCAGATCTGCTGGGATAATGGTGTCTGGATGGTGTCTTAATTGCTCTTGGGTCCTGTAACTTTCCCAGCAAATCTGTTGGGAAATGGTGTCACTCTTTCCATTGTCCTTGGTGGTTCAGTAAAGTACAGTTACGTAAGAACTTACCGTAACAGTAGATCTTCGAGAGAGCCTCTTGCAGTAGGTAATTACATATCGGACTGACGCCGGCCAGCGGCAGGACCCCACGGAAACATTTCTAGCTAGCAGTCCCTGGGAGGGACCGCCCTCCGTCAGGTGACCGAGTCATGCGACATCGGTATAAAGGGGCGGTCCCGGACGCCGCGCTTCCAGTTCTTCCCACCACAGGCCAAAGAGGCCGGATGAGAGAGAAGCGGATATTTCTATCACGGAAAAGGAGCTGAAAAAGCCTAGGGGGATGAAGGGCGGGAAGGTATTACCTACTGCAAGAGCCTCTCTCGAAGATCTATTGTTACGGTAAGTTCTTACGTAACTGTACTATCTTACTTCGAGAGGGCTCTTGCAGTAGGTAATTACATATAGGACTGAATCCCAAGCAGTCTGGAACCAATAAGAGGCACCGGGAGGAGGAAACTACTCCAGACAGTAGCAGTAGCCTTGAAGGCCTTAAGACAGGAGGCCTTGCAAAACAGCTAGCCCGAAGCCTGCTCTACGGTGAGAGGCAATATCCAAACTGTAGTGTTTCGTAAAGGTATAGACCGAGGTCCAGGTGGCGGCAGCGCAGATGTCTGCTGCAGACACATTCTTGAAACAAGCCGCAGAGGCCGCTACTCCTCGTGTGGAGTGACCTCTGACCTGACCTGGAAGGGTCTTCTTGTACTTGTCATAACAGAAAGTGATGCAATGAGCCAACCACTTCGACAGGCATTGCTTGGAAACAGCATTGCCTTCCCTTTTATGAGCAAAAGAGATGAACAACTGATCAGTCTTTCTGAGATCCTTCATCCTGTCGGTGTAGTATCTCAGAATCCGGTGAACATCCATGGTATGGAGTAAATATTCCCCCTGATTAGAGTACTGCATAAAAAAGGCAGGTAGCTCTATGGACTGATTTAAGGTAGACTCAGCTACCACTTTGGGAAGAAACTTAGGATTCGTGCGAAGAGCAACTCGTTCTTTGTGAAAAATCAAATAGGGGATTTTACACATAAGGGCCTGGAGCTCGAGAATTCTTCGAGCTGAAGTAATGGCCAACAAGAAGAGCGTGTTCCACGAAAGAAACTTCATATCTGCAGAAGCAGCAGGTTCGAAGGGAAGGAGAGTAAGTTTCTCGAGAACAAAATTCAAGTCCCAGGGGGGGGGGGGGCGCGCAGGGGTACGGATGGAGGGCCTTAGATGAAGGACCCCTCTGAGAAAGGTCTTAGAGACCTCTAGTTGAGTGAAAGCTTTATCTGCGAAGGGAACATGGTAGGTTGAAATAGCAGCCATGTGAACCTTCAGGGAGGAGTGGCTGAGACCCAGGTTGAAGAGATGACATAAGTACTCCAGCAGAACAGCCACTGAACAGGAGAAAGGCTCCACATTCCTAGAGGCTGCCCAAATAGAGAATCTCTTCCACTTCATGGCATAAGTGGACCTGGTGGAGGGTTTTCTAGCCTCCACCAAAATCTCCGCCACTTTTGGAGAGACGCCAAAACGAGATTGGGCTAGGTCTGCAGGAACCATGCATGAAGTTGAAGGGATTTGAGACCTGGATGGACCAGGGTCCCCTGATCCTGGGTCAGCAAACCTCGAGATAAAGGAAGAGGAAGAGGAGGAACCTCTGAGTATTGTTGTAGAAGAGAGAACCAGATTTGCCTGGGCCAGAAAGGAGCAATCAGAATCATTCTCGCTCCTTCTGTGGTTAGTTTCTGCAAAACTCATGGGATCAGAGGAATTGGGGGAAAAGCATAGACGAAGTTGTCCTTCCAGTCTAGAGACAGAGCATCACTCCAGAAAGCGCCTCGCTTTGGAACGAGCGAGCAAAAGTTGGGAAGTTTTGCGTTTTGAGGGGAGGCGAAGAGGTCTACCTGCGGAGTCCCCCAAAGCTGAAAGATATCGTTGAGCACCCTTTGATCAATTCCCACTCATGTGCCCAGGCAGAGGGCGGCTAGCTTGTCTGCCAGGGTGTTGTCGACTCCTGGAACATGAATGCCGTGAGGTGAAGAGGTTGTGATGAGTTGCCCAATCCCAAACCCTTATTGCTTCCCTGCATGGGGGTAGAAGCAGTTCCTCCCTGCTTGTTGATGTACCACACCACGCACCGTTGTCCGTCCTGGATGGCTAGGTGGCGGGAAGAATGTATTGGTGTAGGCTTGGACAGCGTATAGCACAGCTCGAAGCTCAAGCACGTTGATGTGGAGAGCTAGTTCCAGTCTCGACCATAAGCCCTGGGTCCGATGAGGGCCCAGATGGGCTCCCCAACCTTCGCCTGATGTGTCTGTGGTCAGAGTCTGGGAGGGGCAGGATGAAAGAAGGGAACCCCCCGAAATAGGTTCTCTCGAACCATCCACCATTGCAAGTCCCGTGCCATCGGCAAGGAGATCAGAACTAGTTGATCTAGGTCGTCTACAAGTTGATCCCACTGGGAGCGAAGAGTCCACTGAGAGATCCTCATGTGGAGTCGAGCTTGGGGGACCATCAGAATAGTGGCCGGCATGAGCCCCAGAAGACGGAGGACCGACCTCGCCGGAACCCTCCTGCTTTCTGATAGCAGGGAAATCTGGGATTGAAGAGAGGCCGCCCTGTCTGGAGGCAGGAAGGCCTTGCTTACTGTCGTATCGAGGATAGCCCCGATGAACTGTAGCCTCTGGGAAGGGTCCAAATGGGACTTGGAATGGTTGATAGTAATACCCAGACCAGTGAAAACTTGCTGGGTGAGGGAGAGAAAATGCAGGAGTTCCTCCCTGGATGAGGCCGCCTGGAGCCAGTCGTCCAGGTAAGGGAACACCTGTACTCCCATTATACGCAGGTGGGCCGCTACCACAGCCAGGCATTTGGTAAATACTCGGGCGCGGAAAGACCAAAGGGAGCCCTGGTGCTAGTGGTCCCCTGAAGCATAAAACGAAGATACTTGCGGTGAGAAAGGCGAATGAGAATGTGCAGATAGGCATCCTGCATATCCAGCGCACAAAGCCATTGACCCGGCCAAAGAAGGGGCAGAAAGCTCTGCAGAGAAAGCATCCTAAACCTTTTGTATTCCACATAAAGGTTCAAGGAACTGAGATCTAGAATGGGTCTGAGATCTCCCATCTTCTTTGGGACCAGGAAGAAATGGGAATAGTAACCCGTCCCTCGAAGATGAAGGGGGATGGGTTCTATCGCCTGCTTCACGAGAAGGGACGAGATTTCTTCCTGGACCAAGGGAAGATGGTCCATTGAGTATGATGACTTCGGAGTAGAGTTGCGGGGTGGTTTCTGAAGAAACTCTATGGAGTGCCCTTCCGCTGTAAGCTGGAGCACCCAAGAATCCGTGGTTATCATATCCCAACTCGGAAGGTGGAGGGAAAATCTCCCTCCTACTGGTTCCTCCAGTGGATCCGGAGGCAGTGGGAGAGGAAAGGAGTCAGGTGGTGTGGGGCAGCGCCGCAGCTAAGGCACTCGCTGCTTTTTTGGGCGGAGGGTGCTTGGCAGCTGCAGGGGCCCGACGTTTAGTGGCCCACCTTCCTTGGGGTTTCGCTTGTGGCCGAGTCCGTCTGCGAAAAGGATGGCGCTGCTGAGGATGGGGATGGTACATGGAATCCACGGATTTCAGGGCCGTCCCCTTCTCTTGCAAGTCGGTGCATCACCCCTGAAAAGCACCAACCCCCTGAAAGGGGCCTCCTGAATAGCGGATTGCACCTCCGGGACCAAACCTGACACACGGAGCCAGGCATGACGCTGTAGACTTACGGCGAAAGCGGAGCTCCGCCTGGCAGTGTCCACTGCATCATATGTCACCCGTAAAATGTGGCAACTGGCCGAACAAGCAGAACGGACAAGATCTGCTAACTCCCGGTTGACTTGAGAGTCAGGTAAGGAGTCCAGTTTAGATTCCGCCTGGGTAAGGATGGCCTTCTGGTAATCCCCCATGTGGGCAACGTAATTCAGGGCCCGAATTCCCAGTGTGGAAGAGGCATAAATCTTTCTTCCATACTGGTCCAGGAGGTGAGATTCCTTATCCGGAGGAGACAAGCTCAGATGCTTTGGATGTGCCGACCGGCCGTGAGCGGTGCTAATCACAACTAAATCGGCACAAGGGTGAGAGTCAAGATAGTCTACACCCTCAGGAACCTGGTATAGCCTGTTGGACTTCCTGGGAAGTGGGGCTAACGCCGACGGTTGATTCCAAATCGTGGTAACAAGGTGGGCGTGAGGCTCGATCCAGGGTGGCACTAAAGTTGGAGCTGTCACGGGCAGGTCCAGATGTTCGGTGAGTTTGAGACGCTGGGGATCTGGTTCCAAAGAGTGCCACTGATGAATTTCCTGGATTTTTCTAAGCAACTCCGTGAAGGATGGATCCTCCGGAGGAGACTTCGGAGGGGTCCTCGGCCGGGGCTTAGACGGAGAGTGGGGCTCGTCATCTCTCTCGGAGCATCCTTCGGAAGAATCCGAGAGGGAGGAAGAAGCAGAAGAAGAAGACGACTCCCTTACATGACTAGGGGGAGGAATGGGTTCCTTGGGTGGTACCCGTGAACGCATATCCTGCCCCTCTCGGGATCCAGAGGGAAGAGCCCTGGAGTATGGAGGTGGTGAGGGAGTGTGCCACCTCAAACGTATGGGAGCCGGGGCCGGCACCATCATCGTAAGGTGGCTCTCTACCTCCTTGGTGAGTTGAGCCTTGGCCTCAGCCCACCAAGAGACCAGAGTCTCCTGCAGATCCACCGGTGGGGCGGTGGAGGTGGAGGGGGGAGTGTACGGGTTGTACCCGTAAGGCAAATATCCGTAACCCGGCTGCAGGAAACCTGGCGTCGGGTAATGTGGCGTTGGGTACTGTGGCATCAGAGGGACCGGCATTGGGTACTGCGGCGCTGGATACTTCAGTCCTGGGTACAGCAGGCGTCAGATAAGATGGCGGGCTGCCGAGGGCAGGGGAGCTGCCAGAGCGAGCTGACCCGGTCGGCGGCCCCTGAGGCGGATCACGTTAATGGGCCCAGGGGCAGAGGGCCCAACGGAAGGGGAACATCCCCCCAAACCCTTGGAGGCTGCCGAATGGTCCCCCGGAGGGGATGTTACCTGGGCCGTGACTCCAGCGGGAGACGCGGTGGAGGAGGACTTCTCCTGGTGCCTCTCTTTGTCCTTCTTTTTCCGACGTCCTTCCGGGGAAGTGGACGCCTGCCTCAACTTTTTCAACTCTTTTTCCATAGAAGACATCTTTTTCTTGAGGAGATGGGCTTCCAGGAACTGTTTGCGCCGTTTACGGGTAGCCGCGTTGAAGTTGAGGCAATGTTGGCAGTTATCGACCAGGTGATCGGGGCCTAGGCGGAAAAGGCACAGGGAATGGCAGTTCTTGTGTGGCAGTTGGGCGCCGCACAAGTCGCACTTGTTTTTGTGCTCGGAGGGTGTAGGGGACGACATACACCGACGATGTACCTGACGAATGAAAAAGAATAACTAATTTTCGGTAAAAAAAAACAACGAAAGACAGGGCTGATGAAACACGAACTTTACCGCAAGGCGCTGCACGAGCTAACAGCGGGAAATAACTGAAAGGCGGGCGTCCGGGACCACCCCTTTATACCGACGTTGCATGACGCCGGTCACCTGACGTGGGGGCGGTCCCTCGCCAGGGACTGCTAGCTAGAAATTTTTCCGTGGGGTCCTGCCGCCGGCCAACGTCAGTCCAATATGTAATTACCTACTGCAAGAGCCCTCTCGAAGTAAGAGCAACATTTTTCCACATGTAACATTAAATAGATGTCATGATAAATAAAAATTACGCACCTAACGTAATTATGATCTTTCTGTGTATCTTCACCATTCATCACAGATGGGTACTGGCCAGAGATCAGGACCCGGGAGCCTTTTTTTTTTTTTTTTTAAAAGGATAGGCGGAGTCGACGCAGCATCGGCGCCGCCCTCGAGGCCGACGGATTACGTGGCGCTCAAGGATTAGCCATTAGGCTGAGTCAACTCCACCCACCTACCAGTTCTGAGTCGCCAGAGAGGTAAGAGGAAGGGATGGAGGGTGGGACAAGAGAGTCCAAAGGACAGAAAAAGGAAGAGAAAACTGAACTAAAAGGAGAAATAACGACTGAGAGGACAGCATAGAAGAAATAAGACTAAGGGGATTGGGTAGGGGCCCCAATCTCTGGAAATGGAAGAAGGGAGGGAAGGGGGAGAGAAAATTTGGGAGAGAGTGAGAGGTAACAAGGATCCAGGACCCTTGTCCATCACCAGACTGTATAGGAACTGCAAGGAGTAGCAAAGCTCTCTTGCCAGAATTCAAGGCACAGAATAACTGGCAATACTCCAAAAGCAGTCTCGGCTATTCTGGAGAAGGACAGGGTACAGGGACTCACTACTCTCTCTGTAAAGATATTTGGTGAAAAAAAGGGAACATTTTTTTTTTTTTTTTAAAACAGTTAGATGGATAACAGAAGGAGGGCAACTACTAGCCCCACCCCCGTAGGGGCAAGATATGAGAAGAGAAGGAGTGCCACTCAAACTGTACCCCTTACGGAAGAAACTACCCCCCCGTGTGTCCCAACTTTATCCTGCTGAAGAGGGGGTAGGCACAGAGGGAGGAGGATCCAGAGACTGGAGCCCCAAGGGGGATGGTGGGAGGGATTGTGATGAATGGTGAAAATACACAGAAAGATCATAATTACGGTAGGTACGTAATTTTTATATTTTATCTGTGTCAATCTTCACCATTCATCACAGATGGGTAAGTACTAAGCTCCCCGAAGGGGGTTGATCCATTGCACCCTAAGGGACAGAGTCCCTTAGCCCTCGGTGGGTGACACACTAAGGGGGGGAACCTTCTGGGCCTGGAGAGGCCCGGGAGTGGGGAGAGTGAGACGGGGTCTCGAGGGGAAGGAAGTTTCCTCGACAGACGCCGTCCCCGCCTCCCCGATGGGAAAAGAGATAGGTTCCCTGGTGAGCGGAGCAAATCACCCTATGCCGGGCCAAGGGTGACAACCGGGAAAGGCGAAGCCATGCCGATCTCCTGGTGCAGATTGCTGTCCCTACGACCCTGGTAGCTACCTCATTGGCGTCGTAAGATGCCCTTGCTTGGTGCCTTGCTAGCTCCAGGCCACGTGCAGAGAGTGCAATGGCTTGCCTGGTTTGCTCAGAGTCAGGCAAAACAGCTAGGATCTGACCTAGCGCTGACCACAAGAACCTGTTGTAGGCTGCATAGTGGGCCTGATGAGCTGAGATGGAGAGAAGCAACTGTGCTGAGTAGAAAGTCCTCCTCCCCCAGAAGTCAAAATCCAAGGAGTCTTGATCTGGGGGCCGGTCACGGTGGAGGGCGCGAAGCCCGTCAGGAGTGTCCAGGTGCATCAATCCGGACTGCGGATGAGGCATAGAACCTGGAGACTCCGGGGAAGTGCAGTACCTCTGGCTGAGGTCCCTAGGGGAGGAACACCGGAAAAGGGCCTCTGCCAGAAAAGCATGGATGCCTCCCGAAAGGGAGCAGTCCAGGGGGGCACCACAAGGATGGCCGCACCGAAATCGCCTAGAAAGGCGTGTGCTGCATGCTCTGGATTGCTCACGGACAGGGGAGAAAGGTGAAGGTCCTCCATCATCCTCACGAGGAAACGCTGATACTCGGAGAGATCAGCGGCAGGAGAGATGTGGACAGATGGTTCCTGTCCCGCAGGAGAGGGGGATGAGGAGCTGGAGGTCACCATGTGTTCCGAGGGTGGCTGCTCGGGGGGAGGTTGAAAAACCTGGCTGTCCATGGCCCTAACGTAGGCAGGGAACCGAGCAGCCACCGCTCTGAACTGCTCCCAGGTGAGAGGGCCGGTAGGACCAAAAATGCCTGGAAGCCCTGGACAATGCGGCAGAGGATAGGGCAGAGCGAGAGAAGGAATCGGCTGACCTCTGCCAGGGAGCTAGGAAGCGGACCATGGACACCCTAGGAGGTGTCCCGGAGAGACTCCGCGGCCGACAGCTGTACAAACCATGTTGGTACTGCCTAGGCTGCGCTCAGAAAAATCCCCAGTGAGTGACGGGGCCGCATAGGCTAGCTGGCGCAACCGACGGCGGCGTCGACCCGGCCTTCCGGACCGCTGGAGTGACACCGGGGAGCCTTCACCTCAGAAGGGGCGACAGCCATGCGGCTGCGCCCGTCCCACTCCTGGGAGGAAGCGGACGGGCCTCCCGCGCCACAAGAGGAGCCTCGGCCAAGGCTAGGCTGCAAAAGCCGAGGCTCCCTCCTCCTCGGTCTGTACAGAACCAGGAGGGGACCTGGAGGAAGGGCCGAGAGAGCGTGGCTTGGCCAGACGAGTGCGAACCCTACCCCCAAAAGTCGGCAGAGCTCACCCTACTTTGAACGCGCGCTGTTCTAGGACGCGGCAGTCCATGGAGAAGCAGGCGTCGCACTAATCCATGTCGTGAAGCGGGCCAAGACACGTGAGACACCGGTCATGCTGGTCGGCAACGGAGTACCTGCGGCCGCACGGGCACCGATGCATAGGGGTCCGCCCTGCCTTAGAAAATTTCTTGCCCTCCGACCGCAACATGACCTACGGGGGGGAAAAAAACCCACCAAAAACAGACTCGATGTCGCTTAAACTTTAAAATAAATGGAAAGATCTTACCGGCGACGTCGAGTGGAGGCAGAACCCAGAACTAGCAGGATGACCGATGGACTATCAACGAACCACACGAAAGTCTAAGGCCTAAAGTTTTCAAACTTCTTCAAATTTCTTCAACGGCTTCCCATGAGGTGACCTAGACGGCGGGAGACGAAGAACTGGCAGGCGGGCGGAGTCGTCGCAGCCTAACGGCTAATCCTCCAGCGCCACGTAATGCATCGGCCTCGAGGGCAGCGCCGATGCTGCGTCGATTCCGCCTATCCTTTAAAAAAAAAAAAGGCTCCTGCGGGGTCCTGATCTCCGGCCAGTACCCATCTGTGATGAATGGTGAAAATTGACACAGATAAGATCAAGGCTTTTCAAACACATATTTCACCATTAAAATGCAGGAAAAGCCACCATTTGAAGGTAACATTTTCAAAATTTTATGGGGGGGCATGCCCCCAGACCCCCTAACTTTGTTAGGATTTTGACTGAAGAGCATAAGCCCCCCCCCAACATTACACCTCTGGTGACGCCCCTGTCTCAAAATATACAATTTATCTTCATGAGGGGGCAGGACTATTGTGAAGGTGAGTGCCAGCACCGATGTCCATCCCCTCTCTAAGCAGCAAAAGAATTTGCTCCCGTGGGGTCCCAGCACCTCTGGCTTAGACCCATTAGTGTGAATGAATGGTGAAAAATGATTCTTGGAAGATCTTCGATTTACCAAGTCTGCTGTGTTGCATTGGTAGGGGCACGTTAGCATATTTTGGGCAAGGGAATGAGCAGCTCCTACGATATGGCTGCCAGCAGCCTTGGTGGTTACACTTTATTAAGTGCCTGTTTCAATGTACATGATCATTAATTACATGCAACAGGGTAATCACATTGTAGTTACATGTTGGTTGAATGCAACTATGTTGCAATTGCAATGCAGTTACAGTGTAGGTAACTTGACATTTAAAGTGTAACCTCTTAGGCGAACAGAAGTTGTCGAGCACTGTTTAAAACTTAAATATCAATACCTAAATGCAGTTAGAAATTTTTTTTTATATTGAACTGCCAGTTGGGGGCATATGCAATGGCAGAAGAGCCCTGGAAGGTAAGTGGTGTTTTCCTTTAGCATAATAATATAAATAAAGGTCAAAGTCTACTTCCAGTGATTCGAATATTGACAAACAGACCTTGGCTCCAACCCCTTGCATGAGAGCTCTGATTCAAATATTCATATAACTTCAATAAGGAGGAGGCAAGCGCCAGAGAGAGAGAGAGAGAGAGAGAGAGAGAGGGAGCGACAGGACACACTCAAGGAATTAATAAGGTGAACTACTGGGAATTATTTGGTCTGCATACAAACTCGCGGTTACGTGAACAAGAGTGAAAATTAGCAGGTGGGAGGTACAGGAGGAAATGTGAGGAAGTATTTATGTAAGGAAAGAATGGTGGAACCTTGGAACAGTTTACCAGCTGAGGTGGAGGGAGTAAACACAGTCAGGGGATTCAAGCAGGCCTGGGACAGAATGAAGGGCACAGTGGTTGCCTGGGCTGACAGGCTCAGGGAAGAGAATGGGGAAAGGACTGGGAGGGTTAGTACTCTGGAAGAACATTAGATTCCAAGGAAGATTCCAGGGATTTAGGGATTTAGGGAACTTGGGCAGACTGGATGGACCTTTGGTCTGTTTCTGCTGACACTGTCTGTGTTTCTATAAAAAAAAAAAAAATCCACAACCAAGACTGCCCCACAGTCGGGTGTGCCATTGAGATTCAAATGAAGCCATCCAAATCAAACATTCCAGCACCAACCCACCATAATAATAGCCACAGAACACAATATAAGTGAAAAAAAATCTCACTTTAATTGATGAAAATTCATACCAACAGTGCGATGCCCTCCAAACACGAAAACATGTAGACCGGTACAACGCCAGCAGGGCCCAACAACCTCCTATTGGTTTCGCCTTAGCGTCTTCAGAGAATTACTAAGGCAAAACCTGCCACCTCTGGTCACTCCAGTGGCAGTATGGTAGTGGGGACCGCAGCTCTCCCTCCCCATATAAGGAGAGCATCCTGCTCGACCCTCCTTCAGCCCACCTATTACTGAAGTATTGAGAAAGCTGGTAACGGATACAGGCTGAGTCTGGGAAGGGCCACTGTTACCAGCTTTCTCAATACTTCCGCCACCGCTCAGCTTAGACACTCTTCTGGGGTGTCTTCAGGTTTGAGTCCTTTCAGAACCATTGCTCACACAGTATAGTGCTCCTTGCTCTAGGTCACACGACCACACCCTCTGTCACAGCTGAGAACACCTTACTTTACAAACAGTATAGGGTATTCTCCTCAGTGGTGGAAGTACAGGTACTGTCAGTAATAAATTGGTTAGCTGTCACTCAAAGGATTCAGTCATAGAACCATGAAATACAAAAATAATATTTTTAATATTTCAAAATAATGATACCGATTCTACAGCACATTGCAAATAAACTATAGGGAACAGTAATTCTACAGAAAAGAAAATAACTCGTTTTAAAGAGCAACTGTCATCAGAGTCATGTTTTCCCTCTCCCTCGTCAGCAGTAGCCCCTGAGTAATCGCAATGTTAACTTTCATTTTTTTAAACCCGAAGTACAAAATCAGTGTTTTTATGTTGGTGTTCATGACCGCAAACCTCTACAGATGCGGAGATCCTTCCTGCACTTGGGTGTTTTAAGTGATGTAAAGTTAGGAATGTCCTCACTGAGCTGCTGCGGTCTGCACAATACTAACACCACAATTCAAGCATTAGGGCAAAACACTGAATGTGAATGTGTGGCATACTTAAACATAAACAACACTGATTTTGTGCTGCAGATTTAAAAACAATGAAAGTTAACGTAATTACTCTTATCTGGACTGCGGGATGAGGTAGCCAGACTCAGAGCGGAAGTAAACTGGGTCAGGAGTACCATCACCCCTATCCAGGGACCACCCAGTCCAATGCAACTGCCTCAAAGGATGCCAAGAACGAGGAGCACTTGGATGACAGTAGGCTCAGGGAGGGTTAGAGCAGTCAGGCAGAGGCACATCCCAGATCCTATTCCACTCAAGAACTCATATGCCACACTGGCAAACAAGGACAACCAAATACAGGTACCCAGAGAAGTGGAAGGAAAGGATGTGGAGGTTAACCAAGGAGGTGACCTCAGCGGGGAAAGCAGTGGACCCCAGAGGAGGAGGAAGCGAATCCTGGTGGGGGGACTCCATCATAAGAGGGATACAGCTAGGAACACAGGAGGGGGAGGACAGGGAGATGAGGTGCCTACTAGGTGCCACGGCATGGAGGGATGGAAGGAAGATCCTGGGGATCACTGGGAAGGCAAGACGGGAGGGTGAGCTGGATGTCATTATCCACCTAGGTACTAATGACCTGGCAAATGGGGAGCCAAAGGAAGTTCAGGAAGAGTTTAGGAAAATGGGGAGGGGTCTCAAGCAAGTAGCTACTTCTGTCACTTTCTCAGAAGTACTACCTGTGAGAGGCAAGGGGAGAGCATAGGAGTGCATGCACCAGGAACTTTAACTCATGGTTGAAGAACTGGTGCTGTGAGGAAGGGTTTGGATTCATTGGTGACTGGGGACCCACCTCGAGGGATGGAGGTTTGTTCAAACCTGACAGCCTGCATCCATCCTGGAGGGGAATCCAAGCACTCAATGATAAGTTTAAATGCTACATTGACAAGCATTTAAACTAGCAAAGGGGTAGGCAGGTCAGCAAGGAGGGTACCTACTTGCTCACCCCACAGCTAGCAGTGGAACCAGTGAACCAGAGGAGGGCTATCTCTGCAAAGCAGTGTGCAAAGATGGAGATTAGTGCCCAAGAGGTGGATAAGCAGAAAGGGCAAAATTCAGCAGACGGGCAGACAGCAAGGAGAACCAGGGATAAATGACAACCAAGGAAGGGCTGGAGTAGAACAGTGAGACAGTCTAGGGAGGTCAAATCATGGAAAGCCATGTGTGCAAATGCCAGGAGCTTAGCAACAAGATGGAAGATCTGGAGGCTGTCATGGTGCAGTCAGACCTGGACATTGTGGCCATCACTGAAACCTGGTGTAATGATAACCACGACTGGGAGATGGCCATACCTGGCTACAACATATTCAGAAAGAGACAGAGCAGGCAGGAAGGGAGGAGGAGTGGCACTGTATGTGAAAATGACATAAGGGCCACAGAGATCTAGGAGGAACAAAATGGGGAGAGAGATACTGTGGGTTAAGCTGGAAGGAAAATGGGGACAGCCATCCCACAGGTGTGGACTATAGACCACCAGCCCAGGAGGAAGAAACAGATAGGAGTTGATGCTAGCCATCCAAAGGATGGCAGACAAGGTGAGTTAGTACTGGTTGAGACTTCAATATTCCAGACGTGGACTGGAGCATCCCAGCAGCAGCATCAACTAGAGCAGATTTATCCTGGACTCCTTCAGGGTGCCTTCCTCAAGCAACTGGTCATGGAACCAACTCGGCAGAAGGCAATACTGGACCTTTGTGCTCACAAACAGGGACAGTGTGATGGGGGTAACAGTGGGGGAGCACCTGGGAAACAGTGACCACCAGTCATTGTGGTTTGAAATCACAGAAAGAGCAGAACCAAACCACACAAAAACACGTATCCTGGATTTAAGGGGGGCAGACTTTGGGAAAATGGGGAGATACTTGAAAGAGGCATTAAGGGGAATGGGACAGGAATCAGGGGTTGAGGAACAGTGCAAGAACAACAGAATTATGTATTAAGCAGGTTAGCAAGAGGAAAAGGAAGAGGAGACCATTATGGTTTTCCAAAGAGGTAGCAAAGAAAGTGAAAGCCAAAAAGATTGCATTCAGGCAATACAAAAAGACACAGGCAGAAGGGGATAGGAGAAGTACCAGGAGAAAGCAAAGGGAGGCAGGGAGGTCAGTAAGGGAAGCCAAAGCTCAGACAGAAGAACACATAGCAAAATCAGTGGTTAGAGGGGACAAAACCTTTTACAGGTACATAACTGAAAAAAGAAAGACATAGGGAGGGATAGTGAGACTAAAGGGGGAGGATGGGGGCCGCGTGGAGGATGACAACAGTAAAGCTGACATACTGAACAGGTATTTCTGCTCAGTCTTTACTGAGGAAGAGGAGGGTAATGGGTCTGAAGGGAGCACAAGGGTGAGAATGGTGCAGAAATGGACACAAGTCCCTACACGAGAAAGGTCCTGAAGGAACTGGAAGCAATAAGAGTTGATAAAGCAATGGGGCCAGATGGGGTGCACCCAGGGTCCTTAAAGAACTAGAGAGGTGGTGGCTGAACCTCTGGCTATCCTGTTTAGCCGATCACTGGAAACAGGGAGGTACCCAAAGACTGGAGGACAGCAGATGTAGTCCCCTTATACAAAAGTGGGAACAAAGAGAAAGCAGGGAACTACAGACCAGTCAGCCTCACCTCGGTAGTGGGGAAGATCATGGAAGCACTACTGGAGGAGAAATTGGTGGAACATCTGGTTGTCAATGAACTACAGGACCCAAGGCAGCATGGTTTCAAAAGGGGGAGGTCATGTCAGACCAACCTCATTGAATTTTTTGACTGGGTGACTAGGGAGGGTGGATCAGGGGAGGGCAGTGGACATGGCCTATCTGGATTCAGCAAGGCCTTTGACACTGTGCCACATAGAAGACTATTACACACAAACTGGGGAGTATGGGTGTGGGCAGGACAGTAGTGTGGTGGGTAGGTAACTGGCTGGGTGGCAGGACACAGAGGGTGGTGGTAAAGGCTGTCACTCCACAGAGGAAGAGTGACCAGTGGGGTACCACAGGGATCAGTGCTGGGACTGGTCCTATTCAACATCTTCATCAGTGACATGGCGCAGGACCTAGAAGGCAGAATTTCACTGTTCGCTGATGACACAAAGCTCTGTAACAGAGTAGACACACCAGAGGGTGTAACAGAATGAAAACGACCTGCAGAAACTTGAAGAATGGTCAGGGTTTGGCAGTTGAAATTCAATGCAAAAAGTGCAAGATAATGCATATGGGGCACAAAAACCCTGGCACAATATATCAGTTGAGGGGTGAGGATATAGCATGCACCAAGCAGGAAAGGGATCTTGGGGTTATCATCTCTGATGACCTCAAGGTAAGAAACAGTGTGACAAGGCAGCAGGTAAAGCAAATAGGATGCTGGGATGTATAGGCAGGGCATCACCAGCAGGAAAAGGAGGTCATAATTCCGCTATACAAGACACTAGTGAGGCCCCACCTGGAGTACAGTGTACAGTGTACAGTTCTGGAGACACGTACCTACGTAAGGACATAGACAGGGTAGAGAAGGTTCAGAGGAGGGCAACAAAGATGGTGCATGGATTGCATCACAAGTCCTATGAAGACAGGTTGAAGGAACTGAACATGTACTCCCTGGAGGAGAGGAGGAGAGAGGATATGATAGAGACATACAAGTATCTTACAGGGAGGAACAGGGTGCAGGAAAACACTATTTTTAAGCGAAAAAGATGTTCCAGGACTAGAGGCATGGGATGAAGTTGGAGGAGGACGATTCAGAGGAAACATGAGAAAGAATTTCTTCACAGAACGGTGGTGGACAAGTGGAACACCCTGCCAGAGGAAGTGGTGAGGCTGAAACAATCACAGGGATTTAAGAATGCATGGGATAGACATAAAGGAATTCTGGAGGTCAGGGGTAAGGGGCAACAGACTTCTAGGAAAACAAACTGAACTTACAAGCTCAAATGGGCAGACTGGGTGGGCCATAGGCCCTTATCTGCCGACACTGTCTATGTATCTATGTACTCAGGGGCAGCTGCTGACAATGGGTAGGGAAAGCAAAAAACAGTAATGAATCTGATGACAGTTGCGCTTTAAAATACCTCCAAGGTTTGGACCCCTCGAGAATGTCACCCTTGTTTTTTGTCCCTCAATTTTGGCTAAATCAGGATCCGTAAGTAATATGAGCCCGTGTTTTAAAGGAGGATTGTGTAAATCTGTAATCTCCCCCCCCCCCGGTTAGAATTTTTGAGATAGTAATTTTTAATGGCATTGTAACTACTTTATTTTAACTTGCAAAGTCCATGATCCAAACATGGTGGGCGCTATCCGGGTCCATTTGGTTGGTGCCGCACATTCATACCAAATGGACCCGTGCAGCGTCTACCATGTTTGCAGACCATGGACATTTGAGAGTTAAAATAAAGTTACAATGCCATTAAAAATTACTATCTCAAAAATCTAACTGGGGTGGGGTATTACAGATTTACACCGTTCTCCTTTAAAACAATGTCCCTGATCTGCTTTGCCAACACCTTATTTTTACTCTCTGACCTCTGATTCAATTTGGGGATCGATAGGGAACCCCTCGGTCTACCCTTCGTCTATTTGCGTGCACGATTGATGACTGTGTGTAAAATGCAGACTGATTTGATTTTAACGTAATACTGCTTTTATTTAAATTCTCTGCCAAGTACTAAAATCCTATCCCTGAGCCACGCGACATTCCCATATTCACTCTCTCTCTCCTGCTTTGTGTAGGTTGATGCAGCAGGGGCACTCTGAGCTGGCGGACCTGCAGCCACTGTTGGGTTAAATACCCCGAGTAGACCAACATCACAGCAGAGTAGCAGGTTTTCAGAGGACATTAAGCATAAAATCTAAACCTATAGTTTAGTGCAAACCCACAAGTCCAGTAGCATGGCACTTCTGTTCCACCAGAATAAAGTCAGTCAAATCAGAGAACCTAGTCCCTTTTCTCCCTCTCGATAAGTAATTTATTCATCTGATAATAAATCACAAAATCTTTTTGATAAACATGGACCCAACAAGTGACATTCTAGAGTTACCGTGCAAGGAGGGCTCTATTGTGAAGTGCTGTCAGTGTCTATTCCTTACAAGACATTCAGACTGCCTCTCGAAAGAACTAGTGCTCAAGTCTGCCGACTCCCACTCTAGCATTCCTTATTTGACGCCACCATGCTCGCAGAGCTAGAGCAGCAGTGTCAGGAAGTCCAGGCTGCACTGGAAGTGCCTGTCAATCAAAATGGAAGAAAAACGACAAAAAATACAAGAAAATCGATTGCTGCCACCAAAGACTTTTTTTTTTTTTTTCCATTTAGGGACTGAGACTGATCACAGCTTACGAAGCAAGTGCTCTGATGACAGTTGCTCTTTAAACACTAGGCTGCAAACAGAAAAACTCTCTCTGTCCCTGTCTCTCTACAAGGTAAATCAGTTTACCACCTGACAGTTTGAATTAGGGCAGACATGGACTTTTAGCATGTTTAGTTTTTTAGTTTAGTTTATTAGTCTAGGAATTAATACCTTTGAGCCAGGGCTCTTTTACAAAGGTTCCACATCACAAAGAACATTTAACAAAGCACGAATACACATTACAGGTAAAACCAGACAGGAAAGTTACATCATAAATTTGCTATTAACAGTTTAAGGCAGTAACGTTTTTAAGTTTCATAGAAAACAAGCTATAACAGGTTCAAGCGAGTAGACAATTTGAGGTTAAAGAAACTTCCAGGAGAGGGTGATCATTGGCGCCAAGGAGGCTAGAGAGGAGGGAAAGGTGGTGAGCGGGAGAGTAAGTGAGAGGGACAGGAAAAAGGGGAGTGAGTTTGGGTGGGAGACAGGAAGTAGTAGAGGTACCAGAGGGTTCATTAGTCAGGGAGGAAGAGGCCTCAGATGTGAGGATGGACATGAGGAGTAGTAGTCTTTGTCTAGCGAAATCACAGTTGCTAGTGGTGGTGAGGTGGGCATAGAGCATGGTTTGAAAGCTTCATGGAGGTTGAGGATAGAATGTAGGTGGACTAAGCACATTGAACCATGTCGGGGCCCTGTATGCGAAAGATCTTTGTCCCTGTGCAGTCCGGCATCTCGGAACCAGGAAGCGTTAGCGCTCAGATCTGGTGGAGGTCGTGAGCCAGGATTCAGTCGGAGTAGGTTTGAATACATAATGGAGTCAGTCCCAAGATAGATTTTTTGCCATTGTGCAGGTGAGATAAATAAGACGATTTGATAGGTTCAACCAGCCTGATTCATAGTACAGATCACGTGTGGAGTCAGTCTTTGAGCCCCCGTGGAGGAGCCGGCAGGCCTTATTTAGAGTGATTGAGATACGCTTTAGAGCAGTGGAGGTAGCTGAGCCATAAATAATAAGGCCATAGTCAATGATTGAGATTATGGAACTCTGTAAGCTATTCTCAATGCCGCTTGATTTAGAAATTGATGTGCGAATAGTATTCCAAGCGTCCTGCTCACTATTTTAGCAGTGTTGTCAATGTGGGTTGCAAAGGTGAGCCCTTGGTCAAAAGTGATGCCAAGGTATTTGAAAGTATTTACTTGGTCCAGTGTAATTCCCAGAGGTTTGTATGGTGAGTGGAGTATGCCTATTTTTGTTTTGGTGATTGGAGAAGAGCATGGCTTTTGTTTTATTGTGGTTTAGCACAAGTTTACTATCCGGGAACCACCTTTCAACACTAGAAAGCAAGTTGCAGGCTTTTCAGTGAGGAGTTTGGATCCTTGTGGGAAGAGAATTACAGCATCATCAGCGTATAAGATTATTTTCTCCTGGCAGATATCTGGGAGGAGTTAAGGAACAGGCTAAAGAGGAGCGGTCCAAGAATTGATCCCTGTGGTACACCGAGAGAACTGGTTTGAAGTCGGAGAGTTCATTAGAGATTTTACAGCCTGTGACCGACTGGACAGGTAACTTTTTACCCAAGCACAAGGACCTTGGCCAGGCCTAGGCTAGAAAGTAGGGAGGTAAGAGGCCATGATGGACTGTGTCAAAGCTTTTGTAAGATCGACAAAGACTGCACCTGTTTGGCACCCTTTGTCCAGGGCTGTGACTTCTCAGAGAAATCAAGTAAGGCTGTTGTTGTACTATGTCCTTTCCTAAAGCCGTGCTGTTGATTACAAGTAGATTGTATTTGTCCAGGTAATCAGAGAGTTGGTCTGCCACTATTCGCTCAAGTGCTTTGGAGAGGGAGGAGTATTGATATTGGTCGATAGTTTCCTGTTGAGGTTTTGTCCCCTTTGTGCACTGGCGTAACATGGCAGATTTCCATTTGTTGGGAAATTGACTTTGGCAAAGTGACAGATTAAGAATTTTTGCAAGGGTGAATTACTTCATCCAGGGTGAGAGACAGGATTTTTAGATCTAGCGTGTCACTACTTGTTCTGGATTTGGAGCAGGCCTTTCTTATGTACTTGTGTGCTTCGTGCACTTTGATTTTCTTGAAGTACAATTGTGATTTGTCACGAGGGGTGTTTTGTGATACTAGGCTAGGCACAGGTAAGTCCGAGAAGAAATCTGGGGGGAGGACCACACTAAGGTCTGTGAATGTCTTATTAAGCGCATCTGCAATAGACTTTGGGTCAAGAGTGGTGGATCCATCAACTTTCATAATGGTAGGAGCGATTTTGATTGTTTACCCATTATGTTTGGATGTTGTCCCAAAAAGCTCTTCCAACACCCCCAGGTGGATTCAAGGACATTTTGAAATAAGTATCTTCATTTGCCTAATTTGTGAGGTACATCTATTTGGTGCCTGCTTGTATTTTAGGGTATCATGAGGTGAGCCTGTGTCTCTGGCAACTGCCCAGAGGTGGTCCCGAACCTAGGCTCGGCAAGTAGTTTGGCAGTAATCCATGGATTTGATAGCGCTTTGATTTACGTTTTTACTGGGCGTATAAGTCGCATGCAGAGTTGAAAGATTTAATGAAGTATTCTAGTGCGGTATTAATATCAGTTGATTCAAGGATTGGCGTCCAGTCCTGTTGTAGAGATGGGTTTTCAACTTGATAAGATTCCCATAAGGCAATACTCTGCTTGTTATAACTTTGGGGTGGCTTGAGAAATTTATTAGACCAGGTACAGGACACTGGGAGTGGTCACTGAGGGAGTCAGGGAGGACTTTAATGTTTTTATCCGGTCAGGGTGATTTGTGAGAACCCAGTCAATAAGGGTGCTTGTACCAGTTTTGTAATTTTTCGGGTGGGGAGGTTACCATCCGAGTCAGGTTTGCTGCTAGGATGTCATCTTTGTAAGAGCCAGTGTCGAGGCGAGCCAGTTTATGTTGAAATCCCCGAGAGGAGGAGCTCATTTCAGAGGGCTGCAGACTAACAAAATCAAGTACAGACTTAATACTGCACGGTGGTCTTTTGGAGGATATAGACTGCGGCCACTGTGAGAACTTTGTTTTGTGCACCAAGAAGCAGTTTGATAGGGAGGAGTTGCATCTGCGTATTTGTGGGGGTGAAGTTGACAGGAGAGGTTGTCCTTTATGTAGATAGCACAGCCCCCACCTTTCTTGCTTGCCCGGTCGAGTCTGAAAAGATTGTAGCCTTCAAGCGAGACCGCATGATCCGGGTGCTGGGAGATAGCCAGGTTTCCACAATGGCTAGTACATCAGGGTTTTTGTCCAGCGAGAGTTTGAAGAGATGCCAATTTGGGAAGGAGGCTGCAGATATTTAGGTGATAATGGAGAGACCACTACCAACTTTCCCTGTTTTTCGGCTTCAGTGCAACAGGACCAGGGTTTGGGTGTATCCCACAGATATTAAAAGTAGGAGGAGCAGGAGTTTCAGCGATGCCATTAAGTAGTTCATAATAGGTTGGAGTGAGTTTCTGCTTGTACTTTTAAGATGCTTGGATTGTCTTCTGAGTCCCAGTAGAGGTGATCGTTAGTGAGTTATAATGATGTGGCAGTTTCAATTAGGAAATATGGCTCTTTGCACCAGGTATTAATTGGGTGATGTTTGTTTAAGACTTCCAGAGTAAAAGCCATGGTACAATGTTTTGGGTAGTAGTATAGAAAGGTGAGAGTAGGTGGAGGGGTAGGGTAGGCGGAGGGGGGGAGTTGGCATAAAGGGAAAAGGAGGGTGAGGGTGAGCAGGAACAGGTGGTGCATGTAGTTTGTAATCCCAAGCCTGACTGACTCTGTGAGGCCATGTCAGACCCAAAACGCTCCAGATACCCTCTCCCCCATGACACATCATCCAGACAGGTCATGTCTGGAACAGCTCCTGTGAAAAGCAGTATCGGGAAGTGCTCTGAGTGAGGCTTGGTAGGGTTCAGCAGAACTCCCGTGGACATTAGAAAATATAGGCAGTGGCGGCCGCCTGTTCTTTCTCCTGCCTTGACAGGCTTGTTAGGCGTCAATTGTCCAGGTACGGAAAGACTGTAGTCCTAGCTTTCTGAGATGGGCTGCAAGCATACGGTAAAGCATTTTGTAAAGACTCACAGTGCTGAGGAAAGCCCAAAGGGCAGGACTTCAAGTAGGGTAGGAGGGATCCCACAGAAGCCAGCTTGAATGTTTCTCAATCCATGTACTTGTTCAGTTTCCTGAGATTAAGAAAGGGTGTATGCCCCCTAATTTCTTTGGCATCAGAAAGTAGTGGGAGTAGAACCCTGGCTCTGGTACTGCTTCCACTGCCCTGTTTTGCAGCAGGCCCACAATCTCCTGTGCCATAGCTCTGACATGTGAGCTGACAAGGGGAATTGCCTCCTGGGTGGATTGTCTAAGGGGAGGGTTTCCAACAGCTTGAGGGAGTACCCCCTCAGATGATCCTTAAAACCCATTTCTCTGTTGAGATGGATCCCCCCTGATGGTAAACACAGAAACACAGAATTTGTTGGCAGATAAGGACTGCTTGGCCCACCCAGTCTGCCCGTTTTTCCCCAACCTTCAGTATCACTGTAGACCCTACTTGATCTCTGGTTCTTTCTCCCACCCCTCATTCATTTCCTCTAAGATTCTCTTATGCCTATCCCAAGGTTTCTTGAACCGTTCCACTGTTTTTGCCCCAACTACTTCGGCTGGTGAACTGTTCCTGGAATCCACCACTCTTTCTGTGAAGAACTGTCTTACATCTCTCTTGAATTTACCACCCTCCAGCTTCATATCATGCCTCTTCATTCTTGAGCACATTTTGTTCTGAAAAATGCTCCCTTAAATCCTGTACTTTATTTTATTTAGTTTTTGTTAACCGGTAGGTGCACTAGCCATGAAATGACTATTTTCAGGCACGACCCGGGAGAGTACAACAATCAAAGACAGGTACATAGCATGAGTACAATGAAATTACAATAGTATAGGTCAAAACAGTCAGTAGTAATGAATACATGCAGTCAGGACAATAACAATCAAAGAAATTCACATAGAATGTTTAGGCATAAAAAAAACACACAGTAAAGAAGGAGATACCACAACATAGCAGCAAAGAAATATTGTTCAAATTAGTCACAACAGTGAAGGTTCAAATAGGCAGCAAAACAAGGCAAGGGCAAATTCCTGACTACCCCTTTAGGTATTTATAGGTCTCTATCATATCCCCCTCCTCTCTTCCAGGGTGTACATATTGAGTTTCCTCAGTCTCTCCTCATAGGCTTTTTAGTGAAGACCACACACCATTTTAGTTGTCCTCCTCTGGACCACCTCCACTCTGTGTATATATTTTTGTAGATGTGGTCTCCAGAACTGTACACAGTATTCCAGTGACCTATACAGAGGCAACAACACCTCTATCCTTCTGGTGATCCCTTTCCCTATGCAACCCAGCATCCCACAGTTCCATGCTAAAATAGCAAAAATAAAATCGCGACTGCAATATTAGCGTCTTTTTTTAGGTGACTGCAATAATAGCGCACATCAACTATAGCGCTACACAAATTTAGCTACCATGTAAAAATAGCGCTTGATATCTCTGTAAGCTTGTTGTTTTGCTCGGATCCCACTGGCTCTCACAGCAATTGCTGTATGTCAGAGCAGGCAATTGGGGGGGGGGCAGCAACAACCTTCAACTAGCTCTCTCTCTCCTCTGCCTGGCGGTCTGTGTCTGTCCTGCGGGTGCTGGGGGGATCTCATTCATTCAGAGCAACTTCCCCGCTCCACTGAGTACAGGCTGCGGGTGGAAAAGTGAGCGGAGGATGCACAGCCTTTCCCTGTCTACCTCTCAGTTTCCCAGTGTTTACATAGCTGCCTTCCACTGTCCCTCTCTCAAAGGGAGAATGAGTGCCGTCAGTTCACTTGACTCGCTCCATGAGACCGCCAGCTGGTGGCATTTTACACAGCGACTAATTCAAAGAGCACCTCTCTCAAAGGGAGAATGAGTGCCAACGTCAGTTCTCTTTTATGGTGGCTAGGTCCTTTGAAAAATTGTCAGAGGAGACTGATTGACTAGCAACACCGGGGAGCCAGATGATGGAGCATCCTCCTTGGGCTGATCTGTCTTCTGTTTCGGCTTTGTATCGGTCACTATTTTTCACAAGTGTTTTACAAGCGTTAGTCGCCATTTATGGGCGATCGCTGAAATCAGCTAGTTGCTCATATTACAGTCGCTAAAATGAAGTCGCGATTATGTAGTCACCATTATAACGGGTAACCACATCCCACTAGCCTTCCCAACTGCCTTGTCACACTGCCTGGCTACCCTGAGGCCATCTGAGATGATTACACAGAGGTGTCTCTCCTGCTTGGCTGTTATCAGTAACACTCCTACCATTTTGTATTCATCCACTGTGTTTCTGCACCCCAACTGCATTAATTTGCACTTGTTTGCATTGAACCCCAGTTGCCAGACCCCAGACAACTCCTTGAGTTTTGTCAGGTCTCTGTTCATCTTTTCCACTACCCCCACTCCCAAGAATGTCCATCCCATTTCAGATTTTGCTCTCCTCTTCAAATTTGCAGACCTTCCCTTCCAGCTCCTCTGCAATGTCACTTCTCGGCACTGATCCCTACGGTACCCCACTGGTCACCCCTCCTCCCTCCTCTGAGTGAACTCCATTTACCACCACCCTTTTCCCCCTATTCCCTAACCAATTTCTTGCCCAGTTTAACACCTCTGGACCTTCTCCTAAGCTCCCCAGCTTGTTTAGTAGTCTCCTGTGTTGAACGGTGTCGAGTGCCTTAGTGAAATCTAAGTATGCTACATCCACCACACCACCCTGATCTAATTCGTTCATCACCCAGTCAAAGAAATCTATCAGACTGAAAAAGATTAACAGAACTGAATGAAGTGCCCCGAGAAGTGGTCTGCCTCATGCAGCTGAAGCGGATTGGGGGCACAGCTTGAGATGGCAGCACTGAGCACTTTTGATGTCTGCCTTTGGTGTGCCTTCTTTTGAGTTTGAGGTGGCTGGGATCTGTTTTAGGGGCCTCTTCTGCCCTTGCCACGAAAGGACTGCGTGTTGTGGAAAGAGCCATGTCTCTTGTCCCTTTGTGGGTTGTAGGGCGCTGACCTGGAGATCTTGAGTCATTCTCATTTCATGAGCCTCTGTAATTGACTGCTCCACCAGCTGTCCAGATAGATAAGTGCCACTGAGGCACATTCATGATATGTTGTTGGACAACTGGGTGAAGACAGCAGTCCGCAGCCAGGAGTGCCACCTGATGCAAACACCTGCACCTGCACCTGCAGAGCAAGCTGCTATATCAAAGGCATCCACAGAGGCTTTAAGCAGGTGCCTGTTAGATTCAGTACCTCGTTTAGCAGCTAACAGCATCTTTTACTTTGCCTCTGTATCTGGCAGAGCCTCTTTCAGAGCCTTTAGCTTGCACCAGAGGGCATAACTGTACTTTGAGGAGTGCCCTGTAATTAGCTATCCTCATGCCAAGGGTAGCCGAAGCATAGACTCACTTGCCCATGGTATCTACTTTACACAACTCTTTATTAGCTGTGTGCGTGGTGACCTCCTTCTACACAATGGCTTTGTTTTTCTCAACCAAAATGACAATGGTGTCCCCTATAGGCGGAGTGAAATACGTGGGTTTAGATTTTGGTGCCACTTATTTCCTGGTCTTCTGTTTGGGGGCAGCTGTCTCGGTAGCTGGCTTCCTCCAGGCCACCTCAGAGTGGGGTCTTAGGGTTGGCTAGATGGGAGGAACTAGAGAAACCAGGATATTAGGCACATTCAGAAACTCCAGATGAAGGCATTGGGGGATTCTAGCTTGATCTATGGCTGCTGGCTCAAAATTTAAGGCAGTGTGCATGTTTTTGAGCAGAGCCTGAAAGGAGAGATCCTCCTGAGGTATGGTGACAAGAACCATACCTGTTCTCTGGACCGTAGCACAAGTCCTTGTCCTCTCCATTGGTGATAAGAAAGCCCAGATCAGACACATTTCCCTCTATCCCCTTGAGGAAAATACAGAGGAGGGGGATGAAAGGGTGACAGCACCGGCCATGGCAACACAGGGCCTCGTCTAAGGAATGGCACCACTGGTGGACCGAGGACAGACTGGGATCAGTCCATGGCACTGAGGGCAGCTCTGAAGCCCTGAAGGGCCAAACCACAGTGTCAGATGCTGCACAAACAGTGGTGTTGGAGGTCCTACATGCCCGAAGGAGCTGGCAGCAGCACTGTGGCTACCCTGTCCCCATAAAGTTGGGGACAATGCCAAATGTGGGGCAGGCATTGATGATGACTCCAGCACAGAGGCTGGAGTTGAAGTCAGTTGTGTGCCCAAGTCTGATGGCACTTATAAAGTGGCACCAGCTCAACTGGCTCTGAAGGGTCAGGAGCTGGAATCAACAACATCACCACCTAACTTGTATGCTGCACCTACTGCACCACAGGAGCTGCCCAGTAATCAAACTGCCCACTGAAGACCCCTCTATTGGATAGAGAGGGGCTCTGGGATGGAAACATTGACCACCCAGCCCTAGCCATCCCAGGTGTCACTGGAGAGGACAGTGGGGTACTGTGTCTGCAGAAGCTGAGTGTCTCACAGCAGAACAACCAGATGATAACCTTGACTGCTGCCTTTTCTTTCCCTTATGATTCTTGCAGGAAGAGTTTGAGGTTGAATGGTGCAAAGTACTCAGCTGCAAGCATGTGCAGAATCTGGATTATTTCTTTTTGTGACCGTGAGAGGACTGTCCATCCTCCCAGGCACCAGACTGTCTGCTGCAGGAGCACCTACAAAGAGATAGAGGTGGTGGACAGGCACAGCCCCATTGCCAGAGCAACTTACCTTTTCAGGTTCCCTACTTTCTTCCATGGTTGACCATTTGCAATAGGTATCGCTGAGAAAAACTGTAGAGGTTTTCTGTGTAAATTAAACTAAACTGACAAATAAATAACACATTCTAAGGTATAAAATCTAAAACTCTAGTATTAAATGCTGTCATCATATAGACTGTGAAAGCTTGCCCCCACAAGGAGATGCTGCTGCGCACTCAGTGGGGAATAAAAGAACTGAGGCAGTTAGGGACTGGTGCAGCTGTCTACCAGCAGGCACGTGTGGCGAAGCACGCACAGGGCCAACTTGCACCAACAGTCCCCTTCAGAAAAGTTCTAGGTCCCGTAGGGTCCTAGCGCCTCTGGCTAAGACCCATTAGTGGGAATCTATGGAGAAGATTGATTCTTGGAAGACCATAGGAAGCAGCCTCGAGAGTGGAGCCAGCATAAGCTGCATACCAGATCCCAACATTAGATTCTATTAGACTCTCTGAAATTGCCCCGGAAACTGACCTGTCACCTAGAAGGTATTCTCAATGGTAACAAAATAAAAAAAAATGTTGTGATGTATAATCAAAAGAGGGATGTGTTCATTAACAACTTTCTCTTTCTAGGAAAAAGAGAGAACTACTTGAGAATGCAAGTGCCCACCACTAGGGCACATTCCCTACCCATGAATGTAGAAGAGATGTGCCAGAATAAGGACAAGAGGAAAACTCTCCAAATTTTCAGAGATTACTTCTAGAAAGTAAATGACCAACAGATTGGTAACATGTAAGCTGAACGACCTGTTACTAGTAACATGTGTGGTGCCAGGTCTTTGGGACTACATCTCAAGTTGTCTTCCCGTGCAAACATGAACATGGGATTTAAGCTAAGAAAGGCATTTGTGCACAAAGTGCCCTGATACAACCAGATCAGTTCAGGTAAGAACAGGGCAAATCATTGATCTGCCTACGCTGATAGGACTACCATCAGGAAGAACTGGCTTGAGCAGTCAGGGTGCCACTAGGGTGCAGTGTTGCATGCATCCACACCAGTAGATGGTGCCAATGTCCTGGCTGAAAAGATTTTCTCCTGCAGGGTCCTAGTACTTTGGGCTAAGACCTAAAAGTGGTACTCTCTGGGGAAGATATTCAGGAAGCTCTTCAGTTACGGTAGAACTTTTATTTCTCCTGTTCCATGCTGCAGTCATTGACAGACCAATAACCAGAAGATGAGGTGTACACAGTTAGTCAAAAAATTGAATAACCTTCAGAAGAACCAAAGAAAAAAGCCTGAAAACCTTTTAGAATCCGCTCACGCAACAGGAGCTGTGAAAGAGTCCTATCCCTCCCAGTGGAAAGAAAGATGTGACGTCAAGCAGAACGGAGCACCACTGGGGGTGGGAGGAGTCCATTTTAAAGACAGTTCTGGTGGCTGAGCTATGCCCAGCAATACCGCCTAAATGTGGATAGTGAAATGAATCCAGGTTGACAGAGCTGAGGATTGTGGAAGAAGTCAAGGAAGGGGACAAGGCTTTCTTTTGTTACACCAGAGAAAAAAGAAAATTGAAAGAAAGCTAAAGGATAGGTAGTCGACATACTGTACCTTACATTTAGCAAGGCATTCAACTCAGTCCCTCATAGGAGATTAGTCAAAAAACTGGGGGACCTGGGGGTGGGGGCAAACTAACAAAGTGGGAGGAAAAGTGGCTAGGGGAGGACTTGGAGAGGTGATAACCTGGGAGTTTTGGGGAATAAGGGAGGTCACCAGTGGGGTACCGCAGGGGTCAATGCTACGTCTGGCACTCTTTAGCTTCATTAACAGCATAGTGGAAGGCATCAGAGGGAAAAGCTGCCAATTTGCAGATGACATAAAGCACTATGGCAGGGTTGATAGTGAGAAAACAAAATTTGAGAATTAAGAGAAAAGCTCGAGAAGTGGTCAGAAATCTGGCAGCTGGGCTTCAATGCCAAAAGTGCAAGACCATGCAGGTAGGAAACAAGAATTCAGGGACCAAATGTAAGTAAGTAGTAAATTAAAAAAATGTTTTCTGATTGAATAAAAAAAAAAAAAAAACATTAGGACCAGCAAGCCCTATTTTCCAAGTTGTTGTGTGTACAATACTAGACTGAGTTTCCACATATAACATAAAATATATAACATTTAATCAGAGAAAAACAAATATTACATAGAGTAAATCAGAACAAATTTACAGAACTGAAACAACACATATATTAAACCTGTACTCTGAATACTCCATACATTCTTTAGTTTTTGGTTATTTTTATTTTTGTCCAGGTGTCAAATTGAAAAAAAAGGCAGCATATTCAACAATATATAGTCAGAATTTACATCCTATGGCCCAGATATTCAAAAGGGTTGCGCAGGGCGCAACAGTGTTGCACCATGCACAACCCACTATGCAGTGATATTCAAAAGGGAAAAGTCGCCGCACAAATTCCAATGGGGCGCATCAGTAATGTATGCAGGCACAGGTAGAGGGCATGCCCATGCATAACCTGCACAGCCCGATATTCAGCCCAGGATGTGCAGAGCCATGCATGCGCAACCCCTACTTGCGCCTGCACAAAGTTAAGCCAAAAAAAAAAAAAAAAAGGAACAAATGATGGCCATCCACAGGTGAGCTACCGCATTGCAGGCGCAACACGGCAGCTGCCACCTGTGAGTTGCACCGAGTTCCTGCCGCACCTGGCGGAGCCCCCCCATGCCCCATCACGGGCATCTGTGTACATAAACCCCCCCTCCAATATCCCTGGTGGTCCAGTGGACCGCTATGTGCCCGATCGTGGGCATTTGTCTCCCAAAAAAAAGCCTTGTCTAATATCCCTGGTGGTCCAGTGGACCGCTATGTGCCCGATTGCGGGCATCGGTATAATAACGTCCCTCCATCCAATATCCCTGGTGGTCCAGTGGACCGATTGTGGGAATCTGTGTAAATCCCCAATATCCCTGGTGGTCCAGTGGACGATCGCTGCCGATCACGGGCATCTGTAAAACATAAAGGCGATCTATTACCCTGGTGGTCTAGTGTACCCCCCACCCGCCCACTGGGCCCACCGCCTGCTCCCCCGTCAGCGGCGGGCAGCACCACCCATCCGCCTGCTGCTGCCGCCAGCTGACAGCTCAGTAGACTGCCGCCCATTGGTTCTGAAGCGTGAGCCAATGAGCGTGCCCTCCCCGTACTACACAGTCCAGATATGTGAACTACCGGGCTGTCAGTCGGCGGGCGGGTGGGGTGCACCCGCCCGGCTGACTGGGGGTGGGGCAGTGGGGCTCAGTGGGCTGGTGGGAGGGGGTACACTGAGACCACCAGGGTAATAGGTCGTCTTTTATGTTTAGATGCCATGATCTGGCAGAGTGCGGTCCACTGGACCACCAGGGATATGGGGATTTACACAGATGCTCACGACGGTCCACTGGACTTCACCAGGGATATTGGCGGGGCGGATTTACACAGATGCCCACGATCGGCAGCTTATCGTCCACTGGACCACCAGGGATATTGGGGGGGGGCCTTATTATACCGATGCCCGTGATCAGGTACATAGCAGTCCACTGGATCACCAGGGATATTAGACGAGGCTTTTTTATGGGAGACAAATGCTCATGATCGGGCTGCAAGGGGCGTCAGTCCCCGACGGCTGCTGCCTGGCAGGGCGCCAGGCACAACTCGTTGGGGATCAGCGCACCTGCATGATAATGGGATGCAAATGGGGCCATAATGACATGCAAATGGTACCATGTGCGCCTTACATAAATTATGGCCCCATTTCCATGTCCCCTTTTGAATATCGCAGGTGCTGTGCATGGCGCAATGGCATTACGAGGCGCATCTCCATGCTCCACTCTGGCCACTTGCACTGGCGCAGTGCCACCGCGCCATGCACAGTGGGGATGCCCAGGGTGCGATATTCAAAGCTGCTGAGCCATAGTGCATTTCCGTTGAATATCGCCCAGGCCGCACCCCTGTGCAACCAAGTTGAGCTGCGCCCAGGCTTGCGCCACAGCCTGGCGCAGTTTGAATATCCGGGCCTATATATATTTTTTGCTGAGAAAGATTTTTTTTGTTGCTAAAATTAAATTGACACCATTTCAAAAGGATCCAACTGAGTTACCTAAGTTGTGGGTTTTGACTGGGCCCTTAGTCAGGTGTTCAAGTACAAATATCCACATGGTCCGTATTTAATGTGTATTTGAGGTGACAGCATTTTACTTTTTTTTCTGGTTTCTAGAGTTAACTTAGAAACACAGAAACATAGACTTTGACGGCAGATAAGGACCGCTTGGCCCATCTAGTCTGCCCATTTCCCTACCTACAGGATAGGCCGCAGATCCTAGTTAACCAACAGCCTATTTCTTCCTACCCCCACAAGAATTGCCTTATGTCTGTCCCATGCATTCTTGAATTCTCCCACAGTTTTAAACCCCACAACTTCCTCAGGAAGGCTGTTCCATGCATCCACTACCTCTCTGTGAATAATACTTCTCTCATTGCCCTGAACCGCCCCCCATCTTTAAATTGTGTCCCCTTGTTCTAGCACATCTCTTTTTTGAAAGATGCTACCCTCTTGGACTTTGTTGATTCCACTGAGGTACTTAAAAGTTTCTATCATGTCCCCTCTCCCTTCTTTCCTCAAGGGTATACATATTAAACTCCTTTAGTCTCTCCTCTGCAGACCCTGCACCATTTTAGTTGCCCTCCTCTGGACTGCCTCTATCCTGTCTATGTCCTTGCGGAGATGGGGTCTCAGAACTGGACACAGTACTCCAGATGGGGTCTCACCAACTGTCTGTACAGAGGGATAACAACTTCCTGTTTTCTGCTGTTGATGCCTCTCCTATGCATCCCAGTATACCCCCACCCTCCCTACTGCCTTCTCACATTGCTTGCTAACCTTAAGATCATCTGATATGATTACCCCAGGTCCCTTTCCTTTTTGTTGTTGTTACTACCTGCCCCCATTGTGTGTTCTTCCTGGGTTCTTGTTTCCCAGGTGCATTATTTGCACTTTTTGCAATGAATCTAGCTGCCATACTTCTGACCATTCCTCCAACCTTGCCAAGTCCCTTCTCATCCTTCCACACCTCCTTGTGTATCAACCCTGTTGCAGATCTTTGTGTCATCTGCAAAGAGGCATACTTTCCTTCCAGTCCCTCTGCAATGTCACTTATGAAGACATTAAAAGGACTGGACCCAATCTGAACCTGCAGTACCCCACTAGTAACACGCCCTTTCTTCAGAGTGGACTCCATTTACAATTACCTTCTGTGTCCTGTTGTCCAGCCAATGTTTTACCCAGGCTACCACCCTGGGACCCACTCCCAGGCTGGTTAATTTAACTAGTAATCTTTTGTGTGGGACTGTGTCAAATGCCTTGCTAAAGTCTAGGTAGGCCATGTCCACAGCCCTCCCTGGTCTACTACTTTGGTCGCCCAGTCAAAGAACTCTATTAGATTCGTCTGACATGACCTTCCCGCTGTGAACCCATGCTGCCTTGGATCCTGTGCTCCACTGACCTCTAGGTACTCAACTATTCTTTCCTTAAGAAGTGACTCCATCACTTTCCCTACCACAGAGGTGAGACTGACAGGTTTGTAGTTTCCTACCTCTGCCTTGGTCCCACTTTTTTGAAGGGGGATCACATCCACCTTCCTCCAGTCCTCGGGTACCACACCATCCTCCCATGATTTATTAAAAAGAGTAGTCAGTGGTTTCACTAGTTCCCTCCTTAATTCTTTTAGAATTCTGGGGTGAATTCCATCAGGCCCCATTGCTTTGTCCACCTTCAGTTTTAGGAGTTCTTGCAGAACCCTTTCTTCTGTGAAAGGACTGGGATCGACCCCCCATCAAGAGTGCTTCTGTTAATTGGATTATGCACTTCCTCTCCTCTTTTGTGAATACTGAGCAGAAATATTCATTCTGTATCCCTGCTTTTTCACTGCCCACCCACCGTTTATTCTATTCAGCCTCACTATCCCTCCCTTTGTCTTTCTTCGCTTGCTGATGTACCTATAAAAGGTTTTATCCCCCTACTTAACCGAGTTGGCTATTTTTTCCTCAGTTTGGGCCTTTGCTATTCTGACTACCCTCCCTTCTTCCTTCTGCCTTAACTGGTACAGATCTATGTCCTGCTCCTTCTGTGTTTCCTTATACTTCCAGAATGCTATCTTTTTCTTCCTGACTTTCACAGCCACCTCTTTTGAGAACCATAGTGGCTTTTTCTTTCATTTTGATTTGTTTATTTGCTTCACAAAAAGGCTTGTTGCCTCTGTGATGGCAGTTTTGATGATTCCCCATTGTTGCTCCACACCTCCTTCTAGCCTGTTTGCTAGTGCTTTTCTGAGGCGCTCTCCCATCTTGCCAAAGTCAGCCCTCCTGAAGTCCAGTACCCTCACTTTTGTATGACTTGACTCTGTAGCTGAGTTTAACGTGAACCATACTGTCTGATGGTCACTTGTTCCCAGATGGCAACCTACTTCTAGATCTGAGATCCTCTCACTGCCCCCGTTTGAGAGTATGAGGTCTAAGATTGCTCCCTCACAAGTAGGTTCCGAAACTAGCTGTCTGAGGCCTGCCACCTCTAGGGCATCAAGAATGGCCCTGCTCTCGGATGTGGCTGCAGCAAATGTATTCCAGTTAACATCTGGCATGTTCAGGTCTCCCATCAACAGTATCTCCCCTTTCTCTGCCATTCTAAGAATGCCTTCTATCATATCCTTGTCCATTCCCTCCCCCTCACATGGGGGTCTGTACACAACCCCTGTGCGGACTGTGGTGCCCTTTCCAGTCTCCAAGGTGACCCACAGTGCCTCCTCTCCTCCCTGTTTACTCTTTTGTTCACTTGCTTTTATCTCTTCCTTTACATAGAGAGCTACTCCTCCCCCTCTTCTCCCCTGCCTGCCTCTCCTGTAGGTTATGTACCCTGGTATGTTAACAACCCAGTCATGGTTCTCTGTGTACCATGTTTCTGTGACTGCTACAATATCCAGGCATCGCTCTTCCATCAAGGCCACCAGCTCAGGGAGCTTGTTGCCCAGACTACGGGCATTGGTACTCATTACCCTCCATTTCCTGATGGCCTTATTCCTTTTGCCCATCCCTGTCCTTCTTGCCTTTGTCACTTTCTCCATTTACCCCTGCCCTTCTCCCTATCGACACCTCTATGTTGGTGTTTACCGCACCTACTACCATGATTTTTTTTTGGGGGGGGGCTAAGATTTCCCTGCTCCTTTCCAGTGCCTCCCCCTTGGCTAGTTTAAATGCTTGCCAATGAAGCATTTAAACCTATCACCTAGGATCCTGGTTCCCCTCCTGGACAGATGCAGCCCATCATGCCAGTATAGGCTTGCATCACCCCAGGTGGACCCCCAGTCCCCAATGAAGCCAAATCCCTGAGCTCCACACCAGTTTTTCAACCACTGATTGAATCCCATGGTGCGGAACACCCTATCCTCTCCTACACCATAGATGGGCAGCACCTCCAAGAAGGTTACCGTGCATGCTACTTGTCTAAGGCCCCTCCCCAATTCCATAAACTCTTCTTGCACTTCTCTAATCCCTTTCTTAGCCAGGTCATTTGTCCCTAGGTGGACAATGACATCCAACTCCTTCCCCTGTGCAGCTGCTCTGGCAATCCTGAGGATTCGCTCCCTGTCCCTCCAAGCCATGGCACCAGGCAGGCACCTTACCTCCCTCTCCCCTTCCTCCCCCAGTTCTACCTTCCTAACAATGGAGTCCCCCACCAAGAGTTGTTTCCTTCCCCTGTGGTGTCCCCTGCCACCCTGCTGTGGGTCTCCTTTGTGGAGGTTCCCCGCATCCTCCTTGGTCTCCACTGCAGGTGCCTCCACAGAGGAACCACACTTTGCCAGAATGGCACAGGAATTGTGGAGAGGCACAACTGGAGGGATGCGCCTCTGTTCCACCACCCTCACCCTCCCTGAGCCCACTGTGGTCCAACCGTTCCTCTTTCTTGGCAACCTCTGAGGCAACAGCAGTGGCACTGGTGGTCACTGGATGGAAGAGGAGGTCCCACAAATCCTGGTCAACTCAGCCTGGAGATGGCAACCTCCTTCCTCAGCCCAGAGAGGTGCCTGCAGATGGGTCAACACGCATCCTCCAGAATGTCTCCCGGAAGACTGCTGCTCCACAGCCACTGCACTGCACCCCATCATGTCTTATTTCTGGCCCCTTAACTGTTTGCAATCCTTACTCTTTCCTCTGTTTTTTTTTCTCTCTCTCCTTACTTTCTGCCTGTGTGCCCTTTCAACTCCTGATTGTCCTGTTCTGAGACAAGAATATCCTATATTTCTCCGTAGACCCCTTACTTGCTCAGAGGCAGACCTCCAGCAGCTAGAGGGGCCGGAGAGATACTCTTGCCCTTCTAGGATGGTGGGTCTTTGGTGGCTCTGTGATCACTCACTTCCTGCTCCCAAACAGGAAGTTCCTGTTGTCAGTCAAATTCTGTGCCTATAAAAGTAGAACTAGCTTTGGGTGGGACGGTGGAGGGGAGGGAAGGAGGGCAATATAGTCCCAGCAGAGAAGTCCAGTCACACAGCAGTCCTTTCTCCTGGTGTCTTCTGCCAAACTACTAGTAAAATCTTTCTAAGGCAGTCTTTATATGTAGCTTCCTTATAGCTAAGCTACTCCCCCTACTTACTAGAGCTTTCTACAAGTAATTTAAACCTCACAGCTATTAAGTCCTTTCAATCACCTGAGACTTACACCTAGATAACTGTTCAGACAACCGTTCAGTTCAGTTAACTCAGACAAACACACACTTTTTTTTGTTTTGTTTGTTAGTTTTTTTTTTACCCTAAATTAAAGTTCCAAGTACAAGAGTTCTACTTCTTTAGTCCCAGCAGAGAAGTCCGGTCACACAGCAGTCCTTTTTCCTGGTGTCTTCTGCCAAACTACTACAAACTTAGTCCATATTTTTGAAACCCAGTACTCCAGGGACATTTTTCCATTTCAGTTTTCATCTCTGGGACACTCAGTACTCTGTCCTTAATGTCTGTCATAGGATATTTATGCAACAGGGACAATACAACTATTTCTTTATATCCGGGGATAATTTCGTTAAGAATTTTATATGATATTATGGCTCTTAATTTGTCACTCCTTGTCTGTAGAGTTCCAGTTTAACTCAGCATTTTACAATGATGGGTGTTGTGAGGACGCCTCAATATAAACCTCGCTAGTCTATAAGTAATATCCAACTTTTCTAGAAGATATTTATTGACATATTACACCCCAGTATTCTAACACGAGCTACAGTAGCCTGAGTTTGTTTTGGAATTGCATAGGTGTTCCTATGCAATGCCCCCAATTGACTATTAACTTTTCTAACAGTTGCTTTTATATAAGAATCAAATGATCATTGGTCATCAATTTCTATCCCCAGATACCTGCACATTTTTGTATTTTTAATTTCGACACCATCCAATATTCTTATTTTTTGTATTATTTATTTATAGCCCCCTGCATCTGACCGGCCTCTGCTTCAGGCCTTTCTGCCAAGGACTACCCCTGCTCCATTCCAAATCCACCCCAATGCCAGCTTCCCCCAGATCCCAGCCGACCAGGGTAGCCCAACATAACCCTTTGTTGGACGGGTCCCCTCCTTCCGGAGGGAAATTGCCTTCAGGCATTCTTGGTCTCGGCCCTGATGCTGCTGGGATCGGGATTCCCCTGGCTCATCAGGGGTTCCATGGAGGCGGGGGATCCAGGCGGCCATTATCTGGTTGCTCGGACGCTATTTTCCGCTTTTCTGGGTTTGTCCCCTGTCACGCCAGCTTCTTGGTGCCCGGTCTCCACGAAGGGCCGCTACAAGCGAGCATAGCTCAAACCCACCCGGGGAGGAGAGGCAGTCCTTGGGCGCTCGATCCTCTCCGTCCCCTGCCGACCCCCAGCGACCCGAGTCCGTTCCCGAACCTGGGTCACCGGCGTGGTTTGAGGTAAGGCGCCTGCGCCTCAACCCTCTATGCCACCGGGCCGGCTTAGTTCTTATGTTTAACTGAGTACCTTTTACTGTCTTTTTATCGGGGTTTCTTCTTACTGAGGACCATTTTAGCATTAATAAACCATGGGCCAGATATTCAAAACTTTGCCACGGGGCTAAACTAGCACTGCCCGGCAGGCAAACTTAGCCTGGAGCAAAAAGCAAGCTATATTCAAAAGGAATAGCCTGGTGCAAAACCAGTTGAATATATCAAGCAAAGGAATCCGGGCAAACAGGGTCAAGAGTGCAAAGCAAAAATAGTCCGTGCAAAAGACAGCACTGAATATAGCAACAGGGAAGTACACACTGCTACTGCAGCTCATTAGACCCTGGAGAAAGTCAGTGTTGCAGGTGGAGAACATTATGCGTGATTGCAAAGAGATGTCTCACATCTACTGCACACAACAATGTAAGCCACACTCTGCAGAACTGTGCTATGCTGAAGTGAGGTTTGCCCAGGGCTAACCTGATTGCACCGTGCTAACACATTAGCCTGGTGCAAACTGGTTAGCCCGGGGCAAACAGGAGCTATATGCAAAGCTCCCTTGCAAATGAGCCTACTTAGGTAATCTGTGTGCAAACAGGTACATTTACATCTCATAAAAGAGCAACTTTCTACCAAGAAACACAAATAACCCTTACCTGCCCCCAAATTAAATCCTGCAAAAATTTATTTTCAAAAACGACCCCATTTTGGAAGGGAAGGGATCATATTTTTGAGTGATGTCACAAAGCGTGGTACTGCGGGGGTGGATCAGTGGGAGCACAGGTACCAGAAAGTGGGAAGGGATCAGCGGGCGGGCTCCACAGGCAAAATAGAGTCCTTCCTTCCATCAGGGCGACCCCAAAACATTTTTCAGGATTTAATTTGGGCTAGGTAGGGTTTTGTTTGTGTTTCTTGAAATGGTTAGAATTCAACCACGATCCTGCTCTTTAAGTGCTGCTTAGCGTCGCATTACCATGCAGTTTGCCCGGTGCTACTGCATGGGCACAAAACTCCCCGCGCCTGGCGGGCAGGTATAGCGAGTTTAGCAGGCCAAGGCATGCCCACAGCATCCCGTTGGTCAGAATAGAAGCACAGGCTGGAAGCAGCAGGAACTGTGTGCTGGCAGGCAAAGTCAGTGCATATAACACACCCATGCATCTGTGCAAGCAGGACCTGTATATCTATCTATATATATAGATCTATAGATATATAGCTATACAGATCAATAGCTACACAGAGACACACTGTCTGTGGACACACATGCCCTGGAGGAGCCCCCCCCCCACAACAACATAGGTACCCCACTGCAGTAGTGGGTGAAACACAGTGGGGGGACCCAATGCACATGACAGGCATAAGGCAAACCTGGTGGGGGTGGGAGGCCATAGGCTGCAGGTTGACTAGGATATGCAGCATATCTATTAGATAGGGAACAGGACAGACTGGCTGGGCCGGGCAGTCCTTCCCTACCGTCATGGCCCCTGTTCCCATGTGTGCGTGTGTCTCCCCCCCAGCATGATCTCCAACCCATGTAGCCGCAGTATATGAATAATTTCCCTGGTAGTCTAGTAGTACCCCAACCCCCCAGCACAAATCCCGACCCCCCAGTACATGTAAATATCGTAGTTTTCCCTGGTAGTCTAGTGGTCCCCCCACCTCCCAGCATGAATCACAACCCCTGGGTACATGTAAATATCGTAGTTTTCCCTGGTAGTCTAGTGGTCCCCCCACTCGGCAGGGACGCCCTCGCTCATCCCAATGACATGCCACAAAGAAAGCCGGCGACCGGCTCTGCCCTCCTCTCACCACCTTGGCCAGCCGCTGACTGTGGTATGCATGAGCGCTACTGAAATGAATCAGCGCGCTCGCTCATTCACTTCCATAGTGCTCATGCATACCGCAGTCGGTGGCCGGCTGTGGTGGTGAGAGGAGGATAGAGCCAGTTGCCGACTCTCTTTGTGGCATGTCACTGAGATGAGCAAGGGCATCACTGCCAGGTGGGGAGACCACTAGACTACCAGGGAAAACTACAATTTGTACATGTACTGGGGGTTGGGGGTACCACTAGACTACCAGCTAAAACAACAAGTTTTACATGTGGGGGTGGGGTGTCGGATTCATGTTGGGGGGACCACTGACTACCAGGGAAAATACGAGCTTACATGTCTTGGGGGGAGGTCAAGATTTGTGCTGGGGACTAGACTACCAGGAGATTCTCGATATACTGTGGCTACAGGGGTCCACGATGTGGGGAGGCACCGCTGCATTACCACCAGCTTTTTTTTCCAGCGGTATCTAGCGCCACGCTAATGCCTCTAGTGCGGCGCTATACATTTAAATATGCCGCACTGCTGGTATTCCTGGGCGCTCCCCTTTCCATGCCTGTGACCTCTACCCTCAAACTGGGTGGCTGCAACTCGACAGTCGAATAAAATATCAAACCTGCATCACAGCCAAGAAAATAATGATGGGCCTTGCTCCTCCTGAAGTCTGTGCTCTCCTAAAACCCAGAAACAACAACTGCAACACCAGGAGATCTAAACCACATTCTCTGCAAATCCCCCGGTGTCGCACAACCCAAGGTCAAAGATCATTTGCTTATAGGGCGTCCAGCTGGCTAAATAGTCTTTGCAGTGACATCTCTGCCTCACCCACGCTTGGTGCTTTCAAGTCCAGGCTTCGCCTCTCTCTGCTTGCCTCCAGCTCCTGTGACTGCCCTAATTAAGCAGTACTCCCACCTAGCTGCCCCTTGCTGTTGCTGCCTGATGTGCCTCCTCACCAAGCACTTTGCTCTCACCACTGCCCCCCTGTTGCACTTACCCTTGTCTGTCATTGACAATGCCTCCGGGCTGCCATACCCCCTTCCCTGTTTCACCCCCCACCCTCTCCTTCCCCACCTCCCTCCTTACCCCTCCTGCTACTCCCCCCCTTTTCTCCTTCACCTCCTCACACTTTGTGATCTTCTCTTCCCCTCACCCCTCCCTCAGTCCTACCTCTGTCATTTCCCCTTTTCCCTTGTGCCTCCCGCATGCCCTGTAATTGCATGTCTTACACAATGTTACTGAATGTTTTATACTGTAATTCATACTGTAGGCTTGTACTCACTGACGTAGAACCATTGTAAAACAGCCTCGGCGCAAAGGTATTTTTGCAATCCTAGACTCAAATAAATAAAAAAAGAAATGTTAGACCCTTTCACCTTGTTAATGCCCTTAAGGTGCTTGGATGTTTTGATGTTTTGTTTACAGTCCTGGTTCTGTTCTTACTGCGTACTTTCTGAGCATTAGAAACACACCCAACCAGTGCAGTCACTCATAAGAAAGAAGCCTCCTAAACTCCCACTGCATCATGAGGGGCTAGACTGTTTTGTGGGTGTTCCCAAGTCAAGAAAAGATGTATTTGGGGTTAATCAAGGAATGTAAACAACCCTGTTTTGGTGTGATAACATCAGTATGTTGGGCAGTCTATTTTTCACTTTTTTTTAAAGAAAATAAGAGAATCAAACTACCAGCTACATAAGTAATCTTTACTGAATGTTGGCAGTCACAAAATATGTTTTTTTAAACTGAGACCTAAGGGGGTTGACAGTGTCCCTTTAAACTACCAGCCTCCTCAATACTTGGCAATTTCACATTTGGCAAGGTACACAAATAATGAGTGCTACTAGATCTTGGGGAGTTCCAGCCAAGTTAATACATTTCTTGGTACTGCCTGATGAATTTTGTCTTTCAAAGCTTTTTAATAACTTCCAATAGAGTGCGGGATTTTTAGTTTGATCAATTTTAGTTTTAAAATGTCTAGCCTTTTTCCTTGTTATCAGTTTCTTACAGTCATTCCTAAACTTTTTCCATTGTTCCCAGTCTTCCCCAGTTGTTTCGATTACCTTCCTCCATATCCTGCCCTTAGCCCTTTTTACTTTATTCTTCAGTTACCCAGAGCCATAGGAAGGCATTTTGGTGCCCTGGGCAAGAGACTAATTTTGCACCCCCACTAGAAAACAGCTGGTTGCGGCCCCCAGAAGCTCTAGGTTGTTTACATGCTCTGTTGTGAGTTTTGGGGCTTTTCTTGAAGGAAAAACATACTTTTTTTCTACATTCCCTACCCTTGATTTCAGGGAAATCTTTGGTCCCATAGAATCTGAGGTGTGGGAGTCGAAGATGCTGGCTGACTGTCATCAGAGTGCACAGTATAGCTGCAATTGTTGTGGACAACTGTCTGACCAACAGTTCCATCAACAGTGGCTCATATACAGGCACCTCAGTGGCATAGATGGCAGTCCTCGAGTGCTGGACACAAAAACCTCTGAGATGCTCCACCTGCAACCACCCATCCTCACATAGGGCGATGTATCCCCCTGAGCCCACCCACTCAGCTCTAATGGCAGGCTCCACTACCCCTGTAGTGGAATTGCCACCACCTAACAGAAGGAAAAGCCTCCACCCCCGACCATCTTCCCTTCAGCTAGACTATCTCCAGCACTCAATACTGCTTGACCACCTTTCTAGACCATAACCAGACTCAACCCCTCCAACCATCTTACATGTGGCTTGAACACCTCCACAACACCACACTCACCTTAGCCACCTACCTTCCCTATAGCTGAAACACCACCCTACACCAAGATCAGTGCCCATGTACCCAAACAATCCCTGCAACTAGACCAACCCTACATACCTCTAAACTGTCCCTGATTTTGCACCAAAATTTGCATTTGTCCATCATAAAGGTTGTGTTTTTATGGTAGAGAACAGTAGGGTGGAGGGGTTAAAATCACGAAATAATGTAAAACATTAAAGTTACACACTTATTCTTCTTCAGAAAATGCAGATGAACACAAATCCCCTTTTTCTATCAGCTTTCTGAGTGAATAGTGCCAATTTAAAACATGTGTCCAAGATTTTGGGTCTTTGTCCCTGATTATTTTAAGTCTTGTCCCTGATTCATGAGGCAAGAAGTTGAGAGGTATGCAGCCCCAAGTCTAGCATCCCTCCAGATGACCACTCTTTCTGTAGTGGCATCCCTCACCAAACAATATTCTGACTGTATCAATCCCCCACATAGGAACCCCATAAAAAGCACCCCTGCCTTCTTCTACCACCCCAGTTGGGAGAGGGCCAAGAAGCGAAAGATTCACATTAGAACTGCTGCTATGGTGCTGTCCAGGGTCCCACAGTATAACTTCTGGCATACAAAAAGCACTGCTCTCTGGTCCACTCCCCTCTCTCTTTCCCCAGCTCAGACTCGTATACTCTGTTGGCAACCACAAACATGGCAGGTATTTTTATATGTAATTTATTAGCGCTGCAGAAACTGTCAGATGTCAAGATCCAGAAGCAGCCAACTGACATCCATGATTTAGGTGACACGCTCAGTCTATACAGTGTTATAAGTTATTAATAAAACTGCCAGGTTCATGGATGCAAGCCAAGCAGACCTAGTGAGTCGGGGACACAGATAAAGGGAGGGAAGGGGAACTTTCCTTTTCTGCCAGAAGTTTTACTGTGGGACCCTGGACAGCACTGTAGCAGCAGTTCTCTGCTGTGGATTTTCTGCTTCCTCACTCTTCCCTGACTTGTGGAGGGGGACAGCTGCAGGGGGTAGCTTGTCTGGTGGGGGGTCCTGCTGTGGGATGGGGATGGGATACATTATGTAGTAGTGTCCCCAAGAAGCAGTGTCTAGGCGGGGCACTATTAAAAAAAAAAAAGGCCTGACAGGGCATGATAGGGTGCTTGAGCTTGAGGACCCGCCCAAGGGCCCATTTAGTTAGCCCTGTGAGACACAGTGTAGGGGCCCCATGGTGCAATGAGAAGTGTCATTAGGGAAAAAACATTCTGCCTAGCCTATACCAGTTTTCAGTATGCCTTGGCAGTGCAACCCCTCTCCTCTGCCCAGTAAATAACCCCTGCACAGCACCCCCCCAGTACAGCTGAGCCAGCCGAACTGCTCCAGTCAGCATCCCTGCAGCCAGAAGGAGCCCCACTCCAAATCCCCTCATTCCCCTCCACAGCCCAAGCCAATCCAGATACATGTAACTGTTAATATGTTATGCTCTAAACTGTACAGATCCCCTCACATGGAATCCAAGACAACTAGGCAAGGCACTGGCAGGCAAGGCCTCATTTCCTAAGCAAGACAGGTGTGGGTGGCAGGGTGAGAACGGAACAAGAACTCGGCTAGGGAGAATCAGAAGGAGATGACATGAAAAAAAAACACAAGCGAATGGAATGGGAGTGCAGGAGGGACACGGGTCAACAGGAAAGAAAAGAAAATGTAACAACGTGGTGGACAGAAGGGATGGTGTGCCGTGGCCCATGCCATGGCAGTCAGGCCAAGGCTGAGGCAACTGCTTCAAAATCTTCACTCCCATCCCAGTCCCAAGTCCAGCGCATGAAGTTCAAGTGAACTACACAGTCGCTGCCCACCCGCCAGCAGAGCCGACTCCGAGACAGGCCCGCCCAGACCCAATAATTCAACTGCAAGGAAAACAGATCTTTGTCTTCTGACTTCCTGGTGAGACTATCAATCCCCTCGCGCCCCCCCACTGCATTCTTACCACATAGATCCATCTCATCATCTCACAATTTGGATTAAGTAAATTAATTTGCAATTATTCACCGCTTCGCCGGGTCTGCTCTTCTGCTTGTCTGCAGTGCCATCATTTTTTACTACAGACACTCTGCTACTGATGAGTGACAACTACTCGTCTTGTCTACATAGACAACAAGAGACAGAGCACTTAGTGTGGTGTGCATTCTACTTATGCTTACATTACACAATTGATGAAAAAAATATAAGACTAGGATCTCTTCTGTCTTCTCTGTCTCTCTTGACTCATCTCTCCTCTCTGACTCTCGCTTTTTTTAGTTTCTGTAACTGTCTACTACTCTATGCTACTACACTCAACAGCTCACACTTTCCCTGTCTCCAACACAAACCGCCTCTCACTCAGTGCCAAATGCTCCACCCGTACCTTTTATACTAATGGGCGTCGTGCTGGCCCGCTCACAGTTCCTCTTTCTCAGCATCACCACCGTACTGCCCAACATGATTATTATTTTCTGCAGTAGACTGTGCAACCATGTGACCCCTTCCCCCCACTTGCTGGTCCTTGGTCCACAGATGCCCTGCTGACAGTCATTTGTAATTACAGAACCAAAATAAAAAAAAAGATTTAAGCGGCAGGCGCAGAATCGAATTAGAACATGAGCTTCAGTGGAAAAATGCGCCCCTTGGAGGCTTGCGCTCGGGGCTGGAGCACCACCTGCCCCACCCTTCCTACGGTACTGCAGTTACCCATGGCATATCATTTTTCCTTTAACCTAGTATTGTTTACTGGGGCATGCTTGTTACTATATACTAACAAAAAGTTTAGGAAAGTCCTCTGTGGACAAAATTGTTTCTGGTATGAGTTCAACCAAACTATGGCCTCCTAAGTTTGGACTGAGAACATCATCATTCGTTACTTGAATATTAGACGCAACAAATATCAGATCCAATATGTTCCCTGCAATAGTCTGTGAACTTTGTTAGGGACCCAATCAGTTGCTTTAGGCCCAGTGGGGACAGACTCCCAGGCAGTCTGTCCCCCTCGACCTACCCCACACTGCACTGTAGTCCCCAACCAGAATCAGCTCCTGTGTGCGTACAATTTTCATCATACTATGGGCCAGTAAGTCATAATTCTAGGGGGTTATCTTGGGTGGAGAGTCTACCACCCTAGCATTTAATTTCAACACATTTAAACTTACCTCAAGGCACATGAGCGAGCACACAACTACTTGACAACAGACGGAGGAGCAGCAATTCAAAATAAAAGAATAAAACGGAGAATAGCCAAAACCAAAATGACACAGATGGCTGATGCTAGTGCTGAAGACAGCTCTGCCAACACTCAAAGAAGGGAAAGCGATGGACCAGCTGCATTCCTAGAATGGTTTGGCAAATCCCCACTTTTAGAAATATTACCCCAAAGTAAAAATGTTAATGGCACTGACCTGGGAAGAGCTTTTCAATGAAAACAGATCTTACTGTGCTTGAGTGGTTTCTCCCAGACACAAGAACAACAGAATCACAGTCATACTCCATATTGTTATGGGACATGGCCATGCTCCTGTTAGCATGTAGTCAGCCTTGGGGCAGAAGTAGCAGGTAGCCCACTGTTGGATGCTTCTGAACTGTGGCTATGGAGCTGGAAAAATGAGTACGAGCATGGGTACTTTTACAAATATACGAGATATGTCCTGCAGGGTATTCCAGTTTTCTTGGTGGAGATGGCATATAATAAATATGGCAAGGATTGTAAAGAGACCTTGGTGTTGGGGGTGCTATACCATAGAGTAGCTTTTTAAGATATCCAGAGGTAGGAGGGCATGTCACTTTTGTTATTTGTGAGACAGCGTGGGCTGGGGGCTATCTAACAGTATACTGCAGTTCTTTTAACTGCAGTATGCTATTTGATGTCAATGATAATTTAAACAGACTGTGGGTATCTGCTCTGTAAAACTTACAGTACCATTTACTCCATGTTAACCACTCAGGGGGACTTTTGAAAAGCTGCATTATATTCCAGATAGTAAATGGAGCAGACAGTGCATGAGCATTTCAAGATTACTATACTAGCTAAGACCTCAAATTTGGAGACATTACCCAGAGAAACAACTTCTCAGGCACGCAAATGGCTGACCTCTCCCGTGTTACGGAATCCCGCCATTGTGATCAGTTCGACTACCCTGATATGCAGCAAGGGGTCCCGTGGGTATCTAACATGGCACTGAAGGGAGATTAAAATCCAGTGATGTAACGCATTGGCTAGCATCTCCAACAGTCCATGTGAGTGACACTGTCTGCATGCAGCACCACTCATCAACTGAGGTTTTGGGACTGTGGGAATAAAAGATGCATCAGATTGGAGATGGGAAAATACAAGCCACCTTCTTCTTGCCCGGGGTGGTTCTGAGTGAGGTGGCAGTTAAAGTTGAGAGGGACTACAGTAATGTGAACTAGATGTGGGAAAAAGTTTTGGCGGGTGACATGTCCCCCCATTTCCCCCTAAAATTACACCTATGCTTCAGGAGGTCATTAACAAATATTGAGAACAGCAGAGGGCCAAGTACTGAGCCTTGAGGAACCCCAAGATTTACGACAGCAAGGTCTGAAGTTATGCCTTCTATGGGTACTAGCTGGGTAGCTACTCAGGTAGTTTTTGGACCATTTGATGGCTGGTTTGCTGAGAGTTGGGGTCTTGAGCTTGAGGAGGAGTAATGGATTATATTGCCAATACTGCAGAGCACTGTTGCCAGGCTGCTAACATCAGCCATCCTTAGAGATCATAAAAACACAGAAACTGACAGCAGATAAGGACCGCCTGGCCCACCTAGTTTGCCCACTTTCCCTATCTGCTGTAATACTACAGACCCTACTTGATCTCTGGCTTTATCCCCTTTTCCTAACCACTAAGTTTCCCTTATGCCTATCCCATGCAGTTTTGAATTCCATTACCATTTTCCCCCACCACCTCCACACGGAGGCTGTTCCATGCATCCATCACCCTTTCAGTGAAGAAGTACTTTCTCACATTTCCCTGAGTCTACCCCCCTCCAACTTCATTGCATGTCCCCTTGTTCTTGAACATCTTTTTCTCGGAAAAATGCTTCCCTCCTGTACCTTATTTATACCCTTGAGTTATCAAGCCTGTTTTGCCCAGCCTGGTGGCGTTGGTTGGTGGTGCAGTGCATTGGTCCATGGGAGACCAGGACTGAGAATCGAATTAGGAAGTAATATATAGTAGGGCTTCAGGACAGACTGGATATAGATATGGTCTTTTTCTGTATGTATTCTTTTAGGTTTCGCTTGCCAGAGGCCGGTGGACCAGGATGCGATGCAGAGGCATTGCCCACTAGTCCTGGGAGGGAGGGTGAAAGTGCTCTACAACAACTTCTACGGTGGGGTTGGGAGAATGTTGACGTCACTGGTGACCACATAACACCTGTCATCTCCCACCAACAGGAGTTCACTGTGGAGGTCTCAGCTGCAAGCCATTGGGTGGTGGGAGGGACATCACTCGGGAGAAAAACACCTTCCACCACATTAATGCCACTGGCCAACTGCCAGCCCACTTTGGAGCCACTGAACAGACTGGGCCCCTACTCCCTGCCTCTGAGTTAGATATGTGTGTGTGTGTGTGTGTGTGTGTGTGTGTGAGACTCTTCCCTCCTCCCCTCAGTAGGTCATGAAGTGCTGCATGGCTGACAAGTGGTTCCCACTGAAAGGGGGCATAAGCCACAGGGTGAGGAGAGCAGAGAGGGATATGGATTGGTGGACTCAAGTCCCAGTAAGTGTGCCAGAAGAGAAGTTGGAACAGCAGTCCTACTTAAGAGCAGGAATAAGGGTGAGGTGGAAAGGGCTGGAGACAAAACAGAATAAGAAACAAACAAAAAAGCCTGTACTGTGTGTAGGAGTTGCATCACCTTCAGGGGGTACTTATTAACATTTAAGGGCCTGAACAAAATGTCCATCACAATGTCCTAGATATTCTTGTGCCAAATGCCCCAGCTTGCTCCCTCCACTCAGCTGAAATGGACCTTTTTACCTTAGTGTCCAGTGCCCGTATAAAACCCGAGGTTGGTGGGGATCTGGGAATTCCTTTTTTTTTAATTTTTTTTTTTTTATATATAGCCTGTTTCTCCTACTCCGTGGACCTGACAGGGGCTACAACTCCTCCCTTTGAGAGGTACATCCTCCGGTCCCACTGACCATTCCCCCGAAATTCCCCCGCGGCTTCCCCCATGCGGCAGGGCCAGGGCAAGGAGTGCTGGTGAGCTTCCCCCTCTCCTCCAGAACACAGAAATCCAGAATTGGAAGCAGCCGCACAGGAGCGATCAAGGCCATCATGAGTCCTGCTGGGACCTATTTTTCCTCCTTTTTTTTTGCCTGCACCCTACGCCCATGCAATGGGTGGGACAGCTGCATTCATCTCCGCGGAGGTAGCCAATCACTCTGGGTGTGGGTCACCCCATTTTTCACGTGTGTCTGCACACGACAGTGCAATGCATGACCTCCCACCCATGAGGAAGGAGAGCAGTCCTCCGGATGCTCAATGCTATCCTCCCCTGGCTGACCCCTGAACGACCCGAGTCTGTTCCAGAACCCGGGTTGCCGGCGTGAGATCTGGGAATTCCTAGTAGCAGTGCTGGTTCTTTGGAGTACCCTGGCAGTCTCTCTGTGCTGCAATCCCATGGTGGAGCTTTTTAATAAAGGGTTAAAAAACTATCTTGTTGAGCTGGCCTTCCTGGAGTATCACCTTCTACAGAAGTCTAAATTATGTTTTGTCATGACTGTTCGCATGAAGTAAATGATCTTATTTACTAGTTTTAATTAATACTAAATGGGACCTGTATGTTTGATTGTATCATTAGCTGGACACTGTGATGCAGGCTGAACTCTGGGGAAAGGGAGTTATATAGAAAAAATAGAATTGCTATGCTTCTACCTTGCCTGCCATGACAAATACCCATTTTTTAAATTATTTCTTTATATCCATTCACTTTAGCTCTTTGGATCTTTTGAGCCCACTCAGAATTGAATGACTGTACTTTGATCATGGTTGCCGTTGGAAATTGAACTAATTTAAAATGAATTCTCTTCTCCTTATTTCTTGCCAGTTTATTTCTATTTGTCAGTGTTTGACAGATGTTGTACCAGGCTACCAATCAGCAGCCGTATTCATTAGGCAGTTTGCACATATACATGCAGCACCCCCTGCCCCTGCCTCTTTACTTTCAGTTTGTCCAGTTTGGGACTATAATAAATTTATGATTTACTTTCTCCCGAGTTTTTTCATGTGTGCCTGGTGTCATTCTTTACTGTTGCTATGCAACATTTACCTGGCGTAACTACTAATAATAATTGGTCGTCCTCAGTGAAGGTTTCCTAGGAGGTTTAATCAGCTCGTAGGAATCTGCCTTACATAGTAAAATTCTCCCTTCTCCAGTAATGCTTTTTTGGCAAGTTGTAACCACAGGGGCCATCTCTGTCGAACCAGTGTTTCACTCCAAGGTGGGTTTCATCAGGGAAAAAAATGGCTACACTGTTAAAACTTGGTGCTACAGGAACCCTATGTGTGAGCTCTGCTAAGCTTGGATTAAGCTGCAAAAGGATGGCGCCAGCAGCTGGAATGGGAACTCTGATTAGATGATTAAGAATAAGAGTATAGCTGAGATCTGAAGATTCTCATAATCCATTTAGAAGTGAGGACACATTTCAACAGTGCAGCCATTTTTTCCCTGATGAATCCCACTTTGGGGTGAAACGTTGATGGAGATGGCCCCTGTGGCTGCAACTTTCCAATAAAGCAGTACTGAAGAAGTGTGAAGTCTGTAATGTGGTGGTTGATTGATGGGCCACTATCAGCCCCTGAACTGAACATTTAACTGCTGTAAAGATATAGAGGGTACCCAGAGGACCTGATACTTGTACATTCCTAGGAGGTTTGCAAACAGAAGTAAAGCCAAAGACTAGAAAAAGACTGGGTATAAACAACAATGTAAATTACTGGATTATTCTTTTTGTAAACAAACAATTCACTGTTCTGTGAATGGGCTTGTATTCATGTCAGAAAATCAATTCACAGACATACTCAATTCAGCAACTAAATTTTTTATTAAAACACCTTTGTTGTAAGATTGCCAGAAATATAAAATGTTACTTTGTATTATTTTCACTGCTGGGGTATATTAATAAAAAACATGCACTTAATAAAAAAATAATTATGTCGAAATATACCATTTAGTTTTGTGTTTTTTAACAAGTATTTTTGCTCCTTCGTCCTGGGGGGTGGATGTACCGCCTTCTGACCCTATTTACTTTGCTTGAGCAGAATGGAGGGGATTTATCCCTTAGTGTCCCCCCAGCTGTTAGCTCCTCTTCCCTGTGGGGATGTCAGCACCAGGACTAACGTCCTGGCCAAAGGGCAGGCATGCAAGCACCCCGTCACGTGCTCTGCAGAGTTCCCAATCCCCAATGCCTCACCTACTGCACTGTCACTTGCATTCATACAGGGGGCAGTGATAGAGTAAGGCAATATATCCCTTCCTCCCTCCTGCCAGCCAGCTCCCCAACATCCTGGGCCTGTTCCCAAATGGTAACACTACTGCTGCATCAGTGGGTTGGTACTAACGTGTGTTTCTCACATTGCTGCCTCCGCCCTGCATTCTTGGAAACGTAACATTCCGTGGAAAATTATGGGAGGTGGAGGCAGTGTGGTCTAGTGGTTACAGCACTGTCTTGGGAACCAGAGGGTAACAGGTTCAAACGCCATTAGAGTCATGCACTCAATGTGTAACATTAAGGAAGCCACTTAACCTCGAGCATTTCTGCTCATGATGCTGGCGACCACGGGGAGGGGAAGAGAAGGATTTGGGATCCCAGAGGATGCTCTCCTACACTGTGAAGTGAGTATGTTCAGCTCCACTTCAGCACCACCTACTTGACCACATGAGAGGTGAAATAATCGAGACCTCACAGAGATGAACAGGGTGTGGAAGGGGAGCTCCTTCCATAGGAGGATGAGCACCAGGACAAAGAAGCAAGTGATCATCATCATCATCAAATCTTTATTTATTCAGGCGAACATCATTGAGCAAGGCTCATTTACAAGATGGACCTGATAAGGTCAAGGTTCAACAGTTGAAACATAACAGATACATCATACACTTATATAAAACAGTTATACACACAGGGGAAAAAATATTTATAAACACAGTGATGTACAATAAAATTCACATGATACACATGGGTTATAGGAGAGTTAAGCTAATATTTACAGTATATACATATCCCAGTGGAGGGGCCATGGCAAACACACAGTATAATGTAATACTAGGATGGTGAAGGTATTACTGGGTGCCATAAGATGGGGTGTCTGCCTGGGAGGGAGAACTGAAGAACAAAGATTATGCCATATATGGTTAATTTTTGGGAGGGAGATTGTGAGATGACAAGGCTAGCTCTAGCGGTAGCAACTGCATTTCTCTGTTAAGAAAACTGTACAATGCTGTTTAAAGGATGCAATTGGAATAATATTGGACAGTTTTAGGGATTTTTGTAGGGTGTTCCATGCTATAGCTACAGAATAGCTGATTGCTGCCCTCCCTATCCGGGTGTTGAATTTGGGCAATTTGAGCAGGATGATGTTGTTGCTTCTTAGGGCGTAGGAGCTAGGAATGGTCTGGGTGAAGCAGTCCAGAATATAGTTTGGAAGTTTTTTTGATAACACTCTGTAGATCCATAGGGCTGCATTTCTGTTCCTTCTGAGGTGAAGAGAAACCCATCCAACTGCAGCATAACGAGAGCAGTGATGGGTATTAGATGGCAGATCTGTAATGAATCTTATTGCTCTATGGTATAAGGTATCCAACTTGTGTAGGTAGGAGATGGGGCAGTGACTATAAAGGAAGTCTGCATAGTCAACGACTGAGAGAAAAATGGCCTGGACTAACCTCATCTTTGAATCTCTGTTTAGGAAGGGTTTTAATCTATAGAGAAGGCCAAGCCTTTGGCGAAGCTTTTTTAGCAGTTCTTCTAAATGGTGAGTGAAGTCGAGTCTGTTGTCAATCCACACACCTAGGTATTTGAAGTTTTCTACATACTCCAGGTTTTCTCCAAGTATAGTGCATAGCTGGGGGAGAATGATTGAAGAGTAGGTGCTGGTGGAGCGTTGATTTGTGAACATCATTGCTTTAATTTTCTTTGCATTCAACAGAAGCTTTTTCTCAAGTAGCTGATATTGTAACAAGGAGAATTCTGTTTGTAGGATTTCACGAGCAGCTGCAGATGAAGGGCTGCTGACATACAAAACAGTGTCATCAGCAAAGAGGTGTACAGAGGAATTGGTGAGGTTGAATCAATGTTATTTATATAAATAGCAAAAGGATAGGACCCAGGATAGAACCTTGGGGACTCCTCTTAACAGTGGTTTTAATGGGGATAGGTCACCTTCAGTTTTTACCTGCTGTGACCTACCGGTGAGAAAACACCTGAACCACTTAAGGGAGGGTGGATCAAGGCCAAGGGAGTGCAAGAATGATAGTAGAAGCTCGTGGTCCACAGTATCGAATGCTTTGCTCAGGTCCAGAAATACTGCACAGACATTATTCTTTTTATCTAATTCGGCTTGCGAGTCATTTGTGACCTTGGCTAGTGCAGTGATAGTGCTATGCTTGGCCCTGAATCCAGATTGAGCTGGATTCAAGAGGTTAGCATTGTCAAGATACTCCCTTAACTGGTTACTCACTAATTTCTCCAGCATCTTGGAAAGCAATGGTAGAATGGAAATGGGCCTGTAATTATTAAGTTCCATAGGGTCCCCTGATTTTAGAAGGGGAACCACTTGAGCTGTCTTCCACAGTGTGGGAATAGAACCAGAGTTTAGAGATAGGTTAAAGAGATGAGTTAGGGGGACTGCAAGTACATGGGATGCAATCTTTAGAAAGTAGGGGTCCAGAGAGTCTGCCCCTGCGCTTTTTTTGGTATCCAACTGCCATAGTTTCTGCCCTGTTTTTTTCCTCCCACCCTGTGCCTGACCTGAACCGGGAGTCGAATCCTAAGCATGCGCAGAGCAGAGCTCGTTTTTCCCACTGCATACTAACTGCCTCCTTTGTCTCTCTCTCTTTAGCCTGCTGACTTGATTCCCTGACCAGACACCCAGCAAGCAGGACTGCCCTCAGCGAGCTTCCTCACGGCGGACCCATGGCGCTAGGAGGTAATAAACTACCTCAAATAGCAGCACCACCCTTGGAGGGTGTTGGTCCGTCGACGCACCCCGCTCACCCACCCTGGCTCAGCATTTCGTTTATAGGCTCCCAGCAGTGACATCATATCCTGTCACTCAATTAACTAAGTCCCCAGTTCTCCATTAGCAGGTTATACCTGCCAGCCACTAGAGGGACCCATTATCCTTCCCTTCGCTACCCCCTCCACCTGTATTACTCTCCCTCCTTGGATTACCTCTCTACCTGTCCACTTCTCCAACCCCTGCCTCTGCCACACACCTCCTTTTGCCCAGCCACCTGGCTAACCCAAAGCACCACCCTTGTTCTATTGCCTGCCCCACACCAAGCCTGCTATTACCCCAGTGACCACTAGGAGTCACTATTTCAACCCCATTCTCTGGCTCAAACACAGCCCACGGCAAGACACCCACTTCCAAGTTCCTTGCACTCTGCTAGGTCTAAGCCCCACTGCCCTACCAGGGTCTCGAACCCTGTACCCTGTCCTCCAGAGGCCGCGACAGTACCACTACTCCAAAGCGGTATCTACGTTATCTGAAGGGCAATTCAGACACTTGTAATCCCAACCTTAATCAGGGCACTATGAATGGTCACCTTTTCCTCAAACCTGGCATAATGACTCTTCCTACGACCCTGTTACTACTGGTCTCCTCCATTTTACTATCCCTCCCAACATCTACCCCCTCTGTCCCTTCCTTCACCACCCCCATTCCGCCTTTTCTGTCACTCCTTTTTCTGCCCCTATAAGTCACTGCTCCCCTCCATCTATCTCCTGGTCCCACTGCCCCTCCCCCTCCTCCCTGCCTCTTTTGGTTGCCTTCTTGCCTCTCTCTCCCACTCTACACCTACTCCCCTCATCCAGCCCCCCACCTGCCCCCACCACCAAAGGCTAAATCTCAGCCCCTCCACGTGCCTACGCTACCACCTCACCACTGCACTACTCCTGCTGGTGGCTGGCGATATACCCTAACCCCGGCCCAACCCTTACCCCTGTTGCTGCCTACCCCCATATCAAACCCCCAGCCAGTGCCAATTCACTTCCACCCTAGCTTCCTCCCCGGGGCCTGCTTCCATCTAAACATTCAGTAGCTTGGCCCCAAAGTTCGATCAGCTCCAGGTCCGGCCATACACTACACCCCTGATATTATCATCCTATCTGAGACCTGGCTAAACCTAGCCTACCTGATAATAATTTCGCTATCCCAGGTTTCAACGTCATACGGCAAGACCCGGCCTTCCAGAAGGCGGGGTGGCTATCACATCAGGTCAGCCCTTCACTTCACCGTCACCATCACAAAAGCTGTTCCCAAAGCTTACGAGCTCCTGATGGTAAACTGTGCCCCAACTACCTATCTTACGTGGCTGGCATTTACTGCTGTCCTGGTACGCCAACCACAATAGTCACCGACCTTCTGAGCCAACTCACTTCCCATGCCAAATCGGGTGAACTATATGCTATCGCGACTTTAACCACAACTGACTTGCACCCACCTTTACAAAACCCAAACTGAGATAACGCTCTTAATCTCTGTCAAACCATCACGGAACCCATTCGCTCTAACCTCAAGTCCGATAACCACTCCCTCCTCGACTGGGTGCTTACCTCCCACCCACACCGGGTCGTCAGCTCAGGTCTTCTCCCTGATTCCATTAGCAACCACCACCTAATCTACCTCGTCCGCAAAATCCACAGAGTTAAATCCCCCCCAAAATTCATATTCCAGTGCTCGTACAAATCCCTCAACCTCTCCTCCCTCTTGGATGATCTTTACCACTCTAACTGGGTCCCAAGCACAAACCGCTCTAATATGGATGCGGCACTTATGCACTTCCAGAACGCCTTCCTCTCCGCATGGGACAAACACGCCCCCCTACGCTGGGCTAGAGTTCTCGGTTCCCACCTACCTTGGATCACTCCCGAGCTAATTGCTTGCCAACAAGCCCGTGACAAGGCCTGGCGAACTTTCAAATCCTCACTCCTCCCCGGTGACCTCACCTCCTATCGCATGCTCCACAATAGGTGCACCAAGGCCATCCGCCTAGCCAAATCTGAATACTTTAGCAACACACTTAATGCAAACCTTGGCAGACCTTCCAAATTCTGGAAAGTCATTAACTCCCTTTTCTCTCCCCAAACAGTTAACCCTCCACCTCTTCTCCTTGCCCAAGGTACCCTCCTTTCTGACCCCCGGGAAGTTGCCTTCGAGTTTAATTCCTATTTTACTACCTGTGCTCAGGCCCTCCTTGAAGCCCTTCCACCTGCAAACACCCCGTCTCCCCAACCCCCTATCCTCCACCCCACCGGTACGAACCCCTTCTCCTTCAGGCGCGTTCCCCACTGAAACCAGTGCCTTTGTGCCTAAACCCCTCCAAAGGCAAATCCCGATGGTCTTGACAACAAACTCCTCTTCCTATCTGCCCCGCATTGCTACCCCCTCACAGCCTTCTAAATCTTTCCTTTAGTACTAGTCACCCTCCATGTACATGCCATCGTTCTACCGGCTTTCCCAAAGCTATGTACTCTACCACCACATCCAACTACCGCCCCATCTCCCTCCTCCCCACCCTCGCAAAACTCCAAGAACAGCTTGTGCAATCCCAACTCTCTCACTTCCTTGCTGAAACTAACTTCTTCACCTCTTTCCAGTCAGGGTTCAGAAAACACCACTCCACTACCTCCTCCCTGCTCAGACTCACAGACCACATCCTCACTGGGAAGGACAAAGGGCTAATCACTACTGCTGTTTTCATCGACCTTGCTAAAGCCTTCGACACCGTATCCCATTCTCTCCTACTATCCTGCCTTTCTGGAGCTGGTTTAGCTGCAACCGCCATAAACTGGTTCAGTGCCTACCTTCAAAATAGAACCCAGTCCACTAAAATAGCTGACCACATCTCCTCCCCCTCCCTATCACCTCTGGCGTTCCGCAAGGCTCAGTACTCGGCCCCATCCTCCTAAATGACCTACCAAACTCCTGCTCCTCTTCCGCCATCCATATGTATGCTGATGACACAGTCCTCTTCACCTCTGGCCGGACCCATGTAGAAGTCGCCTCCAAACTTCAATCTGACTTCAATAAAATCCAACTCTGGCTCAATAGCAACAAACTCTCCCTAAATCCCAAGAAAACCAACTCTATGACTTTCGGCACCCGGCAGCGCCTATCCAAACTCTCCTCCCCCCTTAGATTCCACACCCTAAATAACACCATCCTCGAAGATGTACCCGCCTTCAGGTATCTTGGGGTTTGGCTTGACCGCCACCTTTCCTTCTCCACTCACATCGATGCCATCATCTCCAAACTGCGTCCAAAACTTGGTGCCCTCTATAGAAACCGCACCAGTCTCCCTCTTCCTATCAGATGCGAAATAGTTCAGAAAATGATTCTACCCTCTTTCGACTACTGTGACGTAGTTTACAGTTCTGCCCCACAATCCACCCTTGCTAGACTAGACCCCCTCTACAAAGGATTTTGCCGATTTGCCCTCGATGCCCCCCCGCTCACATCACTGCACGCCTTCATCGTTCCCTGTCCCTACCTTCGCTAAGTAACGATAGCCTAATTAATAGCGCTAAATTCACCTCTAACTTCTGGCTCGGCTCCCTCCCTCCCTATCTCACCTCTGCCCCATCCTCCCCACCTACCCCCTCTCACGCCCTCAGATCCACTGACCCTAGACTACTATTCATCCCACACCGTAGGACCACCTCCGGCCAATCCGCATTCTCTTACATCTTCCCTAAACTCTGGAACAGCCTGCCCACCCAGATTCGTCATTCCTCATCCAAACTTTCCCTTTCCTATGCCCTCTCTAACTTCCTTACCCCTAACTGCTGCTGCCCCTGAACACCCTCCCGTTTAGCTCTTCCCCCCGCTCCCCCCCTGGCCTGACCAGCGGCCTGGCGTTCACCGAATTGTCTGGCTTATATACTACTCTGTGCACTTATACCCTCTCTGTCACCTACTCCGCACTCCTCAATTTCTCCCTTCCCCGCTAAGCTCCCTAGCCCCACTCCCTCCCTCCCTCCCTCCTTACCTAACCTCTCCCTTATATGCCTGCGTTTCTCCACCCTCCATCCCGACCCCCTCCTTGCTCCTCACATCCTTACGCATGGCACTTATCTATTTCATGTTTTGCCTTGTTGTGTACCCTTGCTTGGTATACCACCCCCTTACACCATGTTCTGTACTGTTCTTACCTAGTTGGTTAAACAATACTTGCATACCTATACTTGCTGTGCCTGCGCCGTGCTGAACTGCACTGCCATTGTAATTTGCTCAAATTTATTATTCTCGACTATGTACATTTTCCTTATTGTACTGCTGTAAGTTCTACTTGTATGTATACCTACCTCCTCTGTACCCCCCCCCAGGTCGCACCATGAGACGAGCATCTTTTTGCTCAGTGTGCCCCTCCTGGTAAAACATTTTCAATAAATAAATAGTAAGTCCTCTACTTGCTTCAACAGTACAGATTTGAAACTGAAGGAAGAGTCAGCTCTCTGAACACCAGTGTACTGGAAGCTTAATTGTTCCCTCAGCAGGTTAGCTGGAGAGGTGTCAAAGGCAAGGACAGCCATTGTGAAGTAGTTATTGAAGGCATCCAGAATTTCCATTTTGCCAGTGATAGGGCCTTCACTGTGGTGTAATTGATTTGGAAGGGAGGTGCCAGCGTCCTGCCCCACCATACTCTTGATGGTACCCCAAAACCTAGCAGGATTATGATAGGAGGAGTCGAGCTCAGCCAAATAGAAGGCAGCCTTTGCATCCCTAACTTTCTTGGTGCATCTACTCCTTGCTTTCCTAAAGATCATCCAGTCATTTGCATTCTTGGTTTTTCTTGCCATTTTCCAAAGTTTGTCTCTCTCCAGCAGTGCAGCTTTGAGGTCAGCTGAAAACCAACAACAGGATTTGTTTTTTATTCACATACTAGATATTGGGGCATGGGTGTTAAGGGCATTTATTATAATGCTATTTAGCAACTGCTCTGCTTTTTCCACAGAATGGACATGGTAAAACTCTTGCCAGTTTGGAGAGTGAGCTAGATCATGCAAATATCCTTCAATATTGATGTTTTTCTTGAATCTCCTCATGAGGAATTTTGCAGGGGTTGTTGTTTTGCTGGTGGATCTTACCCCTGCGATGGGGCAGTGATCACTTATGTCGCAGAGAAGCACTCCAGCATGTGTGAATAGATGTGGTTTATTCACTAGCATGATATCGAGTAGTGTGCTGTTATTACTATTCCTTGCATTAATTCTTGTTGGCTCATTAATTAGCTGTGTGAACCCATATGTATCACAAAATGATACCGGAGGTAGAGGTAGAAGTGATGAAGTTGATGGGAAGTTCTTCTTCACTGAAAGGGTGGTAGATGCCTGGAACAGACTGCCAGCTGAAGTGACAGAGGCTAAAACGATGGGGGGGGGGGCGCTTCAAGCAAGCATGGGATAAACAATAGGAGTATATTAGAGCAGAGGAAGGTAGGGTCACCAGAGACCACATGAGGTCTGCAGACATAGAATAGGCAGAGAACATTTGGGCAGATTGGATGGGCCAAATGGTCCTTTTCTGCTGAAAAATGATGTTTCTATCTTTCTAAGTGGAAGTGCAGGCAGAGTGGCTGGGAAGAAAAGATATTGACTGGTTCTGTGTGACAGCACACAACAGCATGCACAAGCGCATTGGAATCCTAACCACCAGCATCCTGGGAGAAAAAAACAGGAGGAAAACTTGTCCTGATCTACAGGATGAAGCCGCGTACATTGATTCTGCACAGTCTCCTGTACCCTTCTTCTACCGCTATATGCTCTGGCCCCACGGGGGTGGAAGAGAGAGGACCGCAGGTAGGGTGGCTGCCTGGGGCTGAAGTGGAACAGCCAGAGAAGAAAGGAAAACATACTGATAGAAAACTAAACTCTAGGGCATGCTGGTCTGTTGGTGCAGCCATAGAGCTATTGCACATAACGCTGATGACCCGGGTTGTGGAATAAGGTTGGGTCAGCTGGCCAGGGGTGAGGGTTAAACGTCCCAGTTCCAGAGGATGATCACCTCCGTAAAGGGAGCGCCCCACTGCCACAATAGAACCACCTGGGTGACCACAGGGGGAGCTGCGTTGGGCTTTGGGGAGAAGAGATGCTGGCTAATGCTGCATGGCAGTATGGCGCAGTGGTTTAAGGCTCTGAGCTGCAAAATCTGGAGACCTGGGTTTGAATCCCACAGCCCCCAGTTGCATACTGTGTGACCCTGAGCAAGTCACTTAACTTCCTCGTGCTCCCAGGTTGCACCTGCAAACAAGCTTTCAGCTTAGTGTGTTTCACCTGGTAAAATAATTGGTAAAAAAAAAAAAGTATACTCTGCATGTGGGTCAGAAACGGCCAGTGTCTTGAGAGTGGGGGAATGAAAGGAGGAAAACGACGCAGTACCCCGGAATGGACCCTGGTCCCACCTTGCTGCTGCAATGCTTCTTGACACTGAACTGCTTTCAGGGTAAATCCCCCTATCCAACTCTGCCTGGGAATAAACCAAGGCTCTGTGGAGGGCCAGCAGTGTCAGGTAGGAAGGTGTGGAGCTCTGAGGAGTACATTGGGAGATCCCACAGGAGCTAGGTGTTAGCAATAGACAGGGAAGCACAAAGTTTGAATAAAAAAAAAAATTAAAACCTATGGGAATTTCATTTAAAATGGTCTCCAACACTGAGGTTGTTTTATATGATTCAAATAGAAATCGCCATCTCTAATGTGCAGAAAGCATAACGTGAACCCAATACTGTCTTAAGTATGATATGATAAAGCTACAATTATCATGTGATTATTTATCTTCTCTTTCAGGAATCATAGGCAAACCAAAATGTGTAACTAAGTACTTCCAGGTCAATGGGGTGAGGTAGGTATAGCACTTCCAGGTCACATCTGGGGACAGGTGTGGCACTTCCAGGTCACATATGGGGGCAGGCATACAAATTTCTATTGCCTGATAGGGTTACCACCTGTCCCTATTTTTGCAGGACAGTCCTGATTTGGGCAGCTGTGTCCTGCAAAAAAACATGAAAAATACTACATGTCCTGACTTTGTAGTAGTAAAAATATTTTCTTATTTTCCACTAAATGTTGCAGAAAACTGTCATATCTTAATTAAAAGACCTTAAAATGATGATAAACAATAGAAGCAACTAAGAAACTACAATACTTAGCCTTAATTCTGATTATATAGAGAAAACATGTCTGTTGCATTGGTCGAAGTTACGTATTGTCCTGTGAAAAATCATGTTTCAGTACGAAATGTCCCACTTTGGGCTTCTTAAAAGGTGGTAACCCTATTGCCTGATACTGAGTCACTGAAGATTTTCATTTTATTTTTGTCTGCAGGTATTTAAGTTGTAACTTTTGTAGCCAACACATTCCAAGTATATACACAGAAACTGTTGGCTAGAAAGGTTACACTGTATATAAATAAATTAAAAAAACTTCATTTTCTCTAGTACTGTGCAATTACATTTTATAAAATGGTTAACAGAAATCCAGTAATATGATTGGATAGATCCAGTCATATGACAGTGTTATTAGTTTATACCTTCTTCACATGACCCGGAAGCCCAGCAGCAAATGTATTTGATTGGCTGTGGATGCATTCTTGATTAGGGCTGTCACACAGATGAGACTGTCCTAAACTGCCCTTATGAGCTTTGGGGGGAGCTGATGTTTCTAGCCTAGGCCTTTGTTAGAAAAAAGAAAGCCCAGCTCAGCCAATCATGATATTTAGCTTGGTACAGATCTTGTTTTCCCAGTACGTACTACATCCACCTAGCTTCCCTGAGATTTCCCGACGCTGTTGGTTTTCCTCTCCAAAATACCACCGTCCCAAAAATCTTGATTCTGTTTGCTAGCTTTGGTCAAAGGCACACTGAGCTGCAACAGCTTGTTTCCAGGTTCAGCCTGGTACCACGTCCCATTATTCAAATGACTGCAGCTCATTTCTATATACAGTAGATGGGAAGGACTGACAAAGATTAAAGGAAAACTATACTCTCATATCATTTAAATTGTATTTGTGGGCTGGCCCATCAGCCCAGTGGTTGGATTTCCGCTTGTGACGCCAGCGACCCAGGTTTGGGAGTGGACTTGGGTCACTGGAGGGCCGGCCGGGGGGAGAATGGCTTGAGCGTCCCATGACAGCTTGCCATCTCTGGGGATGGGGTGGGTTGACCGATGCCTACAACACTTGTGTGTGTCCTCAGGCGAAGGCTCGGGGGGAACACAAGCCCTGTGCAGGGGACAGGTGGCCATCAAGACACAGTGGACGTTAGCGTGCATGCCCTGACGTCAGGGGGGTTCTCCCTGCGCCTGAGGGAGGAAAAGCTGAAAAATTCCTGCTGGCTCTGGGAAGATAGGCTTCCTGGAGCATGCCTCGCTCACCAAATCACCTCCATGGGCCCGACAAAATGAAGGATTTCAGGGTACTGACCCCACCTCATCCCATTTCGGAGCAGCCATGGGGGACTGGGAGGTGAGTCTGAATGGGCGTGAGGCAGAAGGATGACTCCTTGGATGCCCTGAAGGGACGGGGCTAGCAGGCAGTAGGAGGAGATAAATAGAAATTTTACAAAAATTAAATTGCATTTGTTTCCATGCCAACAGAAAACTCCTTTCCTGTAGCTGTTAGGGCTATATGTGTTACCTTTAGTTTGTTTTCACTGCTCATGGTAGCCCCTGTGATTGCCCTGGGGGTCTCAATTTCATGGTTGTTGAAATCTCACTGTCCATGAGAACTGCATTAGCATATGAGAACATGATGTCAGATCAACCATTTGTATCATGTATCTCTATGCTGAAAGAACAAATACCCTGCAAAAACTCTCTGAAAACACATAAACTGAATGAAGTTTAAAGGGAAAATCCCTGCATTATTTATAACTAAGATAGTTTGCAAAGCTCACTGAAGGCAAAAGTGGTACTTCATACCTTCTTGCAGCTTGTTTCTTTGAAGACTAATTAAGCAGACACAGGTATACTGGGGAGTTTAAAGGTTGATTAGGCATCATGTTCTCATATGCTAATGCAGCTCTCAGGGGCAAAGAGATTTCAACAACCACCAAACCGAGCCTCCCAGGACAATTACAGGGCCTAGTATGAAGTGGGAAAACAGACTAAGGCAGTTGCATGCATCTCTAATAGCTACATAAAAAGAGTTGCCCATTTACGTGGAAACAAATAAAATTTAGAACATATGAGGGTGTAGTTTTCCTTTCTAGTCTATAGCCAGACCAACAGCACAGCAGTAGTGCTAGTGCTTGCTACACTGGTGACCCAAGTTTGAATGTCAGCTCGAGTCATTGAGGGTTGGCCGAGGAAGGACTGTGCATCCAGAAGACGGCTCTCCTCCTTCGGGGAGGGAGGGAGGAAAAGCTTGTCCCATTGTTTGACTGCCACCTAGGGAAGGCTGAGTGGTGGCTCAGCTTGGGACACGACAGAATGGGGGTCAGACTGCTGCTGGCGTTGACTGTTCGTGTGGATGTGCGTCTATGCACCTCATTAAATGGCAGCATCGCCACAGAGGGACAGAAATGAGGAAAAAATGGTTGCCTGCTGGGCAGATGACAACCTGCCTGCCTGCCGCCCACATCTATAGTTTGGCTCTTTCCTCCTGGCTTCCAGATTGACTCCTGGGCTTCACTTCCGGCTTGGGCAGCTGGATGTAATGGTTGGGGTGAAGCTGCCATGGAGCAGAAGGCAGACCCCTCCTCAGGGGACACAAGCTGTGGAGGCAACATGTTGATGTTTCTTGGGTGGCCCAAGGGTCCTGGGAAGCCCAGGTAAGGAGGCTCCTCGACGGAAGGAAAGGTGGCACTGTCAGTGTCAGAAGGAGATTATTTCTGGAGGTGCCCAGGTGTGCAAAATAGAATTCTGCCCCATTGTTCTTATGTTGCTTAACTCGGCCCTTTCAGAGCCTTTCTTGCCTCCTACCTCCTTTTGTTTCTAATTACCGCCTTGAAACTATCCTATTGAGTTTTAAACCCTAAGATAGTCCTAGCATTAATTGTATTACTGGGTAGATTGTCCCACCCATCTGCCACCCTGCCTGTGAAGAAATACTTTTTAACATCCTTATGGATGCCCCCACCACTGGTTTAAGGCTATGCCTCTGGTGTCTGTAGGCTCCTTGGCTGAATTACCTCTAAGCAGTCCACCCTATTGTTCATTATTCTCATAATACTGAATGCTGCAGTTGCCTGCAGACAAAGATTGTGGATCCCTCCCTGTTCTTGTTACATCTAGCATTTGCAACGTTTCTGTGTACTGGTACAAAGTATTCCAGCCTGACATTTATGCATGGCAGAGTTCCAAAATGATTTTATTACCCTTTTAAGATGTCTGTGGCATCACAGGGATGCTGCTGCCGCTATAATGCATTTCTTCTTTCCTAGAATCCTATCTGAGTAATCTGGGGACACGTTCTCTCTCCCCTCCCTCCTCAGAATTGTAATGGTAGCCTTGTAAAACAGGGATAAGGCACAAGATGAAATGTAATTACAAGGCCCTGGGAACCCAAAATGAAACCCAATTTGTGCCGACACAATGGCTCCTTCAGCATAGAAAATGAGTTTGAATTTAATCTTCTTGTGCTTGTTTTTTAGATGAGTTCCCCCTACCACTAATTGACTCAGGCTACATCTGATTGTGAATAATAACGAGAGAGGAACATAAGTGGTTTATAGTTATGCAAGGTCTTCTGATACTGGTTGGAACTTAGATTTTTTTATATAGCTTATAAGCTGACCATGTTGCTTGGCACCTGTGTTGCCTTCACGGCTCCCTCCTGGGACCTGGGGCATGCTGGAAACATTGCTAAAGAGTACCCTTTCAGGAGTAAACTCAAGAGACAGCTGTCGCACAGCAGTGCATCTTAGCTGGGGAGGGTTGGTAGTGGGTTCAGCCACCATGGCGACCCCTGTGGCTGAGCAAGGAAGCTTGCTCCCGTCGCAGTGGGATGCTGTGCATGGCAAGATCCACATGCGCCTAACCCCTGCTGAGGTGGGGGGGGGGGGCATTGAGAAAACTGTGGAAGAAAAACCTGGCTGCTGTCTAGATGACGGCCAGGCTATTCAGCCTGACCAGAGTATGTTGTTGTGAACAGGGTATGTCACTGCAGGACAAACAGCGAGCTGGGAAATAATATATATGAAAAACATATAGAGCGCTCCCCTCAACAGTGGGGCAGCATTGCTGTTTGCAATGCTGGCAGCCTGGATTTGCAAACGAGGGATGGTGGGGAGAAGGATCGGACATCCCAGTGGATGCGCACCTTCTCTGGAAAGGGTACGTCACCACCACTGGTCTGCTACCACCATCTGGGTTACCAAAGGTGATGGTGCTTGGTGATGCAGCAACACTGGGTGGAAAGGACACTGATGGACTCAGCTAAGGCACGCTAGTCCGCACACTCCCGGAGCTAAGATCGCCGACGTACTGTAGGGAAGTAAATGGAGAAAACAAACAAATTGGACAGGGAGCAGCAGGAAGCCATGGGCATTCTCGGGCCTCACGTCACTGCAGCATGGGAGTCTGGTAAACACGGCTTCAATCTGGACGTCAACCGACAGCCCACAACAGTGGGGAGAGGTAAGCTGTGGACCAAGGCAGTTCACAGGTTAAGTGAGCGACAGGCTTGGAGTCTGCCCCTGTGATCACAACTGCTCGCCCCCATGAGCACAGCGGAGAAGGCAGTTGGACCAGAGGGGAATAGATGTGAAATGTAAGGGATAATGGCCATCCAGTAGTTAAGCAGTAGCGCTACTGCCCGCCGTGCCATCAACCCTGGTTCAGGAATGGATTCAGATTTCTGGGGTTGGGCTGGGGGGGAAGAGGACTGAGCATCTGATGGACTGCTCTTCTCCCCAGGGGAGGGGGCTTTGCCACACCGCTCCAGCACTGCAACCAAGTGGAGGTGTGTTGGTAGGTCAGCTGGTATGACACCAGTTGGGGATGGCCAGCACAGGATGCGTGGTACATGTGTACCTCCACAGGCCCATGCAATTGCATCAGTGCACCCCGCTGACCGTGGGGAGAAAATGGGAAATGGAGCTGGCAGATGATGACTGGCTCACTCACCGACCTGTGCTGCCGCCCAGGACCCAACAACTCTGGATATGGTCTCCAGGGCCACCACAGAGGGCATCCATGGGGGATGCTATGCTGGTAAGAGCAGTCATCAGGTGGGGCAGGCTGGGCTTGAGAGGGTGCTGATCGGCACTGAGGGATGAAAAATCTCTATGAAAAAAATGCAAGGGATAACACATGACAGGGTGTGCGTTTTTAAGGGAATAATTCACACCTTGGGTGGTTATTAGGCACGAGGCGTAGCTAAATGAAACCATCCAGAAGTGCATTACTCCCTTATGAGCACACACCCTGGAGTGTGTCATCCCACTTATAAAATGGACCGTTATTTGTTAAAACATTTGTAGTTCAAGTGAGTTGTGCGGTTGTCAGAAAATAATCAATGGTCATGTGATTTCTTTAGACCAATAAGGTTAAAGGATTTAAAGGATTTTCATGACCCCATTTATAAAAAAAATAAATAAAAGGTGCTCCTTCTTTCTGTCAGAGCAATGACTGGCACTGGAGGTAGGCTGAGGGTGCAAAAACTCTTATCACTCCCATCTGCCAGGTAGGCATAGCTGAACAGCTGCAACTGTATAAAACAGTGACAGTTTGGGGCATGAGGGGGTTAAAAACGTTTTGTTCAGTCTATAAGACATTCAAGAAATAAACTGTCCATCTCCTGCTACCTATAAATCAGTAATGTCAAGTCAAATGGTTGTGAGTGACATTGTGGAGTCCAACTACGAGAAGACTGCAGTTTGACGTAATGATAAAATGTTTGCACTAACAATTCCCTCCCCGAACCAGCAGCAGGTTTATGAGCTGTATAGACCAGCAGCAGGTTTTTATGGTGTACAGACCAGCAGCAGGTTTATATCATGTAAAGACCAGCAGCAGGTTTACATCGTGTACAGACCAGCAGCAGGCTTATGTGCTATGTGGACCAGCAGCCGGTTTATATGGTGTATAGACTAGCAGCACATTTATGTGGTGTATAGACTAGCAGCAGGTTTATGTGCTGTATAGACCAGCAACATGTTTATGTCGTGTACAGATCAGCAGCAGGTTTACATTGTGTACAGACCAGCAGCAGGTTTATGTGGTGTATAGACCAGCAGCAGGATTATGTGGTGTATAGACCAGCAGCTGGTTTATGTGGTGTGTCTGGACCAGCAGTCAGTTTATGTGGTGTATAGACCAGCAACAGGATTATATGGTGTATAGACCAGCAGCAGGTTTATGTGCTGTATAGACCAGCAGCAGGTTTATGCACTGTATAGACCAGCAGCAGGATTATGTGGTGTGTGGACCACCAGCAGGTTTATAAGGCATATAGACCAACAGCAGGTTTATGTGATGTACAGACCAGGAACACATTTATGTGGTGTATAGACCAGCAGCAAGTTTATGTGGTGTGTGGCTCATCAGCCGTTAAATGTGGTATATGGAGCAGCGGCAGGTTTATGTGGCGCACTGTTACAATGTAGGACACAGGAGGTCAGGAAAAAGACATATCAGGAAGACAATGATACACCACATTTCACCAAATGGAAGCCACGTCTCCTAGTTAAAATCTGTATTATGGCCACCTGCTTGTATCTGAGGGCAACAGGCATTGCAGAATCGAATTTTTAAGTACTAAAAAATAAAAGTTATTTACCATAACTCCACATCTTTAAGAATATCTTCTCCACTGAGTACCCCTCTTTGGTGTTAGTGCCGCAAGCAACAGACCTGGGAGGAGCCAAACCTTTTGGGGCTGGTGGTGTCCACACACTTGCAGGGCTCATAGCAGTGCCAGCAACAACCTTCTCGGTACCTTTTTTTACTGAAAAGGAAGAGCTAGACTAGTTATATGAAAATTAGTGACGAATGACACTAGGGCAGGAAGCCCATTGGTCCCCACAAAAAGGGACAACTATAACAATAATTGTCTTCATAGCCTGTAACAATTCAAGGGGTGGGGGCAACATACATGGAAGTGGACTGAGTCTGACGGATGAAGGGTAGGTGAGTGGTACTCTATGGAATAGATATTCTTGAAGATCTGGAGTTACAGTAAGTAACTTTTCTATCTTCCAAGAATCATCTTCTCCATCTCACTCTGGTATTTACAAGCAAGCTGTCAGAAAACGTGCCCTGGACAAGGGAAGCTGGAGACCTAGGACTCATGAAGATACAAGTCTCATAACAGGGTCAATCTGAAACCATCATATTTCCTGGAGTGAATGTCCAAAGGGTAGTGTTTAGTGAAGGTGTGAACACTATTGCAGGTTGTGGCCCTACAAATCTCTGAAGTAGGGACCATACTGAGTAAAGCCACCAAGGTAGCCATTGCTCGGGTAGAATGAGCTCTGACAAGAGTGCTCTAAATAGACAGAGTTTGGAAAAAAGAAAACCCTTCTGATTGGGATCAAAGGAGACAAACAGTTCAGAGGCTTGTCTGCAGTCCTTGGTTCTATTAAGGTAGAAGATGAGGATTCTTCTAACATTGAGAGACAGAAGATGAGGACTCTTCTAACACTGACAAGTGGAGCAGCATTTCTCCGTGGTTCTCGGGTTTGGGGAAGAAGGTGCAAGCAGCAAAGATAGGTGGAGGTAGCATTCTGATACCACCTTTGGCAGAAATTCAGGAATTGTGTAGAGTACCACCTTATCCTTGTGGAAAACTTTGTATCAAGGATCCTTCTTTATGGTTTGTAGCTCAGAAACTGCATGCAGAGGTAATGGCTAGTAGAAACACTGTTTTCCAGGTGGGGTACCACATGTCACAGGTAACCGTTGGTTCAAAGGGCTTGTGAGTGAGCATGTTCAGTACCTGGTTGAGATCCCAGTAGGTGACAGGTTTCTTTATCGGTAGTCTCATATGCAGAATACCTCTCAGAAATCTTATGAAGAGAAGGAGCTGAGCTAAGAGAAGTGTCCCCACAGGCTCATGGTAGGCCAAAATGGATGGCAAGTGGAGTTTAACTGAGGTGTATTACAGACCAGACTGAAAGTTCCAGGAGATAGTCAAGAATTCTCTCTGGAGGAAAGTGAAAGGGATCTTTTCAGTCCTTAGAGCAGCAGACAGAGAAACGCATCTACTTGGCTTTGTAAGCCTTTTTGGTTGAAAGACTATGTACTGCCAGAACGTTTGAAACCCTTTAAGATACCTGTAATCTGCCACCTTCTATCTTCAGGAGCCGTGCCTGAAGGTGTAGGTACTGAAGGTTCAGATGTAGCAGCTGACCCTGAAACTGGGTCAGGTTTGTTCTCACGGGTAAGGTTATTGGTTGCTGAATCATCAGCTGGTTCAGCAACAGGTACCAGATCAGTCTCAGCCAGAATGGGGCAATCAGTATAATGTAGCTCCCATATGCCTCCAGCTTGAGGAATACCCTCTGGATGACAGGAATGGTGGGAAGGCATAGACAAAATGATCATTCCACTGCAGCTTGAATGCACCCAGACATAAAGAGCGGACCATTCGTGAGGACATTTTGCTCCATCTGACCATATCTAATTCCACACTTTCTAGTAGTACATTGACATTTTTGTGAATAACTTGTGAAACACTTGAGGGTAACATTATCCCAAGAAATCTGATCCCACTTAGGTGTAACTTTAATATTGTTTTGATCAAATATAGTGTTGTCTGCATTACCTGTAAGGAAGAGGGCCTTAGATTTAGCAAAATTAATTTTGAACCCTGAAAAATGTGAAAACTCCTGTATGATTTTTAACAGTGAGGGCACAGAATGTATTGGGAGAGTGAGCAAAAGCAGCACACCATCTGCATATGCTGATATTTTGCAGGCTTTCCCTATGAATATGCCCGAGATAAAAGTGGACATCCTTATCTTTAAAAGAAGTGGTTCCAGAGCCAAGATAAACAATAGTGGTGATAGAGGGCATCCTTGTCGAGTACCCTGAAAAATTGGAAATCTATCCGAGGAAAGCCCATTAATTCTAACCTTTGCACAGACTTTGGAATATAAAACTTGTACCCATTTGCAGAAATATTCTCCTAGATTGTAACTGTTAAGAATCTTGATTAAATATCCCCATTCTAGCCTGTCAAAAGCTTTATTTGTATCTAACGAAAGCAAAACAGGCTGAGATTTAATTGTTTTGGAAGCATGAATTATATGAATGATTTTATATAAAAGGTCAGAACTATGGCGTCCAGTCACAAAGCTGACCTGATCTGGGTGTACTAATTGTTGGAAGATCCTATTCGGTTTGTTAGCCATTACTTTAGAAAGTGTTGTACGATCCACATTAATTAAGGAGATTGGGCAGTAGTTTTGACATAATGAAGGGTCTTTGTCTTTTTTTAGTTATGACATTATAGTGGCCTCTCTCATGGATGGGGGAAGGGTTCTGGAGTCAAAATCATGAATAAAGACTCTATGAAGGATAGGGATCAGGTATTGAGTAGTGGCCTTGAAAGATTCCACTGTTAGGCCATTAGGGCCTGTTGCCTTTCCCGTAGAAAGGGAAAAAATGGCTTTTGAAATTTCAGCTTGAGAAATAGGTTTGTTTAGGGATTGCTTGTCTTGTTCTGAAACTGATGGGAGTCTAAAGTTAGTTAAAAATAAATTAAAATTGTCTTGGCTAAAGTGAACCCCAGATTGATATTGTTTAGACTAGTATTATTTGAATGCATCCAGAATCTTCCTAAATGTGAAAACTGGCTTACGAACATATGAAAACGCTAGCAGAAACATGCCTAATGGTCTATCGAGTCTGCTCGATTGTGCAGCTAGCCCCTCAACTTGCAGCTGCCCCACCCTCCTTCCCGCTCCTCTTAATTACCCTTCCCCTCATTCTGTCCCACCCCCCCTCTTAAAACCCACCATACTACAGGCTACCACCTCCTCAGGCAGGGCATTCCACTTATCCACCACCCATTCAGTGAAAAAGTATCTCCTGATTTCCCTCCTGAATCTTTCCCCCACCAATCTCAATGTATGCCCTCTTGTGTCCCTCCCACTTCTAACCTTGAGGATTCTCTCTGTCAGTTTTGTTAATCCCCTTTAAGTATTTAAAAGTTTCAATCATATTCCCCCATCCCTCCTCTCCTTCAGTGAATACATGTTCAGCTTGACCAGCCTATTCTCGTAGGACATACCCTCCAGTCTCTGGATCATCTTTGTCGCCCTATGCTGTACCCCTTCTAATAATCTGATGTCTTTCTTCAGGAATGGGCGCCAGTACTGCACACAATATTTCAGGTGTGGTCTGACCAGTGACCTGTACAGGGGAAGGATCACCTCCCTATTCCTGGAAGAGATACCTCTTGCTATACACCCCAGCATCTTGTTGACGTTTGCTGTCATCTTCCTGCACTGTGGTGAGTTGTTCATATTCCCCGTTATAATCACCCCGGGATCTTTCTCCTCCCCGGTGCTTTCCAATTGAACCCCTCCGAGCTGATAGCTCCTCCCCTGGTTCCTAGTTCCAAAGTGCAGTACTTTGCACTTTTTGTTGTTGAACCCCAGCTGCCGTTTCTGACCATTCCTGTAGTTTGGTCAGATCGTCCAGCAGCCCTTTCCACACATCTATGTCATCTACCACAGCTCCCATGTTAGTATTATCTGCAAACAGACTGATCTTACTCTAGATTCCGTGTGAGATATCTGCTATGAATATCCCAAACAGCACCAGTCCCAGTACCGATCCCTGTGGCACTTCGCTCGTCACATCGCTTGATGATGAGAGCTCCCCCCCCCACTACTACCTTCCCTTCAGGCAATTGGTGATCCATTTGACCATTTTTGTTCCCACCTCAGTATCCTCCAGCTCCCCCCCAGCCTCTCATGCGGCACCGAATCAAAGGCCTTGCTGAAATCCAAATACAGGACATCCACTGCATGGCCTTGTCCAGTTCCCTAGTCACCCAGTAGTAGTACTCAACTAGGTTTGTCTGGCACGATCTTCCCGAGACAAATCCATGTTACTGAACATCCTGGAATTCATTGTCCTCCAAAAATGCCACAAGCTTCTCCTTCAGGATTGTCTCCATGAGCTTTCCCACAATCAATGTGAGGCTCACCGGCCTGTAGTTCCCCGGTTCATTCTTAGGGCCACTTTTGTGAATGGGCACCACATGGGCCATCCTCCAGTATTCTGGTACACATTCTGTGTCCAGGGAGGTACTGAACAGGTCATTCAGTGGTCCCGCCAGGATCGCCGCCAGTTCTTTTAGCACCCTAGGGTGAATGCCGCCTGGACCCAGTGCCTTGTCCACCCTCAGTGCCCTTAACCCCTCCAGAACCCTGGCCTCCATAATCCCTGTATCAGGCACCCTCTCCCTTCCCCTGAGGTATCTGATTCCTTTCTCCTTCATGAACACAGAACAAATTACTCATTTAGTGCCTTCCTGATCCCCTCCTTCTTTACCACCACCCCCCGTACTTCTTATCCTCACAATCTGGTCCTTGTTCTTCTGTCTCTCCCAAATGTATCTGAAGAGTCCTTTTCATCATCCTTGATACCCTGTGCCAGCTTCAGCTCTCTCGAAGCCTTGGCAGCTCTGACCAGCCTACTTACCCCTCTGGACCTCTTCGTATACTCCTCCTTACTGTTCCTATTTTTAACAGAAGCAATCCTGGATGTCTCCGAGACCTTCCTCAGTTTATGAGTGAGTAGCCTCCCCTGTACTTTCCCAGCTTCCCAATAACTTTGTTTCAAGCAGAATAATGTATATTCCGCTTTTTGGTTGTAAATGGTATTGATGGCCAATTTAAGATTAGCAATTTCTCTATGTAAATCCAAATTTTTAGACCCAGTATCCAGGAAAAGCTTTTCCTTAATTTTCAGATTCTTTTCAAGGTTAGATAGTTCAGCATCCCTGAATTTCTTCTTGTGAGAGGAGAAGGAGATTATTCTGCCTCTTATGAAAGCCTTGAAAGAGTCCCAAAGAATGGACTCTGTTACTTCAGCATCATCATTCAAATCAAAACAAGATTTTATTTCACCCTCAAGCCATGCAGAGAATTCACCACTGTTAATCAGGCTACAGTAAATTTCCAACTTCTCTCTGATGAAGAAACTTGCCCTAAACTAATACCTGTAGAAAAAAGAGCATGATCTGAGATGGGTATGCTACCTATATTACCTGTGGTGAGACCTAGAAGTAGTGAATTAGTAATAAGAATGTAATCCAACCAGCTAAAAGAACTATGTCTAGCTGAATGGAAAGTACAGTCATTATCGTTTGGATGGATAACTCTCCATGTGTCAACAAGGCCGAATTCATTGCAAAATGCATTAAAAGCACTGGAAGGAAATGAAAATTATGTACCTACCATAATTCTTGATCTTCCTGTGCATCTTCCCTGTTATCACTGATGGGTTCAAGCCAGAGGTGCTAGGACTCTGCAGGAAGCTTTTTAGCTTTAAAAAGCTTTCTCCCTATCTGGAGGAGGGACCAACGTCAGGAACGGCACCACCCTCGAGGCTGACGTACTATGTGGTGCTCCTGGGCTGGCCAGTAATGGCCACCGGCCCCGCCATCCCCTCAATTCTGCTAGCCAGAGAGAGAAATCAGAGACAGAGAAAAATAAGGGAAGACTTTGAGCAAGGGAGCCCAAGGGACAGGATAAGGCAAGGATGTAAAATGAAAAAGGAATAAGCCAACCAAGAGTAGGGGTTGAGTCTAACTGGGTCTGGAAGATGGACCCCAACCACCGTGCAGGCTAAGGGTCGGGGTAGGAGAAGGAGGAGGAGGGAAAGAAAAGATGAAGAAATAAGGAATAGAGGTGGAGAGGTGAGAGCCGGAGAGAGAGAGAGAGAGAGAGAGAAAAGAGGAGGAATGCTGCCTCCTAACACCCACAGTGCCCAAGGTAATGGTAACTATAAACTCTACAGACACTCCGCCTCTAAGAGGTCTGGAACCATGCGAGTTCTGTTGAGATGGTTTCCTCTTAGAGAACCGGATCTCATTTAGACACGGAAAGATAGCCTCAGAGACATGAGTTTCTGAAGGGCCCAAGGCCTGACACACCAGATGTCTACCCCAAAGTCTGCCGGGCAAATGGGCTACAAAGTCTCAATCCGCTCCCAACCCCACCCCCCAAACTGAAAAATGTGGGGACAAAACCTACCTCAGGACAAAGACCCCTTGGGAATTAGAGTTAAAGGGAAAACTTCAACTCCTACACCCAGCACCACCAGAGACGGTGAGAAAACGAAAGTACAGTTATGCAAGAACTTACCGTAACAGTAGATCTTCGAAAGAAGCTCTTGCAGCAGGTGACACAAGCAGGATTGACACCACCTGGCGACGGTTCACGGCAAATTCTTCTCTAGCAGTATCAAGGAGGGGAGCACCCCTGCCGGTGTCGACTCCACTCCCGACATCTCCCGTATAAAGGAGGGGCGGTCCCCACATGCTCGTTCTTGCACGCCAAAAGGCAGGATCACAAGAGGTGACATGTACAAATGGCCTGAACACACACACTCACCCATGAAAAAGACAGAGAACATGGCCGATACAGGAGAGGTCTGGTCCTGGGAGAAGGAGGGCAGGAAATCATACCTGCTGCAAGAGCTTCTCTCGAAGACCTACTGTTATTGTAAGTGCTTCTGTAACTGTACTATCTTACTTTGAGAGGAAGCTCTTGCAGCAGGTAACACAAGTAGAACTGATTCCCAAGCAGTATAAACTTAAGACAACCCTCGAGAGGGGGAGAAGGAGAGTCAGGGAAACAGAAACAGGAGGAATCCCTCAGGAGACCAAGCCCTGCAGGACCGCAAGGCCAAATCCTGCTCTGTGTCTGTAAACTATGTCCAGGCTGTAATGCCTGACAAAGGTGTGAACAGAATGCCATGTAGTGGTGGCACAGATGTCAGCCGCCGACAACCTCTTCATGGCCGCGAAGGAGGTGGTGACTGCCCTGGTGGAATGAGTCTTGATCGGGCCATGAGAGGACTTGTTGGGTTTCTGGTAACAGTAGGTGATGCAGTTAACCAGCCAACATGAAAGCATCTGCTTGGTAACCAGGCATCCTAAGGGTCTGTCCACGAAGGAGACGAACAATTGATCAGATTTCCTGGCTCCCTTAGTTCTGGACAGGTAGCAGCGCAGCGCCCTGTGAAGGTCCAAAGAGTGGAGTGTTGGAATATGCTGGGTAGTAAGCCAGAAGTTGAACCGACTGGTTCAAGGTGAGCTCCAAAACTACCTTAGGTAGAAACTTTGGATTGGTGCGAAAGTCAACCCTGTCCCTGTGAAAAATCAGGTAGGGTTCCTTACACATGAGGGCTTGGAGCTCTGAAATGTGCCTCGCCGAGGTGACAGCCACCAAAAGTAAGGTTTTCCAGGACAAAAAACGAAGCTCAGCCTCCATGGCTGGTTCAAAAGGGGGAAGCGTTAACTTTTCCAGAACAAAAAGCAGATCCCAAGGAGGGTCAGGATCCTGAATAGGGGGCTTGATATGCAAAATGCCATGCAGAAAGGCTTTAGACACCTCCAAATGAGCCACCGACTTACCCTGGACAGGCATGTGATAGGCAGAAACGACAGCCAGGTGTACCTTAATGGCGGAATAACTTAGACCTGACTCCGAAAGGGAAAGCAGGTATTCCAACATAGGGTTAACCGGACAGACCAGGGGGTCCACCTGTCTGGCCGCGGCCCATAAGCAGAAATGTTTCCATTTCATAGCGTAAGTGGCCCTAGTGGCAGGCTTGTGCACCTCCACCAATACCTAAGCTACCTTGTCTGAGACTCCAAACCTAGACTTCGCTAGGTCTTGAGGAACCAGGCATGCAGGTGGAGGAAGCGTAGGTTTGGGTGAACCAGAGACCCGTTGTCCTGTGATAGAAGCTGGGACGAGATTGGAAGAAGAAGCTGAGGCTCTGCCATCAAATACTGAAGCAAGGGAAACCAAATCTGTCGAGGCCACAGAGAAGCTATCAAGATCATGGTGGACTGTTCTGGTTGTACCTTGAGGAGTACCTTCTGAAGCAGGGAGAAGGGGGGGAAGGCATAGAGGAATCTCCCCTTCCAAGAGAGGGACAATGCATCTTGCCAGAAAGCTCCAGGCTCTGGATCTAGCGAGCAAAAACTGGGCAGTTTTGCACTGGATCGAGATGTGAAGAGATCTAGTTTTGGTGTCCCCCATCTGACAAAGATTTGATCTGCGACATCCTGGAGCATCTCGTTCTGCTGAGAGCATCGGCCAGCATGTTCTGTGTCCCTGGGACATGAACAGCCGAGACTGAGAGATGATGGCCGAGTGCCCAGTCCCATACCCGCATGGCCTCTTGGCACAGAGGGTAAGAGTGTATGCCACCCTGTTTGTTGATGTAGAAGACCACAGATGTGTTGTCCATCTGGATCAGGAGGTGGCTGGGCGATAAGACAAAGGCCAAGGCCTGAAGCGTGTAAAGAACCGTTCTCAGCTCCAGAACGTTGATGTGGAGGTTGTCTGCTGTGGACCAGGAACCCTGAGTCCTGTGGTCCTACAAGTGTGCAACCCATCTCGAGTGCGAAGCTTCCGTGGTCAGTGTCTGGGAGGGGGATCCAGCTGAAATGGAAGCCCCGACAGAAGACTTTGAGACGACATCCACCAGCGTAGCTCCTGGCGGATTGACTCTCTGATTCCTATGAGTGTATCCAAATCATTCTGCATCTGATACCACTTAATGTGTAAGGACCACTGAATGGTCCGCATTCGCAACCTCGCGAGCAGCACCGAAACTATGGCCGCCACCATGTGGCCCAACAGCCTGAGAAGGAGTCTGGCTGGAACCTTTGAGGCTGAAGAGATGTGATTTGCTAATGCCTGGATGCGCCCCACCCTGTTGGAAGGAAGAAAAACCTTCCCGAGAGTGATGTCCAGAAGTGCCCCTATGAATTGGAGTCTGAGATGAGAATAAGTGAGACTTGTCCTGGTTCACCATAATGCCCAGATGCTGGCACAGCATTACGGTGTCCCTGATGGTTTCCAATAGGTGGGGTCTGGAAGGAGCCAGTTGTCCAGGTAAGGAAACATGAAGTGGCAAATTCTCTGAAGTGCCATGGCGACCACTGCTAGGCACTTCATGAATACCCTGGGGCCTGAAGAGAGACCAAATGGGAGGACTCTGAACTGAAAGCGCCTGCCTTCGAACCGGAATCTCAGAAACCTTCGATGTTTTCTGGCAATCGGAATGTGCAGGTAAGCGTCCTGCATGTTCAGAGAGGCCAGCCAATCTCCTGTTGAAACCATGGGTAGGAGGATGGGTAGAGAGTGTCATAAATGCACTGAGCAGACAGGTCAGGCCCTCTGCTCCCACACTGCCACCCTCCGAGCGCAATAATGTGAACAGGTAACAGACAGGGTAACCCTTCTGTCTGCTTGTGGGTCCGAATGACCTTTAGTCTCAAGTTCTGGGGGGGATTCAAACTGTGAACCTTATGCTAGCGTACTCAAATGTACAGGCTCAGATAATATTCTCTTCGGGGGATGCAATATATCTTTCACCTAAGGGCACCTAACCAGGTATCCAAAATGAACCCTTAAAACTCTATAAAAAACCTTAGGTATATTCTTACCTCTTCCCAGTTTAGTAACACCATCAAGCTTTTGAACAGTTGTCAAACTTAACCATCTATACGTCACATGCAAAAAGAACTTGGAAGACACACAGGCAGTCTCTTGAATAAAAGGTTTACTAAAAAAGGATAAAAATATGTAAAATGTAAACACAGAACAATATATCAAAGAGCATACAATCACTTAAAACAAAACAAGGAAGAGTACAACACAAACTCCTACCACAATACATTTAGACTTTTTCTATCTACTGTATTACCTCTATAGTGCTTAAGTTATATCAGAGCAGAGAGTTCTGTCTCTCTTGAGTCCAAAAAATGATATGACAAAAAGATCAGACACCAGTATTAGTTTAAACTGTGTCCCTCCACACCCCTACTGTGAGTCATCTAGCTCCTCATTTTAGAATATAAAAAAAATTACAAACAGGATATCCTATCAGGAGATATTTTAAATAATGTGACTTCACCAAAAACTAATTTCCCAAATTATGACAGTCTTTAATCAAGCCTTTCCTTTGCACTGGTGGCTAATTCCTGTTTTCCCAAGGAACATCAAAGGTTTTTTTACAACTCTGCCATATGTCATTTAGGTGCCATTATAGCCAACAGGAATCAGCTAAGTTATGTCCTGTCCTGTAATAAAATGCATATTTAGCTTCCCAGCTTCAGAGGCAGGAGGTCATAAAATGGCCATAAAATGCAACTTCTCAAGGAAGTTAATTACATTACAGAGATCTCCTGGCTTAATATATATCCTGTCATTTCACTGAAACCCATGGAAGCACTGCGACAATCACACACCATATTTTTATATTACAAATATCATCCAACAATCATAACCAGCTGGCCAAGCGTCACAGAGAGACCATGCGGAATCTCCTGTAGGAGACCCACTGGTCCAGGTCGCTGAGATCCAGGATAGGTCTGAGATCCCCAGACTTCTTCAGGCCCAGAAAGAAGTGGGAGAAGAACCCCGTCTCTCGCTCGGCTGGGGGCACTGGCTCTATGGCATTCTTGTCCAACAGGGACCGAATCTCCTGATGAATAAGAGCCCTGTGTTCCCTCGGATAACGGGATGGGGCGGTGGTCTGTCCAGAGGGATGGCATCGAAGTCAATGGAATGCCAGAATTCTACGGGATCGAGGACCCACTGGTCGAAGGTCACTTGTCTCCAGCTTCTGCGTATATAGAAAAGCAGCCTCCAACCAGCTCTCCCAACTGGACGTCTGGGAGAGGAAGGTCGCCTATATAGTCAGGTGTTGGGGGGAGCGTGGCAGATCTAGCTTGTCATGAGGTGGCAGTCGAGGAGCCCCTGGCCCTACCTCTATGACCAAAGCCACCATGCTGCGGCTGCTGCTGGTAGCATGGCTGCTGAGGCTGTTGTCCCCCTCGGCCACAAAAATGTCCCTGTTTCGGGCGATATATGGACTGCACGGCACAGACGGCCTTACTGGAGTCCTGTAACTTCAATATGATTTTTTCTGACTGTTCACCGAAGAGTACGGAGCCTTTAAAGGGAGCATCCAGAAGGTTAGTCTGTACATCTGGGTTGAACCCCGAGACCTGGAGCCAGGAGTGGTGCCAGAGGCAAATGCCAGAGGCGGCCGCCCTCATGAAAGAAGTGTCCCACAGAGTCAGAGGCTGATCTCAAGACGTGCGTGCCCATGTCTGAGCCAGTCTGGAGAAGCTTGGTAAGCACAGCCCTCTGAGGGCAGTCGGGTAAGCCCTGCACAATGTCCAGTCCTTGTTCCCAGAGGGCATTCTGGAACTGGACCATGTGAGTCAGAAAAATAAGGTTCCTGATGCTGCAGGTGGCAGACGTGTACACCTTCCTGCCCAATGAATCCAGATGCTTAGACTCCCTGTCGGGCAGCTGGGTGCTCAGGTGTTTGGGCCTCTGCGAATGATTGTGAGCTGCCGAAATCACCACCGAGTCAGCGGTCGGGTGTTCGGGTAAAAAGGGATGGTCCTTAGGATCCAGGTACAATCTGTGTGCCTTTTTGGGTATCGCAGAGGAAGAATGGGGATGCTTCCAGGTAGCATATGTGACATCCTGGAAGGTGTCCACCATGGGTGGAATGACCACAGGCTTGGGATCTCTCTGGCGGAGGTACTTGGCCAGTCTCAAACGTTCAGGGTCAAGGGCCTCTGTGTCCCAACCCATGTATTCTTGAATTTGCCTCATGAACTCCATGAAACTGAGGTCATCGGTCGGGGACCTATGTTGGTCCTCCAGGTCCCCATGGGCAGAGTCGATGTTGAAGTCAGATATAGATAACTCCGAGTCAATGAATGACTCCAAAGACGAAGAGGAAGGGGAGCGGAGTCTCCTTCACTTATGTCTTCTGTCTGGGTCCTCCGGCGCCTACTTTTGTCCTCATGTTTTCTGGGTGCAGCCAGCTCTTTCTCTGCTTCATCTCCGGATGGTTCGGGAACCACCTCAGTGTCCGGATTAGGATCAGGAGTGGGTGCAGGGTGAGGTGTGGGTGGAGCAGGGTTCGCTGGGAGGTCCTGCTTTACCGTGTCCCACCAGTGGGAAAAGAGCTCCTTGACTTGAGACATACTGAATCTGGGTGATTCTGGTGCAGGAGGAGCAGCCATGCCTCAGCCTCTGCCGGTACCAGCATCGGGACTGACCAGCATCTGTTTTGGTATGCCGGCGCCAGCATCGGTATTAACCAGTGTCAGTCTGGCAGGAGACGATGGAAGTACGTCAGGTAACCCGTCGTCAGGCTCCAACAGCAGGTGGGCTGGTGTCTGCTGAGGAGAAGGGGGGTGGCCTCGGAGCTGATGTTGGGCCGAGCTAGAGAAGCCGGCGTTGGGACCACCTTGGCCGGTGGTGGAGTGGACATGGGCGGAGTGATGTCAGGGTGTCGGTCCAGTGTCTGTTTTGAAGAAGGGTAAGAAGGACGTCCCTTGGAGGCCTTAGGGCTGGGACGGTCGAAGTGCTTGTGGGTTTTTTCTCCGACAAACGCCGCTCTGCAGCTGGGGGCTGATAGCCTTTTTCAACTCCTGGGAGTCGGCCGTAGACAGGGAGGCCGAGCAAGAGGAGGACTTACCACAGCTCGCAGAGGATCCTTGTTTCGTGGGCAGGTGTACCTTAATCGGCTGCAGGGTGGTGCTAGAAGATTTCTGAGTCTAAAATCCAGAGGCAGAAGCGGGAGGCTTGAGAGCCGTGAGGAGGGAGTCATGACCGGAGGAGCTGGACCTGGATGCAGAGTGTGAGCCTGTGGACCTGGGCCTCACGTGGGACCTCTCCAGTTCCCTGCGCTCGCAGTGCTAATCTTTATGAAGCTTCTTTTTAGCGGGCGATGGTTCTGATTCCCCAGAGGAAGAGCCCCTTTCCATAACGGCCAGTTTAGACTGAGCGAGGAAGGCCGAAGAGACTTTTGCTGCCTGATGCGCGTCCTGCTGTTAAAGGCCTGGCAGTGGGAGCAGGCGCTGGTGTCATGGTTGGAATATTAGAGATATTAGAGATGGGAAGAAAAAGCTAAAGCCAATGACCAGATAGGGTCGCTGGCCACTTCATCAGGTAGCATAAACGGGCAGACTGGATGGGCCTGGTGGCCCTTATCTGCCGACAGTATCTATGTATGTATCTATGTAGGTGCCTCTAGATGCTGGGAGTCATTAGAGAGTCTCCCCAACCGCCAAAGGGGCCACCAGGAGCGAAGAGCAAGAGCTCCCGCTTGCACTGTCCCCCAGAGGTGGGTCCCTGGTGCTTCAGTGAAGTGGCAGGGAAACCGGAGGTACCAGCAGGGCTTTTTCCACAACTGGCCTCAACTGGGGGGATGGCAAGCAGTGAGGAGGCACTGCCCAGAAGTTGAGGCCCAAGAGGGAACAGAGGGTGGGAAGCACTGATGAATGGTGAAGATACACAGGGAAATCAAGAATTACAGTAGATACGTAATTTTCATATCTTACCTATGTCAATCTTCACCATTCATCACTGGTGGGTGAGTACCAAGCACCACAGAGTGGTACTGGCACCTCCCCGAAGGCTAAGTTTAGCCCTCAGACCATTGTGGGGTACTCACAACAAGAGGGGGCCCACTGCGGGTCTGGCCAGACCCGCTATGGTTCAGGGTCAGGTTGAGAATCCTGGCCTGCAGGAAAGGGACAGCACACTGACAATTCTTACTTGGCCCTGTGGGAGAAAAAACAGGCCCCCCAGAATGGCGAGGAAGTCACCATATGCCAGACCAAGGGTGACAACGGGGACAGGCGAAGCCAAGCTATCCGCCTAACGCAGACTGCTGATCCCATAATCCTGGAGGCTACTGCACTGGCATCATAAGATGCCTGCACCTTGTGTATCACTTGCTCCAGGCCTCGCGGGGAAGTGGCAATGGCCCGCTTGGCTGCCTCGCTATCAGGCACAGCTGCCAAGATCTTTCTGAGCGTAGCCCATAGGCACCTTTCATAGGCCACCATGTGTGCCTGATGAGCTGCTATGGAGAGCAAGAGATGCACAGAGGAAAAAACTTGTCTGCCCCAGCGATCAAACTCTGCAGAGTCCACATCTGAACGACAGTCCCTTCACAGCTGCAGATGTCCAGAAGGGGTATCCAGCCACTCCAAGCCTGATGTGGGGTGGGGCATAGACCCTGGAGACCCAGAGGGAGCACAACACCTGGGCTGGCAGTCCCAAGGGGCTGGAGGAGAAGAGGAAGTGGGAATCTGCCAGGTGCTGTGACTCCTCCATGAAATGACGAGGCCATGGAGGGATCACCACAGATTCTTTGCTGTATTCCCCAGGAATGCTAGAGTCGCATGCGCAGGATTGCATTGAGAGGTAGGAGAAAGATTGAGCTCCTCCAACATCATCACCAGAAACCGATGATACTCTGTAAAGTCAGCATCAGATGACTGGTAAGGGGTGGAGTCCTCTTCCTCGGAGGAGGAGGAAGCAGACGATGTGAAAGGGCTCTGCACAAGAATGACAGAGAAGGAAGAGGAGATGCAAACACCATCTCATCAATGGCTCTAAAGTAGAGAGGGAAAGCACTTGCCATTGCCCTGTACTGCTCCCAAGTGAGGGTCCCCAAGGGACCGGAAAGATCTGGGAGAAGAGGAGGAGGAGGCAGAGGAAGAAGGGTGGGAAGAATGATCTTGAGAGATCAAAGCCCCTCTGCCAGGGCTGTGGGCACAAGCAGGGGGATCCCTCCATAGTGAGGGGAGTGCGCTGCCCAGTCACTGCCTGCTGCTCAATCCTCCCCGAGACAGCAGAGTGAAGCCCTAGGGGAAACGACCCCTGGTGAGGAGACTGGAGCCAAGCAGACCCAGAAGGGCAGCCCTTGTTCCCACCCGCGTCAGGGTTCTGACCCCTAGATGGGAAGGGGATACCCAGCCCCGCACTCCGACTTCGCCCGGGGTGGCCAAGGCCACTGGAGCAGAATGGGATGCCGACCAGGCTCCCACCCCCCAACCCAAAGTACTGAGACCTCCCCCTTGAGAGAGGTCCCACCATGGTGATCGCTCTAAGGGAGAAGGAAGAGAGAAGCCAGCTCCAGAGTTAGCCTCTAACTCCCCCTCAAACTCCATGTCGGCACCGGTAGCCGATGCGGCACCGGAGCTGGAATCCCTGATGGGGACAGCCCCAGAGGCGGTGCCGTCACCCGAAGTGGCACCTACTGTGGCACGAACATCGGCACCATCACCAGAAGCAGCACTGTCATCAACATCGGTGCCAACCACGGCATTGACCTCAAATGCGTCTTCATCCTTGGGAATGGTGCTGACCGTGGCACTGGCCTCCAAAATGGTGCCGACCATAGCACCGTCAAGTGCGGCACCGACCATGGCACCATCACCCAGTGCATCACCAACTACAGCACCATCACCGAGAGCAGCTCCCCCAATTGGCACTATCACCAGAGACGGCACCAAAGACAGGGCCGGAGCTCTCAATGGCACTGGCCGCGGCACTGACAAAGAAAAGGGTGGTGTTGCATATGGTATCAATCCTATGAATGGAACCCAAGGAAGAAGACCTTCTGCTGAGTCCGGGGAGTGTCCGCCGCTCCAGGGAGCTTGGCTGCCAATCCCGGTTATCCTGATCATTTTCTGAATCCAAGGAGGAGATCACAGTGACCCCGAGAGAGGCAACCCCTGACACTCTACCCATCCCAGCACTGAGGGCGGTGTGGGACAGGACTCAGCTGCAACGGTGGTGCCGTCTCACTCACTGGCACTGGAGTCAGTGCCAGGAGTCAAGGCTGTGCCCCCCCAAAGCCCTTGAAGGAACCACCAATGCAGGCTCCACATATGTTGGAGGCCTTGACACTGGAGTTAGCTGGTTCCCCGAAGGGGAGCCAGGCCGTGAGAGATCCACGACTGGCCCCCCAGCGGAGGCCAACTGCTCCCCTGACCGTTCACCCCCATGCGTCTGAGCTCAGCGAGATCTGAGCCAGAGGATGCTTGCTCTCCCCCAGTACATATAGCAGCGGGGGAAGGCCTGGGGGAAGGGCCCAAGGACTTTACCTTAGTGGCCCTCATGCGATGCCGTCCATTGAAGGTTGGGGGGTTGAGGCCCAACCTGGCTGCACGGATTTCCAACGTGCGATAATCCATAGAAAAGCCAGTGTCACAACAATCTATATTGTGGTTTGGCCCTAGGCAGATGAAGCATCGGTCATGCGGGTCCGTTATGGTGAAGCGACCAGCAGCGGGACGCTGATGCTTAGGGGTAGTCCCTGCCTTCTAACGTCTTTGCCCTGAACCTGACATGATCCGCCACACACAAAATAATAAAATGCAAGAAAAAAGACAACGCTGAACACTGAAGAACCATGCTGAAAATGACGACAAACTTAAACGGCATCAAGAACTAAACTGCCAATGAGCAGAACCAGAACTGGGAGTGACGCAAAAGAATATCGCTGTCCCACGAAGTCGTGCTACTTTGACAGTGGGAAAGGCAGAACTGAGGGGATGGAGGGGTCGGCGTCTGTTACTGGCCAACCTGAGAGTGCCACGTAGTACGTCGGCCTCGAGGGCGGCAGCATTCCTGATGTTAGCCTCTCCTCCAGATAGGGAGAAAGCTTTTTAAAGCTAAAAAGCTTCCTGTGGGGTCCTAGCACCTCCGGCTTGAACCCACCAGTGATGAATGATGAAGACTGACACAGGTAAGATCAGAGTGATCCACAGGACACATATATGTTCTATCTATGTAGACATCAGCTACGGTGTTCATATCACCAGCAATAATCATTTCCTCATTCACATTAGTTGTGATCTTTTCTGCTGGTGAGGCAAACAAATCAAGATCGATTACTGTTAGGGGCATACATGTTGACCACAGATCATTTTCTATCCTCTATCTAGACCTTAGTAATAATACATCTGCCATCGGGATCTGTAATAACTGAATCTACTGTATCATTTAAATTCTTGTGAAACAATATACACACTCCTTTACTTTTTGAGTTAAATGAGCTTCCATGAACCAGACCCACACATGATCTTTTTAGTTTAGCAGTTTCTGCAGGAGTTAGATGCGTCTCCTGCAGAAAAGCAATGTCAGTTTTCAGAGACTTGAGAAAGGCTAGAACTTTCGTTCTTTTTACAGGATTATTGCATCCTTTGATGTTCCATAAAACAACTTTAAGAATTTTTGGTACAGTAGACATTTTAGAGCACTTAAAATAACAGGATGTAATATGAAATATGAACTATAAATTCAAATAGCACAGGGAACTATGTTTCTTAAGATTCTACTAAATAGCTATTACCAACAACACATAAAATTATCTGACTTAATAGATCTAAATTACTTGTTTAGATTCTGATAATAATTACGTAACTATACCAAGTAGGGTCAGCGACCGCGCTAATAAAAGCAGGGTATACGGGCAGACTGGATGGGCGTACCGGTCCTTATCTGCTATCAATTACTGTGTTACTATGTATATGACACCTAACTCATTTGCTTCTGGTGGCCATTTTGGGTCGTATCCAGTACTGGATGGTTCTGATGTCATATGGAGTCTATGGGAACACAAATGAGTTTTAATAGACACTTACAGAGGTATTCAAATACAACAGGCACTGAAATCTATTGGCTGCACCTATACAACTGTATGAAAATTTTCATTGTTGTTTTAGCAATAAAAATCAAACACCACATTTTTAAGACATGAGGCAACACAAATATAGCTAAGAAGCAGTACTGGTGCAAGCTCTAGTACTTATTTGATATTGCTGTATAAAAACACCTTGCAAAACTGGCCCACCGGAGCAGCGACAAGGCATCTGCTTACGGTGCTGACATCCCGGGTTTGGGGACGGACTTGGAAGTCAGTGGGCCAGCCGGGGGGAGAAGGATTGAGCATCCCAGGAAGGGGGGGGGGGAGTCCGGTGCAATGTAGACCTCTGATGGAAGCTGGGGGTACTGTTGCGGCTGGCACCACATGTTAAATGGGCAGAGCGGCCGCTAGCGTCATTACATGTCCCCGCACCCAAGGGAAAAAAAACGAAAAAAATGCTGGCTGTTAATGACAGCCCCCATCTCTGCTGCTGCTCCTGCTACAGACCAAAGTCCACTGGGTGGGGGTCCTGCTCTCGTGGTCCTGCCCTGGGGGTAAGCCAGGGGCAGATGACCAAGTACCTTGGGGAAGGGGCGCCCGCCTGGCAGCTCCACCTAGGGGGGTAAGCCTGGGGATGAAGGGGGCGGCGAGCGGAGAAGGTGGCCAGAACCTCCTGTGCCTGGAGGAAGGAGCCAGGCAAAAAAAAAAAAAAGTCTTGCGATAAGAGACTCTCTGAATTTGTGGTATGTTTGGCATTTCAATTAAGGGAATGGATTAGTATTAAAGAAAATAAAATGTTTGCTATGTTTGGCATTTATATTGGAGTGCTTCAATTCAAAAAACGGCTCAAAGAATTTCCGATGCTTACTGAAGTAGGTATGAAGTCAACTTCAGTGACATTTGAATCAAATATTAAGGGGAGGGTAAGAGATTAATTAATTTAGTATGCTGTCTAAGCCCTCGGGCTCAAAGCAACAGCCAGCCACCTCGTGGCAACCAAATTAGGTGTACAGTGAATTTGAATATAGTAATTATTGGTTGAACTGCTCTCAGTAGCTCAGAGAGATCCGGTAATCTCAATGTTGGGGAGTAAGAGGCACGGTCTCCATCCTTTATTTTGGTAGCGGTGTGACCAAGTATCCTTGGAATACAGTTAAGATGCAAATGAATAAGCAGAAGTCCAAAAACATGCCACGTAGTTATATGGCCAATTCCTTTTTCAGTTGACGTGAATATCTGAGTACCAATTAAAAATGATGTATTGACTTGCCTGCAAACCATAACTAACACGGAGTCATAAATGATTTAATGGTTCTGGCAGCACACCGTGTTACCCACTTCCTATACTAATAGATGGCCTTGGAATAAAGGTATTCATTTTTAAAGTCAAAACATGCCACAAAATGTACTGTGCAGCGGTATCTTAAATAGTGTAGCAGCACTGACTTATCTGCTGTAGCAAACTAATTAATTACAGCATTCTACAACGTGAATGTAGTCCTAAGACATCTATAAATTACCATTTAGAATAAAAGAGACAATGTTTTATGCATAGACGAAATTGCGGTAAGTTATTCCGAGACTTACCATTAACTCAATAGATTTTATTTTTAGTCTTTGGTAACCGGCTAAGGCCCACTAGGCACACGTGCCTGTTTTCAGGGGCAACCTGGGAGCATTTGGGGAGGTTAAGTGACTTGCTCACAGTCACACAGTATGCAAGTGGGGGCTGTAAGAATCAAACCCAGGTCTGCTGGATGCACCAAGCTCATTCCCAACTCGTTACTCTAACCTCTAGGCTATACTACCAGCCCCTACATACACTTTCTTCACAGTGTCTCATCTGTTTTTTTCTAATGTAAAGGTAGTTATATAGTATTACTATAGTATATACAAAATGACTGAGGACTTTAGGTGACATACAGCAAGATAAATTAAATGAGATTAGTCCTCCAAAACAAAGTAAAGAGCCGCCTTCAGTTCAGCCAGAGACAGGAAGTAACGCCAGCACGTGCACGACATGGCATAAAGCATGACTGGAGGAAGAAGCAGCACATGCAGCAGTGCCCATCTCAGCCACATTATCTACTTGCTTGCTTCCAGCCTGGAAGGACTTAGGGGGTGGACAAGCAGGATTAATCGGAGGACAGCGATTCAGGTTGGAAGTCGTCAGACATCACTCTTTACTTCTGCTATGGCCCCTTTTCTTCACATTGGAATAGAACCTGAGCTGCAGCTGGTGTTAAGAAAAAAAAAGTTTTGTTTCAGAGTTTACTTCTCCAGGTAATGCTCAAGTACGAAGCAGATTTTGGGGTAATTCTTCATGTTTTTGACTATTGTCGAGTATGGTAAAGGAATGCAGGCTTGTGTAGACTTCTGTTTGGGTGTTTTGCTGACACTCTCATCCGGCGAGCAGCTATTGACTCACGGAGGAGAATTTCTGGAATCTGTTTGATTGAATGATTGAAGCTCGAGCCCCACTAGAATGTACTGGGCCGTTTGAAGAGTTAACGGCGGTTTGTTCAGTTGGTCTATCTGTGTAGTTATTCACATTTCCTATACCTGATCAGGGTACTCACATGGTTGTTGGTTACCAGGCATAAACACCATAAGCACAGTGGGGTATTTAAAATAATATCTCAGTCCCGATTTTTGCAACTACCCCTTAACGTTAAAAAAAAAAAAAAGTTTTGCGTTTTTCAACAATTTCTGTGGAGAAGTCCTGGAAAAAGTAGACCCTTTCAAAGTTCCAGCTAATTTGTTTGCGTTCCCTGGCCACTTTTAACATTTCTTCTTTAATGGAATAATGTAAGAAATTAACAATGATGGCCCTCGGTCTGCTGCCAGTCTGCGGTTTCCTTAATAAAGAGTGATGGGCAGGCTCTATTTCTAGGGGCCAGGGCCATTGGTAGTTTAGTAATTCAGGTATAAACTTTTGAAGAAATAGGATCATGTTAGCGTTTTCTATTCCCTCAGGTACTCCCACAATCCGAATGTTGTTCTACCTCCCCCTGTTCTCAAGGTCATCCACTTTTTTAAAAATGTATCGAATCTGGTCGGCTTGTTCTTCAAGTTTATCCTCCAAAAATGTTACTGCATCTTCTACTGTTGCTATTTTACTTACGGAAGCCTCAATATTTTTTAATTGTCGTCAATGTCCGATCTAAGCATGCCCATAGCTTTTTTCATATCCGAAACATCAATTTGGATATTGGACAGCATGTCTTTAATTATTTGTATGTCCAACTTACTAATGAGGAGTTTCCTGGTGTAGAGTTGCTTGTGATCGATTTGGGGCCGTCCGCCACAGACTTCCTGAACATCGGAGCCATAATGCGTTAGCAGCAGCAAAACTTAAAATGCCCAAAAAAAAAAACACTTAAAAATAATGTGGATCACAGTAATTTGTGGATAGTTTGTTTAACTGACAGTAATGCTAATGAATTATAGTAAAAACACTGGTTCTCTACGAGATAAAATCGCAATTTGATAAATTAGAGAAATAGGTGAGCCGGAGCTGATGGTTCAGGCAGTCATTCACGTCAGCGCAATGCACGTGCCCTATCCCATGCATGCCTGAACCCCACCACTGTTTTCTCCCCCACCACCTCTACTCGAAGACTGTTCCAGAAATCCACCACTCTTTCTGTGAAGAAGTACTTCCTCTCATCTCTCCTGAATCTACCCCCCTCCAACTTCATTGCACATCCCCTTGTTCTTGACCATCTTTTTCTGTGAAAAATACTTCCCTCCTGTACCTACCTTATATTTAAAGGTCTCTGTCATATTCTCCACCCCCTTCCAGGGTGTACATATTAAGGTCCTTTAGTTTCTACTTGTAGGGCTTTTGATGCAGACCCTGAACCATTTTAATTGCCCTTCTTTGGACAGCTCCACTCTATGTCCTTCTGGAGATGTGGTCTCCAGAACTGGACACAGTACTCTAGGTAGGGTCTTACCACCAGTCTATACAGAGGCAACACCACCTCCCTCTTTCTGCTTGTGATACCCGTCCCTATGCACCCCAGCATCCCACTAGCTCTCCTAACTGCTTTGTCACACTTTCTGGGCACCTTCAGGCCATCAGATATGATTACTTCTAGGTCTCTTTCCTGTTTGGAGGTCATCGTTACTTCTCCACCCATTTTGTACTCCGCCCCTTAGTTTTGTGCCCTACATGCATGGTTTTGCACTTTTTCACATTGAAACTCAGCTGCTATACCCTTGACTACTCCTCTAGTTTTGTCAGATATCTGCTCATTCTTTCCACCCCCCCAGAGTGTTCACCCTATTGCAGATTCTGATGTAATCCATAAAAAGGCACACCTTCCCTCCCAGCTCCTCTGCAATGTCCCTTATAAAGATATTAAACAGGATCAGTCTCAGTAATATGATACGAACATACGATTAAGTCAGCACATAAGGCCTAATGGCCTATCAAGTCTGCTTGAGTGTGCAGCTCTCAGTGCTGTGCACTGATGCTGCCCCCCCCACCAAATGATCCCACTGTTTTACCCTTCCCCCTTCTGATTTTGCCCTTAAGTTTATCCCACCACCCTTAAATCCCCTCAATGATGCTCTCGAAACCAGATCCTCTGGCAATAATCCCTGAGGCACCCCACTGGTCACCCTCCTTTCTCCGGCGTGAACTCCATTTACCACCTCCCCTGTCGCCTATCCACCAACCAAGTTTTATTCAGTTTACCACCTTTGGACCTGTCTCTAAGGTGCCCCACTTCTTATGAGTCTCCTATCTGGAATGGTGTTGAAAACCTTACTGAAATCTAGGTAGGCTACGTGCCTTGTTCAACCATGATCTAATTCCCTGGTCATCCTGTCAAAGAAATTTATCACATTTGTTTGTTGTGACCCCCTACCCCCCCATGAATCCATGTTGCCTTGGGTCTTGTAACCCACTGGATTCAAGATATTCCACAATCCTTTCCTTCAGCAGTGATTCCATTAACTTTCCCACCACCGTTGTCAGGCTGACTGGCCTACAGTTACCGGCCTGCTCCCTGCAACCAGTTTTGTGTAAATGTGACTACACCTTCTGTCCTCTAATCCCACGGAAGAACTCCTATTTCCAGTGAACTGTTAAATAGGACTGACAGAGGAGCAGCCAGTACCTCCTTGAGCTCGCTCAATACCCTTGGATGCACCCCATCTGGCCCCATCACTTTGTCCACTTTCAGATTTGCAAGTCCCTTTAGGACTCTCTTTCCGAAGAAAGGACTAGTGTCCACCTCCCTCCCTCCAAAGCTCCTGTTACTTTTTTGTGGTTCCTCCCATTCTCCTTCCTCTGTGAACACTGAATAAAAGTATTTGTTCAGGATGTCTGCCTTTCTCTGGTCCCCCTCTGCACAGTTCCTCCTTCTCTTCTTAACCTTATAATCCCTCCCTTGGTGTTCCTCTTTTCACTTACAAAAAATGTCTTGTCCTCTTTCGTTACCACCTGGGCTATTCTCTCTTCAGTTTGAGCCTTTGTGCTCCTTATTGCTTTCCCTGCTCCCATTTGTTTTCCCTGATACGTCTCCATATCCTTCTCCCTCTGTGTCTCCTTGTGCCCTCTGAATGCTACCCTTTTAGTCTTTACCTTTTTAGTCACTTCTTTCAAGAACCATAGAGGTCTCTTTTTCCTCTTGCTTTTGCTCACTTGCTTTTCACAGAATTTTGTTGCTCTCACTATGCCCTTTTTTTTTTTGCTTTGCCCACTGATCCTCTACCCCACCCAGGTCATCCCACCTGCTCGTTATTCTGCGGCATTCACCCATTTTTTTTTTTTTAAATCTGGCCTCCTGAAGTCTAGGACCCTTTTCCATCTGTGGTTTGATTCCACAACTGTCCTTATGTTGAACCACACTGTATGGTGATCACTGGTCCCCAGGTGGCCTCCCACCTTCACATTTGCAACACTGTCCCTGCTGGTGAGTACCAGGTCCGGTATTGCCCCATCACAAGTGGGATCCCTGTCTGAGGAAAACACCCTGTAGGAAGTCCAGGATGTCCCTGCTTCAAACTGAAGCTGGGAGGCTCTAATCCACACACTGAAGTCCCCAACCAGCAGCACGTCCGCCTTTTTCTGCCATCTTGCCAGTGGCTTCCCCCAGTACCTTATCTACATCCTCCCCCTGTGCTGGGAGTCTGCAGATGACACTAGTTCGAACAGTGGCTCTGCTCCCTATCTCCAGGGTGATCCACAGTACTTCCACCACCCCATATTCCCTCTATCTCCATTGCGTTTATGCCCTCCCTCATATAAAGCACCACACCCCCGCCTTTTCTTCCCGTCCCACCCTGTCCTTCCTGAACAGAGTATAGTCTGGTATGGCCAAGTCCCAATCATGGTTTTCAGTGGGCCATGACTCAGTAATGGCTACAATATCCAGGTCAGTCTCCGCCATGATGACCTCATTGTCTGGACTCTTATTTCCTAGACTTTTAGCATTCGCACACATGGCCTTCCAGATTTTATTACCACTCTGCCTGCTAACTCCCTTTTTTCCTTTTCGCCCTCCCTCCTTCCCCGCTCTCTTTTTAATGCTCTTGTTCCCATCCCCCTTCATATCTACCACTCTGCTTCTTTTATTAATTTGCACTCTGGAGGATTCATCTCTCCTTGGGTCCTCCCTACTTTAGTCTGTAAAGGGGGGGGGCAGTTTATGCCTTGAGTCCTTCCCCCCTGCTAGTTTAAATGTACATCAAAGTAACATTTAAACCGTCCACTGAGGACCACAGTTCCCCCTCCTGGATGGATGCAGCCCATCACCCCTGTACAGGCCCTTATCCCTCCAGGTGGGTCCCCAGTCCACAATGTAGCCAAACCCCTCCTCTCTGCACCATTCCTTCATCTACGAGTTGGAGCTTCTGGTGCGGAGTACCTTCTCCTCCCCCCATTGTAGGCAGAAAGCACCTCAGCAAAAGCCAATGAGCACAGTACTTGTCTAAGACCCCTCTCCAGCTCCCCAAACTCCCCCTGCACTTTCTCAGACCCGTTCTCTTGCCAGGTCATTAGTCCCCAGGTGGACAATGGCATCCAGCTCTCACTCTAGCTCTAGCGATACTGAAGATCCACTTCCCATTCCTCAGGGCCATGGTGCCACAGAGGCACCTAACTTCCCTCTCCCTCTCCCTTTCGATTCCCAAATATCTCTCCCTCACAATCGAGTCCCCCACCAGAAGTTGCTTCCTCTGCGGTCTTCTACCACCCTCCTTTGGGTCTTCACTATAGAGGTCCACCACATCCTCCCTGGACACTGCCAAGTGTGCCTCCCCCGGCAGTCCTGCCCCACCAGAGTGGCATATGAATTATGTAGTGGTACTGGCTGAGTAATTTGCCTCTGTCCTACCACTCCCACTTTGTGGCATAGTAGGTCCGACAGGGTCTGAAGCCTATATAAAATGGCTCTCATCTCTAGCACATTTATGTGGAGATGGTGGTCTGAGACTGATCAAATCCCCTAAGTCTGAAGACTCTCGCAATGTGCAGCTCCTCCCAGTAAAGAGGTTCCCATGGTGACAGTCACTGGTGGCTCAGGTGGGGAAGCCTTGATGGAGGTTCCTCTTTAAGGACCACCACAGGAGGGAGCAAGTTGGAGGTTCTGTCAGCTGTATTGGGTGACTCAAAATGTGAGATGCTTGTGACCACTGCATGCTGTGCATCCATTAAGAGGTCCTGTTATGCAGTCTTGCTAGGGGTGCTGTGAATATCGTGGCTGCCATGAGACCTAACATCCTCTGCATGGAGTGTAGTCACCTGGGTACGTTCCATGATATAGGGCATAATATGCACTCTACTGACTCTGTCCTTTCCTGGACCAGGCTGAGTGGAATCCAGGACTGTCCCTGTGAAATGCCGTCTATAGAAGGGAATCAACCAGCCAGGGTGAGTCTCTCTCTCTCTCTCTCTCTCTGCACATTCCACATTCTTAACTTGCCTCCTTCTGTCCTCTCCCCTCTGATTGATAATGACTACAGTATAGCAATCTTCACTTCATCCCCCTATCTATCCCCCAACTAACCAAGCCCCCTGGGTCTGTGTGGTGGCTGCTTGTGTTTGTCTGTGTCTGTAGCTTAGTTTTTGTGGATTTACATGTTTTTCTGCTTGTGGTAACTATACCATTCTTGCTCACTACATCCGTGAAAGTCTCCTGGACTGGATTTCTGCAAAAAAATCATCATCAGGTATCTTTATCTTCATTTTAAAATCAACTTTTTGGAAGCTATCCCAAGCAAAACATAAGTGAAGCAACTACATCTGACAACCTTGGTGACTCTGGGTCCTGCTGGAATCCACACTTTCGTCTGACCTGCTCCATGATCTGTACGTGGGCTTTTCAGCAACCTGTTTGAATGACAAAGAAGCATACAGACAAACGGATTTCACATCCTGCATATGTGCAGGCACAGTTAATCACCTTCAGGAATTTTAACATTTCAGTGACTCTGGACCTCAGCTGTTGATCATTCTTTTGGCTTTTGACTTATCCACCAGGTACCTATCTGCAAGCGACTGGGTGCAACTGACAAGCTACAAAGGATAAATGGGCATATCATCCTCTGTATTACTAACAACCTCCTTGCTCTGGGTCCCTAGGCGCCTGCAATGGTTCAAACATAAGCCTCAAGTGTAATTCTATTGACTCACAATACAGCAACTGTCTCTTAAACTCCTACTCCTCCTCCTCTTGATATCAGAAAGTGTCCGCTCAAATCCTGGCCCTGTCTCCTACAGTACAACAAAGCCTGCCAAAATGGAGGGGCTCAAAATTGCTACCTTAAACATCTGCAGTCTCCTCCCAAAACTGGCCTCCTTCAAATCTTTGCCAGCCAGCACAACCGGATATCCTTGCCATCGTCGAAACTTGGCTGACACCTAATACTCTGGATCATGCCATCTCTATACAAGGCTACAAGATATTCAGGCTGGATAGGACCTCGAAAAGGGTGGTGGTGTGCAATCCACATAAAGGACTACCTCACCTGTCTCCCTGGTTCTTACCCCACCACAGAAACCTCAGTGCAATCCTCCCTATCAAGATATTACTTGGTGCCCAAAACAAAGTCCTCACGATTGCTGCTGTCTATATCCCACCAAAGATCCTGATTCTGGCCTACAGGCTGTCCTCGAGTTAAATAAGTACACAACCTTCTGACATCGAACTCCTTCTCCTTGGGGACTTTAATATAAATTGGCTTGCTCCTGATGCAGGGGTCAAACAAAGATGCTATCCTAGCAGCAAATTTAACACAAGTGGTAAACTCCCCTACCAGGAAAAACTACAAATCAGGGACCAGCACCCTCATTGACTGGATCCTTACCAGCCACCCTACCCGTATAACCAATGTAAGTGTTCTCCCTGACTCGCTCACTGATCACTCTCCAATAATATGTACCAGGACAAATAAGTTTCGTAAGCTGCCTCCAAAAACCATCTATAGCAGAGTCCTACCTTATGGCAACCTTATTCATCTCAAGACCTGTCTTAGGCAGATAGACTGGTCCTTGAGGTTACAAAACTCAAGATGTTGACCTAGCCCTTGATTACTTTATTTCTACTTTCAACACTGCCTGTGACACTGTTGCACCACTAAAAAGCGTAAAAATCAAAGCACTCACAAATCCCTGGCTCCACAGTGAAGCTACTGGCACAACTCAAAAGTAGGGATCACCTCTGGGCCACTGCAAGAGCTACTGGCGCTCTGTCGGACATTCAAAAGTATAAACAGGCTCGTAACCACTGTACTAAACAGATCCGCTTGATGAAGAGCTCCTACTTCAAGAATGCCCTCTCAACTCCTGAGCGAAGGAAATCCTTCTGGGACAACATAAAGAATATCATGGGTCAGCAGTCCAAATCCTCTCCTACAATAATGAATGTGGATGGAACCACTACATTAGACCCAGAGATCATTGCAAACACCCTAAATGATACCTTCACGGACCTTAGTGGTGTCCTCTCATCTGATTTCTTCACTGATGCTGACCTCAATTTCTACTTCTACTGCCTCTCCAACAAACCACCCTTCCATTTCAAACTAGTAAAGGCACATGAGTCTATAAATATGTAAAGAAGGCCATTTCTAAGTCCCGAGCAAGCAGCGACACTATTGACCTTAAACTTCTGTCCCTCACTCTGGAGGAAGTACTGCTCCCCTCACAAAATTTTCAATCTCTCCCTCTGCTACAGCCAATTCCCTAGAAATGAAGCTGCAGTTGTCACTCCGGTGCACAAAGTGGTGATAAGTCACTGCCTGGTAACTATAGCCCGATATCAATACCACCACCTCTCTCTAAGGCCTGAGCGGCGGTGGCGGACCAACTTTCAGACTACCTGGAAAAGCACAATATCCTATGCACTCAGCAGCATGGATTTAGGGAAGGGCACACACGACTGCCCTACTTGAATTCTCAGGAGCAATCCACAATGCCATGGACAAGGAGACCTAACTGGAGCAGTCTACATTGACTTAACCAAGGCATTTGATACAGTTCACCATGGCCTACTTATCAAACAACTACTATCCCTAGGGCTCTCTTGAGGTCCTGGTGACTGGGTAAAAATTACCTTGCTCAGGCTCTCAATCTGTAAAAGTAGCTGGGTTCTCTCAGACTCAAACCGGTTCAGCTCAGGAGTTCCCCAGGGATCCATCCTGGCCCCCTCCTTTTCAGCCTTTCCTAAACTCCCTCCCCAAATCCTGCCCTGAACAAATAATCCTCTATGCCGGCGATGCCATGATTCTTGCCACTCAAAGATCCGAACCTCTTACGCCTCAACCTTCAGCATGCTTTCCAAAGTTGAGATGTGGTTCCTTGAACATAAGCTGGTTCTAAACCACAAAAAACTAAATCCATGCTCTTTTCTAACTTCTTAAAACAAGAAGCGACAAGTCCACTCACCATTAATATACCTAGGAAATACCCTTGAACAAGTGCCAATTTTCAAATATCTTGGAATCAACTTTGATCAAGGCCAACCTTTGCAACTCACATTGATAGTACAGCAAAAACTATTAATCAATAATTGGGATTCTGTATCGGAACCGACAGCTTCTTACCCATTCTGCACTGAGGATTGCCATCCAATCCTCTATCATCTCAGTCGTTGATTATGGCTTAGTTATTCACGGATCTGCCACTACTACAGCACTAGTCGCATTACAACATCCCTAAATAAGGCCTGTCGGTTTGCTCACTGGTGCACACGGCGTACTATGTGAACTCTATGCTGACTCAGGTTGGTTGCAACTCTCAAACCGGATAAAAGTACCTTACCTGCCTGATGGCGGAAAAAATCCACTCTGGGCCTCACTCCACCCTGTATCCAAGACCTGTTATGCCGGAGCGCTAGCACCCGTTTTACCAGAAGATCAGAACACCAGCCTCTCCAAGTCCCCCGATGCCAGACTTCTCAGGGACAAAGATCATTTGCCTATCGTGCCCCCAGCTGGCTAAATGCCCTCAGCACTCATATTACTGCCTCCACCTCTCTAGGTATTTTCAAATCAAGGCTTTTCTCTCACCTTGCCACCTCCAGCTTCTGCCCTGATTAAACCTCCTATTTTCTCACTACCCACCCTGTCCCGTTATTTGACAAAGACATGTTTGGGAAATCTTTTCTCCTGCTATTGTCTGCTCCCTGCACCTTTCACTTACCCTCTCTGTTCTGGACTTTTCCCCTATTTGTTTCTCCTAATCTGGCATGACTTCTTTCTTGTAATAATAATGTGATTATTGATATCTCATGTCCTTTTGCACAAATGATTTGATATGTATTTGTATATGTTTTCTTGCTCTTGACACAACACAAATTGTTGTGTTATCTATGTAACCTTTTGTACTGTACCTAATTGACATGGAACCTTTGTAAAAGAGCCTCTGGCTCAAAGGTAGTAATTCCTAGAACAATAAACTAAAACTAAAACTAAAACTATGATCTTTCCCTCCTTTCCTGCCCCAATAGTTTCTCCTTTACAGCTGGCTTCCTATGCTAATTTTGTGATACATGTCTTGCATGATTGCCAGTCTGTCATTGTTCATTTATTACCTTTTGCTTTTACTACTTGTATGCCACATTTACATTGTAATCTGTTTACTTGTTTCCACCCCTTTTCCCTTCCCCAGGTTGCATCTGGAAATGAGCTTCGGCTCAGTGTGGCTCTCCCGGTTAACCAATTTAAAAAAATATATATTTTCTTTGTTGTGCATTAATCATAAGTATGCATACATTACAAATATGTATTCCAACTGTTATTGCACTGTTACATTTTTCATGACATTGTTAACACTTAATAAAAACGTTGTGAACTTCTCAGAGGCTGCGGTCTGCTGTCTATGGTCTGTATTTTCCTTGTTTCCCTATTCATCTGCTAATGTTTTTCTTACCTTTAATGTTATTTATGTTTTTCCTGTCCTATCTGTGCTGAATATTTCTGTGTTTTGTTCTCCTTTCCCTTATGTTTATTGCTTGTGTTGTAAAAAAATACATCTAGCCCTGGGGGGTTGGGACCTCTGAACCTCTGCCTCATCCTTTATAATGTTCCTCCTTTCTTCCTCTGATTGTGTTACCCATCTTGTCCATCTCTCTAAAAATTTCTCCATTTTATCTTGTACTGAATGGGTTAATCTTTCCATCACTTGTATATTTTCTACCTGTTTCCTCCAGTCTTGTTTGCTTGGGGTGGTGGGCACAAGCCACTTACATGTGATGGATTTTGTTTTTTGAAAACTGAGTATGACTCCAATGGACATCAGAAACCAGCATGTTGAGGACATTGTTATCTCCATCAGCTGTTTGGATGGGCTCTTTGTGAGTCAGCTGTCCCGGTAAGGCAATACTTGTAGTCCCTTCTTTCTGAGGTGCATTGCAAGCACTTGGTAAAAACATGCGGTGCTGATGTAAGCCCACATGGCAGGACTCTAAACAAGTAATGTTCGAGACCCACACAAAAGTGCAGGTGTTTGCGGTGCCTGGCCCTGACAGGGATACGCTGATATGCATCCTGCATCGCCAGGGACACCATCTATCCTGGGTTCTCGGGTAGGCAGGGTCAACCGCCACGGCTGAGCCTGCCACAGTTCCGCTTACCGCTCTGTCAGTCATTTCTGAAAAACTTTCAAAATTAATTTCTGTGAGAAAAATACAAGCAAATCAGCATAAACTGGGTATATTTTAGCAAAATGAATGCTAACAAAATCCACTGAAATTAATGCGATTAGAGCACCTGTGAAGATTTTTATTTTAAAATACAATGCCTGAGGTAGAGAGACGATTCTTCACGTGGCCATCTTGTGAGCAACCAAACCAGAAGTCCTTCTGGGTTCTCAGGTATTGAAGGAGATCCCAGAGACACCATCCTGAATTTGTAAGCGCCTCATGCACTTGTTCTGCTGGTGTCTGAGGTTTAAGATTGGGTGCATGCCATCTATTTTCTTGGGAATGAGGAAGTATTTGGAATAGAAGCTTTTGTCCCATTCTGACTCCATCACTTTCTCTACTGCCCTGGTGGTCCGGAGGTCACTCTAACATCTCTAGGGAGTAACTTTTCCCAATAATCTTCAAGACTCCCATGACCATGGCAGTGGTCTCCCTTTGCTGACAGAACAGGCCTAGTCACTCTCTCCTGGACATGAGTGATCCACCTCGGGCAGCTGACGTGAACACAAGGCTAGCATCCTTGAAGAGGGTAGTGCTGGGTGCCTGCCCCTTCTGCTGCAAGGGTTCAGCATAAAGTGCTGGTGGGTGTCTCATTAGGCAGACTTGCCACAAAATAACTGCTGCCAGTGGAAGAAGCCACTTCCTGTGCCTCAATTAGGTGGCTAGTGGATGTTCTTCATAGTCTTAAAGACTGTTTTCTTCTCATTGGACTCCTTTTCTCTTTATTTTGTAAAATTTTTTATTGACATTTTTCACAGCAATAAAAAAAAATCACAGTTCGCAATATACTAATGTTATTAGATACATACATGCACATCAGGTTTCTAAGTCATGAAACTCTGTGTACACGGTTCCCGCACTGATTTGACATTTGAGACAGGAGTTTGATTTGGAGGGGGTCAAACAAGTGCAATTTCTCCAGAGTGCAAGAGGTTCTATAAAAGAAATCATATTGGATCTGCCACAGTCTATTATTTCTGGAGTAGGAGAGCAAAAAATGAGTCCCCCTGTTCCCAGACAGCAGTAGAAGATTTATGACCCACGTCTTGCACCCAGGAGCACCCACATTTCTCAAGAAACTCCCAGGATGACTTGTTAAGCATCTTTTGGATTCCCTGATAGGGGGCCGAAAATGAGGCGATGGACTGTGAAGGGGTTCTTCTGCAGGAGATAATTACCTCCTGGGGTAACTCAAGGAGGAAGCATTCAGAGTGGCAGTTTTGACAGGGTAAACGTCCTGGCCAGAGTGGGGAGCATGCCCATTTCATGCATGTGCAGCCAATTGATGCTGTTATCTTGGATGAGAGAAAAGAGAAAATGCTAGCCCAACCGGATGAAGAGCCCTGCCCTGTGATGCACTTAGATCCTGCAGTGACTGTCCACCCAGCACGACAGACCAGCACCTACACCGACTCAGCCGAGGGGTGGCTGCTCCCAAAGGCCATCGCTATGAGGGGTTAGTCATGACAGCGGTTCCACTGATAGGGATGAGCGGTGGCACAGGGGCAGACACTGACGGGGGTCATGGTTGGAAGGCAGACATATTAATTCAAAACAATAAAAAGCCTGTCCCTTTTGGCTGGCTGTCCTCTTGTTCTGGACTGAGACAATGGCTTACAGTATATAACACTGATGACTCGAAAGGACAAAACACGTGTCTGTGGATGCAAATTCACACATACCCCAATGATGCAAAGCATCATGGGATGTATATGCAAATCACCATGAAATAATTTAAGACTGATTCTGGTTTTACCTGCAGTGTATGGTACCAGACAGTATCTCACCAGTCTACACAGGCTGAAAACAGAAGACACAGACATATGTTTTGTCCTTCTCGGAACTCATCAGCGTGCCTTATCTGTATCTCAGCCCAGGTGAAGGAGGAACCAGTCCTTAGACAGCCTTACTGGTTTGGGTCATGCTGAGAAAAAAACCAAAAAACTGAAAGACAAAAACCTCTGCACTGCTTCTGGATGGCTGTTTTCAGCTTTTGTAAATTGCTAGTGATGTCTTCTGGCACTTTATAGCACCAGTTAAAGCACAGCCACTCTAAATTGGGAGGCAGTATAGTGCAGTGGTTTAAGGCTCTGAGCTGCAGATCTGGTGACATCCAGCAGACCAGACCTGGGTTTGAATCCCACAGCTTCCACTTGCATACTGTGTGACCCTGAGCAAGTCACTTAACTTCCCTGTGCTCCCAGGACACACCTGTAAAAAAGCTTTCAGCTTAGTGTGCTACTCCTGGTTAAACAACTAAAAACAAAAAAAAAAAACACAATTCTTTCATGGGGATTTGCATATATTACCCATAATGATCTGCATTGGGGATCTTTTTTGTTCCTTTAATATTTAGAAACATAGAATGTGCCGTCAGAAAAGGACCGCCAGGCCCACCCAATCTGCCCAATTTCACTATCTGAAAGCCAACCCAAGATGCCAGCTTCCAGCCATGTCCCCTAGTGGCCCCTCCCACTTTCCTCTTGTTTATCCCTTTCAGGTACTTGAAGACCTCGATCATATCGCCCCTGTCTCTCCTCTCCTCCAGTGAGAGCAGGTCGAGCTCCTCCAGTCTCACTTCATAAGTCCTATCCCCAGACCACATATCATCCTGGTTGCCCTCCTCTGAACCCTCTCAAGGAGCTGAACATCCTTCCTGAGGTGTGGGTGCCAAAATTGCATGCAGTACTTGAGGTGCGGTCTGACAAGGCAATTGTATAGTGGCATAATCACCTCCCTACTTCTTGAGGTGATCCCGTTGGCGATATAGCCCAGCATTCTATTTGTCCCTGGCTGCGGCCTTCTTACACTGTTCTGAGTTATTCATTTTGGCATCCACCAGCACCCCCAAGTCCTTTTCCCCACTTGATTCCTGCAATGTGTCCCCTCCTAGGGTGTATACCTGACCTGGGTTTCCTTGTCCCATAAGCCGGTAATACCCTTGTGTCTATCCCATGCTGTTTTGAATCCTACCACTGTCCTCGCCCCCACCACCTCCTCTGGGAGTCTATTCCAGCTGTCTACCACCCTCTCTGTGAAATAGAATTTCCTAATGTTTCTTCCGAACCTGCCTCCCTCTAACTGCATTTCATGACCCCTAGTTTTCGAGTGCCTCTTCAGCTGGAAAATGTCACTCAGAGGTACTCTGTTTATACCCCTGAGGTACTTGAGGCCTCAGTCATGTCCCCTCTTTCCCTTCTTTGCTCCAAGGAGTACTTGCTAAGGTCTCTCAGCCTGTCTTCATATGACAACTTGACTTCAATAACCGTTTTCAGTAGTTTAATGTTGAGGTACTTGTGCTTTAAATTTCTATCTCCAAATGCTGGTCTCCTAATTGTCATCATAACTCACTACCTATGGCTATCTTTAACAGACAACTGCTTTACTTCTTAGGGTGTGAATTTTCTTACCCTCAGCTACCCTGCTATTTTTTTTTATTATGACATACTGGCTTAGGTTTAGACAGAAAAATGGTCCGAGCTGCATAATGATTTTCTAACTGCAGGATTTTTGCAGAAGGTTGTTAATGTTTCTTTGCCTCACAGCTGAAAAGCCCTTTAACAGTAATATATCTGAGCAGCTGGATGCGACTTTGAGTGCTGCAGGGGGGAGAGGGTCATTACAGATATAGATTTAAAACCAAAGATAAATGGCAGTTCTCCTGCCCAGTTCCACATCTTCGGACACAGACTAATGAATACTGCTTTTCTGATAGGTCATTTGACAGCATTATATCGACCAAATCGAAATATTTTGTGGGGATTCATCTTCCTATTTGACGATTAGCCAAAAGGTACAATTAACTTTTGCCGGATACAGAGATCTAACGATAGGTCAAGAGCTACTGTAGCTGTCTTCTCTCTGCTGTCCATCCTCTGTAGAGGACTGAATGACTGCCAACGGAGAGTCCGTTCTCTAACAAATGCACATTTCAAGAAATGCAAGCAGTTTTAAATGTATTGGCTTCCTGCTATGAAGCAAGGACTCTGGTGTGCCGATGTATATCTGCAGAATGGATGAAATTAAGCCACCTGATCTCTCGGTGGTACGGTGTTGTGCTACCATGCTGGCATCTTGGGTTTGGGGCTGCACACAGGAGCTGGTGCACAGGTGCCCAGAGCTGGCTAAACACTGCTGATGGCAGTGCAAAAAGAAAAGAGAAAGAAATAAGTGCCTTAGTTGGGATTTGAACCCAGGCCACCCAGAATACCATTCCGGCTGCGCTACCAGCTGCACCACCAAAGTAACTGGAAACTTGGGACTCCCAGAAGTACCTTACTCTTTCTCTAATGCACAACCTGGTGCTCCACATTTTCATTCACAAGGATGCAGTGTGCAGATATCTGGAATCCGAACAAACAAACGAGAAAAATAAATAAGTGCCTTAGCTGGCAGTGCTGCCTAGCTCAAGGAGTGGTGGCGTCAGTCTCAGCCACCACAGTGATCCCTGCAGTTAGCCAGGAAGCTTGCCTCACTAGGGGGATTTGTTGGTCCTGTAAGAAGCCTTAAGGCTGTGCACAGTGTCAGTGGGACATCAAAGGGCGCAGCACGTGCCTGCACACTTGAACCCCCGGTCTGTAAGCACTAACATACTAAAATGCCAGCAGAACAGGCCTAACTGTCTCTCAAGTCTGCTCGATTTTCAGCACCCGCACTGAGGGCTGCTTTTGGTGTCCCCCCCTCCCCTGTGGGTTATACTGTCCCCAGTCCCAGATGTTCCACCTGTATTGGGCCTGGTCAGACATACCCTCCCCTGTACCTGTCCCATCCCCTCTTAAGCCCGTCCACAGTCTCCACCTCCACCAGCTCCCTGGGCAGTGCACTCCATGGCTCCACCACCCTTTCAGTGAAATAACATCTCCTTCTCTCCCCTCTGAGCCTGCCCCCTTCCAGTTTACACCCGTGACCTCTTGTTGCCCCACCCTCCTTCCTTTGGAGCACCCTGGCTGGGCCTCCTTTATTGATCCCTTTCATGTACTTAAAGAACTCTATCATGTCCCCCCCATTCCTCCTCTCCTCCAGGGTGTACATGTCTAGCTCATTGAGCCTCTCCTCATAGGTCCTCTCCCCCAGGCCCCAGATCATTTTGGTTGCCCTCCTTTGGACCCTCTCTAGGAGTGTAATTTCCCTTTTTAAATGTGGTCTCCAAAATTGTACACAACACTCGAGGTGTGGCCTAACCAAGCAGTTGTACAGTGGAAGGATCACTTCCACCTTTCTGGAGGTAATCTCCCTGGCGATGCATCCCAGCATCCTATTTGCCCTTGTCCAATCAAACTGTACAATTGGGAGGGACATCCAGCCAGCGAGGGCTGCAATGGACACGGGAGAAGTGCTGGGATTTGGTGGTCATCAACCAAAGTGGAAATGAGCAGGAAAGGGTACAAGAATGTAATATGAAAAAACAAATGGACATAACCAAAGGAAAAAATCTGGTCCAAATCACAGGAATCATGGAAAGCTTTCTTCATCACAATTTGGAATGTGGACAGCAGTAAAAACACACAAATCTCATGTCATATTTTGTTCCTTTTAATCCCTTCCACCAAGTGCTATCTTGCCCTCTTTGGGCTTTCACGACCTCCTAGCACCATCGTCATGGGTCTAGATGACCACTGTAAGTGGCATGTGGCCAGTGAGCACTGGCTGCTGTCACCAGGACAGCACAGTGATATTTCTCCTCCATTTTGCCTGCCTCTCACCCTCTCTCATGGTGCCTCACAGACCACTACCTTCTCCTACAGTAGGAGTGAGAACTCTCCTTGGTCTACCGTAGGGGTTGCTGTGACTATGGAACCACCCTCCATGGTCAGTGAAGCCCTGCCCCGGGCAGCACCCCTGACCATCTGTCCACTCAGTTGCCACTGGTTCAGTCATGTCCACATGGTAACCCATGTGCTACCACTGAGCCATCTGGTTACCCCAAAATGGAGTTTGATTTTTCCAAACACCATAAACCAGTGTCTCTAGATAAGGACACCTGTGGGGCCAGACAAAAACATGTGCAGGAGAGATATGATGTCACGCTTTGTGCCATAATACAGTTCCAGGTCCTCTGTAACATACTCCACAATCCAGAGCAATACTGCAAGGCTGTTTCTGAGCTGTACAGGTTCTTACATACCAAAGAAGCTCAGCATTAACAAGAGAGAAAACCTGCAAACAGTGCTTATTAGAATACGGTACTTCTGAAGATGGCCCGTCTGCACAGTGGTCAGGCTGGCGCGCTCATGATGTCGGCGACCTGAGTTTGAGAACTAGCACAGGCCATCAGAGACTGGCCTGGGGAGGAAGATCAAGCATCCCAAAGGACACTGTCTTCCTCCAGAGAGGGAGGGAGGGTAGATGCTGCCACTATCACACTACCACCTGTGTTACCACAGGTGGTACTGCAGCAGCACAGTGAGGAGAGGGGGAACGTCGTCCAGGCTCTGACTGTAGTACGCTCTGCATGTGCAGACTTGAAACTCCTAGGGTGTTGATATCTCAAGGGGTGAGACCAAGAAACAGGGAAAAAGGTGCCTGTCTCACACAGGGTAATCCCAGGCATGCCTAAGCCCCAACCCCCCACCACTATCCACTGGATGCACCACCCCAGGAGATCCTGCCTATCCCAGGCCTGCTTAGGCTCTGACTCTGCCAGTATTCACCAGATGCAGCATCACAGGAACTCCTGCCTCTCTGACCAGAACGTGGCAGGAGGCTGAATCTGGCATGGCTGGATCCCACCACAGGCTAGTGGGGCAGCCTGTATGGTTGAAAGCTGCTCCAGGTAAGTGGCAAGGATGCTGTAAGAAGAGAGGTTTGAGAGCAGGGAGAAATTAATGTGCAGGAGGAGGCAGTTCCAGAGGTGACGAGAATATGTTTATGATTATAAAACCGGTAAGAAAAACCAAGACATGTGATTGGTCAGCTATGATCACGTGATCATGCATTATTCCAACACAACAGCACAGGTAAAAAATACTTTATATTCTGAACCACATAACTTAGTTATTAGCATTAAAATCAGTGGAACCATTTTATAATCACAATAAGGCACTACAGGATATGCATTGCCCCGTGCCTCACTTCCCAAGGCGTGCCATTATCTCACGGTAATGCATACCCGGTCATGTCTTATTTCTTAAATATGACTCCCATCTGTTGTCAGTGGAAGACTGTCTGATCTACCTCTGGCAGGATGCCAGCACTGGTAATCTACAGTTTCAAGGATCGAGGATTTAAAGGCGAACAGTACAGATAGTAAAATGGGTAAGAAACTGGCTAAGCAACAGAACTCAGAGGGTGGTGGTAAATGGAGTTCACTCAGAAGAAGGCAAGGTAACCAGCGGGGTGCCTCAAGGGTTGGTACTGAGATCAGTCCTCTTCAATGTCTTTATAAGCGACATTGCAGAGGGGCTGGAAGGGAAGGTATGCCTGTTCGCGGATAACACAAAAATCTGCAACAGAGTAGACACACCCGGAGATGAAGGAAGATCTGAAAAAGCTAGAATACTGGTCAAGAGTTTGGCAACATGCCAAAAAGTGCAAAGTTATGCACATAGGGCACAGAAACCCAAGGGCAACATGTTTTTTGGGGATGGGGGAGTTAGCAACCACAAAACAGGAAAGGGATCTGGGGGTCATCATATCTGATATCCTGAAGGTAGCAAAGCAGTGTGATAAGGCAGTAGGAAAGGCTAGTAGAATGCTGGGGTGCATAGGGAGGGACATTACCAGCAGGAAAAGGGAGGCAGTGATACCCCTGTATAGATCAGTGGTGAGGCCCCGCCTGAAATACTGTGTCCAGTTCTGGAGGCCCATCTCAGAAAAGACATTGACTGGGTGGAGGCGGTACAGAGAAGGGCAACCAAAAATGGTGCATGGCCTGCACCAGAAGCTCTACGAGGAAAGACTCAAGGAGTTAAATATGTACTCTCTGGAGGAAAGGTGGGAAAGGGGAGACTTAATAGAAACATTCAAATACCTCAAAGGTATCAGTAAGGTACAGGAAGGTGGCATTTTGCACAGATAGAGATGCTCAAAGACAAAAGGGGCACGACATGAAGCTGGAAGGGGGAGACTTAAGAGGCGATGTGAGCAAATACTTCTTTATAGAAAGGGCGGTGGACATATGGAAAAGCCTCCCAGCAGAGGTGGTAGGTACAGAAACAGTTACAGGTTTCAAATGTGCATGAGATGGACACAAGGGGACCTTGGTAAACAGGATGGGGGGTTAAGAATGGAGATAAATTAGGGTCTACAGTAGCACAGTAGGTAGGGAACTGAGGGCAGACAGGGTGGGTCAGAAGGTCCTTTTCTGCAAACAGCTTCTATGTTTCTCCCTAAAAACACTGCCAGGCGTATCCCACCTCCAATACACATACTGATACAGATAATACCTTCTTAATCATAACTCTTAACACTGCTCTATAATCAGCATTGTTGCATATGCTAATTAGGTGTGAAGTATGCATTAAGGTGGTAACCACTCTATGAGATCAGAATTTGTCAGCAGGAAAGGACCACTTGGCCCACCCAGTCTACCCAGATAGTTCCTGCCTAGTCTGTCTCTGCAGACCCTAACAGGTGTCCAGCAACCCTCCTCCTCCTCTCTGCTGATTTTCTAATATTCCCCAATGTCTATCCTACATGTGCTTGAAGCCCCCTACTGTTATTAGTAAACAGGCACAGAGGAGGGAGGGCTGCCAGAGGCTAGTTAGGGTGTGGCATTATGGTTAGCGTAAGCATTCCTTTTCTGTTGACAAATTCTATGTTTCTATGTTTGAAGATGTGTCTCTCATTATGAGGGCCACTGTCCGTCATTTTGAGTGTCCATGTCCCTCAATCAGTGATAAAGGGGTGAGAAGTATGCCCTTTGGGTGCGGGTGCAGCCCATCCTGGGTGTGCAGGTGTCTTTGGCCCCCATTTGCAAAACAAGGAAAACCATTCCTCTTGCACCTGGCATTTAGCCAAGCATAAGCCTGCCTAAAGGCCTGCTGTCACTCTTCACTTGTCCACAGGACCCGTGGGATTTCTGCAAACATCATGCCAGTCCAACGAAAGCAGTGTGCTCAGCGATGGAGGAGTTCGGTGCTAGGTGGGAGCTGCTAGCCCCCTCACAACTTCAACACAAGTTCTCAAACAGAGCCGGGCGCTTGAGGATAGGTGAGTAGCCTGATGTAGAAAAATCCACAGGAGATCAGAAATGTAATCCAAGATATTTAATGTGGCAGTTCCAGGCTAAACAAACACAAGTTTTAGGAGTGAGTAAATGCTCAGCCACAAGACACCCCAGCGCTTCGACCGTAGTCGTTATCAGGGGGGCCAGCATAGAAATGATGGTCTGCTCATCCTCCCAGCTGCCCTGCTTAGCCCAAGATAGCACTCAATCGAATGGTGCAGGCAAACCACCCCACCTGATCTACCATCCTGACTCAGCAATTGCCCCCTCCACCTCACCCACTATCCAGTCTAGAGTTCCAAATGGCCATACCTCTCAACCTCCAAGGCCACAAATCAGGGACACTACCCTTTAAAATCAGGGACAAATGCTCAAAATCAGGGACACCATTTTTCACGCCGCGTAAAGTGCTGCATCACAGTGTTCACATCTTTCAAATGTGTGAATACTGTGAGGCAGCCAAGTTGTTCAAATGGCACTGGCAACAGGCTCAGCAGCTAACAGTTGTTACAGGACTCAGTCACTAGTTACAGACAGTGATAATTCTTGTGGAACAGCCAAGTTGTTGAGAGGCAATGTTCACAGGAGCTGAAGCTGTTATTACAAATCACTACCATTTGACATCTGAATCTTGTAGTGCTGTGTACAAACATTCACCAGAGTTCTCCCGCTAGGTGTTCTTGCGGGGGGGGGGGGGGTCTCGGTCCACAGTACAGTGTCAAAATACCCAAAGATCCCATCTCTACAATAATGATTGGGTTCTAGGGAACACTCAGAAGACAAAAGAAATAAAGTGCAGCCTGGGTCACCTAAGCCTGTTGCTGATGACCAAAACTCTATTAGGTACTAGTGCATAGGCACTGTACCACCCTTTAACCCTTGGGTTATCATCCTTTAGCACTGACATGACCATCACCACAGTATAGTTAACATACTGCACCCCCCCCTCCTGCTGCAGTGATTATAAGATGCTGTGCCCTGGGGACTGCCAAATGATGAGGTCCCCACACCCATCTCTCTCCCATAACCTGGAATACTGTGCTTGCCCCTCAAATCCTGGTTCCAAATTTCAAGCCCCCCACAGGGTGGGAGGCAGCTCATGCATTCACTACCTCCAAGGTGGACCCCCGTGCCTCACCAGACCAGTCATCATTTTCAGTATCCCATGTATCCTACACACAAAACTGAATCATTTGATAGTCCAAGTCAGTAATTCCTGGTACAGTAAAACTAATAAATGAAATTAAATGAATGAAATGATTCCAACTCATCCAAAAGTCATTAACTACAGTCCACTTGCCAGTTTATAAATCTTCACCTCCATGATCCCCCAATTTGGTTCACGTTAGCCAAATACATAAACCAAGTTGTTAACATACTAAATATATTCTCCACAGTTCCTGGCATTTTACATACCTGCTGCCCAACACTTAAACGGTAAGGTACTGGTGTGGTGGCAATCTCTGCTGGCAACAGCGGCACTGGGTTGTAAGGGTCAGCTGGGCTCGGGTCCTTCTGCTCTGTGCTGCTCTGAGTCTGCTCCTCTTTGTCTCTCCATGTGCTCCCTGTTGCTCGGTGAGTCGGTATGCTGCTGCTGGCAGTGTCTGCTGCTGCTTCATTCTTTATTCAAACGAAATAATAAATGATTTACAGTAGCAGCAGGCGGCAGCTAACGAGCGAGCAGGGATTGAGACTGGTGCAAAAAAAGCGGTCAGCTGGCAGACGCTGCGATGGCGATGATTCAACAAACAGGCTGGCATTAGCGTTAACTTGCACTTCTCCTCCTCCTCCAAATGCAGAGTCTCGATTCTCTCTCCCGGTCGATCCAAGTCTCCAAGCTGCAGCAGTCTCTCTCACTCGCTTGACTCATAGCTAGGCAAGGGGGCTAATTCTTCACCAGTGCTCTGGAACTCTCTCTTCGGTTGTGTGGTTCCCAGAGTGCCGGAGGTTCTATTTTATGTTGTACATTCAGACCTGATGGGGGACACAAAATATCAGGTCCGCGTGTGGGTGGGGGTGCTGAAAAACAACGGACAGCAACTGAATCACACCATTGGTCAAATGGGAGAGCATACGTCAGTGCCTCCTACGTAAGACGCCACTGTGTGCAACTGCAACATGGGGACGTGGGGATTTTGGACGGAGACAGTCAGCGTGGCGATGGTGGTGTGGAGAGGAGACCGCATGGTGGCATTCGGAGCAGGGCTCAGCCGCTCAGCCTAGGAAATTGTGCAAACGGCCAGTTGGATCGGGACGGCGGGACAAACAGCTGAAAATCGGGCTTTCCCGCAAAATCCGGGACAGTTGAGAGGTATGCAAATGGCTATTACCCTACTGCCCCTCCAACAAGCTATCTCCTTCCTCCTCCTTGGCAGGCTGGTTGTCCCTATAAATAGCAATCAAAGAGCCGCTCCAAGGGGCTGTGTTGCCAAATCCCAGCACAACAGTATCACTAAAACAAAGGGATTAACACTTCTACTCGTACATAACAAAGAGAATGTACTCACCAACATTGCATGAACTTCTTTATTTAGTACAAACACAGTCTGACCTGTGACAAAGCAAATGAGTCAAACGTTAGATCGGGGACGCTGACAGTAGTGTAACAGGAGCTCCTGGCAGCTTATATGCTATATGCATGTTTTTACTAGTTTTTAAAATATCGTATTTATTAAACGAAGCATTATACATACATATGGAGCAAGATAGGATAAAGCAGTTTCAACAATATCAGCACTGTAATATGTTTAGACATGTATCCATTTATTGAAAAGGTCACTGACTCCTAAAAGACTAAAGGTTTTAGCTCTCAACAATAAAACCTTAATTTTAAATTATACTTTCACAGAGACATCATATCCAAAAATGTAGGACTTGATTGATCTTCCAAGTCATCCAAAGCTATAGCAAAGCTCTAAAGAATTCACCCAAGTCGGGGAGGTACTCCACCAGTCCTCTGGAGCCCTCCCACATCAAGGCACAAAGTCGGCATCTGTTTGTGCCATATAGCATCTCCATCTCTGCCATTTAACCCTGAAAGGTGTAAGCCTATCATGAATTCCTGCCATCAGGCCTTCAAGCCTATATATATATCCAGGACAATTTACCTCCATTTCGAAACCATGTGGACAGAGGTGGACATCCCCTTATGTGTCATTGTTTTTTTTAGGTGCTAATAAAAATTATGGCAGCAAAGTTCTACGCCACAATGGACTGTGTATTGGGAAAATCAATAGCAGCACCGTTTCTGCTGTGAGTTCCAGCCGTTCTCCTAAGCATAGATACATACATAGATACATAGACAGTGTCGGCAGATAAGGGCCTATGGCCCACCCAGTCTGCCCATTTGAGCTTGTAAGTTCAGTTTGTTTTCCTAGAAGTCTGTTGTACCTTACCCCTGACCTCCAGAATTCCTTTATGTCTATCCCATGCATTCTTAAATCCCGTGATTGTTTCAGCCCCCACCACTTCCTCTGGTAGGGTGTTCCACTTGTCCACCACCCGTTCTGTGAAGAAATTCTTTCTCATGTTTCCTCTGAATCGTCCTCCCTCCAACTTCATCCCATGCCTCTAGTCCTGGAACATCTTTTTCGCTAAAATAGTGTTTTCCTGCACCCTGTTCCTCCCTGTAAGATACTTGTGTGTCTCTATCATATCTCCTCTCTCCCTCCTCTCCTCCAGGGAGTACATGTTCAGGTCCTTCAACCTGTCTTCATAGGACTTGTGATGCAATCCATGCACCATCTTTGTTGCCCTCCTCTGAACCTTCTCTACCCTGTCTGTGTCCTTACGTAGGTATGGTCTCCAGAACTGTACACTGTACTCCAGGTGGGGCCTCACTAGTCCAGCAACTCTTTCTGTAAGGAACACCAAAAGGGCATCAACATGTGGCATATCGCCAACCCACTGGCGCTGAGGGTTGAGGCGCTGGACGCCACACCTCACGTCACACTGACGACCCGAGTTCGGGAGCGAACTTGGGGGTCGGCAGGGTAGGGAGATGGATTGAGCGTTCTCCTCTCCGGGTGGGAGGGCATGAGTTGTCCGGCGCTGGGGTGACCCCCAGTGGAGACCAGAGGTACACCTCGAGCTGCCGGGCCGCACGTAAGGAGCATGGCTGATGCAGGCAGGGTTGCCGTGTGCCACAGCGTCAGATGTGTGCACCACGCAGGGGGGAGGGGGGATCTCGGGCTCACTCCACAAGAAATACCCCTCCAGCCCTGGATAGGCGATGGCCCTGCCAGAGCCACTGCCACACGCCCAATGCTGGTTCCCCGCCACTGCCCCCACGGTCTCCCTGGGTTGTAGATCCCCCAACCCGGGGAACCGTAACAAACTTGAAGATGGCCGTCGAAACACAGCGGGCGGTAGAGCAAGCTGGTGAGTGCAGTGGCCTGAGAAAGTTCCAGGCTGGAGGGCTACAAATAGAATTGGAAAAAAACAAATAAAAAATGTGGCACAACCAAAAGATATGTCAAAAATCTGCCAAGCTGCACTTACATCCCTGCCAACAAATGCCATAAGAGGCCGGGAGGTATTCTTCTGCAAGGACTGCCGGGGAGTAGAAGAATCCATAGCGACACTTCCACGCAAATTCTCTCCATACATTGGAGGATGTAATTTTTATAGCTGTTATGGTGGATGCCTCCCAAAGGGCTTGGTGCACTGAAACACCCAGGTCCTTATTCCAACCCTCCAGGACCGTTTGTGAACAATCCACTAGGACCTCCCTCAGAATTTTATAAAGGCAACCTATTAAATGCCCCCGGGGTGATCAGCCATTAAGTCTCTCAACAAACTAAAAAGGGTGGGCAGGGGGGTGGGTAGTTTGGATACTTCTGAATGTTGTCGTAAGATATAATTTCTCACCTGCATGTAGTGGAACAAATCCCGATTCGACAGCCCACAGCCCCGTTGCAAGTCATTAACTGGAGTAATACTGTTTGCAGTTTTTTTTTCTACAGTTTTGTAACTCACTGCATTTGTACTAAAAATAAAGGTCCACACCTTTTTTTAATATTCTTTGGTAACCTGGTAAGGCCAACGAGGCACAATTGCCTGTTTTCGGGGGCGACCCGGGAGCACTGGGGAGGTTAAGTGACTTGCTCAGAGTCACATAGTTTGCAAGTGGAGGTTGTGGGAATCAAACCCAGGACTGCTGGATGTACCAAGCTCACTCACTGCTCATTACTCTAACCTTTAGGCTATACTGCCAGCCCCTACTGTTGTTGAGTAGATTCTCTGTTCTTTTGTGCCATTCCCTTTGTTTGATTGTCCTTGTACTTGGATCACCCTCACCAGCTCCATTCCCTTGTAGATCCTCCCCAACCCTGCCATCAAGATACTGATACCAGCCGGCCCGGTGGCGCTGAGGGTTGAGGCACTGGATGCCACACCTCACACCACGCTGGCGACCCGGGTTCAGGAACAAGCCCGGGGTGCAGGGGGTCAGCAGGGGATGGAGAGAATTGAGCGTCCAGAGGACTGCTCTCCTCTCTAGGAGGGTTCCGAGGTTCTCGGCATCCTAGCAATCCCCCATGGAGATCAGGGGCAGCACAGGCATGCCAGCCAGAATGAAACAGGGCGGAGAAGGGCAGACGCTAGCAGGTGAGCTGCAAGTAGAGACGTCTTGCACACCGCACTGCCGAGGGGAAACACTAAGGGGAAAAAAACCCGCATGGGACTGTGGAGATGATGGGGGCACCAGAGGCAGGACTCACATCCCATCGCTGGCCCGATCTCCAATGGACTCCTGGCCAACCCGGCAACTGCGGCAAGCCCTCTCTAATTAGAGATAGGCCTCTGAGGGTGAGTGGGCCCGGCCCGGTGGGTGAACCGGAGAGCTATGGTTGCCCAGTTGTTGGGGGAGTCCCAATTGGATTAGAGGGTTCAGGCAGGGAGTAGCAGTTCTCGCCGCGTGTGTACCTCGGAAGGATGCCCCGCCTAGAGGGAGCATAAAGAAAGAATACCAAAAAGAAAGATACTGATACCAGTTGCAAGTGTCCACTGGTGGTAGTGCTCCCTTAGGATTGTGCCTGCTACCTCCATTCACTCATATCCAACCCCATCCCTACCACTACAGCATCTTACCTACACGATCGCCTCCTCACATAAAGCTTAAATACATGGATGTAAACAAAATTCTGCCATGCAATATACAACTGAACAATACAGCTACTGCCCACAATGTCAGCACCCCAAATTCTGAAACAAGCTTGGGCTGTCAGTGGCTGGCCGAGTAGGGTATATCCAGTGTCCCAGAAACACAGGTTACTCACCTGTAACAGTAGTTCTAGGAGTGGTATCTGTTGTTTATCCACACTTGTTGGCATGTCCCTTTCCCTTTAAATCTTGCCGGAAGGTCCAAAAGCTCGCTCCTCCCACCCACCCAGGTGATATATGCCTCGGCTTCACCCCATGATGCCAGGTGTTACCTGCTGGAAGCAGAGGTTGTGCGTTGAAGCCGGGGAGGTTGGGTGGGTCAGTGTGGATGAACAACAAACACCACTCCTAGAACTACTGTTACAGTTGAGTAACCTGTGCTTCTAGTAATGTGGATATGTTGTCCTTATCCACACTTGTTGGCAGACTCCTAGCAGTTCTCCAGGAGGAGGGAGGCAAGGCACACACCCCCTACTTAGAGAACAGAGATTGGAGAACTGAGGCCCCCAAACCAGCATCCCAGTGTAACTCTAGGTCGATGTGCTGTAATGGGTAATGAAGGTGTTTGCTGATTCCACATAGCAGCCCTGCAGATATCCTGGATAGGGACGTCCCTAGAAGTAGCCACTGACACAGCAGTATGGCAGGTAGAATGAGCTCTAATCCCTCTGGGAGGATCCTTGCCTGCCAACCGGTAGCAGAGATCAATGCAGGATGTAATCCATCTGCCAATCGTCCGCTTTGCTGCAGGTCTGCCAGAAGTAGCTTCAGCGTAGGTGACAAACAGTTGGCGAACCTCTTCCCAAACTTCAGCCGATCGCTCCTTATAATAAGAGAGCGCTCGTCTCAGGTCCAAAGTATGGACCCTTTACTCGGCCTCTGAGGTGTTAATTGGGATAGTACACCGGCACAGTCAACACCTGGTTAAGGTGAACCTCCGACACCACCTTCGGAAGGAACTTCGAGTGGAGGCGCAGGACGACCTTGTCCCTTGGAAGACCAGACAGGGAGAGACAACAGAGAGCACCTGTAGTTCCCAAATCCTTCCTGCTGCCATGACAGCCACCAAGAAGCCAGTCTTCCATGACAGGTGTGACATCTCACATCTGTGCATCGGTTTGAATGGCTTGCCCATGAGCTTTGCCAGTACCAGCAGTAGATCCCACAGTGGTGGTGGTTCAATATGGTCGAGGCCTTTAAAGAAGCACCAGAACACCTTCTCCTGTGCCACCGTCTGCTGACTGGCCCGTGTCCTGTACGCAGAGATGGCTGCCAGGTGCACCTTAAGGGTCATAGACCGAAGACAACCTTTGGAGAGAGATCAAAGGTAGTTGAGGATGCTAGCCACCAGACAGGGCGCAGGGTCCAGGCCCTTGCCCTGACACTAAATGGAGAATCTCTTCCATCTGAAAACAGAGCACCTCCTGGTCAACTCTTTCCTAGATGCCTCAACTACAGTGAGGACATCATCGGAGAGACCCAAATCCTGGAAATCTAGCCACTCAGGAACCAGGCTGTCTGGTGCAGGGACTGAAGATTCGGATGGAATACCTTCCCCTGATTGACAGAGAGCAGGTCCGGGTGTGCTAGAAGACACCTCGGGAGCCTGGTGCTGAGGCTGAGGAGATCTGGATACCAGAACTAGCAGGGCCAATCTGGGACTACCAGGATCACCCTTGCTTTGTCCCTCCTGACCTTGAGGAGCACCTTGTGGACCAAGGGAAGTGGAGGAAACGCACAGAAGAGTCCTGGGGTCCATGGCCTTGAGAAGGCATTCCCCTGCAGCGAGCCCTGCTGAGGGGGGTGGGCATCAAACAGCCTCAGTTTTGTGTTCTCCCTGGAGGTGAACAGGTCCACTTGAGGGTTGCCCCACTGGGAGAACAGGCTGCGAGCAACCTCTGAATGGAGAGACCACTTGTGGGACGCCTCGTCCACACAGCTATGGGCATTGGCCAGCTGATTCAAGGTTCCTGCTACATGAATGGCTAAAAGATCAGCCACCAGTTGGCTCACGAGGGTCCAGATGCGGAGCACTTCTCTGTAGAGGGGCCGGGAGTACATGCCACCCTGCTTCTTGAGGTAGTACATGGTCGTGGTAATGTCCATCTGGACTTGGACGACCACCTGACCCCAAAGAAATGCAGCAAATGCAGCAGGCACCAGCTGAACTGTTCGGAGCTCCAGCAGGCTGATGTGGCATCGGGATTCCTCAGAGTCCAGAGTCCATGGACTCTGTGGTTCCCCATGAGGGCACCACAGCTCGTGAGAGAGGCGTTGGTCATGAGAACGACCATCTGCTTGGGGTGGACAAACAGGATCCCTCCCTGCAGATGTTCCTGAACAGTCCACCATTGGAGGGTGTCCGACATCTTCAGGGTCACAGTGACCAGCTGGTCGAAATGACCATGTCACTGAGACCACTGGCTGGCCAGCTCTCATTGAAGAGGGTGTATATGTCACCGGGCCCATTGGACCACAGTGGTGTAGGCCGTCATGTAACCCAGAAGCCGCAGAAAGTCCCAGGCAGGGCGCAAGTGTCCAACCAGAAATGATTGAGCAAAGGAGGAGAGAACGTATGCCCTGTCTGTTGGGAGCCTGGCTCTGGCTCGGCAAGAGTTGAGCTCTGCCCTGATGAAGCAAATCACCTGCGAGGGCACGAGTTCCAACTTGGTCTCGTTGACCAGGATGCCAAGGTTGAAGCAGGTGTGGAGGTCCAGATTCCTGGACCTCTCCACCTCCAGTCTAGAGGGCCTGCTATTAGCATATCATCGAGCTAGGGGTACACTCTGACCCCTCGACACCAAAGATGGGTCACCACCACTGCTTTGCATTTGGTGAAGACCCTGGGGGCCGATGACAGGCTGAACGCCATGGCTTGGAACTCATAGAGGGTTCCCTCCACCCTGAAGCGGAGGAACCTCCGATGGGATGGACGGATTGGGACATGGAAGAACGCGTTCTGTAGATCCAGAGAACAGAACCACATGCTCTGCTCGAGGGATGGTATGCTCTGGGACAGAGTTACCATCCAAAAGGTGCATGATCTGAGGAACTGATTCAGATCATTCAGATCTAGAATGGGGCACCACCCCCCGTCCATTTTTCGACCAGAAAGTACCTGGAAATGAACCCTGGGTTTACAGGAGGTCTGCGACTCTGATCACTACCTCCTTGCGGAAGAGTTGAGCAATGTCGTTTCTGAGAGCTGACCGAGTATGGGTGGACACCCTTTCCTCCCCGTGGGCTCGGCTTGGAAGATACTTCTCGAATTCCAGAGGCAGACCCTGGCCGACCACCTCCAAGACCCACCTGTCCATTGTGACAGTGGACCAGGCAGAAAGGAAGTGGTGGAGCCGGCCCCCCATGGGAGGACCCAGAGTGGTTGTGAAGGGCATGGGGGTGGCTGCCCAAATCTCGTCACTGTGCAGGCTTGGAGGATGAAGAGCCAGCAACGGGGCCACTGAAACCTCTCCCTCCAGGCTTACGGTTTGCCAAAGCCCCAGACTTGGACCAGGGGTGCCAAGGTTGAGCCTACTGCTGCCCAGTTTGGTACTGGGGCTACTTAGCTGCAGGGGCAGAAGGCCGAAAGGGCTTCTTCTGTGATTTCTTAGAACCATGGGGTTCTTTCTGGGTGGAGGTAATGAAGTCCAAGGTGGTACTAGACTTCTCGATACAGTGGAGGTGACCATCAACTCCTGGACCGAACAAGTTGGTATACAACAAGGGAACGTCTGCCAGTTTGTGCTGGGTGTCTGCCGCAAAGGTCGAGACCCTCAGCCAGGCCCTGTGACGCATGGCGACTGCAGCTGCCACTGAACGAGCACAAGAATCCCTGATGTCCAGAGTCATCTGGCATTGATGTTTAGCAATGGCCTGGCCCTGATCACGGACCTGCTTGACCGTGGTCTGAAGATATGCGGGAAGATGAGGAAGCACCTCATCCAGAGAGCCCAAAAGGGCATGGGAGAAGTGTGCTGTAATGATAGCCGAGCTTGCCTATTGGAAGCTGAGTGAGGAAGCAGCCTACACCTTTCTGGCTGCATGGTCCAACTTTTTGGACTCTTTGTCCGCAGGTCTATCCATATCTCCCGAGTTGCCCGAGCGCTGGACCACAGACTCAGTCACCAGTACCTCAGTCGAGAGATACTGTGTGTAAACCCTGAGGGGGAGCCAATGGGAACTACATACCTGTGGACCACACGAGCGGAAGGTACAGGGCAGGAGGCTGGATGCTGCCAAAGCTCCAAGGCCTGACCAACGATGGCCTCGGCCACTGGGAAGGCCTCAGATGGCGAATCCCCTTTTTTGAGGATACTGCATCAGTCAAGGGGTATTCTGCCCATTTTTTGATGGGCTCCAAAGGCATCCCCATTGATTTGGAGATGAGATGGAGGATGCCCATGAAGGATGTGGGATCCTCCTCCGTTGACAGACTCATGGAATCGTCATCACACAGACACGAATGCAAGTCTGAATCCTTGGACCCTGAGTCCAGGTAAAGCATCAGACCACCAGAGTCACTGTCGACCTGCCGTAGACAGTAAGGGTGACTGACAGCCTGCGAAGGAGACCCTGATCGGGTCGAGACTCCTTGGCAGGAGCCCCTGAGGGTAGCTGCTTAGGTGGCAGCGCCACCAAAATAGATGGAGAGGCCACCTTCAGCCGAGCCTGGAGGGTCTTCACCGGTTCCACGGGTGGAGAGATGGTGTCGACCAGCTCCAGGGGAGTCAGCGTTGGCCTGAAAGGCGACAGCCAAGTGATGGCCAAAGCAGAAGCCGGGGTCGACTTTGGACCAGTCAGCATGAGCTGTTGCCACATGAGAAACATAGAACTTGACAGCAGATAAGGACTGCTTGGCCCACCTAGTCTGCCCATTTCCGTACCTGATGGATAAGAAGCAGATTCTCGTTAATCAACAGCTTACTTCCTCCTACCCCCCACTAGAATTGCCTTATGTTTGTCCCATGCATTCTTGAATTCTCCCACTGTTCCCGACTCCACAGCCTCCTCAGGAAGGCTGTTCTATGCATCCACAACCCTTTCTGTGAAAAAATACTTTCTAACATTACCTTTGACGTAGCCTCACATTTTTAACATTACCTCTGACATGACCTCGTAGCGACGACGCAACTTGCGTCGAAGCCTCTCCTCACCCGAGGAGAATGAGGATGAATGGCAGCGTTGTCACTTCTTGGAGTGCCACTTGTGAGACTTCCTCAGCCTATCGGTTGATGGGGCTTCACAGGAGGAGTCGGGGAGAACTGCGTCTCCTCCAGATCAGGGACCATGACCGCTGGTGGAGCGCCAGCAAGCTGGGTCTCCTCGTTGGTCGGTAGGACCGGAGTCCCAAATAAAAAATTAAATCAATCAAACTTTATTTAACCAGGCAAGTTACATCGTTGAGCAAGCTCATTTTCAAGATGGTCCTGGACACATAGGACAAATTAATTCAAAATAACATAACAGTTCATGGTACACTAGACATTAATACAGGAAATTATAACAATACAAGGTCAGTAGGCATGAGCGCAAGGCTTGGTTTGTAACAAATAAATAGACAACAATTCAACGTACACTAGCCGAGTTCATTAGTGTATTGAGGGAGGAGGGGGCGGGAGACACAGTGGAGAGCAGAGGAAAGGGTAGTAACAGGATACAAGGAGAGGGAGAAGGGCAGCCTATTAAAGTGGAAGCCCCAAGTGAGATAGCTCAGGGAGGGAGGGAGGAGGTAATGGGGGGTAGTACCCTAGTGGGATGACAGCCAATAGGGGAATAAGATGGCCAGTGAATCCGGAGCTAGTGTCTTGTTCAGACTGAGTAAGTACGGCTCACCTGAATTGTCAGCCTCATCAGTCGACAATGGGCAACGGAGTTGATTATAATTTTCACCTGGTTGTCATCCCGCGTCTGAGCCAGCTGGCCTGATGGGGGTACCGTGAAGCCAGTGGCTGAGGTTGCAATTTCGACCGAAGTTGAGATAAGAGACTCCTGTGACTGAGATCTCTCTCTGTCCCAAGAGCGTTGTCGACATAACAAATCTTCTCTTGGCCTTCTGTCCTTTTTACGGGAACGGGAGGTGTGCGAACCGGACAGGCCCTCCCCTTTCGTAGGGAGAGACTGGCACATCTCTTTGCAGGATCCGGAGAAGGAAGTGCCCAGTTTGAGCAGAACAAAAACCGATAAGGAAGAGGACTGTTTGGTGACACGAGCTTCCTCCTCCTCCTCGAAGGCTGTCATCTGCTGCATTTGGTCCGCGGATCCCTCAGCCATGGAGACCACATGATGGGCATCTTTAGATTTGACCGGCGGGTACTGCTTTTCTGGTCATCCGAGCTGTAAGCGTGTGAGGCGATCATCCAAAACCTGCAGATGGAAGGCGTGGCAAAAATTGCAGGCCTGAAGGTCATGCGCATGGCCCAAGCAGTAGATGCACATGGAATGCAGATCGGTATGGGACATTTTCTGCCTGCAAGGACACCGGTGGAACCCAGGCGAGGACTTGTCCTCCATCGTGGTTGCAATCAAAAATTTACGTGGAGAAACTCAAACGAGTTTTAATTTCGGTAAACTGGCTGAAGTATTAAGCGCCAGGGCCTACTCAACATAGAGTGGTAAGGAGGGACCCTGAATTTTTCAAGTGGAAAGGAAGATCTGCCATCATGGGACAGAGCAGAGGTGGGAGGGGACAGCTTTTAGACCTTCTGGCAAGATTTAAAGAGAAAGGGACATGCCAACAAGTGTGGATAAGAACAACATATCCACATCCCTAGAAATGAAAATTACATACCTACCGTAATTCTGGATCTTCTTGGACGAAGTCTCCACCACTCATTCACATTAGTGGGACTACGCCGGAGGTGCTAGGACCCAGTGGGAGCCAAAAATCTTCAGAAGCGTTGGTGTTGAGGTAGGACCGCGCATGCGCGGCACCACGAGATTGGCTCGCGCTGTGATAGGCTATCTTTACGCCGACCTCCAACTGCCTTAGTACCTTTTTACTGAGGAGGTGCAGTGTAAACTAAGCTAGGAAACTAACCTAACCCGGACATAAGATAGTCCGTATGATGGTCAACTCAACAGCATCTTCACAGCCCAGCCAACAAGGGAGTGAAGACCAGCAGAAAAATGTACTTACCATGGTAATCTTGTTTCTTCCCAGTGATACTTAGGTATTCATAACTTTCTGCAGTGCCCCTTTAAGCCAAAACTGCCCGGAGAGGATAGAACACATACAAATGATAGAACTCTTTGCATATGACAACTGTTCAATTGCTGCCTTGAACTAACTGCCTTAGTTCTAAACCCCTCAGACTTCCTGGATGCCTGGAAAGGCAAGCCCCCAAGAACTATGAATACTGAATAGTATGAATGATCAATAAAAATAATAATAATAATAAAGATAATTAAACCCATGACCCCCTAAATAAACCCTCCAACTGGAGGGGGAAAAACACAATAAATACTCCCGAAAATGTCAGTCACCTGAAAGAAGGGGGAAAAACACAACATGAACTTTGTTTACCAAAGTTGTGCCAGAAAGTGGCCTATATACCCCTGAGAGCACAGTATTCAGGACTGCAGAGGCTAAAGGTTCTGGAAGGGGAAGCAGGGAGGGAAGTTATGAATACCTGAGTATCACTGGGAAGAAACAAGATTACTATGGTAATTTTTTCTTCTAACCCCAGTAATACTCAGGTATTCCTAACTTTCTTCGGACTACGAAGCAGTACCTTTGGAGGTGGGCAGAGAACCTTATTTTGGAAACAGACTTTGCAGAACTACTGTGCCGAATCTTGCATCTCCCCGGGACTGAATATCAGGTTGTAGTGCTTTGTAAAGGTGTGTACTGTTTTTCAGGTAGCTGCTTTACAGATGTCCACTAGTGGAACATCCCTGGCAGCTGCTAAGGTAGCAGCTGTCCCTCTTGTGGAATGGGCCCTCAATCCTGTTGAGGGCTCCCTTCCAGCTTTAGTGTAACAGAACTGGATACACTGGACTATCCAACGAGAAACAGACCTTTTCAATGCTGGGTTACCCATTCCCACATCCCCATAAGTCAGGAACAGTTGCTTTCTGTCCTGCCTATGGTCCTTAGTGGTTGTCAAATAGTAGCTGAGAGCTCTTTTGACATCCAGACTTTGAAGCCTTCTTTCACTAGAGGTGGAGTGCTCAGTGAAAAAGACAGGTAGGGTAATGGTTTGGTTCAGGTGGAAATCAGAGACCACTTTAGGGAGAAATTTCCTGTTTGTTAGCAGGAACACCTTTATCCCTATGGAATGAGATGTAGTCCTGTTCGGTGCAGAGAGCCTGAAGCTCAATGATTCTTCTTGCAGAAGTCACTGCCACTAGGAAAACTGTTTTCCAGGTGACATATTTTAGATGGGCAGAGGACATGGGCTCAAAAGGAGGTCCCATGGGGACTTCCGGTGACGTCATGCCTGAGGTAGCTGCATGATTTCTCAGCTCCGTCTCCACCACGGTCTAAAAACTCCCAAAATTGCTACAAATTGATCTAAATTGGGGCTAACTACACCTAAAATCCGACACGGATGCCCAGAAGAAAACCCGACTCTAAAAAAACAGTATTAGACAACACTGATCCAGACGGAATATGCTTGGACAGCGACTGTTCACAAGTCTCTAGCAATGGCGAGTATTCAAAGGAGGAATGTTTCAAGGCGCCCAATATTGCTAGGCAAATGGATGTTGCCCTACAGGAGCTGCGGGATTTCAGGAGGGAAACCCATTCTACACTCACTGCCCTACGCACAGACCTCGGGAAAATGGACAAACGGCTCGATGATATAGAGGAACAGGCCACGAACACCGACTCTCGGGTGGACTGTGCAGAGCGCGCTATAGAGCACCTACATCGCATGCTGCAAGGCCTACAGGACAGAGCTGACGATTCAGAAGCCCGGAGCAGAAGGAATAACCTGAGGATCAACGGCTTCCCTGAGGGCTCAGAGGGAAACAATCCCATACAATTTATGCAACAATTTTTCAAATCCAAACTGGACCTACCAGATAGTAGTTCCCTTGAAATGGATCAAGTCCACCGTACCTTGGGCCCACAGCTCAATAACCGCCCTCATGCTATCCTAATCCGCTTCCTTTGTTATCAAGAGAAGGAAATGGTACTACACAAATCTTGGCAACAGGGGCACGGGACCTGACTTATCAGGATCACAGAATTTATATGGATAATGATTACCCGACAGCGATTGCATTGAAATGTAGAGAATATGCACCAATTCTTAAAAAACTCAAAGAAGCAAAGCTCAAGTTTCGAACCCCCTACCCAGCGAAGCTGGTGGTTCAACTGGTGGATGGCCCCAAGACTTTCGAATCGGCGGAAGAAGCAGCTCCGAAACTTGCCAAAACTGGAATTGACATTTCACTGACCCAAAGGCAATCCGGCACATCATTGGCATCCAAGCTGGCACAGAAAGCATGGACCAAGATAACCCCAAGGGAGCAACGCAGACACGAGGGAGCAGTGGCAATCCAGCAGATAGCCGAGGGACTGAGAAGACGGGCTATGGCGATGCCCGAAAACTCCCTAAACGATCAAGAAGTTAAATGAATGGACTAATGGGACATTACATGTTCACTTATTTCTGTCTCAGGTAGGCCATTTTGGCTATTCCCCCCCTCGATATCTACTTCCCCTTGTGACTACCTGAAAGTTCTACCTCCCCATGATTCCTCCCTCTCCTGATGGGCGGTAATTGACGGGCTGTGGCCGATCTGGGGTGTTGCCCTCCTTTTTTGGGGGGCGGGGGATGCCCTTGATTACACCATTGCCTGGATCTTGATGAGGCACTGACCACGACCCTACGGATTAGCCACTTGGGTGACTGACTCAGTCCAAAGGCCTAAGGATTGGGGGGGGGGACAAGGGTAGAAAGGTTGGGGCACGGTTGGGTTACGGGGGAAGGGTGGGATGGTCAAGCAGGACTTCATCGGATTGTCCCTTTGGCCCTGGCTATGGATTCTTTCTGATACAAGTCGGACACTAAAAACTATTTGATGCCCCTATGATAATGCAGGGGGTATCTGGCTCCTTAATATGTACCACCAGGCCCTGGATCCCACATGGCCCTTTGGATGATATGGGCTTCTTAGATTGGGGTAACATTTGTCCCCCTGCCACGGATGGTAAGCGGGCCGGCATTGCGGGCCCGCTCTGCCCTCTCGTGCTCTGCCTCACCATGAACTGTACCGGTGGGGGTATGGGCCCGAGGGGGGGGTACTGGGCCCTTAAGCTGGCGCATCTGGGGGCCAGAGTGGATACAATGGGATTAGGTTTGAAACAATGGGGCATACAAGGGGGCTTTGTGAATACCCATGACAGCATGAGAAGGGCAGACTACCCATAAGATGCTCGGTATACCTGTATATATCTTGGTGGAGCATGAGGCATGACCACCTTCCCTTCTTCACCCCCAATGAAGAGACGTATAACGTCTGGTCTAACTCTAGGTTAGACCCTGCCCAAAAATTTTTTGCACACCTTGGAGGCTGGTCGCCCTCATATTTCGTTTTGGGTTGACCAACCTCATGGAAGTCCACGGTTGTATTGCAGCTCCCGCCCAGTTGGCAGGTTCCTGCATTTTAAGATTTACAGAGTTAGTGTTCTTAGGGTTAATATTTAGTTATTTACAGTTCGAGGAAACTATTCCTCACTTCCCCCCATACAGGCAGTCACATTTTCTTTTAACTGAGATAGAACTTAACAGTGTTTGTAAGTCGATGCACGGCAATACTTCTTGGATTTTGGAAATTTGTAAAAACGGCTGATGTGCCACTGCAGATTTTTTCTTTGAATGTTAATGGGCTACGTAGCCCTGTTAAAAGAGCTAGAATAATGTCATTATTTAAAAAGACCTATGCGGGAATTATATATATACAGGAGACACATATGAGGATGAAGGAACATGAAAAACTTGCTAGAGGAGGGTTTTCACAGGTGTTTTCCTCCACCTTCACTAACAGTAGGAGGAGGGGGTCGCCATATTGATTTCTAACCTTACTCCTTTTAAAGCCACATATGAATGGGTGGACTCGGAGGGACGATTGGTGGTGGTACAGGGCCTACTGCAGGATAGGGAAGTTACTCTAGCCAATGTGTACCTCCTCCCGGGGTCTACCACTCAGACGCTAAGGTTTCTCTTGAATAAAGTGGTTCAGCTGACCAAGGGCACCCTGGTACTGGCGGGTGACTTCTATATATCCCCCAATCCTAATCTTGATACTACTGGGGCAGCTAGGGGCAGACAACCTGCTTCACACAAAGTTTTTAAAAGATTTGTTCAGGAGGTGATGTGTGGAGGACCCTTCATCCTAGGGATAGGAGATACACTTTTTATTCAGCGGTCCATGGTTCCTACTCTAGGACAGATCACTGCTATACACAGAAAGAATGTTTGGATGCTCTCAGAGAGGTAGCTATAGGTGATATTGCCCATTCTGACCATGCCCCAGTAGTTACAAAATGGGAAATGGGTTTTGAGAGATGAAATACGATATGGAGATTTAACCCAATCCACCTTAAAAGTACCCCATTTCGTGAATTCCTTGATGAGAAAATACAAGAAATTCAGAAAGACAATTCAGATCCTGGAATTTGCTCTGCTGTCAGGTGGGATACGCTAAAGGTGGTACCTCGGGGCCACCCTATACAATACTCGTCAACCTTGGCGAAACAGTGGAAAGAGAGAGACAAACCCACCTGGAGCAGACCCTCCATTTCCTCCAAACTACACACCAATAGGGGGGCAAGTCAGTCTTGGCCCAACTTAAACAAGTTAAACAGGAGTTGGATTCTCTGGCCCGGGAGAGTACAGAAATAGCCTTAGCCTTTCTTAGGCAAAGATATGGCGAAATAGGCCCGAGGGCCTCTCACTTACTTGCCTTCTGGTTACATAAACAGCGATGTCTAGCCACCATAGCTGCTATCAGGGACCCTAATTCTGGCAATCTGTATACTAAAGTGGGACATGTTACCCAGGTCTTTAGTGATTACTACAAAAAATGATACACTCCGGACCACCCATCGGACCATGTGGACATCAGAACTTTTCTTTCCCCTCTGGGCCTTTCCAAGCTTAATGAGGACCAACAGACCTCTCTGGTCTTCCCTATATTGTATTCTGAACTAACAGCTGCTATCTCTCGATCTAAAACTATGAAGGCCCCTCGCCCAGATGGGTATGGTACAGAATTTTATAAACATCTGGAGCAAACGCTCGCACCACTTCTTTTGCGAGTTTATAATGATGTGCTGCAGGAGTTGGCGGACCCCCCACCTAGCTGGTCGTACGCAGTGGTATCTCTTATTCCTAAACCTGGTAAGGACCCACAATGCTGCACATCATATTGCCCAATTTCAGTCCTAAATGTGGACTATAAATTCCTGATGTCCATCCTGGCTAAACGCCTGGATACAGTTTTACCCTCAATAATCAGTTTAGATCAGACGGGTTTTGTCAGTAATAGATCCACCACAGATAATACCAGAAGGGCTCTCCATCTGGTACAGGAAATGTAAGCTCATGACACACCCTCTGTCCTTCTCAGCCTAGATGCTGAGAAGGCATTTGACAGGGTCTCGTGGCCCTTTTGTTTGCTGTTATGTTAAAAATGGTCTTTCCCCTCCCTTTCATTTCCATGATTAAAACTCTTTATTTCACGGCCCAGGCATGTGTGAAAGTCTCCAGACACCATTCTCCCTATTTCCCCCTATATAGAGGAACTCATCAGGGATGCCCTTTATCCCCCGGTCTATTTGCCATTTTTATTGAACCATTGGCACAGGCCATCAGAGATTCCCTCCAGACAGAAGGAGTACAGATGGAAGAGATGGAACATCGTATAGCCCTATACGCTAATGATGTTCTGCTTTTCCTAGCTAACCCAGCCCAATCAGTCCCAGACGTTTTTGGCATACTAGACCAATTTGGTGGATGTTCAGGGTATAAACTGAACACCACCAAAAAACAGAAGCATTGACTTTTAATTTTACCCCCACCATAGCATTTAAACAAATGTTCCCATTTTGCTGGGATTTAGATAAATTAAAATATTTGGGTATCTATCTCTCCCATCAGGCGGTTGACACAATGAAAAATAATTATGAAACCTTTTTTACCCAGCTTCAGTCAGATCTCGCACGATGGAATATTCTCCCACTGAACTTACTCCAGAGAGTTGATGTTATTAGGATGGTGGTCCTTCCCCGAGCCCTTTATTTATTCCAGAATGTCCCAATATATATATCCCAAACAAAACATTCTGGATATGGAAAAAGTCCATTAGTAGATTCATATGGTCCGAGAAATGTCCCAGAATAAAGCTACCTATTCTCAACCTCCCAAGAAAGGTGAGTGGGTTAGCCCTCCCCGATCTCAAACTCTACAACTGGGCATCACACCTGTCTTTTCTTATGTGCCGCCTTACCAGAACCAGCCCTGTCCTGTGGAGGGAGATTGAGGAGGGCCTCATGCCTTTCAAGAATCTGGTTAAAAATATGATGTACCAAACTCCCGCCTCCCATCCTCAGGATCAGATACCGCTGAGTCCCTGGATTACACATCAGATGAAAACTTGGAATGCAATACGTAGACACTTATCTCTCTCCCCATTCCTCCCATTTATGTGTCTCATAGCTCTCCTGGAGGATTTTCACCCAACCGTTTATGACCATACATTTGTCTCTTGGGAACGCCTGGGGCTCTCCAATCTCATTCAATTTCAAAACAGAGGAGAATTTAAATCGTTTCAGGAGTTATGCCAATCCCATGGTTTAAGACACCACGATTTTTATTGGTATTTACAGCTAAAACATTTTTATTATTCCCTTCCAATCCAAGTACGAAACCCTGAAAACTCCCCCCCCCAATTTCCTGTTTCCAACAACACATTAATGTCGGCAGAACACCCCACATCATTTCTGTTCTGTATAGGGCACTCGGGGATACCCTGGGAATGAATACTGAGAGTGTATGAGCTAAGTGGATCATGGAATTCGGTTTTGACATTCCTATACAAAAACGGTACAAGGGTTGCCTTTCAATAGCTAAACTTACATACTCCCACAGCTGGAGACTATTCTCCTGGCAAATACTATCTAGGTATTTTCGCACTCCTGCCATAACAGCACATTTTTCATCAACAAGGTCGGGGGCCTTTTGGCGCCAGTGTGGTGAACCTAGGGCACACCATACTCATATATTCTGGATGTACCCTCTGATAAAGTCCTTTTTAGATTCACTACAATCCGAACTGAGCGGCCTTTTTGGCCTCCCAATTACTCTTACTGCTGATTTGTTTATCCTTCATATTTATCCCCCCAGATTTAGGGACGCACATACACGTTACCTGTTGGGGATCTTTCTTACGGCGGCTAAATAAGCATTAAGCCATGACGGAGGTGGCATCTAATGCTGGATTGATGCATGCCGGCCCCCCCATGCATCAATCGCATTAGATGCCACCGACGGAGTGGCTTAATGCGCTTGTAACATGGGCCACTCGAGGAGAGAGTCGCCAGGAGCCCAGTTTGCGTTGGTGACACTTCATAACACGGGGAGTCGGGGTGCTCACTTAACTTTTGCAGTGCACTTACGAATCCTGTGAGACAACGGCATTACGAGCGTTGATGCGCTGAACACAGGTGTACCTGTAATTAATACGACCAGAGCTGCTCGCCGCTCGTGCACCAGTTTTCCATGTGCGTGGCTATTTCTCCGCATCACTGGTTGAGTCTCCGTAGCGCCTCCGTCGCGCTGTCCAGCGCATGCTCAAAAATTTGCATGCGGGCTCCTCACTTCCTGTTCCTCTCTCTCAGGCTCCTCTCTTCCGATACACTGCTTGCCTGCATGGAGTCTCACTGTGGGGCTGTGTAACCTCATCCCTCCTGTGCGCCTGCTTCTCCCCCTTCCATCTGCCTCTAGATCGTCGGCACTCTTCGCTGCCACGCCTCGCCATGCACTCCTCCATCGCCGCCCCTCCTGCCAAACAAAAGCAGACCACCCTGTCTTGTACCGCCTGTCAGCCTTCCCAGCTACAGAGTCATGCGACAGTGTGCCACGGGTTCTCGTCCCCCCATCTCCCTTTCCTACCTTGGACTGCTAGCGGGGCTCCCAGACCGCCGCTCCTCCTCTCCCTTCCCCACAGTACCCAGTGCTGCTAGGCTGGGGGTCTGGCTGGTCGCGGTACTGCCGAAGCGGGCACGGCATATAAGCTGGGTTAATGCCCGCTTCGGCTGCCGTCTCGTGACCCTCCTACACCTATCCGATCGCGGCATCAGAAGCACCTTATTAATGCCATGTTACAAGAAGGCCTTGACTCACTGTTGGCTTACCCCCAGGGTTCCTACAATGTCAGAATGGAGGGAGATAGTGACTCGGGTCTATAGGTCGGAGAACATTTCCTATCATTTAAATGACAAATCTGACTTATTTACCTTGAAATGGACTAGATGGGTGCTATATATTATGTCGAAGGATTCCACCTTTGTCCCCTAAGGGGACTGGATCAGATGAGGGGCGAACCTAGTAGGGCAGAACCATCCGCATCCGGTTTTTCTTACACCAGTTTTGCGTTATGGGGCTTACAGAAAGTCAGACATGGGTCATTTATGATTTACACTTTATAATTTACAATTTGTAGCATATGGTTTAGAATCTATAATTTACAGCAGCTATTATTATTGTTTATTTTTTTCATGCCTATCAATTTCAGACACACTGTGAAGCTTAAATATAAAGCTTTGATGTATGGATTTACTTTTAATCTCAATTAATCTCTGTATAAAGATGAATTTGTGACTGTCACTCCCCCCCCAATATGTGAAAAATGAATAAAAATTATAATAACAAAAAAAAAAAAAAAAAAAAAAAAAAAAGAAGTCCCATGAGTTTGGTTAGGCACACATTAAGGTCCCATGCTGGCACCGGTTCCCTATGAGGGGTGTGCAATTGGGCTAAACCCTTGAAGAACCTCTTAAAGATAGGGTCTGAAGCTATTGACACATTCCTTCCAGCAGAAATGTAAGCGGATGCTGCAGCCAGGTGGACCTTGAGGGTACTGGACTGCAAACCCAGGGAATGCAATTTATTTATTTTATTTATTGAAGTCTCGGATTACAACCTTTGAGCTACCAGCTCATTTACAAAGGTTCCACGTCAGGAAGAAAAATACAAACGTAGAATCGTTTAGCGCAGATTAACAAAGAGCATAAGACAATGTCAATAGCACTATGACTTCACAGTGTACCTGGGAATAGGAAGTGTACCTTGATACACAGACAGAGTCAGGGCTGAAGCCGAGGTAAGAAAGGGGGGGAGGTTATAGGGTGAAAAGGGGTGGAAAAGAAACAGGTGTACAGCAAGCGGGAACCTCTGGCTACGGCTCACCTTGTTAGGACGGTGTGGGGGGGGAGAGTGGGACTAGGACAGGGGCCGGGGGGGAAGGTGTGTAGAGGATGGTGGGGGGTGCAATATAAGAGGTGATCAAGAACAGCTGGAACCCCTGCCTGTGTTGGTATCAGCTCCCTGGCTGAGCATCAAATAGAAAACCGTTTCCATTTTGAAGTATAGGTTTTCTTAGTGGAAGGCTTCCTGTAACCTCTCAGGATGTCCAAAACAGTTTCGGAGAGGTGTAAACCTGTATATTCTAGGTCTTCAAGAGCCAAGCTTTGAGATTGAGAGACCCGAGATTCAGATAGAGGAGTCTCCCTTGGTTGGAGGTTAACAGATTGTGCCTCCGAGGGAGGTGTATTGGCTCGGCTACAGACATGGAGAGCAGAAGAGAGTACCATGGCTGCCTGGGCCAGTCTGGAGATATCAAAATCATTGCTGCTGAGTGGGACCTGAGTTTCAGCAATACCCTGTATACCAGAGGGAAGGGAGGAAAAGCATGTAGGTGCTTCCCTGACCAGTCCAAAGTCAGGGCATCCAAGGGTAGTGTACCCAGGTCTGGTGGCCTGCAACAGTATTGTGGCAGATGGTGGTTCTGGTGGGATGCGAACAAGTCCATCTCTGGAGTGCCCCACCTCCTGAAGATTACTTTCACCATTTGCCTGTTCAGGGCCCATTTGTGATGGGCCTGGTTGATTCGACTCAGAGCATCTGCTAGGGTGTTGTCCTTTCCTGCCAGATGGACTGCATGCAGGGAAACTCCCAAGGAGTAAACCTGGCTCCAAATTTTCACGGCTTCTGTGCAGAGAGGACCTGACCTGGTGCCTCCCTGCTTGTTTATGTAGTACATTGTGGTGGTATTGTCTGTTCTGACCAGAAACACTGCTCTGAGTTCCAGCAAGTTTATGTGCTGGAGTGATTCTGCACTTGACCAAGTGCCCTGGGTTGTGTGGTCCCCTAAATGGGCATCCCACCCCAGTAGAGATGCATCTGTTGTGAGAAAAACTGATGGAGACTTTTGTTGGAAAGGAACCCCTTCCCTCAGGTTGGATTCCTCTTTCCACCACTGAAGTGCCTGTAACAATAACGTTTTTGTTATCGGGATCAGCTTTGAGAGAGGATCTCTTCTCTGGCACCAGTGTGCCTTTAGATGGAACTGGTTGTCTCTCATTTGGAACCTGGAGCCTAGGACTGTGCCTGTGGCTGCAGCCATATGGCCCAGGAGCTGTAGGAAGTGCCTTGCAGTTTTTTTCTTGTGCAGGCCGAATGAGTTTGCAGTCAGCTGGAGACTTCTTACCCTATCCAGAGGCAGGTAGGCCCTGCCTTGCAAGGTGTTGATCTCTGCTCCTATGAACTGCAACACCTGTGCAGGTAGAAGGACTGATTTTTTGTGATTTATCAAGAACCCCAGGGACTCCAGATGCCCCTGGGTGGTCTGCAGATGCTGTCTGACCTGGTCTGGTGAATTTCCTACCACTAGCAAGTCATCCAAGCATGGAAACACCGTGACACCCTGTCTTCGAAGGTGTGCCACAACCACTGCCAAGCACTTTGTGAATACCCTTGGGGCCAAAGTTAGGCCAAATGACAGGGTTGAAAACTGGTAGTGACCTGATGGGAGTCTGAACCTGAGATATTTTCTGTGAGACTTCCTTATGGGGATGTGGAAACAGGCATCTTTTAAGTCCAGTGATGCCAACCAATCTCCTTTCTGGAGTGTTGGCAGGATCAGTGCCAAAGTTACCACTTTGAACTTTGGTTTCCTCAAATGCTTGTTTAGGACCCTGAGGTCCAAGATAGGCTGCCACTCCCAATTTTTCTTTGTAGTAAGGAAGTACCTTGAGTAAAACCCCTTTCTTTTTTGCTGGTTTGGGACAGGTTCCACTGCCCATGACAGCAGCAGGTTTGAAACTCTGCCTCTAGCAGCTTTTCCTCTGTGAGGGAAGATGGTCTATTTTTCCGGTTCTCAGAGGAGGAAGGGATTTGAAACTCAAGAGACAGTTCCTGTCTCACTACCCCCAAGACCCACTTATCTGTGATGATCTTTTGCCAAGCATGGAGGTAGTGAGACAGTCTGCCTCTGACAGGTAGAGAGGAGGCGGCCTGTGAAGAGACATCAGAGTGTTTGCTTGATTTGGGGCTGAGGCTAGGTTTGAGATCCCCGCCTGGAACTCCTACTGTCCGTACCTCTGAAGTACCCTTGCTAGGGATACTACTGGTATTGGGGTGCAGCCATTGCCTGGAAAGAGGGCCTAGTATGGAAGGACCTGCCCCTGCCTTCCCTTCCATAGGGTCTGGTGGATGGAGAGGCTTTCACCTTAGCAGAATTGCTCTTGAAGGTGGCCTTATATTCATCCACCTTCTTCATATAAGTCACTGTTGTTTCACCGAAAAGTGAATTACTCTCCAGGGGGAATCCAAAGCCTCTGTCTGAGTATCCTGGGTAAGATTTGTAGCCCTCAGCCAGGCAAATCTACGGTGAGCAACAGTGTTTGCCATCCACCTGGCTGCTGTATCATTGGTATCAGCAGCCATTTGGAACTGGTACTTGGCTGCTTCTAAGCCAAACCTGTCAGTTTCTGCCAGGTCATTAGACAAGGGTGAAGGGGCTTTGTGAGCCATGGCCAGTACAGACTGCCATAAGGACTTTTGGTACTAAGCAGCATAGGCTTGGAAATTTGCCTGCCTGATGGCTAAGGAAGCTGACAAGTAGCCTTTTTTAGCTATACTATCAATTTTCCTGGACTCCTTATCTGGTGGGTGAGAAGCCAGGGGCACGTTAGCCTTGTCATAAGCAGCTGCCTGCACCACCCCCTAGTGGTCAGGGTGGGAAAACAACAATTCTGCCCCTTCCCTTTCCAGCTGATACTTTTTGTTCAGCCTCTTGTCAAGAGGGGGAACAGAATTAAGAAGTCTGTAAAATCTTCAGAGCATCTTTCTTGAGGAATTTATTGACAGGCAAGAGGAGCTTCTTTGTGGGGGATAACCCCATCATCTCAAAGTATTCCACCTCTTCCTCGTCCTCTATTTCTTCACTTGTGGTGATGTCCAAGGCATCAGCCATCTTCCTCACAAAAGTAAAATGTGTGGAATAATCCTCAGTGGTTCTAGGAGGTGAACCGAAATCTTGCTCAGGGGAGAACTCGGGCTCAATGGGTTCCCCTTCATACTCCTCCTCACATTCATAATAATCCTCTTCTTCAATAAATGAGGATTTACCTGTGCTGCAAGTCTGTCCAGCTGGGAGTTGAACAGATGGCTGCTAGCCAGTGGGAAAAAGACCTTGTAAGGCCTGGACCACTTTAAAGGCCTGAGCTATTTCCTGAGGAGAAGAAAGAGCCAGAGCACCCACAGAAGTCCACTTTTTTCCAGTTGGAGGTTCTGTGTGCTTCGCTTTCTTTGTCTTTTTTGAGGGAACAGGGAAGTCAGCCGGTTCAGCAAGCCTCTTAGTGCCCTTATCACCTGTCTCAGGGGTTGAAGCAACTATTGTAGTGGTTTCACCCACAGCAGAAGAGGGTATCGGCTGGTCAGAGCCAGAAGGACCTTTAGGTGGAGGAAGTTTTTTCTTAAGCCGTTCCAAGCGTTTCTCCACTGTTTTATCTGGGAAGGTTTTGCAGATGTCACAATCTTCCTTAAGATGATCATAGCCCAGGCAAGCTACACAAAAATTTATGTTTGTCTGGCTTAGCAAACACTTCCTCACAATCAGTGCAATTTTTAAAACCAGGTTCACCGGTTTTCTTTTTAGGTTTCTCTGACATTTTATCGGTAACCGATAAAAATGTTTATTTATTTATTTGCTTTTGTTGACCAGGTAGTTGCATTAGGCAAAACCCTGCCTATTTTCAAGCATGACCTGGGAGAGTACAATATACAGTTTACAAAAAGAGACAGCGGTGAAGTACAAAGCAGCAAAAATACAAAATCGGTAGATATCCTCACAGGGATCGTCATGAAACAAAACATACTTTTAGCAGTTAACCGCATGTTAACTGCTAAATAATTTAAAAGTTTTAACCAAAGTTTGGAGGTTGCGGTCGATTCCAAAACCAATAAGGAACCGATGGGAACCGAAACCAATGCAGAAAATGAACCATGGTTATCAGTTCAGTAACTGATAAAGCGGTTACTAAATAAAAGTATTTAAACTAAACTAATGTTTTTTTTTTTGTCAGAAAACACCCAAACTAATAAATCTAAGTCGGTTCACCACCAGCTATACCGAACCGGGAGGAACTGATAAAAACTTAAAATTAAACACTAAAACCTAAGTTTAGCTACAATTAGCAATGAGTAAAAGTCAGCAAATAAAAGAAAAAGATACATGAAATTATAAGTTTCTTCACGTCACAGGAACAAGCTGAAGAGCGAGACTCCATCTGTGAAGGCTTGAGAAGCCAGGATTGGCCTGTCCTTAGGGGGAACATACTTCCTATCTATAGACTTAGCCATGGAAGGAATTAGCACCGGTCTGTCCCACACTACCTGTGAGAGTGTCTCAAAAGAGGGTTTCACTGGTGGGGTCAGGTCCACAGGAATTTCAGGAACATACAGTTATTGCAGGTGAAAAAGCTTCCCAGGGTCCACCTCAGAAGTCTGGAGAGCCAGGGTAGAAGAACAGGTTACTCACCTGTAACAGTAGTTCTAGGAGTGCTACATGTTGTTCATCCACACTTCTTGGCATGTCCCTTTCCCCTTTAAATCTTACCAGAAGTCTTCAAGCTGGCTCATCCCACCCACCTGGGTGGTATATAACTTGGCTCCGCCCCATGACGGCAGATCTTAGCCCGCTGGAAGCAAACTTGTGCACCCGAAGCCAAGAAGGTCAGGTGGGTGCATGTGGATGAACAACATATACCACTCCTAGAACTACTGTTACAGGTGAGTAACCTGTTCTTCTAGGAGCATGGATACGTTGTTCTATCTACACTTCTTGGCAGACTCCAAGCAGTTCTCTGGGAGGAGGGAGGCAAGGCGCACACCCCCTATTTAGGAAACAAAGATTGGAGAACCGAGGCCCCAAAATCAGCATCCCGGCGTGACTCAAGGTCGATGTGGTAGTGGGTAATAAAGGTGTTTATTGACTTCCAGGTAGCAGCCCGACAGATTTCCTGGATAGGGATGTCCCTGGAAGCAGCCACCGATGCAGCAGAATGGTGGGTAGAATGAGCTCTTATCCCTCTGGGAGGCTCCTTGCCTGCCAACTCATAGCACAGACCTATGCATGATGTAATCCACCTTGCTATGGTCTGTTTGGCTGCAGGTCTGCCAGAAGCGGCTTCAGTGTAGGTAACAAACAGCTGGCAAACCTCTACACGAATTTCCGCCGTTCTTTCCTTATAATAGGAGAGAGCACATCTAAGGTCCAAGGTATGGAGCCTGTATTCAGCGTCTGAGGTGTAGTTAGGGTAGTATACCTGCAGAGTCAACACCTGGTTAAGGTGAAACTCTGACATCACCTTCTGAAGGAATTTTAAATGGGGGCGTACAGGACAACTTTGCCCCTGTGAAAGACCAGATAAGGGGAGTCCACTGAAAGCGCCTGGAGCTCTCCTGTCCTTCTGGCTGACGTGATACCCACCAGGAAGGCCGTCTTTCACAAGTGTGAGAGCTCACACTTGTGCATGGGTTCGAACGGCTTGCCCATGAGATTTGCCAAAACCAGCAACAAATCCCACGGAGGTGGAGATTCATGCACTGGAGGGGATATATGATCCAGGCCTTTGAAGAAGTTCCTGACCACTGTCGCCTGCGCCAATGTCAACTGACCAGCCCGCGCCCGGTAAGCAGAAATGGCTGTCAGGTGCACCCTAAGGGTTAATGACCGCAGACCCCCTTTGGAGAGGGACCAAAGGTAGTCGAGAATGTTAGCCACAGAACAGGATAAGGGGTCCAGACTCATACCCTGACACCAAGTGGAAGATTTTTTCCATTTGAAGGCATAACATTTCCTGGTCGATTCCTTTCTGGATGCCTCCACCACAGTGTAGACATCTTTGGAAAGACCCAAAGCCTGGAACTCTAGCCACTCAGGTACCTGGCTGTCAAGTGCAGGGATTGAAGGACCGGATGAAACACCTTCCCCTGGTTCAGAGATATCGAGTCCGGGCGTGTTTAAAGCCGCTCCGGGGGCCTGCAGCTGAGAAGATCTGGGTACCAGAACTGGCGCGGCTAGTCTGGGGCTACCAGAATCACTTTCACTTTGTCCCTCTGCACGCTGAGTAACATCTTATAGAGCAAGGGAAATGGAGGGAAGGCGTAGAGGAGGCCTGGGGTCCATGGCTTCGAGAAGGCATCCTCCTGCAGCGAGCCCTGCTGAGGGGGGCAGGCATGATACAGCCTCAGCTTGGTCTTTTCCCTGGAGGCAAACAGGTCCACCATCAGTTTGCCCCAATGGGAGAACAGGTTATAAGCTACCTCTAGATGGAGAGACCACTCGTGGGATGTCTGGCCTATATGGCTGAGAGCATCTGCCAGCTGGTTCAAGGCTCCTGCCACATGGATGGCTAGGAGATCCGCCTCCAACTAGCTTACGAGGGTCCAGATGTGGAGCGCCTCCTTGCAAAGCAGAGGGGAGTGCATGCCGCCCTGTTTGTTTACATAGTACATGGGTCGTGGTATTGTCCGTCTGGACTTGAACCATTTAACCCCGGAGCTGAGGAACTAAAGCCAACAGTGCCAGTCTGACTGCTCTGAGCTCCAACAGGTTGATGTGGCATCGGGACTCCTTGGGGGTCCAGAACCCGTGGGCCCTGTTGTCCCCCATGTGGCTCCCCAGCCCATGAAAGAGGCAACGGTCGTAAGGCCCGTTGGCTCGGGACGGACAAATGGGATCCCTTCCTGCAACCGGTCTGGGGCGGTCCACCATTGGAGAGCATCCCACATCTTCTGGGTTACAGTGATCAGCTGGTCAAAATGACCATGGCGCTGAGTCCACTGGGCGGCCAGCTCCCATTGAAGGGGGCGCATGTGCCACCGGGCCCAAAAGACCACTGAGGTGCACCCCGCCATGTAACCCAGAAGGCGCAGAAAGTCCCGGGCAGGGTGCAAGTGCCCAACCAGAAATGATTGGGCAAAGGAGGAGAGAGAACCTCCACCCTGTCCGCTGGGAGCCGAGCTCTGGCTTGACAAGAGTCGAGCCCTGCCCTGATGAAGCCCATCACCTGAGAAGGCACGAGTTCCAGTTTGGTCTCTTTGATAAGGAGGCCGAGTTGGGAGCAGGTTTGGAGGGCCAGATCCCTGGACCTCTCCACCTCCTGATGGGTGGAACCTGCCAAGAGCCAGTCGTCGAGATAAGGGTAGATTCTGACTCCTCGACGCCGAAGATGGGCTGCCACCACTGCAATGCATTTGGTGAAGACCCGTGCAGCCGATGACAGGACGAACGGCATGGCTCAGAACTCGTACAGGGTCCCCTCGAGCCTGAAGCACAGGAACTGCTGATGGGACGGATGGATTGGGATGTGAAAGAACGCATCCTGTAGATCCAGTGAACAGAACCAAATGTTTCGATCCAGGGATGGTAGAATCAGGTTCAGAATTACCATCCAGAAGGTGCGAGACCTGACATATTGATTCAGGTCATGGAGAGCTAGGATGGGGCGCCAACCCCCTATCTGCTTGGGCACCAGGAAGTACCTGTAAACGAAGCCTGGATCTGTTGGAGGATCCAGCACTGGAGCTACTGCCTCCTTGCAAAAGAGATCAGCTACGTCGTCTCAAAGAGCCAACTGGGTGCAAGCTGAGATCCTTTCCTCCCAAGGGGCGTGGGCTCGGCTGGGAGGGTACTGCTCGAATTCTAGAGCAGTCCCTGACCGACCACTTTGAGAACACACCTATCCGAAGTGTTATTGGACCAAGTGGAAAGGAAGTGGTGGAGCCGACTCCCCACGGGAGGACCCAGAGATGGCGTGATGGGTGTAGGGGTGGCAACCCCCAACCTGTCACTGAGCAGGCTTAGAGGAGGAGGAGGCTCCTGGACCAGCACCTCTGCCTCCTTTACGGGGCTGTTGAGGACCCTGTTTGGGCTGTGGGTGCCAAGCCTGAGCCTACCCTGCTGCTGTTGACCTCCTTGATAGGAGGGTTGCCTGACCGCAGGGAAAGAATGACGAAATGGCTTCTTCTTTCTCTTCTGCTGGTTCTTGCCCGAAGAGCCTTTAGCAGAAGTGGCATCCAAGGTGGCATTGGACTGCTCTATGCGCTGAAGGTAACTAGCCACTCCTGGACCGAACAAGTCAGTGCCTAGAAAGGGCACGTCAGCAAGCTTATGCTGAGTATCCGCCGGAAAGGAGGAAAGCCTCAGCCAAGCCCTGCGGCGAGTGGCCACTGTGGCTGCCACTGAGTGGGCACAAGAATCCCCAATGTCCAGGGACGTCTGGAGCTGTTGTTTTGCGACAGCACGTCCCTGGTCACGGACTTGCTTGACTGTGGTCTGCATGTCTGCTAGGAGATGAGGGAGGACCTCGTCTAATGACCCAAGAAGGGCATGAGAGAAATGTGCCATAATAACAGCCGAGCTGGCCTGACGAAGGCCTAAGGAAGAGGCTGCATAGACCTTACGGGCAGAGTGGTCCATATTTTTGGACTCCTTGTCCAGGGGTCAGTCAGTGTCGGCTGAGCTACCAGTACGCCTAAACACAGAGGCAGTCACCAGGCTCTCGGCCGAAGGGTGCTCTGTGAATCTCGCGAGGGATCCCATGGGCACCGTGTATTTGTGGGCCATACGAGCAGACAGCGCTGGGCAGGAAGCAGGACGCTGCCAAGCTCAAGGGCCGAGCAACAATGGCTTCCACCACTGGAAAGGCCTCCGCCGGGGTGTCCTCCCTTTTGAGAATATCAGTAAGGGGGTACTCTGCCTTTTTCTGGATGGACTCAAGGGGCATTCTAGTAGATTCGGACATGAGGCAGAGGATGCCCTGGAAGGAGGAAGAGCCTTCCTCCAACCCTGCCATGGATGACTCATCATCCCCGGGATATGAGTGCAGTCCGGTGACGTCCAAGTACGAAGAGTCGGGATACAACGGTCTCCTGCCTAAGTCCCCCTCAATGTGCCGAGGGTGATCGAGAGTGACTGTAATCGACAGACGTCAGGGAAGGCCAGTGTCTGTTTGATCCTCTTTTGAGGGAGCCCTTCCCTGAGGTTACTTAGGTGGTGGTTCCACCAGACTCGGTGGAGAATCCGGAATAGGCTGAACCGAGATATGGGCCGACCCCTCGGGCAGAGGAACCTAAGACTTCGGTTCTGGAGGGATCGGCTTCGACCTGGGAGGCGAAGGCCAAGTGATGTCCAGAGTAGGCAGTGGAGCTGGCTTCTGGCCAGTCAAAATCAGCTGCTGCCACATGAGGTCTTTATAGCGTCGACAGAGTTTCTGCCGAAGCCTCTCCTCATCCAAGGAGGATGAGGACCTGTGGCGTCACCTATTTTTAGCATGCTTATGACTCTTTTTCGGGGTTCTGGACCTCGACCGAGATCGGGAAGGCCGACTTGGCCGATCAGGAGACACCAGGATCGGTGAAAACAGAGGGTCCGGAACCGGGTCCTTGATGGGGACCCCAGCAGGCTGGGTCTCCTCATCAGGGAAGACAAGGACCGGAGTCCATTCCAAAGAGTCGTTGGCTCAACCCGGCGACAAAGGGTCGAGTGGGTCCAAGAACAATCCTAGAAGCCTGGAACAACCCTTCATGGTCTCCACAGCCCGACGGAGAAGATCAGTAAAGCCAGCGGCAGGAGGCGATCTCGACCAAAGTCGAGACCGCGTGCTCCCTGGACTCGGACCTCTCTCATCCCAAGACGTTTCGCTTGGACGAAGACCTGGGCTCCTTATCCCTCTTCCGAGGGTGGGAGGAGTGCAAGCCCGAGGGCACCTCACCCCGAGTGGGGAGAGACTGGCACAACTCTTTGAAGGAGCCCATAAGAAAAAATTACTCACCTTAGTAATGTTGTTTCTTCTAATGGAGTCTTGCTATATTATGACATATGCAGTATAACCCCAGGTTAGAACTTCTCCGGAGGTGAAAGAGTTAACTTCCATGCAGGGCATGGAATCTTGAACGCGAGCTCGGTTGAACACTCTGTCTGTTGAAGCTCAAACTTAAACTGTCAGATCTTTACGAGCAAAACTCACTCAAGGTTCTGTGTGGAAGCCGGAACCTACACTAGCCACTGGCTACTAACTACAAAACACCTTTTGATCTTGATCCCAAAACAAAGACTCAAGTCAGGGATTTAAGAAGAAACTTAGATAAACACCTAAGCACCCTAGAAGGGTGAAATGAAGAAGTGCTAACATTGCACTGCCCACCCACATCCCAAAAACAGAGGTTCTGAGTAGGGCAGGCTGGGGGAGGTCATAATATAGCAAGACTCCATTAGAAGAAACAACATTACTAAGGTGAGTAATTTTTTCTTCAAACAACATGAAGTCTTGCTATATTATGACATATGCAGACTACACAGCAGTACCTCCATGGAGGAGGGACAGAACCTACTTGGGAAATAGGCTCTGAAGCACGGCTGTGCCAAATCGAGCATCGCTCCTAGCCTGGATATCCAAGGAGTAATGCTTAGCAAAAGTGTGAACTGTTTTCCAGGTAGCTGCTTGACATATCTCTAGGATAGGAATGTCCCTGGCAGCAGCCAGAGATGCAGCTGTACCTCTGGTAGAGTGAGCCCTCAGGCCTGAGGGAGGAACCTTACTCAGTTTTTCATAACAGAATTGGATACAAGAGACAATTCACCTGGCAATGGATCTTTAGTGGCAGGTTTCCTTACCAACCTCACCATAGGTGAGGAACAATTGAGGATTCGAACAGCTGACCCTTTGTAATGCCTCTATATAGTAACTAAGGGCTCTTTTGACATCTAAACTGTGCAATCTCCTCTCACCAGAGGAGGAATGGTCAGTGAAGTACACAGGGAGAGACATGGATTGATTAAGGTGAAAGTCTGAAACCACCTTAGGCAAAAACTTCCTGTTAGTCCCGAGGACTACCTTATCTCTATGAAAGGAGATGAAATCAGGCTCCACTGACAAGGCTTGTAGCTCACTTATGCGCCTGGCAGAGGTGATGGCTACCAGAAACACAGTTTTTCAAGTCAAGTACTTCAGCTCTGCTGAAGACAATGGCTCAAAAGGGGGTTGCATAAGCTGAGCGATGCAAATATTAAGATCCCAAGCAGGGGCAGGATCCCTGAATGGGGGATTGGTGTGAAGCAACCCTTTAAGAAACTTGGAGAAAACAGGGTGAGCTGATAAAGAAGAGGGCTTACCTGCTGACAAGAAGACAGACACAGCTGCCAGTGCACTTTTAGGGTAGCTGGTCTCAGCCCCAAGGAATTCAAATGCACCAAATAATCCAGGATCGTGAGCACACCAGCAGATTCTGGGGAAATATGTTTACCAGCACACCATATGGAAAATCTTTTCCATTTTGAATTATAGGTAGCCCTGGTGGAAGGCTTCCTAGAGGCCTTCAAAATATCCAATACACCTTGAGAAAGGTGTAGGTCAGCAAACTCTAACTCCTCAAGAGCCAAGCCTTGAGATTGAGAGATTTGAGTTCGATACCAAACTCTCCCCTGGGCACAGGTTAACAGGTTGTGATTCCTGGGAAGGCATAGGGGAGGGTGGACTGCTAAGGACATGAAGAGTGGGTACCAGGGCTGCCTGGCCCAATCTGGAGCAATCAGGATCATCTTGCAGGATTGAGATCTGATTCTGACTAGCACTTTGAAAAGAAGAGGAAAGGGGGGAAAAGCATAAAGAAACTTCCCTTCCCAACTGAGAAGGAAGGCATCCAGAGGGACTGAGCCCAACACTGGGGGCCTTCAGTAAAAAAGGGGAAGTTGGTGGTTGTCTAGGGTGCAAAGAGATCTATTTATGGAGTGCCCCATCTGGCAAATATACCTCCAGTACCAGGGGATCCAGTGCTCATCTGTGATGGCCCTGGGAAATCCTGTTGAGAGCATCCGCTAGGACATTGTCCTTGCCTGGGAGGTGAACTGCTGTAAGGGAGGCGCTCAGAGAGTAAGCCAGAGACCACAACTTCATTGCTTCGTGCACAAGGCCAAGACTGAGTGCCCTTGTTGTTGATGTACCACATTGTAGTGGTATTGTCTGTTCTGACCTGAACTACCTTGTTCTGGACAAATGCGGAAAACCTGAAGTGCTAGAAAACTGCTCTGAGCTCCAGCAAATTGATGTGAGCAGGGATTCCTGAGGGGACCACAGCCCTTGGGTGGAAAGGTCGCCCATGTGAGCTCCCCACCCAGGAGGATGCATCTGTAGTAAGGGTCAAGGAATGAGACTGGGGGTGAAGGGAACCCCTGTCTCAGATTGTTCTGATCCTGCCACCACTGAAGCGCCTGGATCAGGGTTCGAGTCACTGGAATCAATTTGGTTAGGGATCCGCTCTTGAGACCAAAAGGCTCTCAAATGGAACTGAATGTCCTCATCTGAAATCTCGCCTCCTGTACTACTGCTGTAGAAGCAGCCATGTGCCCCAGGAGCTGTAGGAAATGCCTTGCTGGTCGAGAGACCTGCAGGTGAAAGAGGAGGCCAGAGACACCAGGTCCTTACTCTCCAGAGGAAGGCAGGCTCTGGCTTCTTTGTGTTCAGTTCTGCACCTATGAAGGTGAGAAGCTGGACAGGCTCCAGAACTGACTTTGGACGATTGAGAAGGAAACCTAGAGATGTAAGCAGCTGCTGGGTTACTTGCAAATTAAGTTTGACCTGTTTTGGAGACTGGCCTACAATGAACCAGTCGTCCAGATAAGGGAAGATGGCAATCTTTTGCCTTCTTAAATGAGCAACTGCTACTGCCAGGCAGTTTGTGAACAACCTTGGAGCCGAGGAGAGGCCGAAGAGCATTGCTCTGAACTGGTAATGGCCTGTGGGCAGTTCAAATCTGAGGTACTTTTGATGGGAGCTTCTGATGAGAACATGGAAGTAGGCATCCTTGAGGTCCAGGGAGGCTAGCCAGGCCCCTGGCCTTAGAGAGGGTAAAATAATCCCCAGGGTCACCATTTTGAACTTTGGTTTTAAAAGGTGCTTGTTTAGATACCTGAGATCCAGAATGGGCCGCCATTCTCCTGTCTTTTTTGGGGTAAGGAAGCACCTGGAGTACAACCCTTTGCCCTGGTGTATGGGTAGAACCCTTTCCACGGCTCTGAGAGCCAGGAGGGCAGAAACTTCTGCTTCCAGGGCAAGTGCCTCTGATGGGTTTGCAGGTGGAAAGATCTGGCTCATCTTCGAAAATTTTTGAAGCTGAGAACCAGTCCCTGGCTTACTACCTCCAGGACCCACTTGTCTGATGTTAAAGACTTCCAGTCCTGGACAAAGTAAGCCAGCCTACCCCCTACCAGTAGTGGAGAATCGGCCCTGGCTACCCCATCAGGGAGCCTGTTTTGCAGGCGCTTTGGGTTGAGGGGTAGAAGCAGGCCTACTACAACCCCTTCTGCCCCTTCCTCTAAAGAACCCCCTCTGGGCATAAACAGAAGAGGAGGCCTGGGCTTGGTAAAATGGCCTATGAAAAGGCCTGCCCCTGCCCCTGACATGCTGGCCTTGAGGAGTGCCTTGCCTTTCTTTGGCCTGTGCACTCCTATAGGTGGTCCTATACTCATCCATTTTCTTCATATAATTCTCTGTCTGCTCCCCAAACAGAGAATTTCCCACAACAGGAAAATCTATAGCCTTAGACTGGGTATCCTGTGAGAGGGCAGTACATCTGAACCAGGCCATTCTGCGAAGAGACACAGATGTAGCCATAACTCTAGATGAAACATCATTAGAGTCTACAGCAGCATGAAATTGCACCTTGGATGCCTCAATACCATCCGCAGCCACCTGCTCCAGCTCCCTGGCAAGCTGTTCAGGGCCTGTTTTGCTAGGGCCAGGACAGTATCCCACCTGGATTTCTGGTACCTAGCCGCGAAGCCATTATAATTTGCCTGTCTGAGTCCCAAAGATGCTGCCATGTGCTGCTTTTTGCCATGGCATCCATCCTCCTGGAATCCTTTTCAGGAGGGTGAGAGGCTAGAGGAATATTAGCCTTGTCACAGGCTACAGGCTGCACTACCCCGACATGGCTGCACTGCTGAGATAGAAACTCCGTATCAGAGCCTGATAAAGCATACCTCTTGTCCATCCTTTTATCCACAGGGAGGATAGAATGAGGAGTTTTCAGAATTTTACTGTCTGTTTCCTAAAAGATTTATGCAAGGAATAGACAGTCTCCTAGACTCTGGAATATCCATCATTTCCACAAAATCAGGCTCTTCTTGATCATCAACAGCTTCCTCAACAGGGAGTTGCAGAGTGTCAGCAACTTTCTTGTAAAACAAAAATGAGAGGGGACTCAGATAGCCTGGGAGGGATACTCCTGAAGGTCTGTCTGGAGAGATGTCCAGTTCAATAGGCACATCCAGACTGTCAAAATCACACTCACTCTCCTCGTACCCTCCTCCCTTCCCTGGTTCATAAAATCTTCAAAATCATAATCTTGAACTGAACCGACTGAACCGGCGCTACCCAATGGTGCCGTTTGGGACGGGACTGGGAAAGAGACTGGACAATCTGAATAGCTTTGGCTATTTCCCTGTTTGAGAAAGAACTTTTGGACCCAAACTAGCTGACCTTCTAGCCCTTTTAGTTGGAACCGGCTCCTCAGAGCTGGCTCTTCGTTTGCTCGAGGAAGCATCGCCCTGGTCAGAGGGCACTCCCTCAGGTTCGGTTGGAACCGAACCGGGCTGGCCATCTGGGTCAGCGGACTTTTTGGCCTCCCTTTCCCTGAGCCTACCAACTCTTTTTACCAAGGTGGCAGCAGGAAAATTTTTACAAATCTGGCAGTCTGCATTGAGGTGGTCAAACCCCAGACAATATACACATATGGTGTGTGGGTCAGCCTTGGCAAAGGCTTCCCACAGAGACCACAGTGCTGAAACCCAGTGGGTCTGGTTTTCCTTTTGGGTTTCTCAGACATAGTGCCAGCCTAACCAAAACTTGCCCGTTAACGGCAATCCACTAAGCAAAACTCTCTTATCGGTTCCCAACCATGTCACGGGTCGTGGAAAAAAACGGAATAAAATCCGTTTTTTTTAGAACCGATAAGAACTGGGAACCGCACTCTAAAGGGCTAGAAAGCAATTTTTAAACCCCTCTGATCGGTTCAAACCGAATCGAAAAAGACGTTTACAAGTTCCACACAGAAGAAAAATAAAAAAGTAAGCCTATCTATTACTTACAATACCACAAACAGAGCTTGAACCGACGATTGCGGTTAAATTTCGGTAAAATAAACCGAGAATTACACTTTAAAACCGACAAACAAACCAAGCAGCAGGAGGAATCTCCGGAGCGACTGTTCAGTGAGGCGGAGTAAAGAATCTGACAGTTTAAGTTTGAGCTTCAACAGACAGAGTGTTCAACCGAGCTCGCGCTCAAGATTCCATGCCCTGCATGGAAGTTAACTCTTTCACCTCCGGAGCAGTTCTAACCTGGGGTTATACTGCATATGTCATAATACAGCAAAACTTCATCTTGTTTGAAAGGTGGAGCCAAGGTTCAGAGAAACAAAGAAGCTTCGATTGACCGAAGCGCGAGCAGCTTCCTCCTCGAACGCCTTCATCTGTTCCAGCTGTTCAGCGGATCCCGCAGCCGCGGCAACCACTCACCTCGCCTCCTTCGATTTCACCCGTGGGTTCCTTTTCTCCGGTCTCCCCAGCTTTAAACGTGCCTTGCGGTCGTCCAGGACATTGGGATGGAAGGCCAGGCAAAACCCACACGACAAGGTGTCATGTCCGATACCTAGACAGTAGACGCACATTAAGTGGGGATCGGTATGCGACATCTTCTGGCCGCAGGGGCACCGATGAAATCTGGGGGAAGATTTTTCCTCCATGGCAGATGCGTAAAAATCTCACTCGCTAACTCGAACGAGTTTTAAAACTATTTTCGTTAAAAAACAACACTTAGAATCCAGGGCCTACGAATTGCTGTAAGAGCATGAGGGAACCTGTATCTTTCAGCAGAAAGGAAGATCTGGCATTATGAGGGGAAGCCGAGTTATATACCACCCAGGTGGGTGGGAGGAGCCAGCTTTAAGACTTCCGGTAAGATTTAAAGGGGAAAGGGACATGCCAAGAAGTGTGGATAGAACACCATATCTACACTCCTAGAATTCATATTCTTCAGCAAGATTTAAATGAAAGGTCTTCAACCACAGGCTCAACTGAAGTAGAGAGTTTACTCCCTATCCCATAAAACGAGTCTTCATCCACATCAAGAAGGTATAGCTAAGGTAGGTAAAGAAGGGGGAAGAGCCGGAGGTGCCACTCCCGGGATCGGAGTCGAGAACTCTGGAACTCTAGTCAGAGCAGGCACCAAAAATGGAGCCGCACGCGGCAACGGCAGTGGCAGAACTGCCACAGTCAAAGCCGCATGCAGCATCGCAGACAGCACTGAATGAGCACCAAGAGTCCCTGACCCCCAACACTGGAACTCCCAAGGGATGCGACACCACTGGAGACTTGAAAGAATGAAGAGGAGTAGGAGGAGAATGCAGTACCACAGTACCTATGCCAGCCCCTGCACCACAGCCATGTGAGGGGGAAGGCATGAAGGCATCAAAGAAGGTGCTGCGCGATCAAGCTGACCCAGCCGCTCCGCCTGCAGACCAACGAAGGCCCCGGGACCGAGTCCACAGGCAAGGGCAGTTAAGACAACCGTCGAACCCACTGCTCCATAAGAAAAAATTACTCACCTTAGTAATGTTGTTTCTTCTAATGGAGTCTTGCTATATTATGACATATGCAGTGAGTCCCAACCTTCGAACTGCTCCGGAGGTGAAAGAGTTAACTTTCCATGCCAGGCATGGAACCTTGAGCGCGAGCTCGGTTGAAAACTCTGTCTGTTGATCTTCAAACTGAAACTGTCAGATCTTTACGAGCAAAAACTCACTAAGGTTCTGTGTGGAAGCCGTAAACCTACACTAGCCAACTGGCTACTAATATAAGAACACATTTTCCTTGGTCCCCAAAACAAAGACTCAAGTCAGGGGATCCAACAAATTAAAACGCAACACCCAAACACCCCAAAAAGGAGGGGTGAAAAATAAGGTGGGCAACTAAGTGCCAACACTGCCCTGCCCACCCACATCCTGAAAGTATAGGTTCTGAGAGGGGCAAGAAGGGGGGGAGGTCATAATATAGCAAGACTCCATTAGAAGAAACAACATTACTAAGGTGAGTAATTTTTTCTTCAAACAACATGAAGTCTTGCTATATTATGACATATGCAGACTACACAGCAGTACCTCCATGGAGGAGGGACAGAACCTACTTAGGAAATAGGCTCTGAAGCACAGCTGTGCCAAACCGAGCATCACTCCTAGCCTGGATGTCCAGGGAGTAATGCTTGGTAAAAGTGTGAACTGTTATCCAGGTAGCTGCTTGACATATCACCAGGATAGGGATGTCCCTGGCAGCAGCCAGAGACGCAGCTGTACCTCTGGTAGAGTGAGCCCTCAGGCCTGAGGGAGGAACCTTACCCAGTTTTTCATAGCAAAATTGGATACAAGAGACAGTCCACCTGGCAATGGATCTTTTAGTGGCAGGTTTCCCTTTACCCACCTCACCATAGGTGAGGAACAGTTGGAGGGAGTCAAACCTGTGACCCTTGGTACGTTCGATGTAGTAACTAAGGGCTCTTTTGACATCTAAACTGTGCAGTCTCCTCTCGTCAGAGGAGGAATGGTCAGTGAAGTACACAGGGAGAGACATAGATTGATTAAGGTGGAAGTCTGAAACCACCTTAGGCAAGAATTTTCTATTAGTCCTGAGGACCACCTTATCTCTATGAAAGGAGATAAAATCGGGCTCCACTGACAATGCTTGTAATTCACTTATGCGCCTGGCAGAAGTGATGGCTACCAAAAACACAGTTTTCCAAGTCAAGTACTTAAGCTCTGCTGAAGACAAGGGCTCAAAAGGGGGTTGCATAAGCTGGGCAATGCAAATATTAAGATCCCAGGCAGGGGCAGGGTCCCTGAATGGAGGGTTGGTGTGAAGCAACCCCTTGAAAAACTTGGAGAAGACAGGATGAGCTGAAAGAGAAGAGGGTTTACCTGCTGATAAAAAGCAGACACGGCTGCCAGGTGCACTTTTAGGGTAGCTGGTCTCAGCCCCAAAGTATTCAAATGCACCACATAATCCAGGACTGCGGGTAAGTCAGCAGTTTCTGGGGAAATATGCCTGCCAGAGCACCATATGGAAAATCTCTTCCATTTGGAATTATAAGTAGCCCTGGTGGAAGGCTTCCTAGAAGCCTTCAGGATATCCAATACACCTTGGGAGAGATGTAGGTCAGCAAACTCTAACTCTTCAAGAGCCAAGCCTTGAGATTGAGAGATTTGAGGTTCAGATACCAAACTCCCTGGGCACAGGTTAACAGGTTGTGATTCCTGGGAGACACAGGGAAGATGGACTGCTAAGGACAGAAGGAGTGGATACCAGGGCTGTCTGGCCCAGTCTGGAGCAATCAGGATCATCCTGCAGGGTTGAGATCTGATTTTGACTAGTACTTTGAACAGGAGAGGGAAGGGGAAGCATAGAGAAACTTCCCTTCCCAACTGAGAACTAAGGCATCCAGAGGGACTGAGCCCAACACTGGGGGCCTGCAGCAAAAAAGGGGGAGTTGGTGATTGTCTGGGGCTGCAAAAAGATCTATCTGAGGGGTGCCCCATCTGGCAAATACTACCTCCAGTACTAGAGGATCCAGTGACCATTCGTGATGGCCCTGGGAAATCCTGCTGAGAGCATCTGCCAGGACATTGTCCTTGCCTGGGAGGTGAACTGCCGTAAGGGAGGTGTTCAGGGAATAAGCCAGAGACCACAACTTCATTGCTTCTGTGCACAAGGCCGTAGACTGAGTGCCTCCTTGCTTGTTGATGTACCACATTGTAGTGGTGTTGTCTGTTCTGACCTGTATGACTTTGTTCTGGACAGACGTGGAGAAAACTTGAAGTGCTAGAAAAACTGCTCTGAGTTCCAACAGGTTGATGTGGAGCAGAGATTCCTGTGGGGACCACAATCCCTGGGCAGTGAGGTCGCCCATGTGAGCTCCCCACCCCCAGAGGGATGCATCTTTAGTAAGGATTAAGGAGTGATACTGAGGGGTAAAGGGGACCCCCTGTCTCAGATTGCTCTGGTCCTGCCACCACTGAAGGGCTTGGATCAGGGTTTGAGTCACTGGGATCAATTTGGCTACAGGGTCTCTCTTTTGAGACCAAAAGGCTCTCAAATGGAACTGGACGTCCCTCATCTGAAATCTTGCTCCCTGCACTACTGCTGTAGAAGCAGCCATGTATCCCAGGAGCTGCAGAAAATGCCTTGCTGGTCAAGAGACCTGTAGGGTGAAAGAAAAAATTACTCACCTTAGTAATGTTGTTTCTTCTAATGGAGTCTTGCTATATTATGACAATTGCAGTTTGTCCCACCATTAGAACTGCTCCGGAGGTGAAAGAGTTAACTTCCATGCCAGGCATGGAACTTAGAGCGCGAGCTCGGTTAGAAAAGCTCTGTCTGGAATATTTCAAACTGAAACTGTCAGATCTTTTCGAGCAAAACTCACTAAGGTTCTGTGTGGAAGCTGTAACTCACACTAGCCAACTGGCTACTTAAATATAATAAATTTTCCTGGTCCCAACACCAAGACTCAAGTCAGGGGACCAGAAAAGATAAGATAAGATAAAATAAAACACAACACCCAAACACCCCAAAAAGAAGGGGTGGAAAACATAAAAAGGGCATCAATAAGTGCCAACACTGGACTGCCCACCCCATACCCAAAGTAGAAGTTCTGAGAGGGGCAGGCTGGGGGGGAGGTCATAATATAGCAAGACTCCATTAGAAGAAACAACATTACTAAGGTGAGTAATTTTTTCTTCAAACAACATGAAGTCTTGCTATATTATGACAATTGCAAGACTACACAGCAGTACCTCCATGGAGGAGGGACAGAACCTACTTAGGAATAGGCTCTGAAGCAACGGTAGTAAGCAAACGAAAGATCCCTCCTGGCCTGGATATCCAGGGAGTAATGCTTAGGAAAGTATGTACTGCTTTCCAAGTAGCTGCTTGACATATCTCTAAGATAGGGATGTCTCTGGCAGCAGCAAGAGACGCAGCTGTACCTCTGGTAGAGTGAGCCCTCAGGCCTGAAGGGGGAACCTTACCCAGTTTTTGATAGCAAAATTGGATACAAGAGACAATCCACCTGGCAATGGATCTCTTAGTGGCAGGTTTCCCTTTCCCAACCTCACCATAAGTGAGAAATAGTTGGAGGGAGTCAAACCTGTGACCCTTGGTACGCTCTATGTAGTAACTTAGGGCCCTCTTAACATCTAAGCTGTGCAACCTCCTCTCACCAGAGGAGGAATGGTCAGTGAAGAACACTGGAAGTGAAATAGATTGATTAAGGTGGAAATCTGAAACCACCTTAGGCAAAACTTCCTGTTAGTCCTGAGGACTACCTTATCCCTGTGAAAGGAAATAAAGTCAGTCTCCACTGACAAAGCTTGTAACTCACTTAGTGCGCCTGGCAGAAGTGATGGCTACTAGAAATACAGTTTTCCAAGTCAAGTACTTAAGCTCTGCCGAAGACAGAGGTTCAAGGGGTGTGCATCAGCTGAGCAATGCAAACATTAAGATCCCAGGCAGGGGCAGGGTCCTGAATGGTGGATTGGCATGAAGCAATCTCTAAAACTTGGAAAATACAGGGTAAGCAGAAAGAGAAGAGGGCTTCCTGTTGAAATAAAAGCAGAGACAGCTGCCAAATGCACTTTCAGGGTAGCTGGTCTCAGTCCCAAAGAATTAAGATGGACCATATAGTCCAAAACAGTGGGCAAATCAGCAGATTCCGGGAAATATGCTTCCCAGAACACCATATGGAAAACCTTTTCCATTTGGAGTTATAAGTAGCCCTAGTGGAAGGCTTCCTAGAAGCTTTCAAGATTTCGAGAACACCTTGAGAAAGGTGTAGGTCAGCAAATTCTAACTCCTCAAGAGCCAGGCCTTGAGGTTGAGGGATTTGAGATTCGGATACCAGACTCTCCCCTGGGCACAGGTTAACAGATTGTGGTTCCTGGGGAGACACAGGGGAAGATGGACTGCTAAGGACAGAAGGAGTGGGTACCAGGGCTGCCTGGCCCAGTCTGGAGCAATCAGGATCATCTTGCAGGGCTGAGATCTGATTTTGACTAGCACCTTGAACAGGAGAGGGAAGGGGGAAGGCATGAGAAACTTCCTTCCCAATCGAGGAGAAAGGCATCCAGGGGACTGAGCCCAACACTGGGGCCTGCAACAAAAAGTGGAAGTTGATGATTGTCTGGGGCTGCAAAAGATCTACCTGAGGGGTGCCCATCTGGCAAAACTGTCCCAGTACTGGGATCCAGTGACCATTCGTGATGGCCCTGGGAAATCCTGCTTGAGAGCATCTGCCAGGACATTGTCCTGCCTGGGAGGTGAACTGCTATGAGGGAAGTGTTCAGGAATAAGCCAGAGACCACAACTTCATCGCCTCGGTGCACAAGGCTCGTATCACCGAGTGCCCCTTGTTTGTTGATGTACCACATTGTAGTGGTGTTGTCTGTTCTGACCTGTACCACTTTGTTCTGAACAGATGCAGAAAAACCTGAAGTGCTAGAAAACAGCTCTGAGTTCCAACAGATTGATGTGAGCGAGATCCTGAGGGACCACAATCCCTGGGTGGAGAGGTCCATGTGAGCTCCCCATCCCAAAAGGGACGATCTGTAGTAAGGGTCAAGGAGTGAGATAGAGGGATGAAGGGCACCCTTGTCTCAGATTGCTCTGATCCTGCCACCACTGAAGGGCCTGGATCAGGGTTCGAGTCACTGGGATCAACTTGGATAGGGAATCTCTTCTTTGAGAGCAAAATGCTCTCAAATGGAACTGAATGTCCCTCATCTGAAATCTTGTTCCTTGCACTACAGCTGTGGAAGCAGCCATGTGTCCTAGGAGCTGTAGGAAATGCCTTGCTGGTCGAGAGACCTGCAGAGTGAAGGAGGAGGAGGCCAGGGCCACCAGGGTCCTTACCCTTTCTAGGGGAAGGAAGGCTCTGGCCTGCTTTGTGTCCAGCTCTGCACCTATAAAAGGTGAGTACCTGGACAGGTTCCAGAACTGACTTTGGAAGATTGAGAAGAAAGCCCAGAGAGGTAAGCAGCTGCTGGGTAACTTGCAGGTGTGATTTGACCTGGTCTGGAGACTGACCCACAGTGAGCCAGTTGTCTAGGTAGGGAAAGATGGCAATCTTTTGCCTTCTTAAATGAGCAACTGCTACTGCCAGGCATTTTGTGAATACCCTTGGGGCAGAGGTAAGGCCGAAGGGCATTGCTCTGAACTGATAATGGCCCGAGGGCAGTTCGAATCTGAGGTACTTTCGGTGGGAGCTTCTGATAAGAACATGGAAGTAGGCATCCTTGAGGTCCAGGGAAGCTAGCCAGTCCCCTGGCCTTAGGGAGGGTAAAATCATTCCCAGAGTCACCATTTTGAATTTTGGTTTTAAAAGGTGCTTGTTCAGATATCTTAGGTCCAGGATGGGCGCCACCTCCTGTCTTTTTGGGGTAAGGAAGTACCTGGAGTACAGACCCTTGCCCTGGTGTAGGGGAGAAACCCTTTCTACAGCTCTGAGAGCCAGGAGGGTTGAGACTTCTGTTTCCAAAGCAAGAGTCTCTAGAGGGTTTGCAGGTGGAAAAGATCTGATTCTCATCTTTGGAAATTTTTTGAAGCTGAGAACCAGACCCTGGCTTACTACTTCCAGGACCCACTTGTCTGATGTTAAAGACTCCCAGTCCTGGACGAAGTAAGCCAGCCTGCCCCCTACAGGTAATGGAGAACCGGCCCTGGGCATCCCATCAGGGTGCCTGTTTGGCAGGGGCTTTAGGCTGAGGGGTGGGAGCAGGCCTGCTTGTACCCCTGCCTGCCTCCTCTGAAGAACCCCCTCTGAACATAAGCTGAAGAGGAGGCCTGGTTTGGTAAAAGGCCTGTGAAAGGCCTGCCTCTACCCCTGGGGTTGTCTCTGAGGAGTGGCTTGCTTGCCTTGGCTTGTGCACTCTATAAGTGGTTCTATATTCATCCATTTTCTTCATATAATTCTCTGTCTGCTCCCAAACAGAGAATTTCCCACCACAGGAAATCCATAGCCTTAGCCTGCATCCTGTGACAAACTAGTACACCTGAGCCAAGCCAATCTACAAAAGCCACAGATGTAGCCATGACTCTAGAGGATACATCATTAGAATCCACTGCAGCATGGAATTGCACCTTAGATGCCTCATTACATCAGCAGCCACCTGCTCCAGCCCTCTGGCAAGCTGGCCAGGGGCCTGTTTAGCTAAAGCCATGACAGTATCCCATCTAGATTTCTGGTATCTTGCAACATAAGCCATATAATTTGCTTGTCTGAGTCCCAAGGACGCTGCCATGTATTGTTTTTTAGCCATGGCATCAATCTTCCTGGAGTCCTTGTCAGGAGGATGTGAAGCCAGGGGAATATTAGCCTTATCACAGGCTGCAGCCTGAACTACCCCAACATGGCTGCATTGCTGTGAAAGAAATTCTGTATCAGGACCTGACAAAGTGTACCTACTGTCCATCTTTTTATCCACAGGAGGCACAGAATTAGGAGCTTTTAAAATTTTTATTGTTTGTTTTCTAAAGGATTTATGTAAAGGAATAGACAATCTCCTGGACTCTGGGATATCCATCATCTCTACAAAGTCAGGCTCCTTGTTCATCCACAGCTTCCTCCAAAGGAAGCTGGAGGGTTTCAGCAACTTTTATAAAACAGAAAATGAGAAGGGACTCAGAAAGCCTAGGGAGATTCTCCTAAAGGTCTGTCTGGGGAGATGTCCGGTTCAATGGGCACATCCAGACTTTCAAAGTCACATTCACACTGTTCATAATCATCCTCCCCATCCTCTGGTTCATAAAACTCCTCTATATCATATTCTTGAACCGGTGAAACCGGCCGAACCAACCTTTTGCCAGATAGTGGCGGTTCGGACGGAACCGAGGAAAGTGACTGGACAATTTGGATTGCCCTGGCTATCTCTGCAGCAGTTGGAGAAGGAATTTTTGACTCCACACCTGCTGATTTTCTAGTTCTCTTTGCTGGAACTGGCTCCTCTGAGTCAGCTTTACGTTTACCCGAGGAAGTCTGGCCCTGGTCAGAGGGCACTCCCTCCGGTTCGGCTGGCACTGAACCGGGCTGGCCATCCGGGTCAGCGGACTTTTGGGCCTCTCGTTCCCTGAGCCTACCAACTCTCTTATCTAGGGTAGCTGCAGGGAAATTCTTGCAAATCTGGCAGTCTGCATTGAGGTGGTCAAACCCCAGACAATAAACACATGTGGTGTGTGGGTCAGCCTTGGCAAAGGCCTCCCCACAGACACTACAGTGTTGAAACCCAGTGGGCCCGGTTTTTCTTTTGGGTTTCTCAGACATAATGCCAGCCTAACAAAAACTTGCCTTTTTCGGCAGTGCCAGGCAAGACACCCTTATAGCAGTTCCCAACCGTGTGCAGGTCGTGGAAAAACGAATGAAACTGCTTTTTTTTTAGAACCGATAAGAACCGGAACCGCACTCTAAAAAGCTTTTAAATGCTTCAGAATAAAGTTTCAAAACAACCTGATCGGTTCAAACCGAACCGATAAACATTTACAGGTTCCACACAGAAATAAACCTGTCTATTACTTACAATACCACAGACAGAGCTTGAACCGATCGGTTTTGGTTAAAATAATAATAATCGCGGTTGAATTTAACCGAGAAAAAACTCTTTAAACTGAGAAATGAACCGAGCAGTAGGAGGAATCTCGGAGCGACTGTTCAGTGAGGCGGAGTAAAGAATCTGACAGTTTCAGTTTGAAATATTCCAGACAGAGCTTTTCTAACCAAGCTCGCGCTCTAAGTTCCATGCCTGGCATGGAAGTTAACTCTTTCACCTCCGGAGCAGTTCTAATGGTGGGACAAACTGCAATTGTCATAGTATAGCAAGACTTCATGTTGTTTGAAGAGGAAGCCAGAGAGACCAGGGTCCTTGCTCTGTCAAGAGGAAGGAAGGCTCTGGCCTCTTTTGTGTTCAGTTCTGCACCTATGAAGTGAGAAGCTGGACAGGCTTTAGAACTGACTTTGGAAGATTGAGAAGAAAACCTAGAGATGTGAGCAGTTGCTGAGTTACCTGAAGGTGTAGTTTGACTTGTTCTGGAGACTGGCCTACTATGAGCCAGTCGCCTAGGTAAGGAAAGATGGCAATCTTTTGCCTTCTTAAGTGAGCAACTGCTACTGCCAGGCATTTTGTGAACACCCTCGGGCAGAGGTGAGGCCGAAGGGCATTGCTCTGAACTGGTAATGGCCTGAGGGCAGTTCAATCTGAGGTACTTCGTGGGAGCTTGATAAGAACATGGAAGTAGGCACCCTTGAGGTCCAGGGACGCTAGCCAGTCCCCTGGCCTTAGAGAAGGTAAAATAATTCCCAAAGTCACCATTTTGAATTTTGGTTTTAAAAGGTGCTTGTTTAGGTATCTGAGATCCAGGATGGGCTGCCATTCTCCTGTCTTTTTTGGGGTAAGGAAGTACCTAGAGTACAACCCTTTGCCCTGGTGAAGGGGTGGAACTCTTTCCACAGCTCTGAGAGCCAGGAGGGTAGAAACTTTTGTTTCTAAGGCAAGTGCCTTTGATGGATTTGCAGGTGGAAAGGACCTGGTTTTCATCTTTGGAAATTTTTTTGAAGCTGAGAACCAGTCCCTGGCTTACTACTTCCAGGACCCACTTGTCTGATGTTAAAGACTTCCAGTCCTGGATAAAGTGAGCCAGCCTGCCCCCTACAGGTAGTGAAGAATCGGCCCTGGCCACCCCATCAGTGTGCCTGCTTGGCAGGGGCTTTGGGCTGAGGGGTGGAAGCAGGCATGCTTGTACCCCGTCTGCCTCTCCCTCTAAAGAACCCCCTCTGGGCAAAAGCAGAAGAGGAGGCCTGGACTTGGTAAAAAGGCCTATGAAAAGGCCTGCCCCTGCCCCTGGGATGCTGCCTTTGAAGAGTGGCCTGCCTTTCCTTGGCCTGAGCACTCCTATAGGTGGTCCTATATTCATCCATTTTCTTCATGTAATTCTCTGTCTGTTCCCCAAACAGAGAATTGCCCACGACAGGAAAATCCATGGCCTTAGACTGGGTATCCTATGACAGGGCAGTACATCTGAGCCAAGCCATTCTGTGAAGTGCCACAGAAGTAGCCATGACCCTAGATGACACATCATTAGAGTCTACTGCAACATGAAATTGCACCTTGGATGCCTCAATACCATCCGCAGCCAACTGTTCCAGCTCCCTGGCAAGCTGGTCAGGGACCGGTTTAGCCAGGGCCAGCACAGAATCCCATCTGGATTTCTGGTACCTAGCAGCATAAACCATATAATTTGCCTGTCTGAGTCCCAAAGATGCTGCCATGAACTGTTTCTTTGCCATGGCATCAATCCTCCTGGAGTCCTTTTCAGGGGGATGCGAAGCTAGAGGAATATTTGCATTGTCACAGGCTGCAGCCTGCACTACTCCCACATGGCTGCATTGTTGTGTGAGGAACTCTGTATCCGAGCCTGATAATGTATACCTCCTGTCCATCCTTTTATCAACAGGAGGTATAGCGTGAGGAGTTTTTAGAATTTTTACTGTCTGTTTCCGAAAGATTTATGTAGAGGAATAGACAGTCTCCTAGACTCTGGAATATCCATCATTTCTACATAATCAGGCTCCTCTTGGTCATCAACAGCTTCCTCAGCAGGAAGCTGGAGAGTTTCAGCAACTTTCTTATAGAACATAAAATGAGAAGGGGACTCAGATAGCCTAGGAGGAGAAACCCCTGACGGTCTGTCTGGAGAGATGTCCGGTTCAATGGGCACATCCAGACTTTCAAAACCACATTCACTCTCCTCATACTCCTCTTCCCCCTCCTCCGGTTCATAAAAATCCTCAAAATCATAATCTTGAACTGGTGGAACCGGCCGAACCGAGCTCTTCCCTGATGCTGTCGGTTCGGTCGGAACCGGGGAAAGTGACTGGACAATTTGAATTGCTTTAGCTATTTCCTCAGCGGTTGGAGAAAAAACTTTTGGCACACTAGCTGACTTTCTAGTCCTTTTAGTTGGAACTGGCTCCTCAGAGCTGGCTCTTCGTTTGCCCGAGGAAGTATCGCCCTGGTCAGAGGGCACTCCCTCCGGTTTGGTTGGAACCGAACCGGGCTGGCCATCCGGGTCAGCGGACTTTTTGGCCTCCCTTTCCCTGAGCCTACCAACTCTCTTTTCTATGGTGGCAGCAGGAAAATTACTACATATCTGGCAGTCTGCATTGAGGTGGTCAAACCCCAGACAATACACACAGGTGGTGTGTGGGTCAGCCTTAGCAAAGGCTTCCCCACAAACACTACAATGCTGAAACTCAGTGGGCCCAGTTTTTCTTTTGGGTTTCTCAGACGTAGTGCCAGCCTAACCAAACTTGCCCGTTTATGGCAATCCGTCAAGCAAGACTCCCTTATCAGTTCCCAACCGTGTCATGGGTCGTGGAAAAAAACGTAATGAAATCCGTTTTTTTTAGAACCGATAAGAACTGGGAATCGCACTCTAAATAAGGACTAGTAAAGTTTTAGAATAACCTGATCGGTTCAAACTGAACCGAAAGACGTTTTACAAGTTCCACGCAGAATAAAATAAATGTAAGCCTATCTATTACTTACAATACCACAGACAGAGCTTGAACCAACCGGTTGCGGTTTAATTTCGGTCAAAAAACTGATAAAATAATACTTTAACCGACAAAATGAACCGAGCAGAAGGAGAAATCTCCGGAGCGACTGTTCAGTGAGGTGGAGTAAAGAATCTGACAGCTTCAGTTTGAAGATCAACAGAGTTTTCAACCGAGCTCGCACTCAAGGTTCCATGCCTGGCATGGAAAGTTAACTCTTTCACCTACGGAGCAGTTCGAAGGTTGGGACTCACTGCATATGTCATAATATAGCAAGACTTCATGTTGTTCGAAGAACAGCCCAGTGATGAAACTGCTCACTGGAAGACCCCCCCCAGGAGGGTCTCCAGAGCTGAGGATCGGGACCGCTAGGGACCAAGGCTGCGGCATACCATCCCCTGCTACTGAAGATCCCCGAGCAGATGTACCAAAGAGCAAGCATGAGCGGTACCACTTCTTCTTCGACCGGTGGGAATTGGAAGAAGAGCTTGAGGTTGAGCGGTGCTGAGCCCCTGATCAGGATCGGGAATGGGCCCACTTTAATTTATGCTTTCAGGAGGACCGCCCTTCCTCCTGAGCACCGGACTGCCCGTGGTCAGACACCCCCCCCCCCGAAAAGGGTGGCAGATCAGACCCAGCCCCAGCCCCGCTGACAAAAAAAGCTTTCAAGTTAAGTCTCCCTACCATCACTGGTACAATTCACAGTTGACGGCGGGCTGAAGACCCCTTTCCTTCGAATTTTACTTTTTTTTTTTTTTCTAAATACTACTATACACTAAAACTTAATAAAATACTGAACGACTAACGCTGCTGCCATATAGACGTGAAGATGTGACTCCTGGCGGGTGAGCAGCATCGTCGCCACTGAAGCTCACTCGACGGCAGGAAAAAAGGAACTGAGGCAGTTGGAGGGTCGACGCCGAGATAGCCTATACAGTATGAGGCAGTCTTGCAGCTGCGCATGCACGATTCTATCTCAGCACCAACACTCCTGAAGATTTATGGCTACTGCTAGATCGTAGCACCTCCGGCGTAGTCCCACTAGTGTGAATGAGTGGTGGAGACTTTTAGTCCAGGAATATCATGCTCTCTCCTTCTGGGAGGGTCAGCTACCACTGCCAAACTGCTACCAGAGTGACAACAGGTGGTAATGCAGCAGGCAGTGTGAGTGGGGGGGGGGGGGATGTTGGCCGAGACCTCCAATCTGGCCTCCTTGTGTACTGGGGTCCCAGGGGACAGAATCAGGAAATGGTCTGTCCTGGGGAGCATGACCTCTGCATGCTCGGACCCTGACTCCTGCTACTGCCCCCCCCTTCCAAGAAGCCCAGAAACTCTGGCCTCCACAACCAGGAGGGGGTGGAGGTTGGACCCAGCACAGCTGAACCCCTACACAGGGCATATGTGTGTGTATAACCAGTGGGGCTGAAATCCTTGAGAGCAAGTAACATGGACACTGGGGACAGGGCAGCCTGACCGAGTTGGGTGGGGGTGGGAATCAGGACATGAAAAACCAAAAAAAAGCTTGCAAAATACTTCCTACTCACAATAAATATGTGTGACTAATGGATCTGTCATGTGACGTAGGTACACTAAACTATACCACAGAATAGACATGATAAAAAAAATACAGTTGTTAGTTCAATACCCCTCACCCTTTTCTAAAGTTTAAAATCACAGGGTTGTAAACCCCAATTTCACCAGAATCATAGGGGTTATAAATCTGCCCCAACTGCGATCTTTTATTTATAAAATCCTAGGGATAATTGTCTTTAGGGGTTCACAGAGGTTGCAAAGAAATCATAAAGATCTCAACCGCCACCCTTGAATGACGGACCTGTAGTTAATAAAAAATCCAGGTTTTTCTGCTTGATGCCCGCTACCGGGCATGTTAATCTGAACCCTTCTCAAAGCACGAAATAATATATGACAGCCCTAAAAGACAGTGCTTCCGCCGTTCCTCACCCAACACAGACGCACTGCAGCCGAGATATACTGCCAGCTGCTGCATACGGCTCACCAGTTCTGTTCTGGTGTTTATCCATAATGCAGTTATTAGTGAGTGTGAGTGAGTGTTGATGTATAAACAGTGAATAATAGGTTCCTCTGGGCCAGAGCATCCCAGGAGTGAGGGGAGGTACCGCAGAGCTACGAAGGTTCAGAGGACTGTTCTCTTTGTGAAAGACACTCATTAATATATCCTATGCAAACCCAACTCATTATATTTATACCCTCGTGGGGGTGTTTAGACACTCCAAATAAAAATCTGTGACACTATTTGAAATCCTCTTTAGATCAGCTGCACTCTATCAGCGCCGTAGATTATAGTCTTCAAAGCAAGCTACTGAAGCAATGCAGTTTATTGGGTGTTGGGTTACAGGGTGTAACCTTGCGTTTGTTATGTCACTGCCTTAGGAGACAGCACTGTTGAACAACGGGCTGTATGGAAACTGAACTTAGCTCACTGCTTGTGGAAGTTTGAAATAGATACAAGACTAATGTGTGGTGGAGAGAGAGCTTATAAGCAGGCAAAAATGTCTGGCGTATCTAGAGTGGATCAGTGGACCGGTATGTTGCGTAAGAGGGTGCCATACCTGTCAATTCCCTTGCCTTATGAATCAGGGATGGGACTTAGAAAAGTCAGGGACAGATGACAAAAATCTGGGGCACACGTCAAAAATACAGCAATGTCTGCTTCAGAGTCTGTTCTTTTTGGGGCTTAGTGTGAAAAGCATTTTTCTGTAGGACAACTTGACTGTAACACTGATGGCTGGCATTATTTTGTGATACAAATCTCAACTATTCCAAGACGAATACCAAATTTAAAGCAGCAGTGCAATGAAAATGGGCAAAACATTTGACCCTACATTTTTTTCACTATAAAAGATCTTCCAGTTTTATTTGGTGGTAAAATTTTCTACTTTCACCAAAAGTTAGGTATTTCAATTTGGCATGCTTTATTCCCCTCATCCAACAGGCCCTCATTGGTCCTAATCCCACTTGCCCTACCCAATCACCTGCCTTTTTGGGAATTTACCTCTATTCTCTTACACTCTGGCTTGCCCCTACAGGGCGGGGAGTCGGGGACTCTAGTCCCCAGAGACTTGGTCTGGGCACAGTAAAGACAACGTTGCAGATGGAGGTGTGGGGTCTGCAGAGAGGGTCTGACATCCTCCTGTAGCAGTCAGACTACTTTTCCATTTTCTCCCAGCCCCTAAGATGCTGCAATGAGCTCCCGATGCACGTGCACGCTTGTACTTCCGTGGCGCATCACAGCATTTCGGCATCCTCCCTCCCTGATCCTCGGCTCCACCTGCATTGCACCCCGTGGTCACCCAGGTGGCAGTAGTGCAGCAGAGGCTATACACCCTCCCTCCCCGAGGTGAAGCGTGCCCTCTGGGATGCTCATCTCACCTCCCCTGGCTGGCCTTCCAATGACTCAAGCTTATTCCCAGACCTAGGCTGTTGGCATCTCAGGTGCCAGCAGTCCAGCCTAACATTTAGGTATTTTGTAAATGTTTTAATTTAGTTTTTTCTTTAAAAAAAAAAAGATGGCTGTCAAATTTGGCTTAGAAATAACATTGTAGACCTGGAAAAGGTTAGAATCGAGAAAACTGTCAAGCAGATTTTTACCGCTTTCTGCAATTAGGGCACTTCACCCCTCCCTCCCAACTGGAACTCATAACCTGCAGGCACACCTGGTGATCATACGCTCCCTAATATCATTGATGAGCACAGGCATGGTAGATCACATGATCTCCTATCTCTGTAAGTTATTGGCGGAGTGTACTGGGAGGATACGACAGACATAGCGTTGAAATGGTAAAAGGAGCAGGGAACTCCAATACCACCTGAGAACTGGCAGAGCGCACGTTAAATGTCCTCCAAAATCACTAATTCCCACCAGTGGAGTGAATACTGCTGGAAACAGTTGTTGAGTTTTTTTGAACCCTGATTCTCACAGCTCATTACATACCACCAGAGACCCCCCCCCCACTGGAAGCATTGAGGTGATGCCTCTGCCCATCTCTCTCACACAGACACACACATCATATGGTCCTGACCCATCCTGTGACATTTCTTTCTGGCACTGCAAATGAGGAGTGAAAAGTTATACAGCAGATAGGTACCCTTGACAGCAGAGCTATAGTTGTTCTGCACCTCTCACGAGGACTGCAGGACCCAAACTCTCATTATCACCATGGCATATTAATCAAGGCTGCAAAAAAAAAAAAAAAACTATCACCAGACTATGGCTTACACCTCAGCACAGCGATCTCCGCCTGGCAGACCACAGTTAACCAAATCTACAAAATGGGAGAAAATCACTCACTCTCTGAATGCTAAAACAGCTCTACTTCTTCACGCTGAATGGCTGGTTCCTGCTTGCAATGAGTACAGACAGGGACTTAAGATAGAAACTGACAGCAGATAAGGGCTGCCTGACCCATCCAGACTGCCATTTTTCTTTGTGTTACTTTCACTGCAGGCCCTTCCAGGCCTACGCCACTTTCTCTTCCACCCCTTACCTACTCTTTTTGATTCTCTTGTGCTTATCCCAGGCTTTTTTGAATCCCAACACTGTTTTCACCCCTACTACTTCATCTAACACCTACCATCCCATAGGACTGCCCCGCACTACATCCAGACTCCTAGATGTGCTGCCTTGGAGAGCCCAAACTATCCCCTCCCATATAATGAAGCCTGAAATACCAAATCCGAACAAGGCTGAGTTGGCCGGCTTCCCCCCGTACTGCCCCCCCTCCCCTCCACTTCCAGGAGAGGGGGGGTGTGGCCTTAGCCACTGTCCCGTATCTCCCCCTGCCACAAGATAGTCACAGTGCTAACCCTATGAAACTAACACTGGAAAGGAGGAATGCAAGACTTACTGCTTTAGAAATGTACTAACTATTCCCCCCATACTGTACCAAAGGAGATGGAGGAATGGTAGCTGAAATATAGGTTTATGTTCATGCACAATTACCTTGTAAAAACTAGTCAATAGCACACCTTTTTTCCAATGTATAACTCCTTATTATTCCTCTGTAAGTATACCCCCCCCACACTGGCCCCTTATTTAACCAGTAGGAACACCTCCCATAGTTAAGGGGAAAAGAGAGGGGTGGGGGTACAAAGCAATATAATTTGCAATTTGCAGATGTAGAGGAAAAACACAAAAGGTGTGTACATACTAGAAACAACCAGACCCTCACCAAAACCCAGGTCCTGAGGAGAGAACGTTTGCTAAGGGTTATGCTAGGTTTACACTTCTGGACAGGGTTACCCAGTAAATCCACATAGGAAGCAGTAACTAGATTGTCCATACCAGGTTGGGATTCTAGAGTGTGACTTTATTCCGAAACACAGTTGGAACAACAAAACCAAAGATGGACCCCCCCCCAAGGGTTTACTCTGGCACTAGGCAATGCAGAACACATCTATAGAAACAGTACATTGAACCTCCCATATAACATAGGATTTAACTCTGGAATCTGAAACTAGCCACAGAGAACACACAAAATCTTCCTCAAAAAGGTGGCACTAGGCCAGTACTTGGTACATTTCCCATATTGCATAGGATAGGAATGTGGTTCACAGGCCACGACAGAGCACTCAAGGCTCAAAACTTGCAAAACCCACATACAAGGGATGAACTAGAAAAAAAAAAACATGCAAGTGGTGAACTTCTTCAGGCATTGGCCACATGCACTACAAGAAAACAGGTGCCCTTACAGAACCCGAAGTGCTGAACTGGTCACTCCAGATTGGGGGATCTCCCACCTGACCTGTTGCTTCCATGTCCAAACTCAGCCATTCTTTCTGAGTTACACCTCACAAATACTGAACACTGTAGAAACTTGATGCTGTCCAGAAATGTTCATCACATTTAACATCAGGAACACCACAAGGGTGTAAAGTTAAAGTCCTGAACAAAGGGCAAGCCACATCTGGGACATCAACTATTGTCAGAGATCTTTAAAACACAAAGTTCTTGAGGGAATCCTCACAGAAAATGAGTGAAATAGTCCCTTTAGCAGAGAGAGTCACCCCACAGAAAAAGGCAGGTACAACTCCAGGGTAACTCTTAGTCAGAAAATCTTCTCACAGAAGTACACACAGGCAGCTTCACCGAAGTTCTGGGTTGGACTAGGGGATTGCCCCTCAAATCCACAGGCAGTCCTCCTCTAGGGTGAGAAAAACAGACACTCCACACTGCTCACTCTCTGAGCTCTGGAACAAGACTATTACTCACACTGAGCTCCTCAATGACACTGACTGCAGAATTCTAAAGCTCCCCCTCTCACACAAGCTGTGTGGCTTATGTTGCTGCAAGAGTTCTAAATGACATCACCACTCTAGCTCTCAGCTGAAACCAAACAGCAGAGAGGGACAGAGTGAAAATCCATTTAACTAGATAATCACTAGTTGCCTTCCCTGCCTAACAATGACACTGATGGGATTCTAGTAACCACAGGGAAAAGGGGGGTTACATAAGGACTGTGCATATATGGAAAATGATCTTAATAAAAAAAACATATGTATCTACCCCACCCCCCAAAAAAAGACTTGAGAAAATTATAAAAAAAAAAAAAACATTGTGCGCAGCATAGGAGGTATCTAGAAAGGAAGAAAGAAACACAGACAATGATGGCAGAAAAAGACCAGTGGCCCATCCAGTTTGCACAAGTTCCCTGTCTAATGCTGGGATCTATTGTCCATGCAGGGTCCTAGCCCTCTCCCTACTCCCACCCCCAATTCTCTTTCCTGAGACTGTTGGCCCGAGTGACCACTATACCCTTCACTCTCCCCCAAGCGTGCTTGCAACAATCAACTGTTTTGGCGCCCAGTATTTCGACTAGCAGGCTGTCCCACGGCTCCACCACGCTTTCTGCAAAATAATACTTCCTCCTGAACCTCCCTCCTGTCAGTTTCCACTCATGCCTTTGTGACCTCGAACTAGCATTCAAACTAAATAGTTCTCTGCACTTCACCTTGTTTAAAAGGGACAGGAAATTTATGCTGATAGCAGGTTAATAATGTTTCTATTTGCAGAAATGAAATTCATACCTCCAAATGATCCATATTGAACTGTAACTAAACACTGAGGTGAAACTGTTTTCAGTTGTTTCTTTTTTATGGTCTGCATTCTGTTACAGTTCCCTTCCTGGAACCAGTAGTTGAGAGTTTTTACTATGTCACGGTTTGTGTGCGGAATGCTAAACTTGAGCTGTTAACCTAGTGGAACCATGCACAGAGTACTGTACAAAAACTGTGGTATAGACAAGGCGGAGGCTGTCCAGAGGAGGGCAACCAAAATGGTGCAGGGTCTCAACCAGAAGACATATGAAAAAAGACTAAAGGAGCTTAAGATGTATAGCCTCGAGGAAAGGGGAAGGGGACATGACAGAAACTTTCAAATACCTCAGAGGAATCAACAAAGTCCAAGAGCGTAGCATCTTTCAGAAAAAGAGATGTGCAAGAACAAGGGGGCAAAATTTGAAGATAGAGGGAGGACGGCGCAGAGGTAATGTTAGGAAGTATTTCTTCACAGAGAGGTTGTAGATGCATGGAACAGCCTTTCTGAGGAGGTCATAAGAGTCAAAAACAGTGGGGGAATTCAAGAATGCATGGGACAGACAAGGCAATTCTGGGGGGGGGTAGGAGGAAGTAGGCTGGTTAACTAGGATCTGCAGCTTATCCATTAGGCAGGGAAATGGGCAGACTAGGTGGGCCAAGCAGTCCTTATCTGCCAACAAATTCTATGTTTCTATGTAATAACTCCAAATCACTGGTTCCATTAAGAGAACTGTACTGGAATGCTGACCATAAAATCAAAACAATGCAACATACAGTTTTTCACATTGTTTTTTTATCCTGGTACAGTTACTTGTGGATCATTCAAGGGTATGACTATAGTTTCTAAAAACAGAAACTTTATAAACAACTGCTAATTATATAGAGACTACTGGATGGGCAGCTATGCACAACCAGTGTGTTCTGCCACAGAGGGGTTCTGATTCTCTCTGACCTCGAGAGCAAAGCTCAAGAGGTCCATGGGAATCAGAACCCCGAGGTGGCAACACACACACACGTTGTTCATAGAGTAGCTCATCCTGTATTTTTTATAGCGTATAGTACTGTATGAAATATGTGTTTGTAAGTTCTTTTGCTTTCAAAATGAAACTGACTCATTCAGTCTCTAGAGGTTCTAGAATGCTGTTCTACCACAGTAGGGTAGAATCACATCCCGTGACCTTTGAACTGTGGTACAACAACATTTTGAAAGGGATGGAATTCTATACAGAACAACACTCCACTATGCACTATAAACATTTCCTGTCCTTTTTCATTCTCTTAGGAACTTGAAGGTTTCTATCATAGCTCCCCTCTCCCTTTTGGTCTCCAGCGAGTGCTTGGTTCAGTACCTTGAGGGGCTCTTCATAAGTCCTGCCCTGTTGTCCCCAACTCATTTTTTGTCATCCCTACGCTACCCGTCTCCAGCCTGTCCCTATCCTTCCTAAAGTGAGGGCTCCAGAACTAGACACTGTACTCCAGGTGTGACCTCACTAAAGATCTATAACGTATAGTATTACCTCCTTCCTCCTGCTATCAATACCCTTCCCTATACACCCTAGCATCATAATTGCCTTAACATAGGCCTTGCTGTACTAGCATGATTGCTTCACGGTGTCACTGACAATACTTCCTAGGTCACGTTCCTTAGTCGTAGTGTTAAGTCTCGCCCCACCCATCCAATACTCTGGCCTAGGGTTGTTATTCCCTAGGTGCATAACTTTGCATTTTTTTGATGCCAAACTTCAACTGCCAAATTGCAGACCGCCCCTCTACCTTTTGTAACTCACTCTGCATCTCTCAGATTCCCTGCTATCCATCGTCCGAAAGAGCTTAGTGTTATCTGCAGAGAGAAACGTACTGAAGAGGACCAGGCCCAGGACAGATCCCTGTGGCACCCCATTCATGACCTCCCTCTCTTCTGATTTGTCCTAGTTGACCACAACCCTATACTGTCTACCCTTCAGCCAGCTTCCCACCCAGTTCACCATTTCCTTAGCTGCACCCAGCTCCTCCATCTTCTTCAGCAACCGTCTGTGGAGCACCGAGTTGGGAGCCTTGCTGAAGTTGAAGTGGAGAAAATCCACAGTGTGGCCCTTATCCAATTCTCTCGTCATCCAATCAAAGAAAATTATCAGGTCTGACAAGCCCTCCCTGTCACAAACCCATGCTGTTTACTATCCTGGAGACCGTTGTTCTGCAGGTAGTCCATGAGGTCTTCTTTGTTCACTGACTCCATCAGCTTCCCTACAATGGAGGTCAGACTGACAGGTCTGTAGTTTCTTGCTCGTTCCCCAAATGAAACGGAACAACGTCCATCACCCTCCAGTCCTTCGGAACTACCTCCGTTCTTAGTGAGCGGTTGAACAGTCCTGCCAGGGGTTCAGCCAGTTCCACTGCCAGTTCCCCGAGTATCCTTGGATGTAACCCATCTGGTTCCAGTGCTTTATCTATGTTAAAGGCTGACAGCCCTTTCTTGATGCAGTCACTTGTAAATATTGTCTGCCTCATTCCCGGGACCCCTTTATCAGATGCTTTGATGCCACTCTCGGGCAAAGGTCTGCCTTTCTCCCTGGTGAAGACTCAGCAAAAATAATAATTAAGAAAGGCAGCCTTTTACTTGTCTTCTATCACCCTAACCCCCCCCCGATAGCCCAATGATTCTCGTTTTCTTTCTTTTTTCCCTAACATGTCAGAAGAAATGTTTTTCTCCCCCCTTGACCCCTTCTGCAATATGCAGCTCTTTGCCTTTACTTCCCTAACTGCTCCTTCTGTCTCATTTCTCAGTAAATATTCTCCCAGTTCTTTCGTCTTCTGCTTTTATTTGCACTTGCAGAAGGACTTTCTCAAAGCCCCCACTTCTTCCCTGACTTTTGCCCAGAACCATAATGGTCTCTTGAACTTATTCCTTTTGGTTACCGTCTCATGCATAACTTAGATGCCTCAAGAATGGTCACTTTTATTATCCTCCAGCTCTCTTCCACCCCATCTAAATTGGCTACCCTGACTAGCTTTTCCCTGACCAGTTCCCTCAGCTTGCTGAAGTCCGCCCTCCTAAAATCAAGGACTTCAGTCTCAGTTCAGGCTTTCCGGTCTCATGGGCCAGTTTGAACCAAATGGAGTTACGGTCACTGTTTTCTAGTGGCTCCCCTACTCTCACCACTCCTACGAACTCAGAGTTGGTAACACCAAATCAAGAATGGCAGTCTGCCAGGCTTGCTAATATTTTCATTAACTGTAGCTAAAACTAGCTTTTTGGGAAAACATTTGTCATTGCACTGTCGCTTTTAGAAGGGCTGCTGATATTCTTGTGGCAAAATCCTGGACAGCTGACAGGTATGAAAAGCGCAGTTGTGATTTTTCTGGTTGTGCCAGTGGGGTATAAGTATTCCACCTTATTGCCCCCATCTTCCACCTGCCAAAGGGGCCACCCCTGCGACATTCCTCCTTTGCCCATCTGAGCAGCCACCTTCTCAGCAGATGAAAATGCACTATATGGCTGGTTGGCAGGAAGGGGTCCATCCAGCCCCCACCCCCATGTGATCCAGTCCCCTGTGGCAATTTCCCAGTCAGGAGCATGAGACACCCACTCTTGAACTCCTGTCTCCCAGGTTAAAGCAGCAGGGTGCTGGCTCTGAAGCCCTGGGACAACAGCACTGCGTACAGACAAGTATTCAGAAGGGTGTACGACTGGGGGCTGTTCTTAGACCCCTGCTGAACTCCCTTTGCATGAACAATACTGATCACTGGTTGCCAGAAGTGGTGGTTCATGCATATGCTGACAATGACACAGTGCTATACTGTACTGGCAGCACCGCTCAGGAGATACAACAGAAATTACAACACGGTTATGATGGTTTGCAGGATTTTTAAATTAGTAATGAACTGGTTTTAAATACTAAGACATTTCAAGTAATGTTTAGCTCAGCTTAAAAGATAAAGGTTATCTGGGGACCCAATATTTACTAGTACTCATGCCAATGTTGTATTGTATTTGGTTACACCATATAAATATTTAGGGGTTTGGCTAGATCCCCACTTAAGATGGGACTGTCAAATTAATAGCATTATAAAAAAGTTAGCCCTGGAATGGGATATCTATTGAGGCATTGTGCCTCTCTAGCGAAGGCAACCCAATAAAGTACAGTTACGTAAGAACTTACTGTAACAGTAGATCTTCAGAGGAGCTCTTGCAGCAGTATGCTACTTTTCCCATTCGGCCTCGAGGTGTGCAGATCCATCGGAAGAAACTTAGGATTTGTTCTAAGGAAACCCTTTCCTGTGGAAATCAAATACGCTCTTACACATCAGAGCCTGAAGCTCGGAAACTCTTCGAGCTGAGGTAATAGCAACCAAAAACAAACCTTCCAAGAAAGAAAACGCAGCTCACAATCTGCTGCCGGCTCAAAGGGAGGGACGGTGAGCTTCTCCACCACAAAAAGGAGATCCCAGGGTGGGATAGGGTCCCGAATGGGAGGTCTCATATGCAAAATTCTTCTCAAAAAGGTGCGGGCGACATCCAATTGTGCTAACGCCTTATCTCCAATGAGAGCATGATAGGCGGAGACAGCCCACATATGTGCCTTGATAGAGGAGTAACTCAGGCCATGGTGGTACAAGGAGAGGAGGTACTGTAACGCTGAGTTCACTGGACAAGTGACGGGGTCCAAATGCTGTGACGAGGCCCATAAACAAAAACGCTTCCACTTCATGGCATAGGCGGAGCGGGTGGAGGGCTTCCTCACCGAAACTAGGACTGCCGCCACTTCCAGGGAAACCCTGTATCTGTGTTGAGCTATGTCTGGATTGTTATAGCCTGCTGCAAGAGCTCCCACTCGAAGTAAGATCAGGTTGTTGAGGGAGTGATTAGTCCAATGTTTGACTAAGAGGATGGGGTCATGCTGGAGCTGGTCTGCTGTGTAAGCTTGATATCTTGGTCAATAGACTACCCCTCTTCACCTTGGGTGTACCAAGGAATGACCACCCACTGTGCTGTATATGAACAGTTAAACTGGCTTTCGCTAGGGCACAGCCGAGAATTACATTTGATTCTACTGATGATAAAGTGTGTTAAGGGAGAAGCATCTCTCTCTCGCTCTGTATTAAGGGACTAATAAAGGAGAGAAATATGTGCATCGGTATGCGATCCTCATCTGGCCTGATGTCCGAGGTCCAATGGTTAAACACTGTTAGGGGGTTGACAATCCATTGCCATCTGTGGCCCTTTGACCTGGAATCACATCCCAGTGCATTTGAGGCCAATAAATGGCCTTATCCCCTCCTCTTACCAAATAAAAAATGACTTGCTTCTGAGAATTCCAGGTGTGGGTGTTTGCTTCACAATTTATTGTTGATACACCCCTTATGTATATGAATGCTGAAGTTATTATTGTCTGTATGTATAATTTGTGCATTGAATTTTGATGTAACTAAATATATTTTGTATTTTAACTGAGAGGGACTCCACTGGAAATGAGACTCGGCTCAATAAACATAAACCTTATAAGGCAGTATAGCACAGTGGTTAAGAGCACTGAGCTGCAAACCTGGAGAACTGGGTTTGAATCCTACAGCCACCACTTGCACACTGTGTGACCATGAGCAAGTCACTTAACTTCCCAGGACACACCTGGAAACAAGCGTTGGCTTAGTGTGTCTTTCCTGGCCAAAACCATCAAAATAAAAATAAAAAAAAAATATATATATATAAAAAAATAAAACAAGTACTCTTATGTTCAGTCTGTGATTTACAAATACATTTCAAATTGAACACTCTGGCTTGATTCGATCCCTGCCTGCAGGGCTGAAAAGAATAAAAGATACGGGAAGGGAATGTGGCAGACTGTGCTGCCATGCCACTGGGGGGTGACCACAGATGGTGGTACAGTCAGATTTGTTAGTGGGAGGGAGAATGCGGACTGACTCCAGAATGCAGGTACCTACTGCGTACATTCCATAGAGGCTTTGGCATCAGTGTCCTGAGGGGGCTGCGTGCGTCCATGCATGTGTGTAGGAACTAAAGGTGGAAAGGCCCCAAGGCACACAGCATGAAGCTGGCAATTTGGGGCCCTACCCATCAAACTGCTCGCCACTTTCCCACATCTTAGACAGATCCAAGAGGCAGCCTGCCTCCACCCCCAAAAAGGAATCCATCATGGGGAGCGAGAGCTCAGGGGACATCCTGGAAGCTGGATAAGCAAATGACAACAGTAGGAGGCGGCGGGGAACTGGAGGAGTCAAAGACGGCAACGCTGGCGACATGGAAAATATTTGTAAAAATTTGGTAAAACTGCATGTGCAAATGTTACCCAAATCTGGTCCAGACACTCCTCTGGTGGGCTAAAGAAGCAGCCTACCTAGCATAAGTAGTAGGCAATGGAGAGTTGCGAATACCAGCCAGGTTTTTTTTTTTACAGTGTGTATATACGTAAGCACATACACTGGAAGCAGCTGTACAGGGACTGGGCTGTGCATCAGACCCCTCTAGTCAAACTTGCCTGATCCATTGACCTGTCAGTGTCGAGATCACTGCTGTGTTTGCCGTAATTAATGAAGAGGAGGATATGTGATTTAAAACATATCCTAAAAATAGTAAACTCCCCTGAGAGCAGCTCAGTGAAAGGCCAGTTTGATAGAAAATCTGCCACTCCAGCACTGACCTAGATTTTTCCTAAGATTTCTCAAAAAGTGACATTATAGCATGAAACTTCCTACTAACTGACATGGACTCTGAAACTGAGACATACTGACAGGCAACAGACTTACAGAATCGGCAGACTCTGGCCAGCATAATGCACTGCTTTTCCTAGAAACACAGAGAATGTAAGGAGAAGAAAAGGTCAAGGGTCAAGTTCTAGCTTGCTTGTTCAGTGGTAGATTATCTTTTAGGATGCTGGACATCTGGGACTGGGAAGAAGTCTCGATTGTGAAGGGCCAGCTGGGGGGGGGGGGCCCTTCAGTGTCTCAAGGCACGCGCCCCTACTTCAGAAAGAGAGGTGACCATACATCACTGTGTTAACACCATCTGTGCCGGGGGCGGGGCAGCAATAGGCAGACTAAGCAGTGGGTGGGAAGACATGCATTCCGCTCCTGCACATGCCTGTTGCGTGGGCTTGTGGGGCACATAGCGCTACTGTCCTGGGGGGAGAAGAGAAATTAAAAATTTGCACTTGGGGAATCCGAGGGATGGTGGGTGGGCATGAGAATGAATGGTGAAGATATTCTGGAAGATCAGGTATTTTGGTAAATAAGTAATTTTAATATCTTCCAAGAATCAATCTTCACCATTGATTCCCTGGGTCAGAGTACCAAGCACAGAGAAAGTCTCCCAGATTAGGGAGGCTGGAGCTCAGGGCTCACTCAAGGTAATAATCCATTCATAATTGTCCTGCCGAAGGTGGCATGCTGCCTGACATAGGCATCAAGAGCAGAGCGCTTAGTACAAGTGTGCACTAGGACTATGCTCCAAGTTGCAGCTCTGCAAATTTCTCAGAGAGCTTATTTCTGCTAGGGAAGTGGCAACCACTCTGGTAGAATGGGCACATTACGCATGTACGCTGTCTTCCAATTTAACCTGAGTCATAGCATAGCAGTGGTGAAGGCAATTCACAATCCACGCAAAAATGCACTTGACTGCATCAGGTTGCCCCTTCCAATTAGGATCAAAGGATACAAAGCTGTTTGGATTGTCTAAAGTTCTTGGGTCTGTCTATGTAAAACCTAAGGACTCTCTTCACATCCATTTTTTGGCAGTCCTCTCTCAAACATTCTGGAAGCTGGCAAAGTAGATAGGCAGGATTAAGGCCTGATTAAGATGCAACTCCAACATCACCTTGGGTAAAAACTTGGGAGTGCATCAGACCACTAACTTATCTTTATGGAAAACAATATATGAACGCTCTATAACCAAAGCATGGATTTCAGACACTGCGAGCAGAGGTGAAAGACACCAGAAATGCTGCTTTCCAAGTCAGGAACTTTATGCAGTCCTTGGTGCGAGCAATATAGTATCTCAGGATTATATGTGCATACAAAGTGTGGAGCAATGCTTCACCTTGGTTGGCATGCTCAGGATAATAAACTGGAAGGGTGGATGGTTTGATTTAGTGTGAACTCAGATGCCACCTTTGGCAAAAACTTATTATTAGTATGTAAAAACACCCTGTCTTTACGAAAATTCAAATAAGGAGGCTCACACATTAGAGCCTGTAGCCCTGAAATCTTTTGAGCTTAAGTGAGTGCAAGCAAAAATAACACTTTTCATGAAAGAAAGTGGAAGCCGCAAGTCGTGGCTGGCTCAAAAGGAGCCAAAATAAGTTCCTCAAGCACATAATTGAGGTCCCACAGGGCGGTGGTGGTGGTGTGGGGGGACCAGATTAGAAATGGAAGGATTCTTTGCAGAATACCTCTCAAAATGGTACAGGAGACATTTAACAGCTACCGCACGCACACCCATCAAAAGGGGCAGGGAACGCTGATATAGCTGCCAGATGCACCTTCCAGTGAGGAATATTGTAGACCACTGTATTCCAATATCACACAGAGAGGACAGGAGAATGGGTACATAGTTTTGAAAGTGAACCACAAAGTGAAATGCTTCCACTTTAGAGAGTACATATGTCTGATGGAAGGCTTTCTGGCCGCAACCAGTAAATCAGCTACTTTTTGTGACACCCCAAACGGTGCAATAGCTATGGCTTTAGCAGTCATGCATGCAGGTGCAGTAACTTCAGATCAGGATGGACCAGGGCCCCCTTGTTCTGTGAGAACAGGCCTCTGCACAGAAGCAAGGGTACTGGAGGCTCCACTGCTAGTTGTTGCAGCAGCAGATGCCATATTTGTCGAGGCCACAGAGGTGCAATGAGGATGAGGGTCACACCTCCATCTGTAGTGTCAGTAACACTCTCTGTATTACTGGAAAGGGAGGGACACTGTGTCTCGCCATAAAACTCCAGGCCCTGGTGCGAGCAGAAACGTGGCAGTTTTGCGTTCTGTGGGGACACAAAAAGGTCCAGCTCTGGACTACCCTACCTTGTGAAGAGGTCATCTACCACAGAGATCAGCAGTTCCCATTTGTCCATCTTGGACTATGACCTGCTTAGCTTGTCTGTTAAGACGTTTTGGGCCTCTAGGAGATGCTTAGCTGATGACTCCAGGCCGTGTTCCAGCAGCCAATACCACACTCTCATTGCTCCCCAACACAGGATAGGAACGAGTCCCCCCCTTGTTTGTTTATGTAATGCATAACACTGACGTTGTCCATCTGCACTAGCAGATCACCCAAAGCCAGATGTTCCTGGAAAGCCTGGCGACTATATAGGACAGCTCTCATCTCCAGGATAGTTTGTGTAATTTGGCTTCCACCTGGGCCCATGAACCTTGGGTTTATTAAGGGCCCATATGGGCTACCCACCCAGATCCTCATGCATTCGAGGTGAGAATATGATTCGGAGCTGGGATTAAGAATGGAACACCCCTCAAGAGGTTGCTGCGGTCCATCCATCAGGTCAGTGTTTTGTGTGAATGGCACATGACGAGCACCTTTTCGTCCATGTCATTCATCAATTGGTCCCACTGCACTCTCAGTGTCCACTGTGGTATCCACATATGTAAGCAAGCCAGTGGCACAGAAATGGCTGCTGCCATGAGTCTCAGGGAGATATAGGGAAGTCCAGGCTGGGGCGTAAAGACTGCTGTACACCAGTTACACAGTCCGGGGTAGAAACACTCTGACCTGTTCTGTGTCCAGGACTGCATCTGCATACTGTAGCCTCTGGCAAGGGGACAGTAGTGACTTTGGTACATTCACTGTAACCCCCAGGTCTTTCGAACAATTGCCTTGTGCAGGCAAGGTTTGTTTGACTTGGCTCCTGCACCTGGCTTTCAATAGCCAATTTTCCCAGGTATGGGAAGACATACAAACCTTCTCTGTGAAGGGCTGCTGCCACCATAGCTAAGCATTTGGTAGAGACCCAAGGTGCAGCAGAAGACATGCCAAAGGGCAATACTCTGAACTAGAGGTGCTCCCCTTCCAGGACAAGTCTTAAGTACTATCTGTGATGCTGTCTGATCTTGATATGAAGGTAGGTATCCTTCATGTCCAGGGAGCAAATCCAGTCCCCTGTTTGCAACAGGGGAATCAGATTTTACAGGGAGACCATTCAAAACTTCTTGTGTTCTATGTGGAAGTTTAGGTTTCACAGATCTAAGATCTCCTGTCCATTTGGGTACCATAAAGTATCTGGAACAAAACTCTTTGCCCTTCTAGTGTGAAGGTACAGGTACAGTGTCACGTTCGGTTAGCAAAGCCTGTACCACTTCTTTCATCAGGGACATACATCCCAGGGTGTAAGTTGAAAGAGATGAAAGATGCTTTGGAGGGGTTTCTAGCAAACTCCAGCGCATGTCCTTTTGCAATTAACACATTTTAAATAAATAAATTATCTACAGGACCCACTTGTCTGCAGTAATCTCCCTCCATTGTGTTAAATGATGGGAGAAGTGACCCCCTATCACCACCACCTGCTGTTGGGTAAAGTGGTTTGGGGGAGTCTGACACGAGTCAGGTTGAGCTGGTATGGGCAGTGCCACCGGCTTTGGAATGGGCTCCTGGGGAAGGGGGAGCTGACAAGACTCTACCACCCTTAATTCGGTCTTGCTGACATTAGACTTGACAGCCACCTCTGGCAGCAGGCCGGAAAAAGGATCCTTTACTTCAGCCTCTACTAGGTGCGGAGTACAAGGATTTAACTGACCTTAAAGTCATTTTTGAGACTTGGAGTCCTCTTCTACATGGTACCCAAACAGTTTGGTGCCTCTAAAAGGCACACTCAGAACTCTCTGCTGCACATTTAATACAAACCCAGCAGCAGATGCATCTAAGACATCATATGCTGAGCGTAGCAGATGACTGCCTACCTCAGCTCCAGCAGTCAAATTTTTAAGCAATTAATTCTTGGCAGTGCCCTCTGAGAGTGCCTGAGCTGTGACAGCCTTCCAAAGGCTATTTTGATACTGGATCATGTGAGATGGATAGTTTGCAATGAGCAGGCCCAATGAGGCAGAGGTGTATGTTCATTTACCCATCACATCAAGCCTCCTGGATTGCTTATCAGGTGGCAGGGTACTCATACGCTTTGGTGCCCTAGATCTGTCATGGGCAGCCATTATGACCACAGAATCAGTTTCCAGCTGGTTGATATAATTAGGCTTAGCGGCAAGGTACTACTGCTCAGCCTTTCTGGGTAAAGCTGGCACAGTATATAGCCTATACCATGCAGCAAAGGTGTCATCCTACACTATAGGACATACTACAGGAACAACGATGGAAGGAGCGCAGGGAACCTCCACAAAATCCATCAAATTCTTTCTACTGGAATTCTTTTCTTACACAGCAAAACCAATAGCAGCATTGTTGGAAAGGTAAGGTCTTCAGGAGGAGATAGGAGTGTATATACTACAGAGTTCTCAATGCAGGAGAAAATAGTGGAGCTGGAATGTAGACCATAATGTTCCTCTCCATATCCTTCCTCTTCCTCATAATCCTCCTCCAGTATGAGGTCTGGAATATATTCCTCCTCGTCGTCAATGGCCCTGTCAACAATGGGAATGGTGCACCCTACTGGTGACACCAGAGGCCTCTGCTCAGGACATGCATGCTGTGTACTAGCTGATGATGTCAATGGAGTCCGTGATACAATAATGCCCATCAACAGCAGTACCGGCTACATAGGCAAGCTGGGATGTATGTGCCACTATCATATCTGACAATAACACCAGTACTGCCTGAAAATCGACAACAACCTGGCCAGGGGCCACGACCACTGGAGTCGATGATGGTGACATACCAGCCATAGTAGGTATGGTAGTGCCTAAGCAAAGCCCCGACCTTGGTCTTTTGACTTTGTCGACTGCCAATCGGTCAGTAGGCCTGGCAACACTGCTGTGTGACCCTGGGCTTTTCCATGGCTGTTAGTTTTTTTTCTAACAAAATCTTTATTTATTTGAAAGTTGGATTTACACCCTTTGAGTCATGGATTCATTTACAAAGGCACCTCCTCATCACAGGGAGGGCAGACATGGTTACAGAGTGAGGTACAACAGTGGTAACATACAAGTGCAATACAGATAAGAATGCATTTACAACAGTGGTTTACAGGATAAAGCTGCATACAGTAACTTACAGTTGAATAAAAATATTACTAAAATTGAAGGTACAGCCTTGGATGAGCCAGGGAGGAATACCTATGAGGAAAGTCTGGGGGGAAACAACAGGGGAAAAGGGGGGGCTAGCTTTCCAGCGGACATTGTCAGGCTAAGGGGCAGGCAGGGAGAGGACCCACCAAAGCGTTAATCAGGGGCAATTTCAGCTTCTTCAGTGCTTTTCGTCTGTGTCGCCTGGTTGCTTGATTGAAGCCCTGGCAAACCTCAGAAGCCCTTACGTTGTAAGAGAGGCCTAAACAGTAGACACACACCACTTCCTGTGCATCTTCCTTGTAGATTTTTTTTTCTCTGAACTCACAGTACTGGAACAACGTTGTTGGTTTCGGCAGTATACCTCACTAAATTATTAGTGGTTACTTTAGAAGAGAACAATAAACGACAAAGGCTAGTCATATTAATTTCCACAGCAGGTCCAACGAGTACAGTCAACAGTGGGGAAAAAGCACTGAGAAGAGATGGGGCTGCCCATGTTTATGTAGGCGCTGACACATGATGTTTTCTTGGTTGGCCTCCAGCTACCAGAAGTTTCCATGTGGTCCTAGTGCTGATGTGGTTATAGCTTCAAAGGGGTGGGCTAATGAAAGAGATCCTCAGAGAAGATTGGTCTTTACTACTACAGTGATCCACCTTTTCATCAGTGATCCACCTCTTCCTTAGTAATCTGCTTGTTCTTCATAGTCATGTTAAATCTTCCAAGAATCAATCTTCTCCAGAGTCCCACTCTTTGGTCTTAAAACCAGCAACAACAGGACCTAGTGAGAACCAGAACTTTTGGGGCCATGGACACTAGTGCATAGCACTGACCCATGGTGTTGTCTGCTTGCCCACATGATACACAGCAGCACTGACTCTAACTGTCTCAGTTTATTTTTCCTGTGGTCAAAGCAGATCACTTTCCTTGTCAGGGACCAGAATTTAAACTTTGTGTACAAACAGCATTCCAGTCTAGTCCAACACATTTCTTTCACAGTTTATAACCATTTGTTGTTTATAACAATCAAGTTTTCCCCCAGACCTTTCACATTCAGTGACATCTTAAAACCATTATGGCAGGAAGGCCACATGATTAGGCAAACTTCTAAGGCAAAGATACCATTTTGGACCTCAATTCCTCCCCGGGGGGGGGTTCTGGTATATGACAGTCTCTCAATTGTGTAGATAGGCGGTTCTCACACAGTCGTAAAAAGAAACAGTCCTGGCCCAGCAGACACTCGGCATTCCTAGGACCGTTTGAACTTGTCCTCCCACAAAAAGGAAAAAAATGGAAATTACGTACTTACCGTAATTGTCTGTCTTCTTGGACAGTCTCCAACACTCATTCACACTAAGTGGGACAGCGCCAGAGGGGCTAGGACCAAGCAGGGCCAAAATGTTTCAGAAGGGTCAGTGCCGAGACAGGACCACGCGATACAAGAAAATCATGTAGACTAGCTCACGATGTGTAGGCTATCTCAGCCACCTCCAACTGCCCTCAGTACTTTTTTCGACCGAGGAGGTGCAGCATAACTAATGAGAATAACTTATCCTGAGTTTCTGGGCATGAGGGCCCAGATGGCCCTTGCAAGAAGGGTCAAAGAACAATGTCTTCACAGTCTGAACTATAGGACCAGGAAGACTAGGAAAGAAAACGAGTGAAGCCAGGGGATGGTGGGTGGGCATGTGAATGAGTGATGGAGACTGTCCAAGAAGATCAACAATTACATTGAGTACGTAATTTCCATATCTTCCTGGACTAAGTCTCCATCACTCGTTCACACTAGTGGGAGAGTACCGAGCTAAAACCAACAACCCTGAGTAGGGTGGAGGAGATAGGGTTCATGCAGAAAGGACAGCCAAGGGCTGTCCTGCTAATAAAAAGAGCTGTCTTGGAAAGGGCATCTAGAATATAGTGCTTACAAGATAAGCGCTTGAGTTGTAACTCTCCACTTTGCAGACGACTGTAATGGACACAAAAATGAAACTCTGCCAGGAAGCCACAACCACTCTAGGAGAGCGGCGAGAACCCGGCCTCACAATTTGGTATAGGAACAAAATTAATAGTGTCAAAGACATGTACTAATTTAACGTTACAGGACCTCAGGAACTGAAAGAGCCAGAGATAAAGTCTACTGGTTCAGGGTAGACCGAAAAGCGCAGATGGAAACCCCCACTACCAAGTATGGCTGACCTGCAAACAACAGGTCCAGGAGCACTTGAACCCCTTACTTGGTGACCAAAAGAAGGTCCAGGTGGGGTTAGCCCATCAAAGAGAATGGTTTCCACTTAGTCACTGAAACCTTCCTAATGGAAGGCCAAAGCACAACTTAGAAGCCTCTTGTGGTCTAGTAGAACCAGATCCTACCCACTTCATATTCCAAAAGGGAATCAGCCTGCCCGTGTGTGTACAACTGTAGTAGCAGTCTCTGAACTCAGGGAAGAAAGGAAAAGTGTACAGGAGGACATGTCCACTGCGGAAAAACATTCCGACAGAAAAAAAATGGTCTGGATTTCTAAGGCAAATAGAGGCAGATGTGCGTCGAGGTGGGACACAGCAGAACCAAGATAGGGCTAACCCATCGTTAAGAATGACTGAATAACAGTAGAAGTGACAATGCGATGAGACACTACTCACTCTGGCCTCCCTGAGGGAGTAGGAGGACTTTAGTTTGCTTTGCTGAGAACAACCATCACAGCTCCGTCACATACTCGGAGAGGATAGCTTCATGAGCGACTGGCACATAACCAGTGCGCAGGAATCGAAAGTGCGAATATTTGAGAAGCCATCTCAGAAAAGACCTACTTGACCTATGGTCAAGAGAGGAGCACGTCATCTGTTAAGTTGAAGCAAGCTCTGATCAAGAGACAAAAGCCTGATTAAAAAAGGGGACCAACAGACTGGGCAGTCGCCTAGGTCTCAGAATAAGAGGAATCTCTCTTGGAGAAAAGAGATGACTCATTCCTCTGCTGGATTGGACTCCCCCTAGGGGCAGAAGAAGTCAGGTACTCTTTACCGTAGTTTAGAGATGGCTGCCTCAGGGGTTGAGGTGGAACTTGACCAGATCCAAAAGTGTGGTATCGGGTAATTTCGGGTAGGCCTTGTGCTATGATAATTTAAACTTTTTTTTTTTTTTTTACCATTAGTCCGAGCCTGACAAGGTTTCAGACTGCTATCTCGCAAGGATTGCCTGATACAAAAATGACGAAGATGTCATCCCTTTGGGGCAGGAGGAGCCCGAGTGTCCATAACTGTAATCGTGACCAGACTAATAATTACAGCTGAAGAGATGTTAACCACCTGTGCCAAAGAAGCCACCGAGGGGGCAGTATCAGAAGGGGGCTATATACCCCAATCAAAGGAGCGGAAGAGCCTGAGCGGCTCCCGACCATTGAATTAGAATGTTCCACAGAATTTAACTGTCTTGACGACTGAAAGAGTCTAGACGCAGAGCTGTATGGTCCACGGATGCAGTCTGAATACTATGGTGGACCCCATTCCTGAGGAACTACTGAAAAGATCTTCCATCACGAAGTCTGATGATAGAGAGGGCGTGCCCTTCAGTATATAAAATGAGTCATCCGCTGTATTACTGACCAGGAGGACAGGGATAGACTCATCTAGATGCACTTCTACCCCAGAAGGACCCCTAAGGGAGGTCTAGGTTAGAGCCACGAGAGACTCCGCCACCAGGAAGGATGTCAAGGAGCTCGGCACCACATAAGGAGCTGAAAAAGTGCTGAGCGGAATAAGAGATTCCGCTGGCAGAACAGTACAGAAGAGTTCCATCAGTGGAAAACCGCTGGATGTCACAAGATCCCACACAGACTACCAGTCACTAAGATGTGTGGAAAAATAATCCGCAGAACAGGGCTTCATTCCATGGAAAACATCTTGCCATAAGATCCGCGGAAGAAGAGGTCTGCAGAAGGAAAACCTCCACAAGTTCTGCCGGACAGCATCAACTGGCACCCCTGCGGCACCAGCATGACTCGTGGCACAGGAGGGCACCAAGCAGTGCCTATGCCAACCTGGGTGACACCTGAGGGCACCTGCGGCAGTACCCGCAGGTACCCCCGGCACCCATGGCAGTAATGGCACCCAAGGGCACCCCGACACCCAAGGTACCATGGCAGCAATGGCACCCGAGGGCACCCGTGGCACTCATGATACTCGTGGTACCCATGGTACCACGGCACCCATGACACCCGCGGGCACCCATGGCACAGATGGACTCATGGCACCCATGGGTGCCCGCGGTGCCAAGAGACACCCACGGCACCACCAGCGGTGCTGGCAACCAATGGCACCAACAGCACCCGTGGAGCTGAGCCACAGCGTCAACCCGCAGTGCCAACCCAAACACCAGTGGTGCCGCCTACAGCACAGACGCGAAAACCAGCAGCCACGGCGCCGGACCTGCAGTGCCACTCATGGCATCGGGCACAGTGCCAGGACAACACCGTGGAAATGCCAATGGAGAATCCTGAGAAGAAGGAGAGAGGCGGTGCCCGTGCCAGCCCCTGCATGGAAAGAGAGAGGGGGTAGGCACGAGGGGTCGACGAGATGGCGAAGGCACCAGGAGGGCACCGTGCTCATCCTGATCCAATCGACCGGGCTCCGGTCCAGCGGCTCCGAGGCCCGGAGGCCCCGAAATCAGGAACACTGGCCAGGAAAACTGGATAGAAGTTGAACCCCCTGCTCCACAGGAGCGGCCCAGAGATGCAACTTCTCACCCGAGCTCCAACGAGGACAGAGATGGAGTCCAGAGTCGAAGAATGTGGTCATTAGAAGCAGGGCCAAGGGGAACCCACCAAAGTCGGTTCAGGCCCATCGCCCCTCCCAACGAACAATCCTCATGCAGACGTACCAGAGGGCAACCTCGAGCGGCACAGATTCTTCTTCCCCAACAAGGAAGAAGAGCTCGAGGTTGCCGGAGCTGGATCCCCAGAACTGCTAATTTGTGTTTTGGCGGACTGTCTCTCCCCGAGCACGAGGACTGTTCGTGGTCGGAACCCCCGGGTTTATCAAAGGGCGTGACTGGCACAGCCCTCTACCATAACAACTTTCCAACGAGTCTTCCTACCGCCACCGCTACTGTCCAAGGATGACCTCATTGATGGCAGGTGAGAATTCCTTTTTCTTCTTCTTCATAATCTTCTTTTGTTGTTCGTAAAATAAGAAATTACTACTACTAAAATGTTTAATTAAACACTAAAAGCTGCTGTCGTATAGACAAAAACTTTGACTCCGGCAGACGAGCGACAGCAACATCCAAGCGCACTTGACGGCGGGAGAAAAGGAACTGAGGTGGTTGGAGGGTCAACGCCGAGACAACCTACACAGGCGCGAGCTAGTCTCACGGTGCCATGCAAGCGTGGTCCTGTCTCGCCGTCTACCCTTCTGAAAATGTTGGCTCCCGCTAGGTCCTAGCGCCTTTGGCACTATCCCACTAGTGTGAATGAGTGATGGAGACTTAGTCCAGGAAGATCAACAGTGATGACACAGGTTTAGGTCAAGTTCTTGATAGTCTGTCCCAAGGCAACCATTTCCTCTGGGTGTGAAGGAAGCTCTGGTATCCCCACCTTCATCATCCTCAGTAAGGGAGGATACAACGCTGATGCTGGCACACACTGCATGTATGTACCTGTGGCATCCTTACACACAATTTCCCAAATTATAGGGTATAAGTGCAAAAATGGCCCCAGCAATGATGGGCAACCATATATCCAGGCTCTGCAACACCACCTGAAATGTTGCATGACAATAACTTAAGACTTGGGGAACTCTCTCTCTTATCCCATCCGGGGATGGCAAAGGCTCCGTGGAGGTAAGCACTCAAGGAAGGTGTACAAAGGGCATTAGGTACATCATGGGTACTCCAGAGGGAGACTTGTGCTAGAGACTTGAAGGGGGCATACAGAGAAGGTAAAAATAAAAACAAAATCTGAAGCAAAACAAGAAAAATCTTTCAAAAGCCTGAAAACCAGTAGAATCCTGATTCACTAGTGGGAGCTGTAAAGGACTCCTGTTTCTTTCAGTGGAAGAAAAGATCTAAGTTCAAAGTGGGTGGAGCCAGAAGACCACTTGGCTGGATGGTGGGAGGAGTCAAGCTTGACTGAGCATGCCCAGTGGAAGTCTGCCCAAGTGTGACTAGTGAACTGAATCCAGTTAGAATGGCAAATATGCAATTTGTACTACACTGCACTTTTTGTATTCTCGTGGTATTTGTATTTTTCTTGTCGTTTTGTTTAATTGCTGTTCCCTTGTTTATAATTTTTTATGGCATATTTGTCCCTGTACATCCATGCCACCCTGGCTGCAGCCATCCTCCTCCCAGAAGTGCAGGCGAGTGGGCGGGCAAGCAGCTGTCTTCACAGTCATTGTCAATTTTGTTACATAAATAGCTGTCAGGGGATGCAAAAATGCCATTCCCCCTGTCCAGGCCTGCCGGGTGCCTCACCTGTGTGTCTCGTGCATGGATCCCAAGCAAGACGCTCGTTCATATCTGTATGTATTACTGGTCAAACAATTTTCCTTTCTGACATACCTGTTTATTAAAAGTTTTTTTTAAGTTTATCAACCATACTTACATGACAAGAGATTTACCTACACACATAAGGTAACTGACAGAGCTCATCTTCCCTTGTTAAGAGGGAATATATACACATGTAACATATAAAGGAAAAACATTTCCAACTTGAACTGTTACACACACACACATCCTATTTTATTATCAGGTAATTCAGTTCACTTTAAGCATTGTACTATATACTTACTGAATTCGGAGACATCCTTATTCCTTCTGTCTCCTTTATAACTTATACCTAAGTACTGCATGTACGATTAGCACTGCTATTTGTGCTGGCAGTGAGTCCAAGTACAGTCCTCATGCTGTTTCAAACCACCCTGACCTACTTTTTAGATTATATATGAGATGCTCACACGAGGAACTCACAAACCTGAAAGTGGACAAAGCAATGGGACCAGATGGCATAGGTATGCCCTCTGTACAGCGACACCATTACAGCGAACACGTCGATGCTGACATCGACTGTTTGCTGTAATGGTCGGCCCGAGACCCCAGCACTCTATCCCCCGGTCCTGCATCCCCTTCCTGAATCAACTCCCAAGCCGATAGAAAAACAACTGGGATCTCTTGCCGGATTTATGTTGACTGCAACTTGCAGTCGACATAAATCCATCGCTATGATGTCGGGTCAACAACATAGTTGTCGAACCGGCATCATAGAACCGATGGGATCTATCCAAAGATATAGAGGGAGCTCAGAGAGGTGCTGGCTACACCTCTGACAGTGATGTCCAACCACTCACTGGAAACAGGGGTGGTTCCAGAGGACTGGAGGAGGGCAGATGTAGCCACACTTTACAAAAGAGGTAGCAGGGAGGAAGCTGGCAATTATAAGCCATTCAGCTTGACTTTGGTGGTGGGGGACATTAATGGAATCACTACCAAAGGAAAGGATTGTGGAATATATTGAATCCAGTGGCTTACATAATCCAAAGCAGCATGGATTCACAAGGGGGAGGTCATGTCAAACATATTTGATACATTTCTTTGACTGGGTGACCAGGAAAGTAGATCAGGATGCAGAGTGGATGTAGTCTACCTAGATTTTAGTAAGGCCTTCAACACCATTCCACATAGGAGACTTGTAAATAAGCTGAACAGCTTAGGGGTGAGTCCAAAGGTGGTAAATGGGTAAAACAATTAGTTGGGGTATAGGAGACAGAGAGTAATGGTAAATAGAGTTAACGCCAAGGAAGGGAGGGTGACCAGCGGGGGTGCCACAAGGATCAGTATTGGGACCGGCCCTCTTTTATGTCTTTATTAGTGGCATTGCAGAGAGACTAGAAGGGAAGGTATGTCTTTTTGCAGATGACACTATGATCTTTAATAGGGTTGACAGTTGGGGGGGGGGGGATGAAGAGGGACCTAGGAAAACCCGAGAAGTGGTCAAAAGTGTGGCAACTGAATTTCAATGTAAAAAAAATGCAAAATCATGCACTTGGGGCACAGAAACAAAGGGGCAGAGTATAAAATGGGGGGAGTGGTACTGGTGACCACCAAACAGGACAGAGACCTTGAATAATCATATCTGATGACCTAAAGGTGGCCAAACAGTGTGACAAGGCAGTGGGGAGAGCCAGTGAGATGCTGGGGTGCATAGGGAGGAGGATCACCAGCAGAAAAGAGGGAGCTGGTGACACTGCTGTATAAATCACCGATGAGACCTCGCCTAGAGTACTGTGTTCAATTCTGACGGTCACATCTCAGGAAGGACATAGAGTAGAGGTGGTCCAGAGGAGAACAACTAAAATGTTTTAGAGTCTGCATCAAAAGCCCTATGAGGAGAGACTGAAGGACCTCAAAATGTACACCCTGGAGGAAAGGAGAGAGAGAGAGGGAGGGGGGATATGATAGAGACTTTCAAATACCTCACAGGTATAAATAAGGTTTAAGAAGAAAGCTTTTTTCAGAGCAAAAGATGTTCAACAACTATATGCCATGCTGTGAAGCTGCCGGGGGGGCGCAGACTCAGGGGAGATGTTAGAAAGTACTTCTCCACAGAAAGAGTGGTGGATACCTGGAACAGCCTCCCAGAGGAGGTGTTGGGGGCAAAAAATGTAATGGGATTCAACAAGGCATGGGATAGGCATAAGGGAACCTTGTGAAAGGAGAAAGGGGGGGGGGGTGAAGCTGGAGATCAAGCAGGGTCTGAGGTGTTGCAGTAGGTAGAGAAAGTGGACAGACTTCAGTGCTCCTTTGCACAGGCATTGCAGAGAGAGATTTTAATACAGATCTCCTTCCCAGACTAATTAATCTGGTAGTTAATGCAGACAGTGTGACGCTTATGCAGCCTCCTGCACTTCACAAGTGGGTGAACTGACCAGAATAATAAAATCTGTATTAAAATAAATCTCTTTGAAGTCGACACTTTTAAATGTAACGAGATAGAGAATTTCAGACTTCGTAATCCTCTCATCCCAAAAGTTTAAGTGGCCAAGTGTCGTTTTAGCTAAACTAAGAAAAAAAAAATCTTTCTTGGAGCCGTTGTGTGCATCCCTGACATTTTGCATTACATTTCTCATTATCTCCAAAGCCACACATCCAACGGCGGAGCAATTAAAGCAGATGCCTTCCACCAGCTGAATAATTATGAATGGCAGTTTTTTTCAATTAAAATACAGACTATCAGGGGGTCCAGTACCAAACAAGACAAGGCAAGGTTCTTACGTTTCACAGAAATGGTCTGAGACGACAGGTCTTCCTTTTATTTTGTAAATTGTTTGATTACTACAGACTTTTCCAATTTGCTGTCATTGGTAAACTGTAGGACGCACTGAATGGTACTGTAAGTTATTTCCATTTCACTGCAGTGCAAACCTACAACAGATAAGACACTGCAGGATACAAGGCATCTAGTCCACAACCCAAGCAAAGTAGCCATGATTTGACGACATAGTGTAGGCCTAACAGGTACCCATTGTTGGCAAAGGCTGAAGTGAGTCAACACAATCAGGTTCCATTCAAATTAGTAATGAAAGGAGAGTTACTTAAGCAATAAAGACCGGGAAGTCAATAATTCCCGGGGAATTAATGACTGGTTGGGGGGCATGCAGATGGTGGTTCCCTTGGCTTCACTCTTGAACTACCTCCTCCAGACAGCCATATATTCAAGGAAATGACTGGCTTTTAGGTTGTTACTGCCATTACAAGTCTAATCACAATAACAACTTTAATTTTGACTTTTTTAACTGACTTAGGTTTTGAGTACAGTGGCGCAAACTGTGCATGCCACACAGCTTCAGTTGTTAGCTGGATTGGTCACTTCTAAGACACTAATAACCGATCCAGTAGCCAATCAGAAGCTTTGCTAGGCTCATGAATATTTAATTAGTCTTGTAATACCCAGTAATTCTTACTCTTTGAGAGAATGTCCATAATAGAGCCACATTCTCAGGATTAGTGATATAGGGTGAGAATAGCACAGAAGCCTTCCACACCATATGCTATGGCATGCGTTTGAAGTACGGCATGTCATAATACCAACACCATACATATTTCATTTATTTAGAACTTTGTGCACCCAGATATCCCTGTTTAGGCTCACATCTAGTTTTCAAGAGGGTGCCAGGGATACACATACAGCAACAGGCATTCCTAACACTTACAACAAGACTAGCTCAGCACGTATATTTAACTAAATAATACATATATTTTTTAAATTTTTTTTATTAAGATAAAAAAATAATTACATTACAGTATAGTCACTCGGCAAAAAAATACAGCTTATTACATCTTATCTCTAGTTCGTCGTACAGTATATAGAAGCATTTCTTAATTTATAACCACTTTTGAAGAATCATTAAATTCATAATGGTAAAATTTCTGAGACGTGTTCCCATTTTTACTGCAGCACTTGGCCTCCAACCTATAATAGGTGGAGTCTCTTCAGACCAGACTGTTTATTATTTCTCCCCTCTTTTTCCAGGCCTTCCCCTTCCACCTTTCTATCTCATTTCTCAGTTTAGTGCCTTACTAAGGACAAAGTCCTGGTATGTGTTCAAGTGGTGCATAACCCACTTTCTCCATCTTAGTTCAAAGACATCTCTTTTGTCTAAAAGGCTAGCTGACAACCTTTCCAGAGAATATATTTCTCTGGTTGTTGTCACCCAAGTAATCTTAGTGGGAATGTTTTTTTCTCTCCATAGTCTGGTTATAGTCTTATGGGCAGCTGCTATTAAGAGAGTAATCTGTTTATATGTTGTAGGATCTATTTTAATCCCTTGGGGTGGGGTAAAAGTCAAAAGAAATACAGGGGTATAAAAATCTGTTTGATCATATATCTCCCTTATTTCCTCAAGGACCTCTTGCCAATATTTCTGTAACGATGGACAGGCCCAAAGAATGCGAGTCTGGCCTGCCAGAGTGGCTCCACAACCTCTCCAACAGTCTCCCCATGGTTCCCCCCCATATTTAGAGATCACGGAAGGGGATGGGAAATACCTAGACCTTAATTTTCATAGGTATTCTTTCCAATAGACTTCAGTTTGTAATTCCTTTGACCACTGGATTCTCATAGTTTCAGTCGAATCTCCCGGGTGTTCCCTGAGGGCCTTATATAGAGCACAGATGCAGTGCTCCATAAAAGCACCTCCCATATAGGCATACACCACCCCCACCATTGTAGAGGGTTTTTCTGCTGATCCGCAAAGTAATTTTTGTGGGGCGCCAGACAGGACATTAATTGCACGTAGCCATAAAATTCACTATACTGCAATGAGTATTTTGCTTGAAGCGAAACAAATGGCAACAGCCCCGTGGGCCCCACCACCTCGTGCACATATTTTAGTCCCCTTCGCCCCTATGAGACAGCTCTCCTCCAACCCGATTAGAGGAAGGCCTCATCCTCAGCCACATGGCTCTCAAATACAGTCTCCGGGTGGTTAAAAAAAAAGGTTGCTCACCTGTAACAGTAGTTCTAGGAGTGGTATATGTTGTTCACCCACACTCTTTGGCATGTCCCTTTCCCCTTTAAATCTTGCCGGAAGTCTTCAAGCTGGCTCCTCCCACCCACCCAGGTGGTATATACCTTGGCTCCGCCCCATGACGCCAGATCTTAGCCTGCTGGAAGCAAGGTGATGCACCTAAAGCCGGGAAGGTCGGGTGTGTGTGTGTGGATGAACAGCATATACCACTCCTAGAACTACTGTTACAGGTGAGTAACCTGTTTTTCTAGGAGCGTGGATATGTTATTCAACCACACTCTTTGGCAGACTCCTAGCAGTTCTCCGGGAGAAGAGAAGCAAGGCGCACACATCCTACTTAGGAAACAGAGATTGGAGAACCAAGGCCCCAAAACCAGCATCCCGACGTGACTCAAGGTCGATGTGGTAATGAAGGTGTTTGCTGAACTCCAGGTAGCAGCCCGACAGATTTCCGGGATAGGGATGTCCCTGGAAGCAGCCACTGATGCAGCAGTATGGCGGGTAGAATGAGCTCTTATCCCTCTGGGAAGCTCCTTGCCCACCAACTCATAGCACAGACTTATGCATGATGTGATGCATCTTGCAATGATCCATTTGGCTGCAGGTCTGCCAGAAGCGGCTTCAGCGTAGGTAACAAACAGCAGGCGAACCTCTCCCCGAATTTCTGCCGTCCTCTCCTTGTACTAGAAGAGAGCATGTCTAAGGTCCAGAGTATGGAGCCTGTACTCGGCGTTTGAGGTGTAGTTAGGGTAATATACCGGCAGAGTCAACACCTGGTTAAGGTGAAACTCAGACACCACCTTCGGAAGGAATTTCGGGTGGGGGTGTAGGACAACTTTGTCCCTGTGAAAGACCAGATAAGGGGAGTCCAGTGAGAGCGCCTGGAGCTCCCCTGTCCTTCTGGCTGACATGATAGCCACCAGGAAGGCAGTCTTCCACGACAAGTGTGAGAGCTCACACTTGTGCATGGGTTCGAATGGCTTGCCCATGAGCTTTGCCAAAACCAGCAGAAGATCCCACGGAAGTGGAGGTTCACGCACAAGAGGGAATATGTGATCCAGGCCTTTGAAAAAGCACCCGACCACTGTCTCCTGTGCCAATGTCGACTGACCGGCCCGCGCCCAGTAAGCAGAGATGGCTGCCAGGTGCACCCTAAGGGTCGATGACCGAAGACCCCCTTTGGAGAGAGAGACCAAAGGTAGTCTAAAATGTTAGCCACAGAGCAGGATAAGGGGACCAGACTCTTACCCTGACACCAAATGGAAAACCTTTTCCATTTGAAGGCATAACATTTCCTGGTCGATTCCTTACGAGATGCCTCCACCACGGTGTAGACATCCTCAGAAAGACCCAAAGCCTGGAACTCTAGCCGCTCAGAAACCAGGCTATGAGGTGCAGGGACTGAAGGTCTGGGTGGAATACCTTCCCCTGGTTCAATATCATCAGGTCCGGGCGTGTACAAAGCCACTCCAGGCCCTGCAGCTGAGAAGATCTGGATACCAGAACTGGCGGGGCCAATCTGGGCTACCAGGATCACTCTTTGCCTTGTCCCTCCTCACCTTGAGTAACACCTTGTGGATCAAGGGAAATGGAGGGAAGGCGTAGAGGAGGCCTGGGGTCCACGGCCTCGAAAAGGCTTCCTCCTGCAGCGAGCCCTGCTGAGGGGGGTGGGCATGGTACAGCCTCAGCTTGGTGTTCTCCCTGGAAGCAAACAGGTCCACCAACTGTTTGCCCCAACAGGAGAACAGACTGTAAGCTACCTCTGGATGGGAAGACCACTCGTGGGATGTCTGGCCTATGTGGCTGAGAGCATCCGCCAGTTGGTTCAAGACTCCTGCCACATGGATGGCAAGGAGATCCGCCTCCAACTGGCAGATGAAGGTCCAGATCCGGAGTGCCTCCTTGCATAGCAGATGGGAGTGCATGCCGCCTTGTTTGTTGAGGTAGTACATGGTCGTGGTATTGTCCGTCTGGAATTGAACCACTTGACCCTGGAGCTGAGGAACAAAAGCCGACAGTACCAGTCTGACTGCTCTGAGCTCCAACAGGTTGATGTGGCAATGAGACTCCTCAGGGGTCCAGACCCTGTGGGCTCTGTGGTCCCCCATGTGGGCTCCCCAGCCCATGAGAGAGGCATCGGTTGTAAGAATGACCGTCGGCTCGGGGCGGACAAACGGAATCCCTTCCTGCAGACGACTTGGGACGGTCCACCATTGGAGAGTGTCCCACATCTTCTGGGTGACAGTGACCAACTGTTCGAAAATACCCTGATGCTGAGTCCACTGAGCGGCCAGCTCCCACTGGAGGGGACGCATGTGCAACCTGGCCCAATGGACCACTTAGGTGCACGCCGCCATGTAAACCCGAAAGCGCAGGAAGTCCCGGGCAGGACGCAAGTGCCCAACCAAAAATGATTGGGCAAGGAAGAAAGAACCTCCGCCCTGTCTGCCGGAAGCCAGACTCTGGCTTGACAAGAGTCAAGCTCTTCCCCGATAAAGCCCATCACCTGAGATGGCACGAATTCCGACTTGGCCTTGTTGATCAGGAGGCCAAGCTGACAGCAGGTTCAGAGAGCCAGGTCTCTGGATCTCTCCAACTCCTGAAGGGAGGAACCCGCCAGGAGCCAGTCATTGAGATAAGGGTAAATTCGAACTCCTCGATGCCGAAGATGGGGTGCCACCACTGCAATGCATTTGATGAAGACCCAACGGGCCGATGACAGGCCGAATGGCATGGCTCGGAACTCGTACAGGGTCCCTTCGACCCTGAAGCGGAGGAACCGCTGGTGGGACAGACAGATTGGGAAGTAAAAAAATGTGTCCTGTAGATCCAGTGAACAAAACCACATGTTTCGCTCCAGGAATGGTATGATCTGGTTCAGAGTTACCATCTGGAAGGTGCGAGAAATGAGATACTGATTCAGGTCATGGAGATCTAGGATGGGGCACCAACCCCCCCCCCCCCTGCTTGAGTATGAGGAAGTACCTGGATACGAAGCCTGGGTCTATAGGTGGATCCAGCACTGGAGCTACCGCCTCCTTGCTGAGGAGCTGAGCTATGTCATCTCAAAGAGCAACTGCATGTGAGCTGAGATCCTTTCCTCCCGAGGGAATGCGGGCTCAGCTGGATGGCTACTGCTGGAATTCCAGAGGTAGTCCCTGCCCTATCACTTCTAGAACCCACCTGTCCGAAGTGATATCAGATCAGGCGGAAAGAAAGTGGCAGAGCCGACCCCCCCATGGGAGGACCCACGGCAGGCGTGACGGTTGTAGGGGCGGCAACCCCCAACAAGTCACTGATCAGGCTTAGAGGAGGAGGGGCTGTTGAGGGCCCTGCTTGGGCCTATGGCACCAAGCTTGAGCCTGCTGCTGCTGACCTCCTTGATAGGAGGGCTGCCTGACCGCAGAAGAGGATTGCCGAAAGGGCTTCCTCTTCTGCTGGTTCCTGCCCGAAGAACCCCTAGCAGAAGTGGCGTCCAAGGTGGCACTGGACTGCTCAATACGCTGAAGGTGGCCTGCCACTCCTGGACCGAACAAGTTGGTACCCAGGAAAGGCACATCAGCTAGCTTGCGCTGGGTATCCGCCAGAAAAGAGAATAACCTCAGCCAAGCCCTGTGGCAGGAGGCCACTGCGGCTGCCAAAGAGCGGGCACAAGAATCCTCGATGTCTAGGGCTGTCTGGAGCTGCTGTTTGGCGACAGTATGGCCCTGATCACGGACTTGCTTGACCGTGGTCTGCATGTCCGCAGGGGAGTGAGGAAAAACTTCATCCAGTGACCCAAGAAGGGCATGGGAGAAGTGTGCCATGATCACAGCCGAACTGGCCTGATGAAGGCCCAAGGAAGAGGCCGCATAGACCTTACGGGCAGAGTGGTCCATATTCTTGGACTCTTAGTCCGGAAGTCGGTCGGTGTCGACCGAGCTGCCAGTACGTCTGAAGATAGAAGCGGTCACCAGGCTCTCTGCCAAGGGATGTTCCGTGAATCCTGGCAGGGATCCCATAGGCACCGCGTACCTACGGGCCATACGGGCAGACAGTACTGGGCAGGAAGGTGGATGCTGCCAAAGCTCAAGGGCAGGACTAGTAATGGCTTCCGCTATTGGAAAGGCCTCCGTCGGGGAATCCCCCCTCTTAAGGATATCCGTAAGGGGGTACTCCGCCTTTGTCTGGATAGACTCCAAGGGCATCCTGGTAGAATCAGAGATAAGACGGAGAATGCCCTGAAAGAAGGATGGACCGTCCTCCAAGGCCGCCGAGAGTGACTCCTCATCAGCAGGATGGGAGTGCAAACCGGTGGTATCCGAATCCGAAGAGTTGGGGTACAGTGGTCTCCTGCCCATGTCCCCTTCGGTACGCCGAGGGCGATCTGGAGTGACCGTGATGGACAGATGTCAGGGAAACCCGGTGTTTGGACGGTCCTCTTTCGAGGGAGCCCCACTTGGGGTGCTGCTTAGACGGTGGCTCCACCCTAATAGGTGGTGAAACTGGTATGGGCCTAGCCGAACACGGACTGGCCCCCCCAGGTGGAGGAACAAAGCCTTCGGTTCTGGAGGGGTCGGTGTAGGCCCTTGAGGTGCAGGCCAAGTAATGGCTGGGGTGGACGGCATAGCCGGCTTCTGCCCAGCCAGAATCAGCTCCTCATAGTGTCAACGGAGTTTCCGTCGAAGCCTCTCCTCATCCGAGGAGGATGAAGATCTGCGGCGGTGCTTCTTTTTTGAATGCTGGTGGCCTTTCTTTGATTTTGCGGTCGAAGACAGAGTCCTCGATCGAGACTGACAGGGTTGGTTAGGTCGATCAGGGGAAACCGGACTCGGGGAAAATCGCAGTTCCGGTTCGATTCCCTCGATCAAGACACCCACAGGAGACGTCTCGTGATCGGGGAAAAAGAGGATCAGGGTCCTCTCTGGAGAATCGTCGACCGGAGTAGGCGAAAGGGGCTTGATCGGCTCGAGAAAAATCTCAGCCGGTTCAGCCGATGCCTCAGTGTCTGCCTGGCCAGACAGAAGATCCATGAAGCCAATGGCCGAGGAAGCGATCTCGACCAAAGTCGAGACCACCGTTTCCTGGGACTCGGTCCCAGGAGTGTCTTCTGGAGGAAAACTTCAGATCCTTGTCCCTCTTGCAAGGGCAGGAGGAGTGCAAGCCCGAGAGACTGGCACAACTCCCTAAAGGAACCCGAGAAGGTGGAGCCGAGGTTGAGAGGAACAAAAACACTTCGGCTGGCCGAAGCCTGAGCAGATTCTTCCTCGAAAGCCTTCATCTACTTTAGCTGTTCGGTGGATCCCGCGGCCACGGAAACCGCCCACCTCGCCTCTTTCAATTTCACCAGCGGGTTCCTTTTCACCGGTCTCCCCAGCTTAAGGCGCGCCATGCGGTCATCCAAAACGTTAGGATGAAAGGCTACGCAAAAGGTGCAGGTGGTGGTGTCATGACCGACACCTAGGCAGTACACACATGTAAGGTGGGGATTGGTGTGCAACATTTTCTGGCCACATGAACACCGGCGAAATCCAAGGAGTGACTTGTCCTCCATATCCGATACGCTATTATCGGAATTGACAAATTGAACGAGTTTGAGATAAATACGGTAAAACCCAACATTGCGAATCCAGGGCCTACGATTGCTAGAGTTAGGACAAGGGAACCTGAATCTTCCAGCGGAAAGAAAGATCTGGCGTCATGGGGGCGGAGCCGCGAGTTATACCACCCGGGTGGGTGGGAGGACCCAGCTTGAAGATTTCTGGCAAGCTTTAAAAGGACAGGGACATGCCAAAGAGTGTGGATGAACAACATATCAACGCTCCTAGAACAGCTGTTGCCACATAAGGTCCTCGTAGCGCTGGAGTTTCCGTCGGAGCCTCTCCTCATCAGAGTAGGACGAGGATGACCTGTGGCATCGCCTCTTTTTGAAGCGCTTATGGCTCTTCCTTGGCCATTCGGCCAAGGGGGCTCTAGACCTCGACCAAGATCGGGCAGGCAGGCAGACTCGGTCGCTTGGGAGACACTGGAGGGATCTGCGAAACCCGGGGGTCCGGAACCGGGTCCTTGATGGGGACATCAGCGGGCTGGGTCTCCTCATTGGGGAACACAAGGACCGGAGTCCTCTCCAAGAAGTCATCTGCCACGGCTGGCGACAGATGGTTGATTGGGTCAAGAACGATCTCGACCTCATCGGTCACTTCCTCGGTCATCTGGCCAGACAGAAGGTCCATGAAGCCTGCGGCCGAGGAAGCGATCTTAACCGAGGTCGGGACTGCATGCTCCTGGGACTAAGACCTCTCTCAGTCCCAAAAGCGCCTTCACCGAGATGAAGTCGAGCTGGGTTCTTTGTCTCTCTTTCGAGAGTAGGAGGAGTGCGTGCCCGCAGGCGTCTCACCCCGGGTGGGGAGAGACTGGCACAACTCCTTAAAAGAATCTGTGAAGGTGGAGCCCAAGTTGAGTGGAATGAAAAAGCTTTGATTCGCCGAAGCGTGGGTGGCTTCTTCGAATGTCTTCATGCGTTCCAGCTGCTCGGCGGAACCCGCAGCCGCGGAAACTGCCCACCTAGCCTCCTTAGACTTCACCGGAGGATTCCTTTTCTCCGGTCTCCCCAACTTTAAAAGTGCTAGGTGGTTGTCCATGACATTGGGATGGCAGGCCAAGCAATAACTGCAGGACGAGGTGTCATGACCAACACCTAGGCAGTAGACGCATGTGAGATGGGGATTGGTGCGTGACGTCTTCTGGCCACAAGGACACCGGCAAAATCCTGAAGAAGATTTCTCTTCCATGAGTGAGGATGAAAAAGCACGATCGCTAACTCAAACAAGTTTTAATTTCGGTAAAACTGAAGTTTTGAAAGCCATGGTCTACAAAATGCGTGAGCATGAGGGAGGCAACCTGCATCTTCCAGCGGAAAGGAAGATCTGGTGTCACAGGGCGGAGCTGAGGTATATACCACCCAAGTGGGTGGGAGGAGCCAGCTTGAAGGCTTCCGGCAAGATTTAAAGGGGAAAGGGACATGCCAAAAAGTGTGGATGAGCAACATATTCACAATCCTAGAACACCTGTTTTCTCACCCTGATCATCAGGATGTGGTCCAGACTGCCACCTGTGACAAAGTGAAGGTGTCCCTTTCCTCCCAGCCTCCTAAGAAAGATTCCAGGAAACGGAATAGCATGGGCAAAAAAGTTTATATATCAGCTTCTCTGCTCCTAAGACAGCTTACTTGGCCTACACAGGACAGTACCAAAATGCCCTTTGGAACTTCATATTGGCACTGAATAAGAAGGCTACTGTTGACTTGGCTCAAGATATGGCTGACCCAGTAAGATCAGCCATAGATGCCACAAAGTATTAGTTCCATATGACAGTGGACACAAACAACAATGCATCTAGGGTCATGGCCCTTGCAGTGTCCTTAAGAAGTTTCACCTGGCTTAGCACTACCAATCTATTCCAGGACATCCAAACAAAAGTGATGGATTTCCCTTGCGAAGTGACAAGACCGAGACATGTTTGAAAAAGGATGGATACAAAACCACCTAGAAGAGCAACACTGGGAAGGAAAAGGCCTGCACTTCCTACAGGCCTTATGGAAAGTTAGGTAGGGGATACTTTCCACATGCTTACATTGCCTATGACTACCCTCCACAGAGGGGTTACTTTAGGGGTAGGGGTAGAAGGGGAACCAGGCATGTAGCTGCAACATCAGCCCCCAAAGGTCAAGCTAAACAAACCCCTGACAAGTCTGCAGAGGTTGCCCATTCACTGCCAGTGGGAGGAAGGCTGACTCACTATTTTGAGGACTGGACACAAATAACCACAGACAAGTGGGTCCTGGAAATAGTCAAGGTTTGCCCCTGCAGTTCAGAAAATTCCCAAGACTGCAAAACCGCAGGGATTCCATTCTCACACCTCAACAGAAATAGTTCTGTTAGAGATGGAGGTGAAAAAACTGCTGCAAGCAAATGCAGTGGAAACAAGTACCTCCTCCAGAGTGGGGAAAGGGAGTTCACTCCAGGTACTTCCTGACCCATAAGACAAATGGGGTGTAGCGACCCATTTTAGACCTGAGATATCTGAACAAAGAAAAATTCAAGATGATAACACTGGACTCACTGATCCCATCTCTGCAAGGTGGAGACTGGCTGAGGTCACTGGATCTGAAAGACACCTATTTTCACATACCAGGCAGGCCCAGCCAATAGGCAACTCCCACTACTAGTTCACAGCCCTTCCCTTCGGCCTCTCCTCAGCACCAAGAGTGTTCAGAAAATGCCCACCTGTGGTGGCAGCACATTTGAGAAGGCAAGAGGTAGTGGTTTTTCCCTATCTGGATGACTGGCTAGTTTGAGAAACACACATCAGGAAGAAAAGTCCTCCCTACTACTGGAAAAGGAAAGAGGAAAGGGAAATTGTTTAACCAGGAAAGGTACACTAAGCCAAAGCTTGTTTTCAGGTACAACCTGGGAGCCCAAGGAAGTTAAGCGACTTGCTCAGGGTCACATAGTATGCAAGTGGGGGCAGATGGGATTCAAACCCAGGTCTCCAGGGTTTGCAGCTCAGTGCCCTTAACCACTATGCTATACTGCCTAACAGACACAAGGCAACTTGGAGGACCTGGGCTTCCTCATAAATGTTCCAAGTCACAAACAGAACCAGTTCAGGTTCTGAACTTTATAGGTGCAGAGCTGAATACCCTGCAAGAAAATGCACTCCTTCCAAAAGCAGCTGTGGCAAATCTGCTTGCAACTGCAAAACCTTCAAGACAGGTCAGCCCAGACCTGCAAGGAATTTCCTGCATTTACTGGGGCACATAGGCTCATCCACTGCAGTGGTACCAGGTTCCATATGGGAGATGCCCAGTATCACCTAGGGACCACTGGTCTCAGAGGTGGAATCCACTGTCCAAATTGGTGCCTGTCACAATGTCTTTGCTAATGACATTGGAAGGGTGGAAGCAAGAATGCAACCTCAGAAAGGGAATTCACTTCCTTCAGCAATCACATACGCTATACTCACAACAGATGCCGCCCTTCTAGTCTGGGGCAGCCATCTGGAGGGCCTCAAGGTAAGTGGTATTCAGAGTACACAGGAGACTCAGGAGCACATAACTCTCCTGGAGATCAGGGCAGTGTACCTCACAATGCAGGCTTTTTTCCTCCCAAAGCAGAGGTCAGTTTATGCAAGTCAGAACAGACAACACCACACTAATGTACAGTATTACATAAACAAGCAAGGAGAAACAAGATCTTCAAAGCTGTGCACAGAATCAATGAATATTTGGAACCTAGCATACTCCCTGGAGGTTCAGCTTTCAGCAATACACTTGCCAGGGAATGACAATGTGCTGGCAGATTCCCTAAGTAGAATCAGCCTGGGAAATCATGAATGGACTCTGAACCAGTAGGTGCTGGCGACAATGTTCAGATGACAGAGTACACCAGAAACAGACCTGTTTGCTTCCAGGGAGAACAACCAGCTCCGTTTTGTTGCAGATCCCAACGGTGGGTACAGCCCCAGGATGTTCTACTCAACTGGTCAGGAAAGTTTCTATATGCCTTCCCACCTTTTCTGCTAAGAGTACTGCTCAAACCGACAAGGGAGATAGCAACAATGATTCTCATAGTTGCACTTTAAGCCAGGCAGATTTAGTACTGTCTGCTCCAGTCCCTCTCTGACAGACACTGCATTAACTTGCCCGTGAGATACAATCTACTAACGTTGTCTCAGGGCATAAAAACATTCCATCATCTGAGAACTCTCTCTCTCTCCAAGCATGGTTCTTGAAGAGCTAGAATCCTCTAGACTAAATCTCTCTGAGAAGGTTATAGAAACCAGCACCAAGGAAAACGTAAGCCTCAAAGTGGAAAATATTTTCCTTCTGGTGTTCCCCTAGACAGCTCAAACCATTGCTACCAAGTTTGGCTACAATCCTGGACTACCTAGTCCATCTCCAGTCCTTGGTCCTCAGGCTCTCAACCATGAAGAGTGATTTGGCAGCAGTGTCAGCTTACACTTCAGCTGGCAAGGACAGGCCAGTGGCCTCACAACCCATTTTCAAAAGGTTCTTTTAAGACCTTAATCACCTGTACCCTACAGTAAGGGATCCTGTCCCTCCATGGGACCCAAATCTGGGCATTGCCCAGCTGATGGAGGTTCCTTTCGAGCCTATGGCAACAGCTGCTTTGAAGTTATGTCACTTGGAAAGCAGTTTTCCTGATGGCAGTAACATGTCAGAAGGGTGAGTGAGCTGCAAGCCCTCTGCACAGATCCTAACTACATCATATTTCACACAGACAAGCTAGTCCTAGGAACCAACAGAAAATTCCTCTCCAAAGTGGTGTCTAAATTCCATCTGAATCAGTCAATTAAACACTCCCAGTATTCTTTGCAGCAAAATCCAACTCAGGAGAACAGAAGCTCCACAATCTGGATGTCAAGAGAGCTCTGAGCTATTACTTGGACCATACAAAGGACGTAAGGTTCACTAACACTCAGTTATTTGTCAACTATGGTGAAGTGGGGAAGGGGAAACTAGCATCCAAGAGAACCATTTCTCGGATAGTTTCCTGCATACAGTTCTGTTATGGTAAAGCTGGCAAGTTGCCACCTGAAGGCCTTAGGACTCACTCCAAAAGGGGAACCTCTGCCTCTGTGGCAGTGTCCAAAACTGTTTCCCTATAGAAAATCCATGGCCTTGTTCACCCTACAGCATGGTAATTTAAAATGTTTTTTTGATACGGATTAATTACCGTGCTGTAGCATCCGTGTTGTTGTGTTTGCACTAGCAGTAGTGTGTTGTAAAACGTTATTAAAAATGGTTTACAGCATCCACACTACTGCCTCAGGACTGGGATTAACCATCAACCAGTTCCCAATCGGGGGACATCTGACTTCACGAAAGGGAACCATGCCAGAGCGTTCGCACTGCAGGTTAGTCCGATTTAACTCCCGAAACATTTTTAAAACCGGGTTTAAGCTTAGGTCTTATCAGGATTTAAACACGGTTTTAAAAAACAGATTAGCAAGCGTGTGTAGTGTGAACGCAAACCGTGCTAGGGCTCTTTAAAATGGTATAAGCATGTCAAACCGTTTTAAATACCCTAGTGCGAACAAGGCCCATAAAGCAGGGAAAACAATACATACTTTCACAAAGCACTACTGTTTAGGCACACAGTCCAGAAGGGATGCCAGCTTTGGCACTGCTGTCTTGCGGAACCTCTTCCCTAGGTAGGTTTTGTGCTCAGCCGCCCCAAGGTAATGCTATGGAGTCGGCAGTTGTTAAGCATAAGTGAGGGATTCCTGGGGTTTGAAGAAAAATGAATCACCATAGTAATGTTTCTTCCAAAGGGATCCCTCACTATTCTTAACAATCCCTAATCCCTTCCTCATCCAGAACCTGGTAAAGGTTTCATACAAGAATCAGTTCTTTCTATTTGCTTGGACATTACTTGTTATCAGTGCCTTTACAGCGGACACTCAAGAAGTCTTACGCATTTTATTTTTTCATAACATTTAAAACTGTTCTGCCATGTTGAAACTTTTTACAAACCTTTTTGACCATATTTTGGTATTTTTTGGTAGCCATTCAGCTAGTTTTAGGAGTCACTGCTCGCCCTAGCTTTAGAAATAAATCTGACGTTAAAGTGCAGGGGTGAGCGTGAGTACACAGTAAAGTCTGAATTTCATTTTAAACTGCATAATTTGCACAAAATTCTAAAAACTCTGGGGAGGAGCATTCCAGATGAATTATTGCAGTTTTTTTTTTTCATATAGGTTTTTATTGCCCCTTACAGCACGTGGTCATCCTGAGACCGGGCGGGCCACTGGTGCTAGTGGGGAAGGCTTCATTAAGCCCATCCTCCATTTTTTCCCTTCTGATTTTCTCCTCGGGCTCAGCTGGACATTCAATGAGTGCGGCGTGCGCATTCTGCCTCTGCGGAGGCGCCCTCAGCACTCCATACATTGGCCCTTACCTAAGCTGCAAGACTACACATGCGCTGCCATCGGGATTCCTCCGGGTGGCAGTTGAACGGCGAGTCCAGAGATCCCCCCCTCCCCGAGGGAAGAGAGCTGTCCCACGGACACTCAATTTTCCCTCACCCAGCCAAGCCTCCGAGCAACCAGAATCCGTTCCCGAAACTGGGTCGCTGGCGTGGCAGCAGGGAGGCATGGATGCCTCAACCCGCCATGCCACTGGGTTGAATGACTGCAGTTGTTAAACACAGTTAGGGATCCCTTTGGAAGAAACAACATTACTACAGTGTGTCATTTTTTCCTTCTCTCACTCCAGTACCCCCCCTCACATACAGCACAGTCCCTCCACCTTTCCTCCCCTCTCTCTCTCTTTCCTGAACTGAGTGTTGCCGGATATAGCCATGTCCCAGTCAAGGCTCCCTGTGCCCCACCACTCGGTAATGGGAACATGATCCATGTCTGCCAACACCATTTTGGCCTCCAGATTTGGAATTTATTTCCAAGACTCCTTGAGTTGGCACATGACTCCTGTTAGACCGAGGCATCTCTCAGAGGTGCCCATGTGACCGTCGCCTCTACTCCCCGCTGAGACCTCCCTCCTCCAGTACCCCCCAGCAGGACTTCCCGGACCCCCCACCCCCCCAGGCAGGGCCCGCCTCACCTACATGGCAGCCTTTTCTGAAATTAGAGGGTCCATCCTGGCTGAGGGTTGTGCGGAACCGTTGGAGGGATGGTCTGGCATTGGGGATGTGGACGAAGCCCCTGGAGCCCTTGTCACCTCCCAGATCTTCCAGGGGTATTTTGCATGGTGGTTTCCTCTCTGGAGCACGGATGTGCAATGATGTCCTGGCACTAACACGCTGAGGTCTGCCACCGCTCCACCCCCTGATCACAACACAGTATATTCCTTGTGCTGCCCCCCCCCCCCGATTTCCACCACATGCCTTCAAGGAGTGGCACTAAACCAGGATTCCTCTCCGGGAATGGAAAGCAGTCCTCCGGACGCTCAATCCCTTAACTCCCCTGCCGACTCGAGTCCGTTCCTGAACCCGGGTTGCCGGCGTGGCATGAGGTGTGGGATCCAGGGCCTCAAACCTTAGCGCCACCGGGCTGGCTGTTTTGCCTTCTCAACACCTCCTTTTCTACCGCTTCTGTTCTTGTCCCCCTTGCCCCCTACTATGTTTCTACTTCCTTTTAATTTGTGCCCTGGGGAGTTTCCTCCTCTCGGGCCCTCTCCTTCTGGGTCCCCAAGGTTCACCACTGAGTACCCCTTTGATTCACTAGTAGCGTCCGATCACCACAACCATCTGCTTACTGCCCCCATGCCAGTTAGCAATCCACCTTGTGCATGCCTCACGTGTAACATGCCATGTGCCACAGTTTCAAAGGCTCTGTGGAAACCCATGTCTACGGTTCTGCCCCATCCACCATCCCAGTCACCCCTCAAACAAGGTGATCAGTTTGGTTTGGCACGATCTGCCTATCATAAAGCCACTTGTTTTTACACAGCATACTTATCAATCCCTGCTTATGAAGCTGGAGTGGCAGACTTGATGGATCTAGAGTCACTTCTGACCACCAGTCACTATGTTAGCAAGAGTTGTGATACAACTACAAAGTCTTAAGCCATGTGTGAAGGTTAGTGGGTGAGACAGATGCACAAATTCAGGTAAAAGGTGTAGAACGCACTTTGCGGTATTTATTTTCCAAAATAAAATAATAAACATACAGCAAGGAAACAGGTGATTAGTCCTTCAGTTCTGCAAAATCAGAACACAATTCCCTCAGTGCACAACTTCCAGGCTTAGGTCCAGCCAAACAGATTCCTAGCACATGGAAACTTGCATGTACTATGAGATGCTTCCTCCACGACAGTCAAGTCTCCACTGACTGACTCATCTGTTTTGCATCCCAGGAGGTAGGCTTTTATATCTCCCTACAGATGATGTCAACACCATGTGAGCTGTCTGACTCACAATTCTCTAAGTAAACACAGGCAGGCTGACCTCATCCTAGCCCTGGTCGGGCCCCACCTGGAGTACTGGCACCTAACATAACTTTGCACAGAAAGATAAGGAAGGAAGGGGGAACACTGTTAAAGAACATGTTTTATTTTGTCTGTGGTAGTCACTGTTGCTTACTTTTCATGGCCCACTGAACAGAACAAAGTAGAAGTACAGTCGAAACACAAAAGGACAATAGACGGCTTTTTTTTTTCACAGCAGTACTGCTTATACAAAATCTTTATTTCTGTCACAAGGCTTTAAGCTTGTTTCATTTTTAAAGTTTTGAAACATGGGGGTTTACAATGGAGTTGCAAGAAACCTCAGTGAGAACTGGATGTGATATGTATGATGGCAAATGTTGTGAGGATTGTTTTACTGGGATGGTGTTTTACATGTTACAGTTCTGATACAGAAGTAGTGACACCTCTACGAGGACTCTGACAACACAACATCTAGATACAACTCCACCTGGATAGCCTTTATGTCTCTTCCCTCATTTTGCAGGACCAAGGACATTTACGTGGACACTGGACCGCTGCACTTCATAATTCATCTGCTCTTGCTAATCACAAAAGAAAGTAAGACCCAATAATTCTCTATTTGTGACATTCCAGCAGTTTTTTTAACACACATTTTGTAGCAGAGGAAGGGAACGTGTGGCCGAACATCTCATGACATACTGGCAGTTGTTCTGCCTTGATCTCATGCACCCAGTGTGTGTGCTGTGAGGCAAGCCTGACGCAACAATGTTCACCCCCCACCCCAGCACACATACTGGATACTGATTATCTTCTGGGGAGTTAATACTATGTACGGCACTTTTAAATCTTTTATAATTACCAGTGAGCATTTCTAATGCGTCTATAAAAAAAAAACAAGTGTGCGTGTAGAAACCAGAATTTTACACACACCCTCTGTGTGGAATGCTTTTATAAACCTCCCGAGCGTCATTCTTCGGGATTATGTAGCATTCCACGCTGCTGGTGTGTGTAACACTCTGGCTGCATACACCCACTTGTGTATTATTCTATATGTTACCCACACAGACAAGAGTTTAAGCCACAAAAGTGGACATGGAATGGGCCACAAGACCGCTGGAATATGGTGAGATACCTTTTTAAAGTCTGTAAAGGATTACTGAGATATGAAAAAAAAAAAAAAAATTAGCACTGATTCCGTAATATGCACTGATAAAAGGAATTTTTAAATACATCAAACAGGCTGAATATCTAACTGAATAATGGGTTTTTGCACATCGTTATCTGGCAAGAGGTACCTCCAATGTTTCAAAAGTTTTTCGTTATACATGCGAAATGACACAAAAATCTCTGATTAGCAAGAACACAGTACAAAGTGGAGTAGTACTATGGGGTTGTCGGTGAGCAGACCATGAAACATTAATAACATAACTTCATAAATAATGTATGGGTCTGGAGGAACTTGAATATTTTATTGTGATCTGAAACATTTATAGGATGTGTATGTTGATGAAATGAGGACCACCTGCTTTGAGGAAGCTTCACAGAAAAACGTGTAATTTGATGGCCGAATAAAAGTGTTTTGAATACAATATAAGAATTATTGCCCCGTATGCTGGGGGAATATGCAGCCTTTCTCTTCGTTCCTCTCTGTAAGAAGGAGAGGCACATGCACAGCAGCTATAGCTGACCAACGATTAAAATGAGCTGCTGGATCCCCTAGGAAAACCTTCATAATCATAATATTTAGACTGAATTCCGTTTGCATTTTATATACTGTCTGTAGATTTCTCTTCCCCATTATTTATTAATGAGGAAGTTTGCAGGAAAAAAAGAGGATCTTTAGCTATTATGTGTCCACCTGCTCCTGCACTTGGAAGCCATAATCCTCTGTGGTGTCATCACGGTCTGTTGCCATGGGAACGACTGATGTCACAAGCAAGAATACTATGACATCAGGTGAGGAATAAGCAACAGGAGCAGATGAATGCTTTGGGAGAAAAGATCCCGTCTCCATGCAGATGACCGGATTAATAAATAATGGGGTTAGAAATCTGTAATAGGGAGGCAAAACACAAAACTCGAGGGAAATTAAGTCGAACTGTTACTAAATATTACATTTTCCAAAGTTCTCCTCCAGGGAATAAAAAACAGAAAGACCGAAAACAGAAAATTGAGTGGAACTGTGTTGAAACGATGCTCTGTAATGTCTTCCAATGTGTTCTTAGCTTTTTTGAATAGCAACAGTGATAAGCAGCAGCTGATAGTGCGTAAAGCTCGCCTGTATAAGTCAAACTTTACAGGGATTTTGCTTCTTTTCGTTACACAAATTTTACAAACTGTTCACAAGGTGCTGCACTTGTGTGGCCCAAAGATTCAATCAATGCCCGAGTACCACACATGGCGAGAGAGACAATGAATATGAGAGAGAGAGAGAAATGGGGGTGGGGCAGGGGAGAGAAAGAACATGAAAATAAATAGGGCTTTGTCTAATGATTGCCAATAAAAGCAATTTCTTCACTTAACTGAGTTCTGCTGTAGACTGTGATGCAACCTTAGAGGTAGGAAAGCAGGCCACAACCCAACACACAATATTTAGGAACTTCCCAACTGAGATGTAACATCTCATTTTCACTGAGGTCCTGATTCCACCCTGTTTTATAGCTGGCCAGGACTCAAGCACAGGGAGGTGAAGTGACTCACTCAAGTGTTACATAGTGAGCTGGTGGTGGAATTTGAACCAGAGACCTCATGTTTCACAGTACATCCCTCTAATCACTTTGCCTGACACTCTTAGATCTATACCTTATCTCTGTGGGTTGCTCTTCCCTGCTTTCAAATCTCATAAGTACTGCTGTCAATAACTACCCTTTGGCTCCCTAATATTAGCAGGCACCTTAGTAAGCAGGACTTCTGGAGTCACTATCACTTCCTGATACTTTACACTTTGATTCTTCTCCTGCATTAGTGTCGGAATTCCGTGAACAACTCCAGAGCACCGCCACTCTTGTTTCGGAGAAACGCAGGACTGCGTCCGGGACTGGGCCAGGAAAGCTGAGCAGCCACGAAGTAAAACGGAATGTAGGTGATCTTGCCTGTAGACCAGCACTGCAGATAGAAAACAAAAAGAAAAATTAATGATTTTTGCAATCTGTAAGATGTTCACTGATCTTCACGCGCTCCCCCCCAAATGCCAAACCTGTGTCAGAACTAAATCATTATCAAAAGAGTTCAGTGTGACAAAATCCTTATGCCAGACTAGACCCCTGATTTTTAAAGTGGTGACCTGGAAAATGAAGAGCTACTTTCTGTAGCTGTAGTCCACCTGGTAGTACAGTACTTACCCACAGATCAACATCAAGGAAATTTGAGTCGGCATGAGGGTCAGTGGTTGGACAGATAGAACTGCCTAATGGTGGAGCAGTGGCCGGGTCCCTGCAGTACACGTTGCCCTACCAATTTTATAAAACACCATTCCTGCGGCTGAATCCTCCAGTAGTTAGTGTCTTACATATTGTGAATTGTATCTGTTTTCCTGTCACTAATCAGCTCCATTTCTATAGTAGCTGGGGATATAAACATTTGTTTTGGTTTACTTTTTCTTTTGTGATATTGTCTGTCCTTATCTACAGAACTTGGTTCTTGACCAATGCTGAAAAGGACTTTGGGGAAACATTGCTCTGAGCTTCAGAAGACTGTTTCCCTCGCTCTCTCTCAGTCTCTCTCTTTTTTTTTTAATTATTTTATTTGTTTTCAACATATGTATAAATACAAACATATACGGAACATAACAGTAAGACTAAGACCATAACAGACTTAACATATAAGGTAATAACCCTCTAAGGTAGTATCACAAATAGAGTGGAAGGGGTATGTAACAAATGGAAATTACGTTCCTACCATAATTCTTGATGATCTTGGACGAAGTCTCCACCACTCATTCACACTAATGGGACTATGCCGAAGGCGCTAGGACCCAGCGGGAGCCAAAAGTCTTCAGGAGGGCTGGCGTCGAGATAGGATCGTGCATGTGTGGCACTGCGAGACTGCCTCACGCTGTACAGGCTATCTCAGTGTTGACCCTCCAACCGTCTCAGTACCTTTTTGACCAAGGAGGTGCAGCATAAATTAACCTAGGAAACTAACCTAATCTGGGCATAAGATAGCCTGGATGACCCGTGTAAGAAGAGTCGACCCAGCAACGTCTTCACAGCCTAAGTCAACAAAAGAGTGAAGACCAGAAACAGGATGAGTTAATTCGGGGGATGGTGGGTGTGTGAATGAGTGGTGAAGACTGTGTCCAAGATCATCAAGAATTACAGTAGGTACGTAATTTCAATATCTTCATGGACTAAAAGTCTCCACCACTCATTCACACTAATGGGAGAGTACCGAGCTAAAAACCAATCCCCAGAGTGAGGTGGTAGGGGACCGAGCTCACTCAGGACAGAAGTCCATTGAGGATTGTCCTGCCGAAGGAAGTGTGCTGTCTGGCACGGACATCCAGAGCGTTGTGCTTCACGAAGGTGTGCACCGAGCTCCAAGTCTCTGCATTGCAAATATCAGTAGTGGGTACATTACGCATCTCTGCCAGGGATGCCGCAACCGCTCTGGTAGTGTGCGCATAAACCCGGCCTTCCAACTTGACCAGTGCCATTGAGAAGCAGTGATGAAGATATGCCACCAACCATGCAGAGATGCAATCTAACGGCAACAGGATGAAAGATACGAAAACTTGTTTGGATTTGCTAATCTTTTTAGTTCTGTCGATGTAGAATCACAGAACCTGTTTAACATATAAAGAGTGAAGGGTGTATCCCCTTCATTCTGGAAGTTAGCAAATAAGTAGGCAGAACCGAGGGTTGGTTAAGGTGGAATTCAGTAACCACCTTGGGAAGGAATTTGGGATGGGCCCGAAGAACCACCTTGTCTTTGTGAAATACCATGTAAGGATGGTCAGTGTCCAAGGCATGTATTTCAGAGAGTCTGCGAGCAGAGGTAATGGCCACCAGGAAGGCAGCCTTCCAGGTCAGAAACTTCAAGTGACAGGTGGCTAGAGGCTCAAAAGGCTTACGCATGAGCATGTCTAGCACGAGGTTGATATCCCATGTGGCCACCGGTTTTCTGACCGGGGGGCTAGTGTGTAGGATGCCCTTGAGGGATCTCTTGACCAGCGGTAACTGAGCCAACGACATGTTCTGAACCAGCTCATGGTAGGTGGAAATCGTGCAGAGATGTACCTTTACTGTTGAGTATTGCAGTCCTGCATTGGACAGGTCTAAGAGATACTCCAACACTTAACTTGGTGGGACACAAAAAGGGTCCAGGATGGACTTTGAGCACCAAATGGAAAACTGCTTTCACTTTGCCATATAAGTTTTCCTAGTGGAGGGCTTACGTGCCGCTAAGAGAATTTCTGAGACCCTATGAGAGACCTGAAACCTACCCACTTCTATCTCCTCAGGAGCCAGGCGTGAAGATGAAGTGAGCGCAGGTTGGGATGGACCACAGGTTCCTGTGTCAAGAGGTCGATTCATAGAGGAAGATGCCTCGGAGGGACTTCCGACAACCTGTTGGCCAATGGAAACCATATCTGCAGAGGCCAGTATGGGGCGATGAGGATCATCCTGCCTCCTTGTGCCTCCAGTTTGAGCAGCATCCTCTGAATTATTGGAAGAGGAGCAAATGTGTACAGAAAGCATCTTGTCCACCACAGCCTAAATGCATCCTGACAGAAAACGCCAGGTTCTGGATTTCTGCAGCAGAACAGAGGCAGTTTTGCATTGAGTGGTGATGCAAAAAGGTCCAGATCTGAACTGCCCCCTTCGTCGAATAGCGATTGCACGACATCTGGTGTGAGCAACCATTCGTGTGGATCTGCCTCCGTTCTGCTGAGGCGATCCGCTAGGTCGTTCTAACTTCCTGGCAGGTAGACTGCCTGAATCAAGGCATCATGCTCAAGGCACCACTCCCACACCCTCATGGCCTCCTGGCACATAGGGTGGGAGTGTGCTCCACCCTGCTTGTTGATGTAATACATCACAGCCTTGTTGCCCATCTGAAGGGGAATTACTTTGCGGCAGAGGACGTCCTTCAGGGCTCAGACAGCGTTATTGGACAACTCTCATCTCCAGGACATTTATGTGTAGATGAGATGCTGCCTGGTTCCACACTCCCCAAGTGTGGAGGTCTTGACAGTGAGCCCCCCAAATGATCAGAGATGCATCCGTGGTAATGGTGATCTGAGATTCCAGTGGGGCAAAGGGTAGACCTTGAAGAAGCTTGTCTTCCTGTGTCCACCATGCAATCAATCTTGTCAAAGGTGCCATCACTTTTATGTGGAAGGACTGCGGGTGTGTGGTTGGTGACCACTGAGTGCTGAGCATCCTCTGTGTGGACCTCATGTGCAGCTGGGCTAGAGGCACCGTGAAGATGGATGATGCCATAAGACCCAACATTCGCTGCATCGAGAGTGCTCGAACAGAGTTGTTCCCCCGATCTGGTGAATGTCGTTTTTCCTGTCCTCTGGAAGGAAAGCCCTTGCCCTGGAGGTGTCCAAGAGGGCTCCTATGAAGAGGAGCTGCTGGGAGGGTTGAAGCTGGGATTTTTCCAGATTCAGTAGCACCCCCATGGAAGTGAGGAACTGAGAAGCTGTGGCAACTGCTTCCTGCATCCCTTGTCTAGATGGGCTTGTTATGAGCAAATCGTCCAGGTAATGGCAGACTCGAATGCTGAGTTTTCTGAGGCATGCCACAAGAACTACAAAGCACTCTGTAAAGGCTCGAGGCGCCGGGGACAGCCCAAAGAGCAGGACTCTGAACTGGTAGTGCTGATCCAGAGCCACAAAACAGAGATACTTGTGGTGACTTGGGTGCACTGGGACATGCTGGTAGGCATCCTGCATGTCCAGGGATGCCAGCCAGTCATACTGATGAATCAGCGGAAGTAATGTTCCTAGGGAGATAATCTTGAACTTTTCCCTGAACAGGTATTTGTTCAACTTTCTGAGGTGGAGAATCAGGCGCATGCTGCCTGTTTTCTTTGGAACCAGAAAGTAGGGGGAATAGAAACCTGTGTTCCATTCTTTCTGTGGAACCACTTCTACTGCCCTGTTGGTCAGAAGGCCCTGTATGTCAGAAGTAAGGAGGTCTGAGTGGCAGATAGACTGTGCTGCCGCCTGGGTGGAAGATCTGGGGGGATCTCTGCGAAACGGAGAAAGTATCCCTCTCGTATGATCTTGAGGACCCATTTGTCCGTTGTGATGGATTTCCACTGGTTGTAAAACTGAGTCAGATGACCTCCCACTGCCGTAGTTATTCCCACCTTGGACAGCTGAGGCGGGACCTGTGCCAGGTTTTCAGAGGGTATCTATCACTGGGTGCTTTCAGGCCCTGTGCCTTTTGCTGCATTTTCTTTTGCAGCTGAGGAGTCTGGTTTTTGTTAGGGGCTCCTCAGCCTTTACCCCGAAAGAACTGCCCGTTACGAAACTGTTGGTGGTTCCCGCCCCTTAGAGGGGCTGCTGAAGCCGGTCTGGCTGTTTTAATGGCAGTCCTAGTTTTCTGAGTGGTCTCCAATGCTTGTTCCACTTGAGGGCCGAACAAATAAGCCCCATCGAAGGGGACACTCATGACCTGACGTTTAGCTTCTGGCGAAAAGTCAGATGTTCTGAGCCAGGAATGCTGCCTGATACAGATGCCCGCAGCTGCTGCCCACACTGCAGCATCATAGGCATCCATAGCAGCTTTCAACTGATGGTTGTTAGATTCTATGTCCCTGGTAATCGTTTGGAGAAGCTCCAAATTGACCTCCGACTCTGGGAGGCCCTCCACCACGTCGTTAAGGGAGTTCCCACAGGGTGTACTCAAATTGAGAGAAATGACCCTGATAACCAGCAATACGCATCCCTAAGGTTGCAGATGTGAAAACACACTTCCCTAAGGTGTCAACCTTGCGAGACTCTCTGCTGATAGGTTGAGCCGAGGACTCCTGAGGGAGGACAACCTTATTATTCTCTGCAAACACTACCAAGGCACCAGCAAAGGGCTGTGATGCCAGGAAGAGCCTATCCTTAGGTGGAGCGTATTTCCTGTTTGAGGCCTTAGACACGGAGGGGGAAAGCGCCAGTTTGGCCCACACTATCGCTGACAGGGTTTCGAAAGATAGAGGGACAGGGGGCGTGAAATCAGTAAGAATGATCCAACGTTCCTGAGGAGAGACTGTAAAGAAAGATCCTCTACTATGCATTCAGCTGAGACTGAAGACTTGTTTTCCAGGTCACTGCCTAAGTCATCTCCAGCCTAGTCCACTAGAACCAGATCAGGGTCAGACTCATAGCCATCCTCCACCACTGAGACGTCAGGGGAAATCCTGCCAGACCGAGGCCTGGCCCAGGCGAGGGGTACACGGGAGTCACCGGAGCCCCCACCAGCGTTGAGGAAGTCGGCACAGCATGCAGCACTGATCTGTGATGCACCGAGGCGGCACCGCACGTGGCACTGAGGCTGGCGCTACATGCAGCACCAATGGGCCCCCGTGACAACAAAGTCTGCACCGAAGGGGTAGACATCGCAAGCGGCTCTGATGACCCCGGACCCCTGTCGGACCTAGATGAAAAGGGGGAGGAAAATGGTACCTGTGCAGGCCACTGGAACCGGCACTGATGTCATCGGTACTGGAGAGGGAGAAAACTCTGTCACCGAACAGACATCCTGCCCCAATTGCCCCGGCCCAGCGGCTCCAATACACGAAGGCCCTGGAACCGGGTCCACAAGCAAGGGCAACCGAGACAGACGCTGAACCCACTGCTCCATAAGAGCGGCCCAGTGGTGCAGCCACCCACCAGAAACTCTGTCAGAGGACAGAGAGGAGCTCCAGAGTCAAGAAGCACGGCCACTAAGAATGGAATTCACTGGGGACCCAGGAGGGGTCAGGGTGAAGCCACCCTCCGCAACTGAAGACCTCTTAGCAGACCTACCAGAGGGTGACCTTGAGCGGTACTGTCTCTTCTTCCACCTACGGGAAGAAGAAGAGCTCGAGGTCAAGCGGTGCCAGGTTCCTGATCAAGATCGGGAATGGGCCCACTTCTTTTCGTGCTTTCAGGAGGACTGTCCTCCCTCCCAAGCACCAGACTGCCTGTGCTCAGACCCCCCCTTCCACAAAGGGCGGCAGACTAGACACAGCCCCATTTCCAGAAGAATTTTTTAGTGAAGTCTCCCTACCATCACCGAAACCGTCCATGGTCAACTCCATCGATAGGCCAAGAGATTTTCTTCAGAAGTTTGTTGTTTTTTTAATAAATAAAACAATACTAAATAGAAACATAGAATTTGACGGCAGATAAGGACCGCTTGGCCCACCTAGTCTGCCCATTTCCCTACCTAATGGATAAGCTACAGATCCTAGTTCACTAACAGCCTACTTCCTCCTACCCCCACTAGAATTGTCTTATGCCTGTCCCATGCATCCTTCAATTCACCCACTGTTTTTGACTCCACAACCTCCTCAGGAAAGCCATTCCACGTATCCACAACCCTCTCTGTGAAAAAATACTTCCTCACGTTACCTATGAGCCGTCCCACCCTCCATCTTCAAATTGTGCCCCCTTGTTCTTGCACATCTCTTTTTCTGAAAGATGCTACCCTCTTGAACTTTGCTGATTCCCTTGAAGTACTTGAAAGTTTCTATCACGTCCCCCCTCTCCCTCCTTTCCTCAAGGGTATACATATTAAGCTCCTTTAGTCTCTCTTCATATGGCTTTTAGTGCAGACCCTGCACCATTTTAGTTGCCCTCCTGGAACAGCTTCCATCGTATGTTCTTGTGGAGATGGGGTCTCCAAAACTGCACGCAGTACTCCAGATCGGGTCTCACCAACTGTCTGCACAGAGGGATAACAACTTCCAGTTTTCTACTGGTGATGCCTCTCCCTATACATCCCAGTATCCCCCCAGCCATCCCTACTGCCTTCTCATATTGCTTGCTAACCTTTAGATCATCTGGTATGACTACCCCCAGGTTCCTTTCCATTTTTGTTGCTGTTACTACCTCCCCCCATTGTGTACTCTTCCCCTGGGTTTTTGTTTCCCAGGTGCATTACTTTGCACTTCTTTGCATTGAATCTAAGCTGCCATACATCTGACCATTCCTCCAACCTTGCTAAGTCCCTTCTCATCCTTTCCATCCCACCTTGTGTATCAACCCTGTTGCAGAGCTTTGTGTCGTCTGTAAAGAGACATACTTTTCCTTCCAGTCCCTTCGCAATGTCACTTATAAAGACATTAAAGAGGACTGGTCATAGTACTGAACCCTGCAGTACCACGCTAGTAACCCCCCTTTCTTCAGAGTGGACTCGCGTTTACTATTACCCTCTGTGTCCTGTTGTCCAGCCAATTTTTTACCCAGGCTACCACCCTGGGACCCACTCCAAGGCTGGCTAACTTGTATATTGATCTTGTCTGCAGAACTGTGTCAAATGCCTTGCTAAAGTCTAGGTAGGCCATGTCCACAGCCCCTCCCATGTCTACTACTTTAGTCACCCAGTTAAATAAATATATTAGATTCATCTAACACTGCCTTCTCGCTGTGAATCCATGCTGCCTTGGGTCCTGTGCCCCACTAGCCTCTAGGTACTCAACAATTCTTTTCTTCAGAAGTTATTCCATCATTTTCCCTACCACTGAGGTCAAACTAACAGGTCTTTAGTTTCCTGCCTCTGCCTTGCCCCCACATTTGTGAAGTGGAATCACATCCGCCCTTCTCCAGTCCTCAGGTACTACCTCATCCTCCCATGGTTTGTTAAAGAGGGTAGTCAGTGGTATCACTAGTTTTACCCTTAGTTCTTTTAGAATTTTTTTTTTCCCCCTTGTCTGTTTTTGCCCCAGGCCGGCTCTCATCACCAGCCACCCGTCCAGCCCCGCAACCCCACAGGCAGCATCCCTTCTTCCCCCACGGATTACCCCATCTCCCCTATGGCAGGGCGGCGAGAAGCCCCCCTAAGCTCACTCACCTCAAATCGGATCAGTTCAGGGAGTGCCATTCAGGATCAGGGCCTGTGGCGGGTGGCTGCTTCACTCTGCACGACCATTTTTCCACTTTGCTCCCTACGTGAGAGGCGTGCAATGGCGTCAGTGGAGGCGGCGCGCGTCGCCGTGCTCCTCCCGGCGTGCCCCCATCTCAACCCCCTTTGCACCGCATTGACGCACTGCCCTCCCAGTCTCCGCTAGGGGCCAGAAGCGTGCTGACCACTGGAGTCCCCCCTCCCCAGAGAGGGACAGCAGTCCCTCGAACACTCAATTCCACTCTTCCCCTGCCGACCTCTGGTGGCCCGTGATCACTCCCGAACATGGCTCGCCAGCACAGTCCGACGCAAGGTGTCCAGCGCCTCAGCCCTCAGTGCCACCGGGCCGGCTCTTGTAGAATTCTTGGGTGAATCCTGTCAGGCCGCATTGTTTTGTCCACTTTCAGTTTTAAGAGTTCTTTCAGAACCCTTTCTTCTGTGAATGGACTGGTATCGACTCCCCTATCCAGAGTGTTTCTATTGTTTGTTTTAGGTACCTCCTCTTCTTTTGTGAATACTGAGCAGAAGTATTCGCTTCAGTATCCCTGCTTTTTCACTGTCACCCTCTGCCCACATTCCTTCCCCTTTATTAAGCCTTGGTATCCCTCCTTGGTCTTTTCTTCGTTCTCAATGTACCTATAAAAGGTTTTATCCTTCTTAACAGAGTTGGCTATCTTTTCCTCTGCTTGGGCCTTTGCTATTCTGACTGCCTTCACTGCCTCCTTCTGCTTTAACTGGTATAGTTCTCTGTCCTGCTCCTTTTGTGTTTCCTTATATTTCCTGAATGCTATCCTTTTCTCCTTAACCTTCACTGCCACCTCTTTGGAGAACCATAGTGGCTTTTTCCTTCGTTTTGTTGTTTTGCTTTACACAAAGGCTTGTTGCCTCTGAGATGGCAGTTTTGATTTTTCCCATTGTCCTTCCACCCCTCCTTCTTGTCTGTTTGCTAGTGCTTTTCTGAGGCACTCTCCCATTTTGCCAAAGTAAGGCCTCCTAAAGTCCAACACCCTTGCTTTTGTATGGTTTGACTCTACAGCGGTGTTTATTGTGAACCACAATGTTTGGTCGTCACTTGTTGCCAGATGGCTACCCGCTTCTAAATCTGAGATCCTCTCCCCATCCCCGTTTGAGAGTATCAGGTCTAAGACTGCTCCCTCCCGAGTGGGTTCCAACACTAGCTGTCTGAGGAATGCCCCCTGTACGGCATCGAGAATGACCCTGCTCTTGGATGTGGCTGCAGTAAAGGTACTCCAGTTAACATCTGGCATATTCAGGTCCCCCATCAACAGTATCTCTCCTTCTTCTGACATTCTAAGGATTCCTTCTATCATTTACTCGTCTATTGCCTCCCCCTGAGATGGGGGTCGGTAAACAACCCCTGTGTGGATTGTGGTGCCATTTCCTGTCTCCAGGGTGACCCACAGTGCCTCCTCTCCTCCCTGTTTACTCTTTTGTTCAGTTGCTTTTATCCCTTCCTTTACATAGAGAGCTACTCCTCCCCCTCTTCTCCCCTGCCTGTCTCTCCTGTAGGTTATGTACCTGGTATGTTAACATCCCAGTCATGGTTCTCTGTGTACCATGTTTCTGTGACTGCTACAATATCCAGGCATCCCTCTTCCATCAAGGCCACCAGCTCAGGGAGCTTGTTGCCCAGACTATGGGCATTGGTACTCATTACCCTCCATTTCCTGATGGCCTTACTCCTTTTTGCCCCATCCCTGTCCTTCTTGCCTTTGTCACTTTCTCCATTTACCCCTGCCCTTCTCCCTATCGACACCTCTATGTTGGTGTTTGCCGCACTTACTACTGTGATTTTTGTGGGGGCTTGATTTCCTGCGTTCTCCAGTGCCTCCCCTTGGCTAGTTTAAATGCCTGCCAATGAAGCATTTAAACCTATCACCCAGATCCTGGTTCCCCTCCTGGACAGATGCAGCCCATCATGCCAGTATAGGCTTGCATCACTCCAGGTGGACCCCCAGTCCCCAATGAAGCCAAACCCTGAGCTCCACACCAGTTTTTCAACCACTGATTGAATCCCATGGTGCGGAACACCCTAGCCTCTCCTATGCCATAGATGGGCAGCACCTCCGAGAAGGTTACCGTGTGTGCTACTTGTCTAAGGCCCCTCCCCAATTCCACAAACTCTTCCTGCACTTCTCTAATCCCTTTCTTAGCCAGGTCATTTGTCCCTAGGTGGACAATGACATCCAGCTCCCTCCCCTGTGCAGCTGCTCCGGCAATCCTGAGGATTCGCTCTCTGTCCCTCCAAGCCATGGCGCCAGGCAGGCACCTTACCTCCCTCTCCCCCAGTTCTAACAATGGAGTCCCCCACCAGGAGTTGTTTCCTTCCCCTGGGGGGTCCCCTGTCACCCTCCTGTGGGTCTCCTTTGTGGAGGTTCCCAGCATCCTTCTTGGTCTCCACTGCGGGTGCCTCCATAGAGGAACCATACTTTGCCAGAATGGCACAGGAATTGTGGAGAGGTACAACTGAGGATGCGCCTGTTCCACCACCTCACCCTCCCTGAGCCCACTGTGGTCCAACCGCCTCTTTTCTGGCAACCTCTGAGGCAACGGCAGTGGCACTGGTAGTCCCTGGATGGAAGAGGAGGTCCCACAAATCCTGGCCAAATCAGCCTGGAGATGAGCAACCTCCTCCCTCAACCCAGAGAGTTGCCTGCAGATGGGACAACACCGCATCCTCCAGAAAGTCTCCCGGAAGACTGCTGCTCCACAGCCACTGCACTGCACCACTCCAATCATATCGTATTTCTGGCCCCTTAACTATTTGCAATCCTTACTCTCTCCTCTGTTTTTTTTTTTTTCCTTTCTCTCCTTACTTTCTGCCTGTGTGCCCTTTAAGCTCCTGATTGTCCTGTTCTGAGACAAGGATATCCTATATTTATCAGTAGACCCCTTACTTGCTCAGAGGCAGACCTCCAGCAGCTAGAGAGGGCCGGAGAGCTACTCTTGCCCTTCTAGGATGGTGGGTCTTTGGGGGCTCCGTGATCACTCACTTCCTGCTCCCAAACAGGAAGTTCCTGTTGTCAGTCAAATCCTATGCCTATAAAAGTAGAACTAGCTTTGGGTGGGAGGGTGGAGGGAAGGAGGGCAATATAGTCCCAGCAGAGAAGTCCAGTCACACAGCAGTCCTTTCTCCTGGTGTCTTCTGCCAAGCTTCTTCCTCCCCCACCTCGACATTAAGTGGAATTGAAGTGTTTAATGCCGGTTCTTTCATAGTCTTGAAGAACTGTCACATTTGTTAAGAGTTTATCCATGGAGGGCATCTTGAGTAGCACCAGCAGGCAGGACAATGGGCTCATTCACCTTTTCGTTTTCAGGCTCCAATTTTTTTTTTCTGCTGTTGTTTTTAAGGCTAGCGTGAGAGGATGACTCCTCTGCCTGACCTTTGTATTAATGGTATTTTTCTGCCGACTTTGTCTACGTTTTCTTTTTTATCAGTGTGTTCCTCTACCTTTTGTGGACTTCCTTGCAGGCTCTACTTTAGACTGGTCTTTAGGGGATAATGTGCCAGCTGACGTCAGAGAGAGATGGATGCTCTCAACATTTTTAATATGGCAACAACAGTTGACAGAGAGGCTGTAGGCCATGGCAGGTTGCCTTGTAGCTTGTCTCTTTTTCTGTATCTTAGGACAAAACACTTTGCACAGATCACAGTTTAGACAACTGTGATCTATGCACAAACACTTGTAGCAATCAGTATGCCTATGAACAGACAGTGGTCCTGCTTTTAGTACTTTCTGAAACCTGCAGACCAAATTAATCTCTTTTTTTAAATTTGATTTTTATTAAAGAAAATCCAAGGCAGCACATACATTTAGACTGAAAATAACATGCCACTTTGGGTATATTGAACTATATAGTAATACAGAGCAGTCAGCTCGATAGCTGATAATCTTTTGTTAAGTCAAAGAAAATCAAATGGTAGTCCATATAAAATATCACCAGTTATATGTAATTATTTCCGCAGAAAGCCTTATCTGACCCAATCAGACCTGGACAAAATAGTTTCCCGGGAATTACCCCGGAGCAATTAACGCCTCTCAAGGTACAAATTCTGGATCAATTTCTAGTAAGTATTGGATCCATCTCTGCCATTTAGTACGGCACATGGTCGATTTAGTGTGGATACCTGCAGTTATACATTCCATTTGATAATTCCCAAACCTATCTGTCTCCAGTCTGTTACTGTACGAATGACCTTGGTCATCCATTTGCGGTTAATGGCTTTTTGGCCGTTACTAAACATACTGTTAAGAGGGTCTTATGCCAGGGGCCGGGGGGGAATGGTCTGGGTAAACAGAATACAGTATTATTTCTGCAGTAAGTTCTATTGCCTCACCCAAGGAGTCCGACAAAGCCAACTGAACGGAACACCAAAATGGCATTAATAACAGGCAATTCCAAAACATGTCTCAAGCCTGCTAACTTACATTTGCAATTTCTCCAGTAACAACCTGAATTGTCTGGAAGATATTTGACCAGAATTGCTGGAGAACGGAAATATCAGTGCTTGCATTTCCAAGTGAATTCCTGCCTTAGATGGGATGATGTAAGTTTAACTGCCTGTAAGGAGGTTTTTGTCCAGGAGACATCGGACCAAATTCATTTTTAAGGTTTTGTTTTAATTCTAAGACATGAGACCAGAAAATGGCACCAGAGTCAAATCTGTAACCTCAGTCATTGACAGTGTTTTTGGTCAACCACGGTTGTTGTGAGTCGACTAGTTATAGTTCATATGACCACAGTAGTTATCTGCCAAAAAGAGTTTAAAAGTGCTATAAAACTATCAGCAGAAGCATTTTTTTTCCCCATTTGTATTTTTGCCACTGGGCACCCCTAGCCCCGCCTGGCCTCAGTGACCCTCACTCTCGGAAGCCCCCCCCCCCCCAAGTGGGGCCGTCGGAGCGGAACTGTTGTGGCTGGAGGCTCGGGCACCAAGCCTGGATCATACGTGGGGACCGGCAATTTTCGGAACTATTTCTCCCCTGGAACTGGGAACTTGCAATGATGCTAGTGGGAAAGCGGCCGTCCAGCTCCACCTCACGTTGCAGTGCGACGCCCTTGTCCTCCAGTCTCCACCAGGGGGCAACCGATGCCGGCACCAGCGAACCCTCTCTCACCCGGAGAACAGCGATCCTCCGGACGCTCGATCCTTCTCCTCCCTTGCAGACCCCCGGCGGCCCATGCCTGTTCCCGAATACGGGTCGCCGGCATGGTGCAAGGTGTGGCGTCCAGTGCCTCAACCCTCAGTGCCACCGGGCTGGCCAGCAGAAGCATTTTTTTGTCGACCACAAATGTTGTGAGCCAACCAAATTCAAAAGCATTCAACCACAGTCATTGTGAGTCGGAAAAACAGCCTAAAGTGCTCTAAAAGTAGAGGCAGAAGCACTTTTCATGTTGTTTATTTAAACTGGAACCATTAAAATGGAAGCTAGGCTGGTGCTCTGACCCTCAAACTCCACTGCAGTCACTCAATAGAGTGTTATTTGCAGTTTAGGCCTGTGACAGGGTTGAATACGACCTTGTCCCAGTTATTATGCAGAAAGAGTTTAAACGCAAGGGTCTGTTCTATTCTCTCCTTTTTTGTCTCTTCTCTGTCTGGTTGTGCAACCAAATTTTCTTACGAGAACTAGGACTTGATCATCCCGACGGTCTTAAAATTCTCTACCTCTCACTATCTCTCTACCTTCACTTGCTGTTCTGTCTTTTCTCCCCCTTGCATATCTGCTGGTATAAACATATATGTGAATCATTTTGTGGAAATGTAATTGATACTGGGATTCCTGTGTTTAAAACTGTATAATGTTATACTGTTGAAATGACTGCAAAGCTATTTGGAACTCAAGGGGTTAACCCGAGATGCAATTTTTAAACCTTTTGCAGAAGATGTAAACAAGAGGTCAGTTCTGGGTCACAATGTTCTTTTTGCTGCACCTGCTGAAACTGACAAGAACACTGAAAACTTACAAGAACACTGTGAGAAGCATGTTATTTTCTTAACAAGCTCCTGCACAGACTTATAAAAAGGAAATGCAATTTTTTTTTTTTGCATTATTTCTTTTTTCCATCCCTACGTGCCCAGGATCCGCCACTCCTTCGGGCAGCCATGGTCTCCGACGTCCTCCTACTACTCCTCCCCCTGGAGCCCACCTCACCTCATACTGCAGCCTGACCCCCGGGGTAGCCTGGCATAACCCTTCGCTGGGTGGGTCCCCCTCCGACGAGGGAGAAGGCACTGGTGGGGGATACCCAGCACACTCTTCTCTCGGTCCCAGGGCGCTGCTGAGGTAGGTGGAACTTCCATGGGAGGCTCTTCGGAGGCGTTGATAGGCCGGCCGCCGTCATCTGGCCAATCCTGGGCTTTTTCCCGTTTTCTTGGTCCCTCCCACTGTTGTGACGCTCATGCAGTGCTCCCAGTCTCCACCGGGGGCCGCTGCAGAGCGAAGCAATCCCGCTACCCACCCCAGGAGAGGAGAGCAGTCCTACAGACACTCAACCCTTTCCTCCCCTGCCGACCTCCAGAGTCCCGAGTCGGTTTCCGAACCCAGGTTGCTGGCATGGTTCAAGGTAAGGTGCCAGCATCTCAGCCCTCTGCACCACCGGGCCGGGTGAGCTGCAATGTTTTGCAAAAGAGAAAGACAGATAAGAGAGACTGGGAGTGGAAACTGAGAAGAAACCCAGATGGATTTTTTTTCTGTTTATACTGCCTTTGTAAATAGTTACACTGGAAAAAATGTATTTTTTTATTTTACTGTTATTAATAAATCACTTGCAAATTTTACAACTGCTCCTGGTTTTCCTATGCTTCTTGACCTGTGCCTCGATGACAAGGCCTCAGTACCTACGAACCATTCAAAACCATGTAGAAATGCTGGGAAAAAAGCCTATTTTGGGCTAAAACACATTTTGGAAGAGAAAAACTAAACAAACATTAAACTTTATAGAACAACAAGTTCTTAGGACTTAATCAGTGAATTGGCACTGTTTGGAGCAACCACTCCCCTCAGGAGAAACTAAAGATCTATCGTTGGAATGCTGGGAGGCTTGAGACCAGCACAGAGAGAGAGACAGCGCGCGTGCACACGTGTGAGTGCATCTTTAAGAAAAGAAAGAACGAAAGAAGGAAAAAAAAAAAAAGATTCTAAGTTTTGGGGCACCATGAACCTTGTGGATATGATGCCTAAGTTTGACTAGGCTATTCTAATTCATGCGGTTAAAAGGCAACATTAACTAAAGAAAAACAGAAAACAAAGCCAAAGAGAGCCAACCGTAGGAACGTAGACGAGGCAGAGCCTGGCAACGACCAGCAACCAGGAGATAAGGGCCAGCATCGGGACCCAAGCACAGAGTCAGTAACTGACCCTAGTGCCATAATGGCAGCCAGAGAGACTAGTGCTAACGATGAGAATGGCGACGGCAAACAAGTGGGTATAAGGTAGCTGTCCCACGGGGTAGAGATGCACTTTGTTTCTGTAAACTGCTTTACCTTCACTAAGATTTACTTTTGGATTGACTAGCACTTTAAAAAATTGGAATGTTCAAAAGTGGCTGTAGTCTATGACTTGAAAAGGCTGTTGGCATAGAAATATGGAATAAACTGTGAAGCTGCTATAACTGCGAGGCTCCTGTTTCTTATTGTTTGCAGTCAGTATAGTGCAAACCTCTGTAGGCTATACACAAGGCCCCTGGAATTCTGCGGTTGCGTAATTTTCCGCAGAATTTGCATCATGCCACAGAATACAAATATTGCCACAGAATTAATTGTTTTTGGTGAATTTTCATTTGAATATACTGTTTTTCCATAGTGTCAGGCTTTCTTTCCCATCTCGTTTATCCTGAAGCCCCTCCTCTATGCTCAACAACTGATGTCATTGATGACATCACATCATACTTAGCCAATGACAGGACTGTGTTCTGCCAGAGAAGTGAATAAATCATGCCTCAGAAATAAAAAAAAATGCTGCCAGAGAAGCCAAGGAGCCCTGCCACAGAAATCAGAAAATTCTGCCGCACAGCACCAGGGGCCCTGCCTATACAGTATGTGCCCCGCCACCCCCAAAACAAGTGCCTGCACATATTTTTTGTATTTGTGATTAAGCACCATCTTTACAGGACAGCCTTTCCTTTACAGTGCACCGTCCCAGCACCATAAGTGCCTTTTAGAACTCTGCAATGGCAAGTAAAGGAACCATCTCTGAAGTAAATCAGAACCAAAGACAGCAGAAGGAACATTGACTATGCAGAGCCCCCAGCAAGCAGAGAGTTATGGGCTAGCATAAGGACCCATGCCGTGTACCAGCATCAACCTTGGTGTCACAAAGTCAGTAGGAGCAGCAATAGAGGCTGTGGAAATGGCCAGAGCTTACCTAAAGTAGAAAGCCAATGGTGGGACACCGGTACTCAGAGAGAAAAACAGCACCAACAGCCGACAGTTTTTTTGTTAAACCAGAGGTGAAAGGCACATGCCTGAGGCAGCAGCGCTGTTCCTCAATAAAGAGACCAGTGCAGGGGAGAGGCTGGATCCAAAGTGCAACAGGGGAGCTCTGTACAGAGGCAAGCCCAGGTTGCCTCGTGGTGTGCAAAATTTAAGAAACAGTTGAGAAAGCAGCACTGGAGTACAGATGAAAAAGAGACTGCTTCATTGACTATAGTGGCAAAAGCAAATGTAATTAAAACAGGGGCTCCCTCCTGAACTAGGGGCCGTGGCAAAGAGTAGAAAAATTAGTAGCGTGAAAAAAAAAAAAAGTAGCATTGTGTAGAAGAAAAAAGAAAACAGTGATGGAATACAATGAAGGTATGTCTGCGTCCCAATTTAGGGAAGGGAATGGGAAATTGTTTAACCAGGAGAGAGACACTAACCCGAAGCTTGTTTCCAGGTGCAACCTGGGAGCACAAGGAAGTTACGGGACTTACTCAGCATCACACAGTATGCAAGTGGGTGGCTGTGGGATTCAAACCCAGGTCTCCAGGTTTGTAGCTGAAAGCCTTAAACCACTGCGCTATACTGCCTCCCAATGTAAAGTCGAGGGCTAGAAAAATAACTGAGGAGGTATGGGGCTGCCCATAATATATAGACACTGTGTACGCCATCATGGGTGGCCCCAGCTAGGATATTTCCTAGTGGTCCTGATGCTGACGGCTTACAGTTAGAAAGTGTGGCTCTGTGCAGGGTTTTAAATGAGCTGAAAAAACTGATTATCTCTTTCACGCGTCAAACTGCTAATCAGTTGTGAAAATGCATAGTAGTTGGCACAGATTGATTAGCAAAATTTAAAAAAATTATATAGTTTTATTAATGTGTACTGTGTCATGAATTCATTCAGAAAATGGTTAGCAGTCTACTGCTAAGCATATCTGAAAAAGGTTAGCATTACCCTGGTTTGCTTAGCGTTTTGCTATGCTGTACCAGCTATTTAAAGCCCTGCTATGGAAGGAGTTGTCCTTGAGGAAGAGCTAAGTACAGAGGAAACCTACGAATGCTTTAGGTGGAAGGGAGATCTAAAGCTGAGGGGGTGGGGACTTTAGGTTGGGTCTTTGTGAAGGGTCACAACCATAGAAATTCCAAGGCCAAAACATGCATGGCTGAGACAGCCGATGTGCCTATCTGAATCTAACCTGCAGAATTTACTCTAAGATCATGACAAAAAAATATAGAACCTCAGGATTCTAACACTTCCTAGTTTTTCAAGTTTTCGTTCCAGACCCTTAGCGACTCCACCTATATGTTTCAACTAACAAGTCAAAAAATGGGAAGGGGAAGGGGGTGGACAAACTAAATAGGATTTGAATAGTGCACCACGAAAATACCTACAAAACTGAGAAATTATTCTTTTTTTTGTCCTGGCTTGATGCAGCAATGAAACTAACATTTTAAATGAACCTTTCCACAAGCCTCGTTTTGTTGTGAAAATGTCACCACTCACATGAGAGATCTGCCCTTCAGCTGCTGCACTTGTTGAAGTATGCAGTCTATGTAATGTCAGTTCTATAACACCCTGCAAAGTGTGTAACCTGGAGGGCTGCAGAGAACAGAATGCAAACTAGTCCTGCACACAGTCATGTATTTGGGAGAAAAATACAGCACACAAGTTAAAAAAAAAAAAAAAAAAGGCAAGAAATACAAATGTGATTTTATGTGGCTTCACTGCATAGATCCTCTCTCACTAAAACGATTAATTAGTTCATGCACTTTGGGTGCTAAGGGAGGCCCATGAGGGCTCTGTTTATTCAGAGACACATGTCCTGCTGGCAGTGCTGTGGGAGCTAGAGAGACTTCAGAGCTCTGGGAGACAAACCCATGTCCTCCCCCCACGCCATGACTCCAATTTGGATAGGCGCGATGTTCTACTGAGAGCGAAGAAATTAAAAGTCCCCCATTCCTCAAACCACAACGGCTTAGGCTGCACTGTGGGAGATGACATACTCTATTTTTTTAGGGTGGTGGGTCGTGACAGCCTGCTGTTTGGGAGCACCTTCTTTCCCCAACTGGCCACCTTTTGAGTAGCACTTATGTGGGGATACATCAGTGTTTGTCTACACTTGTGGCTAGCGATATGGATGTAGATGTGGCAGTACAGAACTAGCAGGACGGGGACCAAGGAATGAGGGGGATATTCCCCCAAAGGATTCCCCCTTGGCTTCCATACAAGGCATGTGCCTTTACAGGATCATGACAGGGGTAAAATGGTCCTACACTCAGGAGTCCATCTCACCCCCCCCCAAAAAAAAAAAAAACGTAAAGAGAACCTCCATCAGCCTGAGTGCCTCTTCAAATTCAGGCACTGGTAGTACCCTAGGAGAAATACAAAATTACACATGCCCCAATAATGAAAAGCATCATGATAAGCATATGCAAATCACTGTTTAAGAATTTAGACTGATTCTGCTCTAAGCAGGAGTGTATTGTGCCATATGGTCACTCACAATCTGCAAAGGTTAAAGACACAGACACATGTTTTGTCCTTCTCAGGACTCATCAGTGTGCTTCATCTGTATCTCAACCCAGATGAAGGAGGAACTAGCCCTATGATGGTCTTGCTGGTTTGAGTCATGGTGAGCCCCAAAAAAACATACGGAGGGAACCACTCCTGGCAATAAAGCCAGAATTCAAAGAAACACAACATAGAGGATAATGTATGATCAAAAGTGAACAACAACAGTGTTGTTCACTTCGAGACGTTGTCATGACAACCGTTGAAACCTCGAGAGCGTAGCTCGAGAGGTTTGAGGTTGTCATGACAACCTTGAGAAGTGAACAACACTGTTGTTCACTTTTGATCATACTCTGTCTTTTATAGTGCATGTTAAAGTAGAAAATTAACATCGAAAAAAAAAATACAGTAATTCTGACACCTATCAATGCTTCCTAACATTCCTCTCAGTGATGATGGCTCGTACTCAGTGCTGTTGTTCCTTTTTACCTAATAGATGAACTCCGCAATGAATGTGTCCAGCTCATTATGGGGTATGTCGGCGATACTACAGATCTCACCCTCTTTGGCAAGGTACGATTTTAACATTCCACGTCCAAATCAGTTTTTTTTTTTTTTTTTATTGTGCGCTTATTTTTTTGCTCCTCTATGAAACTTCTGCGATCCATGCTGCCATGAATTCAAACGTTACTGAGATGATGTGGTGGGTTTTACTTTTGTGCTGCCATTTGATGCCTGCTCTGTTCCTGCTATTCTTTTTACCTATTTGAACTAATGAGCGGCAGTTTAGAGCACAGTGGCTTGTGTCCGCGCAACGAAGTTCTAAGTTGTTGTACCACTGATGTAACGTGACATCGACGGTATAACAGCAGCTGGGCGTCACATCGATGGTACAACGCTGGTAAATAACAGATTTTGAGTAACAACGTTCTAACATGCACTATATAATTGTCTACCACTTCTCCCTCCCTACCCAGGAAAGACATACTGAGCTGCTAACAGCTCCTTTCGAGATACGTCCTGGGGGTAGGGGATGTGATAAATCATATACACCAAACACAATATATCAAACAGCATAATCAAAAATTCATGGACAGCTGCAGGAGGGAGAAGAAAAGTCATGAAGGAGAGACTTTAAGGAGAAAGCCGAAGAGGCAGAGCAAATTGCCAAGGCAAGAGGGGACCAAAGTTTAGGAAAGCGGTATGAGAAAGCAGACTGACCAACAGTACATTTTCTGCAAGAAATAGTGAGGGAATGGGAAGTATTATTGCATAGAGGGTAGGAGGAAACTGAGGGGAGAGGATAAGAAGAATGCAAGGTAGGAGGGAAGGGAAACAAAAGAGAATTTTATAAAGAAGCGCAATGGGAAAGGTGCCTTCCATCAAGAGAGATTAGTGAAAGGGCACAGTACAGTGAACAATGGGGGGTATGAGGGGAACAATCTAAAACAAAAAGAACAAAAAAAGCGAAATGAGGGTCCAGTCTGGCAAGGGAAGATTTGGACACTCCACTATAGACTATGTCATCACAATCAAAAATAGGGAGCCTCATCTTTAAAACAATTTCACAGTCGACAGGAAGCAGGATACTCTCTTTGTTCCTGTACTGTGCACCAAGCTTTTCCACATTTGTGATAATTATCTTAAAGGAATCCCCACATTTATGATCATCATTGTTGTTAGGGTCTTTCAGTAACTCTTCAAACTTACCACAGTAAGCAGGGCTCCTCCTTGGAAGTGTGGATGGAAACTGATAACCTGAGGCCAGGCACCATCTTCACCCTTAACAAATCCACTGTATGAAGGAAACAAAGACAATAAACTCAAGACACTGAACCACCTAATAATCCCCCCTCCCCCCAAACACACACCATCAGGTCGCTACGTCCTGACTCCCATTGAGACACTGGGTGACACTGGGCTCACTGAATCAAAATGATCCCCCTTGTGCCATCACAGAAATTACCCTCCTGTGGTAGGGCTCTACCTGAGGAATGCAAATCCAGGTCCGGGGTTGAGGATGGTGTAATGCTCCCCCTTCCCAGACTTTCCCACCACCCACTGCGAACGCAGAGCCCAGCTGCCATGATATTTTGAAGGCAGGAAGCTACAGACTTTGCCTGTCAGTGACTGAGGTGAACTCTGCTCCCAATACTGCAGTAAAGGAGGCTGAAGAGAGTGGTCTGGCGTGAGCTCACTACCCGGAATCTGACACTACTGCCTCCGCAGTGTTCCCTAGTCTCCACAGTGCTAGCGCTGCCACCAGGTTTGGATAAACACCAGCTTTTCTAATTACAAGGAGTTCTGAGGACAGCACCAATGATGAACATGCCCATGATGGCTGAAGCTAAAAGATTTTCATTTAAAACATAAAAACACATAATTTGTCAGCAGAAAAGGACTGGTAGGCCCATCCGGTCTGCCCTATTTGCCCTGCCTATCACCACACCTTGGACCCTGTTTGGTCACAAGTGTCCCACCCTCCTCCATTTACTCTACCTATTATGCCGATGTGCCTATCCCACGCATGCATGAAGCTCCCCACTGTCTTTGCCCCCACTACCTCATCTGGCAGGCTGTTACAGGTGTCCACCACCCTTTCAGCGGAGTAGTATTTTCTCACATTCTTCTTAACCCCCAAGCTTCATAGCATGCCCCATGCTTTGGTGTTCCACCTCCTCCTCCTCTGAGAGAGACTCCCTTCTCGCACCTTGTTCACCCCATGAGGTACCCACAAGTCTCAATCATGTCCCCTGAGACTTACAGGTACTTCATGGGGGTGAAACAGGCTGCCTGCAACCCCCTCACCCACAATGACAGTTAAGTGCCTCTTCTTCGCAATTCAAACAGGTCTTATTCAGTCCCAGTACAGGACTCTGGGTCTCCCTCACCAAGTCCTGCCTAAGCTGGACCTGCCATGTTTGAAACCGTGTTAAAACCCCATTTACGCCTTGTACCTTCACACAGTCACTAACAGCAGACTTGCTTTTCCTCCATGTTTTTATCGATTGTTTTAATAATTTAAGATAGAACAAAGAAAACAATCCCTTTACACATATCATGGGACAAGAAGCCCCCCCTATTTATTTTTAAATTCTATGTCATTTATAATTTAAGTACAGTGAAAAATTTAGAAGTCAAGATACTGGGGACCACTTCAGATATTTGCCTATGTGGGACACTAACCCAGTGGGCATAAATGTAGGGCATTAAATAAAAGAAATTAAAAGGGTGATACTATTCAAGCTGTCCAGATTCCTAAAGCAACAGTGTAAAACTGTTACAAACGTGAGCCAGACTGTCCCCAGGGGAGAGGAAAAGGTGAAAACAGTGCGACATTTTTCACAGTCCCCCACGCTGACCTGAACACTGGGATCATATTTGAATCACAAAGACACGGCAGGGATGACAAAAAGTGATGCACGTCAAGTCTCCGCAAAAACCCAACTAAAAATTAAGCTGAACTAGAAGACAGGTCTTGATTAACCAGGAATAAATCCCACAACTGGGCTGTGAAGAGCCAGCCTTGGACAGCAGTATGTAAGGGGGGAAATGTAAAAGGGGAGAACAATTACTTAACAGATAAACTGCGTCTTGCTCCTTTAACGACTAGCTTCCATACCAACCTTCTTTCTTTTTTTCTTGAGGAAACAGAAAATACATGGATTATAGGGACAGAGTAAATTATTCTGAAGTGCACCAATGTGTGTTTTACAGGAATAAATGATTACAGGATAAACTGGTTAAAGGACTGCATTTACTGTACCACGGCTGTATTCTGACAGATCCCCACAGAGCAACTGAGCTTCCATACTATGTTCTACAGCTGTGAGAAGCGACTTCAGACAATAGTCTGCCCTGGGTTAAGTTTTGGTCATTAACACCCTTAACTAAACAACCCCTCAGGACTGCTTCAAACAGCGGAGCTGTCACTTATCACATTTTCCCATTTACACTGTGAAAGTTGTTCAGAGATGTGGAATTATATCCCCCCCACCCCCAGCGAGAGATTAAGAGTTATCTGAAAAATGTCAAACACCAAGTCTAGTTCCTGAAGCATTAAAGTGGACTTGGCTCATGAATCCCCTGCCTCGTACAAGGTGTCTGAGATCAGATTAGGCAGCCTCACAGGGCCACACTCAATTTCATTACAAAACCCTAAAAGCAATAGAGGGCTGCCCTTATGACCTACCTAAATTGCCTGACATAATCTCTCCCCCAAGAGTCTGGAACCAGTTTGGACTATAAATTATTACATTTCTCTTGCTTTTCTATCCCTACGTGCCTCTAATAACTGCAAACAGACAGATACACAGACTGCCTAAAGACATCAAAGGCTGCATTCCTGGGACGTGCACAAGTTGATAATATGATCTTGGTGACAGCCTTGTGGATTAACTCAGTGAAGTAATTCATGTTCTTTGTTGTCAGTCCATTCATGTTGATGTAGCTGTTGGCCATCAGGTAGGTGTGCTTCTCTTTGATCAAATGCTCCACTTTTTTCAGGTTTAATCTAGTGAAGCCGAATGTGCCAATCTTCTTGGTGATGTGACTGCATGTCCCTGGTGTCCCTTTAGCCAGAAGTTTCTCCGAGTTCGGATCTCATCAGAAATACTCGGCGAGCCATACTTTTCACAGTCTCCTTCCATGCAGCAGAGTTCAGGGCTGTTCAGGGTTATGGAGACAATGCGAGCTCCTTCAGCTGGAGGGTCTGACCAGGTTGTGCAGACAATCTTCTCCATCTGAGACAAGTTCTGAGCCACATTATCAACATCTTTTGTGACAATGGTCAGGTTCTCAACTCTCTCATTGTGCAGTTCAAAGTTCTAGGAGAAGAACTGGGCACAGAAGACCTTGAATCCTTGTGAAACAAAGTAGTGGCCGGCCCAGGCATCTTTATCCAGGTCTCCGGAGGCAAAATCCTGGTAGGCAGAATCCAAAAAGGGAAACAGGTAGCTCCACTTCATGACCTCAGCAATCCGTGTCCGCTCACTAGGAGCTGGATCTGTTCTAGTCAGATTGTGGGCACAGGCATGAAGGACGAACATGGAGAACTCTGAAGCATTCTCCAAATCATTGCAGAATCCTTACAGATCCAGACCCACTTCTCTGGATCCTCATAATGGTAACTCCAGATATCTTTAAAGCCAGAATCGATGAACAGAGTTGTGGTTTTCCCATGATGGCACATAAATATAAATAGGAGTTGTTGTGATGCTGTTTCCACTGTACCATCTCCTCAAGAATTCAACTCAGATTTGTAGGGGTCCAGTACCCCCAGACTCTGGACACCTCCCACCCTGTTCTTTTTGACTGCAGGACTGTCCCCTCCAAGGAAGATTCTAGAAGCACTGGATCTGAAGGCCAGCAGACCTGTGATTGATGGGTATTCATGGCTCAAGCCGTTGTCACTGGCTAGGTTCCATTCCACCTTCTTCACCACTGGAAGAACCCACAGCTTCCCCTCATCCATACAATATACTCTGATGCCCAGGTTCACCCTGCGCGGGTCCTCATCCTGCTGGCCGGCGGTGAGCAGGATGGTAGTGAAAACAGAGGAACTCGCCATGGTGACTCAGTCACTGATAAACTAGCAGATGCTATAGCCAGTGAAGGAGAAGCTGGCCTTCAGCGGGGAGCAAGGCAACTAGCCGGGGGGAGAGTAGAGTCGTGTTTAGCCAGCCACAATCAGCAGTATTTGTTAGTCAGTAAAAGCATTTCCTCATGTTTTTTTTTTTTTTTAGCAAAAAGGTATTTCTGATATTCTTACAATTATCCTCAGTGTATTTTTTTCTCAAATATTTCTAGAACAGCTTTCATAGCCACTTTTGAAATTAATGACTCAAGTCACTAAAAAGGGTTGCCAATGCTCCTCAGCCACAGACAATGCCTGCTGCCCGCATGACTCACCCCTCATTGCAGACTGTGGTTGCCTATTCCTCAGGTCCTCCAGCATCCAGGAACCAAAATATCCCTTCTCTGCACCCCCTCCCATTCCCACCAGACGGGAGAGGACGCGCCTCTCTGGCAGAGACATTGGCTAGAGTAACCACACTAGTGTGCCAAGTGAGAGAAGGGGGAGCTGTCAGTTGAGCCAAGGCCTATGTCCCTCCCTCAGAAGCATGCATGTCAGCATCTTGGGGACAATGTCTATCAGTCCACGATCACATATGGCAGTCAAGGCACCAGGTAGCCGCCAGAAGCTGCTCTCAGAGCACTGTATCCCTCTGCACCCCCACCACCGGAGAACGTTCATGCAGCTACTCTGTCTCACTCCTTGATGGCTTCTATTTCTGTTGTCCCGGACTCAGTGGGCAAACATAAGTCACCAGGATATTAAGTGAGTGTGCAACTGCCTGGTGCCACGGAGCATAGGTACATCTGGATTTTGATGCGCTGAACTTAACAGTCACGCTGTGCCTGCATGACTAACAAAGGCTTTTGATATTCCAACATTAATCTGTCTGGTCACATAAGGACACGGTCACAAAAGGACACCAGTCAATGCCTCAAAGACCTGCACTCGTTTCTGTGTAGAACCAGAAACTCCGGGACACAACAGCTCTACCAAGAGCTTTCTGAACAAGCAATTAGAGGGCAACACCTTGTTATTTATGTATTAAAATCATATCTGAGAGCCAGCAAATAAGACATTTAGAAGTAGTATAGCGACAAAAAAAAAAAAAAAAAGTGTAGGGCAAACTCTTCCTCCTAAACTGGGTGGCAATGCTAAAGTGGGGCAAAATTAGGCCCCCCCCCCAAAGAAAGCACTTGTTCATCTATAAAGGGCTTTTTTCTATCTAGTTTTTTATCCTCCGTGGCTGGACACCACCCTCAGGCTTCTGAAAGCAATCATCTAGCCCAGACAGCTCTAGGTTCCTCCAAGGCTAGCACCCTGTGGCTGTGCTTTTGAAGTGTGTGTGTGTGTGTGTGTGTGTGTGTGTGTGTGTGTGATCACACACTGTCTACTGTTGCACTACCTGATGAGGAGTGGCTGGGAGCATGAGGCCAGAATATGCCAGTGCTGTTACACAGTCAGCTGTCATTTTCCCTTCGCTTTCGCCCGAGCCACCTTCCACACCTGGTGCTGTATACAACTCCACTGCCAGCCTTGCAAACATGTGGCATGTCCTCGTTGGGGAAGCAAGCTCCCTGGTTTTCCACCGAGGGTCGCTCCTGCAGTGGAACACAACACCACCACTTCAAGGCAGGGATGACCTGTCATGAGCTGCACTCCCCCTAGCCAGTTGCCCAACTGCAAGCATCCCAAACCCAGATCTCCAGCACCACAGGGTTATCAGGCAGCCCCGTTCTGTGAAGTCCTACAAGAAAAGTAACAGAACTCAGCAGAACATGCAGCACTAAATTAGGAGAGAAAAAAAAAACAAAAAACAAAACAGCAGATGAGTTTTTTTCCCTTTAGCGCAAATGATAATGTGAGTGCCTAGACAGTCACAGAGTTACATAAATTAGCTGATTTCCACAGCTGTAACACTTTGCAATTTGGGAACTACAGTTCATTTAAAATGTCAGCACAACCGTGGAACAAAAACTTTTTTGTTAATTTGGAGCTTCTATGACAAGGACCAATTACAACCACCCTGAGGCCTAAAGATCCTGAAGTTACTTGTCTGCAGGGAGGTATTTATACTGGAAGGCACCAGAGAGAATAATGAACAGATGGCAACGAAAGTTGTCGAAAGCTGCTTCCTGCGCTCACCGAGGAGGTTAAAGCAAGCAGCTCTTATTAAATTATGGTCCTTCCTTCACTTATGAAGATACCTTTCCCCAGATCTAATAAGCGGGGCAGGAAACCGTAACAGGGCAAATAGATTCAGGTTAAAAAAAAAAAAATTTAGAACGCCACAAATTCTTTTCCTGTCATCAGTCTAAAGATATCTACCTGACTAAGTTTTAGCAGTACTGAAAATATTTTACTAATCAGTATGCTGTATAACTTAATAACACCATGCCATAAATCTAAAATGCTGCCGTCACCATCTCTCAAATGACAGCTCGAGTCTGCTGCTCTCTACACAAATGTGAGCTGCATGGTCTGTCACTGGTCGACAGCTCACATTTGATTAGAAGCACTCTCCTTAGCATGAGATGGTGGCAGCAGTGTTTTGGAATACAAGTTACAGTGCTGTACTTTTGAAGAGCTTGTGTACTACCTGAAATTAATATTAACTTTAGTCAAGTACCGCTTTTATATCTGAGACACTTTTACTTCTCTTATTTGTGAATTGTAAGATTTTCTACCTGACAGTACCAGGTGAGATGTGCAGGGCAGCACTCTGCCTGGAGACTGGCAAATCTAGTTATCCTCTTCATACCTCCTCAATATTGTAATCTCATTATGACATCACAACTACGTAGGAAGAGCCTATCACTTGTTGCCAGACCAGTTACATGTGATGTCACAGTGAGGAGGTATGAGGGAGAAGGCCTTCTTTTGCTACATAAGCGAAAAGGAGGACAAAAAGGCCGGAATAGTTAGGCTAAGGAAGGGGATGAATGGGTAGAGGAAAAAGTGAGCAAGGTAGAAGTACTGAATGATTACTTATGCTCTGTCTTTATGAGGGAAAAGGATGGGCTGGTGCCACTCGGGGGGGAGGGGAGAAGGAGGGGATGGTGCGGGGATAGAAGCGGTAATGCAGGTTGAAAGAGTGAGAGAGTGGCTGCTGGCACTGAAGATGGAAAGAAAAAAAAAAAAAAAAACATGATCGGATGGCATACACCTTAGGGTGCTAAAACAGCTAGCAAAGGAGCTAGTGGGGCCGCTGACAGATCTCTTCAATTAATACCTGAATGTGGGCGTGGTGCCGACGGACTGGAGAACAGCACATGTGGTGCCTCTCCACAAGAGCGGACCAAAGGACGACCCGAGGAACCACAGGCCGGCCAGTCTGACCTCGATAGCATGTAAACTCTTGGAGACCATACTTAAGGAAAGGCTGGTGAGGTACACTGTACAGAATGGTCTTCAGGATGAGAGGCGGCACAGGTTTGTGGCAGGCAGATCACGTCAGACAAACCTGACTGAATTCTTTGAATGGGTCACAAGAATGGTGGACGGAGGCCAGGGGATGGACATCATATACCTGGACTTCAGTAAGGCCTTTGATTCTGTACCACACAAGAGGCTGACCATGAAACTGACGGATCTAGGGGTGGGAAGAAAATGGTAAGATGGGCAGAGAGCTGGCTAAGGGGCAGAACCCACAGAGTAGTGGTGGGGGGGGAAGAGTTATCCAGCGCCAAGGAAGTCACCGGGAGTCCCAACAGGGACTGGTGCTGGGGCCAGTGTTGTTTAATATCTTCAGAATTGACACTGGGGAAGGCATTAAAGGCAAGATGTGCCTGTTTGCGGACAACGCCAAACTCTGTGGGAGGGTGGACACAAAGGAAGGGAAACAGGGACTGCGGGAGGGCCTCGGTAAACTCTAGAGATGGTCAGGAATCTGGCAACTTGGCTCCAATGCCAAAAAATGCAAAGTAATGTACATCGGGGCCAAGAATCCTAGGATGGAGTATTACCGGGTGAGGTGGGGGCTGGGTTGCTGCTTCAGAGGAAGAAAAGGATCTGGGGGTTGAGATTACTAGAGACCTGAAACAATCCACACAATGCAAGAAGACAGCAGCAAAAGCAAACAGGATGCTGGGTGTATAGCAAGAGGGTTCAGCAGTAGGCGTAGCAAGGTCATTTTGCCCTTGTACAGGTCACTGCTAAGACCACATTTAGAATATGGGGCAAGATATTGGCATCCATACAACAAGAAAGACATCAGCATGCTGGAGAGGGTCCAAAGGAGGGCGACAAAGATGATCATGGGTCAGCAGGACAGGTCCGACAAGGAGAAGCTGGGAGCCCTGAGGATGTACTCCCTGGAGGAGAGGAGGGGGAGGGGGATACGATAGAGATCTTCAAATACTTGAAGGGGATTAATAGAGTGGAAAGAGATGGTCTCCTTAAAATAAGAGGCAACAGAACCATGAGGGGGCACAGTTTAAAGTTGATGGGGGGAGGGGTTTATGAGGGATGTTAGGGAGCATTTTTTTATGGAGAGGGTCGAGGCCACATGGTATGTGATGCCAGAAGAGGTGGTCTCAGTAAAGATGATGGGGGCCTTTAAGAGGGCTTGGGACAAGCACATACGGAAACCATGGGACCGTGGAGTAGAGGGGAAGGAAAGGATGGAGGTGGGGGGGAGCGGGCCAGAGCTGTAGGTGTATGCCATGAATCTCGCATCATTTACCAAGCAGACGCGATAGTCCAAGTGGCCTTCTTCTGTTGACTTTTTTCATATGTTCGTATGAAGAGGAATAGAACTAGGTGTGTTATCTTCTTGGTAAAGCACTACTCTCCAGATCATGCCTAAAAAAATAATATTCGCCATAGTAATGATGTTTCTTCTAGAGGGTATATTTGTGAGTAGTACAACTTGTAGCATCTCAGCCCTGAGGTGTTGCCCTGGAGATGGAACTTAATATGTTAACAGGTGTAGAAATTTAGCAAATAATCTTGTGTGGGAGGCGAAATACCAAAACCCCAAATTTGGTATTCCATCTCAACATCTGGTATTCTGCCTATCCAAAAGAGCTGCGCTACAGATCAAACTGCAGAGAGGCGGAATGGAGAAGAAGTATTCCAGTCGGAATACCAGCATGATGAAAATGGTATTCTACCACGAAAACTGGTAAGCAAAACAAGGCGGAATACCATTAACTCCTAGCGCTGGTTAAAGTTCAAACTCTGCTCTGTGGTTCTGCTCTCTCAAACATTCTGATGGCAGATTTAATGCAGAAGTGCCTGAGAGAGCAGTAACCACCTAACTAACACATGACACGTACTGTTTTAAGAAATGTAAGTATAATGAAAAATTATCAATTCACTCAATGAAACCCTTGTACAAACTGCAATGTTTACTGAATTTCCAAAGCTCAAGCAGAATTCATTCTTTCTAACATACACTGTATTTATTAGACTTAATCCTTTTCAGTCAGATCCTAGAAGGGAAGGTAGCGAGGGCTTGTATGAGTCATACATACACCCTCAAGAAGTAACATCAGTACTACAGTAAGTTTTTATTTCCTTCTAGCAACAAGAGTATTTCTGATATCACACAATTTGCAGACTCCAAGTAGTACCTTGGGAGGCAAGGTCTGGACCTATATAGGGATGGGCCGGGCAGGGTCTTGGGCCTATTTAGGGGAAAGGGTTTTGAAGTACAAAATTAACAAATCCCTTCTAGTTTGGAAGTCCAGACAATAATAAGTGCAGGTGTATACTGTAGACTTTGTGGCTGCATTACACACCTGTAGCAAAGGTATATCCCCTTATTGTTTTTACCATGGAAGATGCAGCTCTAATGGGGTGTGTCCTCAGCCCTTTTGGTGACTTTTTGCCAGCTTTAGTGTAGCAGAAGTCAATCAAAGAGACAATCTAACAATAAACTGTCTTTATCAAAGTTGGCTTACCTTTACCTACCTACCCTAATTGACAAATAATAGTCAGTTGCCAGTTCTGAACTGTTCAGTTATTTAAAGACAAAAACGGAAGCCCTCTTTGACATCCAGGCTATAAAGTTTTCGCTTCACCTGCTTGTTGTTTTGGAAAAAACACAGGCAATGTCACAGAATGATTTATGTGAAACGAGGAAACCACCTTTGGCAAAACTTTCACATTCAATCCAAGCACCACCTTATCCCTATGAAGGACCATATAATTAGGGTATGTACAGAATGCTTGCAACTTACTGACCCTCACTGCAGAGGTAATAGCCACTAGAAGAACAGTTTTTAGGTCAAGTACATGACTTTAAATGAGGGTAGGGGTTCAAATGTTGGACCCATTAGTTGTACTAAGTACCAAACCCAATCTGATGGTGGGCCTGGTTCCATTACAGTGGGATACAAGTGGTTCAAACTTGTGAAAAACCTCTTGAACACAGGATGAGATGCAAGATATATTTTGTGTAAGCACCCTCTGAAAGCTTACTAGTTAAAATGTTTGTAGCTAGGCAGAGAGAGGAGTAATGGTGCTGGTAGGTCTGGGATCCTGGGCCTGTTTGCTGCCAGCAGGGGTCCCCTATACCAAAAGGATATAAAGGAGAGGATTTTGGCGCCATGGGGGGGGGGGCCCGGGGAGAAGAAAGGAGTCAGGGTTCAACCTGCAAGTTCAGCAGGACCACCGCGGTGGGGCGAGGGTGAGCCGCTTGCCAACCTAGCCCTCCTTGTGACAGGGCTGAATAGGGCCCTGTCCCAGTTATTCTGGAGAGAGTTAAATGCAAGGATCTGTTCTATTCTCCCCTCTTCTGTCTCTTCTCTGTCTGGTTGCACAACCAAATTTTCCCATGAGACCTAGGACTTGATCACCCCCGATGATCATGCAATTCTCTGTCTCTCGCTATCTCTCTACCTTTTCTTGCTGTTCTGTCTTTTCTCCTCCCTTGCATATTTGCTGGTATAAAATTATATGTGAATCATGTGGAAATGTCATTAATACTGGGATCCCTTTGTTTAGAAATGTATATGGTTTTACTGTTGAAATGTATGTGGTTATACTGTTGAAATGATTGAAAAAAGCTGTTTGGAACTCAAGGGGTTAACCTGTTTGCAAACTCTCTGAGAAGCTGTAAGCTAGAGGTCAGGTCTGGGTCACAATGTTCTTTTTGCTGCATTTGTTGAAATTTACAAGAACACTGTGTAAGAAGCATGCTGTTTTCTTAAAAGGGGAGTGTGGGTTGCAAAGACTTATAAATACAGAGCTGCAATTTCTTGCAAGGAAGACTTGGAGACTAAGACTGAGAATGGGACTTGAGAAGAAACCCAGATGAACTTTCTCTGCCTTTGTAAACAGTTATACTGAACAATTTTATTTTACTGTTATTAAGTCACTTGTTGCGAATTTTACAACTGCTCCTGGTTTTCCTATGCTTCCTGACCTGTGCCTCGATGACACTCCTCCCTCAAAGACCTGCATATGAAGGTGCGGCGGTTTGGGTAGTAAGTGGCAGGGGAGCAATGGAGTTTGGGTACAGCTGGGAGCTGGAGCCCATGAGGAGCAAGCAGAATGGAGGCCCGCCAAGTGATCTCTGGCACCTTGGTAGGGTAAGCACTGTTGGAGGCCCCTGTTTTTTAAGTAATCTCACCTGTGGGCGAGTGCACCCTGTAGAGCCAAGTGTGGGTTGCTGTGGGCGGGCCAGCTATAGAAGATGGGGCCTGGGGCGCAGTCCAGAGGTGGCAGCCTGGACTATTCAGGGCATAGTGGTGGCGGTCTACCCCATTTCCCCTGGCCAGAGGCCGCTACAGTGATTGGGCTCTCGGGGAAGGGGGGTGTACAGCCTGTGGAAGCAGGAAAAGGTCCATGTGGGGAATGGTTGGTTTTTGACCCCGGTGGGGTGGCAGACCATCCGGGTGATCCGTGTAGCGCAGTCAGCAGTCCCCTGGATGAAGGCAATCCAGAAATTGGAATCGCTGCATGAGCGAATAGTGCCCTGGGTCTCTTTAGGTCCGGGAATATTCAGAATTCTTTGGGAAGAACAGTTGGCACATGGCATCAGCAATTGGGTATCAGGAAGGTCTTCAGTGGTTTCTGTTCTTGCTAAAAGGAACACCGTGTGAAAGTGTAACACCTATCTATAAGAGAAGTAGCTCCCTGTTGGGCAAAGTCAGCCCCGTGTTTTAAAGTAACCCCAGTGTGTGGCAAGTTAAAGAAAGGCAAATCAAGAAATGGAACTGGGACAGTAGAAACATCTCATGCTGTCACAATTGCTACCTCAGTGTAAGTTTCTGAGACTAAGAGAAAAGAGGTAAGCAAGTGCCTATTTGGAGGCAGAGTAAAGTGACGGGATATGAAATAAAAGTGCTGCTTAGTATGAAATACTTCGTGGCTTGTTTCAGCTGGTTCCACCCTCGGAACGTGCTGGCTGTTGTCGCGCCCCGTCACTAGAGCGCCAATCCGCGAAGTCGTCGATGGCATTTCGCAGCCCCTGTGAGGCTGTGCTACCACCACCTTTGCGGATTCTTCTAACTCGGGGGAGCAGACCTTTGGGGGGGCACGACAACATGCAGGTTTGGCACCCTAATGACGGGTGCACAACAGCTGGTGCTCTGAGGGTGTGCAGCGGTTTTGGCCCACCATATTGCTGTTGTCAAGAATGTACCCTTTTCGGCTTGAGGGAATGTCTGCATGCAATAAATCAGTTTGTTGAAAAAAGAGACTGCTGCAGAAGAAATGTCAGGCTTCGGCCTGTGAAGTACCCCCACCATACAGTATGTGTGACCCCCATGCGCCATGGAGTGGTTCATCAACCTTCTCATTTATTAAATCAGTTTTTGCACTTTTGATTCTGGAGTGGACACTGAATTTAATCTGTGCAAGTTGTGCCTGCTAACGAACATTGCCCCTGCAGTTACCCCTTGAAATTAAAGCAGCGCGCCTGCTCCTCATTCTGTGAAGCCATCTCACATCCATCAGAAGAACCAGGTAAAGAGCATATTTCTATTTTCTTGGATTGTGATTGCTTTGTTGTACAGTGTCCCCCCTCCCACCCTTTTACCATATGGATACCCGGGTTCAAATCCGGACAAGCCCCATTGTTAACCCGCCCCCCATGTCTATAAAAAATTTCCCCAATTTCCATTACAAACATAGCCATTACCATTACAAACTAAAATGTCAGCTAGGCCTCAAAAATCACAAAATTAAAAAGATTAAATGTTTCTTTTCCATTATAATCCCTTCCAAACCCACATATACAAAAAATTAAATACTACTTACAGTTTTACATTCTAGAGCTTCTTTTCTGACAATGAAATTTTCCTCCTATCCTTACCTGCCTACCAGGGAAATCTTTGCTGCTTACCATGCCACAGATAAAACTGATCCCTGCCTTTACTGAGGCCTTCTGCTGTATGTGTTTGTGTGGGGCATCAAGTCCTAAGAAGAACCGAAGCACTAACACTCCGTGCTGTTAGTGGCCTCCAAGTGAAGCCACCTACAGGGTGTCATGCTTCTGGTCTTTTAAAGAGAGACAAAAACAGAAGAAAGTTTTTTGACAGCTCTTTCCCTCTCTTCCACCACATCATGTATCAACAACAGAATGATAACATTAATTACCTCTGTTTAAACGTTTCTAAAAAGAAAAATGAATGGCCCCCACAAAAAAAAAAAAAAAAAAAAAAGCAACAAGGTGTCTGCTAGGTGGCTTCACTTTTTCCTCCCATGTTTGTAATGGAAATTGAGAATTGTATTTATAATTTATTCATTTATTTATAAGTTTCACCAAAAAAGGCATACTGAGCTACAATAGCTCGTTTCCAGATGCGTCCTGGGGGTAGGGGGAAATGGAAAGTACAAAATGCTGAAATACATAACAAGGATACAAATACACACAGCATCATAAAGTGTTTAACAATAATTATGCCCGGATAAAATACAGGAGGATGATGCGCACAAGCTCGACTCTTATGAAATACATTATGATAACTGGAGAAAGGGACATGAAGGAGAAAGTAGGGTCGAGGAAAAAGATCAAGAGTGGAAGTGGAGAAAGAAGGGGTGGGGTGGGAGTTTTTATAAACAGGAGAGGTACTCCTTTGACCCTCAGAGGTGAAAACCCCACGTGGGTAAGTAACGGAAGGGAGAGCCTCTAAATCCGTATATTGTTATCGTCCTGTAAGGACTAGGGGGAGGGAAGTGATGGAGAGACAGAACATTTGTCCCTCTAGGTAATAGGTAATAAGTAGTGGAATGAGCATAATCGGAGGAGTAGGTGCTAAAAGAAACTGTGGGAGGGAGGGAGAGCAAGTTTAGTAAGTAGATAAAATGGCAAGGGCAGAAGTAGAACTTAAAGGAATTTGAGGGGGTGGGTCAGGAGCAGTTGTAGGTGGGGGAAAACAAAGCTACAAAGAAGGGAGGAAAGCGAACGAAGGGACGAGGCAGATTGGATGGCTAAAGGAAGGGGGTTCCAGAGTTTAAGGAAGCAGTAAGAGAAGGCAGACTGCCCTGAGGCAGAAGACCTAGCAGGGAGAGCCAGGGTCTGGCAGTCATAGTTAAGGAGAGAGTAGGTGGGAGGAGTGGGAGTGGAGAGGACAGAGGAGAGGTACGAAGGGAAGGGAGCCAAGTCAGTACTTCCCGACAAAGGAGAAGCAGTGAGCGAGGCATCTGGCATCAAGAGAGAGGAAAGAGAGGGAGGTACAGAGGTCACAGTGGTGAGTGCGGGGTGGACAGTCCAGTGCGCTAGTTCTTTTATAGAATTTTTTGGTGTGGGGAGAGATGACCACTCTGCCAGTAGGATTCTGCAGACATCTAAATTCCTGCATTTCGTTATAAACAAACATTCCATCTACTGAATGTGTAGAAAAATCAATGACAGACAGATGGGGAGGGATTACTTTTTATTAGCTACTTCAAACAAACAAAAAAAAAAAGACCCATTTTTAGTTAACAAAAAGAGTTTTTTTTTTTTTTTAAATGTTCTCTGTTTACCTATTTCATAAGTGCAATAAGACAATTCCAGAGCATGGTTTATGTGGTCACTGCACTTCTAGGTACAGAAGGCACTCAGCATAAACTCCTCATGCCTCACAACACACCTGGACGTATGTTTATCACATAACAACCCAACCCTGTTGTGCCTTATAGCTTACATGTGGTCCTTTTTGAACCTTCAAGCTTCCTGGCTCGGATGTGGCAGTGCTACCTACCAGTGGAGCGCTGATGGCACAAGCAGTTTCATTCTTAGTCATGTATTTTTCAGCAATAGGATTTTTAGCATGCATAACCATTTTATGACCAGGTTGTTTTTGTTTTTTTAAATTTACATTTTAGTGCCCCCGATTTTTAGCCCTGCCCCTTCTGGGTGTGCGTGCGTGCGAAACTGCATACCTGCGTTCGAGATGCCCTCCTGGCTTACTACCCCCTCCCACCTATGTCACCACCGGATCTCCACCTGGTGGCAGTGGAACTACGGGGAAGGGGCCCACAACCACCCCCGGAGAGGAAAGCTGCCCTTAGGCGACTCAATCCCGCTCAATCCTTCCCCCATGCCAGCACTCTGACAACCTAAGGTCATCCCCGAACCCGGGTCGCCGGCATAGCACAAGGTAAGGCATAGCGTCTCAGCCCTCAGTGCTACCGGACCGGCTCCCGGTTGTGGTTTTTATGGAGTTTGGGAATTGTATGGATGTCTGCTGTTCTGTTGCTAGATCTTTTAGAAAATAAATGTATACCCCAATGGATATTTGGTAAAGGTAAAAAAAATACCAATGGTGTCACCCATTTGGTAAGGTGACCCACCAGTACTGAATTTTCAGAGACAGGCCGGAAATTCCCTCTTTTCCAGAACTATAACTTTGTCACATGAAATCTGCTATAGGAATTTCTAAGGCATGTCCTAAATTTGGAGGTGTTGCCTGAAGACAAATTTCAGTTGTCCTGAATTTAGTGTGCCGTACGGTGATCACCTATCATTAGGGAAAATGTTAGCGATTTCGAACATGTGAAAACAGTGTCGGCTGTCCTTCCACACTCCTATTACTGATAGGCTAAATGTCCGGGTATATCACGTCTAGGCATGAAATAATGGGAATTTATTTGACATTGAAAAATAACATAGCAATACATTTAAGACCTTGGCAATTTCTGCAAGTAGAAAAGAGTGGCTGCATAAAATGGAATTCAGGAGACAGGAAGATCTGCCTCAGACCTTTCACCACTCAATGACTTCATTCATTCATTCAGTAAAGAACTATAATGATCTACTTTTACATGAAAGACTACACACACAGCCAAAAAAGATCTGTCTCTGCTTCCAGCACGCAACGGATTTGGGGATCTAAAGGGTTAACCAATTAAGAGCTGGATAAATGAGTTGCTTGAATTGGTTTGAAGTTCAGTTAGCGAATTCCCTCGAGCTTTTGCTATCTTTGGTTCACAGGCAGAAATGAAAGGATTGACTTCAAACTGCACAAAAGATCGGAGTGACTGAGCAGACCACACTGTGAGAAGTCTCCAAATCTCTTTTGGGAGTGGGGTAGGGGACTTGTAATTACATCCTAAGACTTCACAGCAGGGACTTTTCTCTCATGATTTTGGAAGCTTCCTGACATTGCTGTAAGTACGTGCGTTTTTTAATTAGACACCTAAATCTCAAGTTGACTACCTTTAATGCTCACACTGTGTCGATCCTTCTGTACTGTGCTACAGAAACAGAATATTTATTACTTTACATTCTGACATATGACAAGTTAAGAAAAGAGTTCCTTTCTCTTTTTCTTTACGTGAACAAACGAGGACCATTTTTTTTTTTTTTTTTATAGTTCTCTGCGACTTCGGGGTGTTACCTATGGTCCCCCAGTCCAGCCTGACCTCTTAGCCTTACTCTTCCCCAAACACCAAGCTCCTACCCTTTCCTCGGGTCCTGCTGGCAGCTCCACATGGCGGGTACAAACCACCACCGTGAGATCCGAGAGGGTCTCGATCAGAGGAGCATCCAAGGCTGAAGCCGGGCAGCGCCACGAGGCCAGCCATCAAGCAGCGTGCCGAGGTATTTTTTCCTTTTATCCCTACGCACGCGGCTGTGCAATGACATCAACACGGAGCTACCATAGACGTCAGCTGCGTGTGTCCCTGATGTGTTCCTAGCAACAGTAATGCCTCCAGCCTCCACCGGAGGTGGTCACTGCGCTGGAATGCCCCTGGATCCCACCCAGGGAGAGGAGAGCTGTCCTCCGGACGCTCAATCCTACTCCCTCCCTGCCGACTCCCAGCTCCTGGGCTCGTTCCCGAACCCGGGTTGCTGGCGTGACACGAGGTGTGGCATCCAGCGCCTCAACCCTCAGCGCCACCGGGCCGGCTAACAAGGACCATTCTGAATTTAGAAGCACAGATATTTACTATGTGATACAAAATTAAGTGAACCAAGCCGGCCCAATGGCATAGAGGGCTAAGAAGTTGGCGCCTTACCTGCTGCCATGCTGGCGTCCTGGGAGGAAGAGGATCGAGTGTCCGAGGGACTGCTCTCCTCTTCCAGGATGGGGAAGGCATGTCAGACCGGCCTAAGACTGCCACCAGGTGGAGACCTGGTGGCAGTGCAGCCATGATGGCAAGATTAGGAGGGTGCTGAGGGAAATTTAGGTATGTGAGCCTCCACGCATGATGCTTATGGCAAGGGACAGGACAAACAGGGAATAGGACGTCAGACGTCAGCGGTATTGTGGAGCTTTACCCATCTGTCCTGAGCCTGTACCACCACCCGGGAGCGCTCCTGTGGTCTGCAATGGACTCAGGTAAGGTGGGGGGATGCCGCAAGGGGGAGAATCGTGGGAGTAACTCTGATTGCAGGTAGGCCCTGGGGAGGCAGTGGCCAACTTAGGTGACACTGGGACAAGGCTCATAAGCTGCCCTTGGACACAGAACATAAAACCTTTATGGCAAAAAACACAAAACTAAGTGAACTACAACTCTTAAAAGGGAAAGTGTCTGGCACAATGGTGGGGGGGGGGCCTGCTTCTGACCTGGGTTCACACCCTGAGCTTGGACAATCAGTAGAAGGACAAAGCATCCCTCAGACTTTCTCCATTTCCGGGTAGGGAAGACCAGGACTCACCTGCATTGCCACCTGGAAGCACTAGTGGGCGTGGTACACTGGCATGCTGACATGCATGCTGTCATGCCATCTTTGTGGGTGGGATCAGTGGGGAACAAACGGCTAACAAGGTCCCTCCCACATAGTACACCCCCATACCCGCCTGCCTCCCCCTCCTCACACTGTCCGGTGGGTGTGCTTGGACTTCAGGCTCCTTCTATCACAGTAATGTGTCAGCAGAAATGGACCATCCTGGTCCATCTAGTCTGCCCATTTCCCACCCACCCCTACTTGTCTCCACATCCCAGGGATATTTTCCTCTGCCCACCAGGCAACCCCTTGTGTCTGTCCTATGCCCTCTTGAATTCCTCCACTGTTTCTGCACACACCACCTCATTAGGTAATCTGTTCCAGGCTTCCACCACCCTCTCAGTGACATAACTCCTTACATTGCTCTTAAATCTTCCCCCTTCCAATCTTACATTATGACCCCTTGTTTTAACTCCTACTTTCCGTTTGAATAATCTACCTTCATTCACTTTATTTATTCTCTTCATATACTTCAAAGTCTCTATCATGTCACCTCTATCTCTTCTAACCTCCAGCGGGTATAGGATTTAATTCTCTCCATCCTTCTGCTCATCCATATTCCTCCTTAAAAGATTTTCTAGTTCTCAGAAAAACTTCACAATTGGCATCATCAGGCTTCAGCTATACAACCCTCATTTTAAATTTCCGAACCTTCCATTTTTAATTTCTTTAAAACAAGCTTGTTGCACAATAGGCTTCCTATGTTCACTTGACTTACACCTGCCCTAAAATCATACTCCTCTGTACAGGATACTACAACCTGGTTACTGTGAGATCACTTGTAGAGGACTATGAAATTACAGCAGGAACAGATATAAGTCTAAGGGGCAAAGAGACAGTTTTCATGCAAATATGTTCAGTAATTTATGCCAGACACCATGCTATGAACTATACCATAGTATATGAGATCCTCTGAGTTTGTATTATATCATAAGTAATTACCTATTGCATTGTATCATAATTTATGTTTTTCTGTATACAATGTACTGTTCCTTCACTGTATGCTGCGTATCATACGTACTGTCCCATGTTTCCCCCATCCCCCAGGGCGCATCTGGAATCGAGCAGTTTGTCAGCTCAGTACGCCTTCCTGGTAAAACTTTAAAATAAAATATGCTACACCATAAACTATAGACCAGTAAACAGAGTCTGCAATTAAAGAAAGGATGGTGGAGATCCTGGTGGCCAACAGGGGAAAGGGAAAGGGGAAATGATTTAACCAGGAAAGGCACACTAAGCCGGAGCTTGTTTCCATGTGTGACCTGGGAGCACAAGGAAGTTAAGTGACTTGCTCAGGGTCACACAGTATGCAACAGGCCAACAGCCTGCAGGATTCCAAAAAGCACGGCTTTACCAAAAAGCAGTTGTGCCAAACACACCTGACTGAATTCTTATGAGTGACAAAGGCCGTGGACAGACCCTTGTTTGCCTGCGAAACAGACAGTGGAGGAAGGGGCTGCCTTCTCCATGTCAGAAACTACCTCCACTGACTAAAGCAGACAAACGTCTGCCTCTTCTCCCTGCCATCTCCCTCTGTGTCTTTGTATCATGGTCCGCAGATGGCATCGAAGAGGCCCTCCAGCGATGGTGAATCACAAGGAATTGGCTATCAGCAGGACCTTGATTGCTGACATATTGCAATAGATGCAGGTCTTCGAACCTCAACCAGCAGGCTCTGCCTTTTCGAGTGCGCAGAGTCATGGCTTGAAATTCTCCACAATTTTGTACATCATGAAACTGGCACAAACAATCAAAGCAAACCGTGTGTGTGTGTGTGTGTGTGTGTGTGTGTGTGGGGGTATTTCTCAAAATCTTGTGTTTGTACATGCATAGGTTTGGAAAAAAGGCGTTGGCAAGGCAGGAAGATATATTTGGAACCAAAAATAATTAAACTCATGGCAAAGGGGTGGGAAAGGAAGGATGGATGGAAGGCAGCGAAGTCACGGTTCCTGCGAATGTGCGCCTGACTGGGGAGGAGGGGGACTGAGGCAGTTGAAGCCAGTGTCACTATCTGTGGCGGCGGCATGCGTGTGATGCTGTGTGCCGGTATCGTGCATTGGTCCCAAACATTCTGGTTCCTGTAGGATCTCAATGCAATGTGTGTGTGGCTTTGTGGAGATTATCTTGAAGAAGAAGATGCATTTATCTTGAAGCTGGGGCGGTCAAAATTGAGATTTTGGAGGTTGGGTACATCATATTCACTGGTGACATTGCAGAGGGAGTCAAAGATCTGCCTTTTTGTGGACGATACTAAGCTCTGTGGGAGGGTGGATACAGAGCAGGGGAGACGGGACTTTTTTTTCCCTTTATTTTATACATATATATATATACACATATACATACACACACACATATATATATATATATACACACACACACACATATATATATATATATATATATATATATATATATATACACACACACATATATATATATATATATATATATTTATAAAATGGTGTGGTAAAATCATTAAAATCCCACTTATACAATTGGACAAAACACGTCACATGACCGTGCATTATTTCCCAACGACCGCACACCTTCCACTACGACCGCACGCCTGAACTACTTTCCAGTCCTCAAAACCTTTTCACCAGCAGCAAGACCACTCCACACCTGGTGCAGCTAGACACCCACACTAACACACATATGCAACTGACACCCACACCCATAAGTAAATATACCAGTAGTAGCCCCACACTGTAGAAACAGATCTCTTCATCCTACCAGTAATGTTTACTTAAAATTTAATTTAAAAATCAAATCCTGCCTGCCATTTTCACAGTGTCACAGTGTACAACCACTTTTATTACTGTAACCACTGTGACCAATCAGTCTGATTAACAGAAACCTAACTGTATATATAAAAGTAGAACATACTTTCTTTTGTTGTCTTCTCTTCATTTCTGTAAAAAAAGCTGCCTTTCCACTGAGAATACCGTGATCCTGCACGACTTTCACTTTCAATGCTGAAATGTAGCGTGACCGGCGGTGCACATTTCAGAAACTGAGGAAGCTATACAAGCTGAAAGTAAGCCCTGCTGTGTTTAAAAATTAGAAAAGTGACTCCCTTGTGTTAGTTTCTCTTCCTTTCGGTAATAGTAGCTGCATATTGTATCACGGAGATAGGCGTGACAAACAAGCGAGTCGGTAATTTTAGAAACATGAAGCGAGGCGGAGGCGAGTATTGCTATGGCAACACTCGCTCTCACTTCTTCCCCATCAAAGTGCAGACTGCTCAGATCTATCCTCAGCTCCTTCCGCCGCAATATCAAGTTCTATTACCCGAAAACAAGAAAACAACACAAGGGCATCACCTACTGACCACAAACTACAACAACTTTCATCAGCTTCAACTTCTCTTTCTAAAATCAACATTGGCTGGGGTCACTACTTCCATTCGACAATTAAAATGAAAGTCCTTCTGAACATAGTTTTTTTCACACCAAAAGAGTTAGTAAAGTTAAATTCATTTACAAATACATTTTTCACACCAAAAGTGCTCCCAATCATACTTGCCTCCTCATTTTTCAATACAACTTTATTTTACACCTCTGCCAACATATCATTTAATTACCAACTACACAGAAGGACTACTTTTCCACCCACCCCAAAAATCTATAGCCATTTTATAAGATAGATATACCACTCTGAAGTGTGCGGTGCAGCTCCTGATATCATGCCTTGGGGGTTGGCGCACTCGGCCTGCGGCCTCGTAGCACTGAGCGCACCAAGGCGTCGTATATCAAGCCCTGTTCCACCTCAAGGTATATCTATTACATATATATATATATATACACATATATATATATATATATATATATATATATATATACACACACACACACACACATATACATATACATAACATACACACACAATATTTATCTCCTCTCTGTCCCCAGCCCAGTCACCCTGGTATCACTGGACTTACCCAAACCTGCCCAGTCGCTGGGTGCAGAGCCTACAAGGGGTTGGTCGTCATCCGCAACTGGGGGTGTTTCCCTCAATTTCTTCCTTCCCGTTGCTGGACACACACACAGGACATACATATGTGGAGGTGCACGATCTCGCCAGGTGCCTCTGCAACACTTCCCTGCCATGGCGCCCACAGTCCCGCACTACACTCAGGCCTCCACCTGGAGGCAGTCATTCAGCGGGACCACCAGTTCTCCCTCCCTCCCTGGGAGAGCTGTCCTCCGGACATTCGATCCGCTCCCTCTCCTGCCAAACCCCGGTGGCCCATGCTCATTCTTGAACATGGGTCGCAGGTGTGGCGTCCAGCGCCTCAACACTCAGTGCCACTGGGCCAGCCTGGGGGAGACAGGACTTAAGGGAGGATCTGGCCAAGCTGGAGAAGTGATCAGGCATCTGGAAGCTGGGTTTTAATGGGAAGAAGTGTAAGGTAATGCACATGGAAGCCAGAAACCCAAAGGCCGGATACTGGCTGGGGGAGTATAGGTGACAGTATCTGAGACGGAAAAGGATCTGGGGGTAATGGTCAGGGGTGATATGAAGTACACAGCGCAGTGCCAAAAGACAGCAGCCAAAACAAATAAAATGCTGGGCTGCATCACAAGGGGAATCACCTCTAGGAGGGAGGAGGTTATACTGCCACTGTACAGATCTCTGGTGAGATCACACCTGGAGTATCGTGTTCAGTTCTGGTGCCCTTACCTGAAGAAGGATATCAAACTACTGGAGGGGGTCCAGAGGAGGGCAACCAAAATGATCCAGGGCATGAGGAACAGAACATATGGAAAGAGGCCAAGGGAGCTAAACATGTACTCCCTGGAAGACAAAAGGGAGAGGGGGGGGATATGACTGAGACAAAGTACCTAAAGGGCATAAACAGGGTTGGTGCTGAAGACATCTTTAAGTTAAGGAAAGATGGTACAACAAGGGGGCACAACCTGAAATTGATGGGGGTAGATTCAGGAAGGAAATGAGAAGGCACTTTTTCACTGAAAGGGTGGTGAAGGGGTGGCATTGGTTGCCGGAGCAGGTGGTGGTGGCAAAGACAGTGTCCAGTTTCAAGAGGGGGTGGGACAGGGTGAAGAAGATGATTAGGATGGGGGAAGACTCCAGGGGAAGGGGGGGGGCAACTACAGGTAATTAACTGAGCTGCGCACTCGAGCAGACTTGATAAGACTTTTGTGGCCTTTTCTGCTGGCAAATTCATATGATCATATAACAGAGTATTTTATCAGAAAATGGCCTCCACACTGCCCGACACAGAAAATGCAACACAAGTTCAAAAATGTACGACATTGCCTGAAGACTGCAAACTCTTAAATCAAAAACAAAACTGTAATGGAGGTGACTGTTTTCTTTTGGAACATATCTGTGATCAAAGGGAAGTGAGACCAGAAGACACCTGATTGGGCGGTAGAAGTTAAGCTTGAAGACTGTTCCAGTAACTATGCATACTCAGTGGATTTTGCCCAAGTATCAACTGTGAACTGAATCACGGTAGATAAAATAATTTATATAACTGAACAGATGTCTCACCACCCCCCACCTACCCATCCCACCTCACCACACACACACACACACACACTCCTCTGCCATTCTGTGTTAATTACATTGCTAACTGTAAACACTCATTCCTATTTGATATTATAACCTTAGTGCCATGATTTGCATTCACAGGCATGCAAGTGTTGGCGGCCCTGCTTGATGAAAAGGATAAACAACTGTCGGTCTGCCACTCTTCCAGCTTTAATTATTGCTGATCAAAAGGAATTATAAAGCAGGACTGAAACCATGCAGACACATCCACAAGTCTACCCATTTCAGTTGCCCCAGCGAGAAAGGCATATACGTACCAGGGAAGAAGCTGGAACACAGGGCTGTTGTGTGTTTTAAATACTGCGATCAAGGTCTCCGTTCTGGGTTCTTCAGGGTCCCCTGTTAACAGAAACAAGACATTTTAATGTTTTTTTTTTTTTGGGGGGGTGAAGCCTACTCTACGTCTACGTAAAAGGAAGACTGTTATGTAACCCTTTTCACAGCATCACCAGGATGCTTGCTGACACTGAAATGCCTCATCTCGGTGGGCTGATACAGGATAAAAACTTAAACGATGGCCACCACTAGCAAGACAAAAATCCTTTCCCTCAAGGTTACCTTTTGACAATAAAGCAAAAGGACAGTGCTCACCACTCGTCTCACAGGCAAAGAATACACTGTTTCAGGATACAGTGCCTCTTCATTCATTCATTCCTTAGTACTGTACTAATAGATGCAAAAAAACAACAGACAGGAGGCTTAGCGATGGACACTACTGCACCCGTCAACCTAACATTTCGCCCCTCTCACTCAGGGGCTCGTCCTGACATGTACTTCTGTGGAAGCAGGTGCCACCACCCCTGAGCTCACTACCACCTGCCTGCAAGTAACTTTTCGATATTGGATTTTATTTGTGGATGTATTAGGAGGATGCTAGCACACATTTTCGATGGTAAATGACACAGCACCTCACCAACACATTTAATTTATTCACAATGGGTGTGGCCAAAACAGTAGTTACTTTTTAAAATGTCAAAACCCCATATCTCCATTCAGAAATGAACTACAGTGATGTAATGAAAAGCAAAAACGAATATATTGACGTTATTACTATGAAAACTATATGATGATTTTCTTTCTGCCATCAAGAGAAAAATTCAACAAACTGCATTACAAATTTGAACTGCAGGACCTTACATTTGTTATTGCTGAAGATGTTTTTATGAAAACAAAATCTTTCCAGGGGACGGGGACATTGTTTAACCAGGAAAGGCACACTAAGCCGAAGCTTGTTTCCAGATGCGACCTGGGAGCACAAGGAAGTTAAGTTAAGTTGCTCAGGGTCACACAGTATGCAAGTGGGGGCTGTGGGATTCAAACCCAGGTCTTAAAGTTTGCAGCTCAGAGCCTTAAACTCTGAGCTATACTGTGCTTTTCCTTGGACTTCATCTTTTTCTGCCTAAATTTTCTGCCATGAAGTTATAATCCTCTGTCTGACAGAATAGCCTTTTGCCACAGAAATGATTTGAAGGTCACACGCAGTGGACTGCAACTTCATGGCAGAAGGCTGAAGCAAGTAAGTTGAGTGGGAGGGTGAACACCGAGGAGGGCATCAGGGATCTGACAGTGGAACTGGCGAGGTTAGAAAGATAGTTGGAAATCTGGAAATGGGCTTCCAATGCAAACAAGTGCAAGGTAATGCACACTGGGTGCAAGAACCCCAAAGCCAAGTACAGACCTGGGGGTGTGACGGTCACAGTCTCCTCGGAGAAGAAGAATTTGGGGATAGTGATTACAAGCAACATTTATGCAAAAAGATAGTGTCGAAGGCAAACAGGATTCTATGTTCAATATCATAGGGGTTCACCAGCAGGAGGAAGCATGTCATTCTGCCACTATACAGATCCATGGTGCGGTCACACCTGGAGTACTGGGGCCCCTACCTCAAGAAGAAGATGGTGCAGGGAAGATATAACAAGATAATCCAAAGGTAACAGGGTGTCCCGTATCAATGGACACTTGAACATGTACTCACTTGAAAAGAGAGCAGACAAAAGGGGGGGGGGGGAGAGACATGATTGAGACCTTCAATTACCTCAAGGGTAAAAACAAGGTCAACCTTGGGGACACCTTCAGCATCAGCAAAAAGAGAAGCACCAGAGGGAACAGCTACAAACTGGTGCAGGAAAGGTACAAGAAGAGGGCCAGGAGGCACATCTTCAAAGAGAGAGTGGTGACAGGGTGGAATGCATCACCAGAGGGAGTAGTCAACTGCAAAACATTTGGGGGGGGGGGTTCAAAAAAAGGTGGTATAAAGCCATGCGGAAGGTCACAGCGGCAGGGAAGGGGAGAGGGGGCGGAGCAACTTGTAGCAAGCGTGCAGGAGCTCCACAGCAAGTAGACTTGATAGACTATTTGGATCTTCTTCTGCTGGCATATTCGCAGGTTTGTAGCAAAACAAAACCAGTGCCCCAGTCCTCTTTGAGCCTACTATCTACACCATACATTGTATGTAAGGGATAACACATGACAGGGTGTGCAGTTATAAGGAACATAGCCAACTGCCAGAACCCCTGAGAAGTGCACTGTTCCCTTATGACGGCACACCCTGGAGAGAGTTCTTCCACTTATAAACTGGACATTTGTTAAAAAGAATATGTAGCCCTGGTGAGGTGTGCGGTTGTCAGGAAATAATCAACAGTCATGTAACGTGTTTTAACCAATGAGGTTACAGAATTTTATGGTCCATGTTATAACCAGTAAATACTAAGATTTTTTTGTTCCACTGCAATGGCAGCATGTGGGTGTCTATGGTGAGTGCCTAGCCTTTTTCCTTTTGGGTCCGACCATGTTCCCCCCTTCAAGGGATTAGTCACACCTCGTTATGCACTGTACAGTGAGATGCACCCTCATGTATATCCCGCTGTACTGTGCACACACTCCTCATAAGGCGGTTTGTAATTGTCCTTCGTGTTCTGCACTTTACTAAAACTGAATTTAAAAAAAAAGCAGAACGGAAACTCGAACAGCAGCGCCCCCCAGCACTCCCTCAATGAACTGAATTTCCGCTCCTGCCCCCCCCCACCAGTTATACAAAACAGATTGCGCCCTCCCCAGTGGAGGCAAAGGTATCTGCCTCCTTCCCCTGGCTAAGGAAAAAGGGTGGCCTCTGATGGGTGCAGACCTTGGGAATCCGAGGTGGCGGCAGATGGTCCACGGTGTCCACAGTTGTGAAGGAAGTGCCCAAAAGAATGAGACACTGAAGCCAGACATGGAGGCCAAAAAAAACAAAAAACAGTTACACAACTAAAGACCTTATAAGGCTAAGCTGTTCTGGGAGAAGTTACACGAGAATGGCAGCAAATTCACAATCGATTTCAAATGCTGAGTAACCTGTATACAAACAAATTTTCGAAAATAATTTGTGATTATAACTTTTACATACATCTAATAGGGCTGAATAACATGGGCATTACGATTACAGTAGACACAGTTTTGATGGCCTTCCTGCAGTTAACTGGTGAGAGAAACAGCAGGAAAAATCCATGCTGCTACCTTTTAATGAACTCTGAATGACTTGGGAAGTGGGGGTGCGTTACTTAGACACAATTCAGGTTATGTTTCAGTATGGTCAATATTTCTCCCTTTGGCTTTTAATCAAGAGACAAGAAATAGATAAACTTGGCAGCCCCACTCCCCGGAGAAGAGATGCAATAATTCCAGTGCTTGGTTTCTTTCCTGAATCTATTTTGGACGACATTTGAATGGCATCCTATATTCCCTCAGTTATGGTAAGCAATGATGTCGGAGCAGGCCCTTTAGGGGTGCAATCCTGAAAGAGATTTCATTGGTTTAAATCTCTCTACTCTCACTCGTCTAGTCGGTGGCTCAGATGCAAAGATATGTTCCAATCCAAGGTCTTTCACATCATTTGTTTGTCTAGAAACCCTTGAAATGCCCCCTTCCCTTTTGCTGAAATTCAATTTTCAGAGAGAAGTAAACTCACAAAGGAATCCGACTTATCTCCTTTGGCAACCATTCTCAAACTCCTAAGGCTAATCAGTTTCAAAATGAGAAAAGTAGAAAAGGGCACAAACTAAAGGATGCAACTTAAGAGAACTGTTTTTCTTTCCTGGACATAGTTCAATGGGTTATAAAGCAAATGTTTACAGGTTAAAAATAAAAAGCAGGTCAACAGAACGTGTATGTGTTGGGACAAGTCTGGGGCTGTCTGTACGGAGCTGAACCAGAAGGTTTTTTGTATTACCACTTTTATTCAAAAATGACACTATCAAGGTTTATCCTACTAATGCAATACTTGCTTTCTTCTGAGTACTCGCTCACCTCTCACCCCAATCACTGTGTGAGTGCTTACCCCCTTCCCCCAAAATGGTAACAGATTTGGGGGGAGGGGCAGCGAGTCACAATGGTTTGGTCCCCTCTCCTTGTTTAATTCTTCTCCCCATTTCTCTTTGAGCTATGCACTCTCTCTCCAGCCTAACCTTTCCTTCTTCTGTGTCATCCCGCACTCCTGAAAAATTAGAGCTCTGCGGTTACGGGGGGTGGGTGGGGTGCCTGGCAAATCACAGTGGTTTTGCAAAAGCAAATTGAGGCTCAAATCCAAAGCAATTAGCCAACACCTGGCATGAATACATCAGGCAAAACAACGCTGTAGTCAAACGGCTACTATTTATTATTCATGTTTGTCATTTCTGACCAGGAAAGGCATACTGAGGAACAAGGTTCCTTCACTGGCTTGCTCTGCCATCTGTGATCAGGCCACAGCTGAGGACAATGGGGGCTATGTTTTGTTTTTTTAATTCAAGTTTCTTAACTTTTATGGGTACATTACACACAAAGGAATGAATACAATGAAGTCAATTCCACTGACATATATCACAGCAAGACCATTACAAACAAAACTGTAGCCATATTTTAATGCATAATCAATCATTTGCCACATTTCTTACGTCCTATTATTGTTGTCAGAATATACTAATCAGCTTCTCAGTGTCACCTCCATCACTCCCCTCTGTCAGGAGGAGACTACCTCTCATGCTCCCTTCCAGATCATCCATCTGTACCACCTGCGTACAAATACCGCCATTCTCAGATTTACCCGGTCAGTCAGTTCCTCCATATTAATTATGTCTTGCACCATCGAGAGCCAGTGCTCAAAGTCAGGCGGGTCCACTGCCAGCCATTTCCTTGTGATGGCTTTGTAAGCTGCGGCTGCTACGTTCCAAAGATAGAGCGTCTGCCCCTTGATCTCTGAGGCAGCCCCAGCACTAGGTGGGAAAGTGTCCTATCTGTGTTGATGGAAAACAGATCCCCATAGCCTGTATGATTTGTGATGGGGGCTATGTTGATGTCCCGTGCTGAAACAGCACTAAAGTGAGTACTTTCCAAATAATCCACAATAAAACCCCACTGTTCCAGTCTGTTACAACAAGCCTTAAATAAGCCAGGGCTAACTCTGGAAAGGGCGTCACTCTCGAACTAAAGCCTGACTCACTTACAGAGAAACCATACATCAACCAACGTTTCATGACCGTCTCCTGAGAGCAGCAAAGTAGCAACATAGCCCCCTTTGTCAGAGTACCCTTTCTGATATATCTATCACACTAACCAAGTGTCGTGCTATACAGACCGCCAAGAACGTTTGAATATCCGGTCAACACAAACCTCTACACTGTGAATTCGTTTAGCAAAACTAAAACCATTTTACAAGTAGAACAACAAAATGGGTGATCTGATACCTAGCACACTGTAGAGTTTATGGATTAAGCTATGTTACCACCTACCACCCCCCACCCCCCCAGGGTGGCTGAAGGCACTTTGCATAGCAGGGGCCCAATTTCTGGAGCGCCACAACTAGTCTAGGAACCAAGTCCCCATGCGCAACTCACTAATATGGGGAAAATAGTCCTACACCAGCAAAAAAGCTATTGTCTACATTCTCTGTAGGAGACACCTTGAAAAAGCCCTTTGGCGAAACCTGGTCGGGGGTTCTGTTGTCTTTGTATCACGGTTTGCTTTGTATTTATGTGCGTTTTTTGCACAGTACAATTTGCCTCTGCTGAAGTCTCGTGCCTGTGTTTTTTGTTTATTATCTGTGCAAATGCTATACCTAGTAATTCCAGGCAAGATACCTACGCAACGAAATCTGCACAAGCTGCTGAAAACTGGGGAAAAAGTTGCAAAAATAAGCAACCTTTTTCAAAGCTGCATGCACATGGAAAAAACTGCGGCTACGAAGGGGGACACCTCACGCAACTTTCTGTTGCACGTGCAGGATTTTTGATTTTGAAAATTGGGCCCTAGGTGTGCTAACATATTTTTTGTTAATAGAGAATTTTATCTTCCTGGTCCACAGCCTGCCTCATCTTGGACTCACCCATGTCTGTCCTGCCACGTCAAGTGCTCCCCGAGGCATGAACTTGCAGACACTCAGTGCCTATCCAGGGTTCGGTTCATCTGGATGAGAGGTATGGGCCAAGGTCGGCAGTTCATGGCCTGCTGCAGGCTGATTAATTTTCCTGCTGTGGCTGGGCTTCCGTTTTTACACCAGGCTTTTCTCCACAATGGCACACACACAGCATGCTGGAGGAACGTGCCACAGATGCATACAGTGTGCACTCTGCTGTGACAATAAGCTTCCTGATCCAACAACAGAAGCAGCTACAGTACCGGTGTGTGCTGCCGCTCCTCCCCTGGCTGGGATGTGCTGCCAGAGCAGCATGTTCCCCTGCCTGGTCACCTGAATTCCAGTGCTCGAGTCCACTCCCGAACTAGGGAAATCAGCGAGGAAGTGCAACATGTTACCATTGGGCCACCAGGCAGCCCAACATAATGTACCTGAACCATTTTACTAGGCCCTGGTCAGGCCACACTTGGGCATACTGCTTGCAGGTTTGGTCTCAATACAGAAAGGACTCTGAGGCAGTTGAGGGGGGCAGCAGAGAACAATGAAAATGACCACTGAGGGGGGGCAAAAGCCATGAGGAGAGTTGGAAGCCCTTTCAGTACCATTTCCTCTCTCAATAGACTTCTGTCCATCTCTTCTCCCCCCATATTCCTGTTTGTATATGGTTTATCCCCTTTCCCTCCAGTGTGAAGAGAAGTATCTGATCAGGATATCTGCTTTTCCTGATCCTCATCTGCACAATCTACCCTGCCCTTCTTAACCTCACAATCCCTCCCCATGTCTTCCTCTTTTCGCTTATGTATCCGAAAAAAGGTCTTGTCCCTTTTAGCTACCACTTTGGCTATCCTTTCCTCCAGTAGTGCCTTTGCACCCCTCACTGCCTTCCCCGCTTCCCTCCGCTTCTCCCGGTACACCTCCCTATCCTCTCTCCTCTGCATCACCCTGCAACTCCTGAATGCAACCCCTTTAGACTTTACTTCCACAGCCACTTTCCTCAAAAACCACAGTCGTCTCTTTTCCTATTTTTGCCCACTTCTTTCATGCAGAGGTTTGTTGTCTTCATTATGCAGTCCCTTAATTTGGCCCACTGTTCCTCCACCCCACCAAGGCACCCCCCCCCCTTAGGTCATCTCTGAGGCACCACTCACCCACTATTTTTAAAATATGCCCTCAATGTCCAGGACCCTTGGTCCTTGTGTGGTTTGTCTCTGCTGCCGCCCTTATGTTATACCACACTGTACGGTGATCACTGGTCCCCACTCCCCAAGTGCCTCCCCATCTCGATGTCTGCAATACTGTCCCTGTTTGTGAGCACCAGGTCCAGTACTGCCTTATCTTGAGTGAGCTCTCCGCTAGTTGCCTGAGAAACACCCCCTGCAGGAAGTCTAGGATAGCCCTGTTTCTACCCGAGGCAATGGTTGGGATGCCCCAATTTGTATCCGACAGACTGAAGCTGCCCACCAGCAGCAACTCCCCCCTTATTATCACTGCGCTGATGGCCTCCCCCAGTGCCTTATCCAATTCTTCCCCTTGTGTTGGAGGTCTGTATATAAAAAGTGGGGGGTGGTATCATACAAGTCGGAAGATAAGGGGGCAATCTAAAATAGAATATAGGTCAAAATTGTCACCGCTGTCATGCATTGTTGTTTTAAAGTGCTCAGCTCACAGGGAGGGCACTGGCTGCCCAGCATTCCCACATCTGTTGCTGGCAAAGCACAGAGAAGGATTAGTGCTGGCTGTGAATGCAACCACAGTTGTCCCATCACTGAAGAACAGCATGGGGTGGGGGAGTTGGGGGAGACAGGGGAAAAAATTGGGTAAAAATAAATACAAAGGTCTAGATCTTGAAAACATTTGCACATGAACTTTCATTCCTCAAGCAGAAAATAAAAAATGACTTAACTCAGTAATATTGTTTCTTCCAAGGGCTCTCCCAGTATGATTAAACATAAGCAATCAGCCCAGAATCTCTGACTGCCCCAGAGCTGTAGTGATGTAATGTGGAATGTATGCAAACAGTGGAACTAGAATGTTGTTCAAACTGCTGTCTACAGGTGTACTGTGTCAGATTCGCTTCTATAGCTAAAAACTACTAGACTATCCGCACTAATACATTCTAACCCAAAACAACAAAAACAATACTGACCCCCTGGTAATGAGGACAGGTTTCCAAAACAGGATAAAAGAACCACAAAGGGCGAGTTAGGCACCCTAGTCATCTTTGTGTGCATAAAAAACAGTAAGTTAAAGAGCAACTTTCTTGCTCTATTTCAAAATCCACCCCCCAAAAAAAAGAAGTAAGATAAACCCTCACGTGGCTCAAAGTCAAATTCTTCATATATTTTCTTTTCAGTGGTCCCTATTTGGAAGGAAGGAAGGGTCGTAATCGGCTCCTTGGAGCTGAGATGCAATGATCCCTTCCCACTTCCAAATACTGCTTCAGTCTGCGGTCCATGCCAGTACTCGTCATTTTGTGAGATCACTATTCGGAGAGTGCGGGGGTGGGCTCCATATACCTGAACGGGGCAGTTTTTTTAAAGTTAAATTTTAGTACTTTTAGATTGCCATTCGAACTATCGACACCGATTAACTAACAAGTTCCTTCTTAGTTAATCGGTGGCCATGATTAGTTTCGAAAGGCAATTATGCTGAGTGAATCTGCTAGTGTGTTGTCCTTTCCTGGAAGATGAATTGCAGTCAAATGCACCTCCAGGGAATATGCTAAGGACCAATGTTCATGGCTTCTGTGCACAGTCTTGAGGGTCTTGTGCCTCCCTGCTTGTTGATGTACCACATGGTGGTTGTGCTGTCTGTCCTGACCTGGACTGACTGACCCCTCAACTGAAGAGCAAATGCCTTTAGGGCAAGAAGAACTACTCTCAACTCTAAGAGGTCGATAAGCAACTTGGATTCCTGAGAGGACCAAGTCCCACTGACTGTAAGGTCGTCTGTGTGTGCACCCCACTCTAGGAGGGAGGCATCTGTTATTAGGACCACCGTGTGGTGATGTTGCTGAAAAGGGATGCCTTGCCTGAGGTTATCCCTTCCTTACTACCACTGCAGAGCCAGAAGCAGAGTTTCTGTTACTGGCACAAGCTTTGAAAGAAGATCCCTTCTTTGGGACCAACGGGACCTCAAGTGGTACTGAATGTCCCTCATCTGAAACCTGGTACCTGATACTACTGTGGTAGTTGATGCCATGTGTCCTAGCAATGCTAGAAACTGCCTTGCAGCCCTGGGCTGACTGAAGACAAAGGAATTTGCTAGGGTTAGTAAGTTCTTTACCCTCTTGAGGGAGGGAGGGAGGAATACCTTGCCCTGGATGGTATCCACTACTACTCCACTGAATTTCAGTGACTGAACCAGTTCCAACTGAGACTTTTTGAAAATTGATGAAGAAGCCCAAAGACTCCAGAGTGTTTTGGGTGACCCTGGTGGAGTCCTTCACCTGCTGGTATGATTCTCCTATGACTAGCTAGTTGGCCAGGTAAAGGAAAGTACAGTTGCGTAAGAATTTACCGTAACAGTAGATCTTCAAGAGCAGCTCTTGTAGCAGGCTATTACAATTAGGACTATGCCGCAGGCACTAGGACCCACTGGAAACCTTTAGTTAGCAGTCTCCAGCGGGGGCTGCCCCCAACGGTACAGCGGGGGAGGTCCCCAGCCCCAACTCATTTCACCTGCTGGAGATCCATGACTAAGGCCCGGCAGGTGGAAGCTTGACGTAAAAAGATGCAACAACAGCTCACCAGGGGGAAGGAGGGAGGGAGAGCAGCGCATGCTGCAAGAGCTCCTCTCGAAGATCTACTATTACGGTAGGTTCTTAGGTAACTGTACTATCTTACTTCGAGTGGGAGCTCTTGCAACAGGCTATTACAGTTAGGACTGAATCCCAAGCAGTCCTGTAAAAAGGAACAGGAACTGGGAGGCGGCTGTAAGCATCAGTGCCAGGAGGGCACTTTTAAGAAAGGAGACCCTGAAGGACTGCTAGGCCAAAGCCTGCCCTTCACCTAGAAGCAATGTCCAGACTGTAGTGCTTAATGAAGGTATACACTGAGCTCCAGGTAGCAGCTGCACAGATATCTCCGATGGAGACATTTCACAAGGATGTGAATGAAGTGGTCACTCCCCTGGTAGAATGACCCCTAACCAAGCCCGGTAAGGTTTTGTTATACTTGTAACAGTAAACAATGCAATTGACCATCCATTTTGATAGGGTTTGCTTTGATACCGGAGTGCCTTGGCATCAAGGCGCCATGAACAAGTGCTCCGTCTTACAGTGTGAAGCAGTGCGTTTTAGATAGTACCTCAGCACCCTGTGGACATCCAGAGTATGCAGGAGCGCTTCCCCTCTATTTGTGTTATCTGGATAAGATACCGGAAGATTGACATCCTGATTTAATGTCAGTTCAGATACCACTTTAGGCAAAAACTTAGGATCAGTTCTCAAGGACACCCTGTTCCTATGAAAAATTAAATAAGGCTCCTTACACATCAGGGCCTGAAACTTGGAAACTCTCCGAGCAGAAGTAACTGCAACCAAAAATAACATCTTCCATGAAAGAAAGCAAAGCTTGCAATCTACGGCAGGCTCAGAAGGGGGAAGGGTAAGCTTCTCCAACATAAACAGGAGATCCGAGGTGGGGTACTGGATCTCGGATGGAAGACTTGATATGTAAAATGCCCCTCAAAAAAAGTACGTGACATGCGCTATGCAGGCGACCCGGGTTCGGGAACGGACTAGGGTCGCCTGGGTGTCGGTGGGACGAGGGAGGATTGAGCTCCCACGGACGCAGCACCTGACGCCCCTAGAGGGCCGATGGAAGCATGGGCTCTGGCAGCTCCTCTCAGTGGAGTCGGGGGGTCGCTATTATTAGCATGGACGGGCACGCCAGCATGCTCAGTCTGGACTCTCCTCCTTCGGGCCAGGGGAAAGGGGAGAAAAATATGGGAAAAAAATGGCAATAAACCCTGGCCCCACGAGCATAAATGAAACTGGGGCAGGGATGCCTCGGCGAGTGCCCTGGCGGACGGAGTAGAAGGAGGTACGAGGCCTCCCTGAAAGCCATGGGAGCCGGGCAAGTTTAAAAAAAAAAAAAAAAAAGTATAGCATACGTCCAGTTGGGCAAGTGTTTTTCCCTCCATTGGTACATGGTAAGCAGAAATTGCTGATAAATGTACCTTTATGGAGGAGTAGCTCAAGCCTTGGTTTAATAAGGAGAGAAGATACTCTAATATCGAGTTCACTGGGCAGGTGAGAGGGTGACGGGGTGAAGCCCATAGACAGACTCGCTTCCACTTCATGGCATAAGTGGATCTAGTTGAGGGCTTTCTCGCCACCACGAGAACGTCCGCCACCTCCTGGGAGACCCCAAACCAGAATTTTATTAAAGCTTAAGGTGACTGGCTAGCAGCCGCTTGGCACTAGTCCAGTAAAGACATTTGAATTTTGCATTATAAATTGCACCTATTCTTCATTCTTAAGGAGTGCTACCAGTTTGAATGTCTACTAAGGAACTGGATTTTATTAAGTCTGCAGGAGCCAGGCATGAAGATGCCGGGATTTGAGGTCCGGGTGACCAACGTTCCCTGATCCTGGGACAGTAAGTGCAAGCTCAGCGGTGGCTGAAATGGAGGTTCCACTGCCAGCTGCTGAAGTAGTGGGAACTAAATCTGCAGAGGCCAGAACGGAGCAATGAGGATCATCTCTGTTCCTTTGGCCTGAAGCTTCAGCAGAACCCTCTGAATAATGGGGAAGGGAGGGAAGGCGTACAGAAACCTCCCTGTCCATCAGAGGGACAATGTGTCTGGCCAGAAAACACCAGGCGTGGACTCTCGCAAGCAGAAACTGGGCAGTTTGGCGCTGAGTGGAGATGCAAAGATGTCCAACTCTGGGCAGCCCTACCTGTCGAACAGCTGATCTGCCACCAACTGGAGGATAGCTCCCACTCGTGAGCCTTGGACAGAGACGGCTTAGGCTGTCGGCCAAGATGTTTTGCATGCCTGGAACATGAACAGCAGTTCTAGGTGATGTTCCAGTGCCCAATGCCAGACTCTCATCGCTTCCCGGCATAGGGGGTAGGAATGCGTGCCCCCTTGCATGTTGACATAAAACACTACCGACGTGTTGTCCATCTGGATGAGAACAGGGCCTGGCGAAAGGTCCGTCTGAAACAACCACAAGGCGTTCAGGATCACTCGCATCTCTAGAATGTTGATATGGAGCTGTTGCTCGTCTGAAGACCGTGTCCCCTGGGTTTGTCTGTCTCCCAGATGAGCACCCCAACCAACACAGGAGGCGTCTGTTAGGATCCGTCTCGGGGGGGCTCCTGCTGAAAAGGGACCCCTCGTTCCAGGTTGGAGGGTCCAACCACCACGAAAGAGTCCTTACTGAGTCAAAGATCCTGACTGGCCGGTCCAGATGGTCTGACCTCTGGTCCCACTGCACCCTAAGCATCCATTGTAGGACTCTCATGTGGAGGTGGGCCAACGGAACTGTGGGAATGGCCGCTGCCATGTGCCCCAGAAGTCTGAGGAAGGTCCTGGCTGGGACCTGTGGAGCCATAGCTACCATCCTGGCTACGCCCCTTAAACGATCCCCCTTGTCCTGCGGGATGAAGGCCATGCCCTGAACTGTGCCGAGGACCGCTCCAATGAATAGGAGTCGCTGACTGGGCTCTGGGGAAGACCTTGGAAGGTTCAGGGTGATCCTCAGCTCTCGGAAGAGAATAAAGCTGTCTTCAGGAGTGCAAAGTAGCGGAGCCCTGGAAGGCGCTGCCAGGAGCCAGTCGTCTAGGCAGGGGAAGACGTAATGGCCCTGGCATTTAACAGCCACGGTCACCACTGCTAGGCATTTGGTGAAAACTCGTGAAGTGGAGGAGAGGCGAACGGTGAGGCTCAAGTACTGATAATGTCTCCCCTGGAAGTGGAACCTCAGGAACTTCCGATGGGGAGGGAAGACCCTTATGTGCATATAGGCGTCCTGCATATCCAGGGAGCAGAGCCAGTCCCCTTGGTGCAAGAGGGGAATAAGGCCTGGCAGAGTGACCATCCTGACCAGTTTGTACTTTATGAAAAGGTTTAGGGAACTGAGGTCCAGGATGGGCCGAAGGTCCCCGGTTTTTTTTGGAACCAGGAAAAAAAAATGGGAATAAAAGTCCCTTCCCTGTTGTCCCTAGGGGACCAGCTCTATCACCCGTTTCAGCAAAAGAGCCTCTATCTCTCCTTCTATTAGAGGAATGTTCGAAGGAGGATAACGGGAGGACCCTGGTGGTTTTTCTGGAGGGATCTAGGTGAACTCGAGAGTATGTCCTCTCCTTATCAGGTCTAGAACCCAGAGGTCTGTTGTGATGCTGCTCCATCCCTCTTGGTAGAGGGAGAAGTGACCCTCTACTGCCTCCCCCATCGCCTCCACCGGAGGAGGGGGGGTCAGCAGTGAGTCATTGGGTAGATTCGGGAACCAGCAGAGAGGGCTGGGAGGACTTGGGGCCTCTAAAGTCGAGCTCCCAGAAGCTTGGGTCATAGCTTTCCTCTTAAAGCCACCTCTCTGCGGGAACTGGCCGTGGGTAATTTGCTCTGAGGACTTATGAAATGGCCATTTGCAGAATGGCTTCTGGTCCCCATTATATAGTTTTCAGACGGACCCGATGGACTTCCTGAATATTCTTGCCCACCTGATCCAAGAATCTAGACTCAACATCAGAAGGCAGCCATAGTCACCATATAGTCCATCTGAGGGTGTTTCGCCAGAAAAGGCTCCTCCCTCGGGGCTCGGTACAGCCTGTCCGATTTCTCTGGAACTGCCGGAGTGGTAAGAGGGATGCTTCCAAGTGATCCTAGTAAGGTCATGGAAGGTATCCACAAGAGGAGAAACTACCAAAGGCTTTGGCTCCTTCTGCCTCAGGTATTTTGCCAACCTCCGGCGTTCCGGGTCCAAGTCTTCCGTCTCCCATCCACTGGAGGATTGGATGTGCCGCCATGACGTCCATGAAGGTTGGATCATCAGGCGGCAATCTTGGGAGTGTCTTTCTCGTTGGGAGACACTGGCCTTTCCTGCGAGAGGGAACGCTTGTACCCAGAGGAACTGGGATGCGAACCGTGGCCCACAGAAGAGGAAGCTGATCTTGTAGGTGTAGGATCTGCTCCTCTCATATGAAAGTCACCTGCTGGCAGACCGACGTCGGCTATGGGACCAGCGATGGCTGGTTGAGCGTCAAGGATGGCTTGCAGATTGGTGTCAGCTATCAGACCATCTCCTGCTTGTAGAGCATTGGTTCTCACACTTTGTGATAGTGAGCCTCCCCCAAGCCATGGAAAAGATTTCAAGCCTCCCTCAAATTTGGAAAAAATCTTAGGCCTCCCCATAGAAAAAAAAAAAAATACTTTGCACAGTACACCAGGAATCAATCGAGATCAATAAAGCTGACTTGAGTATATACTCTTTTTATTCAACTTCTTGTTCTCCACCCCCAACCCCACACCCCAGGTTGCCCTTATCACTCTACTTTTATGACTCTTAAACCCTTGTTACCGTTTCCTCTCTATCTGGAGCAACTAACCTAGCCACTTCCTCTCTTACACTGTTGTTAAGCAACTTACTGCACCCTTATCCCCAGGTCACACCTGACACAAGCACTGGCTCAGTGTGCCTTTCCCAGACACTGATTTACATATAAACACCTACTGTATAAATAAGCCTTGACTCAATGTATCTTTCCTAGTCACTACTTTGCATATAAACACCTACTATACAAACAAGCCTTGACTCAGTCTGCCTTCTAGTCACCAATTTATATATAAATACACCTTTAACAAGCTTTGGGACAATGGGCCTTTCCTGGTCACAAATTTGTACATAAGTAAAGAAATCCACCTGCCATTATCCACATTTAGTTTACTACATCATTTCACACACAACATTTAAAACTTAAAATTTAAATACTGTACATTCTCAGACTTCACTGGGCCTCCCCTGGAACAGTTTGGGGCCTCCCTTGGGAGGCTGACCTCACCATTTGAGAACCACTGTGGTAGAGTGACGGTTACTACCGGACCTGGATCGTCGGTGCCGACATTCTTTCTGCAAGGTCCGGCCATGGGTATCCACTGGAGTGCGTGACCTAGACTTGTGCTTTGGTTTAGGAGAGGGACATTTGGGCATGGGAGAAAAACAGGTTACTCACCTGTAAGAGTAGTTCTAGGAGTGGTATATGCTGTTCATCCACACTGGCTGGCATTTCCTTTTCACTTTAAAGCTTGCCGGATTGTCTAAAGGCTGGCTCCTCCCACCCACCCGGGTGGTATATGCCTTGGCTCCGCCCCTTGATGCCAGATCTTGCCCGCTGGAAGCAGAGGAGGTTTGGTGGGTTCATGAACATATACCACTACCTACTGTTCTACCCAGCTCTGGTCCCCTACTTCCTCCGGAGCCGGAGCTGGGTCTGGCTGCAATGGGAGCACATCTTTTTTAACCTGACCCCACCAGAACTGGAAAAGCTCTGTGAGCTCCTCCTTGGTGACTTGGGCAGTGGAAGACTCCACTGGAAGACTGTGCTTGTCCGGCATGTGAGGAGCTATAGGTGAGGATGGGAGGTCAGGTAAGCCCCTGTGGACCAGTGAACGTTCACGACCGGCGACGCCTTAGCCAATGTCCGTTCCGTCACTTGCGTCATCGACAGTTTGGAGTCATCTGGCTTGGAAACTGTCATCGGCTACAGTTTAGAAGGCTGAACCATTGAGGGGTGGTGAGCCGACACCAGCTTTGAACCTGGCTCCCACTCCCTAAGTTCAGAGGTCTTGCCTGGAGCCCCAGGAATGACCACGGTCGGGATTTTCTTTGACGGGACTGAAGTCCTGGAAGAGGAACCCGAGGTCCCGACTCTGGAGGTGGAGGGTGGCAGCAAGGGCACCGCGTTCACTTCCGGGGTGGAAGAGGCCTGCACAGAGACCAGGCCCCGACTACTGCTACCCGATATTGGTGGCTTGGTGGGAGTGGGAGTGTCTTGCTTCCCTGTGGAGTGCTGGGAGTAGTGGGAATGATCCAAACCACCCCAACCCAGAGGAGGACTTTTTCTTATGGGATGACCGGGAGCGAAATGCTCCTTTGACCGGCCCCAGTCCTTTTCGCGGGACTTAAGTTGGACAGAGTCCCGCTTCTTTTCTTTATGCTTTGTGGACTGGGAAGAGGACTTTTCCTCTGATGAGCGTTACATCACAGCCACCTGTTGTTCAAGGAAATGGGCCTTAAGAGCCTTAAGGCGGCAAATTCTGGCCCTGTCTGTAAAGCCGCTGCAAATTGAGCAGGCACTGGTGTCGTGGTCCAGCCCAAGGCAAAAGATGCAGGTCTCGTGGGTGTCCTTCGCTGGGATCTGGTGGCCACACGCGCACTTTGTCCTCTTTTTTTTGGAAGAGGAGACAGACAACAGTGAAGTCGACATGTAGCAGAAATCGATGGATATACAAAAAGCGGACCTTCTGGGGGAAAAAAAGAAAAACTATACTGGTTTTGCTAGGAAACTACTAGACGTTGTTCTAAAGACAACCAAAGAGCCGATGGAAACGGATCTGTGGTGGGAAAAGAACTGAGGTGGGGCTGGGGACCGCCTCGATATACCATTGGGTGATGTCGGGGGCGGCCTCCGCTGAAGACTGCTAGCTAAAGGTTTCCGATGTGTCCTAGTGCTTGCGGCATAGTCCTAATTGTAATAGCCTGCTGCAACAGCTCCCACTCAAAGTAAGATTACCACGGTTCCTTGCCTCCTGAGATAGGCTGCCACCACAGCTGGGCACTATGTGAACACTCTTGTGACAGATGTGAGCCCGAAGGGGAGTGTCGCCGAGATGCCAGCCAGTTTCCTTTCCTAAGAGAAGGGATAACAATGGCAAGGGTTGCCATTTTGAACTCCGGCTTTGCCAAGTGTTCGTTCAGGAATCTTGAGTTCTAGGATTAGCCACAACTCCCCATTCTTTTTCTTAGTCAGGAAGTATCTGGAGTACATGGCCTTACCCCTTTGGGAGGGAAGGGGGGGGCTGGCTCTGTTGCTCTTGCTTGCAGAAGTTTTTTTTAACCTCCAATTCCAGCAGAATTGTCGCTGCAGAGGTTGAAAGCCGGAAAACTCTGCAGCCCTGAAGTGTTGAAAAATGCTTGAACTGTAGACAGAGGCTCTGACTTGCTACCTCCAGAACCCACTGGTCTGTGGTGATGTTTTTCCTGTCCTAACAGTAGTGAGCCAGCCTGCCCCCTACTGGAAGAAGGGTGGCATCCGGGTTTGGGCAGTCAGCGGGGTTCTATTTAGGATGAGCTCTGGGCGCTGGGGTTGAGTCAGCCTGCCTAGAAGGTTTTCCTACCCCTGCCCCTGTAGTAACTGCTAGCCTGCCCAGAGTATAATCTACAGGCATGGAGTCTGGAGCATAAACTCTGGGGTAATACCCCCTAACCCTACCTCACCTTCCTGCAGTTCTAAAAGAAGTGGAGGCTCTTTCTCTCGTAGAGTTGCTTATACAGGTGGTTTTGTATTCTTCCACCTTTTTCATATATGCCTCAGTCTTGTCACCAAAAAGGGAATGGTTTTCACAAGGAAAATCCATGGCCTTTTACTGTGTGTCTTGGGCAAGACTGGTTGTTCTGAGCCAGGCAAACCTCCTCAAAGATACTGACAGGGCCAACAACCTGGATGCAGTGTCATCTGCATCCACAGCCATGTAAAACTGATACTTGGTGGCATCAAATGCTGACCTGGCAGTGTCATCAAGATCACGTGCCACATCACCTGGCAATCTGTCAGTTATTGCCAGGACAGAGTTTCAAAGGGTCTTCTGATATTGTGCAGCATATGCCATCTAAGGTGCCTATCTGAAGAGAAGGGAAGAGGCTATGTAACCCTTTTTCCCTCATGGTGTCAATTTTTCTCGAATCTTTGTCAGAGGGATGAGATAAAAGAGGGACTTTGGCTTTACCACAGGCAATAGCCTGTACCATGCCCTCATGGTCTTGGTGAGAATACAAATACTCAACAGCAGACCTATCAACTTGATATTTTTTAAACAAATAAACTTGCAGCGAAGTTGCTAAGGAGCTCTTCGGGGCTAGTCTAGTTGTCTGAGCGGAGAAAGTGCATCTGACTGTTAGCTGGAACACAGTCTACCTAGAGGCAGCAGTTTGAACAACATTCTAGTTCCACTGTTTGCATACATTCCACATTACATTACTACAGCTCCGGGGCAGTTAGAGATTCTGGGCTGACTGCTTATGTCTAATCATACTGGGAGATTCCTGGGCTTTGAAAAAACTATTTTTTTCCGGCAGAAAAATGTCTTCCCAGAATTTCTAGAAACATCACTAGACTTTACAATAGATTTCAGTTCTGGCGAATTCCCTGGATACTTTCGACAACCATTCTTCTGCTAAACAATATGTTTTATAATTTGCATAAGAAACAAAGTTGGACTTGGCCAAGGTTTAGAATGTGTGGGCTATAGCATTTATGGTACAGAAGGTATTCCCTACAGTTTTTCCTACATTTAGGGAGTTCCGAACAATATAGACTAGGCACCGAGACAGAGGATGAGTTTTTTAAAAGGGTAACTAAATAGGCTACAATGGTAGTTACCCTTTATCAAAAGGTATCCATAATGTGGGCGAATGCAAAAGAGAGAGAGACCACATTATGGCGAACGGAAAATGGCAAGTACCAGAACGGCAAAATGGTATTCCCTTACCGGGTGCTACGACCTAGGAGTTTGATATTTAATAAAGGGGGTGGGGTGCAGGTGACAAAGCCCCCCCCGCAGAAAAGCACAGTCACCATTCCGGTCCTTGCTGTTTTCCGCTCGCTGATATGGGGCTCGCTCTTTGGAGTCACCCATATCACATGGAACCTACCAAAACCTATCCCAGGATGCAGCAGCACAAGGAGCCCAATCCATACAGGTGGCCCAGATACGAACCAAAGGTGTGTGTGTGTCTGGGCTTCAGAGCTTAACACCCGCAGAGTGCTGCACAATTGACAACACTCCCTTCCCCCCTCACGGCCCCTCAATATGTGCATGGAAAGTGATGCATAGGGGATAGGGTGGAAGATCTGCAACAGAGTGGACACTCCAGAATGGGTAGAAAAATAAGGAGGGACCTAGGAATGCTGGAAAAATAGTCTGAAGAGTGGCAACTGGGGTTCAATACAAAGAAGTGCAAAATCATGGGAGAGGGTAGTTGCTATCAGTCACCAGGGAAGAAAGGGATCTGAGGGTTATCATCTTGAATGACATAAAGGTGGCCAAGCAGAGTACAAAGGCTGTAGGGAGGCAAGCCGATAGCCAAGTAGGGTCAGTGACCGCCAATATAGGTAGGGTATACAGGCAGACTGGATGGGCCTAGCAGTCCTTATCTGCTGTCATTTACTATGTTACTATGAATGGGGCTGGACAGTAGTCATCCAAATGGCTGCCTGTGCCGGCACAGGTGTAAACCCCCTGCACAGCAGGGGACTGCGGGGCATAAAAAACAGGTCTGGGGTGCGAAACACCATTCGGTTTTCTGCGTGACGGTATCACCTTTGATTGTAACTGTATTTTGTATCTGCACCTCTTTGGAAGTAAAATGTTTTCTACATGGTATATCAGCAACTTGGTGTGGTTACATCAGTGAAGCTTAATGAGAGTGCTACAGTTTGCACCTTGTGCAGTCAAAGTGACTTTCCTGAGTGTACTATCGACCTATGGGATATGGTCGTCTCTAAGGACCGCCATATTCCTTAATGGGGAACTATGCTTATTTAAAAACATAAAAATATGCTGAAATAGTCCCCAGCCCTCCAGCCAAGCTACATTTGGCTCAGGAAGGTCCAGGGAACATGGGTTGGGGGGGGGGCACGCGGGGAGATTTATACAGGAAGCGGAGGCTGCTCCTGCAAGGTATTCTCCTTGCGTAATGCCGCTATACTCCACACTCTTCTCAACACAGAACATATCCTTGGAACTGTGCGGTAGGACGTGCAGAGCCGGACTGGGACAGAGGGGGGCACTCAAACACGTTCGCAGTTCCCGTGGAGTACCTCACATATGCATAGGGGGCACTCAGTGGCCATACAACCCTGGAGTTTCACTTGTGGAGTAGGCTTTTAGCCATTGCGCACAACGCAGCATTTTGCCTTGTAAAGGGAGCTTTTTATGTAAATTTGTCACATTGTTAACTATGTAGAACAAAAGGATCTCAATTTTCAAACCTTGTGCCAAAGTGGCTTGTAAAATAGCATTATTTATTTATGTAAAAGTTGTTACCTGGGAAAGGCACACTGAGTCAAGGCTTGTTTCCAGGTGCGACCCAGGGGAGGGACTGTACGGAGAACAGCCACCAATACAATTCAGAGACGGCATCAAATTTTGTTTATTTAAAATATATCATGAATGAGACGGCCCCGTGGCGCTGACAGTTGAGGCGCTGGACGCCACACCTCGCACCACACTGGCGACCCAGGTTCGGGAATGGACTTGGGCCGCCGGAGCTGGCAGGGGAGAGGGTGGATTGAGCATCCTAGGACTGCTCTCCTCCCTGTGGGGTAGGTTTGGGGAGCAAGTCGCACTGGAACGGCCCCTGGTGATGACGGGGCAACACAGTTACAGTGGGAGAACAACACGTGAAGACGATGCGTGCCTGATAAGTCACTGCACTGCCGCTCTAGGGAACAATATGGAGGAAAAGGCTGGGCGCAACCGAGCAGCTTGATGGCCACTCTACTGCCAACACGGAGGATTGTCATGGAGTTGCGCTGGGGGTCCGGTCCAGCCTGATGAGGAGAGGTAAGGGGAGACCCTCCAGTCGATTGGGGTGGCCGCACCAGGCCCCCATCATGCGAGCGAGCATTCTGCTCTCCGGGTCGGTGGGGGCCAGTGGCTGGATGCCCCCGCCAGTAGCGCTGCAGAGGCACAAAAATAAGTAGGTGATGAAAAAAAAAATATCATGAACAATGGTATCAATGGAATGAGAGTTCTCCTGATCTAAAGCTTCATGCCTATGACACAGTCAGTGTAAGTTACTTCATTTACTGCACTTCTGTAAGTCTGCATGCAAATCAATCCCTCTTGTGTGTAATACTGCCTCATTTATGGTCCCTTTAAAGAGGTGTTTTGTTTAGGTGGGCCCCATATTCACTGGGCTTTAGGAGTAAGCTATTTTCATGTCTGGCTCGGTGCTACTCTGCCATCTGCAGGAAAAAGAAAAGTACAACAGAGAAAGACGTTCTTGTAGAAAACCTGTTTAGAAGGCAAGTGGTTTTTGCTATATGACAGACAACTACAGGGGATGAAACCAAGTCGGAAAATGCATACAGCTGGTCCAGAGTTGAGAAGGGCCAGTTTTATACAGCAGCAAGCAGCTCAATGTTTAACAGTTGTAAGGTTTAATTATAACCATCATACTTCGGCTCCTCAGGATTATTTACAATTTATTAAGCTGAATTTTTCCATTCAGGAAAAAAACAGCTGCAAGCAGCTCATTGGCTGGTGTGTCCTGGGGCATGGGGTCATAATGTCACCAGACATTATGCCGCATGTAACATCGTGCTGCTCAATACAGTGCGATTTCTGCCATGTGGCAGAACTCTCTTTACGGCCCCAAATAAAGATTCTCAACTCAGGGCGGGGGTGTTTAATTCCAAACTGTTAAAAAATAAAAGTTCTTGGGGCCAGGACTCAAACCTGGTCCCAGACGCAGCGCCTGGGTTCCTCGCTGCAGTGGCTCAGTCCATTGAGCCACGGCAGCTACTCAGCGGAACCCCATCCCAGTAGAGGTCTTATCCTCTGCTTGGGATGTTTCGAGTGGTGCAATACCACGAACAGCAGTATTTGCGGTATTGCACCACTCGCTGTAAGCTACAGCGCTGCTGGGGTTTAGCCATAATGTCGTATGCTATTAAGCGTGCAACATTATAACCTGGTAGGGTGTCCTGGGGATTCGGTAAAAAGAAAGAGGTGATTATAAAATGTATTTATTTACTGGATTTTGATAACCAAGTAGGCTCCTAAGAGGGCGGGGGATATTGGGGCTGACACAAGGAGCGGATTGGAGGACCAGGGGGACAAAAAAAAAAAAAGTATACTAAGTAACAACAACAAAAAAAAGTAACCAAAGATTTACAGAGGTATTACAATGATAAAAGGAAAGATAAAGTGCTGCAGTGCTGTTAATAAAACCACTTCTAGGATTAGTTATATTATTCAATATATACAGGACAAAAGGGTGCAAAACAAAGCATAAGGGAATACACAGATACAGGATGTGAATCTCAGGAAAAACAGTTACGCTGCTTTCCAGCAAGAAGATGCCAAATGAGGAACTTTTTGAAAGTCATAAATGTGGCGCAGTGTTGGATTTTGGGAGGACATTCATTCCAAAATGTGCAATAAATTACTGTGGCACAGTACAAAACAAAACAAAAAACTCAGTACAACTAAATGCAAAGGTGTGCATTACACAGTCAAAAGAAGTAAAACACACCATGGGGGCATATCATGGAGGGAGACAAGTCCCAGGGAAGGTGGGGGATGGGGCTGGGGAGGTGGTCAGGTAGAAGAAGGGGTCCGGCTGGTGAAAGGCAGCACATTGTCTCCTGACTGAAGGAAACACACCATAAGACCGCGCGTTATCCCACAACAATCGTATGCCTGCACTTCTCCTCCAAAACAATTTTGCCCATTTTATAAAGACAGATAATCCATGGTGGTCGAACCTGTGACCTTGTGTATATATCAGAGCATGACCACGTGCCCTGTAGTGGATTATCTGTTACACAGAACAGAAGTAAAATACAAATATAAAAGTGACCAAAAAACAGAGGCAGCTGTTACAAGCAGTTAACAGATAGCAGCAATGAAGTGGCTGAAAACAGCCACCAAACAATGGTACACCTTGACCAACCCAGGAGGAAGGGAAGGGGGACACCCACTAGGGAGTGGAGCAGCTGCAGTTAGGTTTGATAAAATCTTAGCCTGCCTCTTAAGGAACAGCTACGTGGCAGCAGACAGGAGCAGAGAAGAGAGAGGTCATTCCAGAAGGGAAAGGAGTCTCTGGGAGAACGGGGCTTGACCAGAAGCCAGACAACATCTTGGAAGTAAGGAACAAGTGGGGATTTGCATGATGGTCAGTGTAGGTGAAAGGTGGGGGTAAGGCAGGAGAAGTGAGGACAGTAAGACAAGTGTCTTACCCTCAATGTCTGAACATGCAGCCCCCTCAGTGCCATCTAGACTCCGGCTGACTGAGGCCGGGGACTTGGACTTGAGATGCAAGCCAGCTCTCCCACATGGTAGCACAACATTTTACCGCTGGCACCACCAGGCCAGGCACTTTACCCTCTTAATATTCACCCCAGACAGCTCTAAGACCCCGAAGAGTGCTTCGGGGGAGGTTCTACTCTGCCACGCTGCTGACCAAGGTTCGCACTCAAGAGCTCAGGAGCAGAGGATGTGCTTCCTGTCATCTCCCCCTACTCCAGAAGCACTACGAGTGTGCGCACTCATGCAGAGGGAGGGGCGGGGACAAAACCTCCACTGGATGAAGCAGGATGTAAAAGGCTAGGCAACACTCACATCTGCCGGGCACACTGTAAAAGACCAAAGTTCAGTGATCTTAAACCCATTCTGCAGTACACTGTTGGGGTGGCTGGAAATGATGGCCCCACTCCGGGGTAAAGGGGAAGGGGAGGGTAAGCCTTTGGACAAGATGCAATGGCTGAAAGGGCGACCACATCAACTAGGATGAGACCCTGGGCAGGAGTCATCCAAAGGCACCAGAAGAAGAAAGGCATAATAGAAATAAAGCTGATAAAAAAAATCTTCTCTCCAGGTCCCATATGCCATTTCAGTTCCGTGCTTCCAACTGCCTTTAACGTGTGCTGCAAGGATTCACTCCTACCCCAGACCACCCCACCCCTCACTGCCTATGCTGTGGTCTCAGAAGGGAGCTCTGTATCTAGCTGTTCTGTTGAACAACTCGGTGGAGGCGAGGCGATACCTACTGGTGTTAGCCCAGTTCTGTATGTGCTTCATTTTTATTTTAATAAAATAATTATCCAGTACCTGTTTGGTGTGTGTGCAGCTATTTTTGCTTTTCCTTATTCTGATGTCATAGAACATAGAAAGTGATGGCAGATGGGGACCAAAGAGGCATCTAATCTGCCCTGAGCCCTAACCCCCTCTTTAGGATTTCTGTGATGTCAAGACCTCTTCTTGTGATACTGGCTGGAGGGACTGAAAAGTGGTCCACCCACCTTGACCAACACCCACCATATGTCTGGTGGGGGGGGGGGGTGTCTGCTATGTACGACTCCCTCCCAACTAATGGTCTGTTCTGTGGACCCACACAGATGAATTCCATGATCCCTAGGGACTCCACTGGCCCCGACTGGAATCCTAGGGGCTGTGTGCCTCAGCTCTGTGACACCACTGACTCCCAGCTAGCGTCAGCATGGGATTCTGGGATCATACACGAACCTGCACAGCCTTAGTATTTTACTACAGGAAGGAAAGTGAATCACATTATCAATCCCTGCAGCCAGCAACCCAATTTCTTCCACTTCCTAATATGCTCCTCCCCCACCCCACCCCCCACCCCGTCAGACATCCTGTGACAATGGAGTGTGAAAAACTACTTTAAGGTTCCAGGAACAGTGGCTTTCATATGACTGACTGTAAAATATTTAAAAACTCTCCAAAAAGATGCCACCCCCCAAAGCAATGTATGGTGAGCACCATCGTACTACCTATACTCATACATCACAAAATGGAACGCAGGGGTGGAACAGCACATCAGGAGGTGGAAGAGGAAGAGAAATACAATCCCTTCCCTCTCCTAAAAGGCAATTAAGCAATAATACATGACACAGTGTGGTATGTCATTGGATATCATCATGCCTCAGGAGCACTGTGAGGAATGAGGCTAAAGGCTGAATGTCTCATACACCGGAGAGGTGACAATATCCCATGATATACTAAACCCTTCAGTGTATTACTGCTATTATTAAATGGATCAATTTTTGCAATATTAAAATATAAGTTTTTATAAATAGTTTTGTCTCACACATACAAAAACATTTGCTCTATTTTGACCAGCAGGTGGCACTGTTCTGAATGATCAGGTGGTCTGTGTGGTGGAGGGATCTGAAGCAGGTCAAAAGGAAAAAAAAACATTGGTTGCGACTTTTTAGTACCCATGAGTATGTACTAGGATTTAATCATGGGTAAGAAGGTGTCTCAGCAAATCAAATTGCTGGATTCTTTCTATCCTATGAGTAACTCAATTTGTAAAGCAGCCCTAACTGGAGGTAAAATTATCTGCTGGCAGGTTTGGATACATTTTAAAAAATGTCTGCAATCGGTGTTCATTAGTCATTGTGAAACCAGCCAAAACTGCTTCAGCATGATGATCTACAAAGTTATCACTCTAGACAGAGTTCTGCCAGGGATTTTATGGATCGCTTGGCAAGTACCCTGCGGTATCCCATCAATGGGGTGCAGGAAAGAGGGCTTCATAACGTGGGCACCGGTAACAGTGAGGAAGTGATCTGGGCATCCGGGACTTGCGGACGTGGTGTGCTGAGCGTGTCACTTTGCCTCCTGGTCCCCAATATGCCTGGGGTGGAGCCGATCCCTTTACTGCCACTGCAAAAAATTTGCTCCTGGAGAGTTACTCTTGTAAGTGCCCCCTGCAGTAAGTTTCATATAGCAGTTGTGAGGTTTCGCTCCTCTCCCTAAAGGGAATCTCTCATGTCACCTCTTTTTTCTCCATCTATACCTCCCCCCCAGCTCTATGTTTACTGTCATCTTTACCGTTCCCTCCCACTGTCTACCTCACTCATCCTCACAGATATTTATGACCGTCTTAATTTTTATTTAAATTTGTTGTAAATATGGGTAATTCTGCTCTTGTATTTTTCTTTTGCTGTATATGTTGTGATACTCTGTAACCTGGACGACTGAAAACAGGCATGTTTGCTCACATTCTTTCCAAAATAAACTTGATTGATTATATTTATTTTGGGGGGGGGGGGGCACAGCAGAAACCCACTATAAATCAGTTGCGCGCTCTCTGTCTGCGGCATGGTTGCCTGGCACTATCAATGCTTGCAGTCCTTTGACTGTGCCCTGCTTTCCCGCACCACATTTGTTTTCGCCCTAAAGTGGGTGAACCGTGCCCCGTGGCATGGTCTGTCTTCTGGGGTTTGAGGGGTTACAAAACAGGGCGTGAAGCAAGACGTTATAAACCTCACGGCCTGTGGATGGCCCCATCATTCTTTCGCTGGTAACTGAGTGCCAGCTGATGCTGCATTCGTCACAGAGCTGAAAAAGCAGTGATTACACTTTTAAATAAAGGTAAAAAAATATTAATTTAGTTTGTGTTAGCAATAAAGTCCCCCAGAGTGGAATCTGTTGCTCCACTAATGATCATGGCTCCACTTAGTGCTGTTGCAGTCCCAGTCATTATCTGGGTAGCACAGACCTGCACCGTTGCGTTTTATTGCTGAATTAATAACAGGGCACTATATTCATCTATATTCATCTCAGTAACTTCGGCTTCCAGCGACGCTTCAGCTAAATTGTTATCTAAGCAAGAACACTGTGTTTAATTAAGCAACAGTACAAATTCCCCATTTCATGTAGCTTTTCCCCGCTTGCCGAGCAAAACCTTTTCATGACTTTAATCAGGTAGCAGATTACAGTCTGTCCAATTTTCCATGAATGTAAAATGCATCTAGTGTTTGCAAACGGTTTTCAGTTCACACTGTCGTCACAAAGAGAAGGTACTGAACATCATTTGTCTGATCCCTCTTTTTGCTATAAGGGAATAGTTGGGAGAGGATGGATTCTGCACATTGTGTCACTTTTGCCAACTTACTGTCACTATACAGGTGAAAGGGGTTTATTTTTTTCTTTAAATTTATTGTTTATACTTTCCACTGGCTTGACCCTTGACCTCCTTCTCTCGGTTTGGACCCAGACATACCCCTCTGCATGTATGCCACTTCACTCTAATGCCACTTTCAATCCCATGGGTTGACCCCCCCCCACTCCATCGAGGTGGGGTCTGGCCATACCAGATTCAACCTCACACCCTCCTCATGAGTGCGGAGGAAAGAATTCCAGAGGTGATGAGCGACAGCAGCATGGGTCGGAGCTTGAGCACACCCATGATCGTCCCATACAAGCCAGAATGATTTATTCTGCCCCTCCCCCCAAGATGTTGGCACGCTAGGGGGCTCAATGCTCTGCTACCTCCCCCCACTGTATCGTCGCTGCGCTGCCAACTGTGGTCACCAAGGTGGCAGTGTTGTACCAGTGGCAGCTAACCTCCCTCTCCGCAGGAGGAGGCCCCCCCCAAACAGCTCAAGCTCATTCCAGAATTACGGTCGCTGATGTTGCAAGCAGTAGCACTACAGCTGCACTGATGGTCTGCTCCTAAAAGTGTTTAAGCCAAATACTGGCCACCCAGTGGTCTATCAGAGGCATACTATGCTACTAAGTTGGGGACTTGGCTTTGAAGGCAGACGTGGGAGCCTGCACAAGCCAATTAGGGGTGGGGGGATGCTACCTCTGGCTGCAGGCCCCAGGTTGAAGTGGAATGGCACCACAGCCCACCACTGTAGTGGCCCCTTATGGAAGCCCAATGGAAACTTATTCCTTCACAAGGAGATGCACAGCGTGCAAATGAAGCCCTTACTGGGGCCACCCGCAGTACCATGGGTAGTGGGAGGACAAGGGTGTGAGGTTACCAGAACGTGCTTGAATCCAATGGGAAGAGACTAATGAAAGATACAAAAATCTACCAGTGTTTGGCCAGTGCCAGTTACAGACCTTATTGCACACATTAATATTTAAGACCAGCAAAAAAAAAAAAGTGTTAATTTTTCAGAAGCACCATTTATACAGGACTGAGACCTACAATGGAGATAAATTGATGAAACATTACTGTAGTACCTTTAAACAGAACAGCGAGTCTTTCTCCGGCTGGGTCCCAGGCCATGGACTGCACCTCTCCACCAACCCTGAAACCCACACAAAAAACATTTAAAATGACTTAGCAACTTTTTCTTGCTGGCATCAAACAAGTCAGTTCTGTAACAGTGAACCATAACTCTGCATGTTAGGACATCATACAAAACACCAACTTCGGGTCCTTTAACTCGGCAGGGTGCGTCACATGGATGGTACTGCTGCATCATTTGGCATGTTTTGTTATTTCGGGATGTGCTGTGGCACAGTGGTTAAAAACAGCGCTGAGTGAATCTGGAGACCCGGGTTCTAATCTCACAACCACCACATACTCTCCCCGTGTGACCTTCTGCAAGACTCCTTTGTATCGACACACACAGTTTCTCAGTAGTACTCACAGCATCCCTATCCACCTGCATTCTGTCCCTCCAGCCTGACAACCCATCTGATACAGTTAAAGCCCTAAGCCACCACTTTACAAACGTCCCCAACCAAGCAACCCCTCCAGAACCAGCAGACATAGGATGAGGGCCTACAACCTCATCCTCCTAACTCCCCATTGAGCATGCACGTCCAGCATTCAAAGCATTCCTCAGCCGCGGCCCTATGAGTGCAGGATCAATCTGGAACTAATACTCCATAGGCCTGCGGCTCCACCCACTGCCACACCCAGCATCCCCCTCTTTTTACCCTCTACCTAAGCCGCATAACAGCAGTCAAACTGTGCTAAGATCCCAAACCTGCAAAAAGGCAGAGAAAGTTACCGTCCCTGCAGCAGGTTCTGTCCTGCAAACATCTGGGAAGATGGCTGCCCTTGCGCCGCCCCCAGAAGAATGCAGATTGCATTACTGTGTTAGCACATCCCAGGCTAGGAGCCCTCTACAGAAATTGGGTATCCTACTGTACTGCACTGTAAACCATGCACCTCATTTACCCCGTTACACAAAAAGAGCAGCTTGGCTACCCTGCCTCCACACCAAAGAAACACATGAGCTGTGTACTGGCTAAATCACTTTATTGTTAAAAGGCCCAGCACAAGGATGCCAGATGCACCCTCTTGTTGCAGCCAAACATTTTCGCGACAATAGCACTTTGTCAAGGCTGTGAAACATTAGGTGGACACAGTTTAAGAAGGCACCCCCAACTAAGAAGCCAATACAGACAGGATAATAAACATTTAAGAAAACACAAAAAACAAAACAAAAACAAACACCTGACAAAGAAACCAGGCAAATACATGGCCTAATTCATACTCCCATACATAAGTGGTAAAGCATGACCAAACAGTGCAAAAATATACAGGTTACTCACCTGTACCAGTAGTTCTAGGAGTGGTATATTTTGTTCATCCACACTGTTTGGCATGTCCTTTTCCATTAATTATCTTGCCAGAAGTCTTTAAGCTGGCTCCTCCCACCCACCCAGGTAGTATATGCCTCGGCTCTGCCCCTTAACGCGAGATCTTGCCCGTTGGAAGCAGAGGTCGTGCGTCGAGGTCGGGTCGGTTCATGTGGATGAACAACATACACCAACATACACCACTCCTAGAACTATGGTTACAGGTGAGTAACATGTGTTTCTAAGAATGTGAACATGTTGTTCTTATCCACACTGTTTGGCAGACTGTTAGCAGCCCCCTACTTTGGGAACAGAGACTGGAGAACTGAGGCCCCAAAACCAGCATCCTGGCGTGATTCTACGGCAATGTGGTAATGGGAAATGAAGGTGTTTTCTGACTTCCAGGTGTGACAGGGTTGAACAGGACCCTGTCCCAGTTATTATGGAGAGTCTGAATGCAGGGATCTATTCTCTCTTTTCTTGTCTATTTGTCTGTCTGGTTGTGCAGCCAAATTTTCCCGTGAGACCTAGGATTTGATCACCCAACAGTCTCGCAGTTGTTTGCTTCTCGCTATCTCTCAGTCTTCCCTTGCTGTTTGTCTTTTCCAGCCTTGCATATCTGCTGGTATAAAAATATATGCAAATCATTATGTGGAACTGTAACTGATATTGGGATCTCTTTGTTTACATAGAAACATAGACTTTGATGGCAGATAAGGACCGCTTGGCCCACCTAGTCTGCCCATTTCCTTACCTACAGGATAAGCTGCAGATTCTATTTAACCAGCAGCCTATTTCTTCTTACCCCCCCACAAAAAATGCCATATTTCTGTCCCATGCATTCTTGAATTCTCACACAGTTTTAGACCCCACAACCTCTTCAGGAAGGCTGTTCCATGCGTCCACCATCTTCTCTGTGAAAAAATACTTCCTCACATTGCCCCTGAGCTGTTCCCCTCTATCTTCAAATTCTGTCCCCTTGTTCTTGCACATCTCTTCTTCTGAAAGATGCTACCCTCTTGGACTTTGTTGATTCCACTGAGGTACTTAAACATTTCTATCATGTCCCCCTCTCCCTCCTTTCCTCAAGGGTATACATATTAAGCTCCTTTAGTCTCTCCTTGTATGGCTTCTCTTGCAGACCCTGCATCATTTTAGTTGCCCTCCTCTGAACTGCCTCCATCCTGTTTATGTCCTTGCGGAGATGAGGTCTCCAGAACTGGATGCAGTACTCCAGATGGGGTCTCACCAACTGTTTGTACAGGGGGATAACAACTTCCTGTTTTCTGCTGGTGATGCCTCTTCCTATACATCCCAGCATCCCCCCAGCCCTCCCTACCGTCTTCTCACATTGCTTGCTAACCTTAAAGTCATCTGATATGATTACCCCCAGGTCCCTTTCCATTTTTGTTGTTACTACCCCCCCCCCCAAACTGTGTAATCTTCTCCTGGGTTTTTGTTTCTCAGGTGCATTATTTTGCACTTCTTTGCATTGAATCCAAGCTGCCATACTTCTGACCATTCCTCCAACCTTGCCAAGTCCATTCTCACCCTTTCCACGCCTCCTTGTGTATCAGCCCTGTTGCAGATCTTTGTCTCATCTGCAAAGAGGCATACTTTTCCTTCCAGTCCCTCTGCAATGTCACTTATAAAGACATTAAAAAGGAGTGGACCCAGCACTGAACCCTGCAGTACCCCACCAGTAACCCCTCCTTCTTCAGAGTGGACTCCATTTACAATTACCTTCTGTGTCCTGTTGTCCAGCCAATATTTTACCCAGGTTACCACCCTGGGACACACTCCAAGGCTGGTCAATTTGACTATTCATCTTTTGTGTGGGACTGTGTCAAATGCCTTACTAAAGTCTAGGTAAGCCATGTCCATAGCCCTCCCCTGGTCTGCTGCTTTGGTCACCCAGTCAAAGAAATCAATTAGATTCGTCTGACATGACCTTCCCGCTGTGAACCCATGCTGCCTTGGGTCCTGTGCCCCACTGGCCTCTAGGTACTCAACAATTCTTTCCTTCAGAAGTGAGTCCATCATTTTCCCTACCACAGAGATCAAACTGATAGGTCTGTAGTTTCCTGCCTGTGTCTTGGTCCCACTTTTGTGAAGAGGAATCCCATCTGCCTTCCTCCAGACCTCAGGTACCACTCCATCCTCCCATGATTTGTTAAAAATGGTAGTCAGTGGTGTCACTAGTTCTCTGCTTAATTCTTTTAAAATTCTGGGGTGAATTCCATCTTGCCCTGTTGCTTTGTCCACCTTCAGTTTTAGGAATTCTTCCAGAACCCTTGCTTCTGTGAAAGGACTGGGATCGACCCCCCCATTCAGAGTGCTTCTGTTAACTGCATTAAGCACCTCCCCTCCTCCTCTTTTGTGAATACTGAGCAGAAGTATTCGTTCAGTATCTCTGCTTTTTCACTGTCCCTCTCTGCCCACCCACCATCCATTCTATTCAGCCTCACTATCCCTCCCTTTGTCTTTCGACGCTCCCTGATATACCTATAAAAGGTTTTATCCCCCCTTCTTAACTGAGTTGGCCATGTTTTCCTCAGTTTGGACCTTTGCTATTCTGACTACCCTCCCTGCTTCCTTCTGCCTTAACTGGTACAGTTCTCTGTCCTGCTCCTTCTGTGTTTCCTTATACTTCCTAAATGCTATCTTTTTCTCCCTAACCTTCACCGTGACCTCTTTTGAGAACCATAGTGGCTTTTTCTTTAGTTTTATTTGCTTCACACAAAGGCTTGTTGCCTCTGTGATGGCAGTTTTGATGTTTCCCCATTGTTGCTCCACCCCTCCTTCTAGCCTGTTTGCTAGTGCTTTTCTAAGGCACTCTCCCATCTTGCCAAAGTCAGCCCTCCGGAAGTCCAGAACCCTCACTTTTGTATGGCTTAACTCTGTAGCTGAGTTTATCGTGAACCACACTGTTTGGTGGTCACTTGTTCCCAAATGGCTACCCACTTCTTGATCCGAGATCCTCTCACTGTCCCTATTTGAGAGTACGAGGTCTAAGATTGCTCCTTCACGAGTAGGTTCCAAAACTAGCTGTCTGAGGCATGCCACCTGAAGGGCATCAACGATGGCCCTGCTTTTGGATGTGGCTGCAGCAATGGTGCTCCAGTTAACATCTGGCATATTAAGTATGCTTTCTATCATATCCTTGTCCATTCCCTCCCCCTGTCATAGGGGTCTATATACAACCCCTGTGCGGATTGTGGTGCCATTTCCAGTCTCTAAGGTGACCCACAGTGCCTCTCTCCTCCCGCTTACTCTTTTATTCAGTTGCTTTTATCCTTTCCCTTACATAGAGAGCTACTCTACCCCCTCTTCTCCCTCCCTGTCTCTCCTATAGTTGTGTACCCCGTATGTTAACATCCCAGTCATGGTTCTCTGTGTACCATGTTTCTGTGACTGCTATGATATCCAGGCATCCTCTTCCATCAAGGCCACCAGTTCAGGAGCTTGTTGCCCAGACTATAGGCGTTAGTACTGTACCATCCATTTCTTGATGGCCCTTACCCCTTTTGCCCCATCCCTGTCCTTACTGCATTTGTCACTTTCTCCATTTACCCAGCGCTTCTCCTATCAACATCTCTATGTTGGTGTCTATCTCATAGTACCCTGATTTTTTTTTTTTTGGGGCGCTAGGATTTCCTGCCTCTCAGTGCCTCCCCTTGGTTAGTTTAAATGCTTGCCAATGAAGCATTTAAACTTATCACCTAGGATCCTGGTGCCCTCCTGGACAGATGCAGACCATCACACCAGTATAGGACTGCATCCTCCAGGTGGACCTCCAGTCCCAATGAAGCCAAATCTCTGGAGCTCTGCACCAGTTTTTCAACCACTGATTGAATCCCATGGTGTGGGGCACCCTAGCTTCTCCTATGCCATAGACAGGCAGCACCTCCGAGAAGGTTACTGCATGTATATTTGTCCAAGGCCCTCCCCATCTCCACAAATGCTTCCTGCACTGCTCTGATCCTTTCTTAGCCAGGTCATTTGTCCCTAGGTGGACAATGACATCCAGCTCCCTCCTGTGCAGCTGCTCCTGTGATCCTGAGGATTCGCCTCTGTCCCTACAAGCCATGGCGCCTGGCAGGCACCTTACCTCCCTCTCCCCTTCCTCCCCCAGTTCTACCTTCCTAACAATGGAGTCCCCCACCAGGAGTTGTTTCCTTCCCCGGTGGGGCCCCATTCCACCCTCCTGTGGATCTCCTTTGTGGAGGTTCCCAGCATCCTCCTTGGTCTCCACTGTGGGTGCCTCCATAGAGGAACCACACTTTTCCAGAACGGCATAGAAATTGTGCAGAGGTACAACTGGAGGGATGTGCCTCTGTTCCACCACCCTCACCCTCCCTGAGCCCACTGTGGTCCAACTGCTCCTCTTTCTTGGCAACCTCTGAGGCAACGGCAGTGGCCCTGGATGGGAGAGGAGATCCCACAAATCCTGGCCAACTCAACTTGGAGATGAGCAACCTCCTCCCTCAGCCCAGAGAGGTGCCTGCAGATGGGACAACACTGCATCCTCCAGAACGTCTCCCAGAAGACGGCTGCTCCACAGCCACTGCAGTGCACCATTCCCATTATGTCTTATTTCTGGCCCCCTAACTGTTTGAAATACGTACACTTTCCTCTGCTTATTTCTTTGTTTAGAAATTACATAGTGTTAATTTTTGAAATGTATATAATTATAGTTCGAGATGATTGCAAAAAGCTATTGGAAAATCAATAGGTTACCTTAGTGCAATTTTTAAGCCTTTTGCAGGAGAGCTGTGGAAAACGGGCCTCAGCTCATGGACACTGTTTCTGCCAGCACCTGCCTGAAACATACAAGAACACTTTGGAAGATACTTGCTAAGAATGGGGTGTTGGAAGGACTTACAAGACAGAGCTGCAATTGCTTGTGAGTTGGACACAGAGACTGAAGGAAAAAACTGATGGATCTCCTCTATTTTATTTTGCCTTTGTAAATAGTTTACTGGGCAATTTTATTTTTTATTTTACTGCTACTATAAACAAATATTTTTGGTGAATTCTGCAACAGCTCCTGGTTTCCCTATGCTTCTTGACCTGTGCCTCGACGACACCAGGTTGCAGCCCTGCAGATTTCCTGGATAAGGATGTCCCTAGAAGCAGCCACCGACGCAGTGGTATGGTGGGTGGAATGAGCCCTTAGCCCTATGGGAGGCTCCCTACCCACCAACCTATAGCAGAGATCAATGCATGATGTAATCCATCTGCCAATCATCTGCTTGGCTGCAGGTCTGCCAGGTGTGGCTTCAGCATAGGTGACAAAACAGCTGGCGAACCTCTCCCCAAACTCCAGCTGTGCGCTGTTTATAATAAGAGAGAACTCTTCTCGGGTCCAAAGTATGGAGCCTGTATTCGGCCTCTGAGGTGTGATATGGGGTAATACACTGGTAGAGTCATCACCTGGTTCAGGTGAAACTCCAAAACAACCTTCGGAAGGAACTTCGGGTTGGGGCGCAGGACAACCTTGTCCCTGTGGAAGACCAGATAAGAAGACTCGGAGTGCGCCTGGAGCTCCCCAATCCTTCTGGCTAACATGATAGCCACCAGGAAGGTGGTCTTCCACGACAGGTGTGACATCTCACTCCTGTGCATCGGTTCGAATCGCTTGCCCATGAGCTTTGTCAGTACTAGCAGTAGATCCCATGGTGGTGGTGGTTCCTGCACTGAAGGAGAAATATGGTCGAGGCCTTTGAAGAAACGCCAGGACCACCTTCTCTCTCTCCTGTGCCACCGTCTGCTAACCGGCCTGCGCCCGGTAAGCAAAGATGGCTGCCAGGTGCACCTTAAGGGTCATAGACCGAAGATCCCCTATGGAGAGAGAGAGACCAAAGGTAGTAGAGAATGCTAGCCTCCAGACAGGACAAAAGATCCAGGCCCTTGCCCTGACACCAAATGGAAATCTCCTCCACTGGAAGGCATAGCACTTCCTGGTCGATTGCTTCCTTGATGCCTCACCTACAGTGAGAACATCTTTGGAGAGAACCAAAGCCTAGAACTCTAGCCGCTCAGGAACAGGCTGTCAGGTGCAGGGATTGAAGGTCCAAGTGGAGGACCTTCCCCTGACTGACTGAGAACAGGTCGGGGTGTGCTGGAAGACACCTCATGTCTAATGCTGAGGCTGAGAAGATCGGGGTATCAAAACTGGCAGTGTGGAGCCACCAGGACCTTGTCCCTCCTGACTTTGAGGAGAACCTTGTGGATCATGGGAAGTGGAGGGAAGGCATAAAAGAGGCCTGGGGTCCACAGCCTTGAGAAGGTATCCCTCTGCAGCGAGCCCGGGGTGGACACAAAACAGCTCTCAGCTTTCTTCTCCTGAGGAACAGGTCCACCTGAGGGGTGCCCCACTGGGAGAACAGATAGTGTACTACCTGGATGGAGAGACCACCATGGGACGCCCCGCCCACAAGGCTGAAGGCATCCACCAGCTGATTTGAGGCTTCTGCCACCTGAATTGCTAGAAGATCTGCCTCCAGTCGGCTCACAAGGGTCCAGATGCAGAGAGCTTCATTGCATAGAGAACGGGAGTGTGTGCCGCCCTGTTTGTTGAGGTAGTACATGGTCATGGTGTTGACCGTTTGGACCTGAACCACTTGACCCCGAAGGAACAGAGCAAATGCCGTCAGCGTCAGCCGAACTGCTCGGAGCTCCAGCAGGTTGATGTGGCATTGGGATTCCATGGGGGTCCAGAGCTCGTGGACTCTGTGGTCTGCCATGTGGGCACCCCAGCCCATGAGAGAAGCATCAGTCGTCAGTATGACCGTCGGCTCAGGGTGGACAAACGGGATTCCTTCCAGCAAGTGCTCTAGGATGTTCCACCATTAGAAAGCATCCCACATCTTCTCGGCCACAGTGACCAGCTGGTCGAAATGACCTAGTCACCGAGTACACTGGCTGGCCAACTCCAATTGAAGGGGTGCATATGCCAACGGGCCCATTGTACCACAGAGGTGCAGGCCATCATGTAACCCAGAAGTCACAAGAAGTCCCAGGCAGGGCGCAAGTGCCCAACCAGAAATGATTGGGCAAAGGACTAGAGAACATCCACCCTGTCCACCAGGAGCCTGGCTCTGGCACAGCAAGAGTCAAGCTCTGCCCTGATGAAGCAGATCACCTGCGAAGGCACGAGTTCCGAATTGGCCTAGTTGACCAGAAGGCTAAGGCTGATGCAGGTCTGGAGGGTTAGATCTCTGGACCTCTCCACCTCCAGTCTAGAGGGACTCGCTATAAGCCAATCATCCAGATAGGAGTACACTCTGACCCCTCGTTGCCGAAGATGGGCCGCCACCACTGCAATGCATTTGGTGAAGACCCTAGGGGCCAATGACAGGCCAAATGGCATGCTTGAAACTCATATAGGGTTCCCTCTGCCCTGAAGCGGAGCAGCCTTCAGTGTCGGACGAATCGAGACGTGGAAAAACGCGTCCTGCAGATCCAAGGAGCAAAACCACATGTTCTGCTCGAGAAATGGTGTAATCTGAGACAGAGTTACCATCCTGAAGGTGCGAGACCTGAGAAATTGGTTCAGGTCATGCAGATCTAGAATTGGTGGGGGGAGCCCCCCATCCGTTTCGGGACCAGGATGTACCTCGAAATGAACCCTGGACTGACAGGGGATCCGTGACTCTGACCACTACATCCTTGTGGAGGAGTTGAGCAATGTCATCTTGGAGAGAAGACTGAGTGTGCACAAGTACCTTCTCCTCCCATGGGGCGTGGGCTCAGCTTGGTGTGTACTGCTTGAATTCCAGAGGCAGCCTCTGGCTGACCACTTCCAAGACCCACCTGTCCATTGTGACAGTGGACCAGGCGGAAAGGAAGTGGTGGAGTCGGCACCCCATGGAAGGACCCAGAGTGGGCGTGATGGGCATGGGGTAGCAACCCCCATCCCATCACTGTGCAGGCTTGGAGGAGGAGGATCCGGCCGAGGAAATGCCAGGACCTTTCCCTCCAGGCTTATGGGCTGCTGAAGCCCCTGACTTGGGCAGAGGGCGCCAAGATTGAGCCTGCTGCTGCCCCGATTGGTACTAGGGCTGCTTGGCCACAGGGGCAGAAGGCTGAAAGGGCTTACACTTTTGCTTTCTGGAACCCTGAGATTCCTTCTAGGCAGAAGCAATGGAGTCCAAGGTGGCACTGGATTTCTCGATGCGTTGAAAGTGACCATCAACTCCTGGATCAAACAAGTTGGTGCCCAGGAAGGGAACATCTGTCAGTTTGTACTGGGTGTCTGCCATAAAGGTAGAGATCCTCAGCCATGCCCTACGCTGCATGGCGATTGCGGCCGCCACCGAATTAGCACAGGAATCCCCAACATCCAGAGCCATCTGGAGTTGCTGCTTTACCACAGCCCAACCCTGATCCCGGACCTGCTTGACCGCAGTCTGAAGGTCCATGGGGAGATGAGGAAGCACCTCACCTAGACAGCCCAAGAGGGCATGGGAGAAGTGTGCCATGATGACAGCCGAGCTCACCTGACGGAGACCGAGCGAAGAGGCAGCATAGACTTTTCTGGCCGAGTGGTCCAGTTTTTTGGACTCTTTGTCCGGACGTCTGTCAATGTCTCCTGAATTGCCTGAGCACCAAAACACAGATTCGGTCACCAACCCTTCAGCCGAGGGGTGCTCTTTGAACCCAGAAAGGGAGCCAGTGGGAATAGCATACTTGCAGGCCATCTGGGCTGATGGCACGGGGTAGGATGCTGTCAAAGCTCCAGGGCTGGGCCAACAATGGTTTCGGCCACTGGGAAGGCCTCTGTTGGAGAATCCCCCTTTTCCAGAATGTCTGTCAGAGAATATCGAGTCCGTTTTCCGAACAGGTTCCAAAGGCATCCCCGTGGATTTGGAAATGAGACTGAGAATGCCCATGAAGGACGTGGAACCTTCCTCCGTCGAGAGACCACCAAGTGAAACCTAGCTGAACGGACAAGAGTGCAAAGAGAAGCCCTCTGACTCTCAGGAGTCTGGATAGCTCAGCCAACCACCTGAGTCACCTTAGACCTGCTGCGGACGGTCAGGAACGAGGGTGACCGACAATCTATGCAGGAGACCCTTAGCTGGCCAAGACTCCTTGACAGGTGCCCCGGAGGGAGGCTGTTTAGGTGGCGGCACCACCACAAGCGACAGAGAGGCTGGTTTTGGCCAAGCCGGGATGGCCTTCAATGGCTCTGCGGGTGGAGGGACGGTGTCAGCCTAGAGGGCGACAGTCATGTGATGGCCAGCGTGGAAGTCAGGGTCGACTTCAGACCGGCCAACACCAACTGTTGTCACATAAGATCCTCATAGCGTCGACGCAACTTGCGCCAAAGCCTCTCCTCTTCCAAGGAGGACGATGATGAATAGCGGCAGTGCTGCTTCTTAAGAGTGCCCAGAATGGCATTTGTGAGTTTTTCGCAACCTGTCCGTCAAAGCTGACCAAGACCTCAACTGCCGAGGGTGCTCAGAGAGGTGCTGGGGAGACCCACGGCTCCTCCAGGTCAGGGACAGGGACCATGAAGAGGTTCCCAGCAGGCTGGGTTTCCTCCTCGGTAGCCAGTAGCTGGAGCCCTGAATATGGAATTGTTGGTCTTATCCAGTGACAACGGGTCAGTAATTTCGACCAGGTCGTCGTCCGGCGTCTTAGCCAGTTGGCCTGATGGGGGCACTGCGAAGCCAGCGGCCGAGGCCACAATTTCGACTGAAGTCAAAACTGGAGATTCCTGGGAACGAGACTGCTCTTGATCCCACGAATGACTTAGACGAGAATTCTCCTTTTCTCTCAACTCCTTGGAATCCTTTTTATGGGAACGGGAGATGTGCGAAGCAGATGGGCCCTCCCCCTTGGTCGGGAGAGACTGGCACAACTCCTTGAAGGAGCCTGTAAAGGTAGAGCCCAGTTTGAGCGGTATGAAGACCGATGCTGAAAAGGACTGATCGGCGGCCCGAGCCGCCTCCTCCTTGAAAGCCTTCACTTGCTTGAGTTGTTCAGTGGACCCCACAGTCACGGAGACCACCCAATGGGCCTCTTTAATTTGACCATCGGGTTCCGTTTCTCCAGCTGGCTGAGCTGTAATCGTGCGAGACGACTGTCCAACACGTTCGGCTGGAACCAGTGACAAAAATCACCAGCCTGGGTATCATGATTGTGGCCCAGGCAATAGACGCACGTGGTGGGCAGGTCAGTGCAAGATATCTTCTACCCGCAGGGGCAACGGCGGAACCCAGGCAAGGACTTGTCCTCCATCATGGTCGCAATCAAAAAATGATGCGGTGAAACTCTAACGAGTTGGTGTCAAGGGTCGGCGCTGAGGCATACACCACCTAGGCGGGTGGGAGGAGCCAGTTTAAAGACTGCCAGCAAGATAATTAAAGGGAAAGGACATGCCAAACAGTGTGGATAAGAACAACATATCCACATCCCTAGAAATACATAAAAAATATATATATATTAAATTTAGAGAGTACTTATTTAATTTATTCAATTTTTGTTGCTTGAGGGGTGCACTGGTGCCATTTTCAGGCATGACCCGTGTACTACGAATACCGTATACAACACAGCAGCATGATATAGTGCTGTGAAAAGATACGGTACATGATACAATAGAAAAAATACATCACACAGTACAGTAAAATATCATTGTCCAAGCCTACATAGTGCAGGTAAGGTATTCATGGCATGGTATACATATAGTAGATGAGAAACCATTCTTTCATCTTTCAATTCAATCAGAAAAATTATATTGTCTGGTAAATTGATTCTTTTTTTGTGGTTTAATTAGAAACGTTGTTCCTACTTTATGTGCTAAACAGTATACACTTTTACAAGACCATCCAGAACAGGAGGAGGGGGCAACTGTTAGAGAACATGTGTACAAAATGGAAATTTCTGGCTACACGCTTGCCATCACCACTCATTTACCGCGCATCCTCCATAGCTTGCCTCCCATTTAGGCTTGGAACCAAACAGAAACAATATTTACCTACCATTACAGTAGATCTTAGAGAAAATATCCTCCATTGAGACGCATCATGAAACTGTAAGCCTTCTGCATCAGGACCACCAGAAACTTTTGCAGGCTGGGGCCGCCCACATCAACATGCCTCGCTGGTGCCTACATAACGCTGGCGTCCCCAGCATGCTTCAGTTCCCCGCTGGAGACAAGCTCGGAGGATCACTGGATCACCAGGGACCGAAGCCACCAGAACAAACCAAGTACATAGGAGAGGATATGGAGACCCGAGTACTGGTGCCGCTAAGAGGCACCATAGGAGATGCAGGTTGTGAGAGCAAGCAATATAGTCACCCATCACCTGAAAAAAGGGGAAGGCGAGAGGGAGAGCTGTCTCAAAGGAGGAGATTCTCTTGAAGATCTACTGTTACGGTAGCTAACTATTCTATCTTCTTTGAGGATATCTCCCTCCACGGAGCCACATCATGGAACGATTCCCAGGATGTACCAGGAACTGAGAGAGGATGGCAAGACCTAATGATCCTGAGTAAGGAGGCCCTGCAGAACACTGAGGTCAAAGCTGGCACGCCTAAGAGACGATGTCCAGATTGTAGCGTTTAGTGAATGTATGAACAGTACTCCAAGTGGCAGCAGCACAGATGTCAGCAGTGTACGCATTCCAAAAACAAGCCACTGAGGTAGCCACCCTGCAAGTGCAATGAGCATGAACAGGACCAGGAAGCTTATTACCGTGCTTCTGGTAACAAAGAGTAATGCAACTGGCCAGCCATTTGGACAGGCCTTGCTTAGAAATCAGTGAGCTCACCATTTGGAGGGGAAAAGCAATAAACAGCAAGAGGATTTTCTACAATCCTTTGTATGATCCAGGTACCAACGCAGCATCCTACTGATGTCCACATAAGTAAATGACACTCCCCTTGTCCATGGGAGAGGAAAAGTAAATGGGAAGATCTATGGACTTATTTAGCGTTCTTTCAGACACACCCTTAGGAAGGAAATGAAGACTGGTACGTATGGTAACCCTATCCTTCTGAAAACTAAAACGGAGGATCTGCGACCAGAGCCCGCAACTCCGAGATGCATCTAACAGATGTCACTGCCACTAGAAACAGTGTTTTCCAAGAAAGGAAGTGCAGTTTACAGGTAGCTGCAGGTTCAAAGGGAGGTACTGTGGTTGTTTCTAGGACTAAAAGTCTTGCACCAGGTCTCTGACTGGGGGTGAAGCAGGAGGGTACCCCTTAGGGATCAACAGGAAACCTCCAACTGGGCCACAATCTTGCCCTCTGTCAGGGTATGAAAAAATGATAAGAGCGGCCATGAGGACCTTTACCGAGGAATACCCTAGTCCTGAGTCCTTAAAGGACAAGAGGTAGTTCAGAACTTTAGGAAATGGACACGTAAAGGGATTCAGTTATGCCAAGTACACCAAACAGTAAAACACTTCCATTTCTGTAAATAAGTGTACTGGGTAGATGGCATTCTAGCTGCCAAAAGAACATGAACTACCACTGAGGAAACACCAAAGCAGGAGAACTCTTAGTGCTCAGGAGCCATGCGTGAAGTGCAGGGACCAAAGATCTTAGTGTACCAGAACATTCTGCTCCTGTGTCAGACGTGTGGTTTACAGGGGAAGCAGGACAGGATGTTCCATCGCTAACTGCTGGAGAAGGGGAAACCAAATTTATTTGGGTCAGTGAGGAGGCACCAGAATCAGGGTGGTATGCTAGGCCAGTAGCTTTACCAGAACCCTCTGTATTAGAGGGAAAGGGGAAAAGCATACAGAAACCTCGCTGTCCAAGAGAGGGACAGCACGTTTCACCAGAAAACTCCAAGCCCTGGATAACAGCAAGCAGAAACACGTCAGTTTTACGTAATATGGAGACGCAAACAGGTCTATGGATGATGCCATTTTTTTTTTAAGCAGGCTGTCCACGTTAGAGTCTGAGAGTTCCCATTTGTGGTAGAGCGCAATGGATTGACTGCGGTGATCTGCAAGTGCATTCAGGGACCTGGGAGGAACACTGCCAACAGAACTATGTCATGTTCACCGCCCAGTGCCAAACTCTCATTGCCTCTCTGCAGAGAACATACGAATGAACCCTGCCTTATTGATGATGCAGTATATCACCAACACACTGTCTATGCACATCAATAACTGATTCCCCAGAAGGAGGACGGCAAAATCCTGCAGGCCACGCAGAACAGCCCTCATCTCCAGGGTGTTGCTGTGAAGCACTGTATCCAGAGGGCCCACCACTGGCCCTGGGTTCTGAAGGGACCTAAATGAGCACCCCAACCCACCCCAGAGGCATCTGTGGTCTTTACCAGCAGGGGGAAAATGGCCTCAGGAATGGGGACCCTTTCTCTAGGTTGGAGCAGTTCAGCCACCAGAGCAGGGAACGACAGAGAGGAGGCGTGACCTGTATGAGATGCTCCAACTCATTTGAGTGCTGAGCTCACTGCACTCTGAGGAACCATTGTGGGATCCTCATATGGAAGTGGGCCAGCACAACTGTTAGGATGACAGCCGTCAACAGGACAAGCAGTCTTAACAGACACTGGGCCAACACAAAGTCGAGGGAGCTGTGCTTGTGCCACTAGTGCCATGGCACAGTCAGAGGGCAGGAATGCCCAACTGAGGCTCATGTCTAGCATGGCTCCTACGGACTGGCGCCTCTGACCAGGGGTAAGGACCAACTTATGCTCACTGACCAGTATGCCTAGATGGTCAAACAATTGCAAAGTCCAAAACAGTGTGTATACAACTGCTTCTCAAGATGGGACCTTCAACAGCAAATTGTCTATGTAAGGGAAGACATACAGACCCTCCCCTGCAGAGGGCCGCTGCTACTACTGTGGCAAATATTTTGGCAAAGACACATAGTGCAGAGCACAAACCAAATGGCAAAACACAAAATTGGTAGTGTGCACCATGGAGCATGAACCGCAGGTATTTTTGGTGTGACTTGCAGATCCTGACATGAAGGTAAGCATTCTTCATGTCCACAGATCCAATTCCCCTGTAAGAATGGGGGCAGTAGGGATTGCAGGGACCCCATTCAGAACTTCTTGTATTCTATGAAGAGGTTCAGACCCCGAAAGCCAAGTACAGGCTTTAAATCCCCAACCCATCTTGGTACCAGAAAGCACCAGAATAATAACCATGATTTATTTCAGAAACTGGAACCAATTCTACAGCCCTTTTGTGAGGAGGGAACCTCCTTGAGCAAAAGTGCAAGATGTCTCACAACAGTCTAGCAATGGTAGGGTAACTGGAGGAACAGTAAGGAGCTCTAAAGGGTATCCGTGCTGAACCACAGGAAGAGGGAGATACAGCCTCCTACCAGACCTTCCTGAGGCAGTGAGGCTGGAAAAAAGAGGATGGGAATCAAAATAGACAAGGGGCGTGGGGTGCCGGTAATGGTTTGACCTTTTGTAAGTCTTGCATGAGCATCTGGGGGCAAATCAGTAGCCCGGGAAGAGGAAGGCTGAGGCCTTTGGGATCCACGACCAGGGCCTCTGGAATACCCACGACCTAGACGAGAATAGGGCCTACAAGAAGAACCACAACACCGACCACGGGGCTTTGCGTTCAGAATACTAAAGGAAATGTTTCACGAGCCATTTTTTTTCTTTAAATCTGTTTAGGCTGTGGACTTGTACAATGGCTGTCTCCATTGCACCGTCCTGATTTCATCCTTATATAAAGCTAAATGAACTCCATTCCATCCCACTGTGGAAACCTGCTGGGCTCCATAACAGCGGTCATGACCCTACTCGTGTAATGCACCAGGGGACCGGACGATGTGCTGATGCTCAAGGCGCTGTATTCCTGCTTCCTCTCTGACTGCACTTTGTAATCGCCTCAAGTTGGTTATTAAACTTAATGGAATGCACTTTGCTATTTTCTGGGGTTTAAGTGTGCCAAAGTTTAAAGAAAATGCTTTGGAATGAGGCTGTTGTCTGTGGGGTGTTACAGTCCTTGGATAATTGGATTATGTGCTGCAAAGCAAGTCACACTGTTTGAGAATGCAGTTTACCTTCAGTACTACCGCAGGCACAATATGATAATATTTTTCAGTGTAGTTTAGTATTTAGCGTTGACACACTTCAACCCCAGAAAACAGCAGTGCACTTACCATGAAGTCTGTAAGCCAACATGAGATAAGAAAAATTAAAGACACTGCTGCTACTCAAAGATCAGAGAGGAATCAGGAATAGAGCACCTTGATCACCAACACATCGTAAAGCCCCATGGTGCATTGCCAAGAGTAGGTTCATGACCTCTGCAATGGGGCCAAGCAGGTTTTCACAGTAGGACAGAACAGAGTGCATTTATCTTTACATCTGGATGAAATGAGGAGGGGGCAACAGAGACAATCATTGTTCAAGCATACAGCCTGATCTGTTCTAAAGAAAAGAATAGTTCATAAGACCCTCCCTTTAAGGTGTCTAAGAGTCATTCTTGTAGATGGCAAATCCCATAAAGCATTTTCAATATCACTGCTGCATAACTGTTTACCCCTGAAAGGGGCATTCCTAACATGTTGCTGCACATCAGAGGGGAAAACCAGCCACCCTTAGCAAAAGTGATGACACAAGCAAATCCCAGAGGCAGCAGCTCTGGCTGCAGCATTAGAGGTATCATAGGCTGACCTGACTAGATGCCTATTAGCATCCTGTCCATTAGCTATGGTTTGCTGAGCCAGTATCTTGTCTGGGTCATCTGGTAGTTTTTCAGCTAGGGTGGCCATTGTCTTCCAAGGCAAGACTGATATTTAATCATATAAGCCTGGCAGTTCTAAGGCACAGAGAAACAGAAGAAAAAGTTATCTTCCCCATCACATCCACCTTCCTGGACTCCTTATTCGTAGGAAGAAAGCTCATGTGTTTGGGTGTCTTCAATCTGTCATGAGCAACCATTATCACCACAGAGTCAGTTTCAGGCTGTGAAGAATGATATGGCTTTGCAGAAGGGGCTGAATATTGTTTATTTGCCTTCTTTGGGACTGCAGATAATTGAGCAGGCCTGCGCCAGGTTGACAAAGCAGCATCCTCAAGTGCTGAACGTACAGGAGGGATAATCACAGTTGGAGAGGCTGCAACCTCTATGAATTCATGAAGAGTCTTCTTCTTTCAGGCAGGAACCCAAGCTTTGCCTTAACCAGCTGCAGGAAAGCCTGAAAAGAGGTGTCCTCAGGTGGAGATCTAGGTGTTTTTTTTTTTTCTTTACACACTCAGGGCAACAGGCTAGAGTGGAGCTTCAGCCAATCACATCTACGACTGCTTTCTCTTCATCAATGGCTTCATCCTCCTCCTCCATGAATTCTGGACTGTATTCAGTTCACCATCGACTATCATTGGCTGAGAGTCGACAGGACGAAGAGACAAATGAGGAAGAACCAATTATGGGACTCCTGTCAACAGCGGCCTGGTACAGAGGCAGGGACAGAAAACTGAAATGTTGATGGTAATGTCGACGAAGAGCTAGCCAAAGGCACTTACAACAGCATTAGCAGCAGGTGCTAAAACAGCTCTGAAACTGTTTGATACAATGCCTCTGCATCGACGAAGCCCGAAGGGGTCGTCCATGGCAGAGCCGGCAACAGGACAGTGCCCAGCCACACAAAAGGCTGCAAGTCCCTGGGAGGACGAGCCAATTCCAGACCCCGGCCTTGGTGCTTAAGAGACAGCTGGTGGAGGGGGGCCGCAGCCCAGGACCCATCTATCTGAGAAGCACTCTTCTTTTCTGCTCTTATCGTTTTCAGAATGTTTATCTGCCGATTTTGAAAACGTATCCTTTTTCTTTGATGAAGCAGAGATGGCCACCATAAACCATGAAGATCGATGGGCCAGTGGAAAACTGGGAACAGAAGCAGTTGACTATGGTAAAGCTGCCTTTGTCGCAACTTGTTCCTCCATTTTTTTAATCAAAAGAATGATTTCTAAAGCTTTCTTGCTACATCTCCCAGTTAAAGCCTTGACAAGCTGTACAGGCTTTAAAGAGCAACTGTTTTGGTGTTGATCCCCAGAAGCATGAAAATCTCTTATCGGGCTCCTAGTCCACTGGTGCCAAAATTAAATTTTTTCTGTACCCCCATTTAGGAAGGGAAGGGATCGTAATTTGGCTCAGTGGAGCCGAGTCAAGATTGATCCTTCCACTTCCTAGTATCACCGCAGTCTGCGGTTCGCACCCGATCTGCCAGACTATACATTTTTGTGATGTCATTATATGGATACGGTGGCGTGCCCATAGATATATCGGCTGTTTTTAAAGTAACTTTATGTAGCTTAGTTAGTTCTTTCGAACAAATCATGTCCACTGCTTAACTAAGAAGGTTCTTCTAGTTAAGCGGTGGCCATGATTTGTTCCGCACAGCCATCTAAACTACTTAAATGTTACTTTAAAAAACAGCCCTATTCATGTCTATGGGGCGCGCTACCCGCTCTATCTGTATAGTGACATCACAAAATGTGATAGCATGGGGCCGGACCTCAGACTGAAGTGATACTAGGAAGTGGAAGGATCAGTGTGGCTCGGCTCCACAGAGCCAAATTACGATCCCTTCCCTTTCTAAATGGGGGCACATAAAAAATTAAGCTTTGGCACCAGTGGACTCGGAGCCTTGCAAGGGATTTTCATGCTTCTGGGGGGACGTTTTCGAAAAGAGACAGTTAGTTGCTCTTTAATATCGTGTTTTGGACCAAGGCAACGGATGCAGATGGAGTGGTTGTCATCTTTATGTCGATGCAGCAGCAATAATAGAACAGCGGTTCCTTGTCTTTTGGTGGCAGCATAACACTATTAAAATAAACTTAGAATTAACAGTGATAGTGAATACTTGCAAAAAGTGTGTCGGCATTCTTCAGCAGTGGTGAACCAACGTGCACTTGATGTGGAAGAAAGAACAGAGGCATGCTGAGAACGCCCATGTTACATAGGCACCAACAAGGCACATCGATATGGGCCGCCCCAGCCTGCAAAAATTCCTGGGTGGTCCTGACGTCGACGGCTTAGTTTCGTGATGTGGCTCAAGGGAGGCAGATTTTTGAAGAACAGTTCTCGTTCGTCTTTTTACAGTTTAAAAGAAGTTTGTTGTCATTCAACCCTGACTGGATGCAGGCAAAGCAATTTGTGAGGTTCAACAATATCTTAAGAGATACCAGCGGCATAGTATATAGGACCAGATCATGAACATACTGTACATCTATGTGTTATAGCAGCTAGTGACATTTATTTTATTTAAAAGAGATTTACCAGGAAAGGCATACTGAGCCGCAAAGCTTGTTTCCAGATGCATCCTGGGGGACAGGGAGATAGTAACTATACAATGACAATAGAAGGGGACGCTGTATTAACCCATGGTGGACATCATCCTTTATGTCAGAGAAAGAGCTGGATACAGAGGAGTTCAACTTGACTTGTTACTTTCTGTCATACAATTAGTTACAGAACCATTTGGCAGCAGTAGGCGAGATGCCAAGTTTCCTGGAGTCATGGTCAACACTGCAACATTCCACTTGTCAATAAAACAGGTCCATAAGGGATGCCCAGTGTCCCAGTGGACAGTGCATCCCGCTCCCACGCTGGCAGCACAGGTTCAAAAGTGAACTCAGGAGCTGGGTTGGATGGCTGAAGGGGCTGGGGTAATGCTGTTGCGTGGCAGTGCTCTCAACCAGAGAGGGATGGCGCAAAGGTTCCGCCACCATAGCTACCCCTGTAATGGGCATGGGAGCCTGCCTCCTCAACAGGGTAACAACATGTGCATGTGATGTCTAGAGGAAGTGTCTCTCATTGCTGAGCAGGAGGGTTGTGGAAGAAAACCGGGGGGAAACAGCTGTCTATGTAACCTGAGTGGTCTAAATGATGGTTGTCGGCACCCTCGAGCCCTGCTCCATGTAGATCCCCGCTGGCTATGACAGTAGGGAGGCCGCAGATGGGGCTTAGGGGTTATCGACAGAGGATTCTATAGTGAAGCACACACAGCAGCTCAAGGGCCTAACTGTTATTTGAAAAAATAAAAATAAAAAAAAAGTAAAACAGGTTGCTGTGCTCCATCTCACAGGACACACCAGAAGACCAGCTGTGACAGCATAGCCTTTTACAAAAATTCACCAGTGACGGGGTTAGCCTGCATGCAACCACATGTGGTAACTGTACTTTTTCCTTTATAGATCCTCCACTATGAGTATGCGACAGTTGAAAAGTTTATTATATTTTTATTGTTGGCCAGCAGTTTATTCACTCTCTTTGATATTTAACATTGATGTTGCAAGCAAACGTCTTAGCAGCTTTAATTTGATATAAAAGTGTCCCACCTTACTTCACCCTGGTCGGTTTCAAAGGTCGTCTCGGACACATCTGCTACAATTGAAGCAGTCTTTGACCCACCAACTTGCCCCAGCAGCTCACCTGTATGAAAGGGGAAAGAAGGAGGGAGATCAGTTAGTCCCTTTCAAAACACCAACCCAGTTCTTCTTGTATGTCAGTAAATCATCACCATTCTGTCTTGTTAGAGAACAGTGACCAGTGGAGTGCCACAATGCCTAAGTCTTGACCAGATCTAAAAACAACTGTCATCTTACTTCCTGACCAGTCCTTTCTAGCAATTATATAACTGACCAGGAGCAAAGGATCACCAGACTACTGGTGACATTCGCTGACCATACTAAGCTGGTCAGGGTTGTCAGCACAGAACACTATAAAGCCCTGTGCAAACTAGGCCTTTTAAACCACATTTACTCTGCTAGAACAGTTCAAAATGTTTGCATCATGACAATCAGGGTTCAGAAATAGTGCTCAAAACGTGCTCGAGTAAGCTTCAGCATGGTTACAGAGCAACGCAGTTTCCTTACTCTGCGTTAATAGCAGCGTGGACAGACACCATGCTATAATTTGAGTTAAAGGAATCTTGCACGACAATTTGTGGACCACAGAGCTATGAAAATTACCTGAAAACAACTAGCATAGCTGGTATTGACCCAACCAGCAACTGGTATGTTTTTCACCAGATTCCATCAGAATCTAAATTCACAGGTATGCCACAATGCTGTGTAGGAACCTGAAAAGGCTCGCACAGTGTGGAGCAATGTCAATGCTCCAAAAACCACGCTAAGGCTCAAATAAAAACAAACAATTTTTATGTTTTTAAGTATGTTCAGGCCTAAAAATCTAGAAATAAGACAGCCACATTATTCAGTCTGGCAAGTAAGAGGCCAATGGAATTTTACATGTTAACTGTAATATCAAACACCTTGAAGAAAAGAGCAAGACATGAACGTCGTGGGAAACTGTGTAGGAATGAGAGGTGAGTGTCACTATAGGCCCTGTCCAGATTACAGCTTTTAAACCAGGTTAGCAACGTTAATCCAGTTTAAAAGTGTTCAGTTTGGTTAGCATCCGGAGTGCAACACTTGTAGGACTGTACTTTAACCTATCTAGGAAGGACAGAGAATTGTTCTACACTAAACTGATTCAGCAAACAAACAAAATAAAATATTCTACAACAGATTAGACAGGGATATTGTAATCATTCTTCAGAGTGGTTCTCTGAGCTTCCATAAGTCAGAATGGGTCTTTCCATAATATAAACAGGGTGAGAACTGACCAGCAAAAACAAAGAAAAGCACAAGTCTGGGTGCTGTAGTACAGTTCAGCTCACCCCTGCTTTCAGGTCTGAACACAACTAAACCAGAACTCATTTGTTCCCATAGTCGCCATATGGCGTCAGAACCATCCATTGCTGGATCAGACCCAAAATGGTCACGGGAGCAAGTGTAGTTAAAGCTTTTTTTTTTTTTTTAAGAATGGTTCTGTAGTCTGGACAGGGCCATAGATTCTTTCCTTAAGGAAAACTGTATAAATCCATGACCCCACACCCCCAAAAGGCTTACCCCCCCGATACAGCTTTTTATCTAGAAAAGCACATTTTTCTCACGCTGCCACTTTATTTTGATTCTAAAAAGTCCACTAACCAGGAATATGGCGGATGCTGGGGGGGGCTTCATTTACTGTAAAAGTGCAGCGCCACACTGCTCGCGTCAATACAAAACGAAATTTGAGATTGTGACATCTCTAAGAGGGCGTAATTTCTATGAATCCACTATTAATAATGTAGTGCCAGGAGACAACAGTAAGATCCACCGAGCCACGGGTTCTGAGAGGTTACCTCTACAGGTATTTTCCTCTCCTCAGTACCAGAATCAAAATGGAAAAATACACAAGCATATTACAGCTATAAGAAATCTAAAATCAACTTACCCCCAGTGTCGGAGAACTGCAGCGAGTATATAATGGACTCACCCCGCACTGTGAAAAGTAAACGACTTCCATCTGGGCTCCAACATCCAGTCTGTGATGGGGGAGGAAACAGGTAAAAGACTTTAGTGTGAAAAGGCAGACTACACCTCACACTCTGTAGGTCTACACATCAGACCAATGTCTCCTAGAACTGGGGACGTCACATATTTGTATTTTGGGAAGCAGGTAAGGCCCACTGGGCACATGTTTTAGGAGGCAGTATAGTGTAGTGGTCTAAGGCTCTGAGCTGCAAATCTGGTGATATCCAGCAGACCAGACCTGGGTTTGAATCCCATAGCTTCCACTTGCATACTGTGTGACCCTGAGCAAGTCACTTAACCTCCTTGTGCTCCCAGGTCGCTCCTGTAAAAAAGCTTTCAGCTTAGTGTGCCATACCTGGTTAAACAACTAAATAATATAAAAAAAAAAAAAAAAGAGGCAAAGCAATATTATTTACATAGTGCCTCATCCCTGGGGTGCTTCACGGCAGACAGTAGAATAAAAAATATTAGACATATAAATACATCAAGCAAATAAACCAAGATAATAATAAATCTATAAACTGTAAACAGAATAAACATTAACCCTTGCTGTGCCTCAGACTGATATCAGGCCAAAATTCTGATACATTCTAATTCTGTTTGCAGCCTAAGGGTTAAACAAAAGCGGAGTTCCCAGATAAACTCCTCATCCAGGGGTGCCATTAACTGCTAAAAGAGGGTCTTCCACTAGCAATAAATAAATCAAAGTCAGTGTAAATTACAGATCAATCCAAAGTTGAACTGAATTTCAAGTGATTCTGTTGTTTAAAAATAAGGGGACAGGGGGTGCTAGAGGGCCAGTTACAGAAGTAGACGTGTCTGGCAGATGCTCCTAGACCATAAACTTTTTGAATCACTAAATACTTTATTTTCTAGGTAACTTTTTGTAAAGTAGATAATCGAATCCTGTATCATCCCAAGAGACTCCAGAAAGAAAGCGGGCTGACAAAAATGAGCAGGAGCGGCAGGGGAGGAAGCACAGCAGCAGCGATATGGCATGAGGACTACTAAAGAGAGTAGGCCAAAGGATTCTGGTACAGTGCCACCCAAACAATCAGTACTGGCAACCATGAAGATCATGTATGCAGAAACTGAAATGATACTGGGCAGACTTACCAAACAGGGCACTAAATTAGATTCTATGAAAGAATCGCCAAAAGCCGGGGGGGGGGAATAAGATCTTCTAGGTCGCTTGCAACTGCAACCAAGTCAATCCAAGAGAAGAGTGCATTGAAATATCACCTGGAGTCCCTTGAGAACCAAACACAGGGCATCAAATATCAAGGCGGAAGTCCTCGTAGAGGGCTCAGAAGGTTGTAATGTGACTGATTTGCCCATTAACCAGGACGGCCTGATGTTTGGTATCAAGTCTGCCTAAGAGTGAACATGAGACCTGCAGAGAATCCAGACACCTTGCTCTGAATGCACTCCATATGGTGCCCGATAGTATGGAGTTGAAAGACTGTTAAGACTAGCTAGAAAATGTCATCCCGTACAGAATAAGGAAACTACTTTTCATTTATTTATTTATTTTTCTTCAGACTTGTCCTTTGCAATGAGGACCTGCCATAAATCCAACACCTTCAAGGACTGGGGGTGTGCACTCCCTCCTAATGCCCACTCTACTTCAAATTACTTTCTGAGGACAATCCTATCAGTTTACAAACCTGGGGGGTGGTAAAGTATGAGTCACAGTTTCGCTATCAGAATACTAATGAGTCTGAAAAGGAGACTGAAAATGTGGACACCGATCAGTTGGGACTCTGACAGCGGGGCTCTCTTGTATCAGGTTTATCACAGGCTTGTGTTTTAGTCTTCTCCTCTTCTACTGAATATGTAACCTACACTGTTGCTGGATATGCCTTGGTATTGTACATTTTTTTTAAACTTAAATAAAGTTTTGCAGATTAGTGCATATATCTGTCATGCTTATATTGGCATTTACATTCAATGAGATAGTACTTTATAATATACATATTCCTTTCTTGCATATCCTGCGTACACTCTTTGGTTTTATTAGGTAGTACCTTATGGTTCCCCTTCCCCTGCAGCACCTCCAGACCTTTGTTCCTTCCCCTAGAGCCCCTTCTCCTTCGTGGAATCATGTGCCTCCATTCATCCCTCCTCCAGTTACACATTTTCCCGAGTCAGGGAATGATGTCTGATTTAGTGTTCATGATATGAATGACCCACGGATTACACTGGATTTCATACTTGGCTTCCAAATTTTCTGGCCAGTTAGTCTATCCATTTTGCAGATCTCCTAGATGGTGTCCTCCCATTGCTTAATTGTGGGGGCTCCTGTTTCAGTCACAATCTAGTTCTTGTTTTTTCCCAGCTGCCACTGGTATCCCTGGTACATATATTTAAATACTGGCTACGCTCTCTACCATCTTATCTATCCTCCTCTCTCGCTTCACCCCGCCCCCTCCCACTAGCTCCTTAAGATCCACCAACTCACGTACCTTCTTGTTACCCCACTGCTCTACTCCTGTAGGCCAGTCAGGCCCTTGTACTGCTTCACCCACTCAGACCCAGTACCGGTGTCTGCACTGGTATACAGCCACGCCTAGACCCAATTTTAAATACTGACCCCCCAGCTTGCTCCTCACAAGCTTAATTGTTCTCCCTCTCTTATCCCCCTGTCTTATCAACACTAGGCCAGTCCATCCCCTTATCCTTCCTTTCCCAACCTCGGATAGGAGCTCACTACCCCTGGGTTGTGACATCCTACCATGACCCATACTTTATAGCATTCAATCCTGGGCTCCACATACTCCTTTTTCCATCCACCTTCTCTACATCCTGCTTACCAACTCCTCTCTGTGCAACTGTGCTCCTCCTAGCCTTTCTCCCTCACCTCCCTTCCTTCCCCCTTCGCCTCTACCTGGTGTATATTTTTATTTTATTTTTTCTTCCGTTACTTCCTCCTGCAACCATAGATAACCTGCTTTATCTTCCTATAGACACTTATATGTATGTAAATACCGTTATCTGTACAATATCTGTATAATTCTATGTACATATGAACTTTTTCTTCTTTTCTGTAAACAGTATTATCTGTATTGCCTTGTAAATACCTGTGTTGACCTGTATATACAATTGTTTATGCAAATGAACTTCTGCTCAACGATGAACGCCTGGTTAAATAAAGACTTGATTGATTGCTTGATTGATTGATTTTAATCACTGTTTCCCTAAACTCTGGAACGCCCTTCCTCAACAAATACGGCACTCCTCATCCTCTCACTCCCTCTCCACTGCCCTTCATAACATCCTCTCCTCTAACTGCACCTGTTTTCCCCATTCTTAAGGCCCGACCTCTCTTATACTCTACAACTAGCCAGGACTGTGATTTTCTCTACCCAATCACCCTTACGTATAATTACTACCACTTTTTACTGTCCGCACCTGCTGCAGTCTGTTTCCTGCTTTTCTTCCATCTCAGAATTGTGTGTATTACTGTATTTTTGCATTACATACTGTATTCCTGCACTGTTGTATTTGTATACTGTATGTTGTATTCCTACCATTGCTGTATTTGTATTGTATACTGTATTCCTGCCATTGCTGTATTTGTATTGTATACTGTATGTTGCATTCCCGCATTGTTGTATTTGTATTGTATACTGTATGTTGTACTCCTGCCATTGCTGTATTTGTATTGTACACTGTATGTTGTATTCCTGATATTGCTGTATTTGTACTGAATACTGTATGCTGCATTCCCGTATTTGTATTGTATACTGTATGTTGTATTCCTACCATTGCTGTATTTGTATTGTATACTGTAATCCTGCATTGCTGTATTCATATTGGATACTGTATGTTGTATTTCTGCATTGCTGTATTTGTATTGTATACTGTATTCCTGCATTGCTGTATTTGTACTACATACTGTATGTTGTATTCCTGCATTGCTGTATTTGTATTGTATACTATATGTTGTATTCCTGCATTGCTGTATTTGTATTGTACACTGCATGTTGTATTCCTGCCATTGCTGTATTTGTATTGTACACTGCATGTTGTATTCCTGCCATTGCTGTATTTGTATTGTACACTGCATGTTGTATTTCTGCCATTGCTGTATTTGTATTGTATACTATATGTTGTATTCCTGCCATTGCTGTATTTGTATTGTATACTGTATGTTGTATTCCTACCATTGCTGTATTTTTGAATTGTTTACTCCCAGTGTAATAACCGTTTATATTTTTCACTATATGTATTTTCCCTGTTCCCCCTCCCCCCAGGTCACATCGGGAGACGAGCAACTTGTTGTTCAGTGTGCCTTCCTGGTGAAACATTTCAATAAATAAATGTGTGTGCTTTATTTTTCAGATGTGGGGTGTAGTGCAGAAGCAGGGCCGCTGAGGGGGTCCAATCTCCATAATTTGTTATCATGGCATGTTTATTCCTGACTCAGTCCTGCACCAGTATGTAGTTAACATCTGGCAGGACCTCAGAATACGTGTGCGTGAGTGGCTTCCTCATATCCACATCCTTTCCAACATGTGAAGTCTTGTGTCGGATGAAATTTAGCTGTGATTTGTCAGGTGGAAAAAAAATCTTGTGGCTGTTTTCCACCTCAGTCTGCACCACTGATATGACCCAGTAACCTTACATTGTCTGGTTCATATCAAGGTCCATTCCTCAGGTTGAATGGTTACCGAGAGCGCCCATGTAGCCTGGGTATGTGAAATATCGGTCTGCTGTCCTGCTTGAAATACTTGGCAGCAGAGTGATTTGAAGTGAGGTGGCGACATACCCCTTAAAAAGTAGTTCAACTGATTTTGTTAAGGGAGGGAATTCTGTTTCATCTATGTAAGAACCATTCTGGAATTAAGGAAGTATTGCAGCTGTAAATATTGGTAGAGGTATCTGTTATCCAGCCCAAGTTCCTCTGTTAATTGTGCAAATGTTTTACAGTGGCCATTGTCACAACACAAACACAAGGGTTAGGCCTCATTGAGTCCAGGTTCTTAAATTTTTGGTCCAGTTGCGCTGGGTGAAAACATTTCTGGTATGCTGGTATGTTAAGCCATTGACCCCCCCCCCCAAAAAAATAGTTTTTTCCTGACCAGAGGCAGTACCAGATTAGGAGTATGTTCATTGTGACAGCACTAGTTACTGTGGTGGATTCTTTCTGACTGCTGCAGCCAAACAGCTGCATGTCAGCTGGTGTTTCCCCCCAGTCAGAGGTCCACCCACCATAATATGTTTAATCATAGCTGCTTTCATATACTGGTATAAGCTGGGGAAGGCTAATCCCCCATCGGGTTTCGGGAGCTGCAGCTTTCGGTAAGCTTTGCATGGGCGTACCCCAAAATAAATCTTGAGATCCATTTATTCCACATATGGAATTCTCCCTGCCCCAGTACCACTGGAAGAGACTGGAATAAGTGACGGTATCGGGAGAGTATATTCATCTGGATGGTATGTATCCTACAGAACAGTGTTTAGGGTAACAGTGCCCAGTGTTGCAGATCTTCCTGTACTTCTTGTTCGAGCGTATGGAAGTTAAGCTGCTATAATAGATCCAGTTGGTTTTCTATTCAGACCCCTAGATATTTAGTGTTAACTTTACCCCATATAAAAAGATATTTTAATTTCATATTAGGATCTGGGTGGCAATTTAGTTGGCGTACTTCTGTCTTGTCCTCATTTATTTTATAACCTGCCATTTGCTCCATGCTTTGAAGGCAGTCCATTAGAGCAGGCAGGGACTGCTCTGGCACTGTATGTACAGAAGCAGATCATCTGCGTAAAATGCAGCATTGTGGGCATGTCCTGTTTTGATCCTTCTAACTGCAGTCATCTAATGCAGATGTTCTAGGGGCTCCACATACAATGCAAAGAGGCAGGGGGAAGTGGGCATCCTTGTGTTCCCCTTGAGAGGTGAAAATACGATCAGAAAAAAACATCTGCTTTAACTGTCGCCTGGGTGGAGGCATAGATTCCTTTGATTTTGGTAAATATATCTGATCTTGATGAGTAAAAGAGTTCCCCTTTCTCTACTGAGTGGACTGAATAACATTCTGCATTGGGGGCGGGGAGTTGCTACTATATGTGTCACCTATTTTATTTCTGGACTGATCTTCTTCTGGGACTGAGTTTCAAATGGTGATGGCCACCTGACTGAATGTTATTTTCGCAAGTTCTTTATGGGCATTGGATATGTGAGGCACAGTGAAATGCCTTTATGTTTTATTTTTCTAGGAGACTGCATGACGTGTACGGCCACAAGAGGGAGCAAGACCGCTGGCAGGGACTAACAGCCACTAAATGTGACAAAACTGTTACAACAGTTCAAGTGCAGGTTTTGTAACAATTATTCTCTCTTATAAGGTTACTATAGCTGGGGATCACTGCTCTGGTTGATTAAAGTGGTGTGATTGTTCTGTGGGGGAGGTATTCTGGACCCAGGACCGATTGAGGGTGGTCTTAACTTAGCAGGACAGCAACATAGGCTCTGCAACCTAATCTGACATGTTTACATATATACCTGCAGAACGGCACTACTACTCTTGAAGTCAGCAGCTTAAGCTTGGAAAGTTTGAGCCGCTGGGGGCCAGCTAGGGGAAGAAAGGGTTGCTGTAGCCACTGAAAGACTACCACCTGGGTAACCACAGGTGGCAGTGCAGTCAGGCAACAAAGTGGGAGGAGGGGGGCATTGCCTGGTGCTTGCAGAGGCAGTAGAGGCTGAGAAGGTAAGGCAAATCTACTGAATGACTATTTCTGTTCAGTATTCATGGTGGAGGACACAGGCCCTCTGCCCGACTGCAACATGGCTCGCAGGTGTCAACAAGCAGCGCATAACAGAGGAGAGAGTGCTGAAGGGACTTCAAGCATTGAATGTGAATAAATTGATGGGCAAAGATGGTAAAACGAGATGGGATAGGTCCTGGCACTCCCACTTACAGATCTCTTCAACTGCCGTTTAGAAACAGGAGACATGCCAGAGGAGAGCAAATGTGGTCCCCCTACATAAAAGTGGAATTAATGAGGACCCAGGCAACTATAGACCCACCAACCAGTTTGACGTCTATACTGGGGAAACTATTGGAGTCTATAATAATGAACAGTGGTGTTCCTGGAGGCCAATGTCCTACAGGACTCCAGACAGCATGGATTTACCAGTGGGAGGTCATGCCAAACTAACCTAAATGAATTCTTCAGTTGGGTGACAAAGGCCGTGGACAGGGGTCAGGCAGTTGACATCTTGTATCTAGACTTCATCAAAGCCTTTGACGCCATCCCACACGGAAGACTGATAAAGACATTGGCTGACCTAGGGAAGGGGGAAGATTACAGGATGGGTGAATAACTGACTGAGTGGGAGGACCCAGAGGGTGGCCCTTAATAGAGAACCCTCAGGGGAAAGTCATGAGCAGGTTGCCCCAGGGAGTGGTTCTAGAACCGGTTCTCTAACATATTTATTTGTGATACTGGGACGGATCAGGGACAGATATACCTCTTCGCAGACAACACCAAGAAGGGGATAACAGCCACAGAAACAAGTTTGGGAAAATCTAGAGAGGAGGCTGAAGGTGTGGCAGCTGAAATTTAATGCAAAGAAAAAGTGCAAGGTAATGCTCATGGGTGCCAAGAATGGAGTAAAGCTTGCAAGGGGTTGTAGTGGAGAGCATCTCAGAGGAAAGGGACCTGGGGAAGTTAATATTGGAGTACATGGAGCCATCAGCACAATGTAGTCAAATCAGATACCGAAGTGCACAGGGAGTGATCACTAGCAGAAGGAGAGGTAATACAGCCCCTGTATAGATACCTGGTTCACACACACACCTGGGAGCACTGTGTGCAATTTTTGAGCCCACACTTGAAGAAGGACAGGGACAAGTTGGAGGCGGTGCAGACACAAGATACCAAAATGCTACAGAGGCAACAGGATAAGTCCTTCAAGAAGGATCTCAACGTATACACGCTAAAGGACAGGAGTAAGGGGGGCGTATTTCCACGAGTTTCTTAGCTCCTGTTTGTTCAGTTATGGGTGGTTTGAGGATTAGGGGTGATATTGTTACATTCTGAATTCCCCCCATCTGTACCTTCTAGCATTTTAAGTGTGTCAGCTAATGTTAATATGCCTAACTATGCACCTATAATGCAGAGTTACAGTCCTTTCTGAATAAATACCTTTAGGGTATTAATTACTGGATTATGCATGAATCCTCATTTCCTCTTGTAGGACGCAGACACTGGTTACACCTTATGGACTCATTAGGGTTCTCAGTATATTCATGCAGAGCATGGACTCATAACCACAGCATTTATATTGTTACTATTTGTTTAATGGTTTTCATAGCCCTTATGGGATACCTTCCAAAAATACATCTTACTGACGAAGTACGTTTATTTTTCATTTGCATGTATTAAGAGGGGTGGCGCCCTCACTGGCACTGGTATTTTCAATCCTTATGTACTGCATCCAGATTAACATTTTAATGTTCATTGCTAACTCAACAAAGTATAAAAAAAAAAGAGAAAGAGGGACGATATGATTGAGACGTTCATGTATCTCTGTGAATAAACAAGGTTGACAGCAGCGAGTAATTCCCTGATGATGGTGGTTGGTGGTGGTGTGTGTGTTCATGTTCAGTTTTGTTACAGAAAGAGTTGTGACGGATAGAACACATTTTCAGAGTAGGTCACTGGGGCTGAAACAGTGGGAGGGTTCAAAAGGGGGATGAAACAGGCATATGGGAAAAGTGCATAAGTAGGGTGACGGGGAAGTACCGAGGACTGAGGAGCACAGTCACACCATCAGAAAGGCTCCAGCAGACTATTTGAACTGTTAGAAATTTATCGGCCGTCATTGTCTCTGTTTTTACACATTGGGGTAGGAAGAAACCAATGCTTTTTTTGCATAATGTACAGTCTGGGAGACCAGCTCTGTACTTTTGTATCTTGCTAAGAAGAAGGTGTTGTGCCACTCAGCTGAAAAGATGCCATGTATAGAACATTCTATTCGATTTCAAAAGTAATAACACCCAGCTGGCCCAGTACTGCAGCCGTAGGGCTACTGCTGGCTATACTGGCAACCCGAGTTTGGGAGTGAACTCAGGTCAGGGGTCGGCTGGGGTGGGAGTACTGAGCGTCTGAGGGATTGCCCTCTTCTCACTGGATGGGTTGCATCTCCCACAGCATGACTGACACCATGTGGAAGCTGTGTTTCAAGGGAGCCAGGAGGCCAAGAAGGGTATGGGATGCTGATGGACGCACTGCGTTGCTGCATGTCGGACATCCCAGGGGAGGAAAACTAGTGGAAAATTCCTCGCCAGGCAGGATGAAGGACACCTCCTTACAGGTCTGGCATCCTGAATAGATTCTGCCTCAGAGGGAAGTGCAGGCCCCTCCAACCCAGCCACGAGGGGTAAGTTGTGGAAGCAGCTGGGGTAAGACCTGGAGATGGTAGATGAGAGGACTGGGGATGGCCGGGAAGGCAGCAAGGGTTAAAAATACAAAAATAAGGAAAAAAGTGATAACACCCAGTCCACCCGATACTGCAGTGTGGTCAACTCAGGTTTGTACGAAAGACTGGGAGGTACAAACTCAGGCTACCAAGGCTGCAGAGTGCTATCGCTGGCAGTGCAGTCCACTGAGGCAGCTACCCCTGTGGTGGGCCAGGCGGCTCGCTCCTGTACAAGGGCATGCAGTAAGCAAGCAAGGCCTTAGCAGGCATGTACAGTGTCAGCAGGTGGCGGGGTGAGTAGGTTACAACTAGGATGAAAAGCACCATCCAGAAGGAGGATGACGAGAGCCAAGTGGAACTCTCAGGCCCAGGGCAAGCCTCATGTGAGTGGGCAGGGGGCTGGGAAGTCACCCAGAAAGGGCCAGATTGGAAAAGAAGGATAAATTCAGAATGGAAAAAATTGAGAGAGCATTCAGTGGAACTTTCTCACACTACTGTTGCAACCCTGACAGCCTGGGTAAAAATTACTTTTTTTTTTTTTTTTACTACTACTTTTGGAAATGAAAGGGAGGAAGACATGCTGAAGTGTCAAAACAGGCAGGACAAATCACCCTTCAATAGCAAACCCTTGGAATCTTATATGGAATTTCAATTGTGATACTGTATAATATTATTTGTTTAATCCTGTGTTTATCTCCTTGGCACCCCTAGTGGCCCCCTTCTGCCAACCCCCACCCCCGCCCTGAATAATTCCTTATCAGGGACCTACCCCACCACTTGGTTTGGACCACTTGATGGGAGGGTGCCCCAGTCGGTAGTGCCGGGCCTGCAAGGGTGCTGATGTCATCCTGCTGCCAGGGGTATTTTTCCACAGATTTTCTCCCCATAGGGACGCCCGTATGCAATGACGCGCCTGCATGTCTACAGTCGCATTTGGCTTCTGGTGGCGTCCCTCCCCAGCTTAGTGGCTTCTGTTGCGCTACACGTCTTCAGTCAGGTTGCAGGCATGCAGCAGAGAGCACTGTTCCTCCACCCCAAGGAGGGAAGCTGTCCCTGCGATGCTCAATCCTCTTTCCCTGGTTGACCCCCCAATGATTCAAGCTCATTCCCAAACCTGGGTCACCAGCGTAGTGATAAGAAGCGCTGCCGTCCCGGCCTGTATATTATTTTTTAGCCTACAAGATAACAAAGGTCTCTCACTCCGTTACATAGCATTTATTTTTCACAAGTTTTGAACTATGTCTGCCAAAAGTTTCATTTATGACGCACAGCTATGTAACATGTGGTGGTACTGAAGAAGGCTGACTGACTGACACGTACCTGGCACCGTCCTTTCAGGGTGGGCCACCTCTCGCAGGTCCACATACGGGTCTCCCACACTCTGCAAACAAGTACAGTGGGGGGGACAGGTGAGTTGGTGATGTCGTACTGCTGCAATCAACATCTATTTTCAAATAATGGGACACTGCAGAACAAGTTCCCAGACCTTGTTAGCACTAGGATGGTGGTTCTCATGATGAGTTGGAGGGTCCTTCCCCATCTCAACTATAGCGAAAAACAAAAAGCACTGGAGGAGGAACCCATGAATAACCACAGAACTTTGAGACGACTAATATTTGGCACAATAAAGTATGATCCATGGAGAACACTCACATCAATTACTCTGCCTTGGGGGTGGAATGAGTCATATAAAGAAGCAAAACACAACCCCCCAAAAAAAAAAAAAACACAAACCTAAACAAAAGGTAGAAACATAGACAATGATGGCAAAACAAAACAAAAAAAATACCAGTGGTCCATCCAGTCTGACCTTAACACAGTATCATACCCCAAGACCTTCTGTCAACATGTTTTTCTGTCTATACTATCCACCCCATTGCTCCCTGTCTTATTACTAACCCCCCCCGGAGTAACAGCTAAGCCCATAACTCTGTCCCAACCGTGCTTGAAATCATAAATAGTTTTGGTGCCCCCCCCAAAAAACTCTGCTGGCCGAATGTTCCAAGGCTCAACCACTGTCTCTGCAAAATAAAAGAATTTCTAACATTCCTCCTGACCCCCCCCCCAGTCAGTTTCCACTAGCGTCCTCGTGTTCTAAATTCACTACTCCTCTTGAATAGTTCCTCGCAGTTCACCTTGTTCATTCCTTTCAGGAACCTGAAGGTCTCTTTCATATCACCCCTCTTGTCTGGCCTCCGGTGAGTACATATTTAGTGCCCTAAGTCAGTCCTCATAGGATTAGCCCTGCTGGTCCCGATTCATTTTGGTTGCCCTATGCTGAACCGTCTCTCTAGCCTGTCCTTGCCATTCCTTAAGCGAGGACTCCAGAACTGGGCACAACACTCCAGGTGGGGCCTCACCAGTGATCTATAGAGAGGACGTAATATCTCCCTCTTGCTGCTGTCCAAACCCCTTACGATACACCCCAGCATTCTGTTTGCCTTACTATCCTTTCCTCAGAGGTAGTACCAGCTTAACCCCTCCCATCCAATGCTCTGTTCTGGGGTTCCTGTGCCTTATGTGCATCACCTTGCACTTTTTGGTGTTGAATTTCAGCTGCCAAACCTTAGACAATCTCTTCAACCTTTGTAGGTCCCTCTGCATCTCCCTTACCCCTCCTCGATGTCTACCTTACCTCAGAGCTTAGTGCCATCTGCGATGAGACACATCTTGCACTTAATTTCTTCTCCTATATCGCTGATGAACTAATATTGAAAAGGACTGGACCCAGGAGAGATCCCTGTGGCACCCATCTGGTGACCTCCTTCTCCTCGGATATGGCTCCGTTTACCACTACCCTCTGCTGTCTCCCTTCCAGCGAACTTCCCACCTATTTACATCCTTTGCTGTACCCAGGTCTTCTTAAGTAAGCTTCCGTGAGGAGCCAAGTCGAATGTCTTTTTGGAAACGAGCCCAGGAAGCCAGGAAGCCGTATATGACACTGAAGGTCGGGAGGGCTGCTGCAGCAGCGCCCAGCCAGGGAGGGATGGTTTGGGTTTCACCATTCTAGCGACTCCTGTGGTGGGCCAGAGAGCTTGCTAAAGTGTGAGAGATCTGTTGGGACACAATTGGGTGTCAGGGAGGTGGGCGGGGTTAGAGGGAGAACAAGGAAAATGCCGCAGCAGCTGCAGGACAATATTCCAGCCACCACATCACCTACAGGACACTGGGGGTTATGTAGACTGTGCTTGGTGGTGGTGGTGGGGCTCTCCTCTCTGACCCACTGGGCGCCTCCCCCAGCTAAGTCTCTGGGATGGTGGGTGATGGGGTGGGTGGCAACCTTTGAGAAAGCACGCTAGTGTGAAATGTGTCAGTGACGACATGGTGACGTGCTTGGATTCTCGGGGAGCGGGGAGGAAGTATTGAGCACCTATGTTTGCTTGTGGATTTACTGCTGTTTTTACCTTTTTGAATAAAAGAAGCATTTCTACTACAGAACCAAGCATTCAGTGAGTCTTTTGTGGAGCACTGTACAGACTGTGTGAACACAGCACTCTGTTCGTCTTGGCAGGTGCCAGTCCCTCTCACACGCTACCTGCGTGATGCCATGAACCTGTGCCGTTTACTGTCCTGGGGCCCATTTTTCATAAGGAGTCCACTAGGTCCCCTTTGACTAGTGTCGCCATCAGTTTATGCACAATGGAGGTAAGACTGTCAGGCCTGTAGTTACCCAGGCTGCTCTTTGTCCCCACCCCTGTGGAGCAGAACTATGTCCGCTACCCTCCCTGGTGGGGGAAGACAGCAAAATGAAGGAGACCAATAATGCTGTGAGATGCAAACTTATTTCATGAAGCTTGTACTCTTCTTTGCTCTTCTGTGACTGTAACTGGTACAGCTTCACCGTCCTTGTTATTGATTTCATTAAACTTTTCCACACCAGGAGTTCACCTAACAAAACAGGATTCAATGCAGATTGCGATGGTTTTTTCTTAGATTTACACTGGGAGCTAAAAACGTCTTCAAATCCAGTACTCCGAGGATGTGCAAAAAAATATCTCCTACCGAATGAGATAAAAGTTTTTACTGTTTTTTTTTTGGGGGGGGGGGCAGCAGTCAGGTATACGATACATTCACATAGTGAGGGTCTTCAAATAAAATGCAAACAGGAACACAAATCAATATAAAAATTGTGCAACCAGATATTAAAGTTCCGGTATCATCCACACTGCATCACATGCGATATTGAGATAATTAAGATATTGAGTTTTTTGGCCCTCAGCCCTGATACCGGCCATATCGGGTGAGCAAGGCTGGTGTAGAAAGGTGGAGCCAGAGCGTACCCCGTGGGTGCAGGCATCTTACCCCCACTTTCCTCACTCATTCAGTCTCTCCTAGTGCAGATGCTGCAGGCAGTAATCCCACTGATTTGCAGCAACACTGTGAAGGAGGGAGCATATACCCTCCTCAATCCACCATGTGTCGCCGTAGCAATGGCTACATCTCACTCTGTGGTTAGAAAGCATTGCTGCCAGCAACACCCCTGACCACGGATCACCAACCTGCAGGGAGCTCCGTCCCAAACACCAGTCACCTGCATGATAGTGCAACATGGTGCCATTGTTCCACTGGGATACCACAAATCAGTTTATCTGTTTACCTCCTGTGGCCCACTAGCCAGGACCTCTTTCAGCGACCGCAAGTGCCACCTACCTGTCCCTTGCAACTCCTCCTCACTGGGTCTCCCCTCGGACTGCAGGGCACTTGCATTTCAATGCCGTGCTGCCTCCTTGGATTGCCCCCACTTCAAGCAGACTCCTGCTTTCACCTCCTTGGAACCTTTTTCCTATGATAGCCAACCCATATGTTGGAGGTTTTACCAAGGCCATCCTGAGAATCTGGAGGTAGGAGCCCGAATGGATGTGGAGGACAGGCGGAGTGTGATCTATCCAACTGTTGGCCGTTTCTTCCACCCTGTTTTGTCCCACCCTCCCCACTGACAGCGTGCCATGCGTTATTAGGTGCTGGCACACCCAATGCACAGATGAATGCATTCTCCCCTCCCAGTACACACAGCAGGCCCCCGGGACTGCACCCCATCTGTGGTCCTGCGGGAGACAGTGGTGCAGCAGGACACACGTCCCTTTCTCCCTGAAGAGTGTCTGCTGGGATGCTCAATCCTTCTCTCCCCCCACCCCGAAGGTCCTTTAACGTTCCAGGCTCAGGGCATGAACCCTGGTTACCGGCATCACAAATGCCAGCCATGATGCTCTGTCTGTGGGATGGCTCACAAAATAGACAGGCTAGTTACCTACCAATAACAGTAGATCCGAATCTCTTCCATAGTGTCATGCCTCTGGAACTAAGCGCCACCAGTGTTAGGACAATTCAGAATCTTCTGCTTTACCTTGTCAGTCGTCCTGCTGGAGACAAGCTTGGAGTGGTGCCAAACCAACAGGAAATGAAAGACAAGAACCCCATTCAGGCCGACAGGAGAGGCAGAGGTTCCAGAAAAAAAAATACATTGGAATGGTGCAAAAAAGGACAAAAAAACAAACAAAAAAAAAAAAACAAGTATGTAGTAACGGGCACATTTTCTAGCATATACCACCTGCAAATATAGAAGGAAGCAGATGGGAGGGTTAGCTGTGGCTCTATGGAGGAGATTCTCCTCAAGATATGTTACCGGTAAATACCTAGCCTATTTTCTTTGTGGACATCTCTCTCCATAGAGCCATACCTCTGGAACATTTTCCATGCAGTACCAGACTGCAGAATGAGAGGACACCAGGCAGGAAAGAGAAGACAGCAGGTCAGGGAGGACGGCAAGGGTGAAGCCACCCTACAGGACACCAGATCCAAATCAAGTAGTTAGGGAAAGGATGGACTTAGGCCCATGTTGCGGCAGAACATATTACGAGCCAAAATGGAATGAAAACAAGCCACAGAAGAGGTCATGCCATTGGTGGCATACCCCCAGCAGGAGCAGGTAGCACCTTATTAGGCTTCAAGAAGGAAATTGCAAGATGCCAGCAATGCAGGAAAGGTAGTACCAAAAAACAGTGGTGTCCTCCATCATGGTGGCCAAGAAAAGAAAATGTCAGGAGGACTATGTGCAGTCTGCCAAGCAAACCAAACAGAGGCGTAAGGCTATATGGGCATCCAGAGAATGCAGGAAAAGGATGCTCGCATTCAGAGGGGAAAGAAATAAACACAGGAAGGTACAGAGCATGATGCAGCACAAAGGCAGACAGCACCTTGGGAAGGAACCGAGGACAGGTATAAAGGGGGGAACCGAAAATGGGTTTAGAGAGAAAACCTGATCTTGGTGAATAAGGAACACTGTTCAAAACCAACGCCTGCCGCTCTGAATCCACAGAAACATAGAATTTGATGGCAGGTAAGGACTGATTGGCCCATCCAGTCTGCCCATTTCTCCTTACGTACTCTATTACCACAGACCGTGCTCAATCTACAGATCTTTCTCCCCTTGCGAGCCATGAGGATGGCAATCAGATATAGTGCCTGTCAGACAATGAAACTCATATAATAAGTGGCAGCAGATGCCAACGAAGCCCATGTAAGGGACTCTACAACCAAATGAAGGTCCCATTACAGACCCAGTCTAGGGGCTGGGGATACCAAAGCATCAGCAATGTAAGAAACCTGTTGGACGTCACCAACTCAGCTACAGCCTTGTCCATGGTGTGGGACTGAATGGAACAGTATAGAAGGCCAGAGTCCAAGAGGGACGAGAGAGAGAGACCAAAACACACCCAACTGGACAGTAGAAGGGCTCAAAGAGCAAGGCACATCAAATACTAAAATGTGGCCATAACGGGGAACACTGGTACTGAGGAGACAGTGGCCAAATTGCAAAGGGAACATCCAAGACAGTGAGAAATCCCTGAGCAGGACAGAGCCATGACAGCAGGAGCCAGGCGAGATGTGGCACAGGTGAAAGGTTCAGATACCACAGGCAGCCTATGGCAAAGGAAAAAAGCTCTGCCCAAGTGGAAGGGGAGGCCCAAATGGAAGGGGCCATAGCCTGAGCAACCAAAACAGACTGGACCAGAATGGAGCCACCAGAAACAAGGCAGCCTGTAACACTCGGAGCGGCAGTAAACCCTCCTGGAGAAGAGGATAAAGGATCCTCCTAAGAGAGGGACAACACATCCTTGAGCCCAGAACTTGGCAGGCAGTGGAACAAGCCATGAAAGACCTGAGCCAGGACTGACATGGATGTGGCTAGAGGAACGGGGTACTAAGTGGAGCTAGAAAGCCCTGCAGGGCAAACAGCTGGGGAGATCAATGGCAAACGCCCAGTGCATAGAAGTACTGAGAAGCAAGGAAGCCCATACTAGGGGCAGCCCGCCCCGTAGGAATACAGCTGGGGCAGAGCCAGCAGCAGAATGCACAATATCCTGCAGGGCGCACAGGCAACTCCCCGTGGCAAGAGGAAAAGGAGAGGCTACACATAAATGGATGGGATGCAACAGCAATGCATAAAGGTCAAAAGGCTAGGGCAGTGTGAAACCTATCCAGTTGCAGGGCTAGGAAATACAAAGATTACAACCACAAAGGCCACACTGACTGGAAGACCGTAAGGAGAGCCCAAAATACCAACAGAAGATGCACATCGATACATAAAAATCACAATGTGCCCGCCTGTAGAGTAGTACCATTTAGTAAGTGCTGACAGAGAGCGCATATGATAGCATTTTTCACAGAGAAATTTAACCCCAAGCTACACAGTATGAGGCCAGAAAGAACAAAGCAGCACCAGAAGTGGGATTATGGCAGTAAAACCAGGGACAGGTAACCGGGAGCATAAAGAAGCAGAAATTGGAAACCACAGGAGAGCAAAAATCCAATAACATGGCAGGGGAGCAAAAATCCAAGATGGCAGGGAGCAGTGGCATACAAAATGTTTGTCAGCATTTAAGCTACAGGTAAAGAAAAAAAGTGACGTGCTATCAGACAAGCCGACCACCATATGACTTGGAGGGAGAAACCGCCACTGGTGATCATGAATGACTAAAACATAAGTTAGGAAAATACAGCCACGCCAAAGCGAAAAGGCTGGAACCCTGCAGTAATGCACCAAAGGCCTTGACAGACGGTACCGGTCACAAAAAAATTAAGTGCTATAGACCTACCAAGAGCAGCCACTGGAGCCACTGAGTAATTCCAGGCAGGACAGTGGCAAAAATTCAGGATATTACAAATCCCCAGGCCCTGGAACAGCTGGCAAGAACTAAAGCGGTGCCAAGCAGCCTGGGCACAAACACAACCTGCAGAGGTATCCACATGAAGAGAAAAGAGCAAAGAAACCACCACTGACTCAGGCCTCTAAAAAACAGTGGGACAAGAGTCAGACCCACAAGTAGTAGGAGAGTTGACCTACAAGGTTCAACCTGCCATATCTGGTAGGCCGAAGCCACATCCCAACCTCGGCATCAGGAGGAGGAAGGGAACAAAACGATGTCAAAGGGGGACAGGAGAGCTAAACCCCAGACGGGGATGATGTCAATGATTGGGGCTAAGATGACAAAGAATGTATGGTATGGCAAGCGAGGCCAGAGTCTCTGGATCTATTCAGAGAAGGGAGAAAAAAAACTGTAGTAGAGAGAGATCTGTGGGGACGACAGCAACGTCAGTTGAGGAAAACAATGTTGATGTTAATGTTGACAGGTCCAATAACACACATTGGGCCTGTAATAGTACCCAAACGTGAACAAGTGACCATCTAGACAGCGACGGCTAGGTACCTAAAAGACTGCTTAGGGTAGTGGCATCAATGTGAATTATAAAGGGACCAACAATGACTGCAGGATGAAAGAAACCTGTATATAACAGTAAAACGCGTTGATAAAAGAAGCAGCTTCAGTAATGGAATTCAATGGAAGGTGTCTCTTTGGTCCGATGTCCACTACAGCACTCACAGTCAGTAATAGATAGGTAGAGCTGGGCACACTTGATGGGCCACAGAGCCTTTTTCTGTCGGCAACGTCTATGTTTCTATAACGTTGAGTTAATGGTGCGAGAAATAAAAACTGAGGAGGTATTGGGCCACCCACATTACACAGGCGGCACCCAACATATGTCAATGTGGGCAGCCCCAACCAGACAGAAGTTTCCAAGTGGTCCTGACACCGATGACTTACAGTTCCAAAGGTGTGTGGCTCTATGGAGGGAGATGTCCTCAAAGAAGATTTAGAATTTTATATTTCTTTTATTAAAGATTATTCTTCTCACCCTAGACGCACTTTACCCACCTTGAATCAAATGCCACCCCCCAGATCCATCACTGAATGACAACGCAAGACCTGATAGCAGCAGAGGAGGAGAGTTATGGACGTGGTTCTGGGGGGCTTTTACACCAATTTTCTCCCTGTGGCCTCCCTGTTCCCCATGATGCTTTGCTGCACCACACTATGGCCACTTCCACATACAGTGTTCCCTGTGAACAGAGGTAAACCTCAGCACACCACGGGGTCTCTGGTGCTCGGGCAGCCTCCCTGGTCAGGGATGTGCTGCCACTGGCAAACCGTGACCTGGCCGCACCTTGCTGCACACTCTCAGGTCTGTTACAGAACCCTGGTCGCAAGCACGATAGCGTAGTGCCATACCGCTGGGCCACAGGGCAACAAAGACTCTTAAAAGAGGGTGTTAGCAGTGTGATACAGCTCAGCAGGAATGGTTTCCCATGTGTTTGGAGCCCGATATGCAAATGGAACCATATAAATGGACAACGAGTTACAAACATGGTGGACCTGCAGCCAAACTTCAAGTGAAACAAAAACACTTTCATGCAAGGGGGGGGGGGACTCAAACTTTCTACCCACCTACCTGAAGACTGCAGAGGGTGTGGCTGCTAAAACCTTGCTCCCATCAGGCGACCAAGACAGGAAGGTAACTCCACCTCCTCCAACCCGCTGAAGGGGAACACAGTTCTCTGTGGATACATCCCAAACCTAACACAGCAAGCACACACAGAGTTATTCCAAGCCTCACTTCAAACCATGTTAAATCTATACACTGTAAAGAGATTTTCCAGGTTTCAGCAAAATAATTACTGTTGGCATGGCAATGCTCAAACCTTGTAACATTTTAGAAAAACAATTTCTGGGCATTCCATTCTTTATTACTGAAGACACTTGCACGAAAACAGGCTCTCTGTCTCTTAGATTTCAGCCGTTCCTGCTGTTTGTCCTACTTTAAAGCCATAATCCTCTGCTTGTGAAATAGGACGTCATATATTAATCATGCCCTCGGCATCAGGTTGTGATGTCATACAGCCTCACAGCAGGCACAAGCAACAAGAACAGACCAAGTCTGAAAAAAAAATATTTCTTAAATGAAAATTTCATTAGTATTACACAACTGGCACCTAAAATCCTGTAACCCAATTGGTCAACTAGCATTTTTACCCATGGTAAACCCAGCATAATCCATGGGCAAAAATGCCAGCTGACCGATTTGCAAATGCAATCACTACACTTCTTTTTTTTGTTACTTTTCAACACTCCGTTTTGCCACCATCTTGTTTTTTTTTTTTTTTAAATCCACCTACAAAAATCCCACTTCAACTTGGCAAAACTTTAAAAACAAGTCACAGAGCAAAATAATGTGCAGCCAGTATTCAATATTATACAGTGGGCACTAGAATCACCCGACAGGTCAACTAGTATCTTTACCCATGGGTAAATCCCACCATAACCCACCCGTTAAGTGCCAGCCTACTGATTTATAAGTCTACCAAGCACTACATTTTTTTTCAGATTTCCAAACTCCAGTTTGTCACCATCTTGGCTTTTAAAACCTGTCTAAAACCTCTGAATAACGACTAACTACAACCTCCTAAATCTTTTTTATAACAATGACACAGCAACAGAATCTTTTAAAACTGCTTGAAAACAGCATATGTGAAATTTCTCACTTACTTTCAGCCGAAAATGCACTCGAGAACCAAAAGCACTGAAACCACTTGTGCCGCCTCCTCCTGCCAACTTCCAATATTCAAGATTCCACCTGCTCACCAAACAAGCGCTTTTGCTGCATGTATTAAAACCTCCAAATGTTGCCTTTTCCCTTCCACCTAAACAGCACAATACCAGATGCTAGACACTTTGGGAAGCCACACTGCGGCCCCCTGCCAAAGAGTCACACCTTTGGGCTCGAAGAGCCAGAGTTTCATGCTACTGTCTCAAGTCTTACTGGAGCAATACATTTCCTACATTTTCAGCTGACATCCGCCTTTTGTCTTGTTTGCTTATTTTTGCCATAACTTACGTGTGCATTTTGCTTTAGTACCAGAGCGCAGCTTTATTCTGTATGTTTCTCTGAGCGTGTTTCTAAAGCTGTACCCATTACCTCTCCAGTGCAAGCCCATGGTCTGTGTGTTTTAGCCACGTTGTGGCTACCAGCCGCCTACCACCATGGCATCCCTTCCCCCCCAAATAGCACAAAACTAAACTACTTGCAGCTCCAGCCTCTTGCTCTTCACCCTCTCTTCAAAACTCTTCCTACTGCTAACCTCTCAGTGTTCCCTCTTGTGGTCCTCTCTTTCTTGTCATAGATTAAATAAAACACAAAACAAAAAAAATACAGACCACAGAAAGCTGTCTTTTTTGTGAAAGCTACATGGGGAAGGGGTGGATTTTTATAGCAGTCTTACAATACATTACTATCTATTGCAAGTTACGGGGGAACTATTTTGCACAAAGAGAAAGGATTTTGCTATCAAATTTGTAAAATCCATTTAAAGAACTATAAAATGTAAATTTTTTTTATTAAAAATTATTTCACTATTTAAATGGGTTCATTGTAAAATCACAGTAAGACATGCCAGTGTGTGGGTTATTGGGGAATGTACCCACTTCTCATGTGGTTAAAGTCACTCGGCCTTCAGCTTTGTGACACACCACACAAGGCGTGGGTAAATCTCCCAATAACCCACACCCAGTCGTGCCTGATCATGCAGACTGTCGCAATGTTTAGAGAAACAAACTGTTCATGCTGACTCAGTGTTGCCCATGTTTCTGTTCCCCTCGCTCGTGGCTTCGCCGTCCACCCGCTCAACAAACAACTGCTGCAGCAACAATACATGTATATATTATGTTTTTTAAACTCACCTCAATCTTAATACCAGTGCTCACTAAAATAAAACGCAGTCTCTTTTTCTCAAGTTGTTCTCTCAGTGCTGACAAAAAAACCTCTCCAAAAACCCACAGCACTCTCTTTGTCTTGACCAACTCTCTCCGTCTCCCTTGGCACTGACAAGCTGCTCTTCCTCTCTCAGCCTCACAAAATGCTCACAAGTTTAAAATACTAGAAAACTATGACTGCTGGCTAGGGGGGAGATTACAGAGGACAAAACTACAAATCCTTGCCCTTCTTATGCTGGCTGCTGTGTGTGTGTGGCTATTTCACCTAGCGGGGAAGGCTATTTCAATAAAATCATTAAACAAGACTTAAAACTATAAACTTAATATTTTTAATAATCTTTAATTGTTTTTGAGTGCCCATCACATAATCACAATAAGGCTCTCCAGAACCATATGGCACAGACTGGCACACCTGTATCTATACGTCACCACTGCTGTTCCATGAAGTCATGGCTTGTGTTCCTCAGCAGAGTCAGGGGCAGACGGGGATAACCCCCCCCCCCACAAAACACATCCCCGGTGTTGTCAGGTAGCAGCGTGACAGAGACACAGGACCTGGATAAACCAGGGTCATTCACCTCAAATACTGGGGCTTTTTTCTTCCAATTTTCTCCCCACAGGTCATCAGCATGCAATGGGGGGATGCACATAACAGTATGATACCCAGGCCAGTACTCAGCTGACAACCTCCCTTTCCTGCCTACCTCTCGCTGTACTGCCATCCTTGGTCACCTAGGTGGCAGCACTGCAGCAGAGACAGCAACCCTTCTTCCCTGAAGGAGGTTATCATTCTCTGGGGCACTCTATCCACCCCCCTCCCCAGCCAGCCCCCAACGACCCAGGCTCACTCCTGAATCAGGGTCACCTGTGTCACAAGTGGTAACCCCACCGCTGCAACAGAAATTAGAACAGAAACTTGTGTCAACTGCCGTTTTACTTTCATTTCCCCCCCCACACACACACACATAAAACCAATCATCATTTTAAAAAACAGAAACCCACCCCCTCACCTGGGTTTGTTTCCAGCACTGGGTGCTGGGAGAGTCTTTGTTTTTTAAAAATAAAAAAAAATTAAACCAAATAAATTAAGCCAAATGTTTCTTGGGGAGAAAAAAAGCCACATTATTTTTATTTTAGGTTTCAAACGACAAACTATACCAAATACTTCATAGGGCAACCATCATACTATTGGTTGTTTTATCGGTCTCTGATGACATCAGGAACATCTTGAGCTTTCGCTCGCTGTCCCTATGATGTCATCAAACCTTCCATGGAAACACAGCCTTGTTGTGCATGGTCGCCCATGCATTATTCTGTACATTACTCAAGCTTCATTCTTGAGGTCACTATGACGTGATCAAAACCCTCGATGGAAACACAGCCGCATTGTGCATGGTCGGCCATTTATTACTCTTTATGTAGTTGATACCTGCTATTCAAGTTCTGGAGTAATACTACCCATAATATAACATGTCTTACCAGCATGGATGTGTCGACAGGCGAGGCAGACAGGAGCATTCCTCCAACGGGGGACCAAGCCAGAGAGCTGACAGGACTATGACCAGGGTGAGAGAGAACCTGGGCACAACCAGATGACGGCCTTTAAGAGAGAAACAATAAAAGACATACAGCAAACACATTCGTAGTCTGATTTAAAGCAGACACAACTGCAATTCAGAATCAAGACCAGGGTCTGATCATCTCTGGAATCCTGTGAAAGTCTCTCTCTGAGCCGTGTTATCCCCCAGATTTATGAGCTGATTATCAGTCAAGAAATGAGGACCGAGACCCCTAAAGAAAGACCTGCAACTTTAGTAAGCTGAATTCTTGGAAGCCAAGCTTCTCTAGACTTTTATTCCACTACATCTAACCCCCAAACACCCCATCGTAACAACTTCAGCTTTGTTGATATTACAATAAGCGGGGATGGATACTGTTGATATTAAAATAACAAGAGATAAGGGCCAGATAGTGTACATATTTAGGGGAAATTGATCTATTTTTGATTATCCTAAATGATAATCAGTTACTTTAGGCATATAATCAGTGCACAGATGCAAAATTAATAAAGCCCCCCCAAAAAAAAAACATTTATTGCTGTAGGGAAAATGTACATGTACCTATGTACCTGTACCTTTTTGTTCTAGTTTCACTCACTTTTCTCCTGTCCGTAAGATGCCCCCTTTTTTTAGCCGCTTTGAGTCTACTGTAGCATTCCTTTAGCTCTGAAATACAGGAGAGCTGTACATACAGCTGCCTCCAGTTTTCATCAGTATTTTCAGCAGTTTTTGAACACTCGTGGTTTCATATCCCTGTTTTTGTGACTATGGTGAAGTAGCAGACAACTGATATTGCTCTCTGACCCTTCCCAAAAGCAAACAAAGTGCTTCGAGGGCTCATTGTCTTTTCTGTAAGGTCCACCTCCTGAAAAAAAAAGGCAGTGAGCACTAGAAGCACTGGGGTATTCTCTCCCACAGTACTATTTAATAAAGCACTTCTACTTGGCTTTTCGTGTGTGCGCTGTGATTTTGTGTTTGCTTCTCTGTTGCCATTTGGCACAGCAGCACCCGACGTTCCGTGCAGTGCACAGGTTTGTGTGCATTCCTGAGCTTCATCGCTTGTTTCCAGATGTGTACTGGGGAAGGGACAATGGAGGCAAAGATTTGCAATAGCCACCAACACAATAAGGCAATCGGTACAAACAGTCAATAAAAATATGACTGGTATAAAAGTCAGGGTTAGAATTTAATGGTATTCCACCCTGTAATGCTTACCAGTTTTCAAGGTGGAATACTATTTTCATCATGCTGGTAGTCCGACTAATACTACTCCTCTATGCCTTCACGCTGCAGGTTAATCTATAACACTGCTCTTTTGGATAGATGGAATACCAGACTTTGATACAGAATACTATATTTAGGTTTTTGGTATTCCGCCTCCCACATCAGATTATTTTCTTCATTTTTACCCCTTATAAATTTATTTATTTAGTTTTTGTTGCCCGGGTAAGGGCACTAGACAAATCCTGCCTATTTTCAGGCACTGTGACTACAACAGACGATTCTTTACCAGGGAGTGCAAAAGGTACTCAGTGTGGAAAAGGGCAACTTGTCAAAGAACTAAGGAGTTGAGAGGGAGAGAAGCGGAGGAGTAGTTGGGGAAAGCTATATTAAAAGGAGCACTCCATTAAAGGGAAACAGCACTGAGAGTCCCACACCCAAGTATGGTCTACACCTTGTGCAAAAACATGTCTATTTTACTTTTTTTTTTACTGTTTACTGCAGTATAGTAGATTGCATCAGGCTGATTCTTCTGACTTCCAAGCTGACATTTGCTGTAACTACAAATACCAGAATCCCCTGCAGCTGTCATCACAGTAGGGCTGCAGCAGTCAGAGATTTAATAGCCTGCAGTGAATGTTAGGGCTTTTATAAGCTCAGATCAGATGTTTGCCAGTCCTGCTGTTATTCCGGGGCTACTGTAAGTACAGTCATGACTGTATTTAGCCCTGGAGGACAACGTAACCAGCAAACAAAAGATCAAAGCTATTAAAAACTCTAACATGCACTGCAGTCTGTTGCATCTCCCACACTACTAAAGCCATGCTCCGACATCAGCTGCAGGGGATTCTGGGATTTGTAGTTCGAGAAATTATCACCTTGCAAGTTAGCAGAATCAGTCTGATGCAATCTACTACGCTTCAGTAAACTGCAAATAAAAAAAGATGTATTTACACCCAAAGTACAAATTAGGACCAGCCCCACACTTGGGTGTGGCGCTCTCAGTGCTGACTGTTCCCCTTTATTTCAAAGCTAAAAAAATACAAATGCAAACTCAAAACTGGAAAAAAAGAGGCATCTTATAAGGCAGGCATAGAAGGGCAATCTAAAATAGAATAAATAAGTATTGGTACAAAATGTTTAACATGCACTGCTGCCGAAAGGCCAGCTCATTAGTGCAGTGGCAGGAACACTGCTCCCGACGCTGGCAACCCAGGGTCGGAGGGTCTGCCGGGGTAAGAGAACTGAGCTTCACAGAGGATGCTACCCTCCTCCGGGGAGAGAGGGTTGTGCAGCTTGCTGCATTTTTGCTGCTCCGGTGACCACAGGTGGTGGTGGTGCAGTTCAGGTGCCTGCGGTGTGCATGGGGAGGGGAGAGCATGCACAGTGTTTCAGGCTTGCCGACACCTGAAGACACATGCGCACTCTCAGCGGGTGGGCGTTAAAAGTGTGGAAAATGACACCAGCTGGGCAGATGAAACTCTGCCTGCCTCACGTGCCCGCATCAGGCTCCTTCCTTCTGGCCTCCTGCATAGCTCCAGTAGGACCTCCACCATGGTTGGCAGGATCGGAAGGTTTTTGCTGCAACACAGCAGTAGGCTGGACACTGCCCTGGGGAAGGGGGGAGCACAGCGGTGTGTCACGGGTGCCCATGAGGATCAGGGCTAGGAGTAGTTCTGAAGGTTGGGTAGATGGTGCTGGCAGTAGCTCAAGGAGGTCCCAACTGGAAAGATGTGGAATGTGAAGAGTTAAAACAAAAAATGTAGTACTGCTTTAAATTCAACACATTTTATTCTTGAAAATATTGACTGTCTACACTCATGCAATACTAAACTTCAGTAGCACAGTGAAAAATGTGTCTAGCACTTTGCACATAACCTTACATGAAGCAAGTAAGTGTTAACTCAGATGCGTAGCAAGTGAGGGCTGAATAAAAGAGTCTGGTGCAGCAATTACCGTAAAATTGTTTTGTTCTTTGCTTGACAAAACCAGGTAAACTCTCCTTGAACTGGGCCCCTTAATCAAACTCTGTACCTGCCATTTATCTTGTTGTACGCTATGCACATACGGCATTTATTTCTGGATTAATCTGGAGTGGGACTCAGAGTTGTAGCTCACACAGATCTAGTCTCAATTCCAGTTAGGGTCCAGACACAAAACACAAGAAAAATATACAGGATCATGTAAGAACAACAGATCACAAAGCAAAAACAAACAAAACAAAACATGCCTATGCACAGGTCAGCGGGTACCATTATCTGACTGGAGAACAAATACATTGGGACGTCCCATCTCAACATGCCGGACAATTCTTCTCGCGGCAGCAGTACCAGTAGCTGAAACGTCCTCCATGAAGGAAGGTGTCCGCTCTACTCATGTTCAACATCAGCATTAAAATCCATACAAGTGCCGATCCAGTGCCGTGGTGGGCTGAGGCGCTAGACACACACCAACAGTTCACACCAGCAGCCTGGGCTCGGACTGTTGTGGGGTGGCAGGATAGAGGAATGAGTGTCCAATGACTGCTCTCTTTTCCTGGGAAGGGGAGACAAACGGCACTAAAACTGCTGCCATGTGGAGGCGTGGTGGCAGGGCATCACGATTTTAGAGGGGATGACTGGCATGTACTATGTGTGTGTCTCCATGGAAAAGCATGGCTGTGGCAAGATAAACCTTGAGCGCTGTAGTGCCCCCCCCCCACCACCTACAGGGCCCAGGAGGGGTCATCTGGCTAGTGCTTCGGGGAAGGAGAGGATGGACCACCCCCTCCAGACCCTGCCACGGGGGAATATCCATGGAGGATCTCTCCCCCCAGGTTAAGTCCGTGGGATGGTGGGTGAAGGGGGTGGATGAGAAAGGAAGATGGGGGCAAGCTACATGGGAGAAAAACCAAGCTGGAAAAAAAAAATCAGTTTTGTAAAGTGAGTTACGCAGTCAGTGCATTATGAATTGGCCATGTCCTCTCGCTCGCGTCTCAGCTTTTACCTGGTAGAGAGGGAGGTGGGGTCCACGTGCCAAACCAAGACACAGCTCTGGCAGGCCACGGCCAGAACCGACGCGCACAGTGGTTTCCATGCCAACATGGCGAAACTCTTCTGCAGGCGATGTTTTAAGGTGGGTACTGTTTCACTAGAATCACACAAAGGGGCGGAAAAAAACGTTTTGTTAGAGACAATACTCGAGGCATGTAACTCGTCAGACTTATTGAATTTTTTTCTGTCTCTGTGTCACACAGCCACACAACTCCTACTGGCTTTAAATGTCTGATGTGGCATGGGCAAAATCCATACCATTCATTCACTTAACTGCTTTACAGCTTTCACCATAGCAAGCGAGGCAATGAAGTGAAGTTCATATGTACAATATCATTTTCACAATTAAAATATATCAGTTATTGAAATTCTAAAATATTTTCTGCCACTTTTAAAACTAAACAATTAGGGCAGATATTTTCCAGCAGAACTAAATGTCGGTACTGGGGAGAGTGAAATGTTTGCGATGCCATAAAGGCTTCAAAATTTAGGTTGGAAGGTTTTAACCTTTAAATTTAATGAATTTGAGCCACAATTATTACTATTTTGAAATAGTGGTCCGTACATATTTTTACAAATTGTTTGCATCAATACAATAAAATCGCTGTGACAGAATGTATTAATATGAACATTTTTATATCAAAATTATGAAAGATATTTCAGGAATACTGATAAAAAAAACTTTCTAGAAAGTAAATAAAATAGCACTGGTATTCATAAAGGTGGTAATAGGTTGATTCTGTGAAAACGTATTTAAAAGGACACGGTCAACCACTTTATGCTTCAAAGTGTCCGTAGTTTAAAAAAACCCATGTTATGACCGTTCATATTCTGTACAGATTGCCGACATAGCTGGTAGTTTGATTCTCATTTCTTTTTTCTTTCAAAAACAGACTGCCCATCGATGGCATGGAAGACACCACCACCTCTTTTCAACTTCCTGCAAAGACAGTACAGAGCCTTAATGTAAGCCTGCCATACTAGGGAATTATAGGGTACCCTGGGTGGTAGGATGGATGGATGGGAAATCTCTATTACATGTTTTCACAGCATGCTTGTTTAGCCCCTTTTCATAAAGCGGGCGGGGAGATAGGGAGTCTACTAAAGTGAAGATCTTAGAAATATGGATATTACGAGATTCATAGTGGCTGAGCTGGATACACCTTTCCAGTTTCCTGCTGCTCTCAGCTCACCCATCCTCTCAGATCTGCTGTGAGCGTAATTTGTGGGTTCAAACATACCAGTTAAAGTCTTGGGGGAGAGACAGGGCACATTCTTTCATTAACACACAAATATACATGAACTCACTGGATGAGCTGCAGCTGGCAGAATAAAGGACTGAAGCTGCCATAACCATGGAGAATAAAAGTGAGGTCCATATCAGGAGAGATGTGAGGAAAGTACAGTTATGTAAGAACTTACCGTAACAGTAGATCTTAGAGATCAGCTCTTGCAGCAGGTTACACCATTAGAACTGAAGCCGGCAGGCTCCAGGATCCCACTGAAATTTTCTAGCTAGCAGTATCCAGCGGGAACCGCCCCCGACGTCGGCCCCGCCCCCGTCAGGCATCATACAAAAGGTGGCGGTCCCCCAGAATCCCCAGTTCTCCCGGAGACTCCCAGCCGCTAGGTGACATCAGAAGTGGAGACTGAGGATCCGCCATCAAAAGGTATTCAGAGCAGTGTTAGAAACACCTAATCCTAGGTAATGAGATAACGGAACAACTTTACCTCCAGAGGGGATGGTGGGAAGGAAACTACCTGCTGCAAGAGCTATTCTCGAAGATCTACTGTTACGGTAAGTTCTTACGTAACTGTACTATCTTACTTCGAGAAACAGCTCTTGCAGCAGGTTACACCATTAGGACCGATTCCCAAGCAATACTGGAAATCCCTCGCAGGTGGGAGAAGGCTAGGCAGAGATCGCGAGTTGGACCGAAGCCTAGGATAGGAGTCCCTGAAGGACTGCTAGACCAAAACTAGCTCTTCGTTGTGATGCAACGTCCAGGCTATAATGCCTGATAAAGGTGTGCACGGTGCTCCAAGTAGTTGCTACGCAAATGGCTGAAGTGGACACGTTCTTCATGGCCGCAAAGGAGGTAGCCACCCCCCTTGTGGAATGTCCCCTAACCGCGCCTGATAAGAAAAAATTACTCGCCTTAGTAATTGTGTTTCTTCTATTGGAGTCTTGCTGTATTCTGACATATGCAGTGATCCCCAACCGTTGAACTGCCCCGGAGAACAAAGAGTTCACTTTCTATGCAGAGCATAGAATGCTGAGCTCGAGCTCGGTTGGAGTCTCTGTCTGGAGTGTTTCAAACTCAAACCGTCAGATTCTTACGAGCCCACTAACTAAAATTTCTATGAGGAAATTGTAAAATTCCTACTAGCCAACTGGCAGTAAAAAGTTTTGGATTCCCAAAGGAAGACTCAAGTCAGGAAACCTAAAAACCAAAAACCACTCTAATACAAATAACAGTAATAAATCAACACCCAAACAAAAGGAAGAGGGTGTAAACAAGGAGCACCCTTGGGGTGCAACACTGCACCCGCCCACCCACTTCCTAAAAACAGGTTCTGAGAGGGAAGGCAGGGAGGGAGGTCAGAATACAGCAAGACTCCAATAGAAGAAACACAGGTGAGTAAATTTTTCTTCAAACAACATGAAGTCTTGCTGTATTCTGACATATGCAGACTACTAAGCAGTACCTCCATGGAGGAGGGACAGAACCTATTTTGGGAATAGGCTCTGAGGTACTGCTGTGCCAAACCGAGCATCACTCCTAGCCTGGATATCCAGAAAGTAATGCTTGGTAAAGGTACGGACTGTTTTCCAGGTGGCTGCTTGACAAATATCTGAGAGAGGAATATCCCTGGCAGCAGCCAGGGAAGCAGCTGTACCTCTGGTGGAGTGAGCCCTCAGGCATGAGGGAGGAATCTTTCCCAGTTTTTCATAGCAGAATTGTATACAAGACACAATCCACCTGGCAATAGTTCTCTTAGTGGCAGGTTTGCCCTTTCCCACTTCTCCATAAGTGAGGAACAACTGGAGGGAGTCAAACCTGTAACCCTTGGTACGCTCTATGTTGTAACTAAGGGCTCTTTTAACATCTAAACTGTGTAGTTTTCTCTCACCCGAGGAAGAATGATCAGTGAAGAAAACAGGGAGAGACACAGACTGATTCAAATGGAAGTCTGAAACCACTCTGGGCAAGAACCTTCTATTGGTTCTAAGGACTTTATCCCTGTGAAAGGAGATAAAATCAGGTTCCACTGACAGGGCCTGCAATTCACTGATACACCTGGCAGAGGAAATGGTTACCAAGAACACAGTTTTCCAAGTCAAGTACTTAAGCTCTGCTGAGGACATAGGCTCAAAAGGAGGTTGCATAAGCTGAGCAATGCAAACATTCAAATCCCAGGCAGGGGCAGGGTCTCTAAAGGGAGGATTGGTATGAAGCAATCCTTTAAAAAATTTACAGAACACAGGATGAGATGATAGTGAGGAAGACTTTCCCACTGACAGAAAAGCAGAAACAGCTGACAAGTGTACCTTGAGAGTAGCTGGTCTGAGGCCTAGGCCATTAAGATGGACCATATAATCCAGAACTGTAGGCAATTCAGCAGTGTCTGGAGAAATATGCTTCTTGGAACACCAAATGCTGAATCTTTTCCATTTGGAGTTGTAAGTCTTTCTGGTGGAGGGCTTTCGAGCTGCTTTGAGGATATCCAGAACCCCCTGAGAAAGATACAAGTCTGCAAACTCTAACTCTTCAAGAGCCATGCCTTGAGATTGAGAGACTGAAGATTGGGGTACCAAATCCTCCTCCGAGAGGATGTTAACAGGTAGTAATTCCTGGGAAGAGACAGGGGAAGATGGACTGCTAGGGACAACAACAGGGGGTATCAAGGCTGTCTGGCCCAATCTGGAGCAATTAGAATCACTTTGCAAGGTTGAGACCTTATCTTGACTAGAACCTTGAACAGGAGTGGGAAGGGAGGGAAGGCATACAGAAATTTCCCTTCCCAATTCAGAATCAGAGCATCCAGGGGACTGAGCTCAAGACTGGGGTCTGCAACAAAAGAGAGGAAGTTGGTGATTGTCTGGGGCTGCAAAGAGATCTATCTCTGGAGTGCCCCACCTTGAAAAAAATCACTTTCAACACCCAAGGGTCCAGGGACCATTTGTGATGGCCCCGAGAGATCCTGCTCAGTGCATCTGCTAGCACATTGTCCTTCCCTGGAAGGTGAACTGCTATCAGAGAGGGCTGCAGGGAATAAGCCAGGGACCACAACTTCATGGCTTCTGTGCACAAGGCCGTAGACCGAGTGCCTCCCTGCTTGCTGATGTACCACATGGTAGTGGTGGTGGTGGTGTCTGTTCTGACTTGAACCACCTTGTTCTGCACTGACTGAGAGAAAGCTTTCAGGGCCAGAAAAACTGCCCTGAGTTCTAGGAGGTTGATATGGAGAAGGGCTTCCTGAGGGGACCACAGTCCCTGGGTAGTGAGGGCCCCTAGATGGGCTCCCCAGCCCAGAAGAGAAGCATCCGTGGTAAGGACCACTGAATGAGACTGAGTGGCAAATGGGACCCCTTGCCTTAAGTAGCCCTGATCCTGCCACCATTGAAGGGCTTGAATCAGGGTCCGAGTCACAGGAATTAGTTTGGTAAGGGAATCTTTCCTTTGCGACCAAAAGGCCCTCAGATGGAACTGAATATCCCTCATCTGGAATCTTGCCCCTTGACCACTGCTGTATAAGCTGCCATGTGGCCCAAGAGCTGGAGGAAATGCCTTGCTAGTCGAGACACCTGAAGGCTGAAGGAAGAAGCCAGTTCTATAAGAACTCTTGCCCTCTCCAGGGGAAGAAAGGCTCTTGTTTTGACAGTATCCAGCCCTGCCCCTATAAAGGTAAGGAGCTGCACTGGCTCGAGAACTGACTTGGGAAGGTTGAGAAGAAATCCTAGAGAAGTGAGCACTTGCTGGGTCACTTGCAGGTCTGACTTGACTTGGTCTGGAGACTGGCCCAATATGAGCCAGTTGTCCAGATATGGAAAAACAGAAATCTTTTGCCTTCTTAGAAAGGCAACAACTACTGCCAAGCACTTTGTGAAAACCCTTGGGGCTGATGTTAGATCAAAGGGCATTGCTTTGAACTGATAATGGCCTGAGGGCAACTTGAACCTGAGGTACTTTCTGTGGGAGCACCTGATGGGAATGTGAAAATAGGCATCTTTAGGTCCAGGGAGGCTAGCCAGTCTCCTGGCCTTAGAGAGGGAAGAATTATTCCCAGTTACCATCTTGAACTTTGGTTTTAAAAGATGTTTGTTCAGGTATCTTAGGTCTAGGATGGGTCGCCACTCCCCTGTCTTTTTTGGGGTAAGGAAGTACCTGGAGTACAGACCTTTGCCACTGTGTAGGGCAGAACTCTCTCTATGGCTCTTAAAGCCAGAAGAGGTGAAACCTCTGCCTCTAGGGCAAGGGTTTCTGAGAGACCTGCAGGTGGAAAAGATCTGGCTCTCATCTTCGGAAATTTTTTAAAGCCGAGAACCAGTCCCTGGCTTACTACTTCCAGGACTCACTTGTCTGATGTAATAGGCCTCCAGTCCTGGACAAAGTAAGCCAGCCTGCCCTCTACTGGAATAGGAGAGTTGACCCCGGCAGACACATCAGGGTGTCTGCTTGGCAGGGGCCTTAGGCTGAGGAGTGGATGCAGCCCTGCTTATCCCCCTTCTGCCTCTCCCTCTGAAGAACCCCCTCTGCGAAAAAGGAGAAGAGGCCTGTGCTTGGTAAAAAGGCCTATGAAAAGGCCTGCCCCTGCCCCTAGACTGCTGCCTTTGAGGAGTTGCCTGCCTTTCCTTGGCCTGAGCATTCCTATAAGTGGTCCTGTACTCGTCCATTTTCTTCATGTAATTCTCTGTCTGCTCCCCAAACAGAGAATTACCCACTACAGGAAAATCCATGGCCTTAGCCTGAGTATCCTGTGAGAGGCTAGTACATCTGAGCCAAGCCATTCTCCGAAGAGCCACAGATGTAGCCATGACTCTTGATGACACATCACTGGAGTCCACAGCAGCATGAAACTGTACTTTTGATGCCTCAATCCCATCTGCAGCCACCTCCTCCAGCTCCTTGGCTAGCTGGGGGGAGGCCTGTTTAGCCAGTGCCAGTACAGTGTCCCACCTAGACTTCTGGTACCTGGCTATATAGGCCATATAATTCACCTGCCTGAGTCCCAATGAAGATGCCCCATGTACTGTTTCTTTGCCATGGCATCAATCTTCCTGGAGTCCTTGTCTGGGGGGTGTGAAGCCAAGGGAATATTTGCCTTGTCACAGGCAGCAGCCTGCACTACCCCAACATGGCTGCATTGCTGGTATAAGAACTCCCGTGTCTGAGCCTGAAAGTGTATACCTCTTGTCCATTCTTCTATCCACAGGAGGTATAGTGTGAGGAGACTTTAGAATCTTTTGTGTCTGCTTCCCAAAGGATTTGTGGAGGGGAATAGACAGTCTCTTGGACTCTGGGATGTCCATCATTTCTACATAATCAGGCTCCTCTTGATCCTCCAATGCCTCCTCCATAGGAAGCTGGAGGGTTTCAGCCACCTTTCTGTAGAACATAAAGTGAGAAGGGACTCAGAAAGCCTAGAAGGGGAAACACCTGAGGGTCTGTCTGGGTAGATGTCCAGTTCCACAGGCACATCCAGACCCTCGCTTTCACCATCATCATCCTCAAATTCCCCTTCCTCTTCAAACTCCGGTTCATAAAAATCTTCAAGGGTATAATCTTGAACAGGGGGAACCAACCAAACCGAACCCTTGCCAGAAGGTGTCGGATCGGTAGGAACCGGGCAAAGCAATTCCACAATCCGAATCGCTTTGGCTATCTCTTCGGCGGTCGAAACATGAACCTCTGGATCCGAACCGGACGATTTTTCTTTGCGCTTTCTTTTTCTCGGAACCAATCCCTCGGAATCTGCTCTCCTTTTGCCCGAAAAAGTATCGCCCATGTCAGAGGGCACGCCTTCTCGTTCGGTCGGAACCGAACCGGGCTGGCCATCCGGGTCAGCGGAATTCTCGGCCTCCTTTTCCCTCAGTCTACCTAATCTCTTCTCAAGGGTAGATCTGGGAGAATGTTTACATATTTGGCAGTCTGAATCGAGGTGGTCAAACCCCAGACACTAAACACAGGTGGTGTGGGGATCGGCCTTAGCAAAGACCTCCCCACACTCACTGCAGTGTTGAAACCCAGTGGGCCCGTTTTTTTTCTTGGGTTTCTCAGACATGGTCAACCTAACCAACTTACCCTTTTTATGGCAACCACCAGGCAAGACATCCTTATCAGTTCCTAACCATGTCACGGGTATTGGAAAAAACCATAGTAAAACACAGTTTTTCTAGAACCGATAAGAACCGGTAACCACACACTAAATAAAACACAAAATTTCACTATCAAATGGTCGATTCAGCTGAACCGACCCACACTTTTACAAGTTCTACACAGAAAACAGAACAATTCCTATCTAGTACTCACGACACCACAGACAGAGACTGAACCGACTATGCGGATAACTTTTTCGGTTTAAAAACCGTCGAAAACTGAGACTTTAACCAACTTTCGAACCGAGCTGAAGGAGAAATCTCCGGAGCGACCGTTCAGTGAGGCGGAGTAAAGAATCTGACGGTTTGAGTTTGAAACACTCCAGACAGAGACTCCAACTGAGCTCGAGCTCAGCATTCTATGCTCTGCATAGAAAGTTAACTCTTTGTTCTCCGGGGCAGTTCAACGGTTGGGGATCACTGCATATGTCAGAATAAAGCAAGACTTTATGTTGTTTGAAAGGTTTGTTACGTTTCTGGTAACAGAACGTGATACAATGGATGAGCCACCTGGACAGCGATTGTTTAGAAACCAGAGCTCCCATCATCCTATGGGCGAAGGAGACGAAAAGCTGATCAGATTTATGGTGGTGCCCGGTTCCGGTCAGGTAGTATCTTAGACACCTATGCATATCCAGAGTGTGCAGCAGAGCCTCTCCTCTATTACAGTATTTAGGAAAATACACTGGTAAGTCGATGTCCTGATTGAGGGTGAGAGCTGAGACCACCTTAGGTAGAAACTTTGGATTTGTCCTTAGGGACACCCTGTCCTGGTGAAAAACCAAATAAAGTTCTTTGCACATCAGTGCGTGAAGTTCAGAAATCCTTCAGGCCAAAGTAACAGCAACTAAAAATAACGTCTTCCATGTCAGGAGACGTAGCTCGCAATCTGCGGCTGGTTCAAAAGGTGGCAGCGTGAGCTGCTCCAGGACAAAGGGTAAATCCCATAGAGGAATAGGATCCTTAATCGGAGGTCTAAGGTGGAGAACACCTCTCAGGAAGGCTTGTGCGGAGTCCAACTGAGTTATGGGACGTAGGCCTATAGGTGTATGATAGGCTGAGATGGCACAAAGGTGTACTTTAATAGAGGAGTAGGCCAAGTCCGCCTGGAAGAGAGACAGGAGGTAGTCTAGGACCGACCTTTCCGGACAATCCATCGGGGAAAGTCCTCGTGCTTGAGCCCAGAGGCAAAATCTGCGCCATTTCATGGCGTATGTGGCATGAGTGGCCAGTTTTCTAGCGGCTGCTAGAACATCTGCTACCTCTTGTGAGACCCCGTACTGCATGATAGCTATGTCTCTAGGAGCCAGGCGTGCAGGTTCAGAGAGCGAAGGTCCGGATGGACCAAAGAACCTGCCTCCTGGGACAATAAGAAAAAATTACTCACCATAGTAATGTTGTTTCTTCTAATGAAGTCTTGCTGTATTCAGAAATAATGCAGTTAGCCCCAGCACTTGAACTGCCCCGGAGAGGAAAGGGTTAACTCCATGCAGAAGCATGGAACGTTGAGCTCGAGCTCGGTTTTCAAACCTCTGTCTGTGGTACTTCCCAATGTAACCATCAGATTCTTACGAGCAACTAACTAACTAGCAGTAAAATATATGGAAATTGTTTGAAACAGATAGCCAAAAGGCAAAATATTTTTGGGGTCCAAAGAAGACAAGTCGAGAACCCAAAAAGAAACAAGGTAGTGACAAATTAAGCTATGCAACACAAGAAAGCTAAATATAACAGCTACCCTACCATGAGGGAGGGTACAAGGTACACCCCGAGGTGCAACACTGTACCTGCCAGCCCGCTTCCCAAAAACAGGTTCTGAGAGGGGAAGCGGGGGATCTGAATACAGCAAGACTCCATTAGAAGACACAACATTACTATGGTGAGTAATTTTTTCTTCAAACAACATGAAGCCTTGCTGTATTCAGACATAATGCAGACTACCAAGCAGTTCCCTATGGAGGAGGGAATGCAAAACCTACTTTGGAAGCAGGCTCTGCAGTACAGCTGTGCCAAACCTAGCTTCATTCCTAGCCTGGATATCCAGGAGTAACGCTTGGTGAATGTATGTACTGTTTTCCAGGTGGCTGCTTTACAGATCTCTAACAAGGGTATATCTCTGGCCGCAGCTAGAGTAGCAGCTGTACCCCTAGTGGAGTGAGCCCTCAGGCCTGAAGGGGGTGTTCTACCCAATTTGTTGTAGCAGAATTGTATACAAGAAACAATCCACCTGGCAATAGATCTTTTAGTGGCAGGCTTACCTTTCCCCACGTCACCATAAGCGAGAAACAATTGAAGACAGTCATTCCTGTGTTTCTTAGTATGCTCTATGTAGTAGCTAAGAGCCCTTTTAACATCCAAACTGTGTAATCTTCTTTCCCCTGAAGAAGAATGGTCAGTGAAAAACACAGGAAGAAATATAGACTGGTTTAGGTGAAAATCAGATACCACTTTAGGCAAGAACCTCCGATTAGTTCTTAGGACCACTTTATCCCTATGGAAGGATATGAAATCAGGTTCAACTGATAGGGTCTATAATTCACTAATCTGCCTGGCAGAAGTAATAGCTACCAGGAACACAGTTTTCCAGGTCAAGTACTTCAATTCAGCTGAAGCCATAGGCTCAAAGGGTGGCTGCAAAAGCTAGGCAATGCAGACATTAAGATCCCAAGGCGGAGTAGGCTCCCTAAAGGGAGGGTTAATGTGAACCAGACCTTTGAAAAACTTCCTGAAAACAGGATGAGATGCCAGGCAAGAGCCTTTCCCTGCTGAAAGGAATGCAGAGACAGCTGATAGATGAACCTTCAACGTGGCAGGCCTAAGGCCTAGACTATTCAGATGAACTAGATAATCTAAGGTTGTGGAAATGCCTGCAGAATCAGGCACAATACCCTTCTGAGAGCACCAAATACTGAACCTCTTCCATTTGGAACTGTAAGTTTTTCTAGTGGAAGGTTTCCTGGAGACCTTCAGAATATCCAGAACTCCCTGAGAGAGATGTAGTGCTGCATATTCTAACTCTTCAAGAGCCAGGCCTTGAGGTTGAGAGACTGGAGATTGGGGTACCAGATCCGCCTCGGGAGGAGGAGAGAAGATTGTATCTCCTGGGAAGAGACAGGGGGGCGTGACACAGCCAAGGACAGGAGTAGATGATACCAGGGTTGTCTGGCCCAATCTGGAGCCACCAGTGTCACTATGCAGGGCTGAGTTCTTATCTTGATCAGAACTCTGAACAGGAGAGGGAAAGGAGGGAAGGCATAGAGAAACCTGCCCATCCAGTCCAGAATGAGGGCATCCTGGGAAACTGTCCCCAGAACCGGAGGTCTGCAACAAAACAGAGGAAGTTGATGACTGTCTGGTGCTGCAAATAGATCTATCTCTGGAGTGCCCCACCTGGAGAAAATGATCCTCAGAATGTGAGTATTCAGGGACCATTCGTGATGTCCCTGTGAAATCCTGCTCAGGGCATCTGCTAACACATTGTCTTTCCCTGGAAGATGAACTGCTACCAGGGAAGTTTGAAGGGAATAGGCCAGAGACCAAATCTTCATGGCCTCTGTGCACAAGGCCATGGACCAAGTGCCTCCCTGCTTGTTGATGTACCACATTGTGGTAGTGTTGTCCGTCCTGATTTGGACCACGTTGCCCCTGACTGAATCTGAAAAGGTTTGAAGGGCTAGAAAAACTGCCCTGAGTTCCAGGAGGTTGATATGAAGAAGAGACTCCTGCGGGGACCAGATCCCCTGAGCTGTTAGGGCTCCCAGGTGGGCTCCCCAGCCTAGGAGAGAAGCATCCGTAGTCAGAACTACTGATGGAACTTGAGGGAGAAATGGAACCCCTTATCTGAGGTTGTACCAGAGTTCAGGTCACTGGAATCAGTTTGGTGAGAGTGTCCCTTCTCTGGGACCAAAAGGACCTTAGGTGGAACTGAATGTCCCACATCTGAAATCTGGCTCCCTGAACCACTGCAGTGGAGGCTGCCATGTGGCCCAAGAGTTGGAGGAATTGTCTCGCTGGGAGAGAAACCTGAGGTCGAAAGGAGGAAGCAAGGTCTACTAAGGCCTTCACCCTTGCCAGAGGAAGGAAAGCTTTTGCTTGGATAGTATCCAATTCCACCCCTACGAAGGTGAGAAGTTGTACTGGTTCGAGGACAGATTTTGGCAGACTGAGAAGAAACCCCAGAGAACTGAGCAAGTCCTGAGTGGTTTGCAGAGCTGACCTGACCTGGTCTGATGACTGCCCTACTAGGAGCCAGTCGTCCAGATATGGAAAATAGTGATACCCTGTCTTCTGAGGTAAGCCACCACTACTGCAAGGCACTTTGTGAACACCCTTGGAGCTGATGTTAGGCCAAAAGGCATGGCCTTGAACTGATAATAGCCTGAAGGCAACTTGAACCGAAGGTATTTTCTGTGGGAGCACCTGACAGGGATATGGAAGTAGGCATCCTTGATGTCCAGTGATGCTAGCCAATCTCCTGGCCTTAAAGAGGGAAGGATTATTCCCAGAGTTATCATTTTGAATTTGGGTTTTGATATGCGTTTGTTCAAATACCTTAGATCCAGGATGGGTCGTCACTCCCGTTTTCTTTGGGGTAAGGAAGTACCTGGAGTACAGGCCTTTTCCCCTGCATTGAGTAGGAACCTTCTCTACAGCTCTGAGAGCCAGGAGAGATGAAACCTCTGCCTCTAGGGCAAGGGTTTCTGAAACCGATGCAGGTGGAAAAGACTTGGCCCTCCTTTTTGGGTACCTTTTGAAGCTGAGGGCCAGTCCCTGGCTTACCACTTCCAGGACCCACTTGTCTGAAGTAACAGACTTCCAGGCCTGAAAGTAGTAAGCCAGCCTGCCTCCTACTGGGATTGGAGAGTTGACCTGGGCTGACACCTCAGGGTGCCTGCTTGGTAGGGGCCTTAGACTGGGAGGAGGAAGCAGACCTGCTCATCCCCCTTCTACCCCTCCCTCAGAAAAAAAACCCTTTGTGGGTAAGAAGAGGAGGCCTGAGCTTGGTAAAAAGGCCTGTGAAAGGGCCTGCCCCTGCCCCTGGAGTGCTGCTTTTGAGGAGTGGCTTGCCTTTCCTTGGCCTGTGCACTCCTTAAGCGGTCCTATATTCGTCCATTTTCTTCATGCAAGTCTCTGTCTGCTCCCCAGACAAAGAGTTACCAACTACAGGAAAATCCATAGCCTTAGACTGGGTGTCCTGTGATAGGCTAGTACATCTGAGCCAAGCATGCCTTCTGAGAGACACAGATGCAGCCATGACTCTGGATGCCACATCACTGGAGTCCACAGCAGTGAGAAATTGTACTTTGGATGCCTCAATTCCATCTGCAGCCACCTCCTCCAGCTCTTTGGCTAGCTGAGGGGAGGCCTTTTTAGCCAGTTCCAGAACCGTATCCCACCTGGACTTCTGGTACCTGGCTGCACAGGCCATATAGTTTGCCTGCCTGAGTCCCAAAGAGGATGCCAAGTATAGTTTTTTGGCCATGGCATCAACCTTCCTGGAGTCTTTGTCTGGGGGGTGTGAAGACAAAGGAATGTTAGCCCTGTCACAGGCTGCAGCCTGCACTACCCCAACATGGCTGCAATGTGAATAAAGGAACTCCGCAGCTGAGCCTGACAACATGTATCTCCTGTCCATTCTTTTATCTACAGGAGGTAAAGAGTTAGGAGTCTGTAGAATCTTTTGTGTCTGTTTCCCCAAGGACTTATGAAGAGGGATAGACAACATTTTGGACTCTGGGATGTCCATCATCTCCACGAAATCAGGCTCTTCCTCCTCAGCAGCTTCAACCATAGGGAGCTGGAGGGTTTCGGCCACCTTCTTGTAAAACAAGAAGTGTGAAGAGGACTCCGAAAGCCTGGGAGGGGAAGACACCCGAGGGCCTGTCTGGGGAGATGTCCGGTTCAATGGGCACATCTAGACCCCCCAATCGTAGTCATCATCACCATCGTCGGATAATCTTCGCCTCCTCCCACTCATAGAAAGCATCCGGATCGTAATCCGAATGAGCTGGTTTCGATCGAACCGACCGCCCTAACAAGGTGCCATTTGGACAGAACCGGACAAAGCGACTGGACAATACTAATCGCTTAGCTATCTCGATCCCTGTTGGAGTATGCGGTAATGGATCCGAACAGGCAGACTTTTCCTTTTTGACGGAACTCGACTTTCAGAGTCGGTTTCCTTTGCTCCGAGAGGTATCGCCAGGTCAGTAGGGTACTCTCCTCAGGTTCGCCACAACCGAACCAGGCTGGCCATCCGGATCCACGGACTTCTCGACCTCCCTTTCCTTCAACCTACTCAATCTTGTTTCTAGAGTGGTTTGGGGAAAATTTTTACAAATTTGGCAGTCTGACTGGAGGTGGTCAAACCTCAGACACTAAACACAGATGAGGTGGGGGTCGGCCTTGGCAAAGGCCTCCCCACGCTCAGTACAGTGTTGAAACCCAGTGGGACTGGTTTTCTTTTTGGGTTTCTCAGACATGGCCAACCTACCAAAATTACCCTATAGAAGCTTTCAAGCCAGGTAATACCAACCGATCGGTAACAACCGTGTCACGGGTTTGGAAAAGAACCCAGAAAAAGCCCAGCTCTTTTGAAACCGATCGGTACCGGAACACCACTCTAATCCCAGAAAAATTTACTTAAAATTAGAAGAAAACACAAGGTCGGTTCCTAAGTGGACCAACCGAAAAGAAAAGTACAGTTACGTAAGAACTTACCGTAACAGTAGATCTTCGAGAGAGGCTCTTGCAGTAGGTAATTACATATAGGACTGATGCCAGCAGGTGGCAGGACCCCACAGAAACATTTTTAGCTAGCAGTCCCTGGCGAGGGACCGCCCCCACGTCAGGTGACTGGCGTCAGAAGACGTTGGTATAAAGGGGTGGTCCCGGACGCCCGCCTTCCAGTTCTTTTCCCGCCACAGGCCAAAAGAGGCCGGACGAAGAGAAGTGATATTTCTCAATGGAAAAGGAGCTGAAAAGCCTAGGGGATGGAGGGCGGAGAGGTATTATACTGCAAGAGCCTCTCTCAAGATCTACTGTTACGGTACATTCTTACGTAACTGTACAATCTTACTTCAAGAGGGCTCTTGCAGTAGGTAATTACACATAAGACTGAATCCCAAGCAGTCTGGAACAAAGAGAAGCACCGTTAGGAGGAAAACTACTCCAAAAGGTAGTTCTGGTTGTGCAAGTCTCAAGATAGGAGGCCTTGCAAAACAGCCAACCGAAGCCTGCTCTACAGCGAGAGGCAACATCCAAACTGTAGTGTTTCGTAAAGGTATGGACGGAAGTCCAGGTGGCGGCAGCGCAGATGTCTGCCGCAGACACATTCTTGAAACAAGCCGCTGAGGAAGCTACTCCTCTTGTGGAGTGGCCTCTGACTTGACCCGGGAGGGTCCTGTTGTATTTGTTATAACAGAAAGTGATGCAATGAGCCAACCACTTAGACAGGCATTGCTTGGAAACAGCATTGCCTTCCCTTTTGTGAGCAAAAGAGAAGAACAACTGATCAGTCTTTCTGAGATCCTTCATCCTGTTGGTGTAGTATCTCAGAATCCGGTGAACATCCATAGTATGGAGTAAATACTCCCCTTGATTAGAGTACTGCGTAAAACAGGCAGGTAACTCTATGGACTGATTTAGAGTAGACTCGGCTACTACTTTACGGAGAAACTTAGGATCTGCATGAAGAGCAACTGCTCCTGTGAAAAATCAAGTAACGGATTTACACATCAGGCCTGAGCTCGAGATTCTCGGAGCTGAAGTAATGGCCACCAAGAAGAGAGTTTTCCATTTAAAGGAACTTCAAATCCGCAGAAGCTGCAGGTTCAAGGAGGGAGAGGTATCTCGAGAACAAAATTCAAGTCCCAAGGTGGAGCATGAGACGAATGGGGCCTCAGATGGAGGACCTCTGAGAAAGGTCTTGAGACCTCCAGTTGAGCAAAAGCTTTGTCTGTGAAGGAAACATGATAGGCTGAAATGGCCGCCATGTGTACCTTCAGAGAGGAATGGCTGAGACCCAGGTCAAACAGATGACGAGATACTCCAGCAGAAGCCCCGCTGAACAGGAGAAAGGTTCCACGTTCTTGGAAGTGGCCCAGATAGTGAATCTTTTCCACTTCATGGCATAAGTGGATCTGGTGGAGGGTTTTCTGGCCTCCACTAAAATCTCCGCCACTTTGGGAGACACTCCAAAACAGGATTGGGCTAGGTCTGCAGGAGCCATGCATGCAGTTGAAGGGATTTGAGGCCTGGATGGACCGGGGTCCCCTGATCCTGGGTCAACAAAGCTCGAGACAGAGGAAGAGGAAGAGGAGGATCCTCTGAATATTGTTGTAGAAGAGAGAACCAGACTTGCCTGGGCCAGAAAGGAGCGATCAGAATCATTTGCGCTCCTTCTGAAGCTAGTTTCTGCAAGACTCGTGGGATCAGTGGAATTGGGGGAAAGGCATAGACGAATCTGTTGTTCCAGTCTAGAGACAGAGCGTCGCTCCAAAAAGCGCCTCACTCTGGAACGAGCGAGCAGAAGATGGGAAGTTTTGCGTTTAGGGGGATGCGAACAGGTCGACCTGTGGTGTTTCCCAAAGTTGGAAGATACTGTCTAGGACCCCTTGGTCCAGTTCCCACTCGTGAGTCAGAGCAGAAGAGCGACTTAGCTTGTCTGCCAGGGTGCTGTTGACTCCCAGAACGTGAATTGCCGTGAGGTGAAGATCGTGTTGTGTTGCCCAATCCCAAGCCCTCATTGCCTCCCTGCATAGAGGGTAGGACCGAGTCCCTCCCTGTTTGTTGATGTACCATACCACGCACATGTTGTCCATCTGGACGGCTAGGTGGCCAGGAAGGATGTATTGGTGAAGGGCTTGGAGAGCGTACAACATGGCCTGAAGCTCGAGCACATTGATGTGGAGAGCTTGTTCTAGCTTGGACCAGGACCCCTGGGTCCGATGAGGGCCTCAGATGGGCTCCCAACCGCCTCTGAGGTGTCTGTGGTTAGAGTCTGGGAGGGAGGACCGAAGAAAGGAACTCCTCAAAACGGTTCTCTCAACCATCCACCATTGCAAGTCTCGATCATGGGCGAGGGAGATCAGAACTGAGTGATCTAGGTCATCCACTAGCTGATCCCATTGAGAGCGTAGAGTCCACTGAGAGATCCTCATGTGCAGTCGAAAGGTACCGCCGGGATAGCAGCAGCCGCCATGAGCCCAGAAGGAAAAGGACCGACCTAGAGAGACCGTCCCGCGGTCGGCAACAGACTTATTTGGTCTGAAGGGTGGACGCCTGTCCGGAGGCAGGAAGGCCTTGCCCATGGTCATATCAAAAAATCGCCTAATAAACTGTAGCCTCTGGGATGGGTCCAGAGGAGACTTGGAATGGTTGATGGTAATACCCAGGCAGGCAAAAACCTGCTGGGTAAGGGAGAGGAAACGCAGGAGTTCCTCCCTGGACGAGGCCGCCAGGAGCCAGTCATCCAGGTACAGGAAAACCTGCACTCCCTTGGTACGCAGGTGGGCCGCCACCACTGCCAGGCATTTGATAAATACTAGGGGGGGCCAAGGATAGACCAAACGGGAGTGCCTTGAACTGGTAGTGGTCCCCCTGGAACGCAAAACAAAGGCATTTGCGATGAGACGGGCAAATGGGAATGTGCAGATAAGCATCCTGCATATCCAAAGCACAAAGCCATTGACCCCGCCGGAGGAGGGGCAGAAGGCTCTGCAAAGAGAGCATCAGAACCTTTTGTACTCTACGTAAAGATTCAGGGAACTGAGATCCAAAATTGGTCTGAGATCTCCTGTCTTCTTTGGGACCAGGAAGGAATGGGAATAGTAACCTGAACCTTGCAGATGAAGGGGGACAGGCTCTATCACTTGCTTCAGCAGAAGAGCCGAGATTTCCTCCTGGACCAAGAGATGTTCCCGTGAATACGACAACTTCAGAGGGGGGTGGCGGGGTGGTTTCTGAAGAAACTCTATGGAGAGTCCTTCTGCTATGAGCTGGAGCACCCAAGAATCTCGCTTATCCCTCCCATCCCGGAAGGTGGAGGGAAACCTCCCTCCCACTGGTTTCTCCGGGAGTCCGGAGGCATTGGGAGGAAAGGAGTTCATGTGGTGGGGCAGCGCCGCGCTGGAAGCACCCGCTGCTTTTTGGGCGGGGGCTTGCAGCTGTGGGGGGCCCCGGGTTTTGTGGCCCGCCTTCCCTGGGGTTTCGCCTTTGGCCGATTCTGTCTGCTAAAGGGACTGCGCTGCTGCTGATGGGGACGGTACATGTAATCAACCGACTTCAGAGCCGTCCCCTTCTCTTGCAAATCGGTGATGATGTCCTTGACATCACTCCTGAAAAAGCAATCAACCCGGAAGGGTGCTTCCTGATCAGCAGATTGCACCTCCGGGACCAAACCTGACACACGGAGCTCAACATGATGTCAGAGGCTCATAGCGAAGCTGAGCTCCCGCCCAGCAGTGTCCACTGCATCGTATGTCGCACGTAGCATGTGTCGACTGGCTGAACGAGCAGAGTGGACGAGATCAGCCAACTCCTGCTTGACTTGGGAGTCAGGTAAGGAGTCCAGTTTGGCTTCCACCTGAGTCAGGATGGCTTTCTGGTAGTCCCCCATATGGCCGACATAGTTCAGGGCCCTGATCCCCAGTGTGGAGGAAGCGTAAATCTTTCTCCCATACTGGTCCAGGAGGCGTGATTCCTTATCAGGCGGTGATGAGCTAAGATGTTTGGGGTTCGCCAACCGGCCATGCGCGGCGCTAATCACAACCGAGTCGGCACGAGGGTGAGAATCCAGGAAATCAACACCCTCTGGAGCCTGATATAGCCGGTTCGACTTCCTAGGAAGTGGGGCTAAGGCCGACGGCTGCTTCCATATTGTGGTAACAAGGTCGGCGTGAGGCTCTATCCAGGGCGGCACCAAGGTAGGAGCTGTCATGGGCAGATCCAGATGTTCAGTGAGTTTCAGACGCTGAGGATCTGGTTCCAGGGAGTGCCACTGATGAACCTCCTGGATTTTCCTAAGCAACTCCATAAAAGAAGGATCCTCCGGAGGAGACTTCGGAGGACTCCTTGGCCTGGGCTTCGACGGAGAGCGAGGCTCGTCGTCTCTCTCGGAGCAACCGTCGGAAGAGTCCGAAGAGTCCGAGGGTGAGGAGGAGGAAGAAGAAAAGAAAGACTCCCTTTCCCGACCCGGGGCAGGAACGGACCCCTTGGGAAGCCCCCGGGGAAACGTGTCCTGCCCTTCTCTGGATCCAGACGGAAGAACCCTGGAGTCCGGAGGTGGTGAGGGAGTGTGCCGCCTCGAACGTACGGGAACCTGGGACAGCACCTTCGCCGGAAGGCGGCTCTCGACCTCTTTGGTGAGCTGAGCCTTGGCCTCAGCCCACCAGGAGGCCAGAGTCTCCTGCAGGTCCACCGGCAGCCGCGAAGGCGGTGGAGGAGGAGGAGGCGGGGGATAAGGATACGGGTTGTAACCGTATGGAGCGTATCCAAAACCCGGCTGCGAGTAGCCCGGCGCCGGGTATTGTGGCGTCGATTACTGCGGCGTCGGAAAGCCTGGCGTCGGGTACTGTGGCGCCGGATACTGCGGTCCCGGGTACACCGGTGTCGAATAGGACGGAGGATACCCGGGAGGCAGGGGGGCTGTCGGAGCAGACGGCCCGGCCGGAGGCCTCACGGCCGGGTCCAAAGTGGAGAGCCCGATGGGAGTGGAATGTCTCCCAGAGTCGGTAAGGCCAACGTCAGGGCCGATGGTGGAGGCCCTGGTGCCGGAGGGGCCGGCGTCCGCTGAGCCAAAGTCAGGTCCGGCGCACCAGGTGGAGGAAGGACCGACGGAAGCAAAAGAACCCCAGCTTCGCCCGGGGATGGAGGGGAAAAGTCCCCGGGGTCGGGTTGGGTGCACTCTGGTTCCCCAGACGGCAGCGAAGGCTGCGGGAACAGAGTACGACGGACGGGGGGGGCTGCTGGTTCCTTCGGCTGGCCGGATGTCGAACAAGCCGACATGAGGCTTAGGGTCGAGCTCTCGGCGGGCACCGGAGGAGCCAACGTCCGACTTATGAGAGCCATCACCAGAGGCGGGCCGAGTAGAGTGATCAGCCTGGTCCAGTGGAGTGGAGGCCGCGCGTCGCCCCAGAGGGTCGGACGTCTTACCGGCCCTCTCCGGGCGGACGTCAGAGGAGCCGACACCCGGCTTACCGGAATCACCCACAGTGGTAGGCCGCGAGCCTGCGGCCGAACCAGGGGTGTAGGCTTCCAATTGCCCGGAGGCACCCGCAAGGCCCAAGCACAAGCCAGACGTGCGGGCCGACGCCCCCTCGGAAAGCTCCGAGGCGGCCATCAAGGAGCGATCCCCCGGAGGGGATGTTACCTGCGTCCCAGCGACTCCCAGGGGGAGACACGGTGGAGGAGCCCTTGTCCTGGTGCCTCTCCTTCTCCTCCTTCTTCCGATGGCCTTCGGGAAGTGGACGCCTGCCTCAGTTTTTTGAGCTCCTTCTCCATAGAACTCATTTTCTTCTTCAGAATATGGGCTTCCAGGGATTGCTGCCACCTTTTCCGGGTAGCCACGTTGAAACTGAGGCAGTGCTGGCACTTCTCAACCGGGTGATCGGGGCCTAGGCAGAACAGGCACAGGGAGTGGCCATCCTTGTGCGGTAGTTGGGCGCCGCACGAATCGCACTTATTCTTGTGCTCGGAAGGTGTAGGGGACAACATACACAGACGATTGTACTGATGTTAGTCGAAAAAACAATTATTTTCGGTAAAAACAACGAAGGTAGGGCTGATGAAGCACGAACTTTTCCGCAAGGCGCTGCACAAGCTAACAGTGAGAAGAACTGGAAAAGTCCGGGACCGCCTTTATACCAACGCCTCCTGATGCCGGTCACCTGTCGTGGGCGGTCCTCGCCAGGGACTGCTAGCTAGAAATTTTTTACGTGGGGTCCTGCCGCCTGCCGGTGTCAGTCCTATATGTAATTACCTACTACAAAAGCCCTCTCAAAGTAAGATCAAACAATTTCCACAAGTTGTTTAAAATAAATACAGTCACTACCTGTCTACTACACTACCTGTACCGTAGACAGAGGCTGGAAATCCAAAAAACAATAAAAGAATTGGTTTAAAACCGAACGCTTCACTTTTACCGAACCGAGCAGAGGAAATCTCCGGAGCGACTTCACTGTTAGGCGGAGTAAAGAATCTGATGGTTACATTGGGAAGTACCACAGACAGAGGTTTGAAAACCGAGCTCAAGCTCAACGTTCCATGCTTCGGCATGGAGTTAGCCCTTTCCTCTCCGGGGCAGTTCAAGTGCTGGCGTTAACTGCATTATGTCTGAATACAGCAAGACTTCATGTTGTTTGAAGTGAGAGCTGATTGGCAGAGGCACCAGAGGTTCCTGGGACAGCTGGTGTAGCAGAGGGAACCAAATCTGTCTGGGCCAAAAAGGCGCAATAAATATCAGCGTCGCCTGCTCTCTGTGGAGTTTCAAAAGGACCCTCTGGATCAACGGAAAGGGAGGAAACGCGCAGAGGAATCTGCCCGTCCAGGACAGGGACAACGCGTCTCGCCAGAAAACACCAGGCCCTGGATCTAGTGAGATTTTGCGTTGGATGGGCACGCGAAAAGGTCTAACTCTGGTGTGCCCCATCTATGAAACAGATCCTCTATCACCTCCTGGAGTAGTTCCCACTCGTGGACTCTGGCCTGGGAGCGACTCAGACTGTCTCCGATGACGCTGTCCACTCCTGGGACAGGAACAGCAATGAGGTTTGTGCCGTGTTGTAGAACCCAATCCCACACCCTCATGGCCTCCCTGCAAAGCGGGTAGGAATGGGTGCCTCTTTGTTTGTTGAGGTAATACATTACAGCGGTATTGTCTGTTTGTAACAGCAGAGTACCCGGTGGGATCTCCGACTGGAGGCCTGCAGGGCATAAAGAACTGCTCTCATTTCCAAAATATTTATGTGGAGATGAGCTTCCTGGGGCATCCATGAGCCCTGAGACCTGACCCCATCGAGGTGTGCTCCCCAACTGAACCTTGAGGCGTCCGTGGAGAGCGTCACAATCGGAGACGGCGCAAGGAAGGGGACCCCCGCCAACAGGTTCTTTGAATCTAGCCACCATTGCCAAGATAACGGCATTCGTGATCCAAACTGGAAGCTGCAAATGGTCTTGCTTCTGATCCCATTGTACCTGTAACATCCACTGGGTCACCCGCATGTGGAGACGTAGCGGGACTGTTGCAATGGCCGCAGCCATGTATCCCGAAAAGGCAAAGGACCAGTCTGGCTGGGACTGTCTTCTTTGCCAAGATGTCCCTGATGAGGGATCTGATGTGTTCCGCTCGGTCCTGGGTCAGAAAAGCTCTCCCCTGGACGGTGTCCAGAACTGCGCCTATGAAGTGCAGATTCTGTGACGGAACCAGGTGCGACTTCTCCTGATTGATGATGATGCCCAACGCCCCGAACAGGGACTGAGTACAGTGGATTGCAGACATCAGAGCCTCCCGAAAGGGTGCCATGAGGAGCCAGTCGTCCAGGTAGGGGAACACGTAGTGGCCTTGTCTCCTTAGAGCCACCGCTATGACTGCCATGCACTTCGTAAACACCCGAGGTGCCGATGACAGTCCGAAGGGGAGGGCTCGGAACTGATAATGGCAACCTAGAAATTCGAAGCACAAGAACTTCCTGTGCGCTCGAGCAATGGGTATGTGCAGATAGGCATCCTGCATGCCCAAGGACACCAGGAAGGTGCCCTGCTTGAGCATGGGTATCAAACTGGGAAGTGTCACCATGCGGAAGCATTTGTAAAGGACTGAAGCGTTGATATCGCTGAGATCCAGTATCGGACAGAGGTCCCCTGTCTTTCTGGGAACCAGAAAGAAGTGGGAATAGTAACCTGCACCTCTCTGGCTCCTCGGTACGTACTCTATAGCTTCCTTTCCCAGAAGCGCGAGCACCTTCTGCTGTATGAGCAGTGTGTGCTGACCCGAATAACTGGAAAGCAGGGGAGGTCTTGACGGTGGGTGGTCGAGGAATTCTATAAAGTGACCTCTCTTGACCAGTTGAAGGACCCACCGGTCGGCGGTAATTGACTGCCATCCTGAAAGGTGGCGAGCGATGCGACCCCTGACCTTTTCTGTCCGTTGATCCAGAGGAGGGGCGGGGGCCGGGAAGGAGTCATGCTATGGCGGCATTACCCCCCGCAGGCTGGGCCGGTTAGGTATACTGCTGACCTCGGGCTGGGGAAGACTTAGGTTGGGCCTTACGGTGGAAGGTGCCCCTTTGCTGCTGGCCGGAACACGGCTGCTGCCATTGTTGTCGGCTGCGAAAATGATTCTGGTTCCTAGGAAAGGAACCAGATTTTGGCCTGTACAGTCCTTACTGCCTTCCCGGCGTCCTGTAATTTGGTGATTACCTTTTCGGAGTCTTCACCAAACAGGACTTCGCCGTTATAGGGAACGTCCAGGGTAAATCCGGAGACGTGAAGCCATGAATGTCTCCAGAGACAGACGCCTGAGGCTGCTCCCCTTGCTGTGGAATCCGCTGAATCGTGGGCGGCTCTCAAAACCTGGGTCCTCACGCCTGACCCAGTGCGGAGGAGGTTGAGAAGCTCCTCATTCTGTTCCCCATCCAGAAGTATTTTAACTAGGTCTTGACCCTGTTCCCATAGGGCATTCTGAAACCGAACCATGTGTGTGTCAGATAGTTCAGTGACCTAATGCAGCATGTAGCAGCCGCATACGTGCGCCTACCCAGTGAGTCCAATTGCTTGGACTCCTGGTCCGGAGGTTGTGTACTCAGATGTTGTGGTCGTTGAGACCTATCATGGGAGGCCATAATGACAAAGGAATCAGCCAGGGGTTGTTGCGCTAAGTACAGGCGATCAGCCTTCTTCGGCACCGCGGGGGTGGAGTGCAGACGTTTCCACGCTGTCTTGGTGACGTCCGCAAAGTTGTCCACCAAGGGTGGGACCACCACAGGCTTAGGGTCCTTCTGCCGAAGATAACGGGCTAGGCGCTGTTGTTCGGGGTCTAAATCTTCCATTTCCCATCCCATGTTCTCCTGGATGTGCCTCACGATTTCGCAGAAAGATGGATCACCCGGAGGTGACCTGGGTAGGTCTCGTGGGTCAGGTGATGGGATGCCGATTGGACAAGGAGACCTGGAGGTATCGGAGGTGTCAGGTCTTGAGTCGTCCCCCTGCGGAGTGGACCGTCGACGTCTGGGTCGCTTGGGGCTGGGAGACCCTGAGGGAGATCTTGAAGGGGGCCTTCTCCTGTCTTTTGACCTGCCCCTAGGAGGCAGAGTAGGCTCCTTGGGGGTCAGTGGTCTTCCTACTGGCCCCTGTGGTGGAGGAGAAGGCGCAGGAGTTTTTACTGGAACAACATCCCTCTTGATTGTGTCCCACCAAAAGGTGAAGAGGTCTTTAACCTCCTGAATATTCATACCGGAAGACGGACCTGGCGTCGGGGTTGGCCTGTCGCCGGTATCGGGCATCGGGTTCCCGGGCATCGCCGGGTCAGGCGAAGGCTTCTGCGGAAGTCCAGCATCCTCATTGTCGCCTGCCTGGTCATCAGGCAACGTTGCATCTTCCTCTGTAGACTTCTGGGGACCGGTGTCCACCGGTGACAAGAGAGGCAGTCGTCGGCTCCTTGGAACGTGAAGCCAACGTCAGGTGTTTGCCCGATGTCTGGTCTGACGGGCGCCTAACCGGTGACGGGTCGGCGGCTCGTTTTGCATCAGTCGTCCGTTTGAGGGACGTCAGGTCCTTAGTCTTCCCGGGAGGGGGATCTGGTCCCTCAGGAGGCTGGGATGCAGATCTAGCGTTGGGCTCCCGGTGTTTGTCCAAGGAAGAATGATGCTTATGAGTCTTAGAGGTGGACTCACCTCTGGAGGCAGGGTCTTTCTCCATAAGTTTGAGTTTTTTTTCCAAGAGGAACCATTGAAGTGCCTTCTGGTGGCGGATCCTGGTGCGACTGTTGAACTGCTGACAAAATAGACAGACCTTGGTGTCGTGGTCCGGGCCTAGGCACTGCACACAGGACAAGTGCAAATCCTTAAAAGGAATCTGTTTGCCGCAGGCACACTTGGAGGGATGTCCTTCTGAGGAAGGAGTAGGAGATGCCAACATTTAGAGATAACGCTGGATGTTCTGGTCGTCGTTCGCTAGAGCGGGACCGTGAGGCTGATGCTGGCGAGTTGGCGGGAAAAGAACTGGGGATTCTGGGGGACCACCCCCTTTTGTATGATGCCTGATGTCGGGGGCAGTCCCCGCTGGATACTGCTAGCTAGAAAATTTCCGTGGGGTCCTAGTGCCTGCCGGCTTCAGTCCTAATGGTGTAACCTGCTGCAAGAGCTGTTTCTCGAAGTAAGATGTACTACTTTACAGAAAGGGTGGTGGAACGTTGGAACAGTCTGTTGGTTAAGTGGTGGGTGCAAAAAATAGTCAGGGGATTCAAGCAGGGCTGGGACATAATGAAGGGAACAGTGGTTACCGGGGGCGACAGGACCAAGGAGGAGAACAGAGAAAGGATGGGGAGGGTTAGTACCCTGGGAGGAACAGTAGGTTCCAGGGATTACAGGGAACTTGGGCAGAATGAATGGACCTATGGTCTTTTGCTGCTGTCGTTGTCTATGTTTCTACATAAAATAGCTGCAAAAAAATGTGCAACGACAGGAAGCTTAAATCCCAGCGCTTCACGTCGGAAACATGACACTTCGTCAGGGGGGCCCTTTTTTACAGCTATTTTGTCCAACCTCAACTTTATTCTCCATAAGTGCGGTGGCTTCTGTTCTCCTTTTCCCATTCTTTCATTCCTCCCACCCTCCAGATGCAGAATGCCCCGCCAAGACACATAAAACAGACTTCCTCCCTCGGTGACCCAATGGAGAAGTTGTTGGTAGCACTGGTGACCATGTACCACTTGGCACCCCCTCTCTAGGGAAGTCATGCCATGCACTACAGACAATGGTTTTGGGGGGAGGGACCTACAAGAAAAATCTCCCTCCGGGTGTCCACAATATGACAGTCCAACCAAAGTCCACCCATGCTCAATGGCATGCCAAAACGTCAGCCACTCCCCTGATGCAGGCTGTTCAATATGATCTGTTCCACTCACTTTCAACAAAGCCACAGCTAAGATGAAAGGCTGGGAACCCCACTTGGGTGGGAAGGACGTGCTTTTGTGGTCCGGTCAGCCAGGTAGCCGGTTCAGGACCTGGTGGAACACCATGACTAGGTCCAGTCCACAAGCGAGTAAATGGCTGGTGTACACCCAGGTAGTAATCAACAAAACAAAATAACAGAGTATGCATTAGTCTCTCATTAACGCTAGGAAACTGCTTGTCTTGTTACCTATCCTGCTATACCTGTAGCACTAGAGACTCCAATAAGAAACCACAAACCTTTAGCGGTGCTGCCCAGCACACCCAGTTTTAAATATTATTCATTTTTTACTGCAGTAATTCTCTTCTGGGCTGGGTCTCACCAACACTGTCCCCACTTCAGTGCTCCAATCCAGCTTTCTGCTCCACGTGCCTCTATGGTCCAAATGTCTGGATAAATGGTAGACCGCAGGGGTGTGCCTGTATCTCCTTACTTTTCTTTTTTTTTTTGTTTTAAATATAATTTATTTACCTAGGATAGCCCACCTAAGATGCGTCTCCAATGGGATCCTGCTTCTGCCCATTTTCGCATCTGAGTAGAGTGGAGAACTGGGAGGTCAAGTAACTTGCCCAAGGTCATACAGTGAGCATTTGGTTCTAGTGGGGGGTTGAACCTGTGATCTACTGGTTCCCAAGCCAATGTTCTAACCACTAGACCACAGTGGCCTATCATAACCCGCACTCCACTCCTACGTATTCAGTCACTGTTGCACTTGACGAGGGAGGGCAGGATGTGTGTGGTCAGTTAGGACTTCCAACGCAGCTCCCAATCCCCACTGAAAGGTGCACTATTCCAGCAGTATGGGCTTCTATCCCCACTCCAAGGCAAGACCCAATGGAGGGAAATCGTGATCATATGGTAGCATAATGCGCCTCTACCCCCAGCAATGCCAGGCTCAAAACAAGAAGGCAATGGGATGCACTGTACTTTTGTTTTATGCTCTGCTGCAGCATTTTGGCCCCCTTTAACCCCAGGGCCCTCAGCCATGTCAGCCACCTTCTCAGGAGCTTACCTGGGGTCTCTATTCCCCATGGATTACACTCATGATGGGGCCAGGGAGGGAAGGCCGTCCCCTCCTCCACCACCAGTGATTCACATCCAGAAGTGGTCCTGGAAGCCTGTCGGTGGTGCACAGCCTGCAGGGTCCAGGAACACATCCTGTCATGACAATTCCACCCCCACCTATTTCTGTACCCGCCCACCTTCCCTGATGCGCCATCTAACTCCAAGCCTGACTTCGCAGACACAGTGCACCATTGTGAGGGATAGCTCCCCAGCCCACCACAAGGTGCCACCTGTGCAGCAGAGTGGTGTGCCCTTCCCTCCCTGAACTGGGAACGCTGCCGCTCCCCAGTGCCATCCCCAGCCACAGGCTGCCCAGCTAGCTTCCACTGTGCTACCCAGTGGTCCATCCAGCAGCCCCGATGCACTGCCCTTTTGACACAGATGTAATGGCCTTGCCTGCTGATCAGCTTCATTTAATTTGGGAAGCAGCAAGGTCAAGTGATTAAAAAGAAGTAGGAGCAACGGAGACAGGAAGTCAAATCTGTAACCTTTATCGTGTACCCTGACCTGCATGTGTCTCCTTCCTAGCTTGCACAATTTAGCAGAAGCCAAACCTTCATGTAAATGCAATGTTGTATCTTAGTTGGGATGTTTATATTAAAAAATAATTAAATGACAAGTTAACTGCATAGGGTTCATCGAGGGAAGATAGTGCAGCTGCAGTCTCAAAGATGCATGCGGCTACAATCTCCAAGATGCGCACCACAACCATCTCCAAGATGGGCACGGCTACTGTCAATGAGATGCTTGCGGCTACCATCTCCGAAATGCACACTGCTACTACATCCATCTTTGAGAAGTTACTAAGAAGTACGGACTCTGAAATCTCAACTCTCCATGTGGCTCTGTCTGATGTTAAAGGAAAATGATTCATTTACAGGTATCTATTAGTGACAAAACACCACCCTGCCCAGTGGTCTGACTGCAAAGACCCGCTGGTTAATCCCTAGTCCCCTCATTGCCACGGACTGCAGTACACTAACTCACCTCTTTGCATTGTAGACTTTCACTGAATCATCCAAGAGTGCCACTGCAAACTTGCTCGTGTGAGTGTGCCATGCAAAAGCACGCAAAGGGCAGCCGGCCCTGGAAACAGAAGAGAACAAGATTCTATATGCTTGACATAACATAGAAGCAACAGTTAATTAAATTCATCACGTTTTTGTGTGTTTGGAAAATAATAATAAGTACCACATGGACTGAAGCAACCGCTCTTGTTCAATCAGAATGCATTTCAACCCCCAAAATTTCACAAACTTTTTTTCTAGCCAAAATACCCCCAATCGGACCCAGACCCCTATTCCAAACAACTGTCATCTCTCCCCCTAGCAAGGATCTTCTTTTGCACCTTTTCAGGGTCCAGATCATAGGGAGAGACAGAAGCTGTGGTTGGCAGTGTGGCGCCTGCGGGGCGCAGGGTCTGCATCGAGATGTGTCAGACATTTAAACTCCAGGTTTTTCCTCCAAAACATGCACGCGCGCACACACACACACACACCCCCACCAGGGGCACTCAAAGAGTATGTTGTGACAGGTTTATATATATATATATATATATATATATATATATATATATATATATATGATGATGTTCTATTCTCTTAGCATGCAAGTTGACAACAAATCTGACAAACCAACTGGAAAAATACGGGTGAATGGGTTAGAGAGGGGCAGACTCTGCCGGGGGATGGAGGGGGGGGGCTCCCCTAGCAGCGTCTCATCCTGATTAGGATGACTTCTCCAGTCCTCAAACTACTCTCCCAAAATATAAATGGCCTGACCTCTCCAATTAAAATATTTAGAGTCTTAGCACATCTAAAGAAAAGTAAATAAGATCTGATTTACTTGCAGGAAACCCACTTAAACTCTGCAGAGCATGCTAAACTTGCCCGGCTAAGTCACGGTGAGGTTTTTTTACTCCTCTAGTAATAGGGGTAGACGCAGGGGAGTGGTAATTATAGTACCACCTCATACCCCTTTCTCCCTGGGATTGAGTTGGGCTGACCCTGAGGGTAGACTAATTCTGGTACAGGGTACAACTGGTTCTAAACAAGTCACCCTGGCAAATGTGTACTTTCCCCCAGGCCTCCCTGTCCCTCAGCTTAAAGCACTCCTGGACAAGATAGCGCAGTTGACTGTAAGGACCCTCCTAATGGCAGGAGATTTTAATCACTTTCCAGACAATAGGCTAGACTCCTCTAACCCACACCCCACTCGACAAACGGCGAGCCACAAATTCTTTAAGAAGTTTATACAGGAGGTGGGTTGGTGTGATGTTTGGCGTCACACACACCCCCCAGACACGAAACTACTCTCACTATTCCGCAGTTCACCGCACCTACTCCCGCATAGATCAAACCTACATCCAACTCGGGAATGTATCAGTATTGCAAGAAGCCCGGATGGGTGATATAACCCTATCAGACCACACCCCCCAGTTACTCTCTGGGATATGGGTTTACAACCCAAAAACACCTGCTGGAGACTCAATCCGTATTACCTGCGCTCAAAACGATTTAAGGAATTCCTTCTAGATAAAATCACGAAAATGATAGGAAAAAAACCCACCAGAAGACACATCCCTTGCAATTCACTGGGATACAGTGAAGTCAGTCCTCAGGGGGCACATAATCCAACATACTGCAGAACTAAATAGGCAGCGCAAGGCACAGAAAGCCAGTCTAGAAGACACCTTGCATTTTCTACAAATGGCCTACAAACGGGGATACCGCTGTTTTCCCTCAACTGCAACAAACTAAGTCAGAACTTGATTGCATAGTCCTACAACAAACTGAGATTGCTTTAACGTTTCAAAGACAAAGATATTATGAGGTGGGCCCGACAGCGACTGGGCTCCTGGCTTATCAAATCAGAAAACAAAGGAAATCTGCAGTTATAGCTACTGTCAACCACCCTTTGCTTGGCCACCCCCTGACCAAACTGCATGATATTACTGAGGCCTTTACCACCTATTACTCTAATCTATATACCCCGGAGCAATCCCCTACTTCACAACAGATAGCTAAGTATCTCTGCCCAATTAACATGCCCAAGCTGACAGAATCCCAGAGGGAAATTTTAACCACTCCGATAATAGAGTCTGAACTAGCCCTGGCCTTAGCCCGATCGAAAACCCTCAAATCTCCAGGCCCCGATGGGTACGGAGTAGAATTCTACAAGGTAACTAGACCCTAGACCCTTAAACTTCTCCGACTCTTTAATGCGATCCTAGAAGGTGACCCCCACAAACATGGTCATACGCGACCATCTCAGTAATTCCTAAACCCAGGAAAAAAAACCAACTATGTAGCTCCTATAGACCAATCTCAGTCCTTAATGTGGATTACAAATTACTCATGAATATTCTAGTACATCGCCTGGATACCCATCTCCCCCAACTCATAGACAGAGATCAGACAGGTTTTGTAAGAACCCGTTCTACTACAGAAAACAGACGCACTCTCCACCTATCACATCAAATGTATACCACTAACTCACCCTCAGTTCCAGTAAGCCTCAACGTGGAGAAAGCATTTGATAGGGTGGCTTGACCATTTCCATACCAAGTTTTACATAAGATAGGGATCCCACTGACATTGATTAGGGTTATTCAGGACATATATTCCGCCCCCCAGGTATGTGTAAAGATAGATGGGCATCACTCCAAATATATATGACTGGCACGGGGAACTAGGCAGGGCTGCCCTCTTTCCCCACTCCTATTCGCAATCTTTACTTAACCATTTGCACAAAGCATACGCGATTCACAGAATCTTGCTGGGGTCTCCTTGGGAGATACAGAACACTGCATTGCACTGTATGCAAATGATATACTGCTTTACCTCCAGGATCCTGAAAGATCATTACCAGTCATAAGACAACTGCTGGATGACTTCGGCCACGTTTCTTAATACAAACTTAACTTATCCAAGGCCGAGATCCTCACATACCATTACACCCCCTCCTCAGAATACAAGAGCTATTCCCATGTAACTGGTCCTTGACTGAATCAGTTCAGGGAGCGGAACAGACTATGGAGTAAGGCCAGGCACTCTAGAAACCCAATGGACTGTCATAATTACAGGGCTGCCAGGAACAAGTGTACATACCTTGCCAGGCTGGCAAAGGCAAGCTACTACAAGAAACAATTAAATAGTAGCTGGGGGAATGGTAAAAGATTTTGGCAAAACATCAAGAAACTGCTGGGCAAAGAGGATCAGAAGCACCCTACATTACTAAATGTCAATGGCACCACCACGATGGATCCTGGCACAATCGCAGAAACCTTCAATGCAGCATTTACAGATCTAAGTGGGGTCCTCCCGCCTGACTACCTTACCCCCTGTGGCCCAACACTGTCAACCCCTAATCAGGATACCGTCACCCCCCCACTTCTACTTTAGGGGTGTCTCGATCAGTGAGGTCAGAATCTATGTCAAGAAAGTACTTGGCAAACCCAGGTTGGGGAGTGATAGTGTTGACATGAAGCTGGTGTCAGCTGCACTTGAAGAGCTGCTTATTCATATCACCAAAATATTCAACAAGTCTCTCACCTTGGCTACATTTCCAACAGCAAGAAAGCTAGCACTGGTGACCCGTGTTTAAAAGTGGGGATCGCTCTACTACGGCCAATTATCAGCCTATCTCCATTCTCCCCCCCCCACCCTATCAAAAGCCCTGGAAAGAATTGTAGCAGATCAGATCACTGAACACCTCCAGAAATACGATCTACAGTGCCAGCAGCAACACGGCTTTAGCAAGGGTCACAGTACAACAACGGCTCTTGCTGAATTCACAGACTATGTCCATAAGGCCTTGGACAGCAGCAAACTAGTGGGCTCCATATTTACAGATCTCACCAAGGTCTTTGACACGGTTAATCATATCATACTCCTACAACAATTACACCACTTAGGTTTCTCCTCTGCAGCTGCCCACTGGGTAAAAGATTACCTCTGTAACCGGTCCCAAAGTGTCAAGATCAGGTCAGTGATCTCCTCAGCCAGGGAAATCAATCTTGGGAGTCCCTCAGGGATCCATCCTGGGTCCCCTCCTCTTCAGTCTGTTCTTGAATAGTCTACCAAATGCATGCAATAGCAAGATTGTTCTTTATGCCGATGATGCGGTCATTCTGGCTAGCAGTACTCAGCTTGATCAGCTACAGTATGAACTGCAGTCCACCTTCCACTCCCTGAAAGATTGGTTCAGTGTACAGAAACTGCTCCTGAATTACAAAAAAAAAAAACAATGCTGTTCTCCAGTTCTCAGCACAAGAAATTCTACCCATATCTGACATTAGTCAATAATAAGGCCACTCCCCCTTGAACAGGTACGTGCTTTTAAGTACCTGGGGGTCTTCACTGACGACACCCTTTCCTATTCTCAACATGCTGATAATGTCATCAAAGCAGTCAATGTCAAGCTGGGTGTCTTACACAGGCACAAACAATACCTTACACCCGCTGCCCTCCCCCTGTCAGTCTCCAGCTCCATACTGTCAATAATTGACTATGTCCTGGTAGTCTATGGGGCTGCATCGGATACAACACTTAAGCGTATCATGATAGCCTTCAATAAGGCATGCAGACTGGCCTTGGGAGCTGAAAACAGATTTCACACATGTTCACTCTATGAACAAACCAACTGGCTGAACCTCAATAGCAGGATAAAGTAGCAGACGTGCCTTCTGGGGAAGAAGCTCCTGCTAGAGAAAGCTCCCCCCTTTCTAAAACCCATGTTGCAGACTACCCGCACCTCTTACCACACCAGGGGTGTGACCAGAAACTCTCTAGCCATCCCTTTCAGGAGAACCTCTCTGGGACAAAGGTCCTTTGCCTACAGAGCACCCCTATGGCTAAATGAGATCCCCAAGCTCATCACTAGCAACACCTGCAACTCAGCATTTCAACTATTGCTGAAACAGCACCTCTCTGATGCCTCCGCCTGCACCTGTAGGTAATCCTGGTAGATGATGCCTAATCCCCTCAGGGGTACCTCCTGGCCACTCTTGCCACTCCTCTAAATAACATTCAACTCCTACAATTCCCCCTCCATCCCTCTGTTTTCCGTGACAATGCCCGACTTCAGCAACCCTACCCCATGGATTAACAACATGATCAAATGCCTCCTGGGCCCCGAGGAATTACCTGACTACCAAGTCTCTCAACCATACTTCTCCCTTCTACCACTTCTCCAATCTCTCCCTCCGGCCAATTCTCCAGTCTCCTTAGAACATGTTCTACCTGCTTTGCACTTTACAACTACATGTATTGTATTATTATACCATCCTTATTGTTCCTTCATCCCATGTTTAACCTTAACAGGTCATACCTGTTGTGTTAGGTTTTATTGTAAATGTACGTGTCCTGACGTGGAACCTTTGAAAAAGAGCATTTTGCTCAAAGGTCTTTTCCAAAGAATTAAATAAAGTTGAAATACTTACATATTTACCTCTCCCAATCACTGACAGAGTATTATGAAAACAACTATATCCCATTCTCCAGCCAGCTGAAAACAGATCTAGCCGCATGGAAAACACTACCGTTAAGCCTCTCAAGGTGAATAGAATTACTTAGAATGGTGGTTCTCCCCAGAGCCCTTTATATACTTCAAGATGTCCCCATCCTCCTAGCTGACAAAACATTTCAAGCATGGAACCGTTCCATCTCCAGATTCATATGGTCAGGGCAGAGGCCTAGGGTTCATATGAAGGTTCTTACTCTTCCTAAAGCGGAAGGGGGTCTATCACTCCCTGATCTCCGCTGTTATTTACAATGCGGCCATCTTAACGCACCTGATGGCAAGGCAGAATATTATTACCAACCCACACTGGGTGGAAATGGAGTGTTCCCTTATTAGCAACAAGGATTATTTTGGGAAGATATACGGACAACACAATGACCCCCTCCCTCCCCCACCTTACAGACCCCTGGGTAATTCATAATTTGAATGCCTGGAGTGCTATCAGGAGCTCACAACACCTACAACCATATCTCCCTCTCATATGCCCAACAGTAAGCATAGCCCAGTTCCTACCCAATAGGATGGATCACGGCTTCTCTATATGGGAACGACTGGGCCTACGATACCTTCCACAGATACTGTCGCAAGGAACCTTGTGGGCTTTCACTGAAATTCAAATCAACTACGCCATTACTACGAAAACTTACCAACACCTACCCGAACCCCTGCACAACTCTCTTCTCTGATTAACCTCCAAATATGCCTGAATATCGCCCATGAGCAGAGATATCTACTGTCAATGTATTATCAAGCACAGAAATCCCAGCATACTCCCCTTACTGACAATATAAGAAGTCAATGGCAAGAGGAGCTTGAGCTTCCTATTCCCCTAGAGAAATGGCAAAAAGCGTGCCAGTATATCTCTAGAGTAACCAGCTCTCATCAATGGCACAAGTGCGCCTGGAAAAATCTCATTAGATATTTCCGAACTCCTATAGTCACTAGCCACTATACCCCCAATAGCACAACTTCATGCTGGCGTCATTGTGGAGAGGTCAGAGCCACTCACACGCACATCATGTGGACTTGCCCCAAACTTCAGCCCTTCACTATGGCACTGCAAACTCACCTACAAGAACTCTTTGGTCCTCTGCTGCAATTAACGAGTGAAATGTTCATTCTAATGCCAACCCCCAAGGAATTCAGAGACCCCACCACTAGATATCTTCTCCACCTCCTCCTCACAGCAGCCAAGAAGGCAATAACCAAGCTGTGGCTGACTACAAAACTTCCAACTATCCAAGACTGGTGGTGTATCACAAAGCAGATATACTATATGGAACAGATAACTCACAACTTAAATGACCAAACAGACAAATTTTCTGCCAGATGGACTAGGTGGCAGCTATACTACATGCTGCAAGACAACACCTTTTTACCTTAGTCCCAAGTTAGTGGGCTGGGCTGGGGCGCTGCTGGGTCCATCTCTCCCCTCCACCTACCCTCTCATGCTACCCTTTACTCTGCCTTGCCCCCCTGTGATATGGAAAGGGTCTCAGACCATGGATTACCCTTGAGTTCAAGAAGATAAGAGGTTATACCCTGGCTAAGATGCATGATGCCTAGGGGTCTGCCTAGTCTTCCTGGTCTGTTATGATAATAATGAATCTGAATGCTCCCCGCTTAATGTTTTTGACCAGCATGGGCCTATTATTATGCCTAAGTAAGTGCTACTCATGATTCCCTGACTAAGTAGTCATTCACTCACTTGTATAAGAAAACCTAAACTGTTGTCTCCTAATTAAATACTTCCAAGTTTGTATTAAATATTTGATCACCTGTAAGTAATGAAAACTGTCAACTATGTATGTATGTAGAAAATGTAATAAAAAAGATATAAAAAAAAAAAAAAGGAACCAGACAGACAACTGAAGGGACTGCAGGTGCAGATGTCTGATCTTCCCCCAAATGTCGTCAGCAGTTCCAGACACAGAGTAAGTTGCCATGGGGGCTGGCTGTGTAGGCAGAGGAAATCCTGGTACCAGAACTGGCACAGACAGTATCAGGATCAGATTCACCTTGTCCCTGCACAGCTTGACAACCACATTGTAAATCAAAGGGAATGGAAGAAAGGCACAGGGTCCAGGGCTGGGAGAAGGCATTCCCCATCAGCATTCCTGTTTTTTTTTGGGGGGAGGGGGGAGGCACAGCACAGCTTAAGCTTTCTGTTCTCTCAGAAGGCAAACAGGTCTATCAGACCTGTGCCCAACTGTGTAAGGACAACTCGCGTGATGCCTCTCACTCCTGACATATTGTCTGTCAGCTGGATGTCCTCCCCCATGAAGAAGATTGCAAGCAGGTCGGCCTGAAGACTCCATACCAAGGACCAAATGTACAGCACCCCCTGACAGAGACAAGGACTGCGTCCCACCTTGCTTGTTCAGGTAGAACATGGTAGTCATGTTGTTGGTGTTGACCTGCTCAACCTGACACCTTATCAATGGTGCCAACTCAGTCAGTGCCAGCAGCACTGCTCGGAGCTCCAGCAGCCTGATGTGCTGTGGAGTCTCACTCAGCAACCAGAACCCGTGAGTTCTACAGTCTAGCAGGTGAGCACTGCACCCCACCCAGCGATGCATCCGTTGCCAACATGAGGAACGGCTAGGCTGGGACAAAATACATAGATACATACATAGATAGATACATAGACAGTGTCGGCAGATAAGGGCCTATGGCCCACCCAGTCTGCCCATTTAAGTTTGTCAGTTCAGTTTATGTTTTCCAGGAAGTCTGTTGCCCCTTACCCCTGACCTCCAGAATTCCTTTATGTCTATCCCATGCATTCTTAAATCCCGTGATTGTTTCAGCCCCCACCACTTCCTCTGGCAGGGTGTTCCACTTGTCCACCACCCGTTCTGTGAAGAAATTCTTCCTCACGTTTCCTCTGAATCGCCTCCCTCCAACTTCATCCCATGCCCTCTAGTCCTGGAACATCTTTTTCGCTTAAAAATAGTGCATTCCTGCACCTGTTCCTCCCTGTAAGATACTTGTATGTCTCTATCATATCCCTCTCTCCTCCTCTCCTCCAGGGAGTACATGTTCAGTGCCTTCAACCTGTCCTCATAGGACTTGTGATGCAATCCATGCACCATCTTTGTTGCCCTCCTCTGAACCTTCTCTACCCTGTCTATGTCCTTACGTAGGTAAGGTCTCCAGAACTGCACAGTGTACTCCAGGTGCGGCCTCATTAGTGTCTTGTATAGTGGAATTATGACCTCCTTTTCCTGCTGGTGATGCCCTGCCTATGCATCCCAGCATCCTATTTGCTTTACCTGCTGCCTTGTCACACTGTTTTCCTGCCTTGAGGTCATCAGAGATGATAACTCCAGGTCCCTTTCCTGCTTGGTGCATGCTATATCCTCACCCCCAACTGATATATTGTGCCAGGTTTTGTGCCCCATATACATTATCTTGCACTTCCTTGCATTGAATTTCAACTGCCAAACCCCTGACCATTCTTCAAGTTTCTGCAGGTCCTTCTCATTCTGTCTACACCCTCTGGTGTGTCTACTCTGTTACAGAGCTTTGTGTCATCAGCGAACAGTGAAATTCTGCCTTCTAGGTCCTGTGCAATGTCACTGATGAAGATATTGAATAGTACCGGTCCCAGCACTGATCCCTGTGGTACCCCACTGGTCACTCTTCCCTCTGTGGAGTGACAGCCATTTACCACCACCCTCTGTGTCCTGCTGCCCAGCCAGTTACCTACCCACCGACTACTGTCCTGCCCACACCCATATTCCCCAGTTTGTGCAATAGTCTTCTATGTGGCACAGTGTCAAAGGCCTTGCTGAAGTCCAGATAGGCCATGTCCACTGCCCTCCCTGATCCACCTCCTAGTCACCCAGTCAAAATTCAATGAGGTTGGTCTGACATGACCTTCCCTGGTGAAACCATGCTGCCTTGGGTCTTGTAGTCCATTGACAACCAGATGTTCCACCAATCTCTCCTTCAGTAGTGCTTCCATGATCTTCCCCACTACCGAGGTGAGGCTGACTGGTCTGTAGTTCCCGCTTCCTCTTTGTTCCCACTTTGTATAAGGGGACTACATCTGCTATCCTCCAGTCTTTGGGTACCTCCCTGTTTCTAGTGATCAGCTAAACAGGGTAGCAAGAGGTTCAGCCACCACCTCTCTTAGTTCTTTAAGGACCCTGGTGCACCCCATCTGGCCCCACTGCTTTATCAACTCTTATTACTTCCAGTTCCTTCAGGACCCTTTCTCGTGTAAAGGGACTTGTGTCAATTTCTGCACCATTCTCACCCCTTGTACTCCATTTAGACCCATTACCTCCTCTTCCTTAGTAAAGACTGAGCAGAAATACCTGTTCAATATGTCAGCTTTACTGTTGTCATCCTCCACAGCCCTCATCCTCCCCTTCAGTCTCACTATCCCTCCTTTGCCTTTCTTTTTTCACTTATGTACCTGTAAAGGTTTTGTCCCTCTACCCACTGATTTTGCAATGTGTTCTTCTGTCTGAGCTTTGGCTTCCCTTACTGACCTCCCTGCCTCCTTTGCTTCTCCTGGTACTTCTCCCTATCCCCTTCTGCCTGTGTCTTTTGTATTGCATGAATGCAATCTTTTTGGCTTTCACTTTCTTTGCTACCTCTTTGGAAACCATAATGGTCTCCTCTTCCTTTCCTCTTGCTAACCTGCTTAACACATAATTCTGTTGCTCTTGTAATCCCCATTTTAAATACTTCCACTGTTCCTCAACCCCTGATTCCTGCCCCATTCCCTTAATGCCTCTTTCAAGTATCTCCCCATTTTCCCAAAGTTTGCCCCCTAAAATCCAGGATACGTGTTTTGTGTGGTTAGGTTCTGCTCTTTCTGTGATTTCAAACCACAGTGACTGGTGGTCACTGTTCCCAGGTGCTCCCCACTTTTACCCCCATCACACTGTCCCTGTTTGTGAGCACAAGGTCCAGTATTGCCTTCTGCCGAGTTGGTTCCATGACCAGTTGCTTGAGGAAGGCACCCTGAAGGGAGTCCACGATAAATCTGCTCCTAGTTGATGCTGCTGCTGGGATGCTCCAGTCCACGTCTGGAATACTGAAGTCTCCAACCAGTACTACCTCACCCTTGTCTACCATCCTCTGGATGGCTAGCATCAGCTCCCTATCTGTTTCTTCCTCCTGGGCTGGTGGTCTATAGACCACACCTGTGCGGATGGCTGGCCCCATTTTCCTTTCCAGCTTAACCCATAGTATCTCTCCCCCATTTTGTTCCTCCTGGATCTCTGTGGCCCTTATGTCATTTTTCACATATAGTGCCACTCCTCCTCCCTTCCTGCCTGCCCTGTCTCTTCTGAATATGTTGTAGCCAGGTATGGCCAACTCCCAGTCGTGGTTATCATTACACCAGGTTTCAGTGATGGCCACAATGTCCAGGTCTGACTGCACCATGACAGCCTCCAGATCTTCCATCTTGTTGCTAAGGCTCCTGGCATTTGCACATGACTTTCCATGATTTGACCTCCCTAGACTGTTTCGCTGTTCTACTCCAGCCCCTTCCTTGGTTGTCCTTTATCCCTGGTTCACCTTGCTGTCTGCCTTTCTGCTGAATTTTGCCCCTATTCTGCCTATCCACCTCCTGGGCGCTAATCTCCATCTTTTGCACTTGGCTAACCTCCACATCCTTTCCTTCCATTTCTCTGGGTACCTCTATGTGGTTGTCCCTGTTTGGCAGTGTGGCATATGAGTTCTTGAGTGGAATAGGACCTGGGATGTGCCTCTGCCTGACTGGTCTAACCCTCCCTGAGCCCACTGTCATCCAAGTACTCCTCGTTCTCTGCATCCTTTGAGGCAGCTGCATTGGACTGAGTTTAATGAGGTGGACATTGCAGTCATCACGGGAAACACGGGCCACTCAATACAATGACTGGGACCTGTCTGTACCAGGGTACAGATTAAAATGGATTCCCTTAAGAGATTCTGGAAACACAGCCACCACTCAATGGCATCCTGCATTGGCTGAGTCACCCAAACCATCTAGTTCAGATGGCTATGGTACTGGGATCACTGGTGCTCCAGTTCCCACTGAAGGGGGCACACTCACCAGAGGACCCAATGAACCACAGCTGTCAAACACCATGAACCCCAGCAGTTGGAGGAAATCCGGGGCACAACTCTAGCAATCCCTTGTCTGAGGAATGTAGTGAGCAGAGGGGGCAGTAGGGACGGAGGAGATCTTGCAAGTAACACAGTCCCTGCCCGTGAAGGGCTTTATAGGTCAGTAACCTGACCTTGAAGGTGATTTGGCAATGCACAGGCAGCCAGTGTAGATCGCGAAGCACAGGAGTGACATGGCTAGATCTTGATAAACCAGCCAACAACCAGGCACAACTGCAAAACCTAAAATGATCAGGCTAAGGAGGGTAAGATCCTCCGCTTGATCCAAGACAAGCAAGCCTGAGCAGCCCAGTTCCACTCCAATGAACAGGATCTGCTGCTTTGGTACCAGTTCTGATTTGGCTAGACTGACCATCAAGCCCAAGTCCTGGAGAATTTGAACTGCCAGATCCTTGGTCCGCTCCATGACCTCCTTACTGAGTCAGTCCTCCAGATACGGGACGACCCTTGGGCCCCTGCACCACAGAATGACCACCACAACCAAAAGGCAATGAATGAACACCTTGGGTGCTGATGACAGACTGAAGGGCAGTACCCTGAATCAAGCAAGCAAGAAAATCTTTATTTCTTAAGCACTATTCCAGCAGATCACAGCGCTATACAAAGTTAGAATAATAAAATCAATAAAACAGTGAATATAAAATTTAAAATATTAATCCTAAAAGGAGATGGCAGTATGCTAACCAATACTTAGATCAGGGAATGCTTGTGAGAATAAATACCTTTTTAATGTGGCTTTAAAAGACTCGACAGTCAGGCACTCTCAAATCCAATGAGGTAGAGAATTCCACAGGGTCGGGCAGTAAAGAACGGGTCTCCCGAGGTCTTCAATAGGACCCTGGGAACCTCTAGCAATCCCTTGTCTGAGGAATGTAGTGAGCAGAGGGGGGCAGTAGGGACGGAGGAGATCTTGCAAGTAACACAGTCCCTGCCCGTGAAGGGCTTTATAGGTCAGTAACCTGACCTTGAAGGTGATTTGGCAATGCACAGGCAGCCAGTGTAGATCGCGAAGCACAGGAGTGACATGGCTAGATCTTGATAAACCAGCCAACAACCTGGCAGCTACATTCTGCATGAGCTGCAATCGGCGGATATCAACCCCCAGTAGCCCCAGGTATAGGGCATTGCAGTAATCAAGGCGCAAGGGAGAGGGGAGACTTGGGGGAGTGTTTGGTATCCTGCATCTGGAAGGGTGGGGGGTCACTGGTGGGCAACGACAGCAATGGGTAGGGTGGTAGGCTGCAACAACTGCGGGTGCACCAATCTTTCTAAAAATTGCCTGGAGTGTGGGAGGATGTTTAGTGTGCAACCACATAGAAAAACTTAGAAAGGAGATTGAGGGTCTGCAGGAGGAACTAAGACAGGCAAGGCAGATTGGGGGTGGGTTTAGCCCAATACTGGAGGGAGGAAGAAGGGAGATGAGGGAGGCGATTTAAGTCAACAGTGGTGAGGAGAGGGTCAGAAGAAGGAAGCAGAGACAAAGGGCCCAGGCCAGAAGAACAATTGCCGGGGAAACCAGGTCAGGAGACAAAAGACAAATGGAAGGAGGAGATAGGGACTTGTGAGGGGAGGCGAAGAAGTGGCAAAAGTCAGAGTGGAAAGGAGAGAACAGGTTACTATGAAGAGAGAGGGAGCGGGCATTTCTGAAGAGCCTTCAGAAAATAGTTGTGCACTGCTAGAGAGGAAGAAGGTGGAGGAGGGAAATGATGAAATTAGAGGAGTAATTGATAAATGCCTGGACCAAACTGGAGCGGGGGGAAGTTCTGCTGGGAGAATTGCAACAGGGGTAAAAGGGGGAAATAATGTGCAGGAGGAAGAAGAGGAGCTGGAGATGAGAGAGGGAGATGAATGGAAGCAAGCAGGGAATAAGAGGGGTGGAATCTTAGTGCTGGGGGACTCAATACTAAGAGGAGTTAGGTGGGGTAGCAAGGGGGAGAGGCATAGTGGCATTCGGGTGGAGGCCATGCCAGGAATGACAGCGGAAAGGGTGGGACAGTCTGTTCTGAAATATGCTAGAAGGGGTAGGGACAAGCCTCATTTAATTATACATCTTGGGACAAACGCCCTGGCTGACAAGACAGTAGATACAGTCCAGAGGAGGATTGAGAAACTAGCACAATTATGTGAGGGGGCAGGAAGATCAGTAACTTTTTCAGAGATACTTCGTGTGCCAAAGGCAAGCACAACAAGAAAGCTGAGAATAGAGGAATTTAACGGATGGCTAAGAACCTGGTGTTGTGCTAAAGGGTATGGGCTGTTGGGGAGGGACCTGGGAGGACAGTAGTCTCTATGCCAAGGACAGACTGCACTTGAGTGAGGAGGGAAAGAAAGTGTTGAAACAGAGGATGGAAGAGTGCATAGAGGAAGTTGGGAATTTAAACTAGGAGTGGGGGGTGGCAGTTAAGGAAGAGATATGCAGAGACCACAGGTTGGGAAACCATATGAGCTTACCCCCCATAACAGTGACAAAGGACAAATGACAAGTACTGTTGGTGATGCTAGGAAAGGAGGGCAGGATGGGGGGGGGGGTGGAAGGTGGTTACCCTTAATGCTAGGAGCCTTGGGAGGAAAACTGCAGAGTTACAGGTTCTCATGGCAGAGGGAGAGGTGGACATTGCAGTCATCACGGGAAACATGGGCCACTCAACACAATGACTGGGACCTGTCTGTACCAGGGTACAGATTATTTCGTAGGGACAGAGTGATTGGGAAAGGAGGGGGGGGTAGCACTATATGTGAAGGAAGGACTGAAGTGTGTAAGGGAGGAAGGGGGAGGAGGGTAGTATGGAGTCACTTTGGATGCAAATCCAGGACTCCAAGAATAGGATTCTTAGAATGGGAGTGGTGTACAGGCCACCATCTATCAAACGGAGGAGTTAGACAAGGAACTAGCGGGACAGATCAGGAGGACCTGCGAGAAGGGTAGTGTGGTGATTGTGGGGACTTCAACATGCCAGGAGTGGACTGGAGCACCCCAACAACCAGGAACAGAGGAGCAGGTACTGCTGGATGCCTTCAGGACAGCTTCCTGCTGCAAATGGTCAGTGAACCAACCAGGTTAGGAAATACCCTTGACCTTGTGCTGGCAAATGGGGACTTTGTGAGAGAACTTACAGTGGAGGAACCGCTGTCAGGGAGTGACCACCGCTCAGTATGGCTCACATTGGATATGGGCAAGGAAGGAGTGGAATCTGGCACAATAGTGCTGGACTTCAGGATGGTCGACTTTGGGAGGATGGGGGAAGTGGTAAAAGGGTACCTGGCCAGAATTCAATCTAGTATGGACACTAACCAGAGGTGGGAGCTAATAAAGCTGGGGATAGTGGAGGCAACCAAAACCTGCTGCAAAGCCCAGAGCAAGAAGGCTAGGCTAAGAAACCCATCTGGTTGAGCAAGGAGGTCATGGAAAGGTAAGGAGGAAAAGAGCTGCCTTTAGGAAGTACAAGAAAACAGGAGGGGGAGGACAGGAGAAGTACTTGACAGAATCGAAGGAGGTGACAAGGGCAGTAAGGGAGCCAAAGCATCTACAGAACTCAGGCTGACACAAGGCATTAAGAAGGGAGAAGGACTTCTTTAAGTACATCAGGGAGAAAGAGCTGTAAGGACCACATAGTAAGGATTAGGAAGGGGGTTGGGTGGAAGCAGGGTGCGATAAGGCGGAAGCACTAAATGAGTACTTCTGCTCAGTATTTACTAAAGAAGGGTGACACCCAAGGTGGGAGAAATGGCAGGGGGTGAGGTGACAGATGGGAAATCATGGAGCAGAGTTTGAGAGGGTTTGAAGGCACTGAGGGTGGACAAGGCGCCAGGCCCAGATGACATCCACCCAGGGTACTGAAGGAGCTGGCAGAGGTCCTTGCAGGACCTTTGGCAGACCTATTTAATGCCTCACTACATTCGGGGTGTATACCTCAGGACTGGAGGATGGCTCATGTGGTGCCCCTCCACAAGAGTGGCCCCAAAGGTGAATCGGGAAACTACAGACCAGTGAGCCTCACATCCATCGTGGGTAAGCTAATGGAGACTATCCTGAAGGAGAGGCTGGTGGCCCTCCTAGAGGCCAAAGGACTACAGGACAGCAGACAGCATGGCTTCATACGTGGCAGATCCTGCCAAACCAACCTGGTCGAGTTCTATGACTGGGTAACTAGGCAACTGGACAGGGGCCATGAAGTGGATGTCCTGTATCTGGACTTCAGTAAGGCATTCGACTCAGTGCCACATGGAAGGCTGGGAAGGAAGTTAGTAGGCACAGGGGCGGTGCAAAGCTGGTGAGATGGGTAGGAAACTGGCTGCAGGGAAGGCAACAGGGTGGTGGTGGGTGGGGACTCTCACACCCAAGGGCAGTGACGAGCGGTGTTCCACAGGGCTCAGTGTTGGGACCAGTGTTGTTTGGGATAGTCACTGCAGACATATCATGGGACATCAAGAGCAAGATCAGTCTGTTTGCTGATGATACCAAGGTAGGCGTTGGGGTGGATGACCTAGGGGGATGGCAGGGGTTGCAGGATGATCTGGCAAAGCTTGAAACCTGGTCAGACACCTGGCAACTGGGCTTTAATGCCAAAAAGTGCAAGGTGCTGCATTTTGGGATGAAGAACTCAAGGAGGAGTTACCAGCTAGGGGGAGTGCAGCTAGCCCAGACAGAGGAGGAGAAGGATCTGGGTGTGCTCATTACAGGGTCAATGAACAACTCGGCACAATGTAGGAAGGCAGCTGCAAAGGCCAACAAAATGCTGGGTTGTATTGCAAGGGGTATAGCCTCGAGAAGGTGATTCTGCCACTGTATAGGTCATTAGTTAGACCACACCTGGAGTACTGCGTGCAGTACTGGTGTCAGTATCTGAAGAGGGACATTAAGTTACTGGAGGGGGTGCAGCGCAGAGTGACAAAGATGATCAAGGGGCTGGGGGACTTATCATACGAGAGGAGGTTGAAGGAGTTGAACATGTACTCACTGGAGGAGAGGAGAGACGAAAAAATTACTCACCTTAGTAATGTTGTTTCTTCTAATGGAGTCTTGCTATATAATGACATATGCAGTGAGTCCCAACCTTCGAACTGCTCCGGAGGTGAAAGAGTTAGCTTTCCATGCCAGGCATGGAATGCTGAGCTCGAGCTCGGTTGAAACTCTGTCTGTTGTTCTTCAAACTCAAACCGTCAGATCTTTACGAGCTAAAACTCACTGAGGTCCTATGTGGAAGCTGTAAACCTACACTAGCCAACTGGCTACTAAACATAAAAACACATTTTTTGGTCCCAAAGCAAAGACTCAAGTCAGGAGACCCAAAAATAAAACACAACACCAAATCACCCCAAAGAAAGAGGGGTGAAAACAACAGGTGGCATCTACTAAGTGCCAACACTGCACTGCCCACCCACATCCCAAAAACAGAGGTTCTGAGAGGGCAGGCGGGGGGGTCATAATATAGCAAGTCTCCATTAGAAACAACATTACTAAGGTGAGTAATTTTTCTTCAAACAACATGAAGTCTTGCTATATTATGACATATGCAGACTACACAGCAGTACCTCCATGGAGGAGGGACAGAACCTACTTAAGAAATAGGCTCTGAAGCACAGCTGTGCCAAACCGAGCATCACTCCTAGCCTGGATGTCCAGGGAGTAATGCTTGGTAAAAGTGTGAACTGTTTTCCAGATAGCTGCTTGACATATCTCTAGAATAGGGATGTCCCTGGCAGCAGCCAGGAAGCAGCTGTACCTCCTGGTAGAGTGAGCCCTCAGGCCTGAGGAGGAACCTTACCCAGCTTTTCATAACAGAAATGGATACAAGAGACAATCCACCTGGCAGTGGATCTTTAGTGGCAGGTTTCCTTACCAACCTCACCATAAGTGAGGAACAGTTAGAGGGAGTCAAATCTGTGACCCTTGGTACGCTCTATGTAGTAACTAAGGGCTCTCTTCACATCTAAGCTGTGCAGCCTCCTCTCGCCAGAGGAGAAATGGTCAGTGAAGTACACTGGAAGAGATATGGATTGATTAAGGTGGAAATCTGAAACCACCTTAGGCAAGAACTTCCTGTTAGTGCCGAGGACCATCTTATCTCTATGAAAGGAGATAAAGTCAGGCACCACTGACAAAGCTTGTAATTCACTTATGCCTCTGGCAGAAATGATGGCTACCAGAAACACAGTCTTCCAAGTCAAGAACTTCAGCTCTGCTGAAGACAAAGGCTCAAAGTGGGGGTTGCATAAGCTGAGCAATGCAAACATTAAGATCCCAGGCAGGGGCAGGGTCCCTGAATGGAGGGTTGGTGTGAAGCAACCCCTTAAAAAACTTGGAGAATACAGGATGAGCTGAAAGAGAAGAGGGTTTACCTGCTGAAATAAAAGCAGACAGCTGCCAAATGTACTTTTAGGGTAGCTGGTCTCAGCCCCAAGGTATTTAAATGGATCATATAATCCAGGACTGTGGGTAAATCAGCAGATTCTGGGGAAATATGCTTCCCAGAACACCATATGGAAAACCTCTTCCATTTGGAATTGTAGGTAGCCCTGGTAGAAGGCTTTCTAGAAGCCTTTAGTATATCCATTACACCTTGGGAGAGGGTAGATCAGCAAACTCTAACTCTTCAAGAGCCAGGCCTTGAGATTGAGAGATCTGAGGTTCGGGTACCACACCCTCCCCTGAGCACAGGTTAACAGGTTGTGATTCCTGGAAAGACACAGGGGAAGATGGACTGCTAAGGACAGTAGGAGTGGATACCAGGGTTGTCTGGCCCAATCTGGAGCAATCAGGATCATCTTGCAGGATTGAGATCTGATTTTGACTAACACTTTGAACAGGAGAGGGAAGGGGGGGAAGCATAGAGAAACTTCCCTTCCCAATTGAGAACCAAGGCATCCAGTGGGACTGAGCCCAGCACTGGGGGCCTGCAGCAAAAAAGGGGAAGTTGGTGATTGTCAGGGTCTGCAAAAAGAGCTATCTGCGGGGTGCCCCATCTGGCAAATATCACCTCCAGGACCAGGGGGTCCAGTGACCATTCGTGATGGCCCTGGGAAGTCCTGCTGAGAGCATCTGCTAGGACATTGTCCTTGCCTGGGAGGTGAACTGCCATAAGGGAGGTGTTCAGGGAGTAAGCCAGAGACCACAACTTCATTGCTGCAGTGCACAAGGCCGTAGACCGCGTGCCCCCCTGCTTCTTGATGTACCACATTGTGGTGGTGTTGTCTGTTCTGACTTATACAACTTTGTTCTGAACAGATTTGGAAAAAACTTGAAGTGCTAGAAAAAGTGCTCTGAGTTCCAACAGATTGATGTGGAGCAGAGATTCCTGAGGGGACCACAATCCCTGGGTAGTGAGGTCGCCCATGTGAGCTCCCCACCCCAAGAGGGAAGCATCTGTAGTAAAGATTAAGGAGTGAGACTGAGTGACAAAGGGAACCCCATGTCTCAGATTGCTCCGATCCTGCCATCACTGTAGGGCCTGGATCAGGGTTCGAGTTACTGGGATCAATTTGGTTAGAGGGTCTTTCCTTTGAGACCAAAAGGCTCTCAAATGGAACTGGATGTCCCTCACCTGAAATCTTGCTCCCTGCACTACTGCTGTAGAAGCAGCCATGTGCCCCAGGAGCTGTAGAAAATGCCTTGCTGGTCGAGAGACCTGCAGGGTGAAGGAGGAGGCCAGAGAGACCAGGGTCCTTGCCCTGTCCAAAGGAAGGAAGGCTCTGGCTTCCTCTGTGTTCAGCTCTGCGCCTATGAAGGTGAGGAGCTGGACAGGTTCTAGAACTGACTTTGAAAGATTCAGAAGGAAACCTAGAGAGGTGAGCAGTTGTTGAGTTATCTGTAGATGTAACTTGACTTGGTCTGGAGACTGGCCTACTATGAGCCAGTCGTCCAGGTAAGGGAAGATGGCAATTTTGCCTTCTTAGGGCAGCAACTGCTACTGCCAGGCATTTTGTGAATACCCTTGGAGCAGAGGTGAGGCCAAAGGGCATTGCTCTGAACTGGTAATGGCCTGAGGGCAGCTCGAACCTGAGGTACTTTCGATGGGAGCTTCTGATGAGAATATGGAAGTAGGCATCCTTGAGGTCCAGGGACGCTAACCAATCCCCTGGCCTTAGAGAGGGTAGAATAATTCCCAGAGTCACCATTTTGAATTTTGGTTTTAAAAGGTGCTTGTTTAAATATCTGAGATCCAGGATGGGCCGCCATTCTCCTGTCTTTTTTGGGGTGAGGAAGTACCTGGAGTACAACCCTTTGCCCTGGTGTAGGGGTGGAACCCTTTCCACAGCTCTGAGAGCCAGGAGGGAAGAGACCTCTGCCTCTAGGGCAAGTGCCTCTGGTGGATTTGCAGGTGGAAAGGATCTGGTTCTCATCTTTGGAAATTTTTGAAGCTGAGAACCAGTCCCTGGCTTACTACTTCCAGGACCCATTTGTCTGATGTCAGAGACTTCCAGTCCTGGACAAAGTAAGCCAGCCTGCCCCCTACAGGTAATTGAGAATCAGCCCTGGCAACCCCATCAGGGTGCCTGCTTGGCAGGGGCTTTGGGCTGAGGGGTGGAAGCAGGCCTGCTTGTACCCCGTCTGCCTCTCCCTCTAAAGAACCCCTTCTGGGCATAGGCAGAAGAGGAGGCCTGGGCTTGGTGAAAAGGCCTGCCCCTGCCCCTGGAAAGCTGCCTTTGAGGTGGTCCTATACTCGTCCATTTTCTTCATGTAATTCTCTGTCTGCTCCCAAAACAGAGAATTACCCACAACAGGAAAATCCATGGCCTTAGTCTGGGTATCCTGTGACAGGCTAGTACATCTGAGCCAAGCCAAGCCATTCTGCGAAGTGCCACAGATGTAGCCATGACTCTTGATGACACATCATTAGAGTCCACTGCAGCATGGAATTGCACCTTGGATGCCTCAATACCATCAGCAGCCACCTGCTCCAGCTCCTTGGCAAGCTGGCCAGGGACCTGTTTTGCCAGAGCCATAACAGTATCCCATCTGGATTTCTAATATCTAGCAACATAAGCCATATAATTTGCCTGTCTGAGTCCCAAGGATGCTGCCATGTACTGTTTCTTTGCCATGGTATCAATCCTCCTGGAGTCCTTGTCAGGGGGGGTGTGAAGTCAAGGGAATATTTGCCTCGTCACAGGCTGCAGTCTGCACTACCCCAACATGGCTGCATTGTTGTGTAAGGAACTCCGTATCCGAGCCTGACAATGTGTACCTCTTGTCCATTCTCTTATCGACAGGAAGTATAGTGAGAGGAGTTTTTAAAAATTTTACTGTCTGTTTCCAAAAGGATTTGTGCAAGGGAATAGACAGCCTCCTTGACTCTGGGATATCCATCATTTCCACATAGTCAGGCTCCTCTTGATCATCCAAAGCTTCCTCCATAGGGAGCTGGAGGGTTTCAACCACTTTCTTTTAAAACATAAAATGAGAAGGGGACTCAGAAAGCCTGGGGGGAGATACACCTGAAGGTCTGTCTGGGGAGATGTCCGGGTCAATGGGCACATCCAGACTTTCAAATCCAAATTCACTCTCCTCATACTCCTCTGGTTCATAATATTCCTCTACCTCATAGTCTTGAACGGGTGGAACCGGCCAAACCGGACACTTACCTGATGGTGTCGGTTCGGTCGGAACCGGGGAAAGCGACTGGACAATTTTAATCGCTTTGGCTATTTCTTCAGCGGTTGGAGAAGAAAGTTTGGCTCACACCAGCTGATTTCCTGTCCTTTGCTGGGACCGGCTCACCGAGTCGGGTCTCCCTTTATGAGGAAGTCTCAGCCCTGGTCAGAGGGCACTCCTCGTTCGGTTGAAACCGAACGGGCTGGCCATCGGGTCAGCGGACTTTTTGGCCTCCCTTTCCCTGAGCCTGCCAACTCTCTTTTCCAGGGTAGCTGCAGGAAAATTTTTACAAATCTGGCAGTCTGCATTGAGGTGGTCAAACCCCAGACAATAAACACAGGTGGTGTGGGGGTCAGCCTTGGCAAAGGCTTCCCCACAGACACTGCAATGTTGAAACCCAGTGGGCCCGGTTTTTCTTTTGGGTTTCTCAGACATAGTGTAAGTCCTAACCAAACTTACCCGTATGGCAATCCCAGGTAAGACACCTATGGTTCCCAAACCGTGTCACGGGTCGTGGAAAAAAACGTAATAAAATCTGTTTTTTTTTAGAACCGATAAGAACCGGTAACCACACTCTAAATGACAGATTAATATATTTTAAAACAACCTGATCGGTTCAAACCGAACCGATAACCATTTACAAGTTCCACATAGAATAGAATTGAATGTAAAACCTATCTAGTACTCACAATACCACAGACAGTGTCTGAACCGACGGGTTGCGGTTTAATTTTGGTCGAAAACCGAGAAAAACAATACTTTAACCAACAAAATGAACCGAGCAGAAGGAGAAATCTCCGGAGCGACTGACTGTTCAGTGAGGCGGAGTAAAGAATCTGATGGTTTGAGTTTGAAGAACAACAGACAGAGTTTCAACTGAGCTCGAGCTCTGCGTTCCATGCCTGGCATGGAAAGTTAACTCTTTCACCTCCGGAGCAGTTCGAAGGTTGGGACTCACTGCATAAGTCATAATATAGCAAGACTTCATGTTGTTTGAAGGGGATCTGCCCTCTGTCTGATGGTCTCTCCCAAAGTGCAGCAATAAGGGGACATTCCCAGAAAATGTGATACAAATTACCTTCCGCTTGGATGCAGCGTCCACAGATTGGGGAGGGGAGCCTAACCATTCTATGTAGTCTCACTGGCGTCATATACATGTTATGTAAGATTGAGAATTGCATAATACGCAGTCTATCTTGCATGATGTATGAATGGCAAGACTTCCATATCTTGTCCGAATTAAGGGATCTTTGGGGGAATCTATCCAACCAGTAGGGGGAAGACCCATCTACAGTATGTGAGGAAAAGCCAGATTGTAGAGAAGCATATATGAGAGAGCCCAAGCGAGGTTGTTGAGCAGGGATAACTAGGGATAAAATAAGTTTCTCCCTCCCTCTATTTTACTCCAGGTAGTACCTGTTTCGACAGGAGGAGATGTCAGACTTGGTATAGTTTGAAAAAGCCTCCAGGGCCCCATGGAATCTTCAACATCATGTCTTTAACTGATAGGTAGGAATCCCCATTTTCTAAGTCTTGAGGGTTCTTCCCCACAAGCGAGGAAAGCCATACCTCTCTGTCAGAAGGGCACCCTATACAAAAATTCGGATTCCGCAGAATTGGTTGTGCCGGGTCCTTCAAGGGGTTGTATTTCAAGAACGTGCATAACTGAAAGTGCACTTTCACAGAGGTGGCAATAGGAGAGCTAGACAATGATCTGGGGAGGTCTTTAGGCCAGGTATGTAGGATGGCATCCTGAGAGATGCCGGATGAGTCGATTAATTGCTTTTCTATGGAGAGCCAGGATGGGACATATGGAAATGAATATAGGGCCACCACCGGTCGCAGCCATCTAAGGTATTTGCTTAAATGATTGGCCCAATGATACAGACCAAAGTGGGGAATCCAAAGTCCTCCCTTTTCCTTCAGGGCAGCCAGCTTGTTGTATGCACATCGAGAAGGTTTACTGCGCCAGAGGAAGCCCAATATTACCCCATGTAACTTCTTAGACCAGGTATGAGGTAGCCACAGATTTAGCATGCTCAGAGGATAAAACAATCAAGGCAGAATATTCATTTTAATCAAACTTATCCTTCCCCAGAGCGATAAAGGCATATCCTTCCACCTGCATAGATCCTGTTCTATTTTATGCATCAGGGGGTCTAGATTAAGTAATTTCAGTTTGGTGTTACTTCTCACCAGATTTATACCGATATACTCGAGACTATTTTGGGACCATTGCAGCCCGAGATGATGCAACAATGTGCCATGAGTACTATTGTTCAGGGGAAAGACCTTGGACTTGTCCAGGTAGATTTTATAGTTTGAAATGACACTATAGCTCAAAATGGTATCCATAGCAGCCTGGATGGAGGCAGAGGGCTGAGTTAGGTGCAATAATGTCGTCTGCATAGCGGATATCTTTAGAACATAAGAACCTATCTTTACACCATGAATATCGGGGTTGTGCTTAAGCTTCCACAGTAGAGGCTCTAGGTATAGATTGAATAAAAGGGGTGACAGGGGGCAGCCCTGCAGAGTACCCGATTTTAATGGAAAGGGGGGGGATATCACCCCATTACAATAGACTTTGGCACTGGGGTCGGAATACAAGGTTCAAACCCAACGGATATACTGTTCTGGGATGCCAAACTTGGCCAAAACTTTAAACAAGATCTCCCAGTCTACCCTATCAAAACGCTTTCTCCGAGTCCAGGGAGACCAACACACTGCCGGGAGTAAGAAGTCCCTGGACTCGGAGAAAATGTGGGCCAGTTTCCATAAATGATCCTGGGATGTTCTGCCTACCATGAAGCTTACCTTTTCCGGCCCAATCAAATCAGGTAGTACCCTGCTCAATCTATTTGCTAACAATTTAGCAAGTATCTTGATGTCATTATTGATAAGCGAGATGGGCCTATAACGCATGACGCATTCTTCTGGCTTGCCTGACTTGTGAAGTACTATAATAAGAGCCTCGAATAGGAGGGGATCAGAGGGATTTCCTGATAAAATGGAGGAGAAAAATCTGAATAACTATGGAACTAACTGGTCGGAAAAAATTTTCTAGAAATTTGGGGTGAACCCGTCCGGGCCAGGGGCTTTATCTAGGGGGAATTCTCAGATTGTTGCCCTAATTTCCTCTTCTGTAATAGGAGCTGATAGTACCCCTCTACCTACATCGTTCAGAAATGGTAAGCGAAGGGAGTCAAGATATGCCTCTAAAGCCTGGGGGGAGGGAGGAGCTGACCTGGGTCCATACAAGTTTTGATAATAAAGTTCAAACTCTGAGACTATCCCTCTAGGAGTAACTTTAATGGAGCCGTCAGTATGCGATTTAATGGCCTTAACTAATCTTGCTGCCTCTTTTTGTTTTATCCTCGTGTCCAGTAAGTGGCCCGCCTTTTCTCCCTGATCTATGTAAAGCGAACGGGACTTGAGGATGGCATAGTCCGCCTTTTCTCTTAGTAGTTCATTATATGCTTCCTGTAATTTTAAGAGGGTGGTTTTAGCATTCTCATTACTTAATAGGGGAAGCATGCTTTCCATATGTCGAATTTGTTTCAACAAATCAGAGGCTCATTCCTCCCTCTTTCTTTGGGAGGCTATACTAATGAACTCTCCTCTGAGAGAACATTTCAACATGGCCCATTCAACATCTGGCTTATTGGTCATATGTAAATTGTCTATAGTGTAACGATCAATGGACTGGGCTATTCTTTTAACTACCTCTGGGTCCTTCAGAAGCTGATTATTGAGTTTCCACATAGTGTCATTCCGATAATGTGGGGCCAATGACACCAGACAGGGGAATGATATGAAATAACCCTGGCTTCTATCCCACACACTCTAACATCTGGCAAAGAGTCCTTTCTTAATAAAAAATAATCGATTCTGGATGAGGAACCATGCACTGGGGAATGGAAGGTGTATTCCCTGGAAGAAGGGTTAAGAGTGTCCTCCAGGGGTCACACAATCCCAATTGGTCTACTAAGTCCCTTATGGCCCTTTGGGCCAGTGGCAGCCCTTGAGACCTGCGTTATGTCTTATCCACATCTGGCGAGAAGGGAAGATTCCAGTCTCTCTCCTCCCCCCCAAGAAAACCGGAAGATGAGAAAAAGGGGATAAAATTTGGAGGAGCTTGGTAAAGAAATGGGGTGAGTCGGCATTAGGGCTACCAATTAGTAATTCAACCCGATCAAGACAACCTCTGATTACCAAATAACGGCTATTAGGGTCAGAAATTATCTGCAAACAGGTGAAAGCCAGCTGGCGGGCTATAATAGCAGCAATGCCCCTGCTCTGTGCGCAGGAGCCTACTATGAATGCTTGACTGAAATTTTGTCTCCGTAGGAGACCGACTTCAGAATCTAACAAATGCGTTTCCTACAAGCAAGCAACATCAGCCTTAAGATTACCTAAATGCTTTAGAATTTGGTAACGTTTTGTTTTGTTCCTGGCCCCCCTCACATTCCACACAATAAATCTTATTTGTCCAGCCATGTGCTTAAACCAATTTTAAATTGTGCATACTCAGCCAGTAATACTCCCTTGTGACCCCAATAGTGTCTCAACCCAGGTGATGCATTTGGTCCCCCAACTCCCATCCCAACAACCATCCTACCCACAAATAACCAAACACAGAACATGAAACTATGAAACACTAACCCTCTCTCCCTCCCCATACCCTGTAATATTCCGTCAAAACACGAACTGAAAACAGTAAGAAACAGGAGGTAATATCCCCCCGCCCCTAAATATCCCACAATAATCACACTGACTGTGATGTACAGGAAGACCAAGCCACTGCTCTTCCCGCTCCTGCCCTTTTGGTCCCAAAACTCTGTAGGCTGCCCTAAACAAAAGTATCCGAGGATAAAGCCAACAACTGTGAACATGCAATGTTAATTGATGGATTATACAATGGGGTATGTAAATCCAGTAACCTCATTGGTCAAAACACATCACATGACCATGGTATATCCTGTAATAACCCACGGCTGAGAAATGGCATTTATAAAAAACATACTTAAACACATTTAAAATTTATTTTACACATGGGTCTATTGTATAATCGCAATAAGACACTCCCGAGTGTGGGTTATTGGGATTACCACTTTGTGTGGTTAAGTCACCTGCTGTGCCTCGTGACACACCACACAAGGGCGTGGGTAAATCCCCCAATAACCACCCTGTCATGCCTTATTGCTTAAGCAAACAATAGTAGTAACAGGAGAAAGGTGGATAAAAGCAAACAGAATACTCCCCTCTAGTGACCAAATAAAGAATTGCAACACTTCTCTATTGTTGCAAGGCCAGTGGTTAAAAAGCATCCTGGTAATTAAACTGAAGTGGAGGCAGTACAAAACTTGGACACTATCAGATATACGGCCCAAGGCATCAAGGCAAGAGATTTGAGATGGGGGAAGAAATACCTTTATCCGGTTAATTAAGCTATTGTGAAGCGCTAGCAATGCACAGTGCTCAAAATAAAACTTCCAGGGGGGGAAAAAAAAAATTGGTCTCCTTTCTACTTTGCCTCCCAACCTGAGAAGTGATGAATGAAACCATAGTTCAAGATTTTCTGATGGGAGGACTTAACTTAAACCTAAATACCGTGCTGGCGCTCACATAAAACAATGCCCTATGACAAGCTGTAAACTGAAAAGATAGGGCACCAAGCCCATACAAGTTTAAACAATCTTCTGAGCATAAACGTCTCAGCGAGGTAATTCCATAAAGGGAAGCTAGTCCATCAGTAGGTCCAAGAAGACCACCGTTCTGATGCCATTCTTTGCAGTTAAATGTTACAGCATAAAAGTCCCAAAGTCATCTTGAAAACACAAGGTGAAATCCAGACATGCACTCCAGGCGCTTAACGCGGCTTAACAAGATCAGGGAGGGCCACTGTAAGCTCACTCTCCACCACAGAGGGGTCCTCAGAACCTTTCCATTGACCTTGCCCGTTGATTTGGAGTCTTGCAGGATACAGCATTCTAAATTTCAACACTGCTGGAATTAATTTGGATACTACTGGGTGAAATCCGATACGTCTTTGGCGTACTGTTGCAGGTAGGTCCTGAGCCACTCGAATCTTAGACTCTCCCCACTTTCATTAATTCTTTATTTTTATAAGGCGCTTTTCTTGTAACCAAAGCGCCTGAACAGTACATAAAACAATAAAAAATTAAAACTGTCATAAATCATTAAAAGCTCTGTTAAAAAGATATGTCTTCAAAGCTCCTTTGAATCTTTGGACAGTCGGGCAATTTCGCACCTGACGAGGTAGAGAATTCCACAGGGTCGGGGCCATAAAACTAAATGATCTTTTCCCTGAAGTTTTTAAACGGACCCTGGGGATCTCTAGCAATCCCTCATCAGTGGATCGGAGAGATAGTGGATTACAGTAGGGAAAAAGGAGCTCTTTCAGGTAAGTAGGTCCCTGATCATGTAGGGCTTTATAGGTCAGCAAACCGACCTTGAAGGTGATTTGCCAGAAAACTGGCAGCCAATACAGTCCGCGGAGCACAGGCGTTATATGACTAGACCTAGAAGATCCCGTCAACAGCCTGGCTGCTGCATTCTGCACTAGCTGCAGACGGCGAAGTTCAACCCCCAATAGCCCCAGGTAAAGGGCATTGCAATAGTCAAGGCGGGAGGTAACGACTGCGTGTACCAACATTGGAAGATCCTCTGGAGGAACCAGGTGCTTCAACCGGGTGATGTTCCTCAGATGGTAAAAGGAAGTTTTGACCACCGCTGACACCTGAGATTTAAAAGTCAGATAGTCGTCAAATACTACGCCCAGATTCCACACCTGGTCTGAGGTCGTCAGCTGGACACCCCCAAGCCATAAGCCCGAGGGTTATCCAGCTAACAAACCCGCCTCACAGCGACCCTTGTCCACAACCAACACCTCAGTTTTTTCAGGGTTCAACCGCAGCCAACTCCCATTCATCCAGTCTTGGATCTCAGCCAGGCAGTTGTTAAATACCGAAATGGCAGCATCCTGGCCGGGCACAAAAATCATATACAGCTGGGTATCATCTGCATAGCAATGAAAACCAGACTGTATCTCTAACAATCACTCCTAATGGCAGCATATACACTGCAAACAACATGGGTGCCAAAATGGAACTCATGGTACCCTACAGGATAGGGAGACTGATGCCGAAGAAAAAATTCCCGACACCACCCTCTGAGTCCTACCCTCGAGGTAAGATCAAAACCACCTGAGGACCGTATCAGACAATCCACAGATAGACCACAAACGCTCCAACAGCACACCATGGTCAACAGTGTCAAATGCTGCAGAGAGATCAAGAAGTACCAAGATGGAACAGGACCTATGATCTCTCGCTATTAGGAGGTCATTTAGTACCCGAACCAGTGCTGTCTTGGTACTATGCCTTTTCCTAAATCCAGACTGGAGAAAATCATAGACATTGTTGTTGGTCAGATGATCATCCAGCTGCGCTGCAACCACCTTCTCAATAACCTTACCCACAAAGGGTAAGTTAGAGACAGGCCTGTAATTTGCTAGACAATCTGGGTCCAAGGAGGGCTTCTTCAAAAGAGGCTTAACTACAGCCTCCTTAAGAGGGTCTGGGAAAATCCCCCTCTCCAAGGACCTCCAGACTATCACAGTCCACTAAAAGACGCGTGGGACCAGGGTCCAAATCACAGTTAGTCAGTCGTAGTGCTCAGATGATCATCACAATGTCATTGATTGTGGGGAGGCTGAAGTCAGACCATGCAAACTGGGTGTCCGACATCTCCTGCCTACCATCACAACTCCCATTGGAGAGGGATAAGCGGACATCCGATCTGATTTTGGCAACCTTATCTGCAAAGAAGAAAGCAAACTCCTCACACCGTTCTTGAGAAAAGGCTCTTCTGGGCTGAAGACAGACTGGATTGCACAGTCTGTCCACAGTCCGAAAGAGCTGAGCTGGTCTATTCTGTGCAGCCGCAATCTTTCTGGACAGGAATTCTGCCTTCTTAAGAGAGATTGCGGATTGATAGACCACATAGTGGTTCATCAAACTAAGCTTGTCATCATCCAAACCGGACCTTCGCCAGCGCCTCTCCAACCTTCGTCCAACTCTCTCAACTCCTCACGGTCTCATCAAACCAAGGAGACCTGGGACTAAGAGGAGAGGACTAACACCTAACAGGTGCAATGGAATCCAGGCCCTGTCACCACCTTATTATAGGCACGTACCAGATCTCCCGGATCCAAGCAATCTATTGGTAGGCCCGACAGGTCCAGCACCGCCATCAGGTCGTCTGGGGAAACACCCCTTAATGGGCGGTACCGGACCATTTCCATAGGGGCTGACCTAATAGGGGTGGCCTCAAAACTGAACCCAATGGAGTGATGGTCCGACCATCCGACCGGTTCCACCACCAAATCAGATATCTCCATCCCCAGAAGGAACACCAGGTCCAATGAGTGCCCACCAATATGGGTCGAGGAGGAAATAACCTGTGTGAAGCCCAGTGAAGTCATCAACTGGAGGAAGTCTTGATCAAAGTGTGAGAGTTCATCATTGACCCAGGCATTGAAGTCCCCCAGAACCAACCATCTGGGGGACCCCAATGTCAGGTCGACAATGAAGTCTGCAACTTCCCGCAGGAAAACATTCTCGTCACCTGGTGGACGGTATACAAGAAGTATCCTGCACCCCACACCCTCACCCAAAATGCACTCAAAGGACCTGGTGACTCCCACTGGTACCTCCACTAGGCCCAATTCTGTTCTAAAACAGATGGCAACACCCTCACCCCTACGATTCAGTCTCGGATGGTGTATCACCAAGTAACCGGCTGGAACTGCTGCTGCCAAAACTGGTCCAGCATTTTCATCCAGCCAGGTCTCGGTGATGCACGCCAGGTCAGATGACCTAACAAAATCAGCTATAATAGCTGTTTTGTTTTTGATAGACCTGGCGTTGCACAACACCGCCCGAGTAGGATGAGCCTCTGAAGATGACCGCCTTACCTGCTGATTAAAATCAGAACCCTTGCGTATGGGCACCAGACAGGGAGGTCCCCTTTCGCCCCAGGGTGTCTCCTTGTCCCCACTATCTCTATCCGCCCACTCCTTTCCATTCCTCCTCCAAACCCAGCACCAGCCCTCCTCCTCCCCCTCACAATCCCCAGAGCCCTAAATCTTTTATAGACCTCCGCCGAAAGGGGGGGGACAGAAGAAAGGACGAAGGTCCCTGAGCCTGGAGGGGGAATAGTACCCAACTGACCTACTAGTGTTCCAGCACATAATTAACACTTCAACAAACAATCTAACAATTATTAACCTCCCTCAAAACACTTAAGTAAAAACAACTACTCTACAGTAAATAACATTCAATTAATAAACTATAAATCTAATAAACACAATAACCAAATAACTTAAAAGCTAAATATATAAAATATAATATCTATTCAACAAATTTATACCCCTTAATTCAAACGTCTAATAAATACATAAATCCTATCAAAGTTCGTGTTATTGAGTGTCCAAAATGTGCCTTCAGATCTTTAACTTGCAGGTTTCACTTTATCTCTCTGCTCTCACCCACAATGCTCTCACCACTGCAGGGGAAAGGAGCTTTTACAAACTATACAAGCCCCTAACATAAAACTGACATTTAATATTAAAGAAAGCCTCCTAGTCCAATAACCAGTACCACAGTTTCCTTTGAAAAATTAAGAAGAGAGTTCCAAGGTCTTTTTATGTCCACATCCGTGTGCTCTCACCACTTTAGGATGGGAACATTTAGAATTACGCCAGCCTCCTCTCACGAGGCTGAAAACAATCCCACATAACCCAGTTCTGATCTTTGCAAAGGATATAACAAACGCTGGCCCAAAAACAAAATTTGAAAGTACTTCACCAAACAAAAGGTCCAGGAAGTCCCATTTTTCCTTCCCACGTCGTGCTTTTTCCTTCTTAAAAATCCTTTACGATGGCAGGCAGGCAGGCAGCATGTAAATTTCACCTTCGGGTTAAGCTCAACCTGATCCTTCACCTCGGTGAGGCAGGCTAGACCACCCTCCGGTGGTCCCCCTATGCCACCTAAGGAACTGGATTAACACCACCACCCTCCGGTGGCAGTGACAACCGTCCCTCCGTCCAGACCAAGGAACTCAACCTTTTTTAAAACGTGCAGAAATCCTCTTTGCACGCCATGCACATCCCATCTCAGGGCTTCCTCTTCTTCCAGCCGGTCCTCTCTCACAAACACCCAGCCACGTCCTCCACGTACAGTCCGGCTGTATTCTCGTCCCGTATGAAAATCACCACTCCACCTCACCGTTCCACCGTTCCTCCGATTTCTCCAAAGCCTCAAAATAACTCCACTGGACCACCAGCCATAGAATTCCCTCGGCAAATCAAGTAGGCAGTCGAACATACAGCAAGCAAAGGCGACCTCCCACCACTCCAATCAGTCTCTTCAGGTACTCGATAAATGATGGTCATCTTAAGCTTTAGACCGTAACAATACACAATAAGCAGTAAGCTTAGGACTAGGACTTAAACAAAATAAAATAAACGAATAAAATACACGAATTCTCCTAAAATCCAGCAACTGGTTAGGGAGCTTACAAACGGCAGCCCAGCGTGGCTGCCCCATGCAGAGTTAATAGACTTCACTTCACTTCTTGCAGCTCCTTGATCTTTGTTAGGAAATGCTGCCGTTCCTGGAAATTAAGAAACTTGAAAATTAGAGGGCGAGGCAGCGTGTCAGGTGGGGGTATTGGCCTTAATCTGTGGGCCCTTTCTATGGAGTACACAGAGCCAAAAGGAGAAGGACCCACCAATTTCTGCACCATCTTTTGCATGAACATCACTGTATTAGTTCCCTACTCCTTTTCTGGCAGACCGATCAGTACGGCATTATTGCGTTGGCTACGTCCCTCCAGGTCTTCTACTTTGGCTTCCAGCCGTGCGACCCTTTGTCTGATGGTGGCAAATTCAGGATCCACTAGGCCCGCCTTATTCTCCAGCGACAATGCGTGCCTCATTGTCACCTGTGCGTCAAGAAATATCTTCCAGAGCAGTGGCCATGGTTCTCATTTCTGCGGCAAGAGATTTTACTTCCTCTCTGAAACGGCGGAATTCTTCTAAAAAACGTTCCACCGTCAGGAGATTCGAGTCTGAAGCGGCACTGGGAGCTTTCCCAGAGGCCTGAGCTTGTGACCTAGATTTTTTGCTTTGCTTCCCTGGCGTGCATGGGTGGTGTATGTTTGGGGAGAGCTAGACACATCTCCGCCTCCAGTTTCTCTCCGCAGGCTTGCTAAATTGGGTCACTGGTGGCTAGTTAGTTACCCGATGGCTTTTGCTAAGGAAAGATGAGGCTTAAAATCGCTCAAGAAGGTAGTTTGTTTCAGTAATAGGCAGGAGCTCCACAAGGAAGGCAACAGGGGGTGGTGGTGGGTGGGGAGCTCTCACACCCAAGGGCAGTGACGAGTGGTGTTCCACAGGGCTCGGTGTTGGGACCAGTGTTGTTTAGGATATTCATTGCAGACATATCATGGGACATCAAGAGCAAGATCAGTCTGTTTGTTGATGATACCAAGGTAGGCGCGGTGGTGGATGACCTAGGGGGATGGCAGGGGTTGCAGGATGATCTGGCAAAGCTTGAAACCTGGTCAGACACCTGGCAACTGGGCTTTAATGCCAAAAAGTGCAAGGTGCTGCATTTTGGGATGAAGAACTCAAGGAGGAGTTACCAGCTAGGGGGAGTGCAGCTAGCCCAGACAGAGGAGGAGAAGGATCTGGGTGTGCTCATTACAGGGTCAATGAACAACTCGGCACAATGTAGGAAGGCAGCTGCAAAGGCCAACAAAATGCTGGGTTGTATTGCAAGGGTATATCCTCGAGGAGGGAGGAGGTGATTCTGCCACTGTATAGGTCATTAGTTAGACCACACCTGGAGTACTGCATGCAGTACTGGTGTCCGTATCTGAAGAGGGACATTAAGTTACTGAAGGGGGTGCAGCGCAGAGCGACAAAGATGATCAAGGGGCTGGGGGACTTATACGAGAGGAGGTTGAAGGAGTTGAACATGTACTCACTGGAGGAAAGGAGAGACAGGGGTGACATGATTGAAACCTTTAAATACATGAAAGGAATAAACAAGACGGGTACAGAGGGGCTTTTCAAATTAAGGGAGGGGAGGGGAGGGCCACCAGGGGCCATGATATGAGACTGGAGCGAGGAAGGTTCAGGAGGGAGATGAGGAGACACTTTTTTACAGAGAGGGTGGTGGCTGGGTGGAATGCGTTACCTGCAGAAGTGGTATGCAGCAGAACAGTGGACTGCTTCAAACGAGGATGGGACAGGACAAGGGGAAGGGTTAATGAAGGGGAAGGGTGGAAGGGAGGGGCAGCTGCAGAATAAGGGGTGCTAGCTGCACATTCGAGCAGACTTGATAGACCTCTACTCCTTTATCTGCTGGCAAATTTCGTATGTTCGTAAGAAGGCTGCTACTCAGATGACCTCATCACATGATCCCGCCTGCTCTTCTATCATGTGATCTTCTCAGAGTTTGGGTGGCTTAAACCTCCTCTGACATCTTTAACTACTCTCTGAAACCTGGCTGTCGGCCAGAACCCCCTCTTCTGACATTGCCAAGCCTAGTTTCTCAACAAGACAGAGGAAAACAGAGTGGAAGGGGTCACCCTCTACCTAGCCTCCTCCCTAAATTTTACAATGGAACTTGTTGCAGCCATATCTAGGTCTAATGAGCTGATCTGACGCACTCTAAATTTCTCTTGCTCGATTCATTTGATTATTACTGAAATCTACAGCTCCCTGGGTAAAATGGGGATGTTATTACTGATATCTTCTCCAGCCACCTTGCTAGACATGTCCCTCCCCAAATATGAACACATTTTACTGGAAGAGGTACATGGCAACCGGCTGAACCCCAAATACTCCTCATTCCACTCCCAAATTACAAAGCCCTGAACCTCTACCAAATGTTATCGGATCCTACTAGATTTATTAGCCGGTCCACAAACCACTCAAATCATTGACTGCATCTTGTCTTCTCATCCCCATCCTATTATCTCTGCTAATAGCCAACATGTCATATGCAGTAACCGCTGTATCACTGAGTTCAGATCAAAGGGATCTTGTGGTGTGGTCTTGCCTGCAACAAATATATGATACACAGACAAATATTTTACAGTTTTATGATAGGATAAATACAGCTTTGGATCAAGGGAAAGCAGTGTACGTTGTCTTTCTGGACTACTCAAAAGCTTTTGACAAGCTGCCTCATGCAGAATTAATAACATCACTGCAAAAACATGGCTTTCATAAAAATATGGCTTTATTGGTAGATTCATGGCTATCTGCAAGAAAGCAGAGTCTGTATAAAGGGGGTACTCTCAAAGTGGAGGGATGTGACAGGTGGGGTGCCCCAGGGCTCAATGTTGGCCCCCTGCCTCTTTAATTTATATGTCTCTTCTATTCAATACTGTCATAAAATAATCTGGTTATCTAAATTTGCTGATGACTGTAGATTGGGGGAAATAGTGGAAAACAAGGATGATGGAGTGGCTTTTCAGAGAGCCTTATATTACAACAGGATTGGACACTGGGCCACAAATTATCCCTAAATCAAGAAAAATGCATGATTATGCATATGGGGAAGGACAATTAGCAATACAATTATGTACTGAATAGGACAACCCATCTAAAACTAGAGATGAAAGAGACCTAGGAATTATTACGACACAGAATCTCTCTTTTAAATGTAACCCCCCTGCAAATGGGGGTTCCCAAAAGACTTCCAGGAGCTTGCTTGAATGCTCCAAGCCTGAATGGTGTTTGGCATTTAAGCCATTTATCAGTGAGTGTTTTTAGAGCCTCTGGTACTGTCTCTTTAAGAGCTGTCTGCTTGCAGACATAATTAGTTTGTATGGGGGGACTGTGTGCTTCTCTGAGTACCACTCGAGCTGCTGCCAATTCACTTCATTTTTGCAGTCACTAGGAGTGCAAAGGGAACCGATCTGAAAGATGTAACTGTTTGCCAGAAATTATTTAGAGTAATAATGAAATTACAGTTTGTCTAACCTGCTTTCTTTGCAGTCAGAACTGTGTCTGCTAGTTCCCCATTCTAGTTTTGAACTGCTGAACTGGACCAATCAGTGTGGGGTAAGCTAGCTCTAAATGGTGCCTTGGACGAATCAGAACTTGACTCATAATCTGAGCCAGCCACAAGAGGATTGTATGGGCAGTGACTCTGGGAGATGTAGTTTAGACTTCAGTGCCTTTTGGACCAACAGCAGCAGTCTATTGTGAGTGACAGCCAATCCAGTCAAGAACTGGGAGGAACTCAAAGGAAGTGCCCGGTTTGTCGGTTGGAGTTTCAGTTGAGCTTTGGCAGTGAAGAAGGAAGGAGCCCTGTGCTTTTCAGTGTGCAGTTTTAGTCAAAAACGTGTGTAAGGCCCAGAGTTCCGGTCTGCAGCTTGTGTAACAGCTTGTTAGGACTGAACTGGCCCTGTGAAAAGAATCAAAGGATCTCTGAAGAGTAGAAACCAGGCTCACCCTGTAGAAGACTGGAGGAATTGCTGAAAATTGTATTCGGTCTGTCAGGAACTGAATCTGCTGGTGCTCTCCCGGTATTGTGCAGTAATTGCGATCGGATACAGATGCAGCCTGCCTGGTATAGTGCTTTCTTTTATATGGATGTGTGAAAGGTTTGTGTACCTCAAGTGAGCCCTGCTGACATTGAAGGACCCTATCTTATTTGGAGGTCGTGAGTACTAATTCAGGGTCGCTTCCCTGTTGAATTGCCACATTAAATCCAAATGGAATTACTGTACTGCTGACTGTTTAATTCTCCTTTTCTCTGTGTGAAAGGGCCCCTACCAGCTGCCACGGTTTGGACTAGCCACTAGGGCTTGGGTACCCAGGGACAGTAACTGATAGGGATAGGCCTGTGCACAGAGCCATAGGTAGATTATTAGAGTGATAAGCTAATTAACCTGATTTCCCCGTCCTTGTTATATCCCCTAAATAAATCAGAGCTGCTTGTTTCAGCAAAGTTATACTGTCTGAGGTATTTGTCTATGTTAAAGTACTGTACTGTGATTGTTGCACTGTATCTCATTTCACAGGAGGTCCCAGTGCTGGAACCAGACCTGGGGTAAGTGTATACTGTGAAGGTAATTCTGATATATTGTGTGGGCCACTAGTGGGAAGAAAGGGGGGTTGCAGTGTCCCAGAGGGCTGTGACCAAGTTAGTTTAACTATTGCAAACCCTGACCTCTGGGTGGAGGCACCCGCCATTGGATCCAGGCCCCTCAACCTGTTAGTGGCAAATCAGGCAGGGGTAGTAGCCCCTGGGATAGCGCCATCTAGGGGTTACATAAAACCCAATGTACTATGTTACATGCAAGGGCAATAAAATCTTAAACTGTATATTAAGACATATTCAAAGTAGAAAACGTGAGGTTATAGTCCCCTTGTATTCCTCCTTGGTAAGACCTGTACTTGAATATGGAGCACAGGTCTGGTCTCCAAACAAGAAAGGAGAGGTACAGTTGATTGAGAGGGTTCAGAAAAAGAACCACCAAAACCACTGATGGGTTAAAAAATATGTCTTACCAGACAAGACTTCAGGAGTTGGATATGTATACATTGAAGTATAGGAAATAATGTGTTTAACATATAGGGTCTGGGAAAATGATGATTTGTGGGAACTACTGAGATTGGAAGCTAAGGATAAATATTATGAGACAAGATCCCATCTCCAACAGCTGGAAAGCGATAACAGCAGATCAAAAAATAGAGCTAGATGGTTTAATGAGAGAGTAGTTTCATCATGGAATGCTCTACCGATAGATGTAGTGGGGAGTAGTACAATGCAGCAATTTAAGGTAAATCTGGATAGACACTGGAGACAGGCAATTACCTAGGTAAATGAAATACAGATTTGGCAAGCTCTACGGACGCATGTTTATATTATGCTCAGCAATACCTATGATACACAGTTACAGAAGCGAGTGGGCACAGGTTTTTTTTTGTTCTCTGAACCACTGTACCACCCACTGTGTCTGTAAAATCAGATTCCCCAATTATTATTACCGGTCACTCACTACAAAATTTCTTGTGACCTGATTTTTTTTGTTTGATCTCTCCAATACTAACTCCATATACTGCTCTTGTGACCTGGAACAGGTGCTAAGGCAGTTTTGTTCTATCTTGCTACCTATATGTGATGTCCACTCTCCCTTAAAAAAAATTCTGAGCACGGGGTATGCATCTCTTTTGGCCATCACCAGATATTGTGCATCAGTCAATGGCAGGTGTGATGTCATTGTTTGCCACACAAAAGTCAAACCATATCAAGTAGCATCTTCCATTTAACCCAAAAATATTACAAATATAGTTTACACTTGAATATTCAGTATACACACATGATAAAATGGCGGAGAAGCAGCAGACCCAGGTTAAACTTAATTTTGTGTCTGCAGTTCACATTTTTGTTGTTTTATCTCCAACTGAAGACTAACACCACAGTGCAATACATACATGCTGATCTAAAGTAGACACACAAAACAGATATTACAAAAACAAACTCACCAGTCCATTGCCTGCGAGAATTCTGCCACCATATCTTCACTACTAAGCTACAAAATAAGTATAAAGAAGAGACAACACGGAGGCATGTCAGTGCAATTCAGCAATACTGTCACCTCCTTCCTCTTGTAAGAACCTCAGCAGGCTGTTCACCATTCCCAGTGATGCTACATCTGACAGAGTACAAGGCAACACGCAAAAGGCATGCTGTTGAACCCAGCAGGACAGTTTGGCCCCTTTGTAAATAAAATGGGGGGGATGAACTGCTGTACTGACACAAAAGGTAAGAACAAAAAAACAACATGTCGTGAAGAGTTGTGCAGGAATACATTTGCAGGGTAATGCCTAGAGGCTATTGCAGTTCAGTTGAGAGACCCCCTGGTATTACCCTGTAAAGGATTTTGTGCACAACTGTTTGCGTCATGCTGCAAAATAAAATCTTCCTCAATGGACTTGAACAGATTCTTTGCCTTTGTCTGTTGCCTAGGCCAGGTATGAGTGCACCTGTTTTTGTTTTTTTTCTCTGTGCATCTGGCTAGCTACTCAGGGTGAACCGGAGGTCCCTGCACCATGAGTGTGAGTGGCGTTTGGAACCTTACTAACAAGGAGTGGGCAAACTAGCTACAGAATTACCCTGCTGCCTTCTAACAGTCTAGATCTCTGTCTTGAACTTATTATAAAAGTCACTAAATATGCTGCATTGTAGTGTACTGAAATGTATTGTACTGCACTGTGTTACCCTCTCTCTGTTTCTCCCCGGGCGGTGGCTGACAAAGGGACCAATGTCTCAGCCCAACTTACTCAGTTATCAAGAACAGAATAAAACCTTGTCCCCATCACTGACCTGCAGCCATTCAAGAAGCCATTGATACCAGTGAGATTGTAGCACAGTGCCTCGTGGTAAGTGTTAGTGGTGCTCAGTTGCTAGTGTATCAGACAAACTGCAGACTCAGGCCTCACCATGTCTTGGGGACCTTTAAAGTAACAGGCAGCAGCTCATGCCCTTAAGTCCTCAGCACATGTAAAGAAAAAGACGCAGATTCCAAAGACTCAGCAAACTTCATTCTTTATTTCATCTTCGTGCAAACAAAAATCTTAACCTCATCTTATACTGCTGTACTGGGAGAGACGCACCTCAAACTCATAAATGGCACAGCAACTGGCGAGGTGCGAAAAGTAGTAGTTTTGGTTAACATCACCATTCATTTACTACACAGACAAGACAGAAGGTGTAAACTACACACCCCAACGTTTCAGCTTGCCCATAGGATTTAACAGGGGATGGAAATTCGCAGTACAGGTCCCTATTCGTACAGTGTAACTTAAAGGTACAGCCAAGAGTGCCCCTTACACCCTGGAAGACAGGAGAGTGACAGGGGACATGCTAAAGTCCTACAAGTACCTAATGGGAGTGAACAGGGAGCAGGAGGGGAGTCTCTTTCAAATGAGGTAGAGCATCAGGACCAGGGGGCATGCGAGGAGCTGGTTGGGGGAGTTTAGGAAGGATGTGAAGAAGTACTACTCCAATGAGAGTTTTACCTGCGCTTTACTTGATATGCTCCATGTTGCCCAGATCCACTTCACATCACAGGACTGAACCCATGATACCTGCTTACCCCCATGCTTCCCTATACTTTTCTCTTACCTATCCCAGTAGGGTTCTCTCTTAATATTCGCTGCCATTGCACAACTGCTGCTAATTGCTGTCATTTTATGTGGGTTATTATATTGTACAAATGCTGTAAATTGTTGTATCATACGGGAGGTTTTTGTATAATTCTATATAACTTTTGTATTCTGTGTTGTTGTCCACTCCACTGTGTTCCTCATTTTCCATGTTGTTTTTCTTACTGCTGTACCGACACAGTGTTCCTGTTATATTATTGCTCTGATTTGTTTATCCACCCCGGCCCACCTTGAAAATGAGCTTGCTCAAGGGTGTGCCACCTGGTAAAATAAAGATTGATTGACTGACAGAGAGTGGTGGATGCTTAGAATAGACTGCTATAGGAAGTAGTGGAGGCGAAAACATTAGGGGGGCTTTAAGAATACATCGGACAGACACAGGGGCATATTAGGAAATAGGCAAGGAGGAGAGAGGGTCACCAGAGACTAGCTATGGTCAGCAAAGACAGACTAGGCAGGGACAATCTGGGCAGACTGGGTGGGCAGAGCAGTCCTTTTCTGATGACAAATTCTACGTTTCTATGTTTTTGCACCTCATCAGTTCCGGTTTTTGAATGTGCCATTTTTGTATTTCTGATCCTACAACAGCAGCTGCACTAGGAGGGTGCCTGAGCGTGTTTCTCTCTTGTATTACACGAGACATGCAGCCCGACTGGTTTTATTGCGTGGCATTTTTAGCTGCTCCCTAGTCAGGGTGTTCACCTTCCAGAAGCAGCATAAAATGAAATAAAGAATTACATTTGCTGAGCCTCTGGAATTAGCAACTCTTTCTGCTCGTGTGTTGAGGACCTGCATGATAAGTGCCATTGCATGTTGCTTTTTCGCCCTCTGTGACAAGGTGAGCCCAAGCTCTGCAGTTTCTGCATTTGTGCAAGTAGACCTTCTAACTGTAACTCCAAGAAGCATCTTATTTATGAGGGGGTGGCCTCAGCGCCAAAAGTCTCGCCTTTTATTGAGCATTGCCATGGCACTGTCAGTTTATTTCATGCTTGCCATGGCCCTGGATGAAATTAACCTCTGAATTTGGTCGCCTTTTGATGCGCGGACTGCAATCCTATCCACGGTCACTGCTGCAGGACTGACAGGTGTAACCCCCTCTGAGGTCATACCAGCCAGGCTAAGCAGCAATCTGCTTCCAGAGCGATGGCTGCATTTATTGTACCGTTGAGGGAAACTCTTAAGAACAGATCTTATCAGCATTTCACTGGATTAACTGAACAAGTCTTTGAGAAAATTATATATTTTTTTGTCCAGCTGCAAAACTGCTTTAGCAGATTTTATCTCCTGAAAAAAGGCTTTAATTAACGTACTAATTGAAAAAGGATGGTGTGATCTTATCAGAGTGACAAATACTACAATCTTGTTTTTCTACAGAGCTTTTTCTTTCCTCAGAGTTGGTCTGCCATCAGCCCTAACCCCAACCTGGTGGGCACATACCTCTCCCAGGACCACCAGCATGAGTCCCCCCATGGACTGCACCCGTAGCAGGGCCAGGAATGAGAGGTCAGTCTTCCCCAACACCTGGTACACACGCATCCAGATTCACCAGGCCTGGGTGGCAAAGCAGACTGGGGTATGGGACAGGCTTCATACACCAGCTCCATTTTTCTGCTTCCACTCCACCCACTTCCCCGACATGCACGGCTGCACCTTCCCAGTCCTCAGGCCTGCCCAACCCAGCTCCCAAGTCCATTTCCGATCCCAGGTCACAGGCGCGGGAGCCCAAAGTGTTACCTGCTGGGCCATCAAGTGGCCCTAAATACCATAATCTTAAACAGAGGCAGGTTTATGAGTTGTACGCTCTTCACTGGGTGGATTTTGATATAGGTTTCACTAACATGATAAAGGACTGCTGACAATGTTCACCCCTCAACAGGCTTAGGGGAGGAAGGGGCTAACCTGCTGTAATCTTACAGTTTAACCCTTGCTTGGCCAAGTGGGGTCAGTTGTTTGGCCTTCTCCCAGTTCCTGAGAATTCTAATACCCCTGCTGCTGACATTTGACTGTGAATTCTAGATCAGTTCTGGTACAGGTGATAAGATGTACGCCATAATTTGGAAGCCAACCCCTTTGATTTGATACCCTTATCCTCACCGCCCCCCTGCCCCTAATACTACAGAATGTGTCCCTCCTTCACTAGGTGTGGCTTTTCCTACTTAGGTTCCTCAAAGTGGTTTGGATGGGGGAACACAGATGACAACATGGCTTTGTGGCGACTCTTAATGTTCATCTAATTTCTTTGAAGGCATATCCAGTGAGGACTTGAACTCTGGCTGCTGTTCAAGGACATCGATGGCAGTGGGGTCTCATGGCTGGAGCAGTGAACTATGAACAAGGGGACTGTGGGTTCAGATCCCACCACAGCTACTGGCTTCATGTAACCCAGAATACGTCAGTAGCTAGCCATGTGCTTCAGAACACCCAGCTGTCAAATCACAGTAGACTCTGCCACTGAAAAGATGTTGCATCTATCGCTATTATTTATTTTCTTTTACTATTGATTTAACCTCAATATACAATATCTTGTTCTCTGTGGGGTCCAACTTTACCTTATATTTTTACAGCTAGAAGGATAGAAGAACTATGACTTACTCACACAGTGAGACGGCTCTGGTGTGATTTGAACCTGGGTCTCCTGGTTCCCAAATTTTTGCTGTAGCCACGAGACCATGCTGCCTCCATATGCTATGCAACCCTATAACAAGCGTTATGAAATGGGTACAAAAAAATCCAGGAACCCGATTGGTCAAGGAGCTCAGAACCCAGTGCTTATATATCAAGCACAGTGGCACTGGGCAAAGATCCATGACCTCACTAACCTGTTTATATCAAGCAGACACAGCTGTAACAATGCACCTCGATTCACTTACTTATATGTAAACAAATGCAGCATCTGCCATCTACTGGCTAAACAGAAAAATTACAACAGCTCAACAAGATTTTTTTTATTTATAACTTTTTTTTACTTAAATAAAGAACAATAGCCGGCCGGTGGCGCTGAGGGTTGGCGCTGGGCGCCACACCTCGTACCACACGGCGACCCAGGTTCGAGAGCGAGCCTGGGTCGTGCGAGGGATCGGAGGAGGAGAAGGATTGAGCGCCCAACGCTACTCTCCTTCTCCGGGAGATCACGCTGTCTGCTGCGATACCGCCACCTGTTGGGAAGCTCAGGGTGGTTGAATGCAGTTGAGGAAGGCCGGATGTAAAAGGGCAGGCGTTGGCAGGGCCGGCTTGACGTGCGCCTCACGCTTACGCCGGCAGCCTTGCGCCTCACTGCACACCGACATCGGGGAAAATCGGAGGAAAAGCCCTTCAGCCTACCTAGATGACGGCCCTCGGAGCCAGTCTCACCACCCGCCGACCGATCAGGGCAGACCTCGATGTACAGCTCGCTGCAGGACAGAGGAGGTAAGGTGGGAACCTCTCCTCGCCCCGTCCGGGGGGTAATCTGGGCCATCAATGGAGGTCCGATGGCAGTGAGTTTGGTACTCTAGGGGCAGACCCTGAGTGTCGGTAGGGTTGGGAGGGTGATACTCCTTGGGGGACCGAAGGTTGAGGGACAGTAAAAAGGCGAGGGGAAAAACAATAAGTAAAAAAAAAAAAAATAAATAAATAAAGAACACCACCACATAGAATGCATACTTCTTTTTCTTGTTAATTATTTCTTCACTAATACTAATGGACCCATTTTATAATCGTAATAAGGCACTTCCGAGTGCATTCTGTGCTGGGAAACTTGCACTTCTCGTGGTGGAAGCACTCGGCCTTTGGCCTCAGGTTTCAACCAACCCAAGGTGTGCCGTTTTCCCGGCACAAAGCAAACCGTGTCATGCCTTACTACTTAACTATATAATGCCTCCATCTATAATTACATGCATTTGCAGTTCAGGAAAGAATGTTTCACCGCTAACCCCTCCCCCCAAGGTCCCAATGTGCTGCAGTTACAGGTGGGTACTCACCGTGAGATGAGGGAATAAAGAGCCATGGAAGGAGGAGATCCACCTGAAGAGTGCCAGGGAGAAGCACGAGGATGCCTGCAACCACTTCGGAACTGCAAAAGAATGGGGTTCGAGGATAAGAATGAATGACCTCTGTTTACAGCCAACACTGAATTAGCTCCCCACTGATAAATGGGACAGGATCAGCTCGAGAACTGAGTGGTACTACTCACAGGGGGCTACAGTATTGTTCTTTCTGCTTCAAGAGGGACTTTGCTACTACACTGAACTTAACAGGAAACACTCATGTTTGAAACCTAACATCCAAGTGCCGGTCTGCCCCAGATTACAAGAACATTTGGGGGTGAAGCAAGAATACAACATTTACGTACAGTACAAAATATGAACAGACAGTGCAAGATACTGTATAAAGTACCAGACTCTCACTGCCAAATCTAAACAGTAAACAATTCAGTTAAAGTTCATGTGGATATATTCAGAAGGTTCAATTGGGAAAAGAAATCTAAGTGCCCCCACCAAATAGATGTAAGAAAATATAGTGGAGAATGTATGGACAGCCATACACAAGAAGTCTGCATCAAGAGGTTCATATGGCAACCAGAAACCATGAGAGCAAAATCCAAGTGGTTCTCTGATTGCCACAGAAAACTCAAGATGAAGACACAGGCTTATTTGTGCACGGATGCCCATACATTATCTTTTATAATGTATGTGCATCCATGCCCAATTCAAACAGTCTGTTCCTGTTAGTGATCCGGTGGTTGGTAGGAGGCACTTGAAAGTTGGTGTCGGGCTCAAATTACTGATTTAATGTAAGGCTAGTGATTGCAGCTGTTTTTCTAAGTTCAAGTGTATAAAAAAAAGGCAGCTTCCAGCTCGATCGGCTGGAGGAAAGCAGCTGTGTGGTGGCATTCAAAGTTATTGTGCTGCAGTACTGACATCACTACTGCAACACAACAAAGCTATTCCAGGCATGTGGATTTCCATGCACAACAACATTCCAACATACACTACATCAATACTGATATACCCTGCTCTCATGTAATTGGGCAGTGGCAAGCAAAAGGCACTAAAGTGGGAGTCGGACAGGAATTATGAAACGTGTAACAGAGTATACAAAGACATCACATTACTGCAGACTCGAGAATCCCATATGCATTTTTTAAAACTTATGAAGTAAAAAAAAAAAAAAAGACAATGAAAAAGAATCATGAAAACAGCAAAAAAAAAAAAAAACTGTCAGCAACTTGCATTTCTGGATCTGCAACTACTATGGCAACTCACCGGGACAGAATGCATTCTATCCCTCTGTCAGTGCTCCAGATAATTTTGGTAGGCAAGAGTAATTAATTTTTTTTTTTTAAATCAAGTGAATAAAAGTGCTTCAAACCTCAAAAGAATTCTCCCTTTGATGCAATAATTGTGCCATGAAGCTCTCTTTTGCTGGTTATGGAGCATTTTAGGGTGTGGGGATGAGTAATGGTACTCATTAAAGAAAATATTTTGAAGAGTACTTAAATTGGTGAGTAAAATAGGTCAGTACTCACCTTCTCTGCAGCACCACTTGGTGCCCCAGTGTATAAATATGTTTGATATAAAGGTTTTATTAATCTACAATAATTGGCGACCCCCTTTATCGCACCTATTATCAGTGTGAGCCAATGTCGTAATAACCAGGTATGACATCATACCAGTTTTTACGTCATCTGGGGCACTCGCACTTCACCTTCCCTTTCTACAGTTCAACAGCAGGAAACCTGACTCGCCTGGATCTTCCTGCTCATCCTTTTGTATGTGCCTATGTCCCTGCACCAGATATTATAGAAAAACAGAACATAAGCGACTGTGTGCTTATGAATTTTTTTTTTTTTTCACACACACCCTTGGTGTGTGATGTCCACATAAGCATTGCTCTCGAGATTTATGGGACATCACACACCCTGGGTGTGTAAAAACAAACTTCACAACACACAGTCACTGATGTGTTATTCTCTATATCATGTTTATGGTATATTTTACGTAGTGCTTAAATTATGACGGTTCTCTTGATTCATGTATGTAGTATTCCAAAGTGTCACTTTTCTGTCTTGTGTGTAACATTATGTATTTTATAATTACGTACACAGGTTATGCATGTTTTGGTGTATATGTGCTTTATTATGAAGTCCAGGTCATCCCTAAAAATGGGATCTTTAGCCAGTCCAGTGTTGCTGAGGGTTGAGGCACTGGATGCCACACCTAGCGCTACGCTGGCAACCCAGGTTTGGGAACGACCTTGGGCCGTCGGGGTGCCTTTAAGGGGGAGGGGAGGACGGAGCAGGATCGAGCATGCGGTGGGCAGCTCTCCTCTCCTAAGGGTGGTGACGGTAGTTGCCTGCCCGAGTTCGCTCCCCACCGGGTGGAGGGTCGGTAGGTAGCGTGAGGCGACAGGGGGCTTACAAAACAGTTATGGGAGGTGAAGGGGCTGAGCTGGTTCCACGGGGTGCATAGCGTGCTTCCACATGCTCACACGGACGTGAGCCAGTGCCTGGCGGGGGTGAGAAAACCAGTAAAATATCTATGTGTACCCATCGCCAGTTGGCGGGAGGAGGAGACGGGGACCAAACAGCTCCAAAAAGATAAAAAAATATTTTAAAAATTGGGATCTGTGCATTCCAGTGGACTTAATCTAATTAACTAATTAATCTGACAATAATCCCTTTAAAGTAGTCACAAATAATTCAGATTCTCTAGAAGTTTACCCCAGATGATACATCTGTTCTTTCCTCTGAACCAGATGACGTAACCATTCCAACCCACTAATCTCTCCAGCCGTTCAGTGTGTGTGTGTGACTGATGAGTGATCCTTCCATTCCATAGCGATGAGCCTCTTGGCTGTTACAAAGGCAACCAGTCACCATTTGATACCCCCAAGGGTGCCGGAAGATGGTAAAAGCTGAGGGGGCTGAGAATCAAAAGGGTACTTATAATGGAACAAAGGGCACTTTTTCTACTAGTTTTTGCCATACAGAAATAAAAAGTGGAGGGGCTACCGCCCCTTCCGCCCCGTTCCGGCACCTATGGATACCCCAATTGCTAATCCTACCAATGCACTGGTCATCTCCCAATATACATGGAGTTATTTTATTTATTTCGTTTGTTTGTTAACCAGGTAAGCACACTAAACAAGAAACGGTCTAATTTCAGGCAGGACCTGGCAGACTACAATTTGGCAAACTATTAGATGCTCACTGGAGAGAGGGATCTTTCCAGATCCCTTAAAGGAGCCAGTAGTACACCCCCTTAAAAAAAAAAAAAACCTTCCCTGGACCCAGACTGCCCAGCTAACTACAGACCGATCTCGAACTTACCCTTTACAGGGAAAGTTATTGAGAAGGTGGTCGCTCTGCAGCTGGAGATCATTTAACCAACCACAATATCTACGACCCTCTCCAGTCTAGCTTCAGAAAAAGGCATAGCACCGAAACAGCCCTGGTATGGGGAGGTACTTAATGACCTTCTGATGGCGAGAGATCGGAGAACGTGTTCCATCTTGGTTCTCCTTGATCTCTCAGCAGCATTTGACACCGTGGATCATGGGGTGCTGCTCGAGCGCCTGTGGTTCTTTTGTGGACTGAGAGGGGTGGTCCTCAGTTGGTTTCGATCTTTCCTCGAGGGTAGATCCCAGAGAGTAGTGTGGGGGATTTATACCTCGGACCCTCATGGGCTACCCTGCGGGGTTCCACAGGGTTCAGTGCTGCCCCCCCATGTTATTCACGGTGTACATGCTTCCATTAGGGGATGTTATAAGATGGTACGAGTTGAGTTTTCATTGCTATACCGATGACTCAACTGTGCATATCTTTTGTGCCTGAACAGGAGTTAGATTCTGCTATGGTGTTTAATAACTGTCTGCTGGAGATTCAGAACTGGATGAGTGCCAGTTGGCTTCGGTTGAACTCAGGAAAAACAGAGGTATTGGTGGTGGACCCTGGTTATAGGATGACAGGGGCATGGGCAGGAAAACCCTCAAGATTAAATCTTGGTGGGACCCCGCTTATTGCCTCAGGCCAGGTGTGTAACCTGGGTATGGTGTTTGATGAAGGCCTGACCCTGAGGGCGCAGGTTTTGGCTGTAGTCAAATCTTCCTATTAACATCTAAGGAACATAGCCCAGGTGAAGCACCTGGTCCCGCCCGAAGATCTTCCTACCTTGGTCCACGCCTTTGTCACCAGTCATTTCGATTACTGCAACACCCTTTACCTAGGGCTACCTGGGGTAGATATCCGCCACTTACAGCTAGTGCAGAACGCGATGGCCAGGTTGTTGACGGAACTTCTGGATCCAGTCATATAACATCTGTGCTGCATGAACTGCACTGGTTGCCAATACAGTGGTGGATCACCTTCAAGGTCACACTGCTGACCTATAAAGCCCTACATGAGCAGGGACCCCACTACCTGAAAGAACTCTTACATCCTTACTGTCCCACCTGTTCACTCCAATCCTCTGGTAAGGGACTCCTAGAGATTCCCAGGGTATCCCTAAAAACATCAGGAGGAAGATCTTTTGCCTTTATGGCACCTACTCTGTGGAATTCTCTACCTTACCAGATAAGAGAAAGCCTGACCGTGGAAGATTTAAAAAGTTACTGAAGACCTATTTGTTTAACCAGGCATTTTCAGGGATCTATTGAGTGTGTACTGATTCGGTTTATCTGTTTTTAAAGTGTAATGTTATGAGATTGTTTTTGGTTTTTTTAATGTGTATTGTAAAGGCGCCCTGAGCACAGGAAGGGCGCCTTATACAAATAAAGCTTTACCTACTTACTTACTATGGACAACTGACAACAATAAGAATAAGTGAGTTAAAAGTAGAGATTCAATCTGGGTATGCTTCCCTAAAACTTGGTGAACAAAGTAGATTGACTGCATGCCATTTACTGGACCAAGAAGACATTTTCAGTACACAACCTTTCAGTCTTACATAGACTTCTCCTTCAGTTGATTCTCTAAAACCCAGGAAAGAACTCTCATAACACTGTCCCCAAACCAACGTACTCCTCAACAGTCGTAAAACATAGGAAGTAGAGTACCCACCTTCTGTGTACCAGGTATAATGCCAGCAGAGACTAGTATCTCTTAACCCCATACTGGGTATCATCTGCGAGTAAGGCACCACCTATGTAGCACCTTACATTGAGTTGTTTACCCTTGCCTCCCAATATACTAGGGACATGTTCTCCCAGATGGTCTCACTCCTAGCTCTGGGTCCCAATATGTACTGCCTAATGCATCTCGATGACCAACACACACACTGCCTCATGTCGATCTCAGTGTCCAAACGTACACTGCCTCATGTCGATCTCAGTGTCCTAAAGTACACTGCCTCATCTCGATCTCAGTGTCCTAAAGTACACTGCCTCATCTCGATCTCAGTGTCCTAAAGTACACTGCCTCATCTCGATCTCAGTGTCCTAAAGTACACTGCCTCATCTCGATCTCAGTGTCCTAACGTACACTGCCTCATCTCGATCTCAGTGTCCTAACGTACACTGCCTCATGTCGATCTCAGTGTCCTAACGTACACTGCCTCATCTCAAACTCAGTGTCCTAACGTACACTGACTCATCAGTCTCAGTGTCCAGGCAAACACTGCCTCATCAATCCAGGGGTAGAATTTAAGAAAAGAAAAGGGGTATTCTTGGCAGAATACCAGATTCAGAATCTTTGTATCCTGCCTGGAAATCTGGTATTCCGCCTAAATTCAATGGATTTTTATGTTACGTGCATGCGTAGAAAAGTTTTAACACCCGCATGTAACGCGGCCATTTTTCAGATTTTTTTTACCAGATTTTCAACATGGCCTTTTTGGGACCCAACCTCAGGAAAAGTGCCATTGTCATTTCTTTCATTGGTCCTAAAAGAAGATTTTGCACAACGACCCTGCCATTCTGCGCCACAGGTGCGAAAACACGTTTCAGGCAAGATGTGAAGAATGACAGCTGTACTGTTCATGAGGGGCTGTGAAAAAGAGACAATGTTATGAATGGAGTGAGAATATTAAAAATTGCTGAAGTTACGAGCGTGCATAGAACAATTTTTATGGCAGCACATATCTCGGCCACTTTCCAATATTTTACAAATTTTAACATGAGCTTTTGGAACCCACCTCATGAACACTAGCACTGTCATTTTCATTACTTGGTCCTGAAAGGCATTCCGCAAGACATGACTGCGAAATCACCTTGCAGGACCAAGTACCAAAACAACAGTGACAGTGTTCATGAAGTGGGGGTGCCAAAAACCTCATGTTGAAAATTTGGTGCAAAAATATTGAAAAATGGCTAAGATATCAACATAAGCTGAAAATGCCATTGACAGCCATTATACGGCATGTAGCTTGATTCTTCAGTTCGCAGTTCGGCTTTGAAGAGTGTAGACATATCCCAGTCCACAGAAGATGACAGCCGCCGACCTCGGATAGTAAGTATAGGGCAAGGGGGGTGTGTGTGTGGGGTGGTGGGTTCCTCAGTGGGAAGGCTGGGATGGGAAGGGGGATGGAGGAGACGACAAGGGACCGCTTTTTTGCTGGGGGAGAAAAGCATTGGGGACAGTTTCTTTTTTTTTTTTATACAGAGAGGGATTACTGGAACATTTTGGGACACTGGGAGTGGGCTCCACAGTGTCCCAAAGTACTGGAAGGGGCTACCACTGATATGGGGATTCAGCCCCCCCTTGTCTGATCTAATGTGCAAAAAATCAGGCATTTTAGGTGGAGAACCAGAGCTCGAATTTTGGTATTCCGCTACGAAATTTGGTACCCAAAACATACCAGAATACTGCTAAATTTGAGCCCTGCAATCTCAGTGTCCAAACATACACTGCCTCATCGATCTCTGTCCAAACATACACTGCCTCATCAATGTCAGTGTCCAAACATATACACTGCCTCATAGCTCTCTTATTCCAGCATACACGCATCCAGCTTAGATTCAATGCTAACAAGTGCAAGGTAATGCACCTGGGAAACAAAAACCCAGGGGAAGAGTACACAATGGGGGGTGAGACACTAACAACAACAAAAATGGAAAGGGACCTGGGGGTAGTCATATCAGATGACCTAAAGGTGGGCAAGCAATGTGAGAGGGCAGCAAGGAGGGCTGGGGAGATACTGGGATGCATAGGGAGAGGCATCACCAGTAGAAAACAGGAAGTTATTATCCCTCTGTACAGACAGCTGGTCAGACCCCATCTGGAGTACTGCGTGCAGTTCTGGAGACCCAATCTCCGAAGACATAGATAGGATGGAAGCTATCCAGAGGAGGGCACTAAATGGTGCAGGGTCGCAACCGAAGACATATGAAGAGAAACTAAAGGAGATTAATATGTATAGCCTCAAGGAAAGGAGGAGAGAGGGGACATGATAGAAACGCTCAAGTACCTCAAGGGAATCAACAAAGTCCAAGAGGGTGGCATCTTTCAAAAAGAGGTGTGCAAGAACAAGGGGCACAATTTGAATATAGAGGGGCGGCTCAGAGGTAATGTAAGGAAGTATTTTTTCACAGAGAAGGTTGTGGATGCATGGAATGGCCTTCCGGAAGAGGTTGTGGAGTCAAAAACAGTGGTTGAATTCAAGCATGCATGGGACAGCCATAAGGCAATTCTAGGGGGTGGAGGTAGAAAGAAGTAGGCTGCTGGTTAACTAGGATCTGCAGCTTATCCATTAGGTAGGGAAATGGGCAGACTGGGTAGGCCAAGTGGTCCTTATCTGCTGTCAAATTCTATGTTTCTATGTTTCTTTCATGGATCTCTTTTGTCCCAACACACACAGCCTCATCGCTCTCTGTCCCAACATACACTACCTCATGGATATCTGGGTCCCAACATACACTGGTTCATGGATCTCTGTCACAACACACACTGCCTTATGGATCTCTGTCACAACATACACTACCTCACGGATATCTGGGTCCCAACATACACTGGTTCATGCATCTCTCTGTTCCAACATATACTGCCTCTCAGATTTCTGGGTCCCAGCTTACATTACCTCACTGATTACTGGGTCCCAACATTGATAGACTCACTTTCCCTCAAAAGCCTTACCTTCTCCATCAGAATTGGCAATCTCATCAAGCAATCCAGAAAGTCCTGTGTCACGCCTGTCAATAAAAGCAAATAAATCACTCAGCGTTATACATGCCAAATACTTGTTATAAACTCATTATGTATGGATGCATTTTCAAGGGACCGTTATGTTTTATACTGCACAAAATGCATATAGAAATCACAAAAATAAATATAATAAGTCCTGTGAATGTGATCAGCACAGCATCACCCCCCCCCCCCAAAGACCCAACTCAATTTCCCCAACCATCTTCAAACCTTCATCCCTTCTCCAGGTCACACCTGGAAATGAGCCTCGGCTCGGCGTGCCTTTCCCAGTTAATAAGTTTTAAATAAATAAAATACATAAATCCTTTCCCTGACTCACGACTTTGCTCTCTGCTCATTTCTCTGTCTCCCCCATCATCCCTTCTGTGCTGTAAAATGTTATGTATGGGACCCAGTATAAAAATAAAACAGTACAGTATTAATGAAAATTTCTCATTAACACAGGAAAAATGAGGCAAGGCTAGTTTAACTTTTTGTTTTTGTACTTTTTCTTCTGATCTGCCCTGACTGCCTCTATCAGACCGGCCCCCAGGCCCAGCCGCCCAGCTTCTCCAGGGCTTTTGTTCCTCCATCATCCTTTGCCAGAGGACTGTGGAAGTGCCCAGCCATTGGTGTGGGGCCTGAGAGGGATCAGGCCATCATTCTGCAGTCGGTGTGTTTTTCTAGTTTTTTCCCGGGGCCCGTAATGCATGCAATGATGTGATGTGTAAGTTCTGCCTCCGCAGAGATGCCCCCTGGCATCCTGCAAAGGGAGGAGTCTCTCTTCCCCTGTAGGTGCCCCTGCTGCCATCCAGACTCCTTCAGGTGTCAGATGAGCAGCGGACATACCACTCCCCCTCCCGAGAAGAAGAGTCGCCCAAGGGACGCCAGAATCCTCCCTCCCCAGCCAGCCCCTCAAGCGACCCTGCTCTATGGGTCACAGGCGCAACAGGAGCTAAGGAAACCAGTGCCGCAGCCTTACATGTCACTGGGTGACTACTAGTTTAATTTCTTAAAGGCACATACAGTAAACCTTTTAACAGAATTGAACATTTGGGCATCTGTGCAGACTCCATAATCGCCCTGCTATGCTCTTCCTTTTGATCGCTTTAAAATCGCCTTTCTTTCCCCTTTTGATAGATTTTTTTCCTGCCTGATATTTATTTTATTATTTCTGATCAGTTACGTAACCTGCTGACAGCAGCTGAGCAGAGGACCCACACAAACTTGTACTGTGAGCTGTCACTCAACTGATGTCACAGCATTCCTAACGAAGAACGCCAGAGAAGGAGACCGGTACAAGCACCACCCAACATCTCCACATTTATGAGTATAGTGTACACAGCTAAAGGGTGACCTCAGGGGAGGAGACAGGTACAAGTACCACCCGACATTTCCACATTATGGGGACAGTGTGTGGTGCTGAAGAGTGACCTCAGGGGAGGAGACAGGTACCAGCAACATCCTGATGTCTCATCATTATGGGTACAGTGTGCAAAGGTAAAGAGTGACCTCAGAGGAGGAGACAGGTACCAGCACCACCCCAACATCCCATTAGGAGTACAGTGTGTACAGGTAAAGAGTGACCTCAGGGCAGGAGACAGGTACAAGTACCTTCCTGACATCTCCTTATTATGGGTACAGTGTGTACAGCTAAAAAGTGACCACAGGGGAGGAGGTATATACCAGCATCACCCCAACTCCTCATTATGGGTACAAGTGACCTAGGAGGCTTGCCCATCAGTGCAGCTGTAGCACTACCACTCAAGACACTGGGAGTCTGGGTTCCGGAATGAGCTTAGCACATCGGAGGCCAGCTGGGGGCAGAAGGGTTCCAGCTGACGCTCTTCTCCTCCAGGGAGAGAGGGCTGCACTGCCACCGGTAGAAGTACAGGTGTCAGTGCTGTAGACAGGGCAACCCTGCGTGCAGGGTGTATGTGTGTGCTTCTCTCAGGACAAGTCGTCTTGGTGCCCACGTCCCCATGGGAAGGGGAAAAACAGCAGGTGGGGGACATCCATGCCCAGGAGGCATCCGCACCACAGGACGGAGAAGCAAAAACACTTGTCCCACAAAATCAAAACAAAAAAAAAAAAAGAGCAACCTCAAGGGAGGAGACACAGATTTGCACTTTGACCCCTTGCTGGTAAAAGTGGAGGCCAGCGGGAAGGGAGGGGGCAAAAGAGCATCCAAGTGGCCACTCTTCTCCAGAGGAGGGGAAGACTCCATACTTCCACTCTGACAGCAACATCTAAGTGGGGCCGGGGAGTGGTGTTGCTGGCAATGAGGGTGTTTATGCATCACCAGTAAACTCCACACGCAGCACTGGGGAAGGGAACAATAAAGCCGTGAGCCAGTGGCAGCACAAACCTGGCATTTGCACGAGAGTGCCAACGCTTCCCCATCACTATGCCACCACGAAATGCGGGCCTTCCCCCACTCTGATTACACCTTGAGAATGCAGGAAGGAGGCAAGCTGAGAGCATGGTGGCATGGCTGGCAGTGACTAACCCTAAAAGGGTACTAGGCCAGAAATGAAGATCCAGGGGAATGTTATATTGGTCCCCTCTCTATTTGGGGAAATGCACTGCCAGCCCTTGCTGGGAATCAAACCTGGGAACCACAGTCCCACAGACAGCAGCTCTACCCATTCAGCTAAAGGGAAATTCCCCCTAGCTGGGAGGCTAGAGGGCTCCTTTGACTTTCCTAATTACTATATCATGGCCCACCACCGGAGTCTCTACTGCTGTTTACAATTACCAGTACTCAGCACTGACATGGGTGTCAGTCACAGCTTTCACCACTAGATGGCACTGCTTTGGCTGTTATTTACAGCTTTTCTCACCAGATGGCTCTGATCTGCAGAGACCACCTTTTCTCACATACAACAGGCAGTACTATGCAGTCGATGGGAGAAAACAAATGAGCACTCCGAGAGTATTCCAAGTGTAGTTATTGATTGAATTCAAGGGGATGATGCTCATGTGCCGACTGAGAAGTTCTCAGCACTTTGACATTAGGTCTCTCAGGGGGCACCCCCTGAGGAAGACCCAACGGTCAAAGCGCTGGGACTGCCAGTTGGCGGTTTCAAGCAACATCTCCTCGAATTCAATCAATAACTACACTTGGAATACTCTTTCGCAGTGCTTGCTTGCTTTCACCCATTGTGTACCGGTCAAACGCCATTTACGAGAACCCTTGGCCCTTCTACCAGAGCACGCTCACTCTTTATTGAGCAGTACTATGCTGTTGGAGGGTCCAGAACCCAGACAGATAGCTAAGCGAACAGGAAGAATTTTTTTTTTTCTTTCCACTGTCATGCTCTCTCATCATGACATGTGTGGCTGACATACACTGAAGGCAAGCAGAGCAGCCAGTAGCAGGGCATCAACTTTGGAGGCAGCTCAAGTGGGATATGTAAAGTTGGAGTGGAGGAGGTTAATCATGACAATGACTGTGCAAAACCAGTCTATGGGGTTTGTTGGAGCCCGAAGCAGGGGGAGGCCACCACACTGGGGAACTGGCAACACAGGTAAGCTGCAGTACAGACCTGACACTGGGTGGGAAAAGGGGTCAAACAGACCTGCTTAGTTCATTTTGTCAGCTCCACCAAATGTTTTGCAGTGTACTTGTGTCTTGTAACTAGTTGTTGCCTTCTGCCATTTTCCTGATGTTTTTCTGACTGCGTTGTTTGACTTTCTGTCCTGTTTCCCCTTTAACCCCATCCCTAGGCAGCCCTTAGGAACAAGCCTTAGTTCAGTGTGCCTCTCCTGTCACCCATCTACAAGTAAACAAAACAAATCAATTATACCAAGCCAGTTGTTTTTGGTTTTTTTGGTTTTTTATGTCAAACCCAGTGCCCTGCAACTGTTTTTCCAGCCACAGGGGCATTCTGAGTGCAGTTTAGTGCATTACTGCAAATGTACAAGCCTTCAGAGCAGTTTTTCTCCACCAGCCAGTAGCAACAAATTAAAAGATGAATAAACAAAAGCTCTAATTCTTAGTATAACAACATCATTTGGGGAGCTACTGGTGAGAGGCAGCATGAGTCTTGTTAGTCGGTCCTCTGCTGATGATATCACAGCCTGCTGCTGTGAAAATGGCTGTGACGTCACAGGCAGGGGATTATGACTCGAGTTCCAAAATAAACCTCAGTTGTAGAGAAACTGTAAAGGACAAAGCTCCTGTTTTCGTGGTGCTAACCTTAGTGACATGACACTGAATGTGTGAAATATGCGTTTGTTTGGAATGTAGTGTGATAGAGTTCTGTTGAAGCTTGCGGTGAGTTTTCTGCTGATGAGCGAACATGTATTTACTTACTTAAGTCATTGGTTTATATCCCCCTTATCTCCTACCTGCCCCTTTTGTCTCCGGTCTCACCAGTCATGTCACCAACAATCTCCAGTGCCTCTCTCTCCACTGGGTTCCCCCACGGATTACCCCAATGGCAGCACGAGAAGAGGTGGCTAAGCCCACATGGAGCACAATCCAGATTCAGGGGCACCACAGTGAGTGGTGCAGAACCTAAGGAACCAGGGTGTCATCCAACTACAGTTGAGGGTTTTCTGCTTCAGGTTTTTGCCCGCGAGGGCCGCTAGCATGCAATGGTATACCAAGCACGTCTGCTGAGGCATGCACACACTATCAGCACCAAGGGCAGGTCCTCCCCAAGTGTGTGCATCCTAACTGCCCTGCCATCCAGCTTCCTCTGAGCAGCAGACAGAGTGGGACACCACATCCCCGCCCCCCCCCCCAAGGGAGGAGAACCATCTTTAGGATGCTCAATCCTCCCTCCCCCACTGGCCCCCAATGACTAGACATCATTCCCGAACATAGGTTGCAGGTGTAGCAAATGGTAGCGCAGCACTACCAGGCGAACCCCAGAAATGTGTTTTTAACAGGCTCAGAACAAGAAAGAGATGGTCCCTGATCCAGAACCAGTGGTAGTATCGATCGTTGCTGTGAAGCATTTGCTCCCCAGTACTAAGCAGTGCTCACCAGGCATTTATACTCCTCTTCCATACTGTCTCCTGATGGTGAATAAACGCTGCTTTAGCACTGTGTTCCAGACGGCTGTGAGCCTTTAGTGTTTCCTGAGGTATAAATATCAAAGGGAGGCTCAGATCCTGTCGATGGAAAATAAAAGTGGTTAGAAACTGATATAAAAAACATTATATACTCAAGTTGCATATATAAATATAAAATATAAAATTATAAATAATCAAACGGGTAGGAGAATTCCCTGCTGTCTGATTGGCTATAAATGATTCCAAGCCACGCCAGTATCAAACAGCACAGCTCGGAAAACGTTCCTGCCAGATTCTTAACAATAGTACACTCCAAAATATGTTTCATCGTTTGAGATAACGACAAGTTTCAGGTTGCTGATTGTACCCAGCTACACCTTGTGCCTCACCATACACCCAAGGTGTGGCGTTATACCATGATACAACACACCCGGTCATGTATTATTGTGTAAATATATGTAAGCAATAACACCCAACATGTCCAGTTGTACAGAGGATGTGGAGGTCACGGTGCCCTTCAGCCACCCGAGAGGTCCATATACTTGATGTCTACTGGGTGGGGGCAGCAGGAGGAAATCAACCAGGGGAGTTCCAGTGATTGGGGACTCAATGATCAGGCGGTGGGCAGGTGAGCAGGACGGTGAGATGCAATTCTGGTGCATCAGCCATCTGGAACATAGACTGGATAAGGAGGATGGAGTGGTGGTGCTGGTACACTTGGGTACCAACAATCCAGCAAACCAGCTTGTGGACACAGTGATGTGGAACTCTGGCAGCCTGGGGGACAGACTGAAGGCACATTTGGCCTCCCTGGCCTTTTCCAAAGTCCTCTCTGTGTGGAGGGGGGGTGGAGGTGGGAACAACAGAGGAAGGAGGGAAGATATCAAGAAGTTTACTGGTGGTTAAAGGGATGGTGTTAGGAGAAAGGGTACCACTTTGTGGGGGGACTTCTGGGACAGACTCTTCAAGGGTATGTCCTTCATCTGACAAGAGAGAGAGCCAGTGTGCTGAGGGCAGAAGTTTGATGTCTACACTGGACAGTGACACTAACTGCAGGAGAGACTGAGGCTAGGGGAACCACAGTGAAAGAAGAGAGGGAGGGCAACCTAGCTAGTTCTCCCCCTGAACTGGGGACTTATAGCAGAAAGGTGAGTGAAAATAAGGTTTAGGTTCAAACTGGATTAGGGGAAGAGACCAAGGAGGGAAGCCTGCATTCAACATGAAAACCAAAAAGTTAAGGAGCCTGGAGAAGAATAATGGTGACCATGCGGCTGAGTCTGGCGTTGTCAGTTTATCCGAGGAGGACAGAAGAGCCCTCTATGTAGTCTTTTGGAGGGATATTTTTGTTTGTTTGTAGACTGCCTAGAACCCCAAGGAAAAAACAGTTTACAGACTTACAACTTTTTTTTTTTTAATTATTTGTTTAGCTGTTTTTTCCCTGTTTTTGCTCACCCTAATGTCCTCGGCAGAGTGTGCGCGTGTGTCATGCACTGCGGATGCCCTACCCTACCGGTTGCCCATTACCTGCCTGCGCTGCCACTAGACCTCCACCCATGGGCAGCAGAACTGTGGAAGGGAGAACCCCCGTTCGGCAACTCAATCCTGTTCCCCCCCCGACCCGAGTCCGCTCCCCCAACCCGAAGGTCGGGTGGCATGGTAAGGCATCCAGCGCCTCAGCCCTTCTGTGCCACCGGCCAGCGGGTTGACTTACTACTTATGGAAGGTATAACATCACTGGACCACAGTCTTACCTCGTGCTTAGATATGAATGTGCATCATATATCATTTTCTAATAATGTTTATTGTTCTCTACAAACTAGTTATTAAAACACCTAATGCATGTAGTAGTCATCTAACTCCTGGTTCTGGAGTAGTTGGGATAGTTGCGATTTAGATGGGAATATCTTGCTGTTTTGGGGATCTCAATTTATTCCTATAGTTGGGTGCTAAGAAAGTTAGTTTCCCACATTTGGCACTGTGATAAAAGATTATGAAATACTCTGAGTATACTGGGTTGTGTTCAGAAATGCAAGGAACCGTTTACTGGATGTGTACATTTCTTCATTTATATTATTTATGACTACCATTTATAAGATTTTGCTGCACTGCCTACATGATGTTGACTGACAAGTACAGAATTTATTTTGAAAAGCCTACCAATGTGTAACACAAGATTTCATCCTGCTGTAATATTCATGTTTTGAATCAACTGTCAGAACTAAGACACCATATAGTTTTTGTAATGTTTTATATTTCAAAAGTGAATAAAAGGAATGGCATGAGCTACACGAAACCACTGTTTATTCTTTTCAAAAAGTAAGGAAATTTCAAAAAATGACTAGGGTTACAGTGCAGAATGTAAGGAAACAGAAAATCAGGAGTTAAAAGTCGCTGGAACCTTGGCAGATCTGTGGGGTCTGAAGGATCATGCTGCAGAGTCTTGTCCCACAGAGTAAACGACACGAGCAATGCTTGCATCGAAGACTCGGAACTAACTTCCAGAAGAGTTCGTCTGTGCTGAAAACAGAGGAGGGCAAAAAGGGAGGGGATAGGCACAGGGAAAAAGTTTGTAAGGGGCAGTTGGAGGTGCAAATAGAAGAAATGATGAGTGACAGGGGCACGGTCCCATAACTAGGCAGGCTTGGACAGACTGGACGGACCGACGGGCCTTTAACTGCTGATATTTTCTATGTCAATATTTGGGTGACGTCAACCCTACATTGCATGACAGTTTAAACCGTCCGAGGAACACCACACCACAGATGAGCCAAGTTTCCAGGGACTTTTAATCCCTATGTTCAATCTCTCCACTTCATAAACTGTAACCGTAATATTGTAAAGTCATTTTATGCAATTAATATATTTTAAGGGCACGGTAGTGCCTAGATAGTTAGGGTTACATAGAGAATACTGGATGGGCAGCTATGCACAGTGTCTTTTGCCACAGAGGGGGTCCTGATATCCTCCGACCTTGAGAGTGAAGCTCGAGAGGTCGGTGGAAATCAGAATCCTGAAGTGGCAGAACACACTGGTTGTGCATAAAGTTGCTCATGCTGTGTTTCTTTTGTTACAGTGTATGGGTACCCTATAACTGTTACTCACGTTTGTCACTGGGCGTGCAGAAAACTGCTGTGGCCATCTCTGACGTGAGGTTTCCATTAGGCTTTGATGTCCGCGCAGCGGTTCTCTCAACTGGGTTCCAATCACTATCTCATGCGCTTTCTAAATCAGCTGGAACGCAGTGCACAACAGACGGGTACAATCACGTTCCATGATCTTTGCACTGTGGTACGACAGCATTTCAGCTGATACGGAACTCAGTGTAGAACATGCACTCACCACACACTATAAACGTTTTGCTATGTTAAACCCCTATGTCTGTATCTCAAAAACACGAACGTCCCTGGACAGAACAGCCTTACGTTTGGTATGTGTGCTTTGACGGCGAAGATCTCTGGGTCCTTTTTTTTGCCCACCAATAGCTAAAGCATGGCTGATGGCTGAAATCTGAAACTTTCAGGTTCCTTACACTTTAAGCCAAGGAGATGACTTTGGTAAATGGTGATACTGAAAAATGTGTAGTTTTTAAATTAAGAAAAGAAAATCCCATTTTCACACATGTGGAGAACATTTTTTCCACCTCCTACTCATAAAATGTTTTTTTTGGTCAAACAGCAGCTTCCGTTTTTTCTGACTCAAAATCTCTTGACGAGACACTTTTTCGTGATTCTTAGTGGTCACAAAAACTACTGGTACCGGGGGTAGGTGTGTGGGTCCTAGAGGTTTGGTGTTTGTTTTATTATTTTTTTGTTTGTTTCCACAAATACTGATTAGCATAGGACACTGGAGAGGACTGCGACAAGCTATGGCAGAGGAAGGTGTGTGCCAGTCACCCACCGTGGGACCATAAGTAATGAATGATGTGCCTGGGTGCTAGTGTAGTGTACGAGGGTGGCATGGGTGCCAGAGGGTGGGGTTCTTTATTTCAGGTTAAACAAAGAAACAGAGAATGTGTCCACAGAAAAGGACCGCTTGGCCCAGCCAGTATGCCTAAGTGTTCCATACCTATTCCACCTCTACACACCCTGTCTGGTCTCTAGCGACTTTCCCACTCCCTTTTTTCTTTTCTAACATACCCTAAGTTTATCCCACAAATGCTAGCACCCCCAATGTTTTAGCATCCATCATTTCCACTGGCTGCATGGTCCAGACATCTACTACCCTTTCAGTAAAGAAATATTTCCTCACATCTCTTAAACTCGCCCCTCCCGATTCATCACATGCCCCTGGTGCTCATACTTATTTGAAGACTTCCCACCTGTACCCTGTTCACCCTTATGAGGTACTTGTAGGTCTCAATCATGTCACCCCCCCTTCCTCTCTTCGAAGGTGTACAAATTGAGATCCCCCAGCCTCTCCCCATACGACCTCATGTGCAAACACTGCACCATTTTAGCTGCCCTCCTCTGGACAGCTTCCCTGCTGTCTATGCCCTTTCTGAGGTGCCGTCTCCAAAACCAAACACAGTATTCCAGGTGGGGGTGTACCAGGAAACACTAACAGCAGCACTACTTTCCTCCTTCTGCTGGCGATAGCTTTCCCTATGCACCCCAGCATCCCTCTAGCCCCACCCACAGCCCAGTCACACTGTGCTGCCACCTATTTAGTGTTTTAAGAATCTCTGAATGAGAAACAAATGTATTACAGGAGAACCCTGGAAACAGGCCCTCTGGATCTATTTAACGGTGTAAGCGGTCATCTTCCTGTATAAAAATAAATATTTTACTGCTACCTTGCGGTCCTCTGATGTCATAACCCCAAGGTCCCTTTCCTGTCTAGTGACTGTTAGTACCTCCTCCCATACTATGCTTGGCACAGGGGCTCCTATGCCTTAGATACACGATTTTGCATTTTTTGGCACTGACCCTCAGCTGCCATGTCTTAAACCACTCCTTGAGTTTCCCCAAGATCCCCATGCATTTTCTCCACCCCCTCCTGTGTGTCCACCAGATTACACATTTTGATGTAAATCAGCAAAACGGCATACCTTCCCCTCCAGTTCTTCTGCAATGTCCCTATGAAGCCACTGAAGAGAAATGGTCCGAGAACTGAACCCTGTGGTACCCCACTGATCACTCTACCACCCTTAGAGTGAGTACCATTAACCTCTACCCTCTGTCTCCTATCCATTAACTAGTTTCTAACGCAATTTACCACTTTGGCCCCCACTCCTAGGCTAGCCAACTTCTTGATCAGCCTCCTGTGTGGCACTGTGTCTAAGTCCTTGCTGAATTCCAAATAGGCTCCATCCACTGCCCCCCCCCCCCGATTAGTTCAGATCAGCAGGGGGGACACCAGGGAAGATGGCAACCAGTCACGGAGGAGAGAGGGCTATGCTGGATGCCCACTGTGGGACCTTGATCAGGCGCCACGTCAGTGACCCAGGTTCAGGAACGAACCCGGGTTGTCAGGGGTCGGCAAGGGAGGGAGAGGATTGAGCGTCCGGAGGACAGCTCTCCTCTCCCGGGAGGGAGGGAGGGTTCCTGCTCGACATTTGGCTGGCCTCTGGCGGAAGCCAGAGGCATAACAAGCGATGGAGCATAGAAAAAGGGGGGTCAGGAGTGGCAGACATCGGTGGCAACGCCTCGACGTTAGGGCGCTAGCCACTCCCTAGAACATGGGAAAAGGCCCTTCCAGCTCTGTCGGAGACAGATCACCGGAGCTTGCCCTCGATTTGCGGCCGCCCTCCTGGCACCTTCCCGATCGACAAGACTAGAGGTTCGGGGTGTCAGGGACCACCCCATCCCGGGGGTAAAACAGTTGCTACATGGGTGAAGAAGGGTTGACCAAGTGAGGCGGACCGCAGAGGGATGACTCCTAGGTGCTCCCGAGGAGACCAGAGCTGGGGGAGGAGAAAAATAACAAGTTAAAAAAAATATATATATATATATATTGATCAGGAGATTGGGGCACTGGCGTGGATTGGGTGGTTGAATTTAGCATTCGGGCAGTCAGGAAAGGAAGGGTGTACTGGTGGATTGTGCACCACCACCAGTGCTCCATATTACTGATCGGGTGTGCAGGAAGGTCTGTGCGGCAGTCTTTCGGCGGACAGCATCAGGTGGAAGGGGAGTTCTATATGGTGGTTTTGTGGTGGGCAGCAGCATTTTCAATGGAAAATCTAAATTTTTTACAGAATCACAAAAACTAATTAAAATGCTAAGTGGAATTATAATTTTTTTTTTTTTTTTTTTTAAGTCATATCAGATGTCCCATTAGACCACCTTTTAACAAACCATACAACTGTCAAGTCTTTATTTTTTTTGAGTATTTGGCTGAAGTTCTTCTGATGCATCACCAACTTTAACACCCCCCCAAAAAGCCTTCACAATGTTTCACAAACTGTTCTCAACTTACTGCATTTGCACCAGATATTAAAACTTTTAATCCTTCTAATTTAAAAAAAAAGAGGGCAATTTGTTTTCAAACCATGAAAAGGCCCTATATGGACACGAGATCAACCACCCAATTGGCCACTTTTACCCCTACACGAAAAGTGTTTCATGTCAAAACTTGTCATAATTTGTTGCTGTTCATACAGATGTACTGTAGCTAGATACAGACACACATTAAAAGAAGCTGGCCTGTTGCGGCAGGGCGACCGTTCACGAGACCAGTGACCCCGGTTTGGGAATGAGCCCGTGATGGGGAAGGAAGATGGAGCGTCCCAGAGGATGTGCTCCTCCATGGAGAGGGAGGGCTGCAGACTCCTCTACACTACCACTACCTGGTGGCCACGGGTGGCAGTGCAGCTGGAGAAAGTGGGAAGGAGGATGCTGTCTCCCTATGAGAGTTGTCATGCCATGGTGTGCACGTGCGCTACTAAGCCCTTGCCATCGGCATCCTCTGTGGGAAAGGAAGAGCACAAGGACAAACCCTGCAGGTGCGCAGTATGAAGCAGGCACTCTCGGGCCCAGAAGAACCAACTATCCACTGCCTCCCAGAACTGAGCTGATTGGTGGGGAGCTTTGGTGCTGGTTCCCCACGGACCCCACCCTGGAGGGGTAAGTCAGGGGTTAGAGGAGGTTGGTAAGGGGCAGGGGAGGGCTGGAAGGCTGCCTAGCAATGGGCCACTGCGGTGAACAAGGAAGAAAAACAGAAAATAACCAAACAAAAACCCAGAACATTTGCATTAAGGAATCCCTCCTGAAACACGAACACCTACTCGGTCCCCACAGCATCCCTTCCTGGGAAACCAAACCCTCCACCTCGGACCTCCAGAGAAACAGAAGAACTTTCCCTTCTAACTTCTCTCCACAAGAATCCCTCAGGAAGCAGAACCCTCCCCCTTCCTTCCGACCCTGTCATAATTCATGATTACCTCCCACAACAGACTCCCATAGTACCCGCCTTCCTATGAAACAAAACTTCCATCCAGCTCCGGAGTGATCATAACCTCCCCCTACAATGATGCACTTACCTGACTGTGAAAGATGGAGAGGCAGTTCTCACATATGGGGCCAAACACCAGTTCATTGTTGACCTCTTGCAGGGTGAGGTGTCCCACTGGAGGTGGAGGTGGAAACAGAGACAGCGAACACATTCTTTAAGAAGACTGCAGTGCCAGAGCTTACTGTGAAAACAGACACAAAATTCCATTACAGCAGGGCAGGAGGAGAATCCCGGACACAAACTCTCAGTTACTTGGTACAGTATTCCATGGATTTGGTGCTCAGGCAGGCCTGTGTCTGTGCATTTTGTATTGCGCTGCTCAGTAAATGTGCTCCCATCCTCAGCGGAAAGGACAGACAGTAGAACTACTGTCAGAAAGATAGATCTCCATGGAAACATACAGGGCCCCATATATACAGACTACTTTGCATCTCTGTGCTAAAGTGTACCCTGTTCTATAAGTCAACAGGGACTCCAAGCAATGTCTCTTATGCTATAAGAGACTCCAAGCATGAGGTTTGAGTTAGAGGACCGTGAAACAAAGCCAAGCGCTTCTGTCTACTCAAACCTCATGACAGGAGTATCTTATACCATAACGGACATCTTTCAAAGACTATTATTTTATTACAAATCAAATGAGTTTAACGCGTGTGATTTATAACAAAATTTTTTTCTTTTCTGCCGTCCCCGTCAACCCCACCCCCCGCGCTGAAATGGAGTGTTCCCTCCCAACGCTCCCATGTGAGGGCACACTGTAGACAGGATAAGAAATAGTTGTGGCTCTGTGTGCTGATTGAAATCACGTTTTATGATATACAGAATGGTGTTGCAAGGCTTTTCCCACGCCTGCAGTGTTGTGACAGGAAAGGACAGCGGTAGACAGGCTAATGTGGCGACAGCATGCAAATGAGCAGCTAAGCCATGCCCAGCGGCCCAAGTCACAAGCCATGGCACCTCCCCCAACCATGCAGACCTTATGCCTGCAAGTCTACTGGGGGTGCAGGCTTGCAAACCACAATGCACGCTCTGGTGGAGGGCAGGCGTTAGGTGGCTTGCAATGCTGGATACAGAAACACAAATGACCAGGTTAGGAAGGGGGGATCCACTGGACACCAAGGAAGGCAGAACAATTTGGGGAGCAACGGTGTAATGCCCCAAAGTATAGAGAGTTCCCCAGTGTCCTCCAGTTTGTTCAGGTACCCCAGTAGTACAGGTGGTTAGGGTGGGGGCTAAACATAGTGCAGGAGCCCCTGCTAAATAAACTGCAATCCTGTAGTTTTAAATGGTTTTTTTTTTCTTGCTGTTTCCCTGCAACCTTCCAAGCTATGGCATAAGCCCATGCCATCTCGAGCCCTGCTCACACTGGGCAGCTGCTTGCCTCCCTGGTCGCTAGGGACTCGGCGTCCCGATTGCCAGGGAGGGCTCCAGGTCTGGCAAGTGAGTGCCGTTTTTGAAGTGAATAGTGGCCAGTGTATAGTGTGGCCGGGAGAGCATGCCCAGGCACCCTGACAAAGAAAAAGTAACGTTTTTGTGGCCAGAAGGGAGAGTGGGAATGCAGGGAGGTAAAAGTATAAGTAAAATGGTATCTGCAGTCCTCCTCTCGTCCCTCCGTAGTGTCGGCAGTAGTGCGGCAGCTCCCTGAAGTTCTGGCGGTCTGTAGTGGCGGCGGGTCCCAACAGCTGCAGTTGGCCACAATGTGAGCTCAGTATAGCCCCTTTTTTTATTTTGTTTAAAAAGCAAAAAGTCTCCATCCCTCATCGGAGGCACCCACAAGCGGGGCCACATCCTCTTCAGTCCCTTTTCAGTCAGAGCATTGGGCTAGCATAGAAAGCAAGCGCCAGGAGCAGCAAGGCCCCCCCCCCCGGTGAAGACTGCCCAGTGCCTGCCTCCAGTCAGTACATCTCCTCCCACCTCCTCCCTCCAGTTACTTTCCCCGGGCCAGGGCGGTGAGTCAGCGGCAGCACCACTGGCTAGGTGCTGACAGCCTGAACTTAATAAATAAAGAAATAAAAGTTTATTCCGTGCCAAAAGGTGCACAGAGGGGCAGCTGGGAGTGGGGGCAAGACAGGGCCACAGAGTAAAGGACTGTCTGAGGGAAGGGCTATTTAAATATATTTATTAAAATTAGCCCCAGCAAGGAAGCAACAGGAGAGAGGTGGAACATTTAAATCAAGGCTCCCTGGAGGCAGAGCTTAGGGCTAGGACAGCCCTGAATGAGTGAAGAAATAAAATGAATAAAACGAGGAAAGCTGCAGCCAGGGACAGGGCAAAGCCCAAGTAATGTAAGCCAGTTAGCCAGGTGGGCTAATGGAGAGGGCTAGTCAGCCCAAAAGCTCAATTTACTTAAAATGGTAATTAAAAAAGCTGTCTCCAAAGGCAGTGCGTAGCCCCAGTTTAAGCTGTAGCCACGCTAGCCAAGTGGGCTAGTGCACTGGGGTCCAGTTAGCCCAGGTGGTGATTTTACGATCCCGTTCAGTTAATTCGACTCCAAGTGGACCAGTTAGAGGAAGGCAGCCCCAGATTAAAGGAATAGTGCTCCACAGTGGAGAAAGGTGATCAGCAGTCAAGTGGCCACTAGTAGCCAAACCCACAGCTAGTATTTAAAGAGAGCAAAATTCTGCTATTTTAAATGTGCACTCAGGCGTTAGCCTCAGCCAGCAGCAAGGGAAGGGGAGTGGGTACAAAGTTAGCCACCCTAGCAGCATAGTAACCTCAGCCAGAGCCAAGGGCAAGTAACCTGTATAACTGCCCGTAGCCCCTAGGTCAGGGAGGGACAGTTAGCGAGGGACTCTTAGCGTGCCAGATTACCCACAGCCAATAGGGTAACCCTCCCATTAGGATCCTCTGTACTTAAAATGCCTGTGGGGGGGTCATACCCCAGGTTCCCCATGCATAGAAACATAGAATTTGACGGCAGATAAGGACCGCTTGGCCCACCCAGTCTGCCCATTTCCCTACCTAATGGATAAGCTGCAGATCCTAGTTAACCAGCAGCCTACTTCTTTCTACCCCCACCCCCTAGAATTGCCTTATGGCTGTCCCATGCATGCTTGAATTCAACCACTGTTTTTGACTCCACAACCTCCTCCGGAAGGCCGCTCCATGCATCCACAACCCTCTCTGTGAAAAAATACTTCCTTACATTACCTCTGAGCCGCCCGCCCCATCTTCAAATTGTGCCCCTTGTTCTTGCACACCTCTTTTTTTGAAAGATGCTACCCTCTTGGACTTTGTTGATTCCCTTGAGGTACTTGAACATTTCTATCATGTCCCCCCCTCCCTCCTTTCCTCGAGGCTATATATATATATATATATACACACACACATTAAGCTCTTTTAGTCTCTCTTCATGTGTCTTCCGGTGCAGACCCTGCACCATTTTAGCTGCCCTTCTCTGGACAGCTTCCATCTTGTCTATGTCCTTGCAGAGATTGGGTCTCCAGAACTGCACACAGTACTCCCTATGGGGTCTCACCAGCTGTCTGTACAGAGGGATAACAACTTCCTGTTTTCTACTGGTAATGCCTCTCCCTATGCATCCCAGTATCCCCCCAGCCTTCCTTACTGCCCTCTCACATTGCTTGCCCACCTTTAAGTCATCTGATACAACTACCCCCAGGTCCCTTTCCATTTTTGTTGTTGTTAGTATCTCACCCACCATTGTGTACTCTTCCCCTGGGTTTTTGTTTCCCAGGTGCATTACCTTGCACTTCTTAGCATTAAATCTAAGATGCCATACATTTGATCATTCCTCTAATCTTGCCAAGTCCCTTCTCATCCTTTCCACCCCACCTTGTGCATCAACTATGTTGCAGATCTTTGTGTCATCTGCAAAGAGACATACTTTTCCTTCCAGTCCCTCTGTAATGTCGCTTACAAAGACATTGAAAAGGACCGGTCCTAATACTGAACCCTGCGGCACCCCACTAGTAACCCCCCTTTCTTCAGAATGGACTCCATTTACTATAACCCTCTGTGTTCTGTTCTCCAGACAATTCTTTACCCAGGCTATCATCTTGGGACCCACTCCCAGGCTGGCTAACTTGTATATTAATCTTTTGTGTGGGACTGAGTCAAATGCCTTGCTAAAGTCTAGGTAGGCCATGTCCACAGCCCCTCCCTGATCTACTACTTTGGTCACCCAGTCAAAGAAATCTATTAGATTCATCTGGTATGACCTTCCTGCTGTGAATCCGTGCTGCCTTGGGTCCTGTGCCCCTCTGGCCTCTACTGTAGGTACTTGACAATTCTTTCCTTCAGAAGTGATTCCATCATTTTCCCTGTCACTGAGGTTAAACTAACAGGTCTGTAGTTTCCTGCTTCTGCCTTGCTCCCACTTTTGTGAAGGGGAATCACATCTGCCCTCCTCCAGTCCTCAGGTACCACCCCATCCTCCTATGACTTGTTAAAGAGGGTAGTCAGGGGTGTCACTAGTTCTACCCTTAGTTCTTTTAGAACTCTGGGATGAATCCCATCAGGCCCCATTGCTTTGTCCACCTTCAGTTTTAAGAGTTCTTTCAGAACCCTTTCTTCTGTAAATGGGCTGGTATCAACTTCTGTATCCAGAGTGTTTCTATTGTTTGTTTTAGGTACCTCCCCCTCTTCATTTGTAAATACTGAGCAAAAATATTTGTTTAGTATCTCTGCCTTTTCACAGTCACCCTCTGCCCACCCCACCCCGCTTTATTAAGCCTCACTATCCCTCCCTTAGTCTTCCTTCGCTCCCTGATGCACCTGAAAAAGGTTTTATCCCCCTTCTTAACTCAGTTGGCTATCTTTTCCTCAGTTCGGGCCTTTGCTGTTCTGACTGCCTTCCCAGCTTCCTTTTGCTTTAACTGATACAATCCTCTGTCCTGCTCCTTATGTGATTCCTTGTACTTTCTGAATGCTTTCTTTTTCTCTTGAACCTTCACTGCCACCTCCTTTGAGAACCACAGTGGTTTCTTACATCGTTTTGTTTTGTTTGCTTCACACAAAGGCTTGTTACCTCTGTGATGGCAGTTTTTATTATTCACCATTGTTCTTCCACCCCTCCTTCCTGCCCATCTGCTAGTGCATTCCTTAGGCACTCATCCATTTTGGCAAAGTCAGCCCTCCTGAAGTCCAGTACTTTTGCCTTTGTATGGCTTGACTCTATTGCTGTGTTTATTGTGAACCATACTGTTCGATGGTCGCTAGTTCCCAGATGGCTACCCACTTCTACATCTGTGATCCTCTCTCCATCTCCACTTGAGAGGACCAGGTCTAAGATTGCTCCCTCTCGAGTGGGCTCCAATACTAGTTGTCTAAGGCATGCCCCCTGTAGGGCATCTAGAATAACCCCACTCTTAGAAGTGGCTGCTGCGACTGCACTCCAGTTAACATCTGGCATATTCAGATCACCCATCAGCAATATCTCCCCTTTATCTGCCATTCTAAGTACACTTTCTATCATTTCCTAGTCCATTTCCTCCCCCTGACAGGGGGGTCTGTATACAACCCCTGTGCGGATTTACCTTCTAGATTCCCTGTTATAGAAACGTTTCTGTGGTACATTGTGAATTTTGAAAAAGGCAAAACCTTTATTGACATTCAAACTGCATTTAAAGGGACAGCGCCTGTATGTGACAGTGTCACTGCCTTTCTGCTTAAGTTTGCCTTGGCTATTTCAAGAGGCTACTGATTAACCCTGAATTTACCCTGCATGTACTAAAGTGCCCTTTCAGTTCAAATGTGCCTTGCTCACTCTGAAGACTGCTGGATTACCCCCTTACTTGCCCTTCTTGTCAAGAACTGCCCTGCATGCCACTGAACTGCCTGCTCATTCACGAATCACGCTGCCTAATGCTAATCCTTCCTTCCTTCAGATTATTGCTCAACTTCAGACTGTAACTAGCAGTGACCATAGACTGTGACCGCTATACCATCTTCGGACAAGCTGGGGCCGGTCGCCAGCATAGGAATAGTGTAGATAGCTCCCTGTCACTTCTTTTCCAGATCTACAGGCCATTCCCTCCCTAACAGTATTAGGTAGTGCAGGGAACTGCCCCAGTTCACATATGGGGATCCGTCATCCAGTGGTGTGAGTGGGGAGGGTTGTTGCAAGTATCCAGCCTTTCTAGAGGTTCTCCAGTGAAGGTGCCTCCGTTCTTCAAACATTCCAGTTTCCAGGGATCCTGCTTCAGCCTAGAGGTCTTCAGCCAGTTTTGTCTGCATCTTGTGTTCCCTGGGATCCTGCTTCAGCTCAGAGGTCTTCAGCCAGTTTCGTCAGCAGCCTGTGTTCCCTGGGATCCTGCTTCAGCCCAAGTCTTCAGCCAGTTTCGTCTGCATCTCGTTTTCCCTGGGATCCTGCTTCAGCCCAGAGGTCTTCAGCCAGTTTCGTCTGTAGCCTGTGTTCCCTGGGATCCTGCTTCAGCCCAGGTCTTCAGACTGTTTCGTCTGCATCTCGTTTTCCCTGGGATTCCTGCTTCAGCCTACAGGTCTTCAGCCAGTTTAGTCTGCATCTTGTGTTCCCTGGGATCCTACTTCAGCCCAGGTCTTCAGCCAGTTTCGTCTGCAGCCTGTGTTCCTTGGGATCCTGCTTCAGCCCAGAGGTCTTCATCCAGTTTTGTCTGCATCTTGTTTCCTGGGGCCCTTCATCGACCAGGAAGTTCTACAGTGCTTGGGCTCCAGTTCTTCAGCTTTTCTGCATCTCACTTTCCTTGGAGTCCCACTTCAGCCAGGAGGCTTTACTGTTGTTTGGGGTTCTTGTGCATTATAGTTCTTTTCCCTTCATTTCTTCCAGTTCAGCTAAAGCTGGCCAACGACGTGCACTGGTGGCCACCGCTCTCAATCCTTGATGAACACTACACTCTGACTTTTGGTCTCTGTTAGTCATATTGTTATAGTGAAACAGAATAATAGAATGATAGCATTTTTGAATTATAGAAGTATAGAGAATAAAATTGTAGAATATAAGATTATCGTAGAGTACAGAAAAGAGAGTTATAGAGTGTACAGCTATGTATTTGCCTAGCCTCTTTGGTGCTTTGCACCTAGTAAACTATTTCCATTCTCCGAGTTTGCTTCCTGCCTCTCCTTATCCAAGCACCGTTACATCATCAGTGAATAAGAACCAGTGCTTTACAATGGGACCAGCAGGGAGGACCAGACAGGTGCCACAGGAGGACCAAGAAGATGGCCCAGACGCAGGGCAAAGGTACAGTACGAGGTTGAAGGCCAAATTTGGCGGTAACGCCAATAGTCCAGGGCTCGGTGCACAGCACTGTGCAATGTGACTGGCGCTATGCTATGTAAGACTCTTTTGCCTGTCGCAATCCACCTTGTTGGTGGGTGCAGATCCTGCAATTAATGTAGCCGTGCAACTAAGTTTTTCACTCTTAAACGATTCCAGTCCTCTTCCAGTTTTATTTGGCAGTAACATTTTCTACTTCCACCAAAATTTGAGTATTTTACGTTTTAATTTAGTTTTTTCTCACAAAAAAAAAAAAAAAAGCTGCTCGCCACATTTGACTTAGAAATAGCACTGTAGACCTGGCAAGAGTTAGGATTGAGGGAAAAAAAAAACCTTTGTGCGTGGCATACGAGGTACATAGACTAGTAAATTTGTCAGTGGCGTATTTTTTATTAACTGTAAGCCCCCCAATTCAGGCTTACCTGGGAGGGCTACAGCCCTCCAATCCTCTGTTGGGAGTCCTTTGAGCGGCTGTGGTGGGGCTCGAGCCTGGATGCCCCTCCGTGTCCGCAGATGCGGCAGCGTCAAATTCAGGACCATGGCCCAAGATATGGATGGGCCCAAGGTCAGAGTGGAATCCTGTGCATTCAGGAGCTGTGGGGAGGTTGGAGCAGCCTCGCCAATTTAAAACCGTGGGGCTGCTTGGAAAAACTACCAGGATGGCGGCCGTGGGTCCAGTCTGCATGCGAGGGATGGGGGGGAAGGAAGTTAGAGGAGCTATGCTCCTATTGTCTGCTCGGCCACGGGGGAGAAAGATATATCCTCGGCTCTCGGATAAGCAGAGGAGCTGGGAGTTGCCACAGTTGATGACCAGGACTCTGGTTGCGAATCCTCTAGTAGATAGCCCTAGATTAAATAAAATGGGGCCCAGACCTCAGGGAGCCTGCCAGGGAGGCAAACTGGCAGCTCCCTAGAAAACTACAAATTGGGGCTGATGGGAAAACATACAGAGCCAGCCTTGAGATCACGTGGGGAGCTACAGCCTATGATAGGGAGGGAGGGTGCTCAGGGGAAATATAAGGCTGGTTTTTGGTGCCAAAAAGGGGGTCGTTGGTCAAGAGGGATTGCAGGGTGGAGGTGAGAGGAGAAACTGCTCTCATTAACACAGTCTGTCTGGCTGTGTAAACCCTGCCAGCCTCCATCTACCACACTGAGTGCAGGAGAAACAGTAGCTGACTGTGAGACTGAAACAGAGTAGAGAAAAGCAGAGTTTTATAGCAGCCCAGCTAGTTTGGACTTCAGTTTGAATTGGGATAATGGGTTGTGGACTTTGAAAACCAACCCCTGCTCCCCAAGGTGCAGAAATCGTTAAATTAAGTGGACATTTCAGCCATAAGAGAGCCTGCAAGTGTTGATCCAAGCTGCTGCGACAGGACCCAGCCCTGCTGGTGAAAGCATCTTCAAAGTGAGGGGCTGTAGAGACTGTGGAAGCACGGCTGCCCTGAGTTAGTCCTGAGGGTGGTCCGGCATGCTCTGAAAGGGTTTGGGGAACATAAACAATCTTGGTTCCCTGGATTGAAGATTATGACGCACCGGGTTGAAGGACGAAACAGGCCTGCCTATGAAAAGTCTGTATATAAAGGCCCATAGGTGAAGTTGGCAGAGTCAGGTAGGTGAAGATCATCCTCCCCTTGAGCTATCCAGGTTTGGTTTCCCCACCAGTGGTGCACCACCTACGCAGAACCTCCATGGTACCGTGCAACGCATCTGGCTCGGAACCTCCAGTGTGGACTGCAAACTGTGAGCACCCCGAGCTGCGGCTCTGGGGAGTCTTTTAGTTAGCTAGTCAGTTAGGAGTCAGGAGGGGTGAATCCCAGCAACGATTCAGAGAAGAACCAGTGTGCAAGCATATGATTACAAGTCTCAAGCATGTTTCTGTTAACAGGGCCCCGACAAAAGACCCCATGCCTGCATCACAGGGCGGTGAGGTACCCACAGCACAGGGACAGACTGGGTGCACCCAGGAGGTGGTGAGAAGGGTTGCTACTGGGGAAAGTATTGACTGCCTACAGTGAATTGTGTTTGGCCTTCTCCTCTTTGTCCCCCTCCCCAATAAATAAGGTTACTGTTTGCATTTTATTCACTGTCACTGTGTTATTGAAAGAGCGCTGCTGGGGGGTGTGTGGGGCAATAGTGTGGAAACTGTAATTTGTGTGAGAAAAGTATTTGGGGGCAAAGCACCACTTCCTGGAGTGTGGTAACCTGTTCTTTATCCACAGGATTCCCTTGCCATTACCCCAGGTGGAGGCACCGCGCCACACAAGCTGTCACTGCGGAATGCAGGACGGCCCCCTTGGAGGTATGTTCTGAACTAACCTGAGGGGCATGGAGCAGCCAAGGTGAGTCAAAGGGCTGTTACATAACTGTAGCTGAACACTGTTGCACTGCTGCTGGACTCAACAATTTGCAAATGAGCAGAGCGACACTGTCGCAGGGTCACTCCTGCCACAAACAGCGTGCCACATTCACTGGGGAAAACAGGCATGTTGGCTCCCCAAAACTAAAATGTAAGAGGCTTGAAGTCTTAGTAAAAGATTTAGACTTACAAGAAGCTACTGAGCAGAACAAAATAATTATATACTGGAAAACATTCCATATTCCCTGAGGAAGGGCCAGGTATTTTCACCCAGAAATGTTGGACTATTATTGTTTCTGGAAACTGTGTAATAAACAGTATAAAATAATTAGCTTACATGTGTTGAGTGAGCTTTTTTATTCCAATCATGTTTTGAGTAAGTCTATGCCTCAGATTGGATTTGGTTCCTCCCCTTGATTAGTTCTGTTTATACCAACGTGAGCTGGGCTTGAGGATTCATCTGTGAAAACTAGACCGTAAAGACCAGACTGGTAAAAGCAGTGGCCGAAATTAAGTTCTGCAGCCATTAGCCAGCACGGCTAGTACCTGAGAATGTTCACTAGCCCCACAGACTTTTTCACTGGCCCAGCTGGTGTACTTATTGAAATGTTACCTTCTCCACTAAAAGCCCGCAGTACTAAAGTAAAATCTTACTAGCCCAATACAAAATCTGTCAGCATTTGGCTAGCGGACCAGTGCCAATTTCAACCCCTGTAAAAAGCCAGGCCAGCAATATCAGCGCAAATTTGTAGCTGGTCCAGCTCATCCAGCCAGTCTGGATTTTACCAATCTAGCCCAGGTCAAACAGTCTTGTTTTTCACCCATTTCCATCCCCTCACAATGTCTCACAACCAGCCTGGTATACTATCTCCCAGTGATCCCTCTCAGCCTGGTGTACTCTCGCTCCCGGTGTCCCCTCAATGCTAGCTCTATATACTCACTCCTGGTGTCCACTACCACAGTGTCTCTCCACCTAGCCAGTGGTATCTTTTCTCACAGTGTCTCCCCTCAGAGTCTTGTATACTCTTTCCTAGTATCCCCTCACAGTGCCAGGCTGCCAGTCCAGTTAGGCATACTCAGTTCTGGTGTCCCCTCGCTTAGCCTGGAATCTTCTCTCACATTGTCTCCCCACCCCGGTATACTCTTTCTCAGTGTCCCGCCGTTCTCTTTCTGGTATTCCCTCTCCATGCCGTCCTGCCGATCAGGTATACTCACTCACTCCTGATGTCACCTCTCACAGCATCTTTTTACTGGCCCGGTATACTCTCCCCAACCCCCGCCGTGTCCATCCGCCCGGTCCCGTATACTCTCTTTCTCTAGGTGGCTCAGTTCATAGGGTCTCCCTGCTGACTCTCTCTCTCTCACAGTGCCAGTGTTTATTTGCAGAATCAGACTCTCTCACAGTGAACCCCTGCCCAGCCTAGTATTCGTTCTCCTGTCGTCTACCTGCCTACTCGGTATACTAGCTCCCGGTGTCACCTCTCACCGTGTATACCTCCCCACCCACTTCCTGTAGGTGTCCACTTTCAATATCTGCCCACCGAGCCTGTATTTTTTTCTGTCTCTGTGTCCTGTATGCATGCTGGCCCCTCACCTGTACCGCTCTGCCATCAGTGTTTTCTGCTCCCGGTTTGAGCTCGTCCCGCCGCCGACGGAAGCCGCTTGGGTCAAAGGTGTCAGGGAGACGCGTCGTACTAAAAACGCGAACTGGAAAAGGATGCCAGCTTCTGCGCTGCAGCACCACCGTCCGGTTGAGTCTGTCGCCTACAAGAGAAGCCTGCGCGATGCAAGCACACTAAAGCAGTAGCGCCACCGTCTGGTAGGAGCCGCGACCTGCAGCAGAATGAGGGAAGCAAGCAGCATGGCTCAGGGCTGGGTCAGAATCCCATTACTGTCCATGCAAATAAAAAAATCACACTCTGGGCCTTGAGCTTTGCGCTCCATCTGAACTTGTGAAGCCTGACCTACTGCAGAGAAAGTAAGACGTAACAACCTTCTTCATGTTAGGTAAATTGGCCCGATGGTTAGAAACATCAGCATCCCTTCCTAATACACACAGTGCACTTTATTTCATACAGATCCAGAAGCAAATGGTTTGCTACTTTTTATTAAACCACCATATATGTTACAACAGAAGAACAAACTGATCTAGCTTTGATTTGCAGTATTCCTGCACCTGCTTGGTAATACTGGGCCATGCTTCTGATAACCTTTGACCTTCATGGGCTTTTCAGCTAAAGCATACTGGTGTTAATTAGCTTCTCTGACATTGAACTATCTAGGTGTAAATCTCAGGTGGCTGAAGGGGATTGTTATTTGTGCAATTTAACTAAGTGTAGAAAGATCCATTAAGTGGGGGTGGCTTAGCTAGAAGGAAGCCAGGTTGCAGCCAGATTTTGAAACACTGCCCTAGATAGCTTCTGCCAGAGACTTGGCAGAGAACACCAGGAGGAAGGAGTTGCTGAGTGACTGGACTTCTCTACTAGGACTATATTGCCCTCCTTCCCTCCCCCAGCAAAGCCAGTTCTACTTTTATAGGCACAGGATTTGACTGACAACATAAACTTCCTGTTTGGGAGCAGGAAGTAATGATCACAGAGCAACCAAAGACTCACCATCCTAGAAGGACAAGAGTAGCTCTCTGTCCCCCCTAGCTGCTGGAGGTCTGCCTCTGAGCAAGTAAGGGGACTACTGAGAAATATAGGATCTTCTTGTCTCAGAACAGGAAGATCAGGAGCTTAAAGGGCACAGAGGCAGTAAGTAAGTAAGTAGAGGGGAAAAAAAAACAGGAAAGAATAAGGATTCCAAACAACAGTGAAGGGGCCAGAAATAAGACATGATGGGAGTGCTGCAGTGCAGTGGCTGTGGAGCAGCATTTTTCCAGGAGACATTCTGGAGGATGCGGTGTTGTCCCATCTGCAGGCACCTCTCTGGGTTGAGGGAGGAGGTTGCTCATCTCCAGGCTGAGTTAGCCAGGATTTGTGGGACCTCCTCTCCCATCCAGGGGCCACCAGGGCCACTGCCGTTGCCTCAGAGGTTGCCAAGAAAGAGGAGCAGTTGGACCACAGTGGGTTCAGGGAGGGTGAGGGTGGTGGAACAGAGGTGCATACCTCCAGTTGTACCTCTCCACCATTCATATGCCGTTCTGGCAAAGTGTGGTTCCTCTATGGAGGAACCCACAGCGGAGACCAAGGAGGATGCTGGGAACCTCCACAAAGGAGACCCACAGGAGGGTGGCATGGGACCCCACAGGGGAAGGAAACAACTCCTGGTGGGGGACTCCATTGTTAGGAAGGTAGAACTGGGGGAGGAAGGGGAGAGGGAGGTATGGTGCCTGCCTGGTGCCATGGCTTGGAGGGACAGGGAGCGAATCATCAGGATCATCGGAGCAGCTGCACAGGGGAGGGAGCTGGATGTCATTGTCCACCTAGGGACAAATGACCTGCCTATGAAAGGGATCAGAGCAGTGCAGGAAGTGTTTGCAGAGCTGGGAAGGGGCCTAAGACAAGTAACACGCACGGTAACCTTCTCGGAGGTGCTGCCTGTCTGTGGCGTAGGTGAGGCTAGGGTGCTCCACACCATGAGATTCAATCAATGGTTGAAAAACTGGTGCAGAGCTCAGGGATTTGGCTTCACTGGGACTGGCCCACCTGGAGTGATGCAGGCCTATACTGGCATGATTGTCTGCATCTGTCCGGGAGAGGCACCAGGATCCTAGGTGATGGGTTTAAATGTTTCATTGACAAGCATTTAAATTAGGTAAGGGGGGGGGGCACAAGGAAGAAGCAGGGAAATCCTAGCCCCCCACCAAAAAAAAAGAGTCAGGGTTGTAAGTGAGGTAAACACAAAGAGATGTCAATAGGGAGAAGGACAGGGGTAAATGGAGAAAGTGACAAAGGCAATAAGGACAGGAATGGGGCAAAAAGGGGTAAGGCCATCAGGAAATGGAGGGTAATGAGTACTGATGCCCGTAGTCTGGGCAACAAGCTCCCTGAACTGGTGGCTTTGATGGAAGAGGGATGCATGGATATCGTAGCAGTCACAGAAACATGGTACACAGAGAACCATGACTGAGATGTCAACATACCAGGGTACACAACCTACAGGAGAGACAGGAAGGGGAGGAGTAGCTCTCTATGTAAGGGAAGGGATAAAAGCAACTGAACAAAAGAGTAAAGAGGGAGGGGAGGAGAGGAGGCACTGTGGGTCACTTTAGAGACTGGAAATGACACCACAATCCACACAGGGGTTGTATACAGACCCCCATGTCAGGGGAAGGGAATGGGCAAGGATATGATATAAGGCATTCTTAGGATGGCGGAGAAAGGGGAGATACTGTTGATGGGGGACCTGAATATGCCAGATGTTAACTGGAGCACATATGCTGCAGCCACATCCAAGAGCAGGGCCATTCTTGATGCCCTACAGATGGCAAGCCTCAGACAGCTAGTTTTGGAACCCACTTGTGAGGGAGCAATGTTAGACCTCATATCCTCAAATGGGGACAGTGAGAGGATGTCAGATCTAGAAGTGGGTAGCCATCTGGGAACAAGTGACCACCAAACAGTGTGGTTCACGATAAAGTCAGCTACAGAGTCAAGCCATACAAAAGTGAGGGTACTGGACTTCAGGAGGGCTGACTTTGGCAAGATGGGAGAGTGCCTTTAGAAAAGCACTAGCAAACAGGCTAGAAGGAGGGGTGGAACAACAATGGGGAAACATCAAATCTGCCACCACAGAGGCAACAAGCCTCTGTGTGAAGCAAAGAAACAAAACTAAAGAAAAAGCCACTATGGTTCTCAAAAGAGGTGGTGGGGAAGGTCAGGGAGAAAAAGATAACATTCAGGAAGTATAAGGAAACACAGAAGGAGCAGGACAGAGAGTTGTACCCATTAAGGCAGAAGGAAGCAGGGGAGGGAAGTCAGAATAGCAAAGACCACACTGAGGAAAAGATAGCCAACTCAGTTAAGAAGGAGGATAAAACCTTTTATAGGTACATCAGGGAGCGTAGAAAGACAAAGGGAGGGATAGTGAGGCTAAATACAATGGATGGTGGGTGGGCAGAGAGGGACAATGAAAAAGCAGGGATACTGAACGAATATTTCTGCTCAATATTCAGAAAAGAGGAGGAGGGGAGGTGCCTAATCCATTTAACAGAAGCACTCTGGAGAGGGGGGTCGATCCCAGTCCTTTCACAGAAGAAAGGGTTCTGAAAGAACTCCTACAATTGAAGGTGGACCAAGCAATGGGGCCTGATGGAATTCACCCCAGAATTCTAAAAGAATTAAGGGGGGAACTAGTGAAACCACTGACTACCCTTTTTAACAAATCATGGGAGGATGGTGTCGTACCTGAAGACTGGAGGAAGGTGGATGTGATTCCCCTTCACAAAAGTGGAACCAAGACAGAGGCAGGAAACTACAGACCTGTCAGTTTGACCTCTGTGGTAGGGAAAGTGATGGAATCACTTCTGAAGGAAAGAACTGTTGAGTACCTAGAGGCCAGTGGGGCACAGGACCCAAGGCAGCATGGGTTCACAGCAGGAAGGTCATGTCAGACGAAACTAACTGATGTCTTTGACAGGGTTACCAAAGTAGTAGACCAGGGATGGGCTGCAGACATGGCCTACCTAGACTTTAGCAAGGCATTTGACACAGTCCCACACAAAAGAGTAATAGTCAAATTAACCAGCCTTGGTGTGGGTCCCAGGGTGGTAGCCTGGGTAAAACACTGGCTGGACAACAGGACACAGAAGGTAATTGTAAATGGAGTCCACTCTGAAGAAAGAGGGGTTACTAGTGGGGTACCACGGTTCAGTACTGGGTCCAGTCCTTTTTAATGACTTTATAAGTGACATTGCAGAGAGACTGGAAGGAAAAGTATGCCTCTTTACAGATGACACAAAGATTTGCAACAGGGTTGATACACAAGGAGGCGTGGAAAGGATGAGAAGGGACTTGGCAAGGTTGGAGGAATGGTCAGAAGTATGGCAGCTTGGATTCAATGCAAAGAAGTGCAAAATAATGCACCTGGGAAACAAAAACCCAGGGAAGATTACACAATTGGGGGGAGGTAGTAACAACAACAAAAATGGAAAGCGGACCTGAGGGTAATCATATCAGATGACCTTAAGGTTGGCAAGCAATGTAAGAAGGCGGTAGGGAGGGCTGGGGGGATACTGGGATGTATAGGGAGAGGCATCACCAGCAGAAAACAGGAAGTTGTCATCCCTCTGTACAGACAGTTGGTGAGACCCCATCTGGAGTACTGCATCCAGTTCTGGAGACCCCATCTCCAAAAGACATAGACAGGATAGAGGCAGTTCAGAGGAGGTCAACTAAAATGGTGCAGGGTCTGCAAAAGAAGCCATACGAGGAGAGACTAAAGGAGCTTAATATGAATACCCTTGAGGAAAGGAGAGAAGGGGGACATGATAGAAACTTTTAAGTACTTCAGTGGAATCAACAAAGTCCAAAAGGGTAGCATCTTTCAGAAAAGAGATGTGTGAACAAGGGGACACAATTTGAAGACAAAGGGGGGACGGTTCAGGGGCAATGTGAGGAAGCATTTTTTCAAAGAGAGAGTGGTGGACGCATGGAACAGCCTTCCTGAGCAAGGTGCGGGGTCTAAAACTGTGGGAGAATTCAAGAATACATGGGACAGACATAAGGCAATTTTTGTGGGGGATAAGAAGAAATAAGCTGTTGGTTAACTAGGATCTGCAGCTTATCCTGTATATAGGGAAATGGGCAGACAAGGTGGGCCAAGCGGTCCTTATCTGCCGTCAAGTCTATGTTTCTTTTGTTCTAACATCTATGTTGGGCCAGTAAAAGGTATCAAACCATTTGCTTCTGGATCTGTTCTTACTAGGACCAATACAGCAACTACACTATTTCTTTGTTTCATACGTTATTGCATCTCCTGCTGCTACGTGAATAACTGCTAAACAAATTGTAATTTAATTGTATTTGATTGTGATCTGAAATTGTACGTATTTGATCGTACTTTATTGTTATTACTTTGACTATTTCCTTGGCCTCCTTTATCCCTGCACCCTAGGACACTACTGGAAACGAGCTGCTACTCAGCTCATTATGCCTTTCCTGGTGAAACTTTTTAACTAACTAAACAAACATGCTTCTAAACTATCCCTAATTTTATGAATTAAACTTGCTCCCACAAGATGCCACATCCCTTCCACATGGATGCCTCTCAATATTTTTTCCGTAGTGCTTTTTCTCCCAGCCCTGGTCCTCTTCCAGGGATGCACCCTGTTCACCAGGCTATAACCCAAGCAGGCCTGTTAACCCCTTGGCCTCCCGGGACCCAGCTCAGCCTGGTGTCTCCCACAGGTGTCCCCCTGGGTGGGGCCTCCAGGAGGAGGAGGAGGGCCATTCTCTCCCGAGGCAGTCCAGTATATGTACTCGGCTATAGTGCCACCTGGCACTAGAACCCACAGAAGTCCTCAGAGCCCAGGCTGTCATGCAGATGGCCATGGGATTTTAATCCTGTTTTTTTTTTTTCTCCCTGGCTCCTCCCACAACCTGAGTCTCGGACACAGCCTCTGTCGGCCTTGGCTGCCAGTAGCGACATCTTGCGGAGGGAACAGTCTCCACTGGCCCACCACAGGGGTCACTGCTGCACTGATGCCCAACGCCTCCCCGACCTCAACACACTGTTGAGTGGCAGCTACAGCAGCCAGGCCTGCCTTCTGACATGGCAACCATCGGGAATGAAAAAGGAGATTCCAGGTTCCCACACAGCACACAAGGTGGGCTGGGACAGGCAAATGGTCATAGTAAGTGGGAGGAGGGCAGAGGTGGGGGGGCAACTAGGGCCTTCACAGTGTAGTTACCGGAAGGTAGGGTTGGCAAACTGGACAGATCACTTGACTTTTTCTCCCATCACTTTTGATTTTTCACATATTTCCACTGACTGTTTTGTGCTGCTGTTTTTGCATACTGCATGTTCTATTCAAGTTTGTGCCATTTTGTATTATGATGTTACCCCCAATCCCTTTCCCCAGGATGCATTTGTAAACAAGATTTCCCTCTTGTGTATCCTTGTACGTTTTTCCTGGATTAACAACATGAAAAGCTCACCACAGATACTGGCTCAGTGTGTGCCCTTGAGCGAGTGAATAAGCAATAGTCCATGACAGGGCATAGGTTTCTTCAAACTAAATGTGCTTCCCAGAATCGTGTAAAAGCATTCAGCCTTCATTACCAAACTCACATTTTCCACCTAGCAACAGACTAACTACAGGAAAATAAATGGGACTTGGTGAAAAACAGTAGCCCGAACCAGGCTGGACAAAACTGATAAAAGCCAGACTGGGCGATTTTGGTTGTCTAGCTTTTACTGATCTAGCCCAGTCTGGTTCTGGAGGTCCAGTTAGAAAATCAGACTGATTGGACGGTCAGCATTTGTGCAACTTGTGTCCAATCTGGCATTTTCCGATCTGGTCCAGTTTTTATGCATACTAAAATAAAACCTTTTTTTTTCATTTAAAAAAAAAGAGTTTCTTATTTTGTAAAGTCACTTAAGTGTCCCTGTCCTTATGCCTACCCAGATGTTGAATCGGACAGGACCCTACTGTAAATGAGATATGGCAACTTACTCTGGCTTCCTGCATAAATCTAAACTACACTATAAAATCTGGACCACTAGGTTTAACCTTTTTATTTAATTTTTTCCACTTTCTATTCAATCCCTTTCATCTCAGACTCACCTAACCATCAGAGCTCCTTGGCAACTGCAAAGCCCCCTCACCCCTAAAAAACGGCTACTTCTTCAACCGACTGCACATGTCCAAAATGGGAGGGAGGAGGCAACAGGCAGGCTGTGCAGGGCCTGAATGCATCGGGCTTTCATAATTCAGCTGAGTCAGGCTAGTTTCCCGTTTTTCTGTTTCCCCACTTCTCTAGGACCTCACCCTGAATGATGAACAGAGCGCTCCCAAACACTTTCATGTTCACATGAAACTTGCAATTTAATATTTCTCTGGTTATTTGCAGTAAAACTGGGGTGCATGCTTGAACCATATCAAATAATTATTTCCTCGTTCTCCACATCAGGATTGTAGGGATGATAGCTTTCCAAAATGTTATGTTTTTGTTTCACTGAGGACCTTCTTACTGGTTTTATTTATTTGTAATTTATGTCTAGGAAAGGCACACTGAGTTTTGACACCTGTTTTCAGGTGTCTCCGGGGGCGGTGGGGGGAGGTGGCTTGCCTGAGTATTCTGCTTCTTGGGCATAATTCGATCAATAGTGTTCCACTTAAAGTCAAAGTTATGGCCTTGATCCTTCACGAAATAAGCCAGTCTTCCTTTTTTTTATAGCTTACAATAATCCTTGGGCCCGATTTTCAAAAGACTTGCGGCAAGTGGCGACTTGCATCAAACCTGTGCCACAGTGCAATTTTAAAGAGAAGCTTGCCGCAGCCCTCCTGGCGCAAGTCCCTTGCGGCACTGCAGTAAAGTTACACCAGCTCCACCGTGGTCTAACCCTGCATCCGTGGGGGAGCCGCGACGGGACTTGGTGCCGCAGCTTTGGCACACGCTCTCGCCAAATGAGGATATTGCCCAACTTATGTCCAAGGTTATAGCAAGTTGCGACTAACCCTTGACTGCAGGTGCGGCAAACTTTGCGGGGATGCAGGGCTTGGTCGCAAGCCCTGTGTCTCCATTTGAAAAGTGGGCCCCTTGTCTCCATTCTTCAAAGGTAGGTGCTCTGTTATCTGCCCAGATCTTCAAATTCACATTTTAACTGTGGCACCTATTAGTAGTAGTATACGTTTCTATTCTTTGCTCCCTCTGAATGATTCATCAAAATCCCCAATTATGAATTTTACTTACTATGTTTTGCCTGGCTGTTTCTGATTTTCAAAACTCACCGTGGATTGTCCATGAGTTTTTATTCTTTTTATAATTACTGGTGAGCCCATTTATTGACTGGACTGACACCACTTTCTAATGCCATAGTAACTGGGTTTCCATTCTGTAGTACCCAGCCAGTTGTGAGATGAGGAATGAAATAAGCATGCTAATCAGTATTAGGACCGGTATCTGTTCATAGGGGACACTGCAGAGGGCGTTGAAGGGGGTTTGTGTCTGTTTGCAGACAATGTTAAGGTCTGCAATACGGTGGACACTCAGGAAGGGGTGAAAAGAATGCGGAGGGATCTAAGGAGGCTTGAGGCATGGTCAGAAGAGTGGCAGCTATCGTTTACCATGGACAAGTGTAAGATCATGCATCTTGGCAACAAGAAACAGAGGCGGTATACTGTATGGGTGGCCGTGACCTGGCAGTAACAGAACAGGAAAGGGACTTAGGCCTCACCATACTGAGAGACCTGAAGGTGGCACAGCACTGCGAGAGGGCAGTGGCTAGAGGCAGCAGGATGCTGGGTTGCATCGGGAGGGGGATCACAAGAAGGAGAAAGGAGGTCATAGTACCCTTATACACCCATCTGGTTAGGCCACATCTGGAATATGGGGTCCAGTTCTGGAGACTATATCTCAGAAAGAATGTGGGGAGGCTGGAGCGTGTTCAGAGGAGGGCAATGAAGATGGTAAAGGGGCTACGCTACCTATCCTACAAGGAAAGGTTAAGGGAATTGAACATGTACTCCCTGGCACAGAGGAGGAAAGGGGGGACATGACTGAGACTTTCAAGTACCTAAAAGGTATAAACCAAGTGCCAGTGGAGAGCATCTTCCAGCTGAAAGGAAATCAGAGGACTAGGGGCCATGGATTGCAGTATGTGGGGGACAGTTCAAGGGGAACATTAGGAAGTACTATTTCACAGAGAGGGTGGTGGATAATTGGAATAGGCTCCTTGAGGAGATGGTTGGAGAAACAACAGTGGGAGAGTTCATAAGAGCATGGGATAGACACAAGGGACTGTTGAAGGTGGGGTGGGGGGACATGTCCTAGCAGATAACTAGGCAAGTGGGCAGACTGGGTGGGTCTGGCCGTCCTTTTCTGCCATCACATTTCTGTGTATAAATGTATCTGTACAGACTTTATGCCAGGTAGAGCGAATATAGTCTCAGCTAGGTGGGAGCAATGTGGACTAATGAAGTTAGGGCAACTCTTGGTAGGAAATACAGTGAAGAGCTATCAACAATTGCAAGGCAATTTGACTTACCCCAAAGAGATTTTTACGTTACTTCCAAGTGAGGCATTATCTAACTACTGAACCAAGGATTACATTATTAAAAGAGGATACAGAGCATCCGTTATTAACTCTCTGTGTAGAGGTAGAGAGGAAAGCAGGAAGGGAAACTTATTTCAAGACTCTACCGGATATGCAAGGACAATAATTCTCAGTCAAGGCTGATTATTCAGTTTAAATGGGAAGCTGAACTGAGTGCAACCCTTTGCGAAAAAATCTAGACTCAAATCTGGGAACAAGCCAATAGAACCACAGTCTCACTGACGTGGTGTGAATTCCGATGGCAGGTGACTACAAGGTTGTTTTTAAAACACCTGTGACTCACCATCATGGTAACCATCTGACCTCAGCCTGTTGGAGAGGATGTGGGCAGGTAGGCACACATGAACACATCTTCTGGAGTTGCCCAGAATTTAGGGGCCATCTTGCGCACCTGGGAAGTTTCCACCACATGAGTTATGCTAATGAGGGTTCCCAATTAATGGCAGAAAGCCCTCATTAATATAACCTACATGGCGGAAGCTGCCTGGTGCGCAAGGTGACCATGGGCAGCTCTCCAGACATTATGGACGGCACAAGTCTTTAAAAGTAAATTCGCAAGGCAGCAGTTAAATAAAAAAATAGTTTTAATGTTAAAAGCCCTAACTGGGCATTTCAGCAGCGGCTGCTGCACTTACTGGTTATATAGTAGTTCCCCTCTAAGTACTTTAGTAAACACTCTAGCAACCTGGGGGGGGGGGGTACCAGGATTACACATTTATGCATGGGAGTGCCCCCATGCTTCTGAGTCTTCATACTTTTACAGCGACCACCGGTCTGATGTTTCTTTCATGATTCAAGATGGGTTGTGGTCCCCAGCAGATTACCTAAAGCAGTTAGCCGCTGTGTTGTTTGTCAGAGTAATGATATTTTTGGCAAAAACATCACTACACCAACATTTCTATTCATTTTCTTTCATTCCTGAACAGAGAAATGTGATTTTGAAGTTTTTAAAAATTCTTCCTTGTAATGTCCACCATGAAAAATTAAACATCTGGGTGTGGTGCAGTGCCATTTAACATCAGAAACATACGCTAATACCATCATAATGCATCCATAGTATAAATTCAGCATTTGTACACATTAGGGCCTCGTTTTTGGGTCCCGTAATTAAATGGTTAAATTTTCCTCTGCCACACCGGCGGGAGCTCCGCAGGTCGGAGGTCAACATCGGTGCGCGAGGTTATAAATTACAGGTTTAGGTGCCAAGAAGGGAGAAAGTGAAGAGAGAGAGAGAACCTGGACATGAGAGAGATTCTGGGGAGGCGGGGGCGATTGTCCGCTCTCAGTGGGTCCAGAAGTTTCCAAAGGTCAGTGTATCATTAATGCGGCGAGTAATAACATGGCGGCGGCTGTAGGTGGCCCATGCCGTGTTTTCCTTGTAATGTTCCCTCAGGCAGTGAACCATGAGATCTGTGGCTGGAGCGAAAAAGATGTCTCCCAAAGAAGGTTTTGGAGCCTGGTAAGTGTCCAGCTTATGGGGAGGAGACCAGTGGGGAGAAATTGGAGCCCGCACGAAAGAGTGACAGCACTAGCCTCTGAGTTAGAATGCCAGCCCAGTTGTGGCAGCTCCAGTGGTTCAGTGGGGATGTTTGCTCGAGAAGCTGAAAGAGAAAAGTCACTCGCCATGGTCTGGGTTTAGTGAACGAGAAGCATTCAGAGGGAGAGAGACGACACCAAATTTCAGAATGCCAACCCAGTTTGTGGCAGCTGCATGTGGGGACATCCACCCTATGCTAAAAAGGGGGAGTCGCTTGCCACAGCCTGAAAGTTGGGACTGGAACTGAAGAGTGGGGCAGGAGTAGTAGCCCCATTTCTAAGGGCTTGTCACTGAAAGCCAAAGTTTGGATCACTGAACAATGAGCAAGGGATGAGAGAGACAGAGACTTTAGTTTTGCCTGCTGCCTTTTGCATGGCCTGATTCGGCCCCAGAGAAATGCTGCCTAACTTCAGTCGTGGCCATCTCGGCCCAGAAGAAAGCCACCCACGTCAGGTGACCGACGTCGTATGATGTCAGCGTGAAGGGGCGGTCCCCCACGCCTGCCTTCCAGTTCTTTCCTGCCATTAGCACATGTCAGCGCCTCACGGAAAAGTTCAACGCTCGTCAGCCTCAATCGTCAGTAGTTTTTACCAAGTTATTTTCGATTTTTCGAATTTTTGTCAGGTATTCGTCGGTGTATGTCGTCCCCTACACCCTCCGAGCACAAGAACAAGTGCGACTCGTGCGGCGCCCAACTCCCGCATAAGGATGGCCATTCCTAGTGCCTCTTCTGCCTAGGCCCAGATCATCAGGTGGAGAAGTGCCAGCACTGCCTTAAATTCAACGCGGCCACCCGCAGACAGCGGCAGCAGTCCCTAGAGGCCCATATTTTAAAGAAGAAAATGTCCTCCATGGAAAAGGAGTTAAAAAAGCTCTGGCAGACGTCCATTTCCCCCGAAGACCATCGCAAGAAAAAAGACAAGAGGAAGCACTGAGACAAATCATGGGAGGATGGGGTGGTACCTGAGGACTGGAGGAGGGCAGATGTGATTCCCCTTCACAAAAGTGGGAGCTGGGCAGAAGCAGGAAACTACAGACCTGTTAGTTTAACCTCAGTGATAGGGAAAAATGATGGAATCACTTCTGAAGGAAAGAATTGTCGAGTACCTAGGGCCAGAGGGGCACAGGACCCAAGGCACCATGGACTCACAGCAGGAAGGTCATGCCAGACGAATCTAATAGATTTCTTTGACTGGGTGACCAAAGTAGTAGATCAGGGAGGGGCTGTGGACATGGCCTACCTAGACTTTAGCAAGGCATTTGACTCAGTCCCACACAAAAGATTAATATACAAGTTAGCCAGCCTGGGAGTGGTCCCAAGATGAGAGCCTGAGTAAGAATTGGCTGGAGAATAGGACACAGAGAGTAATACTAAATGGAGTCCACTCTGAAGAAAGGGGTTACTAGTGGGGTGCCGAGGTTCAGTATTAGACGTGTCCTCTTCAATGTCTTTGTGTTTACATTGCAGAGGGACTGAAGGAAAAGTATGTCTCTTTGCAGATGACACAAAGATCTGCAACAGGGTTGATGCACAAGGTGGGTGGAAAGGATGAGAAGGGACTTGGCAAGGTTAGAGGAATGGTCAAATGTATGGCAGCTTAGATTTAATGCTAAGAAGTGCAAGGTAATGCACCTGGGAAACAAAAACCCAGGGGAAGAGTACACAATGGGGGGTGAGATACTAACAACAACAACAAAATGGAAAGGGACCTGTGGGTAGTCATATCAGATGACAAAGGTGGGCAAGCAATGTGAGAGGGCAGTAAGGAGGGCTGGGGGGATACTGGGATGCATATGGAGAGGCATCACCAGTAGAAAACAGGGAGTTGTTATCCCTCTGTACAGACAGCTGGTGAGACTCCATCTGGAGTACTGTGTGCAGTTCTGGAGACCCAATCTCTGCAAGGACATAGACAAGATGGAAGCTGTCCAGAGGAGGGCAACTAAAATGGTGCAGGGTCTGCACCGGAAGACATATGAAGAGAGACTAAAGGAGCTTAATATGTATAGCCTGAGGAAAGGAGGAGAGGAGGGACATCATAGAAACTTTCTGGCACCTCAAGGGAATCAACAAAGTCCAAGAGGGTGGCATCTTTCAAAAAAGAGGTGTGCAAGAACAAGGGGCACAATTTGAAGATGGGGGGCGGCTCAGAGGTAATGTAAGGAAGTATTTTTCACAGAGAGGTTGTGGATGCATGGAACGGCCTTCTGGAGGAGGTTTGGAGTCAAAACAGTGGTTGAATTCAAGCATGCATGGGACAGCCATAAGGCAATTCTAGGGGGTGGGGGTAGAAAGAAGTAGGCTGCTGGTTAACTAGGATCTGCAGCTTATCCATTAGGTAGGGAAATGGGCAGACTGGGTGGGCCAAGCGGTCCTTATCTGCCGTCAAATTCTATGTAAGTTTAGTGCGGCCATTTTGGCCACAGTGCCTCCACTAATCTCGCTGTAAGTGACCCCCACAGTCCAGCTGTACAGAGCAATTGTTTGAACAGCGCCATGAAGTTTGTTCATTAAATGGGATACCCCTGTTAACATTATGCTTGTGTGGACTTCAATTATTTGTTGGGACTGTTTATGCCTGCTAACATTGTAGAGAAAAAATACAACAAATATGTTGCAGGTGATACCTTTTATTGGACTAACAAAATTATTTTTAAGACTAGCTTTTGAGAGGTGAAACTCTCTTCCTCAGGTCACCGTGACTTTTGACCTGTTGTATTTCTTCTCTACATTGTTGACTGGACTAACACGGCTACCACATCTCTCTTTTTTTTACATGTCTGCTAACATGAAATTTGCTTCCAACCCAGCACCAGAAGATGGCACCCCATGCACTGGAACCTTTTCAACACCAGATATTCCCAGTAAGGTACAACGTTTGATTTCTGCTGCCGTGTGTGCCCCTTCCCCACGGATAAGTACTGCCTCATACCCCTAGACACGAGGGGGGCTTACACACTGATTTGGGCTCCTGTTGCTGCAGTAGAAGAAAAATAGGACCTGGGAGCTATACTAGACAAGGGGGTGAAGCATGTCCAGCAGTGAATGGCTACTGTCAAGAGGGCCAGTGGAATGCTGGGGTGCATCAAAATGGGGGTGATCAGCAGACCAGAGGAAGTAATGGGTGATTAGCAGATCAGGGGAAGTAATCCTGCCACCTTGCCAGGTCCTGGTTAGACCCCTTCTGGAGTACAGTGTGCAGTTCTTGGCTTCTTAATACAAAAAGGACATTAAGGAGGTCGAGAGGCTGCAGTGCAGAGCCACCAAAATCATCAAGGGTTATGGTGACAAAAGCTATGAGGAGAGGCTGGAGGCTCATAACATGTTCACCTTGGCGAAAGGGGGTTGAGAGAGGGACATGATCTCTGTCTTCTGCATACTCAAGGGTATCCGTAAGACTGAATAGACAGAAATAATTTGATCTGGTGTCCTCCAGCAGGACGTGGGGGCACATCTTGAAGCTCAGAGGTGGTAAATTCAGGGGTAAACTTTTCTTTTTGTAACTCCATCACCCTTTGGGTACCTGTGAGGACCTCCTTCCATCCCCACCAATGCCATCTACTCAACCTTTGGAGCTGCATCCTTCGGGGTTCTTTAGGACTCCTGGGTTATCTGCAATACACTGTGATGTGCCTTCTAGAGTTAACCCCCCCCCCCAAGGTATGGTCCTGCCTTTCTGCTCCATGACAGTGACACACCTCACTATCTGGTCACCATGGCAGAGGCAATCCTGGAATTATTTGAAGGGTCCAAGGGATACTGGCTCATGCTGGTCAAAGGGAGCATCTTCATCTGCCTGACAGATCCTGATTTTTTTTCCCCTTATTCTGTCCCACCCACCAAGAGCATGTCTGTCTGCAAAGGTGCTGGCAAACCTGAAGCACCGACATGTGTCCTTTCCCCTCCCAGTTTACACTGCAAGCTTCCAAACTGCACCACCACCACCTGCGGTCACCCAGGTGGCGATAGTGCAGCAGGATGCACTTCCCTCCCTCCCCAGAGGAGGAGACCATCCACTGGGGCATGCAGTACTCCTCCCCATGGCCGGCCCCTGATGAAACATGCTCGTTTCCAAACTTTTGTTGCCGACATTGTGAGCAGTAGCCCTACCATTGTGCCCACAGGCCAGCTCTAAATTCAGGGTTAACTTTATGAGTCACTTTTTCTCCCAGAGGGTGGTGAACCTATGGAACAGCCTACTAGCAGAGACAGTGGACAAGAAGACAGTCCAACCTTCAAGTTCAGCCTTGGCAAATTTCTGCTTACCAAGGGAATCACGGGGTACCCTGAGTAGTAGAGTAGGTAGGGAATCACTGGGTACCCTGGATAGTAGGTTGGGTAGGGAATCACTGGGTACCTTGGGTAGTACAGTGGGCAGGGAATCACAGGGTACCCTGGGTAGTAGGTTGGATAGGGAATCGCTGGGTACCCTGGGTAGTAGAGTGGGTAGGAAATCACTGGGTACCCTGGATAGTAGGTTGGGTAGGGAATCACTGGGTACCCTGGGTGGTAGAGTGGGTAGGAAATCACATTGTACCCTAGGTAGTAGAGTGGGTAGGGAATCATTGGGTACCCTGGGTAGTAGTGGAGGTGGGGGGAAATCACAGTGTACCCTGGGTAGTAGAGTGGGAGGGAATCCCCGTTAACTAATACATGTTTACAAAACATATTGATTCATCCCAGCTTATGAAACTGGGGTGGGGTGGGGGTGGAGGTGGAGCGGATGAATCTACAATCACTTCCAACCTTAAGTTATATATTGTTACATTTACTGGATCTGTGGAACACAGAGAAGAAAAACAATGAAGGGATGGACACACAAAGAAAAAGAAAAGTTAAGGATTCTGTGAAAGAAATGGGGAGAAAAATGAAACATTCTTTCAGGAAGAAACACTGTTATTTTTTTCCCCACTCTATTTTTATCATCCCCAACTCCGGAACTCTCTCAGGCCTCTTCTCTCACCATCTCGCTCTACCGCCCACCGTGTTCCCTGCCATCTTCAAGGACATTACGAAACCTCCCCAGGCCTGGACGGCTATCGACCCGGGGAGACTGTAGTGGCAGAGGCAGGGAACTGGCATTGGACGTGTGGCGGTGGCACTGGAAGGGTTGTCGCCTGTCCAGGTTGGGAGGGTTTTTCTTGTGTAGTCCCCGAGGAGCTCCCCATCCCACCCCAGTCGTGGTATACTTCCTGATGCTGCAGCGTGCTGGCAACCCTGCCTGCGTAAAGCCAGTGGTGTATCGGTCCACGCTTCTGCAGCACCCCAGTCTCCACCAGGAGCTGCTGGAGCGCCAGACAGTCCCATGCCCTCCCCCCGGGAGAGGAGAGCAGCCCAGCGGGTGCTCGATCCTTTCCCTTCCCCTGCCGACCCCCGGTGCCCAAGCTCGCTCCCGAACTCCGGTCGCCGGCATGGCACGAGGTGTGGCATCCAGCGCCTCAACCCTCAGCACCACCGAGTCAGCTAAGAAACACTGTTATTAAAAAGGAAAACACGTTTTCTCTCAAATATCCTATAAACATACCTCTCAACTGTCCCTCATTGTGAATGACATCACTCATTTTACCCCTTAGAACCCCTCTGCCCATTCCTCTGAATGGATTTCCCTTATTTTATACATCAGAACCCCTATGTCCGTACCTCTCAACTGTCACTCATTATGAGGGATGTCTGTCATTTTACCGCTCAGAATCCCTCTGTCCATACCTCTCAACTATCCCTCATTACGAGGGATGTCCCTTATTTTACCACTCAGAACCTCCCTGTTCATACCTGTCAAGTGCCCCTCGATATGATGGACTTACTTCATATTACACCTCAGAACCCCATGTCCATACCTCTCAACGGTCCCACATTAGGATGGACGTCCCTAATTTTACACCTCAGAATCTCGTAAATGTTCTCTGTTCTAACCCCCTGCTGTTGTGAGTACAGCCTCTCTACTCAGGGCAGCTCAAGGTTTGTGAATGAGAAACAAATTCCTGGTCTTGTTTCCATGCATAAATCAGTACGCTTCAAGCCATCTGCTCTCATCGGGAACACATTCTATTCAGCTGCAGTCTAAATTGGATGCAAGCCCAAGATGCAGAGGTGAAAAGCCCATTGCCTAAGGTCGCCATGCCACACAGTCCATATTTAAAATCCTAATCCCAGCTGATGCAATGTTGGAAAGCTCCTAGTTTAGACAGCAGGACTCCAGAAAATGAGGAAATACCTTGGCAAAAGCCCTACGTTTTCTCTTCAGCTACCTAAAGATGGCGAAGTATGCAAGTCTTGCAGACTTTGGAGGTCTCTCCAGCATGTATCAGACGACTGGAGAAGAATGTTGAGATCTCAGAAGCTCAGACACTTAATGTTGTGTTTTTTAGTTTAACGGGGACAAGAAATTGATGCTAATTGGCAGTAGTTAGAAATGTTCCAATTTACAGAAATGGATTTCATTCCTCCAGATAATCCATATTTAACTTAACTGAATGAGCACTGATGTGAAAAATTGTGTTTGCAATTGTTTTCTTCCTATGGACAGCATTCTGTTACAGTTCGCTTTATGGAACAGGTAATTTGGAGTTTTTACACAGTTTTTACATGGTTTGTGTACAGAATGCTAAGCGTAAGGTATTGACCAATCAGAACTTTGCTCTGATTTCTGTCCACAGACTGTAACGTAGTTATAACTCCACATCACTGGTTCCATGAAGAGAACTGAAAAGGAATGCTGCTCATAAAAACAATGTAAAATACAGTTTTTCACATTGCTTTTTTATTCCAGTACAGTTACATAAGGATCATTTAGGCTTACGGATAACATTTCTGAAAACAGGAACATTATAAACAGTTACTAATTATAAACCATTTTCTGTTCTCTTTAAAACAACAGTGCCTGTTATGGTGAACATTTTGAAAATATACCTTTTACATCAGTTTAGATTGTCTTTTTCTCCTATGTTGTAAGCTGCCTGTTTTTCCTCATTTTGAGTCTACTTTATTATTTATTTATTTATTTATTTTTTTAGATTTAAAAATATTTAAAAGGAGCTTTCCTTTTACTTTGGGTATACCCCAGTTTTCTCAATATTTTCAGCAGTTTCTACATTATTTAATATCACTTTTCACGCGAGTAAGGTCTGGCACAAATGACACTGCTCCCTCAGCATATGTGTTCAAAAGCTATATTAAAGCAGCAGTGCAACAAAAAGCTTTTTCCCAAAAAGCCAGTTTCAAGTCCAAGTAATACAAATATTAGCATGCCTGTGAAATCTACTTTTCTAGGTACTTCCTGTGCAGCACACCATGAGTTTTTTTTTTTTTTATCCTAGTCCTTGCCAAGTCAACATGCTATTTCTTAGCCAAGAGTGGTGGCCATCTTTTTTCTGGTGGAAAAAAACCTACATTAAAACAGTTATAAAACGCTCAGATTTTGGTGGAACTAGAAAATGTCTCCACCAAGTAAAACTGGAAGATGCCTGGAATCTTTTGCAGTGAAAAAAGGTAGGGTCAGATTAGTTGCCTAGCCGGCCGGTGGTGCTGAGGGGTAAGGCTCTAGATGCCTCACCTCACGCCACACTGGTGACCCACGTTCGGGAATGAGCCCGGGCGATTGGGGGTCGGCAGAGAGGGACTGAGCATCCGACAGACGGCCCTCCCTTCCCGAGAGGGTGTAGGGACCGCATCATTCCTGAACGACCCCTAGCGACAGTCGGGGGTAGCCAGAAACAAGGCACCACCACCGCACAGCACTAGGGGGCAGAGCTCAGCGGACACTAGCCGTCATTGCATGTCTGAGCTCTGTGGGGTAGGGACAGAAAAAGTGAAAATCCCCGGTGTCTGATAGGCGAAGGCGGGACCAGTAGTCGGTCCCCATGTCCAATGTCGGGCCTCCCAGCTCCATCTCAGGCACTCCCTCCACCCCCTGGTAGCTCCACTAGATTCTAGATAGAGTGCCTGTGGAGTCGGTGGTCCTACCCCGGGTGGCTCAGAGCCGGAGGGAGGGGTCGGTCAGTCAGGTGGTGCGGTAGGGAGATGGGCTCATGTCCGAGGAGTGGAGTCTAGAGGTTTCAGGTGGGCAAGAACAGACCGCACCGAGTGTCCACGTCGGAGAGGGATCAGGTCAGCCGGTGTAAGGGGGCATAAAGAAAGTTGGAAAAAAAAAAAAATAGTTGCTTAACTTGGTTTCACTGCTGTTTTAAATGGAGTGTTCAGCCATATGTGTGTATAGATGAGATGATTGATGGATAGTTCCTTTCTGGGGCCAGATATTCAAATGATGACTGTTTGCGCCAGTATAGCACCACAGTTACGCCGGCACGCCATATTCAAAGGACAAAATTGCGCTGGTGCAACGTGTTAGCATCAGTACTAAAATATAATGTATGCACAGGACCTTGTAAGGGGCAGGGACATGCATACCGGCGCTCCCAGATATTCAAAACCAAAGCGCTGCGCTACGGTCGTTAGCACGGCGCTAATTACTGTCGCTGAAAAGCATGCGGTAACTCTGGACAAACAAAGGATGGGGGGGTGTGGACACAGCAACAGTCGCAAGCAGCATGGAGCTCCCGATGGAAGTAACCTGGTGGTATAGTGGCCCCACCTCCCCAATCCACAATGTCCCTGTTTTACACATAATATCACAATCCCCCCATTCATAGGTGGTACAGTGTTCTCCCCTCCCCGAACCCCACTGTCCCTGTTTTACACATAGTATACGAATCCCCCCCATTCATAGGTGGTACAGTGTTCTCCTCCCGAACCCCCACTGTCCCTGTTTTACACATAGTATCTGATCCCCCATCCGTTGGTGGTACAGTGTTCTCCCTCCCCGAACCCCACTGTCCCTGTTTTACACACAGTATACGATTCCCCCCCATCCGTTGGTGGTACAGTGTTCTCCCCTCCCCGAACCCCACTGTCCCTGTTTTACACACAGTATACGAATCCCCCCCATCCGTTGGTGGTACAGTGTTACCCCCTGCCCGAACCAAGATGTCCCCATTGTCAGACGGAACTCCCAGGCCCCATTCACTAGTGGTCAAGTGGCCCCCCACACCAATAGGTAGGTCACACAGTGAATATTTTGGCTCTAGTGGGGTTTGAACTTGTGATCTCCTTGTTCCCAAGCTGGTGCTCTAACCTCTAGACCACACTGCCAAATCTTTAAAAAAGATGCAAAAGCAAAGTGAAAAAGTGAGTGTGCTGGGGGGTGGATCTTACAGAATAGGAGAAAATGCCAATCTACAATGGGATACAGAGGTATATAATATGTGCAGAATTTTCACTGCAACATGAAATGTTTCATTAATACTCATTATCCAGTGGCTAAAACAAATACACTTGACTGGCTAACAGCCATGGGTACATCCCTGCACATTCCCAAAGTAAAAAAAAAAAAGTGCCAGCTAACAATCTTTTTACTTCCCTTCATAGTACTCCACCCTCTTTTGCCACATAAAATATAAATGCCCTGGTGTCCATTCATCATAACAGTAGTTTTATTTTTTATTTTTGGCCCCTTCTGCCTTCAGTCCCCCCAAACTCTTCAGCCACCGTTTTTGGGACTTACCCATGGGACCCACCTGTTCCTCCACAGTTTGCCTCCATGGTGGGGCCATTGGGGGTACCCCAAGTCCCCTCTGGATGCTTTGCTCAGTTTGGTGGGCCCTGTGCCTAGTAGGCAGTATGGGTATGGGTCTGTAGGGGACCGCGGGCATCATCCTGCAGCAGAGGGCAGTGTTTTTCCTTTCATTTTTCTCCCATGGCTCGACCACTCCAGGGAGCCCATGGCTTGACGTGTTCATGGAAGGTGTGCTTCTGCCCTCCGTCGGGGAGCATCTCCCTGCCCCATATGCTGTTCCTGCCTGCATCACCACCTGTGGTCACCTAGATGGTGATACTGCAGTGGAGCTCACTTTCCTCCCTCCATGGAGGAGGAGCATATCCGCTCGGAAGCTTAATCTTCCTCTCCCAGCTGGCCCTCACAACAGGGTTTTAAAAAAGACCCTGATTCGGCCAGTATAGCAACTACTGCTCATCTCTCCCAGACCAGGTTTCCAACACACCTTACCAACTGCCGCTGCTCTCACAGGCTGTGGGTTGCCGTCCACCACACTACAAGATTGGGCTGACCAGCTACCATCCAAACTCAGGGCAGACCCTCCTGCTACCAAACTGCTTTGTGCTCTCTTCCCCTATGGAACATACCAGAATGGTGCCACCAACTGACCATATAACGAAATAAGATAATTATTTTTCTAAATATAGGCCTGCTGTGAAAAAATTATTTTTACGTAGACAAAAAAATAATAGAAATAATACACTTGATGGTGTGGTACACCATGGAATAGTGCCACTTTTCAGCTGCATAAGTCACAGCGCACCAAGGTGTGGCAATATCCCATCACGTAGCACATCCTGTCATGTGTTATTCCTTACATGCTGACTGGTGGGTAACTCTGGGACCAGCAGTTTCCTGCACTCTTGCACTCGCCCTTGCCACCGCCCCACCATCCACACCTAACAGAACGATCACCCCATCTGTAACAGCTGATTTTGAAAAATATGCCTGAAAGGTATGAATCCAACTGTAGTGCGTAACCAAAGTGACTTAACTCCTGCCCCACAGATCGGGGGTTTATCAACAGGCCCATAATCTTTTTTTTTTTTTTTAAGGAAGAAAGGGCATTCATCTCTCCAAAACCATTCCAATAAGGGTATGTAATGTTTGAAAATTGAGTACAACTTCCTAAGTTTATAACATGTCTACTAGGGGCTTGGCAGCATGCACCACTTCTACCGCTCAGCGAAATTACAAAGCAACACTTTGGTGGGCCGCAGCTTGGAAAATCTTACTCAATATGGGAAATGTGATATAATATGAAATGTCAAAATTATATCCTATAGGAATTTTCTCTTTTTTTTTTAACACAAAGAACATTTTTAACCCCAGAATCCTTACTCTGAATGCTTGGCATTAAGTTCTACTTGTTAGAGCTTCAAACGTGGGCAACACTGTAAGCAATTGATGACAGAGTCTGAAACGTAGTATCATTTGCTTTCCACAGACACAAGAGAAATACTGCATCATATTTTCCCACAAAAGAAAATCTCAAAATTAGTGCAGGAGTCATTGGTCCCATGAATTCCAGCCGGGTCAAATGGTTAGGCTCTGCACCACATCAAGGTAACCCCAGCAGCTGAAACCTAACTCTCCCTGTCTAAAGCAACTTCAGCAGCCCTGCCGTGACCTAACTGTCCCTGTCTAAGGCAATTTCAGCAGCCCTAACTCTCCCTGTCTAAGGCAGCTCCAGCAGCTGAAACCAAACTCTTGCTGTCTAAAGCAACTCCATCAGCTGAGCCCTAACTCTTCCCGTCTAAGGGAACACCAGCAGCTGAACCCTAATTCTCCCTACGACAGCTCCAACAGCTGAGCTCTAACTCTCCATGTCTAAGGCAGCTCCAGCAGATGAACCCTAATTCTCACTGCCTAAGGCAGCTCCAACAGATGAACCCTAATGCTCCCTGTCTAAGGCAACTCCAGCATCTGATCCCTAACTCTCCCCATATCAAGACAGCTCCAGCAGCTGAGCCCTAACCATTTGTCGGAGATCCTTCTGCTGCTATAAGAAACACAGAAACTTTGTTCCAAACATTAATTGCAAAATCATGACCTCCTAGGCTCCTTCCAGATGATAACATTCCCAGGAGTTATCTTAGAAAGTGATCAAGAGACAACAAAGTAGTCCTAGCCACTAAAATATTACCATCAGGGCCCAGAAACATTTCTTTCTTTGGGGGTACCTGATAAAATGTATTGAAATGGTGTAAGTATTTTTCCCCCTATATAACCCAGTACATGCGCACAGACGAAAGCTACATGGAAGGTACCCAACTGAACACCCACTTTTGACCAGTATGATGGTACCTGGAGGCATATTTTTGTCACATATCAGTTATGTGTGAACAAAGGATTACCTATGTAACACTTACGTACCTCGCCACTCAGGCAGAAATGCACAAGGGTTCATTTGTGTAATGTATGTGCTGAGTAGGGATGCTTGGACTTGGCTGGTACCGATCCGATTTTAGGATTCAGGAATTTAGGAACTTCAGAATCCTAACCTGATTCTCCTTCAAATCCTAAAAGGACCTCAAAATCCAAATCAGATTTGGACTTGTTTGTTTATAATATTCAGAAAACCTTTGAACTGTAAAGCCCTTTTTCAAAGGTGTCCAAGGCAATTCCATATAAAACATAGAAAAAAATAAAATACAGTTCAGAATAACACATTAAACCAGGCACAACAATTATATACACTTGCATAAAAGCTTATCCTGAAAATAGGACAGCACTCAATTTTTAAGAGCGTTAAAAGCAACAGACTCACACACTTCTATAGGTAAGGAATTCCATACCTTGAACTTACTAGAAAAAAAAAACTTTTGACCATTAACTGTTTTCCTAAATGGAATTAAAACCTTTTGACCACACATGGTATGAGTTGAGTTCTCATTCACCAAGGTAAAAATGTTTTGAACTCCAACAAGCATAAGGACCAGCTAGGCCTTTTTAGAAATCAGCGCCATCCGGAAAGATACTCTGTGATAGAAGGATCGACAACTTGTAGAGGTGTACAGATCCAAACTATGAGTATTTACATTTTAAGTCATGTGCAGATTTACAGGCACGGTTAAAAACTACACAGATCCTTTCTAACACAGTACTGTTAGTGGCAGAATAGACCACTGAACTATAATCCATGACTGAAACAATAAGACTTGAGACCAAAAATTTCTCAACCTTGCTAGTAAAAATTGTACGTCTTCCTATAGAGCAATCCTAAATACTGACTAATACTTTGAACCACAGAATCCACATGAGGAGAAAAGGACGATGAGAAGTCAAGCATTATAGCCAGGTATTTAAAATACCTGAACTTGATCAGTGGGGTGATGCATAGTTCAGGACAATGCCTCAGATTGTGTTTACTCCCAAACAACGTTGTTGTTCTTGCTTTTTCTTTTTTTGTTAGAATTTATTGTGAGATGATTTTCCTTAAACCAACAGCACTCTTCATAAAAAATCATGTTCCAGATGGTTCCCAAGAGTTGCAAGATCCCAAAGCTTTACAAACATTACGGTGTCGTCGGCATACAATAAGGTTTTGGAGTAGTCACAAACTTTAGCTACATTTTTCATAAATAGACTAAACAACAGGGGCCCCCAAATGGATCCCTGGGGAACACGTGTCACGTGATTGTAACTTGGGAGTATATATCAGCACGCCTAACATTTTCTGTCCTGTTAGCCAGGCAGTCTGAGAACTATGCAGTTGCCTGGAGCGATAGGTCATTCGCCATTAATTTTGTTTCACCAGTAAATTATGATTAAAGGAAAACTACCCCCTCATATCTTCTAAATTTTATTTGTTTCCATCTCAACAGGCAACTCTTTTCATGTAGCTGTTAGAGATGCATGCAGCTGCCTTAGTCTGTTTTCTCACTTCATACTAGGCCCTGTAACTGTTCTGGGAGGCTCCATTTGGTAGTTGTTGAACTCTCATTGTCCCTGAGAGCTGCATTAGCATATGAGAACATGATGCATAATCAACCTTTAAACTCTCCAGTATACCTGTGTCTGTTTAGTCTTCAAAGAAACAAGCTGCAGGAAGGTATGAAATACCACTTTTACCTTCAGTGAGCTTTGCAAACTATCTGAGTTGTAATGCAGGGTTTTTCCATTTAAACTTCATTCAGTTTATGTATATCCAGAGAGTGTTTGCAGGGTATTGTTCTTTCAGCATAGAGATACATGATAAAAATGGTTGATCTGACATCATGTTCTCATATGCTAATGCAGTTCTCATGGACAATGAGATTTCAACAAGCATGAAATGGAGACCCCCAGGGCAGTCACAAGGGCTACCATGAACAGTGAAAACAAACTAAAGGTAACACATATAGCCCTAACAGTTACAGGAAATGAGTTGTCTGTTGGCATGGGAACAGTTAAAATTTAAATGATACGAGGGTGTAGTTTTCCTTTGACTAAATCAAAGGCTTTTGGATGCTGCTCCTACACTGTTCTGTCCAAGGCTGCATGTTGATCCTCAGCGGGTTTGATTAGTGCAGCTGTTGCACTGTGAAATTTTCGAAAGCCGTGTTGCTCTTTGGCCAAAAGATCATAATCAGAAATAGTCCACTGGTAATTATTTTCTCCAGCGTTTTGGACAGATGGAACAAAATTGAGATGGGCCTGTAGTTCACAATAGCTGCGTGGCCCCCAGGTTTAAAAATTGGAACAACATTCACCTGCTTTCATGCTCCAGGTATGACAGTAAATTGGAGCAAGAAATTAAATAGCCTTTGTACAGGCAAAACCAGTCAATCAGTAGTGAACCTGAGCAATTTCATGTCCACTGAACCTGGATAAGCCCAGTTTTAGCAGAGGATTTCTGTAAATATTTAACAACAACATAGGTAGTTATTTTTTTTTTTTTAAATAAAACTTTAGTCTTGTCCAGGGGTTTATATTGGGCAGGAACCCAAAGGAACGTTTCACCACCTCTTAAAAAACACGTATGACAGTTCCACCACCTCTGTCGTCTTTCTCCATTGACAACTATAGGAGAGTTCCACCACCTCAAAATGTCAGTTCCACCATGTAGAAATCTAAATATGAGTTCTCCCACTCAAACATTTCCAGTTTAACCACTGGTCTTATCATTCCCAGTTTCATCTATTTGAGCTAAAACAGTGTACAAAACATCCACAAGCAGATATGTCACTACAATACAAAAAATAATTAAAATAATTTGTAATAAGTATGGGTTCTGTTATATCATAAGCTGCAGAATGTACTGGGAGACAATTTGTTAGGAACCCAGTTACCAGTGGGTTACCTTACTATGGGCGGAAGCATACCTCTCAACCTTTTGTCCCCCAAATGTGGAACATTGCCTCTCAAAATGTGGAACAAATTAGCAAAATGTGGAACACTTGATCAAATCTTTACCTAAGAAGCTCAGAACACTGTTAAAATGTTTGCATTTATGTTCAGAAAGTCTGTTATTAATTGAATAATATATTTTTTGCATCATTTACTATAGCTTTTTGCTTTAAAATGTTGACACTGAATGTGGAACAAGTCCTCACAATGTGGAACAGGGAGCTTTTGTGAAGTAAAATGAGGAACGTTCCTCGTAATGTGGTACAGTTGAGAGATATGGTCGGAAGACTGTTTACAAGCCTGACTGCCATGTTAGGTGCTTGTCTTTACTCCATCTAAGGGGGCAGGGTTGTGTATTCCCTCAATATGGCATCAGCCTGGAGAGTAGCAGTTTCGATTCTACCTGATTACTAACCAACTTTTTTTGTGATAACAGAAAATTGATCAACTGACCACTGGTAAGTTTTCGTTGGCATGGTATAGTGTGGTTTGTTACGGTTGGATGTGATATGGTTTTGTGTGGGTGGTATGTTTTGCTATGGTTTGGTGTGGTGTGGCATGGTATGGTTATGGTATATCTGGCATGGTTTTATATGACGTAATCTGGCTTGGGTTGGTATGGTGTGGTTTGGTATGCCATGTTTGGTTTGCTGTACCTTAAGAGTATGATATTCTGTGCTATGCTATGGAATGGCATTACATGTATTACTGTGCTATTTTACTTTGGTATGGTATGGTTTAGATTCTCTTGGCATGGTGTGGTGTGGCATTGTATAGCATCGTCTGCTACAGTACTATAGGGCATGGTTCATTTTTTCATGGTGTGGTTTGACGTGGAGTTTTGTATGGTTTAGTGTGCTGTGTTGTGTGGCACTGTAGCGTTTGGTGTGCTGTGATATTGCGTGGTGTGGTGTATTGTGCTTTGGTATTGTATGGTTTGATGCGATATAGCAGGTTTGCTATGGTGTGGTATAGTTTAGTTTTGTATAGTTTGGTGTGTTGTGGTGTTCTGTGGTATTGTATGGTTTGGAGTACTGTGGTATATGCTTTGGTGTACTATAATATGGTATGGTATGGTATTTATTTTGAAAGTTTTACTAGGAAAGACATTCTGAGCTTGTAGCAGCTCGTTTCCAGATGCATCCTGGGGCGTATGGTATGGTTCGATTTTGCATGATGTGGTTCTCTATGGTTTGGCGTGTCGTGCTGTGGTGTGGTGTGGTATGGTATTGTATGGTTCAGTGTACTGTGATATTGCATGGTGTGGTTTTAATATGCTGTGGTGTGGTACTGTGTGATTTGTTGTGCTGTGGTTTTGTATGGCGTGGTGCGTTGTGTTGTGGATGCTGTGGTATTGAATGGTTTGGTGTACTATAATGTGGTTTGGCATGGTACTGTATGGTTTGATTTTGTATGATGTGGTTTGACAAGTAGTACTTTTGTATGGTTTAGTATATTGTGTGGTATTGTTATGATTTGGTGTGCTGTGGTATTGCATGGTTTGGTGTGCTAAAGTATGTGTTGGCATGGTGGGGTATAGTTCAGTTTTGCATGGTCTGGTTTGGCATGGTGTGGTTTTATATGGTTAGGTGTGCTGTGCTGTAGTATTGTATGGCTTGGTGTACTATAGTAAGGTCTGGTATGGTTCGGTTTTGCGTGGTGTGGTTTGGTTTCATTTGATATTGTAATCTGAAGCTTTAGCAGGACATGTCATTATGTGTCATCGAAATAAACTTTGGGAGAGTGTGCCACAGGTCTCCCTACATTATTCTATTCCAAAACCTCCATCCCTTTATATTTTTCTACAGCAAGCCCTAGAATTGCAGTCACTAGTTTTGACAGGGGCTACTAAAATGCAAGGACAAGTAGCCTGATGGCCAACTACAAGAAAGAGACTGGTGTGGAACCCTGACTTTGACTTTATAAGCAATTCCCCCTTCTTCCTTTTCAGCATGTATAATTTTAGTATCAGATATCCAGCCACGAGTGCATGTGTAATTGTGTACTTGAGTACACACATTCAGTGTGCACAAAAAGTATCAACAGGAAAATGCTCACATTATCAGCATTTCCAAGCTTAAATATTAAACAGTGAATTTGCTGACATAAATACTGCAAGAAGAGCTTAGCGTTATGGTAACACTATCATGTTCCAGTACTGATTTAGCTTGCTCTTGAGACCCTAACCAGATGCTGAAAGGGGGATACTTCATCTGCATAATGACTTCTAGCTCCAGATTACAGGCCCAGACGATAGATGTAAGAGAAAATGAAAACAACAACAAATTATTGTAAATGAAGGTATACAATTATGTTTTTGTGGGTGGTTTGACTGCCTGTGTGATCCCAGACTTCTTTACAGGCCGCCTCGGGGTGGGGGCGGCACGGCAGCATAATTCATCCCATATGGGCATTTTGATGTATTTTCTCCACCAGCACATCAATCACCCCCCATCATTAGTGGGGGAGTCCGGCAGTTCACCACAGGCTGAACCAGGAGAAGGGCCCATAAAACCACAAGCAACTTAACAACAGATTACTTCTGTTTTTTTTTCCTTCACTTAACTTAGGTTGATTGGGATCAAACTGGCTGATACCATGACTGGCATCACTGTGGCTACATGTGGGCTGAGTTTCAAAGTAATCATATTCAGAGTCTATCAGTCTGCAGCTGCAGCTTTGGTCTATACCTCACCCCACCCCCCCACTGGCTGGACCCTGCTGGGATGCCTTCTGTCTCGCTAGTATTGGTCACTTCATACTTACTCTTAGAGGAACCTGTGCTTTGAAGCCTACCTTTACCATTTAGACCTCCTTTCCGGGGCACCCTATAGCACAGTCTCGCTGCTGGCATACATTACTGGTCAGGTGAAAAGACTGGGGAGCAACAAATACAGGGCAGTCTTTGCGGTGAGGGATTACAGGCACACGGACTTCTACTCAGATGTTAAACTGAAAAATGTTATTGGGGGGACTGTCAGCTCTATATGTGTAGTAGTGGGAACTGTCATCTCTAGGGCATAGAACTCTCTGCTGGTATTCAATAGAGAAAAGTGAGAGAGGAGAAGGAAGGCTCATACAGTGCTGCAAGAGGAACTCAGTTCCTGTGGGTTCTTGTTCATTTTAACCTTTACATATACAGCAGGCTCACCTATTTGCCTTGCTTCCATCACCCACCCCTTCCTGTGTGGGGTCCCCATCCTTACTCACCTGCTTCCTCTGATGCATGGACTCCCTCCTCCTGATTGCACCAGACTCCCAGAAAAAGCAGGAGGCAGTACTGTAGCAAAGGATCCTCATCCGTTTCACCTGAAGGAGAGTGACTCCCATAGGATTCTGACTCTTCCTAATGCCACCCTGCAGTGATGATCCAATCAGGGGATGCAAACTCAGATCACTGACACAGCATAATGCTTATGCTTCCATCACCAGGGTATCTCCATTCGGTGGCTACTGACCAGCTCTTTATCCCAGCTTCTCTAATGTTTATAGCTCCACCCCTTTGAGAGACTCCCCCCCCCCCCAGCTTACCCTCTGAGGCGAGCCCTTCCCCGACAGGGACTGGGTGGCGAGGCAGTTGGCCTCTCTATCTAGTGACCTCCAATGAGCCCAAGTCTAAGCATGCCACGTCATCCTGCCATCCCAGGGTATTTCTCTTTGTTCCTTGGTCCCCTCACCCATGGATGCCAGCGACCGAGGAGCATTAAGTGCACACGCAAGCGGCTGCGTGCTGTCGCATGACACTCAGCCATCATCTGCCCTTCCTACAGAAGTGCTCCCTGCTGCAGTACCACCTGTGATCACCCGGGTGGCAGTGTGGTAGCAGGGGCTACTGCGCTCCCTCCCCAAGGAAGAAGAGCATTCTATGGGACACTTGATCTTCCCTTCCCCGACAGCTCTCCCAAGACTCTGACTCTTTCCCGAACCTGGGTTGTTGGCATTGTGAGCGGTAGCACTAATGCTGTGCTGACTGGCCCGCTGTGGCTCCTCCCAGTTCATTTTGTCCACCAGTCTTTCTCCCCACTTTAATGTAGCAGTCCATGACAGCAATGACAAGTTTGAGTCTGCGTCACCACACTTTTTTAAACAGTTACATAGAAACATAGACACATAGACTTTGATGGCATATAAGGACCTCTTGGCCCACCTAGTCTGCCCATTTCCCTACCTAGAGGATAAGCTGCAGATCCTATTTAACCAACAGCCTATTTCTTCCTACCCCCCACGAAAATTGCCTTATGTCTGTCCCATGCATTCTTGAAATCTCCCACAGTTTTAGACCCCACAACCTCCTCAGGAAGGCTGTTCCATGCATCCACCACCCTCTCTGTGAAAAAATACTTCCTCACATTGCCCCTGAGCCGTCCCTCCCTCTATCTTCACATTGTGTCCCCTTGTTCTTGCACATCTCTTTTTCTGAAAGATGCTACCCTCTTGGACTTTGTTGATTCCACTGAGGTACTTAAAAGTTTCTATCATGTCCCCCCTCTCCCTCCTTTCCTCAAGGGTATACATATTCAGCTCCTTTAGTCTCTCTTTGTATGGCTTCTCTTGCAGGCCCTGCACCATTTTAGTTGCCCTCCTCTGAACTGCTTCCATCCTGTCTATGTCCTTGCGGAGATAAGGTCTCCAGAACTGGACGCATTACTCCAGATGGGGTCTCACCAACTGTCTGTACAGAGGGATGACAACTTCCTGTTTTCTGCTGGTGATGCCTCTCCCTATACATCCCAGTATCCCCCCAGCCCTCCCTACCGCCTTCTCACATTGCTTGCCAACCTTAAGGTCATCTGATATGATTACCCTCAGGTCCCTTTCCATTTTTGTTGTTGTTACTACCTCCCCCATTGTGTAATCTTCCCTGGGTTTTTGTTTCCCAGGTGCATTATTTTGCACTTCTTTGCATTGAATCCAAGCTGCCATACTTCTGACCATTCCTCCAACCTTGCCAAGTCCCTTCTCATCCTTTCCACGCCTCCTTGTGTATCAACCCTGTTGCAAATCTGTGTCATCTGGTAAAGAGGCATACTTTTCCTTCCAGTCCCTCTGCAATGTCACTTATAAAGACATTAAAAAGGACTGGACCCAGTACTGAACCCTGAGGTACCCCACTAGTAACCCATCTTTCTTCAGAGTGGACTCAATTTACAATTACCTTCTGTGTCCTGTTTTCCAGCCAATGTTTTATCCAGGCTACCACCCTGGGACCCGCTCCCAGGCTGGTTAATTTGACTATTAATCTTTTGTGTGGGACTACGTCAAATGCCTTGCTGAAGTCTAGGCCGGCCATGTCCACAGCCCCTCCCTGGTCTACTACTTTGGTCACCCACCTCCTCTTTTGTGAATACTGAACAGAAGTATTCATTCAGTATCCCTGCTTTTTTCACTGTCCCTCTCTGCCCACCCACCGTCCATTCTGTTCAGCCTCACTATTTGTCTTTCTACGCTCCCTGATATACCTATAAAAGGTTTTATCTCCCTTCTTAACCGAGTTGGCTATCTTTTCCTCAGTTTGGGCCTTTGCTATTCTGACTACCCTCCCTGCTTCCTTCTGCCTTAACTGGTACAGTTCTTTGTCCTGCTCCTTCTGTGTTTCCTTATACTTCCTAAATGCTATCTTTTTCTCCCTAACCTTCACCACCACCTCTTTTGAGAACCATAGTGGCTTTTTCTTCCATTTTGATTTACGTATTTGCTTCACACAAAGACTTGTTGCCTCTATGATGACAGTTTTGATATTTCCCCATTGTTGCTCCACACCTCCTTCTAGCCTGTTTGCTAGTGCTTTTCTAAGGCACTTTCCCATCTTGCAAAGGTCAGCCCTCCTGAAGTCCAGTACCCTCACTTTTGTATGGCTTGACTCTGTAGCTGAGTTTATCATGAACCACACTGTTTGGTGGTCACTTGTTCCCAAATGGCTACCCACTTCTAGATCGGAGATCCTCTCACTGTCTCCATTTGAGAGTACAAGGTCTAAGATTGCTCCTTCACAAGTAGGTTCCAAAACTAGCTGTCTGAGGCATGCCACCTGAAGGGCATCGAGAATGACCCTGCTTTTGGATGTGGCTGCAGCAAATGTGCTCCAGTTAACATCTGGAATATTAAGGTCCCCCATCAACAGTATCTCCCCTTTCTCTGCCATCCTAAGTATGTCTTCTACCATATCCTTGTCCATTTCCTCCCCCTGACATGGGGGTCTGTATACAACCCCTGTGCGGATTGTGGTGCCATTTCTAGTCTCTAAGGTGACCCACAGTGCTTCCTCTCCTCCCTGTTTACTCTTTTGTTCAGTTGCTTTTATCCCTTCCCTTACATAGATAGCTACTCCGCCCCCTCTTCTCCCCTCCCTGTCTCTCCTGTAGGTTGTGTACCCTGGTATATTAACATCTCAGCCATGGTTCTCTGTGTACCATGTTTCTGGAACTGCTACGATATCCAGGCATCCCTCTTCCATCAAGGCCACTGGTTCAGGGAGCTTGTTGCCCAGACTACGGGCGAGGGTACTCATTACCCTCCATTTCTTGATGGCCTTACCCCTTTTTGCCCTATCCCTGTCCTTATTGCGTTTGTCACTTTCTCCATTTACCCCTGCGCTTCTCCCTATCAACATCTCTATGTTGGTGTCTACCTCACTTAGTACCCAGATTTGTTTCGGGGGGGCTAGGATTTCCCTGCTCCTCTCCAGTGCCTCCCCCCTTGGCTAGTTTAAGTGCTTGCCAATGAAACATTTAAACCTATCATCTAGGATCCTGGTTCCCCTCCTGGACAGATGCAGACCATCACACCAGTATAGGCCTGCATCCCTCCAGGTGGACCCCCAGGCTCCAGTGAAGCCAAATCCCTGAGCTCTGCACCAGTTTTTCAACCACTGATTGAATCCCATGGTGTGGAGCAACCTAGCCTCACCCGCGCCATAGGAAGGCAGCACCTCCGAGAAGGTTACCGTACGTGCTATTTGTCTAATGCCCCTCCCTATCTCCACAAACGCTTCTTGCACCGCTCTGATCCCTTTCTTAGCCAGGTCATTTGTCCCTAGGTGGACAATGACATCCAGCTCCCTCCCCTATGCAGCTGCTCCTGCGATCCTGAGGATTTGCTCCCTGTCCCTCCAAGCCATGCTGCCAGGCAGGCACCTTACCTCCCTTTCCCCTTCCTCCCCAGTTCTATCTTCCTAACAATGGAGTCCCCCACCAGGAGTTGTTTCCTTCCCCTGTGGGGGTCCCATGCCACCCTTCTGTGGGTCTCCTTTGTAGAGGTTCCCAGCATCCTCCTTGGTCTCCACTGTGGGTGCTTCCATACAGGAACCACACCTTTCCAGAATGGCATAGAAATTGTGGAGAGGTACAACTGGAGGGATGCGCCTCTGTTCCATCACTCTCATCCTCCCTGAGCCCACTGTGGTCTAACCGCTCCTATTTCTTGGCAACCTCTGAGGCAACGGCAGTGACCCTGGTCGTCCCTGGGTGGGATAGGCAGTCCCAAAAATCCTGGCCAACTCAGCCTGGAGATGAGCAACCTCCCTCAGCCCAGAGAGGTGCCTGCAGATGGGACAACACCGCATCCTCCAGAATGTCTCCTGGAAGACTGTTGCTCCACAGCCACTGCACTGCACCACTCCCATTATGTCTTATTTCTGTCCCCCTAACTGTTGTTTGGAATACTTACTCTTTCCTTTGTTTGTTTATTTTTTTTCTTTCTCTCCCTACTTACTTACTGCCTCTGTGCCCTTTTAGCTCCTGATCTTCCTGTTCTGAGACAAGAAGTTCCTATATTTCTCAGTAGTCTCCTTACTTGCTCAGAGTCAGACCTCCAGCAGCTGGGGGGGATGGAGAGCTACTCTTGCCCTTCTAGGATGGTGAGTCTTTGGTGGCTCTGTGATCACTCACTTCCTGCTCCCAAACAGGAAGTTCCTGTTGTCAGTCAAATACTGTGCCTATAAAAGTAGATCTGCCTTTGGGTGGGAAGGCGGACAATATAGTCCCAGTAGAGAAGTTTAGTTATACCAGCAGCTCCTTTCTCCTGGTGCTCTGCCAGAAGCTATGTAGGGCAGTGTTTAAATCTGGTTTTAACCTGGCTCCTTCTAGCTAAGCCACTCTGCCTACTTTGCAAATCTTTCTACACTTAGTTAATTTCACAGATAACAATTCCCTTCAGCCACCTGTGACAAGCACCTAGATAACTCCCCCTACTTTGCAAATCTTTCTACACTTAATTAATTTCACAGATAACAATTCCCTTCTAGATAACTACACAGATAACAATTCACTTCAACTAACTCTGACAAACACACTTTTTTTTTTTACCCTAAATTGAAGGTCCCAGTACAAGAGTTCTAGTTCTTAGTCCCAGTAGAGAAGTTTAGTTATACCAGCAGCTCCTTCCTCCTGGTGCTGGTGAAATAATAAAAGGAGTGCTTCTCTTAATATTACTTGGACCTGGTTTTCATCAGTTTTTTGTTTTTTTTGAACACCCACTGTTTAAGATCACTTTTCTTCTGACTAAAACGAACTAGCATGCAGCAGACACTGCTCCCTGAACTTATGGAACAGGTGTACGAAAACTCTTTACTGACTCTCTGGCCACCCTCGATATGGAATGGACACATGGGTCGTGGTTATTCAACTTTAATAATTTTCTCTCCTGTACATTTTTTGGGAGGGTTTGCATATCTAGTCTGTTTCTGCTATATGGTGTATGTTGTATAACATGAAATTTATAAAGTTAAAAAAAAAAAAAAAAACAGCTAGCCAGCCCAGTGGTGCAGAGGGTTGAGGCACTGGACACCACACTTCGCTCCATGCCGGCGACCCATGGTCGGGAGCGAGCTCAGGTTGCCGAGGAGGAGACGATTGAGCATCCGGAGGATGGCTCCTCTCCTGGGAGGGTGGGGGACAAGAGCTGCGGTTGCATTATTCTCATGTGTATGGGAGCCTGCCGGGGAACAGCGAAGTGATCGCCGGACGTAGCATGGGGCTGCACATGCTGTGACATCCTAGACACATTGCACACGCGCGCCAAAAGAAGGGGAAAAAAAGAATCCTCTGGTGTGCATGAGGCCTCAGCCTACTGGCGCCACACTGAGCACACCAGGATTCTCCCTCCCAGCCCGGCTCACCAGGAACTCCCCAGTGTGTGGAGTAAGTACCTGCTGGGTTGAGACCTGCGTTGTGTGCAGGTGGAAGGAGGTCAAGAACGGGAGCTGCGGCAGCTGCGGCACTGGAGGCTGCAGAGCTGAAGGGGAACCAAAGGCGAACACCCCCAGCCGAGGAGACAGGAGCATGAAGAATAAAAAAAAAAAAACAGCTAAAAATATTGATGAAAGCTTGGTCTGAGCCATATTAATTAGGCTGCCGCCGACAAGATATCTTGTCCTAAAAACCTATGCGTTCTAAATCTTCTGGCAGCCTAAGGGATAAAAGGAGCATTCCTTTTATTATTTCAGAAGTGAAAAAAGTACTAAAGCAGACTCAAAAGGGGAAAAGAAGGGTATCATACAAGTCCAGAGGTAAGGGGCGAATAAAAAAAAAACAGGTCAAAATTGTCACCGCTATCGTGCAATCCTGCTTTAACATCAGTGTGTGCAACATTTTGTTTTTCTGAGCTCTATCACAGTGTCCCTACAGTTGTGGCGGCTAATGGTGATCATATCCATGTTGTATATCGCGTTCACTCAAGCCCATCTGCCAGGGGATTGATCACATTATGAACTAACTCCCCTTACCCCAGAATACAAGAGGAGCACCCCTCCACAACACATCTTGTGCTCCTTGGCCCAGGGCTAAGAGTCGGGACTTGGAATCGGTCAGGGGTCTCTTGCACAGGCTGTGCCACCACACCACTACAAGTGTCCACACATTAGATGTTGTTATGGTTATGACTCCGCTGTAGACCAGGTACATCACAGTGGAAGTAAACAAAAGAAAGCCAGCACCACTAGTTAGTGTTGCAAAAGTTTATTAAAGAAAGTTTACTCACAAAAATATTGGTGCAAAAATCAAATGTTAACATTGCGGTGCAAATCTGTGGGAGATGCAGGTAGCACAGAAAGGTAGCTGAGGTGCAAGACTCCGGCATCATGGCATTCCTATACTCACAGTGCGCATTTAGAGCCAGGCTTCAGTGGATGCTGGCGTAAGGACAAAATCTCCAATAGATTTAAGGATAATTTTAAACAATTTTATTGAGAAGATGAGCAGTGCAGCACCTCTCCAACCAAAGCTATGGGAAAGCAGAGTAACAAAACACAATGTCACATGACCCCCTTTGGTTTTGCACATCACTACTTCCTCCTTTATAGAGGAGCCTCAGGGGTCTTCCTGAGCTTCTACAGTAATACTTATCTGCCCAGTGAGGCCAGTTGCTTCACAGGGGCAGAAAGAGAGAGGTAGGGACCGGGAGACCACTAGCATCTGGCAGATTAATTTGCACTGTAATTTAGTCATGGCCAGACTCCTTCCCCATGAGTAAGCAAAACAGGTTGATGTATCACTTTTTTAATTCATTTGACCTGCTCTCCCTATCTCATCAGTTCCTGCAACCCTTACCTGCCACTGAGGGATCCCACCAAGGTCACAAGGACTGTTCAATCAGTTCTGGCCATTTGTACATTCTAGGACTCTGACAGAGTCCAGTTCCCTGTCCGATTATGTGCTCACTGAGCCATTGAACAAGGACAGGCCCCTCCTCCCTACAGGCCATTTACATGGTTTGCATTGACTGGTTGGGGAGGGAACACACCTTCTTTGATCACCTGACTGCAGCTGTTCTGGTGGGTGCCCAGGATGTAATGATGACACCTAACATCTGGATAGGATCTGGTGTCGGTTCTTCTGCACTCTCCCTGCAGTGGGATCCTTACATGGACCGATGGGAGGTTGAATACTGGACTCAAATTCTTTCTTGGAGAATTGCTACAGGGCTGATGGGGCTATGGGAAGGCGTTCCACAAAGAGTGCAAGGGGGGGGCACACCCACAGAGAAAAGAGATTATCCATAAGACTGCTTCTGCTGTTTGAGATTGCAGGCTCTGAAAGCAACCCACAATCTCCCCAAGTGGCAGACACTTTAACCGCTAGACCACCTGTAAACATTTTTTGTATATAGTCCAAATTGTGGAGGTGAAGCTGAATGGCTGTTTGCACTGGTTAGTGCCACCATAATTTGCAAATGCGAATTGGACCTGTGATCGCCGCAGCTTGGAGCTAGTCATGCCAGTTGTGCTGCTTTGGGGCATGTGCATTCATTCCCAGTAGGGGGTGAGCAGACACCACCACATTCACTGTACTTGTCACCCAGGGCTACAGTCTGAACTAGTAACACCCATGGAAATGAACGGGTATCACATGGCTGCACTGTGCCAGGCCACTTGCAAGGTCTGCTTTGCATGCCTTGGAAAAAACATTATAAGTCACTTAAGTGAGTCCAGCCAATCAGCGCTTAGAACCACTGTACCTCTCATCCTGCATTCAGTGGTCTCTCTCGTGCAATAACGTTAGGAGTGGAGCGTTCCACTTCACAGTCAGGGGGAGGATGGGCTTTATTTAACGTCTGACATTAAAAAAAAAAGTCTTGAAACTTAAGTTAAACCACTCTTTTCGAGCGCGAGTGATTTATAAGAAGTTAAGAGGGCCTTTGCTGCTTCTGTCTTATGGTATACGAGACTTCCGAGGTTTGGGCAGCCAGAATCGTTCCGCTTCGCTTTGCACTCCTCTTGCTCAGGCCTTACTCTCAGAGTCTCTTATACCATAAGAGACACCACTCGAAGAACCTATTATTAACCTATTGTTCCTCGCTTTTGTAAGAAACATATCATTAATATGTCTGCAACTGTTTTTTTCAATTAATTCTCCCTCTGTCTTAACGATAATAATACTTACCTAAATATTCCTTGCCAACTCACGCTGTACTTTCCCCATAAATTGTATTCAAGTATTTGTGTTGTTCTAGCACTTTGTCAGAATCTCCTTTTGCACTCCCTCCCCCAGGACAGGTCTCAAAACAATGCATTTCTTTGCGAAATATTTTATATAAATACACAGATATACAGAAAAATCATGCCTCTGTGTATTTTATCAGAATTAGCTTTCAAAAGAAATGCCATTAGCCAGCCTGGTGGCGCTGAGGGTTGAGGCGCTGGATGCCACACTCACGCCATGTTGGCGACCTGGGTTCAGGAACGGACTCGGCCACTGGGGGTCGGGGGGAGGAAGGGATCGAGCATCCGAGGACTGCCTCCTTCCCGTGAGGGATCCCGGTCGCGCCCTTCCAGCAGCCCCGTGAGATCGGGTGCATCGCAGCGAATTTGCAGTGCAGCAACATGGGGTGGGCTGCGCAGGTGTCGCACGTTGTACCCAGACGCCATTGCATGATCACGCCAGGGGAAACTTCAGCTGAAAAAACCTGGTGGTCTAAGGTGACGAAGGGGTCTCCAGCGACCCACCCACATCCTGCTGCCGAACCTACCTCACTGGGATCTCCTGCATCCAGCCCCAGTCCCGCAGCTGTCCCTCTAATTCTAGACAGGACACCAAGAGTGGGCGGACTTTCCCCCGGGGGGGTGATCCAGGGGGCTGGACATGCCATGGGGGCCGGGGGGAGATCTCGGATGGGGAGGTTTCAGGCTGGGAGTAGTGGTGGTAGTCCTGAGGGTACCCTGGAGGGATGCCCTGGACCACCAGCGATAAACAGAGTATTAAAAAAAGAAAAAAAGAAATAGCATTAGTCAGTTTTCACCGGCAAAGATGAGCTCAGACAAAAGTCCTGTTTCTAGTCGTCCTGGGGCAAGACAGATGTGGTAGCAACACAGGATCCTGCAGTGATTGAAATGGAATGATGACAGAATAGAATACAATAAAGTAGATTACAGATCGAGGGAGCGCTCCTGACCAATTGGAGCGCTTCTTTCCCCTGTGCGTGAGACACTCTTATTCTGTGAAGAACGTCTCATGCGCAGATGCCCTGGAAACGGGCACTTTCCGGGAACAGTTTTTTTAAAAATATATAACTGATCGCTCTTGCTTTGCTTCGCTGTTCTCGTTCTAGCCGAAGGTACGTGAAACCACTCTTATACAGCAAGTGGCTCCAGGGGACACATTAACATATAATAAAATAGAATAGAGTAGAGTAGATAGAATGGAGTAGAGTAGAATACGCTAGGGTACAGAAAAGTAGAGGAGAGTAGGATAGGGTAGAGTAGAGTAGAATAGGATAGGAGTAGAGTAGAGTAGAGAACAGTAGAATAGAATGGGGTAGAATAGAGGAGAGTAGATAGAATACAGCAGAGTAGAACAGGATAGGGGTACAGAAAATTAGAGTAGAGTAGGATAGGGTAGCGTAGAGTAGAGTAGAATTGAGTAGACTCAAGTAGAATCGAGTAGAGTAGAATGGAATGGAGTGGAATCGACTAGAACACAGAAGAGTATATAGAAGAGAGTAGATAGAATAGAGTAGAGTAGAATAGGCTAGGGTACAGAAAAGTAGAGGAGAGTAGGATAGGGTAGGGTAGAGTAGAGTAGAGTAGAACAGAACTGAGTAGAGTAGAATAGGATACGAGTAGAATAGACTAGAGTAGAGTAGCTAGAATGGAGTAGAGTAGAATAGGCTAGGGTACAGAAAAGTAGAGGAGAGTAGGATAGGGTAGGGTAGAGTAGAGCAGAACAGAATTGAGTAGAGTAGAATAGGATAGGATAGGAGTAGAGAACAGTAGAATAGAATGGGGTAGAATAGAGGAGAGTAGATAGAATACAGCACAGTAGAACAGGATAGGGGTACAGAAAAGTAGAGCAGAGTAGGATAGGGTAGAGTAGAGTAGAATTGAGTAGACTCAAGTAGAGTAGAATGGAATGGAGTGGAACAGAATAGAACAGAATAAAATAGAATGTTGACGTGGTACATGCAGCTGGGGTAGAGGGAGGGGACCAGGAAAAAAAAAAACAGAAAATGCCTGCTCAGAGTGGCGGAAGATGGCCTCAGCTAGTTCTTGCCCATGCCACCAGGTCCTTCTCTGCCCTTACCCCATCCCCAAAACATGCATCCATCCCAAGGTTCAAGGTACTTCTCCACCTAGGTGCAGAGGCCTGGTGCTGGTGGTGGTGGTGGGGTTGGGGGGCAATCAGGGCTAAGTTGGAAACCCAGGGGTGGATGGACACAGCTGGGAGCCTGGAGGTGGGAGTCCAGCAGGTAGCTGAGGATGACTGAGGGTCCAGAAGGAGAGGGTCACTGTGGGGCTGGTTGGGGGGGTACAAACAAAATGAATGCACGGCTTCCCCCCCCCGCCGTTAAAGTGCAGCATTCTACTTGAATGCTACTACACAAAGCAACAGCTGTGTGAAAAACAAGCAGTTTTATGGTTCTTGATACTGATTGGCTGAGATCATACTGTAAAACTTGAAATGTTTACTGTCAAATAATTTTCACTTTTTTGCTGAAACACTAATTAGTGTCAAAATAAATTGAGCTAATCGGCACTATTAGCACCTTTGCCATCATGGTGAATGTTGTGCTAATGACTTCGCGCTAAATTAAATTTGCGACAATTACAATTGCATTTGTGTTTGCGCTAAAATTACTTGCCATACATATAACAGTTTTACAGACTAAGGGATTTATAATTGTGTTTATTGAGGCTGGGGGAGCACCATTGGCTCTAGAAACCAAAAATCAATAGCCATTTGGCTAAACCCCATATTTTATTTAAGCCACTCCCTCTACTGTGTTAGCCGTTTAGCCATTTATGACTAATTAAAAAGGCTCCAGATCACAGGGATTCCTTTCCTGAATCTCACGCAAATGATCAAATTAGTAATTTTGTGCCTGGTGGAGTCATGGGCCAGTTGGGCAAAGATTCATACATCAGAAAGGTTGCCCCAGACACCAAACAACTGGCAGAAATATAATTCAAGTTTATCAATTTTTATTATATTTTCTCAGGCTTAGCTGGCCACCATTAAGGAATCCCAACATTTCATTGCCACCCTGGCAGCTTTATCAAGGGTAGTGGCCCTATGAGTTAATTAAGCAATAAGGAATGACAGCGTCTGCTTTGTGCTAGGATAATGACAGGCCTCAGGTGGGTCAAAGCACAAGGCCAAAGGCCTAGTGCTTCCTCCACCTGAGAAGTGCTGTTGTCCCAGCACAAAGCACACCCAGAAGTGTTTTATTGGGATTATGAAATAGGTCCATTAGGAACAGTAAAGAAATATTTTTTTTAACAAAAACAGTTATTTAAATGAGGAAACAAGGGAAAAAAGGAGAAAAGGAAAAAAGTAGCCTTACTGAGCCATTGTAATTTGGCTGTTTGACCAGTAGATGGCAGATGCTACATTTGTTTTTCCGAAATACAAGTACTGTATGTGAATTGAGATGTATTGATACAGCTGTGCCTTCTTAATGTAAATGGGTCAGTTAGGTCACGGATCTTTTTCTAGTGCTGTTGTGCTGAGATGTCAACACTGGGTTCCGAGCTCCTCAGGCAGTCAGTTTGCTGGATTTCTTATACTCATTTCATAATACAAACCATTCAGTATTATATTTTAAGCAGCTGACCACAAAGTTCAACCAGCTATTCCACATAGAACAGCTTCTGTTTCAGTAGCACCATCAAAGTAATCAAAAACACATTTAGTCTTTTCAATATATTAAATACCTTAATATGAGGTTTTCTGTAACTGTGTACTTGCGCCTCAGTGCGCTTCTAACAGGAGGTATCCTCCACAGACATGCAGACCTTGAGGCCTACCATATCCTGATATTCCCTGCTCTCTGAGCAGGCAGGGATCGACTTACGGGCATCTGATTGGACCAGCGTGACTCCTCCCCCCGCCATCATTCTCAGCTCCACACTTGTTGAGAGTGGGGCAGTGCTCCCAGACTGATTTGATATTTTTCATGTAACTGCACAGTAAATTTCCTGTGTTTTCCTGTAGATTACATTATTTCCTATGGAAGCCAAAATGCTCAGTTTTTCTGTATAACCAATATGAGTCTATGGGGAAAAAAATTCTTGTAGATAGCTCCCTTTCCCTGTAAAATACAGGAATCCCTGTAGATCTAGGAGCCCTGGTGGGGGTTGAGGATGCTGTCTGGTGCAGGCGGACATGGAGGGGTGCAAAGCCATGGTCAGAGTATGCTCAATTCAAGCATATCCTCGCCACCTTTGTGGATGGGGCCCTTACACTAGCTTCCCTGTGAATTCAGACATTACGTTGTGTAGCAGTAAGATGGTCAACGTACATGGTGTCAGTATCTACAGATTTATCTATTAGATAAGAAAGAGACTTTTAATTCCACCTGGTTGCCTTTCCTACAGAAACAAAAGTAATCGTATAACTACTGATAATAACAAATATCTTCAAAACTGTATCACAAAGTACTACAAAGGTGGAGAGAAGGTAAAAGAATAGATTTCTCATTTTCTTGTTTATGTAGTATGTGTATTTCGCTTAGAATGAAATGGAAATAATTAATTGTAAATCCTGCAACAGAGTGAATGCAACAAGCATGTATAGTTATATATACTATCAGTATTTGATGTGCCTACTTTTATTTTATGAAAAAAACACTTAATAAAACAATGAATGGAAAAAAAATATAATACCTATAGATGTTGGTCCATGACTCTGGTGTAGACAAAGGGCAGCTACTACTTCAGTAGATTTAGTCCTCTGTGACTCGCAGATGGCTGCATTTCTGTCTATGTACAGGGTCCCATGTCTTATCACAGATTGTCATTCAACCAAAACAGAAACCGCAGCTCCCACTACCGACCACTTCTTGGACTCAGACTGAGTTATCTGAAGCACAACAGTTTTGTACTTGCTTTTTATGTTCATACCACTGTAAAAAAAATATTTCAAGAAAATCTGAATATAAAACCAAAAAAGATACAGTCTAATAGACACAGCAGCATGCCGAATTCCTCTGGAATGAGCATTCAGTCTCAGCCCCTCAACAGTGCCTCAGTATAGAGGGCCAGCCCAATGGTGCAGCAGTAGGGCAACTGTTTGCGATGCTGGTGACCCGTGTTTGGGAATGAGCTCAGATCATCGGAGTGCTGGCCAGGGAGGACAGTCAAGTGTCCCAGAGGATGTTCCTTTCCTACAGGGAGGGACGGTGCTGAGCCTCGCTGTTACACTGCCCCTGGATGACCACAGGGTGAGGTACTGCCACAGCCCCTAGATGTGGAGGGGAGGATATCGTCAACATGTGTGCATCCGACGATGTCCGGTGGCAGCGGACTCAAAGGAAAAGAGGAACAGAAGAGCGGAAAATCCCAACTTGTGCAGCATGAAGACTGTAACCACCTGCAAGCCCTGCACCCACCAGCTCAGGCGCTAGTGTCCCTGATCAGCTGGAAGGTATAGATTTTCCGAGGGACTTGGGGAACCCCAGTGACAGTCCTGCCATAAGGGACACGTTACTGAGCCTGATGGCGGTAGATATGTATGCCCTTGGAGATGGTGGGGTGACAGGGATGAGGGTTTGGAATCCTAAAGAGAAAAGGGTGAGTGGAGTCCAGAGCAAAAACAGAGTTTAAAAAAAGCATAACAAAGCTATATAGTCCATTACTCAGAATTAGCGCCGCTCTAACCATGAGGATTATCTTCCATTATAAAACGACAAGAAAAGGGGGCACCAGAGAGTAGTGCTGCAGACAGGACATCTATTACAGAGCTCCTATTCTATGAATTTATGTAAGTACAAAATTACCCTTTCAACTTACTTGGTAGTATTCCTTCAGACCTCCTAAGCTGCAGGACTACTTAAAGGGCTTTCTTTCCTTCTTTCATGATAGGGAAACTGAAGAGTTACACAATGGAGTTTGAATAAAAATATCGATTCCTCCGGTGCAGCTCCGAGTCAGCAGGGAGCTGCACATCAGAAGATGCCAGAAGGTGAACGCCGAATTGGCTACGGGCCTAAATGTGGCTACCGCCCTGTAGAGGGTCATTGGGGAGGAAGGAAAGTGAAAGAGAAGTGGGTGCTCCTAAGATAATGAATCGGGGCTGCTAGTTTGAAATGTATACTTACTCTCATCTCCTAATAACCGGTTGACTAATTAGATATGAATGCTGGAGTAAGGAGAAAGATGTTGTTTATCTCATTCGAACTATATTAATTCATTGTACAAAAATGGAAATTGTCTGATCTGCCTGTATCAATTGTACCTGCTGGTTAATAATAAACTTGAATTTAAAAAAAAAAAAAAGGTACAGCAGCAGGATTTCACAGGGGCTTTTTGGTCCATGGCAAAAAATCTTTTGGTCCTTATTTGGAGAGTGACTTAACTGTATAAAACCTTATGATAATCGGGGTCAGATGCCATCCTAACTATCGCATGGTATCCCTCATTGCAGCAGGTACTTGTTTTTTTTCTTAACTTATATTTTATTGTTTTATTAACAAGGCAATAAGATACAGCATCTCATGTCAGACATCAACATACGTTATCACAAATCCATCAGATGGTGCAGGTTAAAAAGCAATCAAAACAGTCTGGATTACAAAGGCAGGGGTATTCCTTGATAGGTCTAGCAACATACACAGTGTGTGTGTATATATATATATATATATATATATATATATATATATATATAAAAGCTTTGTATTTATTGCATTTTTTTTTTTTTTTTTATGCCTCCTCCTTCCCTAGCTGCCCACTCCTTCGGGTCCCTGGCCCTTCCTGATTGCTCATGTATCCCACGCCAGCTACTCACCTCATATTGCAGCTCCCCCGGGTAACCCGGCATATCCCTTTCGCCGGACGGGTCCCCCTCCTCCGAGGGGGAAGGCACCAGTGGGGGTCGGCCAGCGCACTCTAGACTTGGCCTGGGATGTCACTGAGGTGTGCCAGTCGTGGGTTCGGTGGCAGCGGAGGGCTGTGGACTGTCATCCGGCCAGCCAGGGAGCTTTTCCCCTTTTCCTGCTGGGGGCAGCGTAGTGATGTCATGGCATACGCCGACGTCCGCTCCTCCCCCAGTTACCCTTAGGGCTACGCGTCCTGCTCTACTCCTAGCTTCCGCTAGGAGCCAGCAAGCGCCGGACCAGTCCCTTACTTCCCCCAGAGAAGGAGAGAGCTGTCCATGGACGCCCAATCCTCCCCTGCCTGGCCTCCACGCACTCCGCGACCCGGGCTCGTTCCTGAATCCAGGTCACTGGCGTCGCAAGCGGAAATCCAACCTCTGCACCAACGGGCCGGCTGCATTTCAAAGAAAATACAATATCAAGTTACATCCTTATGTCAAACATCCAGTACAGCACATGATCCATCACATGGAACAGTAATGAGTAGTCTGGACATATTAGATCACGGATACGGGGGATAAGAAATAGGTACCCTTCACATATAAATGAATAGCTGCACCCTACAGGAATATGTTGGTCAGTCCAAACAATAAGAGAGTGCAAACATAAGAGTTCCTCAGCACTGAAAGTTGATATAACCCCTTCCCGAACAATTAAGTATCCAAAAATAGTGTTCAACTGAGATGCATTACCAAGGCAACAATTACAGAACTTTTAATCAACATCATAACTAAGTTATATAGCTAAGCAAACTTTACTCTGCGAACATCAGTACCCCCAGAGAAGAGAAAATCTCCTCCCTGAGATTAGAAACTGTCCAAGGAAGAAGGTGTACCAAGGGCACAAAATCTCAGTCCAGGAACAGGACATCAAGCTAAGGGGACAGTAGTAAACTCACTTCATAAGAAAGAAGCAAAGTTCAAAACCGTTCAGTTCAGTAAAAGGCTGGATACGTCTTCTATTCAGGGATCTTCCTCCTCCGAGCTCCGATCACCATGAGCAGACCCATGCGCTGCCTTGAATTCCTTCTGAAGCAGCTCGACCCTGTTCCTGGCCTCGACCAGATCAGTGAACTGGAATGTGTGGCCTCCATAATAAATGTGCAATTGGGCCGGCATCAGCAAAGCGTGGACCACCCCAAGGCTCTGGAGCTTCGCTCTGACTCCATCAAATTTCTAATGGCGGGCCTGTGTGGCGTATGACAAATCAGGAAAAAGATGCACCATATGCCCATTACAGAAACACAGACACAGACTTTGACGGCAGATAAGGACCGCTTGGCCCACCCAGTCTGCCCATTTCCCTACTTATTGGATAAGCTGCAGATCCTAGTAAACCAGCAGCCTACTTCTTCCTACCCCCACTAGAATTACCTTATGACTGTCCCATGCATTCTTAAATTCACCCACAGTTTTTGGCCCCATGACCTGCTCAGGAAGGCTGCTCCATGCATCCACCACCCTTTCTGTGAAAACATACTTCCTCATGTTACCCCTGAGCCGTCCCCCCCTCTATCTTCAAACTGTGCGCCCATGTTCTTACACATCTCTTTTTCTGAAACATGCTCCCCTCTTGGACTTTGTTGATTCCCTTGAGGTACTCGAAAGTTTCTATCATGTCTCCCCCCCTTTTCTCAAGGGTATACATATTAAGCTCCTTTAGTGTCTCTTTGTATGGCTTCTGTTGCAGACCCTGCACCATTTTAGTTGCCCTCCTCTGGACTGCCTCCATCCTGTCTATGTCCTTGCAGAGATGACATCTCCAGAACTGCACACAGTACTCCAGATGGGGTCCCACCAACTGTCTGTACAGAAGGACGCCAACTTCCTGTTTTTTTTTTTTTATTCTTTGGTAACTGGGTAAGGCCCACGAGGCACAGGTGCCTATTTTTGGGGGTGACCTGGGAGCACTGGTGCGGTTAAGTGACTTGCTCAGAGTCACACAATACGCAAGTGGAGGCTATGGGACTCAAACCCATGTCTGTCTGCTGGATGTACTGTATCAAGCTTATTCACAGCTCGTTACTCTAACCTCTAGGCTTTCTACTGGTGATGCATCCCTATGCATCCCAGTATCCCCCCAGCCCTCCTTACTGCCTTTTCACATTGCTTGTCTACCTTTAGGTCATTTAATATGACTACCCCCCAGTTCCTTTCCATTTTTATTGTCATTAGTATGTCACCCCCCACCCCCCCATTGTGTACTCTTCCTCTGGGTTTTTGTTTCCCAGGTGCATTACTTTGCACTTCTTTGCACTGAATCTAAGCTGCCATACTTTATAGTTGAGCTGATCCGTGTTACGGGCACTTGCAGCAGATGACCCCTCGTGGCTACCGCATCCGTGATGAGGAGTATAGTGCAGAGAAGGTCCCGCTGAGCCTCCGCAGATTGTGGGGAAATATGGTAGGCCCGGCTAAAGTGAGCTGCTGAGTCCGAGTTTAGTTGCAGTGCCCTGGGAATCCAGTCCTTTAAAAAAGTAATGAGGTCGGGATCTTCATGTCCCTCTAGCAATCCAACGATTCACATGTTAGAGGCATGATAAGCATTTTCTAGTGCCTCCAATCCAAACGGAGCTGAGCGGACAATTTCTTTTAGTTTGGGGTGCTAGATTTAGCTGGCTTTTCCTATTCTCCCCGACCGTGAGTTCTGATAGCAAGGATACAAACAGAAATATTGACTTGTCTTTAAAAAACAGCAACATCATACTGATAAAACTAAGAATGTTTGTAGAATTAGCTGGGTTCCATCATGCACTGGGAGCCAAATTTACATAAGTTTCCATCATTATAAGCTGCAATTACACTGTACCAACAGCAGATGTCAGAGCTTTTTCCCATCATAGAACCATGCAGCATATTGCTGTTGTAACTTAGATTTGACAGAAATAGGCTCAACAGATGCTTTCTTAAAGGGTACCCCTCATGGGCCCCAAACTACTGTCATAGGACCTGGAGGTCCAGAGTTAGAAAACTGCACAAAGAAAATAATTTGGGCCAACTTACTTTTGGTAAAATCCAACTTGATATCTGGTTGATCTTGCCTCTACTGCACATGAATGCCTCTGAACAACAAATCCCAGACTGACCCACGGCTGAGCCTCAGATGACATTGCAGAGGTGAGCTGTGCAGGTCATAGATGACTTTATACTTGCAAGTCATAGCAGTATGCCACTCCAGCGCTTAATGCTGCTGATACTACTGCTACTACAGAAACATAGATGTTGATGGCGGATAAAGGCCGAGTGGCCATTTAAGTCTACCCAGTCTTTGCCTGCATTCACACTCAACCTAATGCCGATCTGGAGCTAGTCCACCTTTAGCCCTGACAGCATTTCCACAACCCCAGCCTACTCATCTCCTCCCCTCAACTGCCCAGTCTTTGCCTGCATTCACACTCAACCTAACACCGATCTGGAGCTAATCCACCTATAGCCCTGACAGTATTTCCACAACCCCAGCCCACTCATCTCCTCCCCTCGACTGTCCAGTCTCATTCCCTCCTCTGGTTCAGACTATCCTTCTGTGTATATCTCACCACTGTCTGAAGCTGGTGATGGACTCTGCTCTGACCACATCTTCTGGCAATTTAGTCCACCTCTCCTTCACCCTTTCTGTAAAGACGAACTTCCTTACATCCCTCCTGAATTTCCCCCACCAGTTCCCACCTATGGCCTCTCGTCATATGCCTTCCTCTGCTGCTCCTGAATCATCTTCATGGCCCTTCTCTGAGCAGCCCCCAAGAGGTCCCTGTCCTTCATCAGGTGAGGGCTCTAGAACTCTGCACAGTACTCCAGGTGAGGTCTCACCAAGGATCTGTACAGGGGCAGTATCACCTCCTTCCTTCTGCTGGCAACCCCCTCCCTATACACCCCAATATCTTATTTACTTTCTCTGCAGCCTTCTGGTATTGGGCATGGGGCTTTAGACTGTCCCTAATAAATAATGATTCCCAGATTCCTTCCCTCCAGCATCTGCTCCACCCTTAACCCCCCCCCCAACCAGTACTCTTTTCTGGGATTTCATTTGCCAGTGTGCATGACTTCACACATGTAACCCCTAGATGGCGCTATCCCAGGGGCTACTACCCCTGCCTGATTTGCCACTAACAGGTTGAGGGGCCTGGATCCAATGGCGGGTGCCTCCACCCAGAGGTCAGGGTTTGCAATAGTTAAACTAACTTGGTCACAGCCTCTGGGACACTGCAACCCCTTTCTTCCCACTAGTGGCCCACACAATATATCAGAATTACCTTCACAGTATACACTTACCCCAGGTCTGGTTCCGCACTGGGACCTCCTGTGAAATGAGATACAGTGCAACAATCACAGTACAGTACTTTAACATAGACAAATACCTCAGGCAGTATAACTTCACTGAAACAAGCAGCTCTGATTTATTTAGGGATATAACAAGGACAGGGGAAATCAGGTTAATTAGCTTATCACTCTAATAATCTATCTATGGCTCTGTGCACAGGCCTATCCCTATCAGTTACTGTCCCTGGGTACCCAAGCCCTAGTGGCTAGTCCAAACCGTGGCAGCTGGTAGGGGCCCTTCACACAGAGAAAAGGAGAATTAAACAGTCAGCAGTACAGTAATTCCATTTGGATTTAATGTGTGGCAATCAACAGGGAGCAACCCTGAATTAGTACTCACGACCTCCAAATAAGATAGGGTCCTTCAATGTCAGCAGGGCTCACTTGAGGTACACAAACCTCTTCACACATCCATATAAAGAAAGTACTATACCAGGCAGGCTGCATCTGTATCCCGATCGCAATTACTGCACAATACCCGGAGAACACACAGCAGATTCAGTTCCTGACAGACCGAAAATTTTCAGCAATTCTTCCAGTCTTCTACCGGTGAGCCTGGTTTCTACTCTTCAGAGATCCTTTGATTCTTTTCACAGGACGGATTCAGTCCTAACAAGCTGTTACACAAGCTGCAGACCGAACTCTGGGCCTTACACACGTTTTTTGACTAAAACTGCACACTGAAAAAGCACAGGGCTCCTTCCTTCTTCACTGCCAAAGCTCAACTGAAGCTCCAACCGACAAACTGGGCACTTCCTTTGAGTTCCTCCCAGTTCTTGACTGGATTGGTGTCACCACAATAGACTGCTGCTGTTGGTCCAAAAAGGCACTGAAGTCTAAACTACATCTCCCAGAGTCACTGCCCATACAATCCTCTTGTGGCTGGCTCAGATTATGAGTCCCAAGTTCTGATTCGTCCAAGGCACCATTTTAGAGCTAGCTTACCCCACACTGATTGGTCCAGTTCAGCAGTTCAAAACTAGAATGGGGAACTAGCAGACACAGTTCTGACTGCAAAGAAAGCAGGTTAGACAAACTGTAATTTCATTATTACTCTAAATAATTTCTGGCAAACAGTTACATCTTTCAGATAGGTTCCTTTGCACTCCTAGTGACTGCAAAATGAAGTGAATTAGCAGCAGCTCGAGTGGTACTCAGAGAAGCACACAGTCCCCCATACAACTAATTATGTCTGCAAGCAGACAGCTCTTAAAGAGACAGTACCAGAGGCTCTAAAACACTCACTGATAAATGGCTTAAATGCCAAACACCATTCAGGCTTGGAGCATTCAAGCAAGCTCCTGAAGTCTTTTGGGAACCCCCATTTGCAGGGGGTTACACCCTTCCTGGTTTGGGAAAGCTTGACGTCCAGGCCAAGCAAGTACTCCCATAAGTTTCAACTGCAACCATATACATTTGCATTAGGCTCTGCATATGTAATCATCAGTCAAATATATCATTTTACCAAGAACACATTTCTGAAACATTGCAGTACGTCACTTTACACAGTATTACATAACATTGTACCATAACTCAAGTTATTACCTCTTGTACATGAAACCTGAAGAGAGGGGGCCCTTCCCTATCAGTTACCTTGGGGCTGGACGGGCAAGGGCACCATACTCTAGAGGGCAACACAAGTAACTTGAGTTAGCACTGACGCCAGTTTGGGCAATGAGCTCGGGACACATACACTCCTTTATGGACAACATTGAGAGGCAAATCCACAGGCCTCCCAAGGAATCATAACTGAGGTGCACCACAGGCTTTACAGCTCGACCAGTCTTTCTAAGGGGAACTGTTACAGTCTCTGCACTCTGAGCCTCATTTTCAGCATTGTCCACACTTGTCAGGGGAGTCTCCATGGGGGTAGAGAGGTTAGAACTGGGGCACTTTCAGCTCCAGGAGTTACAGTTTCTGAGTCCACAACATTTGGCTCAGATGGAGAGCTTTGACACTGGCAGTGACTGTCAGGGCACTCAAAATACTCTTCTTGTTCGGGTGTATCACCAGTCTGCCCCAATCTATCATTTTCTCCCTGAAAGCTCAAACAGTTCAACCATGCACAATGATTCCATTTCATCTGATCTGATGCTTTGCACTTCACTTTCTGGAGCATTGGCTCCAGGATGAAGCTGGGGCTTAAACAGTCCAGAAGGCCCAGCTTTGTTCCAGTATTGACTAGGGATTGCCCCAAACAATTGACTCAGTTCGTAAGAAGGATAGTATTCAAAGTCACTCTCACTTTCTTCCGATATGGACTGACAGTCATGCTCAACTGGGACTTGTGGAGGGAACACTTTAACTTTGCTTCTGTAGGTGCAGACTTTCTTGATCTTTTCTTAGCAGCAGCTCTAGTCACTGGTCCAGAGGGGCATCTCTAGGGCTCAGACTCAATTAAGATTTGCCCAATGGGCAGTAAATGATTTCTATGCATTGTTTTTACATCTTTGAATTATTCTCAGGCCTTACTTTGTACACTGGCAGATCATCTAGTTTGCCCACTACAATGTGAGGAGATGGTGCCATCTGTCAGCAATCTTGTGCTTGCCATGCAATCCCAGATTTCTTAGCAATACCCGATCTCCCTCCTGGAGTTCCTGTGCTTTCACCTTTTTATCATACCTTTCTTTGTTGGCCAGATTTCTTTTGGCAGCCATGGTTTGAGCCAGTTGGTACGCATGAGTTAGCTGGGCCTTTAACTTTTGCACATACTGTAAATAGTTGTCAGCCTGAACCCCATCAGGAGAGACCCCAAAACACACATCTACTGGTAGTCGAGCTTCTTCCAAACATCAGGCGGTAGGGGAGAATCCAGTGGCATCACTTTTGGTGCAGTTATAAGCATGTACCAGGGTGCTAATTTGTTGGCTCCATCTAGGCTTGTCCTTTGGGTGCAGGGTGCCTAGCATATCTAGCAAAGTGCTTGAAACGCTCAGGCTGTGGGTCCCCTGGGGTGGTAAGGAGTGGTTCTGGACTTTCGACTCCCCACAGAGAAAGCATCTCTTTGATCAGACGACCTCAAAGTCTCCCTTGATCAGAATGGATTCTTTGTGGAGCCCTCATAGTGAACAAAAAGTTTTCTACAAGTACTTTGGCCACAGTGGATGCTGGTCTTTGGTGGGGAAAGCTTGGGCATATCTCGTGAAATGGTCAGTGACCACCAGCACATTACTGATATTTCTTTGATCTGACTCCAAACTTAGAAAATCAATACAGACCAGCTCCATGGGTGCACTGGTGGTGATGTTAACAAGGGGGCAGCCCTCTGGGGCAAAGCTTTTCTCTGTAGCAGCGACTACAAGTTCGAATGTGTTGCTCCACATCAGCCCCCATCTTAGGCCAATAGAATCTGGATCTCACCAAGTCAAGTGTTCTGTCTATACCAAGGTGCCCCATGTGGTTGTGCAAGGACCTCAGTACTGAGTCTCAAGGCAGTGGGCAGCACTAGTTGTTGTTTGTCTACTTGTCCCCTCTGTCTACTGTTTCTCTGTATAACAGTTTATTGATCAGTTTCAACTTAGGACCTTCTTTGTATAACAGTGCAGTTCTCAAATCAGTGGGCGTAATTTGGACACATCTTTTCCTGCATAGAGGGCTTCTAAAGCTGCTGATCATGGGATCGCGGATTGAGCCCCGAATACTGTCATTGTCCAGCTGAGGCAGTGCACCAATGTCTATTGCAGAAAAGTGGCAATAAGCAGCAGGTATGCAATTCTCAGAGGCTCCCAAGCAATCCACCATGCAGTCCACTGCGTCCTGCGGACATTTGTTCCTCCCTGTCAAATCTCCGCAGAGTGCCCAATGTCAGGTTCTGCCAATCGGACCCAATCATTCTGGGGAACAGGCCTCCGGGAGAGAGATCAGCATCTATGTGGTTCAGACCTGCTCGGTATTCGAGAGCATAGTCATATGTAGATAATGCAGAAAGCCACCTATGGCCAGTGGCATCCAACTTAGCTGAGGTCTGCACATAGGTCAAAGGATTATTGCTGCTTTTACTAGTATTTTAGCCCCATACAAGTACTCATGGAATTGGTCAACAATAGCCCACTTCAAAGCTAGGAACTCTAACTTATGTACAGGATAGTTCTTTCGGATGGGGTCAGGCTTCTACTGGCAAAGGCCACTGGTCTCAGGCCATTCTCGTGCTCTTTGGTACAACACAGCCCCCAACCCTTGCAAGCTAGCATCAGTGTGCAGGACGTAAGGTTTTCTTGGATCGGCATAGGCCAGCACTGGAGCATGGGTAGTTGATATATGATCTCATGAAAAGCAGTCTCACAATCAGGAGTCCAGCGGGCCCCAAATACTTCACTCGGATGAAAATACACCTTTCAGTCTTGAGGACGCTGACTTTTGGTATTTTTGTGGGTTGGGGATACCCTTGAGTAAGGTTAAGTAAAGGGCGGATCACTCTTGAATAGTCCTTGATGAAGCGCCGATAATAACCACAGAATCCCAGGAATCTTTGCAGTTCTTTAGATTTTTGGCCGTGGCCAGGTGGTCAAGGCCTCAACTTTACTTGGGTCGGTCTCTATTCCTCGGTGGATACTATGTGTCCCACATACTTTACTGATGTTTGAAAAATTGACACTTATCAATGGACAGTTTAAGGCCAAAGTCCTCCAGGCGGTCCAATACCTTAAATAATCTGCTTCATGTTCCTCCAGTGAGCTGCCAAACACAATAACATCATCTAGGTATACCAGGCACTCTAGTAAGTTCATGTCCCCCACTGCACGCCCATCAATCGCTGAAAAGTGGCTGGGGCACCTGAAACCCTTGAGGCATCCTCATGAATTCATAGAAGCCAAGCGACAGATAAAGGCTGTCTTTTCACGGTCCTCTGGGGCCATCGGGATCTGATAGTACCCACTGCGGAGATCCAGCACAGAGAACCACTTGCTCCCGCTTAGGCAGTCCAAGCATCCTGAATGCGGGCATTGTGTACTGATCAGGATAGTCCCCGGTTTAAGGTGCGATAATCCACACACATCCTTACTGTTCCATTCTTTTTCCTCACTACACAATGGGGAAGCATAAGGGCTTCTGGATTCTTGTATTACACCAGCAGCTAACATCTCTTGCAGATGCCGTCTCACATCATCTATGTCAGCAGGTGCCAGGCGCCGAGACCTCTCACGAAATGGTCTTTCGTCATGCAGCCGGATATTGTGCTCAGCTCCTTGCACGCATCCTACATCCCATTCCTTTAAAGAAAACACCTGGTCTCTCTGGGCAAGCTTCTCACTGATCTTCACTTTCCATTCAGCTGGCAGCGGGAGTCGCCAAATCAAACAAGTCAGGCGTTACTCTGTCATTCTTCCTTGAACTCTTGCTGCTGGGTAGCACTGCAGTGTCTGCACAATGCACATTAGCCAGGATGCAACCTCTGTTTACTCGAATGTCTCTTTCAGACACATTATGAACTTGGACCATTACCCTTCTGGCATAAGCATGGGCTCTAGCGGGAAAAATACTAGGCTTGACCAGCAGTCCCTCTGGCAATTTTCCATCGCCTGGTGCATCCAACATTAATATTTTATTCTTAACATCCTTTCTGATACGGACCTCTCCCTGTAAGGTACACTGGGCATTTGGCGCCAGGATCAGAGACTCAGGATCCTTCTTCCATACAATTCCGACCGGTTCCTCTGGTTCTGTTTTTCAGCATCCTCTGTGCCTCATAGGCCTTCTTAATTAAAGCCGGAACTCTTAAAGCTCTACTAGTCTTTGACCCCTGTTTTCATAACACAACTGTGCCAGCCTTCCGAACATATGAGCATTTGTTCCAATCAACAAAGGACACCATCATACAGTCCAGTGGGGGGACACACTAAGGCTAGGGTCTCTACTTGTTCGGCCACCCAGCCACGGAGGTGGGGAAAGACAGCCAAATTCGGATATACCCGGAATAGGTAGGCCTTCTCACTTAACCCCATACATGCAGTCCTTCTAATGGTTGTAAGGGTACGTCTGACAAATGCTTCTGATACCAATCTTGGAACATAATTGTCACTTGGGAGCCACTGTCTAATATAGCTCTTGTAGACACTCCTCTCACCTTTACAGTGGTCTCCATGGAGGGACCCACTATTCTGGACCAGTCTGGAGAGGCGGTAGTGGGGGCCTGGGCAACTGACCTTGCCACAAAAGGACGGAATTAGCATTTTGGTGCCCTCACTGGGATCATGTCGCACCTCTTAACCACTGATTTCTTCTCAAGCTCTCCTTGTAGCCTATATGCAACTTTGTCAGTGTCTTTTGGGACTGGCATTCCTTTCATGTGCCCATCTTTCCCACAATTATAGCAAAACATATTTTCTGGAGTTTGAGCTGGCGAGGCGCCACACTGGGAGCCAGGGCGGGGTATTACTAACTGGAAACCTTGGTGCCATCTCTGTCTGCGGTGATAAGCATTTGGAGACATCTCGTCAGTTTCTCCACTTCCATGGTCAAGGAATCGAGTTCGGAGCTGTTATCAGCAGGAGATACATGGGTGGGTACCCCAACCCCCATAGCAGATGCAGTCGGATATAGGTCAGGGCCCGTACTTGCAGGCGTGGCCTTCATAAAGGGACTGTTTTTGAATTCCTGGATCTCTCAACAGTTCGCCCCATTGTGACATATCTTTTTCCTTGTCAGAGCACTCATTGACTGCCAACCTCTGCCCCTGAACTTCACTTGATGGGTCACCCTCAGTCACTCGGGTCGTAGCCGCAGCTATTGGTGCAGGTCCCTCCCGAGGTCGTCTTTTCTCAACTCCTCGAATTTCTCTCATTAACTCATCATAGGAGGGTGGGATTCCAGTCGATCTGCCAGGTGTAACTGAAGCAACAGCAGTTCTGAGAAGGGGCAGACTTAAGGATCCTGTCCAGTCTGGTTCGGTCCAGTTCAATCGCTGGCAAACTACCTTTCTGAGGCATTCTTGCAACAATTTTTCCAGCCGAGATACATACACAGACAACAACCCCTTGGTACTGTTGTGCATCTCTTACTCTCCACCATAGGTCCTCATCTGAATCTGGGCTCCCATACACATTCTCCAAGGCCTCAAGATAGGCCTGTGCAGTCGCTTCAGGGTTACTGGGCCGCTTAGCACGGATGGTAGCCAGGGCAGGACCTGGAGGCTCACTAACCCTCTTCGCTTTTCACCTTCCGGCATTGCCATTCTAGCACTTGGGGCAACATAGTTCATCCAGGTCTCCCAGTCATCCTCCCCTTGGGGGTGGGGAGGGTCCCAGAGAAGATCCTCAACCTTCGGTAAGAGTCGTGACTAATGGCAGGTGCAGAAATAGGAGTCTGCATTGGTTCAGCCACCATTACGGGCACTGGAGCAGGAGAGGGTGTTGGGGGAGGAACACCCCCAGGTGGCAAGAATAGTTTCTTCAAGTCCTCCACAGTTTTCCCTTCTCCCAGCAACCATTCAGCAAATTTCTCCTCAAAAGTTTCAGATAGTGGTGGGGCTGATTCCCCGGTCTTTACTGTCCTTAGTTATCACTCTCCAAGCAGTGAGGGCTCCTCTGGGGTAATGGTCTGTGGCACTTTGGAGCTATCTATGGGATCCTTAAACTCTATTAGGCCAGGAAAGTGTGGGTGAGCAGATTAGCATGCCGACCCACCACCACAGGGTTTTGTAAACCTTCCACCTTGGAAAGTACTCCTGCACAGTGTCCGTATTGATACCCAGGGGATGTCCAGGATAAGTATAGCATTTTGGGGTCGATCTCTCCCCAGTACACCACTCCACCAGCCGGTGCACAGCCACTTCTGTCGGGTACCCATTTTTTCTTAACAGTGGTTCGTGAATATGGCCACTAGAGGACACACAATCCCAGCGGTGAGCCTCCAAGATGTAACCCCAGATGGCGCTATCCCAGGGGCTACTACCCCTGCCTGATTTGCCACTAACAGGTTGAGGGCCTGGATCCAATGGCGGGTGCCTCCACCCAGAGGTCAGGGTTTGCAATAGTTAAACTAACTTGGTCACAGCCCTCTGGGACACTGCAACCCCTTCTTCCCACTAGTGGCCCACACAATATATCAGAATTACCTTCACAGTATACACTTACCCCCAGGTCTGGTTCCGCACTGGGACCTCCTGTGAAATGAGATACAGTGCAACAATCACAGTACAGTACTTTAACATAGACAAATACCTCAGGCAGTATAACTTCACTGAAACAAGCAGCTCTGATTTATTTAGGGGATATAACAAGGACAGGGGAAATCAGGTTAATTAGCTTATCACTCTAATAATCTACCTATGGCTCTGTGCACAGGCCTATCCCTATCAGTTACTGTCCTGGGTACCCAAGCCCTAGTGGCTAGTCCAAACCGTGGCAGCTGGTAGGGCCCTTTCACACAGAGAAAGGAGAATTAAACAGTCAGCAGTACAGTAATTCCATTTGGATTTAATGTGTGGCAATTCAACAGGGAGCAACCCTGAATTAGTACTCACGACCTCCAAATAAGATAGGGTCCTTCAATGTCAGCAGGGCTCACTTGAGGTACACAAACCTCTTCACACATCCATATAAAGAAAGTACTATACCAGGCAGGCTGCATCTGTATCCCGATCGCAATTACTGCACAATACCCGGGAGAACACACAGCAGATTCAGTTCCTGACAGACCGAGTGCAATTTTCAGCAATTCTTCCAGTCTTCACCGGTGAGCCTGGTTTCTACTCTTCAGAGATCCTTTGATTCTTTTCACAGGACGGATTCAGTCCTAACAAGTTGTTACACAAGCTGCAGACCGGAACTCTGGGCCTTACACACGTTTTTTGACTAAAACTGCACACTGAAAAAGCACAGGGCTCCTTCCTTCTTCACTGCCAAAGCTCAACTGAAGCTCCAACCGACAAAACTGGGCACTTCCTTTGAGTTCCTCCCAGTTCTTGACTGGATTGGCTGTCACTCACATAGACTGCTGCTGTTGGTCCAAAAAGGCACTGAAGTCTAAACTACATCTCCCAGAGTCACTGCCCATACAATCCTCTTGTGGCTGGCTCAGATTATGAGTCCCAAGTTCTGATTCGTCCAAGGCACCATTTTAGAGCTAGCTTACCCCACACTGATTGGTCCAGTTCAGCAGTTCAAAACTAGAATGGGGAACTAGCAGACACAGTTCTGACTGCAAAGAAAGCAGGTTAGACAAACTGTAATTTCATTATTACTCTAAATAATTTCTGGCAAACAGTTACATCTTTCAGATAGGTTCCCTTTGCACTCCTAGTGACTGCAAAATGAAGTGAATTAGCAGCAGCTCGAGTGGTACTCAGAGAAGCACACAGTCCCCCATACAAACTAATTATGTCTGCAAGCAGACAGCTCTTAAAGAGACAGTACCAGAGGCTCTAAAAACACTCACTGATAAATGGCTTAAATGCCAAACACCATTCAGGCTTGGAGCATTCAAGCAAGCTCCTGGAAGTCTTTTGGGAACCCCCATTTGCAGGGGGGTTACACACATTTTTAGCATTACATTTCAGCTGCCATATCTTGGGCCACTGTTCCAGTCCATCCAAGTCCTCCTTCATTCCCCGTACTCTGACTGCTGTATCCACCCTGCCACTGACTTAAGCAATAAGGCAGGACAGGGACTGGGTTATTGAGGGAGTTACCCAGGCCTTGCGTGGATTGTCGCAAGATGCAGCTGATTGACTTAACCTCCAATTACCCACATTCTGGAGTGCCTTATTGCGCTTATACAATGGAACCATATGTAAAATATGATCAATTATGTTTTTTAAATGTTATTATGTGTATGTAACTAACATGCTCTGTAATGTACTCTATATCCTATCCAATGTATGCTGCAGCTAGTGTGTACTCCTACCAATGTATGTACTACTGTGTACTCCTGCCAGTATATGTAATTATTGTCTGTAACTAATCTGGGTCGCTCCTGAAAAAGGGACCTCTGGTCTCAGTGAGCTTACCTGGTTATCAAAATCTAAATAAATAAATAAATTAATTAATTAAATGCCTTCCCTCAGCCATGGGTTACTGCAGGATTTACCCCTGGGTAAAGTCCTTAGTTGACCAATGACATTACATGATATTAGGTACCCATTATATAATTTGGTATCATGTGCAAAGAGACTGATCTTTCCCTGGATTCCGTTGTCTAAAAATGTTTATTTACTGCAGTTAAGATTACCTCAGATTTCCATGGGTTAGAAGGTTTCTCTTCCTGAGGAGAACTGAGCGTGTGATCTGGTAATTGATAAGTTTGTACTTTAACCCCTCTGTACCATTTGACCAGAGCTCTTAGACCAGTCTCACTCTCTGGGTTGTGTGTGTGTTGGGTTAGGAAAGGAAGGACACTTTGAAACACAAGTGTTATTGAACAATACCCTCCTGTCTTGCCACCCAGTGCAATACCGGTTGTGCTTCCACCCCCCCCCCCCATGCTGGTGACCTGAGTTCAGGAATGGACAAGGGTCGCTCAGTGGGCTGGCAGGGTGAGGAAGGACTGAGCACTCAACAGCAGCTCTCCTTCCTAGGGGAGGGGGGGACTCCAGTTCCGCTGCAGATATTGCCACTTGGCAGAGGTCGGGCAGCAGCGCAATGTGAAAATGCTCTGAGGGGGTGGGCTGGTGTGAGACATGCTGGCACACGCATCACTACACTCCAGCTCAGGAGAGAAAAAACAGGCAGAAAACGGCTGGGCTACCACATGCTGGCATCCCCCGCAGGCTCTCGTACATCCAACATGTCTGTCCACCCACCAAATGAGGCTCTGTGCAAGCAGTAGATAACCAGCAAGTCCATGAGAAGGACGGTGACAGGGCTGGGGGGTGCCATTGCGCAGACCTGGGGGAGAATAAAATACTGATTAAAAAAAAAAAATAACCACTATCTCAGCTGGCAGTTTGCAAGGGACAGGACAGCATGTGGGCAGAGCAAACTACATCAGTTCCTGCCATTGTACCTTACAAGCCTATCAATACCTGCACACTGGTATTTATTTTTGCAATATACTGTTTAGGCTGTCACTCGGGCTTCAGCTCCACTGGACCCCTATACCTCCCCCTCCTTGGTAGCTCTCCTACCTGCCATCTGTCCACCCCCATTGAGCCTCAGTTTACCCCCTGGCAGGGTATGGGGTGTGGAGGATATACCCGATTGTGCTAATCATAATGTGTCACAAGAGGTAGCATGCACAATCCTGGATATACCAAGCTCCCTAGAAGCTGGCATCAGGGCCGCCCTTTTCCTGTTTCTGTCCTTATCCCTTGGAATTCATTGGCATAAAAGGGGGACAAATGTGCCTGTGCATGCATTGCATGCACAGTGTGGGTCCATACGAACGTACGAAATTGTCAGCAGAAACCTCATGGTCTAGTGAGTGTACAGCTAGCCCCTCATCTTGCAGCTGCCCCTCCTGCTCCACCTTACCAGTATCACCCCTTCCCCCTACCCTGTCCCAACCCCTGCTGAAACTGCCCACCGTCTTACAGGACACTATCTCACCTGGCAAGGTGTTCCATTCCAGTCGGCCAGTGGTCCCTTCTACCCATCCTGGTGTTGTCCTGGTGGGTGTCCAGGTGGAAGTAAAAAAACCCAGGGCACTCTTCGCAAAGAGTAGGGAACATTCCCGGTGTCCTGGCCAACATTCCCCTTCCCATAAACCGGTTCATGCAATTATCCAGGCTGTGTGTGGGTGATGATGTGCGATATGGCCGCCACCACACATTCAGTCACTTCACTACCAGTCTAGCATTGCTTGTAAAGCGCTTTGGATGTATGAAAAGCGCTATATAAATACTGATTCTTCTTCTTCTCCATTTGTCCACCACTCCTTCCATGAAAAAAATGTCTCCTCATTTCCCTCTTGAATCTTCCCCCCTCCAATCTCAGTTCATGCCCTCTCGTGTCCCTCTTCCTTCTCATCTGAAAAATCCCTTCTGTGTTGATCTTGTTTCTCCCTTTCAGATACTTAAAGGTCTCGATCATATTCCCCCATCCCTCCACTCTTCTAGTGAATACATATTCAGCTCTCCCAGCTTGTTCTCATAGGGCTTGCTCTCCATTTCCTGGATCATCTTTGTGGCTCTTCGCTGCACCCCCTCCAACAATGTGATGTCCTTCTTCAGGAATGGGCGCCAGTACTGCATGCAGTACTCCAGGTGGGGCCTGACCAATGACCTATACAGGGGCAGGATAACCTCCCTCCTTCTGGAGGAGATCCCTCATGCAGTGCACCCCAGCATTTTGTTGGCTTTTGCTGCCGCCTTCCTGCACTGAGCAGAGATGTTCATGCTCCCCATAACGATCACTCCTAGGTCCTTCTCCTCTGTGGAGCTCCCTAGCTGTATCCCATACAAGTGATAATCCTTCCCCAGTTCCTGGCTCTGAAGTGCAGAACCTTGCACTTCTTGGTGTTGAACCCCAACTGCCATGGTTCCGCCCACTCCTGCAGCTCAGGTCCTCCTGCAACCCCTTCCACCCCTCTGCATCATCAACCACAGCTCCCATCTTGGTATCATCTGCGAACAGACTGATATTGCTCCAGATCCTGTGTGAGATATCTGCAATAAAAATCCCAAACAGGCTGGCCTGCCAGCGCAATGGTTGGATTTCTGCTTGCGACGCTGACGACCCGGGTTCGGGAACTGACCCAGGGAGTCGGAGGACCGGTCGAGGGAGAAGGATTGAGCGTCCCATGGACTGTTCTCCATTTCTGGGGGGAGGGAGGGGTGGAGTGTACGGTGCTTAATGGACCCCTGGTGGAGGCCTGGGGTACCACAAGCAACTGGCGCCTGCACATTAGAGGGTTGGGGTGGACGCTGGACATTATTGCATGTCCCCGCCCCTGGGGCAGACCAGAAATATGCTGGCCACTCAGGATGATGCCACCCCGGCACTTGGCCTCTATAGTTCTCCGCTGACCAATTATGGCTCCACCACACCACCAAAACCCTGAACTCCACCCTGGGGGAAGCCAGGGAGGCAATGTTGGTTGCCGCTGACACCTTCTCCCATCATAGACGGGCCTGGCACAGTGTCGTGGCCCTACCCTGGGGGACTAAGCCGGGGGTATCTGTGGAGGTACGGCAAACAGCACTGGTCAACGCTCTCGGTGACGAGAGGGCCCCCCCCACCACCCTTTGCTGCCTTTCCTTTAGCCAGTCTGTGATCCATTTCACCATTTTTGGTCCCGCCCCCACATATTCCAGTTTTCTCCTCCAACCTCCCATGCGGCACTGAATCAAAGGCCTTGCTGAAGTCCAAATAAAGGACATCCACTGCATGGCCCATGTCCAGTTCCCGCATCACCCAGTCGTAGTACTCTACAAGGTCTGTATGGCAGGATCTGCCTGCTATAAACCTGTGCTGTTGACCATCCTGGAGACTGTTTTCCTCTAAGAAGCTCACTAGCCTCTCTTTTAGCACAGTCTCCATGCGCTTTCCCACACACAATCGATGTGAGGCTTACTGGCGTAAAGTTTCCTGGTTCATCCTTTGGGCCACTTTTGTGGATGGGCACCACATGGGCCATTCTCCAGTCCTGTGGTACACATCTCATGTCCAGGGAGGTATTGAACAGGTCGGCCAGTGGCCCCATCAGGACCTCTGCCAACTCCCTTAGTACCCTAGGGTGAATGCCATAAGGTCCAGGTGCTTTGTCCACCCTTAATGCCCTCAACTCATCTAGTACCTTGCTCTCTGTAATCCCTACATCTGTCATCCCCTCCCCCTCCCTCGCCTGGGGCATCTGCGCCCCCCTTCTCCTGCGTGAATATAGAGCAGAAGTATTTGTTCAGTGCCTCTGCCTGCTCCACTCCTTTCTCCACCCCCCCCATCCTTCTTAATCCTCACCAGCTGATCCTTGCTCTTTTTTCCCTCTCCGATGTAGTGGAAGAAGTCTTTTTCTCCACTTTTGATTCCCTACACCAGTCTCAGCTCCCTGGACACCTGGGCCACCCTGACCAGTCTGGTAACCTCCCTGGAATTCTCCATGTACGTATCCTTATCTTCGCCCCTCCCCAATTTCCTGTACTTTTGAAATGCTGCCCTCTTGGCCCTCATCCCTTCCATAACCTCCTGTCTCAGCCAACTGGGTTTCTTTGCCCTTCCCTTCTTGCTCTTCTTCCTAGTGCAAGACTCCATTGCTTCCACCAGCCCTTCGTTTATGATGTCCCATTTCTGGTCTGCATCCATGTGTGGTTGCATTCCTGCCAGATGCCTGCCCAAAATGTCCCCCATCTTCTTAAAGTCCACCCCCCAAACTCAATCACCCTTGTACCCATGTCCCGTTTCCCACTCCATGTTGAGCATGAACCACACCGAATAGTGGTCACTCCCAGCCAGTGGTTCCTCCACTTCCAGATTCCTTGCAGCTTCCCTGTTATCCAGTACAGGGTCCAGAGTCCTTTCTAACCATGGTTTATGTCTCCCCCAGCACCACTGGGAGCGCTGAACTGCACTGCCACATGTGGTCAGCCAGACAGCAGTACTGTGGTGAGGACAGTGGCCCTCCATCCCCAGAGGAGAGTGTCCTTTGAGACGTTCAATCTTCCTATTCCTGGCTGTCCCCCCTGATAGCCCAGGCTCATTCCCTAATCCGCGTTGCTGGTGGCATGAGCGGTAGACCTGCTGCTGTTTCGATGAGCCAGTGCACGCTGACATTTAAAATAAAAAATCTTCCCTTTAACAACAGACAGACAACATAATGAGAAAATGATTTTTATTTCACAATACAGTAGAATAATATTCAGATAAAATCATTTGTGGGGAACTCATTTATGCTAGTTATACAGCATAATAAGGAGACATCATCTTCCCCTATAGATCTATAGCAGTAGTGGTAACAACGACTTAAAGAGCAACTCTATTATCATAAAAAAAAAAAAAAAGTAAAAATACTTGGGGCCCGATATTCAAAATTGCACCCGGCAATGGCGCAAGTGATTGCGCTGGAGCAACAAAGGCATATATTCAAGAGAGATGTGCCATGGCGCATCTCTTCTGAATACAGCAAATAATGCACGCGGTGCAAATACTATGCGCTGGCGCATCCCCCAGACAGGACTGAATACCAGGACTGGGAATGCTCCAGCGCAACTGTAGCTGCGCAGTGTGCAATATCCAGATATTCAGACCTGGATATGCAAATGGTGCCATTATGCATGCATGGCGCAAATGGCCCCATTTGCATGTGTTGTGCAGTGCCGGCCAGCGAAATGCACCTGGCGCCCTGCACAGCATGCGGTCCCTGTACCGGGGGCCGAAGCAGTACCCCCTCCCCAACCCGTAACCCCAAGCACCGTGATATAATTCAATATAATTCCCCTGGTGGTCCGGTGTTTTCCCCATCCCCTCCCATACCTCCGATTGCTGTGATATTAATAAAATTAATTTCCCTGGTGGTCCACAGGTCCCCCCTCCCATCGCTGTGATATTATTAAAATTAATGTCCCTGGTGGTCTAGTGGTTCTCCCTTCCCCTCCCGTACCTCTGATCACCGTGATATTAATAAAATTAATTTCCCTGGTGGTCCAGTGGTTCCCCCTCTCACCCTCGATCCCGACGCTATCGTGCTGGTACTCTGGTAGTCCAGCCTTCATTCAATAGAGCCTCAGCCCACTCCAGCCCTCCCCAGTTATCAGTGGGCAGCATACCCGCCTGCATACCACTGTGGCTGTTGTCTGAACTGACAGTTGTTGCAAGCTCATTGTTCCACCATCAGACCAGTGGGTTTGCAGTGCATACTGTAACAATTCACAACTTTAGGAGTGAAGTAATCTACAAAGTTGTGAATTATTACAGTATGCACTGTAAGCCCAGTGGTCCACAATGTGACCAATGAGCTTGCAGCAACTACTGTAAGTTGTTATTCAGCCGGGCAGCCACGGTAAGCTGCCCATCGATGCCCGGGGAGCTGGGTGGCTGGGGTCCTGTGGTGTGGGGGTACCACTGACTACCAGAGAGGGTACTGGCACATTATGACAGGCGATCGATTTGGGGCGGAATCACTGGACCACCAAGGAAATTAATTTTATTAATATCATGGCGATCAGAGGTGCGGAAGGGGATGGGAGAACCACTGGACCACCAGGGACATTAATTTTAATAATATCACGGTGATCGCAGGTACAGGACAGGAGGGGGTAACTACTGGACCACCAGGGAAATTAATTTTAATAATACCACGGTGATCGCAGGTATGGGACGGGAGGGGGGAACCACTGGACCACCAGGGACTACTGTGTGTGCATGTGCACAGTGTTGGGGGGGTTGCCACCCACGGCCAGTGGTGGCTGTGTTGCACACTGCACTACAGCGGCCCGCCAGTGGGTAGATAGCACTTAAGCCAGTTTTTTTACAGGCTCAACTTTGAGCACAGGTATGTGGCATGTCTCTGGGTTATGCCAGCAGATGCGCCACACATCCCAGGCTGAATATTGGGATGTGCCGCATATGCATGGACACGCCCCCTGGAGATGTGCCGCATACATTATCTTTGTGCTCCAGCGCATCGGGAATTGCACTGTGCAATTTCCACTTTTGAAATTTGCCCCGGGACGCAGTTCTGGGGTTGCGCTGGTGCAACTCAGTTGCGCCAGGCGCAACTCCTTTGAATATCTCGGCCTAGATTTACACCAATCATGTTTTAAGTTTATTGTTTTCTAGTTGTTGTTTTTTTACTTTCTCCTGCTGTTGGCCTACTAAATATTATAGATGATGCAGTAATTATTTCACTGATTCTTTCAAAATGCATCTGACTCTGCCCTGGTAACCAAACAATTGCTGTCTGTGACATCACAGTCTGTTGTCATGGTGAGCACTATGATGTCATAAACAAAGGCACAGTGAGGTTAACAAGGGAGAGGCAAATGTTTTCAAATGTTTTCCATACAGACTTTTCAAGTGGACTACCAAGATGTGCTGTAAATCTTGGAAAGGAACATTAAAAATGAAAAAAAATGTATTCTCTCGTAAATTGTAATCACTGAAACATCTTATTTATGAAAGTATATGCTGAAGTGCGGAGTTGCTCTTTAACAAAAGAGCTGTTATTGTTTTAACCCCTTTTTGCCCCACCCCACGCCTTAAAACCAGTGCTATTCGGTCAGCACAAAGTGCACACACACCTGGCAGCCTGTACCTTCAACCAGGAAGCCGAGAAATATTGAAAGTGCCAGCAGAAAGGTCCATCCAGTCTTCCCGGAGACTCCCAGATGAAGACCTGCATAACTGAGGGGGGGGGGGGGCACCAAGCCAGGGCAAGTTTGTAAGGCTGTCCATATTTCTTGCACTTATTTTGGCACAATTTAAATGCAACTACTATGAATGAGGCAAATTTTGAGCTTTAACATCTAGCCCTAGTGTGGTGTATACTATATCCTGCTTTGAACATCTTCAGATTGGCTGAGAAAATTTATAAAGTTACAAAATAAAAATAAAAAGTAAAGGGTGTTGGGAGAGAAATTTGCTTAATCCACTTTTCACAAGAAGAAACACTGCATAGGAATGAACCTGTCTTTACTTCTTGAGGTTCTTTAGGAAAGCGGAGTGACTGAGATTTCATTGCTACATTACGGCTGTTTCATTTTGCATTCAGTGAGCAAAGGAAGCTCCACAACGTCTAAAAAGAGAAGAAAGTAGCTGAGTTCTTAGGAAGAGTCGCGCCGGCAAGCTTCGCGACGTGACTTAGCTGCAATTTTGGTCTGAACCACAGAAATGCATACATTCCCTGCCAGGAGACCATTTATATGTATTTTGCATACTAAAAAAGAAACACACAGTTTTGGTAAACAAGCAGCGCCCCAGCACTTCTGAACTAGCAAGCCTAAAAGTCAGTGTTTCAAAGAAGAGCATTCCTTATTTTAATCCTGTCTGTGATCATTATGCCAGCAGTTTTAAAGACGGTCACTTTGTGGAAAACTTTGAAAAATGCAACAGTTAGAAATTAATATTGTATTTCATAGATTCTTCTGTACTTCTATTCCTTTCATTCTAAAATGGGTAAGAGAAACCAAGATATGTTATTGGTCAGATGTGATCACATGACCGTGCGCTATTCCAGCACAGGTCAGAAATGCTTAACATTCTGAAACTCATTACTCAGTCTCAAAAATAAAAATCAGAGAAACCATTTTATAATCATAATAAGGCACTCCAGGGTGTGTGTAACTGTGGGACAATTACATTTCTTGGGTGTGTAAGGCACTCAGCATTGCCTCGTGCCTCATTTCCTGAGGAGAGCCATTATCCCACAACAATGCACACCCTGTCATACCTTCTTGCTTAATTATGCAATGGGTATAAAAAATCCAGAAACCTGATCGGCTAAGGAGCTCAGAAACCAATGCTAATATCCCAGTACAACAGCACTGGAAAAAGATCCATAACCTCACTGACCTGTTTACATGAAGCAGGTATTGCTGTATCAGTACACCTCAAGCACTTACTTTTATTTAAAGTTATTTTCTAGTCTCATTCAGCTCGTGGCGATCATTTTGGATAAGATTAAACATTGAACCTTTCGACTCACATATGCGCTCCCAGTCTACGTTTTTAAGGTACCACTTTCAGGATATGGTACCTTATGCCGGCAATAGTCCATTTATGGCATTTTTTTTTTTTTAGTTATTTATTTATCCCTCACCGACCGGCCCCCTTCCACCGCCCCCCCATCACTGCCACTGGGCGACATGCTGGCCATCGCCTCTCGCCAGTTGAGGCGCCAGCTGGACCCGGTGTGGCGGGGAGACTGGCTTCATCCCGCCGGTCGGCTTCTTTTCTCCTCCAGTTTTTTGTCCCACTCCCAACTGCGGAGCCAAGATGAGCAATGACACCAATGGCCGAGCCACGCAAGCTTCCATATGCGGCACGCAGGGCATCTTGCTCGGCTCCGCCCCTTTGTGTGGGCCCATTGTGCCAGCCCCCAGCTGCCGCTAGGGGCCAGTCAAGCAGTGGGACTCCATCCCCACCCCTCCCAGGGAGAGGAGCGCTGTCCTCCAGACGCTCAATCCTCTCCCTCCCTGGCCTACCCCTGACGACCCGCTCGCACCTCAAACATGGGTCGCCGGCATGATAGGAGGTAAGGCATCGCTGCCTCAGCCCTCCACTCCACTGGACTGGCTCATTTATGGCATTTTTAACAAGGGTATAACCATGCCTGAGAGCGGGGGCATGTATATGAATAGGGAAGTGGAATGGATTGACTGGCCACCTTGTTGGGGCCATACTATGATCCCGTCTAACTAAATATAGGTTGCAAATAACATTTTTAAAATGCAAGAAATGGGCTATTTCCGGCATAAGGTACAATATGCTGTAAGTCATAACGCATTCAATAAAAGGCGAGAAATAACTTTAAAACATAAATCAACTTCTGCCATCTACTGGCCAAACAGCAAATTACAATGACTCAATAGGGCTACTGTTTTCTTTTTCTTTCTTTTTTAACATTTCTTTTTAATTATTACTTTTTTAAATTAAGAGAAAAGTAAAAATATGTATTTAAGAATTCTAATGAACCCATTTCATAACCACAGTAGGGCACTCCAAGGTGTGCATTGTGCTAGGATAATAGCACTTCTCAGGTGGTGGATGCACTCAGTCTATTGCCTACTGCTTCACCCACCTGAGGCATGCTGTTATCCCAGCACAGAGTATACCCTGTCATGCCTTGCAAGGTCCCTGGAATTCTGAGATTCTGTGGCTCCAGAATTTCCATCATGCCACAGTATGTATATGTATATGTATATTTGTAACACGGCATTATTGAAGGCTCTACGAGGGTGCCCCGGGATAGGCGCAACGCCGTCACGTGGTGCAGGAGCAACACGGCATTGTGAGCCGATAATGCCGTCTTGCTGTGCTGGGAAGCGCGTTCACGACTCCAACATGGCATTATTTGCCAGTGTGGCAGGCGGTAAGGCAACCAGTACTTCAGCCAGCCAGGCCACTGGGCTGGTGGCAGTTGGTTATTCTAACCCCAACATCCAGTACTACTGCCACTGGGGACCCATCATTCCAGTGCCAGGAGGAGAGGGGGTCCAAGGGGGAGCTGGCCCCAATAGCAGTGTTAGCACTACTGTACTGATGGCTCCACTACAGCCTCTCCTTCAGGCATGGCATGATTGCACCAGTGGAATTCTGGGGCTGCAGTTCATGAGGCAGCCAGCAGGACGTCATCAGCCTGAAACAAAATAATACAAGTGTAATGTTCTGTCTTAGCTGGCTTGATGGGGGACTCCAACATAATGCAAGTGAAATTTTAAGTATTTTACTTAATTACTTACCTTGGACGTCCCCTATATAAAGCTTAGAAAAACCTCTTCGATAGAGACCTGGATCACAGGGACCTTCTCCACCTCTGGCTTACTGTCTGTGTCTTTTCACTGCTGCTAATGGCCTTCCTTCTAGATACCTGCTGGGGGAGTATATGAAGCTCCAAAATCAGTGTTTTAAAAATGATCAGAACCTCAAAAAAATTTTAAGGTTTTTTTTTTTTTTTTTTTTACAGAAAAATGGCACAGGTTCAGAAAGGTTCTGAATTTATCCAACCCAATTCTCTCGCAACTATATCCCTCTGTTCTGATAAAGGAAGAGATTTAGGGATAGAATTTTGAAGCAACTTCATGATTCACCTGTGTCTGCCAGAATCTGTCAGCCAGTTGCCCACCCAAAATGCCCACTTGTGGAAAAAGTTGCAAATTGTGGCAATTTGCATAAAAAAGAGCAAGAATTCTTTTGCGAAAATTTTCTTTCCCAGATGATATATTTATTGGATTTTTTTCACAAAGCATTGAGAACCCTTTACAATTAAAGTAAACAAAAAACAGCTTACAGTATTTGGACAGATATAATTTAATCATAATGAAGTATAAAAATAAATAACTGGGTTTCAATAGAAAATCAATGAATATTAGCTGTATTTATTTATTTGAAAATTGTAATGGGGAGAGACACACTTAGCTGAGGTGAGGCTTGTTTCCAGTTGAGACCCGGGGGAATGGTTACAGGAGGAAACAGAAAAGCATAATACAGTACATTACATGGAACAGAACACAAAGTGGAGACACCACAAACAAAAACTTCATTGGTACAAACCTGGAACAAATTATAGAGTAACTGTATGCTGCGCAAATACATGTGTAGGTGGAAAACTGGGAATTTGACAACAAAGCAGTACAGAGGCAAGCAATGCAGTGTACCAGGGATCAGTAAAGGTCTTGTTGAGCCAAACACCTAAGCTACCAAAACAGGTGCAGATGGTCGGTAGGAGGATCTCCAGCTGGATCCTGAAGGAGCTTGAGGAGAAGGAATGGTGAAGGAGAAGGGGGAAGCTGGTTCCAGAGTGTTGGCAGGCGACAAAAAAAAGGCTGATTGCCCAGCAGAGGAACGGGGGTGATGAGCGGAGATGGTTCTCTGGTCCCTGGAGTGGAGGCAATGTGGAGAAGGGGGGAAAAGAGAGAGGAATGGTAGGAAGGAAGGGAGCCAAACCAATACTTAGAGATGAAGGAAGAGCAGGGGAACTAGTGACGTGAAGGTAGAGGGAGGATGGAGAGAGAGAGCAATAGAGGGAGCAGTGTTGCGTACGTGGAAGACAGTTTGTTACAAAGCAGCAAAAGGCATTCCAGAGAGCGTCCAGTCTGGCTAGGGAGGTAGCGGAGACTCTCCTATAGACCATGTCTGCACAGTTGAAGACTAGAAGCATCATTTTGGTAACCAGCTCATGGCGGACCGGCAAGAGTAGGCAGTCTTTGTTGCTTTGGGACCTAGCTTAGGGTGGAGTTTTGCATGGATAACATTGATATGGAGTGAGAAGTCAAGCTTGCTGTCAAGACACACGCCAAGGTACTTGAATGACGGCAGCACTTCAAGAAGTCAGGCATCCAGCATGGTGAAGACCGGAAGTCTCGAGAGCCTGGCCAGTTTTCGGTGGGTACGAAAGGTCATGGACACCTTTTTTTTGGCATTAACCTTGAGATAGTTGGAAAGGAACCAGCCCAGAATGTTGTGGAAATCCTGCTGGAGCAGTTCTTCCATGGGAGCAGCAGAGGGACTGGAGGTGAAGATGACCGCATCATCTGCATTCATGTGTATATGCAAGTAGATGCAGGCAGAAGCAGAGGGGAGGTCAAAAGCAGGGTGGGGCCTAAGATTGCACCCTGCGGGACCCCAGTCTACATAGGAAAGGGAAGTGATAACATGGTGATAAGGAAATGGAACTCCCTGGGGAATTAGTTCAGAGCACTGATGTTAACATAAATGGAATATTATACATCTGTGCATTGGGTGGGTGGGTGGGTGAGTGAGGGGGACTAATTTGAGCACATTCAACACTTTCCATGGTGGGAAGCTGCTGAGTCTCATGGATAGAGGATGGGGTGCTCTGTGTACAGCTTACTGTTTGAGTCAGAAGTGCACAGTGACCTCTTGTGGACAAATAAAGAAAATTCAACCCACAAAAAAAAAAATTAAAGGCAACAGTATTTATCTTTACAGAGCTAGTGAACTGTCTGATATTAATATTAACTTTTTAAAGTACTGAACTATTACTTCTAACAGCTGAAGCACTTTTTGTTTGTTTTCCCTTTTGCTAGTTAGAAGATTTTCTGCCTGACAACACTTGTGATGTGTGGAACAGTACTCTACCTGGAAGCCAACATTGCTAATTCTGTTCCTCTCCTACATCAGCAGTCAGATGTCACCACAGACAAGAAGAGCCAGTCACCTGCAGCTCAACTGGTCACTTGAGATGTCAAAATAAGCAAGGTCATAACAATGCTGCTGAGGTAGGAAGAGGAAAAAAAAACACGTGTCAGCCTCCAGGGGAAGTACTGCTCTGTTCATCTCACCTAATGCTATCACATGCAAAGCCCTTCTAATGAGCAAGTGGAAAAACATAAATGCTTCAGAAATAGAAAGTAACAAATGATTTCTTTAAAAATTAATAACATTTTTGCCTGCTACATTTGGTGCTCCTGGCTTTTTAATTAAAGCAACATGTCACTGTAATTGCAATGGGCTGAGCATTTGACATTGAGGGTCTGAAAAGAAGGGATTACCTTACAATTAAAAACACACTCAGGAAAAGACCCTGTGGTGGTTAGCAGTAAGGGGCAGTCCTGCTTTTTAGGAACATAAAATAAATCAAGCCTTTCTGACTTTTCATCTGCAGTTTTCACCCTTTTTTGGCCATCTCCAGAAATCTGTTCACATACTGTGGATTTGGGATCTCCCTGAAGCTGCTGTCTCCCTCTCTGGGAGATCCAGTTGGGCTGTCATTAACGCACATGGTGAAAACCAGACCAACAGAACTGAACCGGTCCAGATTAGTATCGATTTGGTCAGATCCTTTCTGGCAGTCCAGTTTATACCAGGTCCTGGGTATAGGTGAAAACCAGTCCTGGGTATAGGTGAAAACCAGACCACTGGAAATCGACCACACCAGATTGGTAAACGCTGGACTGGCAAAATGTACTCAGTTTGCACCCAGTTCAAATTTTACTGACCTGTTCTGGTCCAGTTCTGACAGTCCGGTTTTCATCCATACCCTTTTCTTATTGTAAAATGCCAGGGGCCTGATGCACAGTTACAATTGGGGGTTGTGCACTTTATGGGCCCACAATGGCTTCCTGTTCTGTGCCACCCAAAAAACTGCTACACACAAAGCCCTGACTGAGCTGTGGGGGAAGTTGCCCTTCTCATGACGTTGCCACAATGCAAATGATGGTTGCCAGATCTTTGTCTTTGCAAATGGCGTTTTCGAATGTAAACATCTCAGAGGTGACCACCATGGACTTGGTGGTTGCCTGTTTGTGTTCACAAATGGGGTTTTCGAATGTTAACGTCTCAGAGGTGACCACCATGGACTTGGTGGTTGCCTGTTTGTGTTCACAAATGGGGTTTTCGAATGTTAACGTCTCAGTGGTGACCACCATGGACTTGGTGGTTGCCTATCCGTCCAACCAAATGCTGCAAAAATTCATGGCCACTATGTCACCAGCTATACTGGTGTGGACATCAGTGGTTGCTAAGATCCAAAAAGCAGCAAAATGGCACAGTCGACTGTGCCTGCTTGGTGGTACAATGCACTTACATCCTACCTGGTGTTCCAGGAACCGCAACAAGCCAGGATTTGATTCCATTTGCCACACCCCTACATTTTGCAAGCATAACCAACCGGGTAACCCATAACTTTCCTTGGCAATCCAGAATAGCATGGAGCTGGAATAATAAATAAGAGCGAGAATGAAGGTCCAACACAAGAGGTGTGCTGTTATACTTGTGGAGGCACCAGCCCCAAGATATGGACTTCTAGGCATGACATTATGCCAGTCGCATGGTGTCATACCATGACCAGAGGCCATTGCACAAGGTGCTGCCACTTGCCAACCCCGTACCTTATGACCTGTTTATGGGTTTTGTTCATTTATGTTTTTTCCATTCCTCATCGGTCATCCCTGGTGTCCAGTAGCGCCCAACTGATCTGTGTTCATTTTTCCATCCCTGGTGTGCAGTGGCCCCCTCCAAATGGTCTGTGTTGATTTTCCCACCCCTGGTGTGCAGTGGCCCCCTCCAAATGATCTGTGTTGATTTTCCCATCCCTGGTGTGCAGTGGCCCCCTCCAAATGGTCTGTGTTGATTTACCCACCCCTGGTGTGCAGTGGCCCCCTCCAAATGATCTGTGTTGATTTTCCCATCCCTGGTCTCCAGTGGCCCCCTCCAAATCATCCGTGTTAATTTTTCCATCCCTGGTGTCCTGTGGTCCCCTGACTGAACCGTGCTCATTTTTCCCTCTCTGGTCTACAGCGGAGTCCCCCTGACCGGTTCATGTTCATTTTCCTATCCCTTCTATCCAGTTGAACCTCCAACAGAGCTATGTTCATTTTCCCTTCTCTGGTGATCAGTGGACCCTCCCTCCCTTGCCACAGCCCCATACGCATCTAGTGTAACTGAACAGCCTCTTGCAGGTCTGAGTTCCATGTTGCTCTTCATTACAGCTGTCATTAGCCTGCTTCACCCCTGTGGAGCTGATTCGCACAATTCCACAGGGGTTGGAGGTGTTGCTGTTTATGGCCAGCTTTTCGTGTTCCAGAGGGTTAAACAGAAACAAAGACAGTGATGGCAAAAAAAGACCCATGATCCATCCAGTCTGCCTGAGTTCCCCATTTAGCCCTGGGATCTACTGTCCCTCCAGGGTCCTAACCCTCCTTAACCTCCTCCCAGTTACTGCCACCCGAGTAAACACTATATGCTTCATACTGTCCCAGCCATACATGAAACTACCAATGGCTTTAGCACCCATCACTCTGGTTGGTAGACTGTTCCACGGCTTCACCACCCTTTCTGTAAAATAATACTTCCTCATGTCCCTCCTGAACTTCACTCCTGTTAGTTTCCACTGATGTTCACGTGACCACACGCTAGTATTCAAGCCAGATAGTTCCCCACAGTTCATGTTGTTAATTTCTTTTAGGAACCTGAAGGTCTATATCATATCTCCCCTCTTCCTTCTGGCCTGCAACAAGTACCTGTTGAGTGCCTTGAGGTGCTCCTCATAGGAGTTGACCCCGAATAATTTATTTTGTCACCCTGTACTGTACCGTGTCAGACTATCTCTGTGTTTTCTGAGATGAGGACTCCTGAACTGGGCATAGTACTTCAGATGTAGCCTCACTAAGGACATATATAGGGGAAGTTTTGGTTATGCGGTTTTTAAAAATAAAAGTGATTGATTAAAGTGAAGTATTACCTTTTCTCTTTTACTATCAACATCCTACTCACTTTGCTATATGCCTTGTTGCACTGACTCGGCTGTTTCAGGGAGTCGTTGATGATAACTCCAAGGTCCCATTCCTCAGCCATAGTGCAAAGTCTCACCCCACCCATCCAGTACTCTGCCTTGGGTTCTTGTTCCCTAGGTGCATTATCGTGCATGTCATGGTGTTGAATTTCAACTGCCAAAACTTACTTACTCACTCCTCTAGCTTTTGTAACTCCTTATCCATTTCCCTCATCACGATCTACCCTCCCACAGTGCTTAGTGTCATCTGCGAAGAGACACAGCCGGACCCAGATTCCCTCACCCATGTCGCTGATGAACATACTGAAGAGGAATAAACCCAGGACAGATCTTTGTGGTACCCCATCATGACCTCTCTCCCTCTCTTCTGATTTGATCCCATTTACCGCAGCCCTCTGCTGCCTTCCCTTTAACCATTATCTACCCAGTTTACTGTGACCTTAGCGACACCCAGATCATCCATCTTCTTCAGTAAACATCTGTGAGGCACTGAGTCGAAAGCCTTGCTGAAGTCAGAGTAGAGTAAATCCACTGCGTGGCCCCTATCCAATACCCTCATCACCCAGAAAACTCTCAGGTTAGTCTGACAAGATCTCCCTGCCATGAATCCATTCTGGAGCTTGCTGCTCTCCAAGTAGTCCACATGGTCCTCTTTGACCAGTGACTCCCATCAGCTTCTCTACAATACAGGTAAGACTGACAGGTCTGTAGTTCCCTGCTTGTTCTCTGTCCCTCCCCTTACGAAGCAAAACCAAGTCCATCACCCCCCAATCCTTTGGAACCACCCCAGTCCCCAGTGAGCTCTTTAATATTCCTATTAATGGGTTAGTTTAGTTGCAAGAACAATTTTTTAGGTTGTTGAGTTAGCAGTCTTAGATACAGAGTTCGAGTTGCATGCATCTTCCCCGCTCAGCTGCAGGCCATGCAACTCAAACTCTGTATCTAAGGTTGCTAACTATTAACTTAACCTAAAAAAGAATTGTTCTTTTTGGCATTTAAACTGGCCCATTCCTTTCAAGAAGTGCCTAGAGTGGGACAATAAATTTGTTTGGTAATGGGACATCCGAAGGGAGCAGAGAAAGTTGATTCTGCAAGTGGGACTACAGGCCCCATGAATCCTCTAGCGGGAACCCAGCCTCTGGGGAAAGGTGCTGATGAATCTAAGACTGCATCTCTACAAAGAGATATCTCCATGCTGACACAAACAACACAAAAATCATAAGAAACTGGATCAGCAAAAGGACAAAACTGTGGTGCTCGAATACTGTATGAATGTGGGCATGGCTGCATGGTGGGGAAAGCACTTGTTGCTAGTGCAGTGATCATCAAGGAGCAAACTGTAGTCTGCAGCCACAGTGAGCAACTCAGAAACCTGGCTCGCTCTGCCAGTGTGCGGCTCTTGGGCATTCTAGAAGGGACGGAGAAAGGGAACTTGCTGACTTATTTGGAGAGATGGCTTCCTGAAGCTCTTGGACTTGGTTATACAATCCCCATTGTCAAAGCCTACAGGTAGAGCCCCATAAAATTATTTTTTGTCAAAGTCTGTAGGATCACTACGCATAAGGCTACAAATAACTCTGAGGGGCCAAGAACAGTCCTTCTAACAACGACTACTTCAGTGCCTCCAGGATCAGATCTTAAAGGCTGCTGGAGAGGCTTCACCAGTTCTAATTGGTGAACACAAGGTACTTTTCTTTGCCGATTACTCCTATACCATGAGACAGAGGCATAGAAACATAGACTTTGACGGCAGATAAGGACCGCTTGGCCCACCTAGTCTGCCTATTTCCCTACCTATTGGATGAGCTGCAGATCCTAGTTAACCAACAACCTACTTTTTCCCACCCCCCCACCAGAACTGCATTACGTCTGTCCCGTGCAGTCTTGAATTCCCCCACTGTTTTTGACCCCCACAACCTCCTCAGGAAGGCCATTCCATGCATCCACCACCCTCTCTATGAAAAAATACTTCCTCACATTGCCCCTGAGCCGTCCCCAATCTATCTTCAAATTGTGTCCCCTTGTTCTTTTTTTTTTTTTTAAACTTTCTTTATACTCCCATACCCCTGGCCATCCTTCAGGAGTGCCCACTCGGATATACCACCACTCCTGGCCTGAACCCCCTCCATCTCCCCGGATCTCTCCTCCTGCATGACCCCAAGGCAGGCTCGACCTTGGTATCACCTCCGAGGCTGGTTCCACCCTAACCCCCTGGCAGTCAAACTCCTAAGTGTGAAATGCCTACCTGGAGTCTCACAGGCCTGATTAGGAGAGATTCAGGTGCGTCTGGGCCGGCATTGGGATGTGTGGTGTTCCCCTGGGGCACCCTTATCTCACCGGTGGTCTGGGAGGCTTTTTCCTTGTGTGAGGTTTTTCCCCTAGCGTGTGGGTACAGTGGTGTGTCATCAGCAGCCGAGGCCCCATAGGCCTGCCGTGCTCATCCTCGCTTGATCCCCCTCAGGTGAAGACCCCAGTCTCCACTGGGGGTCACTAATGTGTTGGGGAAACCCCTGGATCCCACCCCAGGGAGAGGAGAGCTGTCCCTCGGACGCTCGATCCATCTCCCTCCCCTGCCGGCCCCCATCACCCGGGCTCGTTCTCAAACCTGGGTCGCTGGCGTAGCGCGAGGTGTGGCATCCAGCACCTCAACCCTCAGTGCCACCGGGCCAGCCCGTGTCCCCTTGTTCTTGCACATCTCTTTTTCTGAAAGATGCTACCTTCTTGGACTTTGTTGATTCCCTTGAGGTACTTGAAAGTTTCTATCATGTCCCCCCCCCCCTTTCCTCAAGGGTATACATATTAATCTCCTTTAGTCTCTCTTCATATTGCTTCTGTTGCAGACCCTGTACCATTTTAATTGCTTTCCTCTGGACTGCATCCATCCTGTCTATGTCTTTGCGGAGATGGGGTCTCCAGAACTGCATGCAGTACTCCAGATGGGGTCTCACCAAGTGTCTATACAGAGGGATGACAACTTCCGGTTTTCTACTGGTGATATCTGTCCCTGTACATCCCAGTATCTCCCCAGCCATCCTTACTGCCTTCTCACATTGCTTGCTTACCTTTAGGTCATCTGATATGACTACACACGTCCCTTTCCATTTGTGTTGTTGTTAATAACCCTTCCCCCCCCAATTGTGTACTCTTCCCTTGGGCATAAAGCCTTTGAAGGGGTAGTGCATAAGCTGAAAGCTGCTGAGATTGTGTACAGTCTTCTTCCCAGTGCATTTGCAATTTACTTACTTAGATAAACTGTACCCTTTCACCGATGCAAAAGTGGCTGGGGATTTTGCAGCAAAACTACCCCCCACCAGCTCTAATGTGGATGTCTCAGAATGGGAGGATGAAATTGAGGGAGACTGATGAGTGACAGGGAAATTGTGAGCATGGACTGAGTTTTACAGCTCATGATCTGAAGACTGATCTTCCACTCGTAATAGATAGCATTGTGGTTTAAAATGGAGAGTGTAAAATTCGTCATCGTGCTGCTGTCCTCCCTTATAAATCTGAAATGTCGGTATCTGTTAAAAAATTGTGGTGGGGGTATGGCAGGAGTCAAGAATTACCGTAGCTTAACTGTGCTCATGATGTAAGTTGGAAGCAACAATCAGTTCTTAGTTTTCAAGTTACAATAATGTTCTGTATGCTTATTAATTCTGCAGGTTCATGCTAATTAAACTGTTTGTCTGGTGGGATACGGTGGGCAAGATGGGGCCCGTGGAACTAAGACGTGTTAGCTGCATGGCCTGGGCAACATGGTTGTCGTGCTGGAGCTCCAAGCAATTGGGACGGCTGGCACAAATGCAGGTACTTTATGTCCAGCTAATTGTTTTTCTTGGTAACCATACCCATGTCCTTTGCTCACATGCACCACTGTAGCCTCACCACTTCCCTGACCCTTGCTGTGAACCATAATGGTCTCTTGAACCTGTTCTTTTTACACAGAAGGTGACGGCAGATAAGGACTGTATGGTCCACCTAGTCGGCCCGTTTCCCTACCTAATGCATTACCACAGACTCTAGTTGATCTGCGGCTTACCCTCTCTTCCCTATTACTAGAGTACTCTTATGTCTATCCTACGCATTCTTGAATTCTCATACTCTTTTTGCCCCCACCACCACCTCTGCAGAGAGGCTGTTCCAAGCATCCACTACTCTTTCTGTGAAAAAGTACTGACTCACATTGCCTCTGAGCCTACCCCTCTCTAGCCTCATATCATGCCCCCTTGTTCTTGTACAGCTTCTTTTCTGAAAGATGCTACCTAGTTAATACCCCTGATGTACTTGAATGTCTTTATCATATCCCCCCCCCCTCTCTCTCTCACCTCTCCTCCAGGGAATACGTATTGAGGTCCTCTAGTCTTTCCTCACATGACTTTTGGTGCAGCCTTTCTCTGGACTGCCTCTATTTTGTCTATGTCCTTCCAGAGATGCGGTCTCCTTAACTGGACACAGCACTCTAGGTGAGGTCTCACTAGTGATCTGTAACATTTTTGGTTACCATTCTCATGCTTAAGTCAGATGCCTCAAGAATGGTCCCCTTAATTGCCCCCAATCTCTCTCTTCTACTCCACCTATGTTGCCCACCCCTACTAATTTTTCCCTGACAAGCTTCCTAAGCCTCTTGAAGTCTGCCACTCCAAAATCAAGGATTTCAGTTCTTGATTTGGGTTTTCCAGACTCAAGGACCAGTTTGAATCAAATGGAGTTATAGTCGCTGTTCCCCAGTGGCTCCCCTATTTTCTCAACTCCTACTGCCTCCGAGTTAGTGGGCACCACACCAAGAATAGCAGCCTGTTTGCCATATGCGATGTTTATGGTCGTAAGACTGATGAAAATAATAAAAATTAAGTTTAAGAATAACAAGCTGCCTGGCGGGTTCCTTAACAAACTGTACCAGTATACAGTCCTGGAAGACTTTTTCTGAGTCAAATTCCAACATTTTGGGCTTGCCTCCTGTCTATGTTCCAGAATCTGACACAGAAGCACCCAGAATGCAGCCAGGAGACAAGCCCAAAATGTTGGAATCCAACTGGAACCAACCAGAACGCAAAAGAACACCTGAATCACCCAGAATGCAGAACTGGAACTGTTGATGGGTTTGCTTTTGTATTCTAGCTGCATTCCTAATGGTTCTAGTGTTCCAAATCTAGGTGCATTCTGGTTCCAGATTGGTTCTGGATTTTGCCCAGTCCATCCCTAACATATTATGGTGACCTACACCATGGCAAAGGAACATTTAGACAAGCAACTTTATCTCTTGCTTTATGGCACTAATGAGAATTAACCACTAGATCACATGAGCTGCACGCACTGCTGTGTTAGTTTGGTGGTGCAGAGGAAATGTCAACAGGCTGATAATCAAGAAACCATGGGTTGAAATCCCGCCACAAGCTCTTTTCTTGAGCAAGAGATGTGCTTCAGCTTCTGATGTTTTTTTGAATTTCACTTGAGTGGTGATCCATAGAAGTAAGGCATCAAGAGTCAATATTCACAAAAGGTAAAGCTACCAACAGTCCCTATTTTCCCAGGACAGTCCCTATTTTAGGCAGCATGTCCCCACAAGTTTTGCAAAATGTCACTTTTGTCCTGGTTTTTGCTTCCTTGTCCCAGTTTTGTCTCTTTTAATTTTTTTTGCTGACTGCTAATCCATGAGTGACAGTTATTTCGGCACCACTGTGGCACTGCTCGGGCTGGACAGCAGTTTGCAACTTCAACACCTGCGCCTGTGTTGCACCACAAGCATGTCAGTGGGAGCATAGTAAAGCATGTTCCTTCCTGTTAGATTAAACTGGGTAGTAGTGCAAACAAGCACATAAAGACGTCTGTCTGCCAGCAGCTGAGAGGGACTCCAGACAGAGAAGAGACTGGCAGCAGTGAACTAAGGTACCTGAACCTGATCAGCTGTAGGGAAGTGTGTGAAAACAATCTGGTGTGGTGGTGGGACTCACTGAAGTGAAGTTTGCTCAGCAAATGAGGTGAGTGTAAGTGGGTTGGACGGGACTGTCAGGAGGAGCAATACATGCAGCTCAAATGTCTGATCAAAATTTAATGCAGGTTTGCATCTAATGAACTTTCTGTACATCATGATTTGGAACTTGCTGCAGCAGAATGATGTATTGTTTTAATCTGGATGTTTGCTACTGGTGTTACTGTGGGGCGGCATGGCCAGAGTAAGCAGCAAAATTTAATTGAATGTGTGCAGCGTTGTCTGCGGCAGTGCCTGTGGGAGTGATATGGTTGGGGGGGGGTCATGGTCAGGATGTACTGTCCCAGTTTTAGGCCTCAGAAAGTTGGTAGCTTTAACAAAAGGGACTTAGTTATAAGAAACAATAACTGAAGCAGAGGTCACCAGGTCAAGCAGGTTGCTGCAACCTTCCTCTTACCCTGACAACTACATTTGCCCCACCCTCCTCTGTGTTTGTTGGTGCTGCCCATCACTGATAGATAAACAGCCACACTGGCATTGGTGCTCTGAAGACTGGGTGCTTTATTAGCACTGCAGCCTTTCCTCCAGCGCTCTCAATTCTGGCCAGTATCCAACCCACTGAGCACTAACAGGGGTTTGGTTTCCTTGCTTATATTTAACCAAAGTCCTACCCCTGCCTAGTCCAAGGAGCCAGTTGGTCCCCTGAGAATAGAGCCAGGAACATCCCACATTGGTTTCACTGTAGAGAGATTTAGTTTTTGCTGTTAAGGCCATGCTGTCAGTTTATAAGACAGTCAACCCACTCACATGGCTTTCAACCCTTCTGCCACTGCTGAAATTAACAATACAGCCTTCCGCTGCAAATTTTAGAGCACAATGTATTGTTCAATGCATCATTTCTCTCTTCACATCCTTCACATCACTTGATTTTCCTCTGTGCTGGGGATAGCTGTTGATGAAAACCATATTTTTGTGGTGAAGAATTGTCAAAGGAAAATTTAGGACCTGAGAGATTACCATTAAAGTAAGACATGCTAGTATCTCTGCATTAACACGACAGCATATGAAATATATAAATGAAAAACACATCTCAACAGTGCAGTGGAAGAGAGCCCTTTAGAGCTACTGCATCAGCAAAGCAGGAGCCCATGTTCCCCCATTGGGTATGACACCTCGCCCCTCTGTTGTTTTAATCATTGTAGACTTTTGTTCACTTAGTCATGTGCTTTCACAGAGACACAGCTTTGACAGAGGATGGCAGAGCTAGCAATGAAACCATCCGGTTTAATAAAGTTCTTCCCATGAGCTTGTTCCATACTGCCCAGTCGGAGCAACTGGCTGTAACTGACCTCTGGATTCAGTGTTAGGTGCACCTCGTCTGAAAACAGAACCCTCAAGAGACTCTGACACCAAATCCAAACTGTGCTTTTTTACAAAAAGTTGTAGCAATCCTTTCCCATGAGAGGTGTGGGTTGTTGTTAGTATGTCCATCAAACACTAGGTGCAAGTTCACCAGCTGCATTGCCCTTAGCACAAAGGAGGTTCCTCTGGGTTCCCTTAAAGTTGAGGGGGTGACCAGAGTTCAAGGGGTGTAGGTAGCATCCGTACTAGTGCCGATACAAAGGTTTGGGTCCTGTGGGTACAGAGGGGCCCTATCAGCTTTGGCTCAGTGAATGGATGCCAGGGTTGGTGTGGCAAGGGATCCCTTATGGGCCCCAGGGCACCCTTGCTAGTCACAGGGGGTCCATCTGCCTTGGCTTAGTGGCTGTGTGACAGGGTGCCTTGGTCAGAATGGTATTGAACTCCTAGTTGGGCTCTATCTGCTCACAACATCAGGGGACTAAAGGATTAAGGAACTGGTAATCGGGAGGCTATTCAGAGAGCTTAAGAGGGATCTGGTAGTGATGTGTTTGCAGGGCTGGCTAGGGCCAAGGATGTTTTAGAGGGAAGGTGCACGCTGTGGTTCAGGCTGCACCCTCACGCTCATCTAGGGGGGCTCTGGGTACTCAGTCTTGGGCATGTAAATCTCCAGACAGACGATGCAGGCGAGCATAAGGGATAGTGGAGGGTACGGATGTCTGGGTCATAGATCAGCATGGCAAAGTGGATTCCCAGTGAGTATCCCCTCGACAGATGTGCATCAATGGCTTTCAAGCCTGGAGGGTTCCCTGAAGATGCAGAGAAGGAAGAAGTAGACCAGAGCCAACAACTGGGAGTAAAGCAAATGGCCCAGCAAGACTGTGGTCGGAGGATGTGACATTGAAAGTATTCAGTATTCTCTTGAAACAGCCCCTGGAGCCAGGTACAAAGCATGTGTCCTACCTCTGAAGAATAGGCCAAGGCTGGTAAAGGATGGCACTGTCCTTAACGTGGGTACCAGAGCCCATGTTAAGTATGGTATCTGATAATGCATCCATATGGGGTGACTGTAGCTCCCACAGTGATAACAGAGATGCATAATTTTTTATTTATTTTTATTTGAACGCTTGTGACTGGGAGAGGCACACTGAGTCGTGGCTCATTTCCAGGTGTGACCCGAGGGAAAGGGAAGGAGAATATGTATACAAATGCAAATTTGCTTATAGAATCAGATTAAGCTGTTGGTTGTATTTTAGTGACTGGGCACCAAACAGATGACGGTGTTTACTAAAAGCACTCGCATGAACTAGAGCTCAGTCATGAAGGAACTGCGACGCTGGGCACCGACCCGAGTTGTGTTAGAGATGAATTGTAACCTGTGTCACATGAACTACCCTTATCCCCTAAACAAAGGGACTGCACATGAACTATCACTCTGGTGTTAAACGTAATGATTGGTTATATATTAACTTATTTACTTACTGTTTTATCTTTGATATAATATGTCTTTCCTTAGATTGTTTAATTATTTATTTATTGAAAAGTTTCACCAGAAAAACACACTGAGCAACCGGGGCTGCTCGTCTCACGGTGCTTCCTGGGGGGAGGGGAACATGGGATCAATAATACAAAGATGCCAGGGAGGCTACAGACATAGCAAATATACAATAGATAAGACAAAAATGCCAGTGAATTAGGATACAGCACAAATAACTAGGAGAACATTTAATATAAGATACAGCACAAATAACTAGGAGAACATTTAATATAAGATACAGCACAAAAAATGGGAGAACATTTAATATAAGATACAGCACAAATAACTTGGAGAACATTTAATGTAAGATACAGCACAAATAACTGGGAGAACATTTAATATAAGATACAGCACAAAAAAACTAGGAGAACATTTAATATAAGATACAGCACAAAAAACTGGGAGAACATTTAATATAAAATACAACACAATAAACTAGGAGAACATTTAATATAAGATACAGCACAAAAAACTGGGAGAACATTAAACTGGGAGAACATTTAATATAAAATACAACACAATAAACTAGGAGAACATTTAATATCAGATACAGCACAAATAACTGGGAGAACATTTAATACAAGATACAGCACAGATAACTGGGAGAACATTTAATATAAAATACAGCACAAAAAACTGTGAGAACATTTAATTAAGCAGTAAGGCATGACAAGGTGTGTGTTATCGTGTAATTACGTCACTCATGGGGTGGGTGAAGCACGAGGCTTCGCCTTGTACTTCCACCACCCCAGGAGCGACATTATATATAGAATAAAGTATGGGTCGGGGTGTGTAACGAGATTTTACACACTCCCGAGTTGTGGGATGCTATATAAACCCCAAGGGCGAAGCCCGAGGGGTTTGTGAAAAGCATCCCACAACAAGGGTGTGTGTAAAATCGAGTTTGATACCCCGACCCATTTTTTATTTTATATAATTGCTAGGTTTGCCTTTTTTGCCTCAGCAATTATATAAAATAAACAGCTCTGTGTATCCTGCCACTGTATGCCAAGGTCGGTCCTTTTACTCCGGTGCCGAGATTTTTGTATTTTAAATTGTTTTTTTTTTTTTCTTCCCCCATTTCCTCAAGACTTTCTGTGCAGGGTATAAGGGGGGAGAAAAGAAAAGGACTTACCGCCGAGTTGTTCTGGCGGTTCTGTTTCGGTAACACGGAAGCGATGAGTGCTCTTGGCTGGTCGCGCTGCTGCATGAGCATGCACAGAGGAAGGGAAATTGTGCGCGTGTTTGCCGTTATAAATGCTCCTTTATAACGGAAAATTACGCCATGGTTTCCCTATGGGAAAAAGGCAGAGCCGGTAATTATTACACGATAACACACACCTTGGAGTGCCTTATTGCAATTATACAATGGCTCCATATTATACAAAATAAACAAAACATTAAAAATGTTTTTAGTAGATTTTTCTGTGTTTTTGAAGAGAAAAAAGTGGTCAGTGTAATGCTCCACATGCTCAAGTAAAAAATCATACAGTGATGTTATTGTGTAATAACATCACTGTTTCAGGCACCCACTGACCAATCAGAATACAGGAAATTTCCTTGCCATTGTATAATATCAGATACAGCACAAAAAGCTAGGAGAACATTTAATATAAGATACAGACAAAAAACTGAGAGAACATTTAATATAAGATAAAGTACAAAAAAAACTGGGAGAACATTTAAAATCAGATACAGCACAAAAAACTGAGAGAACATTTAATATAAGATACAGCACAAAAAACTGGGAGAACATTTAATGTAATGCATTGCATTACTATAGACAATAATGTATCCCACTAAGTGCTGGACGATTGGAACTGGGTTGCAAGTGGGGAGACTGCCTAGGTGCCTAGATAAGATTACACTATACGGAATGTTTCATGAATTACACTAATACATGTGGTATTTTCCTGTTATTTTTGTTAAATGCAGTGCCCAAGTTGCCTGAAGACCATTTCTGGTATAGAGAGCTGCCCTGCTTTATCACTTGTACATTTATGGACATGCACAACTATTACGTCTTTTGAGCTCATACTAACAAAGTTTTGTGTTGGAAAACACTTTATAAGTTAGTAACTGCTTTTTAGCGTTTAATGTCACTTAGAATTCATACATAGTAATACACTTTGACCCTTCATGAGAACACATATTATAGATTTATACATGAACTAATGTGTTATATGCATTATTTACCTTTGTTTTACCAGGAGAGACACACTAAGCTGAAAGCTTGTTTACAGGTGCGACCTGGGAGCACAAGGAAGTTAAGTGACTTGCTCCGGGTCACACAGCATGCACGTGGGGGCCATGAGATTCAAATCCAGGTCTCCAGGTTTGCAGCTCAGAGCCTTAAACCACTGCGCTATACTGCCTTCTCTTATGCCTAGGCTTATGCTGGCTAGTATAATTTATGATGCTTCTGTTCTATATGTATTGTCTTATTTATGAAACTACTACTAAAATATACAATAAAAATTTTTAAAAAAGAGTAACGATGTGTGTGACATTGTAGCTGTTCTGGTACCAGAGGTGAACAGAGGAATGCTGTGCTGCTTACAGCATTTTGCAAGGGGACGCTGGGCGAGCCATACCATCCTGATACCCCTAGACATGGGAGTCGCTGTGGGCTATGCCCACCCCACCTGGGCAGATGAGATACTCAGCAGGACAGGTTGACATTGGGGTTGTACCTTGTACTCAAACCATGTGACTAAAGACTACTCACACCCAGTATTATTTTGCATAGCACCCTTCCATGCAACATAATCTCAAAATACATTTCAGGTGCAGTTCTGGGTTCCCCAATACAAAAAAAAACATATCAAAGGGTGTCAGCGTTGCTCAGTTGGTAGCACATCTGCCTCTGGGCCAGATGGTTGTGGGTTCTAGTCCCACACCGGGATTGCGCTCATGCCATAAATGCTGCCACCTGAATTCAGTACGAGTGGGATGCTATACTGTCGGTGTATGCCATCCTTCAAAAAATACGTTAAATTGATGTCTCGTTTACCTTTTCTGGTGGTGGTTCAGGTCAGTGTTAAGGATCCTATGGCACTTCTCGAGAATAGTAGGGTAATGTTATTGAACAAAATCAGATAAATCATTAAATCAAACAATCCTTTACAAAATCTTCTAAACTAAAAGAAATCTCTGGGAAACATAACATCAAAAATAGGAAAAAAGTGAATACTGTATAATCAAAATAAAAAAAAACATTGTCCAAAAAGCTTGAAACTACATCAACAGGAAACAGGCTCCATCCCTGGAGAAAGAGGAAAACCTGTACTGTTTGCACATAGGGCCCCTAGTTCTCTGTGGAATGTCAGTCCTGATTTATGCGGCCGGGACCCTAGTTCTCCATGGAACGTCAGTCCTGATTTATGCGGCCGGGACCCTAGTTCTCTATTGAATGTCACTCCTGATTTGTGCGGCTGGGCCCCTAGTTCTCTGTGGAATGTCAGTCCTGATTTATGCGGCCGGGACCCTAGTTCTCCATGGAACGCCAGTCCTGATTTATGCAGCCAGGACCCTAGTTCTCTATTGAATGTCAGTCCCGAGTTATGCAGCCAGGCCCCTATTCTCCATGGAACTTCAGTCCTGATTTATGTGGCCTGGCCCTTAGTTCGCTGTGGAACGTCAGTCTTGATTTATGCGGCTGGGCCCCTAGTTCTCTGCGGAACGTCAGTCCTGATTTATGCAGCTGGGCCCCTAGTTCTCTGTGGAACATCAGTCCTGATTTATGCAGCTGGGCCCCTAGTTCTCTATGGAACGTCAGTCCTGATTTATGCGGCCAGGCCCCTAGTTCTCCATGGAACATCAGTCCTGATTTATGCGGCCGAGCCCCTAGTTCTCCGTGGAATGTCAGTCCTGATTTATGCGGCCAGGCCCCTAGTCCTCTATGGAACGTCAGTCCTGATTTATGTGGCTGGACCCTAGTTCTCTGTGGAATGTCAGTCCTGATACATGCAGCCGGGCCCTTAGTTCTCTGTGGAACATCAGTCCTGATTTATGCGGCTGGGCCCCTAGTTCTCTGTGGAACTTCAGTCCTGATTTATGTTCTCCATGAAACTGCAATCCTGATTTCTGCAGCAGGGCTTCTAGGCTTCTGTGGCAGCATTTTTTATTTCTGTGACATGATTTATTTATTTCAATGGCAGTATGCAGCCCTGTAATTGGCACATATATGATGCAATGTCATTGATGACATCATATGCAGAGCATAGAGGAAGGGCTTCATGATAAACGAGGTGAGAAGGCAGCCCGGCACTATGAAAAACTATATATTTTTTTTATTTAAATTCCCCAATATCAATGAGTTCTGTGACACTACATAAATATTTTGCAGTTTGATGCAAATTCTGCATAAAATTCCGTGGCTGCAATCGCAAAATTCCAGGGGCCTTGTTTACACCCTGCAGTCCAGTACAGAGGGAACTGGGAGACAAAAGCCTTACAGTATCCATCTGATCATTCTCTGTAAAGACTGCATCTTGCTAACTGGAAGAGAGTTCCGGTCTCGAAAATATAAATCCTTGTAAAACAGTTTCTATCATTTGAGCGATTGATACGTTGATTTTAATTATTGAAGCAAATATTTTTTTTAATTTTCTTTTTACTGCAAATGAGGCACATTCTTTGACATTATTTAAAGTCTACAGGTACAAGATGCATGTTCAAATTGGATACATTCCATTGTAAATACTTTAGAGTCTCAGAGAAAGGCATAGAGGTTAGGTAATGAAAGATTGAACGAACACCCTCTAGGGCATAATGTGGCACTAGGTATTGCAGAGTGCCACATGCCCCTAGAGGGTGATTAACTGACCATTAACATAACCCCTGGGAGTGCCTTATTGCTATTATAATAAAACAGTTTTTTTAAGCAGTGTTAAACCTTGTTCAATATATGGGTAAGTTGTACAAGTATGTTAATAAAAGATTAACATTAGGCTGTTAGAATGTTTACAGCCAATCAGAAAGCTTCATTTCTCAGACCACTGTTATAATTAAAGATATAATGATCCTTCTGCAATTCAGTTGGCTGGAGATCCATGTTATATTTATGGCACGACAAATAATGATTAGGCAAAAGTTGATGAATTTTCGCAGATGTTTGTGGACTGCCCGGCCCACCTTCTATTTACTGAACCTTCCTCTACCTCCTCCAAAGATGGTCTTCAAGGTACAAAATTTGGGTTGTGTGGTGCCAAGTGTAGGACCCATGGTTGCCATTTCTCTCTGAAAGAGGTGTGGTTATCATGTAACGTTGCCGTTAGACTCTCCATATTGTATATATATATCTAGCACCACATTTCTCCACTCTGAGATTGTAGGGATGGTAGTGGTCATCCAATGTCTTGTTATGGCTTTTTTTGCCACTAGAATATACAGGGGTAGCAGGGTATGGTGCCATGCTGGCCTGAGGGGGATATATAGAGAATGCTACCATCTCCGCTGTAAGATCTATGTGTTCCCCAAGACAATCGGATACCTCTTGTTGAAACTTGCACCAGAAAGGTGTTAGTTTTGGGCAAAGCCAAAAAATATGTCCCAGATCAGCTGAACAACAATTACGCCAACATTTACCATAAGATAGTGGGAGGAATTTGGCTAGAACCACGGGTAGTCAAAAGAACCGCGCCTGGCACTTCCAGGCAGACTCCCTCCACACATTGGACTGAGTTATTTTCAATGCTGTGGGGGAAGTGAGTTACCAGGAATAGAAGGGGATTTCAAGTTTCAAATCTTTATTCCAACTATCTAAAATTGACTTGGAGGTATCCCCTAGCTTCTCTCTAAGTAGTTTGTAAAGGTGGCCTATCAGGTGTCCCCAAGGGGCCCCCACCAGGGTGTCCCTCAGGAGGCTCCACAGTGCTGGTAAAGGATTAGGCAGGGCAGCGTGTATTTCCTTTGGTACGTCAAATATATAGTTTCTGATCTGGAGGACCTTCTCAGCATCTCTTTCTGGCAGTTCATATTTCCTAAGGAGTTCAAGGAGCTATCCCTGAGTTAGAAAGGAATTGGTGAAAAGTTTGCTTCTACCCTTCTCCAGGGCAAGCAAAGGTCAAGTCGAATGTTACTGGGAGAAATTGATCATCCTCAGAAATTACTGTGAAGTAAAAAATTATCTCCCTAAAAACTTTTTTTTTTTAATTTTGTACCAGAGTTTCAAAACCTGGGCTGTATATGGGGAGACATTTCGAAGTGGAGGCCTCGGTCCCTTGGAGGCAAGAACTATTTTTGTAATGTCGTGTAGGTCATTTATGGTGAATTCTGTTCTTTTCCAGGTGGACGAAAAAGTAGGGGACAACCAAAGGAATATTATTTTGAGGAAGGATGTTGTTGCATAGAACCTAAGATTTGGTAGGCTTACTCCTCCCTATGCCATGGATAGTTGGAGAAGTATCTGACCCTGGGTCTTTTTCCTCCCCATATAAAATTAGAAATTGCTTTATCCCAGGATGAGAAATAGAAGGATGAGGGAAAGACTGGGATGTTTTGAAAAAGGTAAAGGAGGCGAGGGAGGACATTCATACGGATAGCCTCCATCCTCTGAAAGAAGGTGAGATGTAGTGTGCCCCATTTAGAGAAGTTTGATTGGATATCATCATCAAATCTTTATTTATTCAGGCAAACATCATTGAGCAAGGCTCATTTACAAGATGGACCTGATAAGGTCAAGGTTCGACAGTTGATACACAACAGATACATCATACACTTATATAAAACAGTTATACATACAGGGAAAAAAAAGTTTATAAACACAGTGATGTACAATAAAATTCACATGATACAAATGGGTTATAGGAGAGTTAAGCTAATATTTACAGTATATACATATCCCAGTGGAGGGGCCATGGCAAACACACAGTATAATGTATACTAGGATGGTGAAGGTATTACTGGGTGCCATAAGATGGGTGTCTGCCTGGGAGGAGAACTGAAGAACAAAGATTATGCCATATATGGTTAATTTTTCGAGGGAGATTGTGAGATGACAAGGCTAGCTTGAGCGGTAGCAACTGCATTTCTCTGTGAAGAAAACTGTACAACGCTGTTTAAAGGATGCGATTGAATAATATTGGACAGTTTTAGGGATTTTGTAGGGTGTTCCATACTATAGCTAGAGAATAGCTGATTGCTGCCCTCCTATCCGGTGTTGAATTTGGGCAATTTGAGCAGGATGATGTTGTTGCTCTTAGGGCATAGGGAGCTTGGAATGGTCTGGGTGAAGCAGTCCAGAATATAGTTTGGAAGTTTTTTTGATAACACTCTGTAGATCCATAGGGCTGCATTTCTGTTCCTTCTGAGGTGAAGGGAAACCCATCCAATTGCAGCATAAAGAGAGCAGTGATGGGTATTAGATGGCAGATCTGTAATGAATCTTATTGCTCTATGGTATAAGGTATCCAACTTGTGTAGATAGGAGATGGGGCAGTGACTATAAAGGAAGTCTGCATAGTCAACGACTGAGAGAAAAATGGCCTGGACTAACCTCATCTTTGAATCTCTGTTTAGGAAGGGTTTTAATCTATAGAGAAGGCCAAGCCTTTGGCGAAGCTTTTTTAGCAGTTCTTCTAAATGGTGAGTGAAGTCGAGTCTGTTGTCAATCCACACACCTAGGTATTTGAAATTTTCTACATACTCCAGGTTTTCTCCAAGTATAGTGCATAGCTGGGGGAGAATGATTGAAGAGGAGGTGCTGGTGGAGCTCTGATCTGTGAACATCATTGCTTTAGTTTTCTTTGCATTCTACAAAAGCTTTTTCTCAAGTAGCTGATATTGTAACAAGGAGAATTCTGTTTGTAGGATTTCACGAGCAGCTGCAGATGAAGGGTTGCTGACATACAAAACAGTGTCATCAGCAAAGAGGTGTACAGAGGAATTGGTGAGGGTTGAATCAATGTTATTTATATAAATAGCAAAAAGAATAGGACCCAGGATAGAACCTTGGGGGACTCCTCTTAACAGTGGTTTTAATGGGGATAGGTCACCTTCAGCTTTTACCTGCTGTGACCTACCGGTGAGATAACACCTGAACCAATTAAGGGAGGGTGGATCAAGGCCAAGGGAGTGCAAGGATGATAGTAGAAGCTCGTGGTCCACAGTATCGAATGCTTTGCTCAGGTCCAGAAATACTGCACAGACATTATTCTTTTATCTAATTCGGTTTTGCCAGTCATTTGTGACCTTAGCTAGTGCAGTGATAGTGTTATGCTTGGCCCTGAATCCAGATTGAGCTGGATTCAAGAGGTTAACATTGTCAAGATACTCCCTTAACTGGTTACTTCACTAATTTCTCCAGCATCTTGGAAGCACTGGTAGAATGGAAATGGGCCTGTAATTATTAAGTTCCATAGGGTCCCCTGATTTTAGAGGGGGAACCACTTGGGCTGTCTTCCACAGTGTGGGAATAGAACCAGAGTTTAGAGATAGGTTAAAGAGATGAGTTGGGGGACTGCAAGCACATGGGATGCAATCTTTAGAAAGTAGGGGTCCAGAGAGTCTGCCCCTGCACTTTTTTTGATATCCAGCTGCCATAGTAGGTCCTCTACTTGCTTCAACGGTACAGATTTGAAGCTGAAGGAAGAGTCAGCTCTCTGAACACCAGTGTACTGGGAGCTTAACTGTTCCCTCAGCAGGTTAGCTGGAGAGGTGTCAAAGGCAAAGGATATGGATGGATAGTGGTTCATAATTAATTAATTCTAGGTGGTATCTGGATGCCTAAGTATTTAAATTTGGCACAGTGCCATTTTAAAGGGTTTTTTTTTTTCAGGGTTTGGGGTGGGGTAAAGTATAGGGCGAGGACTTCAGTTTTAGATATGTTGGGCCCGATTTTCAAAGCCCTGCATCTGACGCAAGGTGCTTGCACCAAACAGATATGGTGTAAGGTGCACCTTGCGTCCAGGACTGCCTCCATGCAATTCATGAAGGTGGCCTGCCTGCACTGTGCGCTTGCCCCAAACAGGTCCTGCGCCCTGCGCTGTGCTGCGACACGGCGCTAAGTGGTCTGAGCCGACGCAAGCTGCAGCTTGCTATTCATAGACAGCACTCGATGGGAGATATTCTAAGTGTCCTTAGACCAGCCAGGGCTGGTGTAGAGGGACTTAGAATATGTACCACTGGGGTGGTCATCCTATGTGACACTGTATGCTGCGGTATCCCCCTGTTTGCCAATGGTGCCCCGTCATGCCAGGTACTGTCACCCATCCCCTATGCCACCACCCCATCCCCGATGCTGGCCGGCCCACCTGTATGTGGCATGGGCATGTGCCCCCGATCACTGCAGTGCCCAATACCTGGTGGTCTAGTGGAACCCACCCCTTGGTGCCCGTCCAGCCGCCGACTGGGGTCTGCATTAGCATGGTACTGTACATATGAGCTCAGTGTCTGGAATGGTGGCAGTCACTGTGCACATATGTATAGTACGTGCCATTTCCTGTGCCACATCGGGCTTGCGACAGACACCTCCCATGCGCCAGGTGTTCGCCGCATGGGAAGGAATGCCGTATGTGTGGGGACTTAGGCTCCAGAACCCCTCCCATACCTGAATTGGTGCAGGTCCGTGGCAGTCATCGGGCTTCATGCAAGCTTCTGTCCCCGCGAGCTTGCGCCTTTCTAAGCAGCCTTTGAGAATTGGGCCCCATTAAGTTTAAGTCTGCTGTTTCAGATTCTTAAGGGACTCCTATATAGCCGGAATTGACTGGTTCTGGAGAGAGGACGTTAGCAAGATATCGCCTCATGAATAGCGCCACTTTGTAAATCTTTTGGCCCATGGGGGATTCCCTCTATTCAGGTATTCATTCTTAGAGCTGTTGCCAAAGGCTCTATGTATAGGGCAAATAACAATGGGGCCGGGGGGGGGCATCCTTGTCTCGTACTTCGATGCAACTGGATGGAAGAAGAAAGGGCCCCATTTATGCGAATATAGGCTTTGGGTTGGGCATAGATGTTCTTTATCCATTTTAAAAATTAGTCTGGGAATGAGAATTCCGATAGGGTGCACCAAAGAAAATCCCATGACACTCTATAGAATGCCTTCTCGGCAACGAGGCTTAAAAGGGTTGTGGGGATCTGTCTAGTATGGATATGTTCTAATAGAATCATAAGGCGACATATATTGTTAGAAGTGTTGTGTTGCTTGATAAAGCCTGATTGAGCTGGGTGGATAAGGGTAAGGAGAAGAGGATCCAATGTCTTTGCCCATATGGCCATGTTTTAAATCTTATAGTCCATGTTTAGTATGGACATGGGGTAGTAGGAAGAAATGAGAGTGGTATCCTTTTCAGGTTTTGGGAGAGGAGAGATTATGGCATGATCCCATGACGGCGGGGGAGGATCACCTCCTGCTACCGCTCTATAGGTAGGAAGGAGGCTCGGAAGAAACAGGGGTATAAATCTCTTGTACCATTCTGCCCCAAAGCCATCGGGGCCTGGGCATTTAAGAGTTTAAGTGTCTTAACCTGGTTAAGTATCTCCATAGCCCCGATAGGTGCTTCTAAGGCCCTTTTTTGATTTTCCGAAAGTTTGGGAAGAGAGAGATTAGACAAAAATTCTGTTCCAGTTTGGGTGTGGTTGTGTGAAGGGGGAGCTGAGTATAAGGATTGGTAGTATAAAGAAAAAGCTGTCTTAATCTGCTCTTCTTTATATGTGTGTCTGTTAAGGTCTGGGAGCTTTATTTTTAGGATCGTTGATGCTTGTTTATTTGCTCTAAGTCTACGAGCCAACAGTCTTGAGCCTCTCGCTCTCCCTTCATAGTTATGTTGTTTTAAATAATTTAGGTTTTGGAGGGTTTTATAGTCTAGTATTTTCTGGATTTCTTGTTTTATATTTTTGATTCTCGTCTGTAATCCCTTATCTCCTTCTCTATAGAGGAGTTGATATGAATGGAGTTGGTCCACCACAAAATTATAAGAGGCTTCCATTTTTCTCTTTTTGTGAGAGGCATAGGCAATAATTTCTCCTGAGAATTATTGTAGCAAATATTGACATATCGCTTGCCACAGATAAAATTTTAGGCAAGCAAAAAGAAACATTAAAGTAAGTAAGGAAGGACATAATGTACTGAACTGCACTTACGTTTACCATCTACTCATGAATGTGTGTAACTAACAAGGTTTGTTTGTACGTAAACTCACCTATGTCAACTGTGGTAATGTCTATCTCTGCGACACGTATACGTGATCAATGTACCATATACTGTAGTACAACCAAAAGCATTGGTTTTCTTTTCCCCTCTAGGTACATGTAATTGATCCCGGATCACCCCAGAAAAAGGGACCGTCAAAGTCTCAGTGGGCATACCCGGTTACCAAAATTTAAATAAATAAATAAATAAAAGTGCCGTGGCCATACGGTTTGTACTGTGAGAGGAAATCACCCAAGATGTTCAGTCCATAGATAATCCTCTCAAACCATGGTGACTTCCATTGACTAGCTAAACATTCTCAGAATCCCTTGGCAAAGGTACAAACAATTAGAAATTATACAATGGGGTATGAAACTCCTGTAACCTCACTGGTCAAAACACATCACATGACCGTGATAAATGCTCCTGTATACCCACTGTAAAAGTTTTATATCACTATAAAAACAGAAAACAAGTTGAACATTGTATATAATACATTGATGACAGAGAGTGGAGGTGGATTTACCACTTCTGGTGTTAAGTTTCATTCGGCTGCGCCTCATGACCGAACCACACCAGGCGTGGTAAATCCACCAATATACCCACTCTCTGTCATGGTATATTGCTTAAATATTCCAGAGTTTCAATGTGTCTGACAGAAGTCCCCGAGGGTAAACTGTTATCAATGCTTTTGTGCTTACTGTTACCCTCCCCGATTATGACACAACCAGATGACATCCCGCATCCTCTGCGGCAATCTCACACCTGTCAGTTGTGTCACAGCTAATTTTATTTTCTTTGGCTAACAAAATTGAAAGCCTCCTGTAGCCTCAAAATTTTGAGATAGCGCTAATTTATACTGGTTGACCCTACAGAGTCAGAACCTGGAGTTTTATCAAGTTGCTTTGCCACAGTTGTTGTAATGCTGGCCTGAGAAAGCTGGGTATTTGTAACTTTGTCAGGATTCTGGGGAACACATTACTCCATTTTGAAGGGGAAAGTTGGAAACTAGCAGAAAATCAAATGGCTCGATTTTTTGATGTGTGCTCCTGGCTGGTCTTGCTACAATAAAAAGAGTAAAAAAAAGAACAAAATCAGATTGACCATATAAGCCCAGTGGCATGGCAGTAGCACCACTGTCTGCCAGGCTGTCAGACTGGTCTGGGAATGGACCCGGGCCACTTAGGTTCAGCCGGGGATTGAGTGTCCTGTGGATAGCTCTTTCCCTTCAGGGAAGGGGAAATGGCACTTCTCACTTAGCAGAGGCTAGGGTATGAAAGCAAACGATGGCACGGTAACTGCAAAAATGTCACTTTTTTATTATTAATAACATCACCTGACCCCAGGGTTGGCACCCCGTGCCAGGAAAGGGGGGGTATCCAACACAGGGATTAAGCACTTGGTGTCGTGTAGAAAATTAAACACAAGGTTTTTGTTTTTCATTCATGGTTGATTTAGAAGTCAATCACGAATGAAAAAGTGTTCATGTTCATCGTGGGGTTCCAGCAGCGGGCAACTGTGGGCATGGGTGATGCTGGAGACTTTATCTGCCAATGGGGTGGTCCCCCACTTTTCAGTGTTTGCCGGGCTGACTCCTTTGATGCTGAACAACTAACCACTCCTGATATGTAGGCTCTTCAGTGCTGCTCTTGTTGTCATGCGTCTTTGCTGTCAGTGACACCTCAGCCACCCGGGGTCACCAGCAGGCAGTCATTGCATAAGCCAGATTACACTCTTCCCCAGAGATGGATAACATTGTACAGGATGCTGTCCAATCTCTTTTCTTTCTGCAGCAACAGTCCAGACATGGGATGCAAACCTGGGCTACTAGCACAGCCTTTGCCACTGAATACTTTCTTTTTCCCTCAAGTTTACTTTTTGCCATTCTATTTTTTCTCCCTCCTCTGCTCCATTGTGGCCGCTGTCCACTTCCCAGGTGACCTCCCTGCACCACCTATTCCTTCCCGACACGTTCCTATTTCCTGTAACCTGGACCTTTTCCTCTTGGGTGGGATCAGTGGGAACTGGTTGGACCCGACTCCAACAACACAGTTCCGGGGCATCCCATGTGCTGCATGGTGTTTTCTTGTTCTTCCTAACCCCTCAAGAAAGTTGAACACGCAGGCTTGGTGATGCGTGCACATGCTGACGTGTGGCTGTCCCATCAGCATCCCTGTCTCCTACAGCAGCAATCCCAGCTTGTAGCACCACCCGCGGTCACCAGGTGGCAGTTTTGGCAGCGGAGATTGTAAATTCCACCATCATGTAGGTGGAGGAAACATCCTGGGATATTGATCCTCCCTTCCTGGCTTGGCCCTTCAGTGACTTGAGCTTTTTCCTGAAGCTGGGGAATGAGTTCCCTTGTGAGTGACAGGCAGGAAAGCTGTGCGGAATGGGGAATTGCAGCAATAGAATTCTGCTTCTGAAATGCTTCTAGGAATTACTTTCTTAATTCTGTGAAATTTGACAAAGTATTTCTATGTATTATTCCGCAGATTACATAATCCGGAAAATGAATCCTCGGATACATAAACTGCTGAATGCTATCCCGGGGTTTATGTAAACCGATTACTAATCTGCAGTTTAAAAAAAAACAAAAAACTTTCCACTTTTGGAATTTTGGAATTAGAATTTCCCAAATGCTGTGGAATTCTGTCAGAAACAGAAAATGAAGCTTCTGCACAGCTCCAATATGTGGGCATGCCGGGCAATGCTGTGTTTAGGTGAAGGTTCAACTGGGCACTGCTGCTGGGGGGGAGGAGGACGGGATGCAAGAGAGAAAACGGAAAAGCCTGCCAGCAGCCATGGAAACAAAGAATGTGTCAGCAGAAAAGGACTGATAGGCATCTAGTCTGCCCTGTTTTCCCTGCCTGTTTCAACACCCTGAACCCTATTTGGTCACAGGTGTCCCTCCTTCCTCCCCTTCCTCTACCTGTTATGCCCCTGTGCCTGTTCCACACATGTGTGATGCTTCCCCACTGTCTTTGCACCCACTACCTCTTCTGGCAGGCTGTTCTAGCCATCCATCACCCCTTCGGTGAAGAAGTATTTCCTCACATCCCTCTTAAACTCCCCCAAGTTTCATTGCGTCCCCTGTGCTCTGGTACTCCCCTTCACTGAAAGAGACTTCCCTCTTGCATCTTTTAGACTCCCATGAGGATGGATAACTGCCAGCACTCTCGGGCCCCTCTTCTGCCGTGGATCGCTTGGCCCGACACTAGTGGGAGGAGGGGGTTCTTGGAGGTTGCTAGGTGGGAAGGACAGGTTGTGGCAGGGGAGAGAGAAAGCTGGATAAAAAAAACCTTATAAAACCATTTTGGGTTCTAATCAAAACTGGACAAGGCTTGCGCAGCCTGATTCGTAACAGCCAGCTCTCACCTCACCCCTGACCAACAACTCTGGGAGGTGCAAGGAGGGCTGGATCATGCCCTAATAAGCCAAAAGAGAAAACCGATGACTGGGAACATGTCATCTTGTTGAAAATAAACCTTCATTACTGCAAGTCTGATGTTTGAATACTTACAGTTTTGATACCATGGATGTGGGGTGGGGTGGGGTGGGGCGGGGGCATCACATTCCATCACTATAAAAAAAAGTCTAAAACACAGCTGAAGCCAGAAGAATGTGGATGTGCCAACTGTCTGGCTCTCAGTGGGACATGCCGAATATAATCATCACCGTTGTTCAGCTATGCCAGTGCCATCCAGTTTTGTCCGCCACCGCATGCAGGATATCAAATTATAGATACACAGGCAGTCACTTTAATAGTTAATTAAAGGGAGGCAATGTGGCCTAGTGGTTACAGCAAAAGCAACATGAGCCGGCAGATCCAAGCTATAATCCTGTTCTGTGACTACTCCATGACTCGCTGCATGACCCTGAGCAAGTCGCTAGCGCGTCCCCTTTAGAAAAATAAACAACCAGCTGGCCCACTGGTGCGGTGGTGGCACTACCACCAGTGACATCGGCAGCCTGCATTTGGGAAGGAGGGGCCGGCAGTGGGAAGAAGGATTGAGTGCCCCAGGACTGCTCTCCTCCTCTGAAAAAGGGGACACTGCTCCAGCTGCTTGACCAGCGTCTGGTGGTGACCAGGCAGGAGCACAGCTTGTGAGCTTGTGTCATGGTACGCCGACACCCCGGGGGGGGGGGAGAACAGAGGATGGAGGAAACTGCTGGTCTGTTCCTTGCTCACACCCCCTGCAAGCTCACGCATGACTGACATAGCGTATCCCCCACCACCACTATGTGTGGTCCTGGATAAGTGGCGGATAACCAGTAAGCCCGTAAGAATGTCAGTGACGGGGCTGGTGGGGGTGCTGTCAAGCCAGACTGTGAATGAGAAAAAGCTTGATTAAAAAGAAATAAACAGCCGCTTTGCCCAGTAAGTTTCTCTATTGAAATGTCTGTGTTTCACTCTGTATGTGGCGTTTCATTTTACATATTGCATTCCCTTTAGTTCGATTTTAAACTAGAATCTGAGATTTCATGCAGTTAAACCAGTGTTATGGAGCCACTGTCCCAGATCAGGCCTGGCGCTAACTTTTCAGCTAAACCTCCTTCGTCTAATTAACTGTGTTTGAAGTGGCCTGGATGGATAGCTTGGCAGAAGAAATGTTGAGTGATGGTGGGGGTGGAGGCTGGACTGGTGGGATTCTATTTCTGTTCCTTGCAGTCTTCTGGCATGATCCCTAAAAAGGAGGAATTCTCATATCAGGGTAAACTTTAAACAGGGTCATAGAATATAGATGGGTTGGCTGTTTGGAAAGTCATTTCAAAAGTTGTATTTCATGACTTTTTCAGACTTTTTGGAACAACTTAGAATGTGCAGAATGGGTTTCCATAGGAACCATGGAAACCCATTCAAGCTGAGTGAGGAGATTTTTTCAAAGTTCTTTAGTCAGTTAAGCAATAACGATGAGAAGCCGCTAATTTCTGAGGGACTAACAACCAGTTAGGGGGATGGGTGTCCCGAGGGACACCTCCCTCCCTCCCACCAGTCAATAATCCAAAGAAATGGCCAGCTTTGAGGATGTCACTGTGATCGTACTGTAAGTCTAATCACAATTACAACTTTTGATTTTACTTTTTGTTTTACTTAGTTTTCCTCTTTCAGCAGTGGGGTATGAGCCATGTGTTACAGTTACGAAGTTGCGTGCCGCACAGCACTGTTGGCAGCTGGATTGGTCATTTTTAGCCAATCAGAAACCTTGCTAGGCTTATGAATATTTAATCAGACTTATAATTTGTAGTATTTATTTATTTATTTCATTTAGCTTTTGTTGACCGGGTAAGTGCACTAGACAAATCCTGCCTATTTTCAGGCACGACCCGGGGGAGTGGGATACAGATGAATGCCAACTGACCTTGAACCAGATTAAACTGTTGATGGTATTTTCAGTGAATGAGGGAAATGTGGCCAGGACACCGGGAAATTCCCACCTTTCTCGGGACAGTGCCATGGATCTTTAACATCCACCTGAACTACCACCAGTCCAGGCAGATGGGACCTCGGTTTAACGTCTCATCTGAAAGATGGCACCTCAGAAGTGCAGCACCCCTCCCATGCTGCACTACAATGTCAGTACTGGGATATTAACCCAAGTGCCAGATGTGGGAACTGAACCCACAGCCCTCTGATCTCCCAGCCTCAGAGGTGAATGTGCTACCTACTGAGCCACTGACACTGATATAATATACAGTTTAGAGTTTTGCACTCCAGGATAGCCTTGTTTAGTAAAAGCACCTATTTATCAAGAGGGTCCTGGCGGACATAATAGCAGCCGTGTGGATACAGTTTAAAAAAAAAATGGTTATAGACCAACATTTTACACAGCAGCTCCAAAATTGGTAAGCGCATAAAATTAGATATGTAATTATTGCGTGTGTGTATATGTATGTATATATCTATATGTATATATATTTAATGTTTACATATTATACATATTATATATGTTTAATATTTTGTTCCATATTTACTAGGGAAAAGGACTGACCACCGCCAGAATATGGGGTTTAGAGGGGCAGGGAGGAGAGGAAGGGTTCAAAAACTGTTACCGCCGACAAGCTTGTCTCGCGCTGAGTGATCGATTGTGTAGCACTTGTGAATGTCCAGTGTGAGGACAGCTTGTTCAGTGTTTTTTCTGGTGATGTTGTGGTACTTTTCTGCCCGTGGTTTACAGAGCTCCATAAACCACATATGTGGTTTATGGAGCTGTTAGGCACTCACTGGCAGTGGTTTATAACCACTAACCAGTAAATATAAATAAATAAATGATGTTGGATGTCTCTTGTGTTATCTGGAAAGAGTTGTACATTTGTCCTATCTGGTGATGGCTGTCTGTGGTTGCTTGTGTGGTCTTGTCTCTTTGGCTGCTTGTTGGAGTGGGGGAATGGGGAGTTAGGGTTCGAAACCCTAACACCACATTTCCATTCTTTTGTTGCTTTAAGTCGAACTCTAACTGGTGCATTCAATGCAGTTTTTTTTTTTTTTTTTGCAAAGAATTTCCTTTCTTTTTGAGATAGTATAGAAGATGTATATGTGTTCTTCTCTTTTTTCATGGCCAAGTAATAGATTCACTAAACAATACCACCAACAGCTTAAAATCTAGTTCAGTTTCAGTTGCCATCCATATGTATCCCCCTCCCCACTGGCTGAGGCTGAAAATAGGCAAAAAATTGTCTAGTCCTCCTTCCCGGTCAACAAAAACTGAACAAATAAATAAATGTTCTCAGGATTACATGTTTGGAAGTAATAGATGTCTTCCGCAATGTTCTCAAGATTTACATATTTGGATCTTCACATGTCATCCAGCTTCATGGTCACCATGATGTCTCTTGATGTCCAAGACTGTTTTAAATTTCAACGTTTGTAAAATAGAATAACTGTTTTAACCTGCTAAGTCACCTTTTTTTTTTTTGTAGAAATTGTACATGTGATATTTATGTGCTAAATAACATTGGTCATCCATATTTCTTCACTGACCTTGCAACACAACTAAAAACACATTCTTACACTTTATAAAGAAAGACACGCAACACAGTAGAGAAGTTTTAAAAAAAATTATTAGAGCAAAAATGTCAATTGAATTAGTGCAAAATTCTTCATGAAGCAACTCACGAAATAAGATGCCTGCTCACAAAACAAGACTAGGAAAAAAAACTAAGACCAACATCTTGTTCTGTGAGTTGACCTTCTTTGTTTTGCAAGTGTTTTATGAACTCATGAAACAAGACAGGTGCTCACAAAACAAAATTGGGGAAAAAAAATTAAGTCCAGCATCTTGTTTCGTGAGCTGACCTTCTTGTTTTGTGAGTGTTTCGTGAGCTCACGAAACAAGATGGCTCCTCACAAAATAAGATTGGGATAAAAACCTCAAGTCCAGCATCTTGTTTCGTGAGCCAGCCTTCTTGTTTTGCAAGTGTTTTGTGAGATCTTGAAACAAAATGGGTGCTCATGAAACAAGATTAGGAAAACACCTATGTCCAACATCTTCTCAATCATCTCACCCTCCCCCCCCCAAAAAAAACAACAAATGATAATATGGGCAGACTTGGGTGGGCCAAATGGCCCATATCTGCCATCACATTCTAGCTTGGTTCATGAGCTGATCTTCTTGTTTTGTGAGTGTTTTTCGTGAGCTCACGAAATAAGATGGGTGCTCATGAAACAAAATTGGGGAAAAAATTAAGTCCAATATCTTGTTTCGTGAGCCGACCATCTTGTTTCGTGAGTGTTTTGTGAGCTCACAAAACAAGATTGCTCCTCACAAAATAGGATTGGGAAAAACCTAAGTCCAACATCTTGTTTCATGAGCCAACCCTCTTGTTTCACAAGTGTTTCATGAGCTCATAAAACAAGATGCCTACTCATGAAACAAGATTTGGAAAAAATAAGTCCAAAATGTTGTTTTGTGAGCCAAAATTCTTGTTTCATGAGCCTCACGAAGCAAGAAAATTGGCTCAAGAAATTAGCCTTGCTATGGATTTTTCAGGTGTCCCAAAACCATATTTCAGGATCGTTTTTCAAAGAACTAAGTCAAAATCAAGCAAAACTGACCTGTTTAGCTAGATTCATCTGTTATTTCTTTCCAGGGCATCATTTTTATGGGTTTTCAAAAAAATATTTTTGGAAAAAAAAAAAAATGGTACAAAGATGGCCACTATACAAAACAAGAATTTTTTTTCCCACGCAACAAGAATTTCGGCTCATGAAGCAAGAATCTTCTTTCATGAACAGGAATTCTTCTTTCGTAGCAAACATCTATCGGAAATACCCTACTGAGCATGCTCAGAACAAAATCTGTAAAAAATCTTTATAACTCTGGAATGAATTCATTTTTTTTTTCACTAAACCAACCAACCAACGGCACCATTTCTAGGGCAAGCCCATTCTACCTTGAAAATTTCAGAACACAGAACAAAATTCCAAATCATCTGGAGAGTAGGTGAGACCAAAATAAAAAAGCACCAAAAAACACCAATTTTTCCTCTTTTTGCCCTATCAGGATCTCAGAATCCAGACATCTGGCCACCACAAAATTTGCAGATCACGATACCTTGCCCCTCAGACCATGCATGCCACATTTTGTGCAGTTCTGTTAAACAGGGGTGAAGCTATCAATGTACAAAGTTAGGGGGTTAAATTAAACACCTTACTGAACCCTAACTATAGGGGTGCGATAATATGTACAGGTATATATAGTAAAAAATGGGTAAGTGTAGTATATAAGCACTCATAGTACTCTGTTGAGTAAGTCCACCTAATTGCCCACAAGCACTACTTCTGCCCTGCCTCCACCCTTTCCTCTCTTCACCCACCTCTTCGCCCTCCCCCGCTACACCCTTTTTCTCCACTAATTTCTCTTCTTACCTCCCCACCTGACCTTTTCTACTCCTCCTAATTTCCCCCGACCCCAACACCACTCAGTTTTCAACCCCCTTACCCTAAGCCAATTTATGTGACAAAGACATTATTGTCTGCCTAGGCTCTTTCTCTCTCTCTCTCTCTCTGTGCTGGCGTACTTGTTGCTAGCTCTGGCCACCACCCTAGTAGCTACTCCTACCTGGTCTGCTTCTGATGCACATGCATTCAGAGCTTGACGCTACTGACAATGTCACCTTACTGACAGCACCCCTTACCTACCCAACTGCTTTCAATGCTCCTTCAACTTATCTGTAGGTGCCATTGTTGTATTTGACTCTGTAACATGCTTAAAAACTCTGTTAGTGTTAACTCTGCAATGATGTAAAAATGTGACTCTGTACTCTCTGTATCGTCTGACTTGAATTGTTGTTTAATGTTTTATGAATTATTGTATGTTGTTGTATTATCTGTTTGTCCTTGTACACTATTGACTTGGAACCTTCGTAAATGAGTCTCTGGCTCAAAGGTACTGTAATTCTGAGACTTAAATAAATAAAATAAATAATTAAAAACAAGGAAATAACCCCCATCAAGGGGGCTAACCAGACCATACAGCTATGATCCTGAATGGCAACTGACTTTCTGATCTGGTCAGCCCCTTGATGAGTTTATTCCCGAGTTTAGCAGACTTACCCATCTTTTATTTTAATTTTACATAACACATTTGGATGGTTACTCTTAGTCTTGATCACAATGGCATACACAAGGAAGGGAAATAACTCCTAATCACTTCTATGGAGAAAAAGTCCCACCAGATAATAAAGACACAAGCCTGAAGGTTGAGTGGCTTTATTATCAGAATAGCTCCCTCAATGGGTATATTTTTGAGTATGCTGGACCTACCCATCATTTGTGTTATATAGTACATTAGAATGGTTGTGATTTGTCTGATAAGTGACAGCTTTGTTTCTGGGTTTTCCTGTGATGGCGATCTTTTCAGGTTTGGTTTCTGATATATTTCAGTCCACTGTGTTTCCATAGTGTAGTGGTGTTTTGTTTCCGGGCACTCTTTTGGCCTTGTGTGTTTCTGTAGTCTGTGTCTAAAGCCAGTCATCCCTTAGTCAAGGGTGTGCAAATCCTATTACCCTCTGTCTGGGGCAAGTAAATTTCCATGAAGGGCAAGCACAAGAGGAGAGCTAATTTCATTGTAATGAATAGGGGCAAGTGAAAATTCAGCTAAAGGTCATGGCTGGGCAAGTTCTAAAAATTCTGATTTGAACACCTCTGCCCTTAGTTCAATGGTGGCACTGTGGTCTGTGGCTGTAGTCTGCAATGTAGGGTGGTATATTTGGTCGGGTGCATGGTCTGTGATCAGGATCAGCGTGTAGTGTCACAGGTTTCTGGATTCTGTGCTCTGGAGCGGTATCTGTTGTCAGAGCTGATCGATTCGTTGGCCACGAGCAGCCTGACATTTATGGAGATGGTGGCAGCGTAGAGGGCTTAGCGTCTGAGAAGGCAGCTGGAGCATCGAAGGACACGTAAGCAAGAGTATGGAGGGCTTGGCATAAGACGAGAGCGTCAAGGGACACAGCTGTTTGGGGAGAAAATTGGGGGGTGTTTGTGTTGTTGCAGTTTTTGGTTTTTTTTTTGCATTGTGTTTTGGTAAGGTGTGTTGAGCATGGGAATGTTTAAGCTGGTTTGGTAGGTTTACTAATTGATGTGTTAATTGGTTATTTGTTCATTAGTTACAGTTTGATTGGTAGGTGACTGTTTAACTCGTGGCTAATTTACATAAGTTCCTGGGCTCGATTTTTAAACGACGAACTATGACGCAAGGTGCCTGCGAAAAGGTGTATGACGCAAGTGGCACCTTGCCTCACAGTTTATGGCATTCCCAATATTCAGGCACCAGCTGTGGCAATATTGGGATGCCGGGTGGCAAAGCTCCCCTGTGCCACCCTTGCAGCAAAAGCACCTGTGCACCAGGTCACAAGGGTGGGTGCGCCGCTGGAATTCCATAGGCCCTGCCATGGCTGCAACATGGGACTCATGACAGACCAGCCAGGAGGTGGTCTAAGGGCCCTGTGCCACTGCTTGGCAGGGCAGTGAGTGAGCTTTGGGACCTGCAAAGTGGGGAACTGGGCCTGGTGGGGCAGTGAGGGTGCCATAGGGAATGAGGGGGGCATGGCAGCAGTTACAGGGAGCAGGGGAGGCACCTGGCAGAGATGCCATATAGTGTATATGACAGCTGAGGGGACTGGGTGGGGGCAGTGGGTCCAAACAGTGCCAATCACAACAGCACATGCAAGGTATGCGTGACAAAAAAGCTTTTTTTTTGCGGGGGGCATTGCCCCCTGCACCCTCTGATGCAGGGGGTTCTGCCCCCCTGCACCCGCCGGACTTGAATATTCTCACTCCGGGGGGGGAGCAGATCATGGGGCAAGTTAAATTTCTGGGGCCGTGGAATACTGTTTCCATGGCCCTTTGGGAAAAAAAACAAGTCCTGAAAGCAGGCAAAATGACGAGACCAGGATTAGAACCCTGGTCTCCAATAGTGCTGGCTGAGCTGCTGCATGCCCCAGCCCTCCACGCCACGGGAGCAGCTCAGATAGCTACTGGATCCCTAATGCCCTTGTCCTTTCTTCAGGACTGTGGACAGCTACCAGGGGAGCACTTATAGCAAGCGCTGTGTATCCCTAGTCACTGTCCGTGTCAGCGCTTACCAGACTAGCGCCATATAGTGCAGCACTATTCTGTTAGCGCTCATCTAACCGGGTACCTTGGGGAGGTTGGCATGGCAATGCTATTCTTACATGGCCCCAGGTATAAGCAGCCCTGGCACATGCCCCACAGGACTGTGGGTTCTATGGGGCAGGTGCCAGGGCTGCTTCCACCTGAGGCCATGTCAGAATAGCATTGCCATGCCAGCCCACCCTACCCAGTCCCCTCAGCTGTCATATATGCCATATTGCACCTTTGCCAGGTGCCTCCTCCATTCCCTGTAACTGCCACCATGCCCCCCTTGTACCCTATGGCACCCTCACTGCCCCACCAGCCCCTGTTCTCCACCTTCCAGCCCAAGTCCCTCCCACCTCCACGGCTCATGTAGGCTTGTGCCGGGGGGGGGGGGTTGACGGATCCCTCCATCAAACACCCAGTGCACCCAATGTCTAATGCAGGCATGCGGCTGCATCAACTCCGTATCTTTGGCGCAGGAACCCCTAATTTTACAGAATTGGGCGCAGGGTCCCTGATGCACCCAGAGTTTGCCACAGCTCTAGATCGCCACAAATTGCAGTGATCTACTTAACTCTCTAAAAATCGAGCTCCCTGTATTTACTACTTTTGATGCATATATTTTGCCCCCAAGGTAGACAGCTTTAATTGCTTTACTTTTTATTAGTATATTATTGCTTGACCTTGATCACTTATTTATTAATACAGCCCTTGAGGTTGGGGGGTGCTGTGGAGCCTGAGCAAAATGGCAATTAAATCTTAGAACTCTGCATTATCACTATATTTTCACAGTTGCAAATGCATTTTATGGTGTGTTTCATTCAGCTGAAGTGGTATCAACAGCTGTGTGAAGACTTTTGGACCAACATGGGAAAAACTCAGAAAGAGAGACAGCTGCAGGAGGGAGCAAAACCCAAGAATGCGGGCACAGCTCTGACCATGCAGTCTGCAACGGCGGATGAAAGACAGTCTGAGGACACTCTTCAGTCTTCGGGCCTGAAAATCAATAGACTTATTCAAACAGTTTCAGGTCTATCGGAAAAATTTGATACTCTTACCAACGGAGTAGTTACTTTGGAGACGTCAGTGGATGCCCTGAAAACTGTTACCGCGGAGGTTATTAAACGATCCGACTCTGCAATGCAGGCCATGGCTAATGTTGTTAAAGAAAATACTCATCTGCATACCCGTCTTGAGATGCTTGAAAATCAGGCCAGGGCCACCAATCTGCATCTTTTGGGGATGACAGAAGATTGTGAGGGGGATCATCTCCTTCTACTTTTACAAGACTGGTTCCAGCAGCAGTTCAGGGAAGAGCTTCAAGGCAGGTCTGTGAACTTACAGAAGGCATACCGCGTAACTCCAAGTGGACGATCTGACAATCCTGATGCTCTGTGCACTATTGTAGCAGTTACGGACAGGATTGGGACCCAGGATTTGTTACTCGCACTCTCTTGGCAGAACAAAATTCTCCTTCAGGATGGGCAGTGGATCCAAATTTTCCCAGACATAAGTTATGCCACGAGACAAAAGGGAAAGTGTTTCAATGGGGTCCGCGCCATGCTGAGAGAAGCTGAGGTTCTGCATGGCATGTTATTCCCTGCACAACTCAGGATTCTAAACCGTGGTAAGGTTTACCTGTTCAGTGATCCAACAGATGCCCTAAAATGGGCACAAAAGCACTTGGCTCGAAGATCTAACTCGGCTACCCCAGGTAACTCAGACTCTGAGGCTCCTACTTGAAGGGGACTGCGTTTTTTTTCCTATTATGCCAGAGTCGGAGCTCCCAAACAGCTTTTCATTCAGATACCCAGGCTCTGACTTTCATGTTCCTGTTCTTTCTTCTGGGCCTTTATAATACTCCCTAAGGTCGGATTACATCCCTTTAGTTCTACTATCCGGGATGCTTCACATTTGTAGTTTCTCTACAGCTGAACTGTTCATAAAATTGCCGTTTATTGAGTTTTTGGTATTTCTTAATGCTAAATATGGCTTATTTGAATATGCAAAGCAAGTTTAGCTTACTCCACAGTGATATCACATAACTGTGTAAAACCTAGCAATAGCACGGTATGTCTCTATTCCTCCTCTCTAGGGGGATGAGGACATTGATGGACCTTCTGGTTTACAGTACTCTCATTTGTCACCATGCAGCTCATGGGCTTGACTTACAGCTTGTTAGAATATTTAAACTATACTGTTACCATTTTACTAGGGTACTTTCCTCCCATATGATATATCTGTAGACATAAGGTGCAGTTGATGTGTGTATTAAGAGGAGTGGCACCCTCATTTGTTACCTGTTTTTTCTTATATGCTGTATGTCAGAAATGTATAACTGTATGTGTTTTGAATAAAACAATAAACATACAGTACAAAACAAAAATACAGCCCCCGAGGTTACACTAACTTGTGTAAGAGTAGCGTCACATTCTTAGAGTGATAGAACTGCTTGCTCTTGGTTCACTGTCCTCCCACTCTAATAAAGTGTGTGATAATGGCTTCAGCATCATATTAACACATAAGACAGTGTTAGATAAGGGACGGTGCAACTCAGGCCTCCAGGGTAGGGAGGAGGCCGCTACTACTGTCCACGGGCAAATACTTAGCATGCACATGGCATAATGTCCAAGCGTGTGGCATCCTTGGTGGGGGATAAGGGGCAAGGAGGTAAATCCCCCGACCACGCAGAATGATGGACCACTAGCCAGCAGGTCTCCCACCTCCTGAACCAGCACTCTTCCCCTGAAGAATCCCTGGGGGATACCCCGAGTGTCAATGCCCAACCTAAGGACTCCACTGTGATGAAGAAAGCCACTGGCATACCATAACAGACCCTGTTACTAGTCGAGCATTCGCTTTGATTTATTAAAATCGCAACTGTAAGTGGTACTAAACTGTATAGAAATATCACCCCCATGCAACTCAATGGAGCACACACACACGCATCCTTCATTTTCTGACATCACAGAATGAGCTGCATGTGCCAGCGTGGGGGCGTGGCTGCAGTTTAGGGAAGTGGCTCCGTTTTTTGTCTGTGTTGTGCGGGGACAAAATTACGAGGGACAGAATGTTTAAATAAAGCAGAAATAAAGGAAATTATTTAGAGACATCAACTCTGGGCCAGGTAACGTATCATAGATGTTGGGGGGAGCAACATCTAGAAAATGCAGGAGCTGCTCTTTAATGTGGCGTTTTCTGTTCCGTCATTTTGGGTCACCTCACTTACAGTACACATTTCAGCCAATCAGAGGTCAGAACTGAAGGACCTCCTGTCCTACGTACAGTTTTCATCTCTTATAGCAATGTTAAACTGGAGCATTCCACTCATTTTTCTAAAATAAGGAAAAAGATACGTAAGCATTACAAATCACTAGTTAACGCAAGGGATTTATAAAAAAGGCCACAATAATAGGGCCTCCAAGGGATGTCTTGCTCTGTAAGAGCATCATCTCTTTTGGTTTGGATGGCCATAACCACTCAGTTTTACTTCCCAGCCCTCTCACCTAAACCTCACATTACAATAAGAGCGATCCCTCAGAGGCACTATTAGTTTATAGTTTAAAATATGACAGCCGCTGCCAACTGCGATTGCAGACAGCCACAAGATGGCGCCGGGCAGTCTTTCAAACCAGATGCTATGGACAGAACTTATAAAGATAAAAAAAAAAAAATATCAGAAAGTAGTTTAAAAACTTATATGTGTATGTATATGTATATATATATATATATATATATATATATATATATATATATATATATGCTTAAAATGCAAAGTGGGCCTTGCAGTGTGGCAGGGGAGCACCGGACAATTTATGGTGTTTTCCATTAAGTAGGCTGTTTTGTAAGCACTAGTTTCACATGTGAGATTTTGCTGGCATACTGTTACATTCGAAAGCAGTCAGCTATCAGCAGTTTTTTTTATCCTTTAATTCTCTTATCTCCTTGTCACAATGTTCATCAGTGTGTTGTTTCAGTGTATTCAGTAATGGTCCAGTTATTTGTAAACGTGGTAACATTGAAAGATAGGAAGACGGCTGGCCTGCTGGCGCAGTGAAAAAAATTACCGCTGTGATGCGGGCGACCCAGATTCGGGAATGGACTCGGGATACCCGAGGGCGGCCTGGGGCGAGGGTGGATTGAGCTGCCATCGCACACTTTCCACTTCCATGGGGGGGGGAGGGGGAATTGAGTGCCTCTGGTTCAGTGCTCCCAGGTGACCATGGGACAAACCATTACTGGAGCACCAGCGCACGCTGCTCCACGGTGGGCATGTCAGATGCAAGGCGCGGTCACATCACGGCATCTGCTAAGCATGCCCTCCAGCTCAGTGACACCCCCGCCCCATAGCGGATCTGGGTCTCCTTTGCATCCTGAGATCTAGATCCGATGGGGTTAGTGGCGGGGGGGTGGAGGCACTGCCCTGGACAATAATCCAGGGGGCACTGTATGCGGATGATCCGAGTCCATCAGTGGAGGTGGGTGGCTGAGGGGGACCAGCCGCCGGATGCAAAAAGCACAGTAAGTTAAAAAAAAAAAAAAAGAAAGATAAGGAGACATTGCAGCACCCCCTGTTCTGCACTGTACGCAGTTTGGGTGGGGCTATACTCCTGACACCTTGCTGATATCATTGAGTTAGACATCCGGGGACATCATCACGGCCCCAGGCCCGTTCTGTTCATACGCGGATCCTTCCCATGGAGAAGTTGGCAGTCTGAAATACAGAGGTGAATGAAAAACCAGAAAAGGCCTTGCATGTCAGGTAAGTGCACGATGTGCTGCATGCAGAACTGTCTTTTTGTAAACGGGGATGTGGGAAAGCTAGAACAAGTTGCTGAGTTGAGACGGGTTTCTGTTCTCTTCTTCTGCAGTACATTTACCTAGTCTTAGGAACTGTTCCCCTCACACATTTCCTTTGTACCTACAGCTAAAGGTCTTCTTTTTTTTTTTTTTTTAACTTTATCTCCACTTGCCTGGAGAACTCCTTCCAGCATTCTTGGAGCTCCCCGCCTCTACCTCCCTCCATGACTTCGTCTCCCCTCCTCTCTCGTGTGCCCCAGCACCACTTCCGGTCTGAACCCTCCAGAGGTAGGGCTGTCCTATCCACCCAGGGCGCTGTATCTAAGGGGAAAGTGCCGGGCACACAAGTGGCCCGACGGAGAGGAGGTTGGCCCGGAGTTGGGAGTGTGGGCTTGAGGAGGCCAAGGTGCCTTCATCTATCCCCAGGAGTGGGGTTTTACTTTTTTTTGTTGTCCCTTGGAGCGCAGCTCAGCAAAGCAACGTCATGCCGCAGTCTCTCCGCCTGTGACGGCCTGCTACACCACCACACCGGCACCTCTGACTACCACCAGGGCCGCCCAGGAGCGATCGCTCTGCCACTCCTCTCTGGGAAGAGAGAGCAGTCCTATGGACGCCAATCTCCCCCTCCGAACCCCAGCAGCCTGCGCCGCCTCAACCCGGTCGCCGGGCGGCGCGAGATGTGGCGTCCAGCGCCTCAACCCTCAGTGCCCCGGGCCTGCCCGCTACAGGTCTTCTTGCACCTTGCAAAATTTACAAATAAATACATTAATGAATTAAATAAATACAGAAAGAATTATCAGTTCTGGATCTCAGTGACATCAAGCTGACAACACAAGTTTCAATGTAAGGTCTTCACTTCACTAATGTCAGCAGGTTCTGGAATTGCTAAGTCATTATAGGTATTCTTTGGTAACCAGGTTTTACAAGCCCACTAGGCGCAAGTGCCTGTTTTCAGGGGCAACCCAGGAGCACCGGGGAGGTTAAGTGACCTGCTTAGAGTCACACAGTATGCAAATGGAGGTTGTTGGAATCAAACCCAGGTCTGCTGGATATGGGATATGCAATGACCGGACTCAGAATATACCATTTATCTTTATTTATTTATTTAGTTTTTATTGACCAGGTAAGCACACTAGACAATTACAATGCCTGCTGTAGTGCCCAGAAGTTGGGGAGCACCACAGAGAATAACTGGGACCGTTTCCCATGCCGGGGGTTTCAACTTTTCTTTTTGTTTTTCTCCCCTGCGTGCCAGTCCCAGGACGTCTTCCCAGCCTTTGTCTAACTTTGTGCCCTTGGTGCAGCAGGGGAACAAGGGCAGGACTCAGCCCTAGACAGAGACCCTCCCTCAAGGCACAAAGGACAATCTCCCAGCTACTAGGCAGGATCTCCCCTGCCCTAGAAAAGGGCCTGGGGAGTGGTTTGAGGGGGCAGTTGTGGCTCAGCTGGCAGGGTGGAGGATGTGGGGAGCACAGATGTTTAAACATACCTCTGGTAGGTCCGTGACTTCGCTGGCGTCGCATTCCTCCAGCTGGAGTCTGGCAGCAGCAGTTGGGTGGGAGCAGTAGCTCCCCAACGTGAGCAGTTCCCCGTCCTCCTCTCCCAAGTCCTGATTGGCTATGGAGGGACAGTTTCCAGGGATGGGCAGAGGTGTGCCACAGTGAATTTGGTCCAGGTGGAAAAAAGCGCTTCGAACCTGTTGGTTCTGATGTATCCTCCCACAGCAGTACAGAAAAGTTGGTTGGGAGCACAGCTCCCTGGCCACCTTCCCAGACCCCCTAGCAACAGAAGCAGCCCCAATCGTGCCTGTGAGTGGGCCGTGTGCCTGACTTCATTTTTGAGTTGCGTCACAGGTGCTAGGAAAGAGGGGGAGGGACAGGGAGAAGTGGACTGAGGGCCCCAAATCAAGGGGAAGGAGGGGACTAGTGGCACAATGGGCTTGAAGCCCCTTTGTTCCACTTTGGTGCCATTCTACACCGGGGGGCAGAGCCAGGAATGGAGGATCCAGGAATGGAGGCCCTCATACATAGTAATGGCAGGGCGGAACCAAGGCAGGCCCAGAACAACGCAGGGCTGTAGGCCCCTCATTAATATGCATATAGGAGACGGGGCCAGATTATAGGATCCCAGAGGAACAGGCACTGAGGCCTTATTCATATTACTTAAGGGACAGCTCTGCCCTAGAGGGAACTCTATGGAAACAGCCAGTGAGGGGGGAAGATCCTCAAGGGCACAGCATTCCCAGGGGGAGCTTGTCTACTAACCCTAGGCTGTCCACTGGGCTATACTGGTATGTCCAGAGCCCATAAGAACTGAATTGGGCTTTAGCATGACCAGTGCCCCTAGAGACCAAATCCCTCTTGCAAGAATTGAACTGTGCTACTCACAAACCAAACTGTGCTTCTGGACTATGTTCCTTGCAAACCATGTGCCCTATGCTCCAGTGATGTGCAGCCTAAGGCAATAGCTACACTGGGTGGGGTAACTGTTTATCACTCAGCTGTGATTCCTGCAACGTGTCCCTGTGATGTCTCTCCTGTGATTCTTTCCGGCGTGAACTGCAGCAGTCGACTCTAACCTAGGTCCCTGACCACTGCTCCATCTTCAGTTGACCTACCGCCAGTGATGTCGACTCTCATTAAATCTCCACCACAGGTTCCAGCATCAGTCCCATGGTGGTAAGTGTAGAGAGCCACTAGTTAGGTATCCAGAAGTGAGTCAGATTAGAAGCCACCCCGGCTCAAGAGTGAGGGACCATAGTTGATGTCGCGCACGAAAATTTTCTTACTTTGTTGCCCAACCACAAGTTGTGCTCATACCAGTGCCACTTCACAGAGGCCGTGCCAAGGACTGCATCACCAGTAGTCGTCTCATTGGGAGATGGCCAGAATACTGGGGGCCTACCACTGGTCATTGCTACGGATTGCCCAGAGAACGATCGGCTCAACCAGGAGACCACAGCTTCTCATCAAGAGTCACACAGGATCATCAAGTTCTTCATCACCTGGTTAGCATTGTTCTTCTTTGTTCTCTGTTCTTCCGGGGGTTGCCCCATTATGGCTTGTGTATAGAAAGTGCTTTGTGGGGTTAAGTCCCACTTGCTGATCAGCCAACGCCATCGCAAAGCCCAAGCTTGTTTTGTCAGTTGTCTCGTCGTCTCAGCAGATTGCACACAGGACTTGGACTGAAAAGGGTTAACCCATCGCTATTGTTCAAGCCAATTGTTGGCCCTGATTGTGCTGTTTTGCTCAATTGCTTTGTTGCCTTGTAACATCGTAGGAAAAACAATTATCCTGTCGTTCCTCTTGTCCATTGTAAATAAACCTTTAGTATCTTGGTCCCTGAGTAAAAGCTTCCTGCCTCTCCTTCCAGATTCATCTGGACTATCCTGAATTTTTAGGGAGACATGAACCCCATTCCACCAGAGCTTTGGCCCCCTACACTATTTTCAGGTACGACCTGGGAGGTTACAGAGTAAGGAGTCAAACAGTTTGATTACAGAACATCAGAAAAGCAGAAATATACATTCAATACAATAATAAATACAGCAAAAGGTTACAAGAAAGTAAAGTAGAATGAGTGAGGGTACAGGACAATAAAGTGTTACATAAGTCCTGACTCTCACAAGTGATAATTAGTGACATAACATGAGCCAGGACATTGTGTGTCCAATTTATGCAACTTATTTTAAATTGTAAAGCTTTTATTATGAAGATGTAACTATCTGATTTCACTGCTGTGGTCTGAGTGCAGTAGAGACCACTGTGATGTCATCAGACATTGTGCAAGCTGCTCTCTTATTGGTTACAGGCTCCCTTTGGGCCTTTCCAAAGTGGAGATAAATGATGATAATGCACCCAGCATTGAGGTAAATTATATATACCACACCAGTGGTGAATGAATTGGGTAAATAAACCATGTAATTTTGGGATATTTATTTTCAGATAAAAAACATGTTATTTTCAATTAAAACATGTTATTTCCATTCAGAATCTGGAACTAGAATACAGAAAACAATGGGCCAGGTAGTGAGTTTAGAATGGAAAGAAAGGCTAAAACAGGGTAAAACACTAAATCAAACACTACACATATTATGGTGTATGTCCAATACATAATGTGTTGCAGTAGAATGACTTCTGACTTCAGGGCAAATCCAGGGAAGATTTTACTTAAACGCTGTAGGTGTGGGGCCCCTGAGGGTACGTGACCCCGAGGAGCATGTAACCCCCAGCAGTGTAAGAACCACAGCAGCAGAAGAATGGCATTTCAATTATTTTCCAATTATTTAACCAGGAAAGACACTCTAAGCTGAAAGCTTGTTTACAGGTACGACCTTGGAGCACTGAGAAGTTGTGACTTGCTCAGGGTCACACAGTATGTAAGTGGGGGCTGTGGGATTCAAACCCAGGTCTCCAGATTTGCAGCTCAGAGCCTTTAACCACTGCACTATACTGCCTCCATTTGCCGGGATGTCTACAGGGGGATCTGCAGGTTTGCAAGGAACTGTGCTCTGGGAAGATCCGGCAAGTCTGCACTGGGAGTGGGGGAGGGCAGAAACTAATTTGGGTAACACCCTATCTAGGGTAAGGGCACATCGTCACTTGAGTAAGGGAACTGGTAGGTCCATAAGTGTGGGAGGTGGCTGAATAAGCAGGGTAAAAATGGTCTGTAGCTAACTAAGGGATGTAACACATTGTCTGGGGTAGGGTGAAATAACAGAGGAGAGAGAACTGAGTGGTCAGAGTTAAGGGTTGTAAGTGGCTAGTACTAACTTAGAGGAACTCCAAAATAAAAGAGCATAGGTATCACAAGGGGCTAGTCATCCGCAGGGACTGTGGGGTAACTAGTTCATGGGCTGTGCTGTAGAGAGTGGGTCACAGCTAGAGGCAGCATGGGACAAAATAGTCCTGCTGAGCAGACAGTTAAATTGGAATCCGGAACCACATCCCACACACCCTTCCCCCAGAGACCCACTAGCCCAGGGGTTGAAAGGGGGTGGGGAAGGGTGGTACAAAACAGCTTTCGGGTGTAGAATAGTGTCTTTCGGTAGCAACTGCAAACAATTTTGCACCCCTGAAAGAAGTGAAGGAAGGTAACTGACTTTTCCCAGGAGAGTCTGTGAGCTGGTCGTGAAGAAAGAACAGGCCAGGAGTGCAGCACCCAGTGGGGAGGGGGCTCAAGAAGAAGGTAGCCAGTAGGGTACTGATAGTTGGGGACTCTATGTTAAAAGACATAGTGAGGAGCCGGCCTGGTGGCACTGAGGGCTGAGGCGCTGGACACCTTACCTCGCACCACGTCGACGACCCGCATTCGGGAGTAAGCACAGGTCGACGGGGTCAGCAGGGGTGGAGAACGATGCAGCGTTCCCAGACAGCTCTCCTTCTCTGGGGGGGCTCCAGTTGTTGGTGTTTGCCTGGCCCCTAGCGGTGGCTGGGGGCTGGCACACTGTCGCTGAATTTACATGGGAAGCAGTGGAGCAGATGTCAGACATGCTGCAGGTGGATGCACATGCAGTACATCCCTGACGGCACTGTATACTCCACTGCCTGTGGGAGTAATAGTGGAAAAAGATGGCACCCTGATTGCGTGGCTTGATGGCCAACCACACAATCCCCGGCATCGACGCTTAGCCCGGACTGGATCCATACAGGGTGGTGAGTTGGGGGCTCCCCAACACCCCGCTGCAGGAGGCAAGCCGTAGAAGTTTAAGGGTGAAGTCTGGAGTGCGGTAGATACAGACGGAGACTGGAAGTTCCACAACGATGCTGTGACATGGGAGCAGATCAGATAGGGCCGAAGGGAGTAAAAGTATAGCTAAAAAAAAAAAAGACATGGGGGGGGGGTGATGAGGTTGGTTAGATGTCTACCAGATGCATCGGCCGAGATGGATGGAGTCAGGATACAGAGATTGGTTAGTTAGATGTTGCTTCCATATTGAATGAAGAAATGGTAACAGATCAAATAAATACCGAAAGCAAGTCGTCATACATTTCCTGAGCATTTGTAGAAGAAATTAGCTGAGGAACTGTGATGAATTCATTAAGTAACTTAAATGCCAACCCCAAATGCTCACCCCTGCTCCCTTACGAAGTGAGACTTTCCTTAGTCGGAGGGGGGAGCCAGAGGTCCTTGTACACTTAGGTACCAACAACCTGTCAGTTCAGGACCTGGAAGTAGTTAAATTAAACTTACAGAAGCTGGGGGATAAGTTGAGGGGAAAGGACGCTTTACTGGTCTTTTCGGAGGTCCTAGCAGTGTGGGGCAAGGACAGGGAAGGGGAGGCAGAAGGAAACAGGCTTTCAGCGACATTGGTTGGCTGAAGGGCGGAGTCAAGAGGAGGGGTATTGATTTGTGAGAGATTGAGGGGGGGACTTCTGAGACAGAAGGCTCTTTAAATGCGACAGCCATCACCTCACGAGGGAGGGAGGGACTAGTGCACTTGTGCAGAAGCTGGATGTCTATGAAACTAGATATTTAAATGCTGAAGAGGAAGACTGATGCTAGGAGAACCCTTGAAGGGGGGAGGACAACGGCAGCCTGGCTAGGACTCTCCTGGAAATGGTAATGGGAGAAAGGAGGAATTAGGGAGGGTACAGACAGGAAACTGATTGAATCAGGAAAGGAGGGTGGGGGGGTTACAATAAACCAAAAAGGAATAGGAGCAACACGAGGAAAAGGAAGAAATTTACAGACAAAGGAGGGGATGCTGGTAATGAAAGGTGGATAAGGAAGGAGGGGATGCTGGTAATGAAAGGTGGATAAGGAAGGGAGGGATGCTGGTAATGAAAGGTGGATAACGAAGGAAGGAAGGCTGGAAGGGGATCTGCCTAAATAGCAGGAGCCTGCGTAATAAAATGAATGAGTTCCAGGCGATGGTGGAAGATTCCAAGTTAGACTGGGTGACCATAACAGAAACTTGGGCTACTGGGAATAACGACTGGAATCTGGATGTTCAGGGGTATACCCTGTATAGGAGAAACAGGGGTAAGGGCAAAGATGGAGGAATCGCCCTCAACATTAAAGATGGCATTGAGGCTGCAGAGAATGTGACTGTTGAAAGGGATGGGGAGTGGAGTCGATCTGGGTGTAGCTAACAACAGCGGCAGGAAGAATGGTAAGAATGGGTGTGGTCTATAGATTACCAGGCAGAAGGAAAGGGGGGGAATGAATTAGGGGAGGAAATTAGAAGGGGGTAGCAGAAGGGGATTTAGTGGTTGTGGGAAGATCTGAACCTGCCACACACAAACTCGGATACCCCAGCAGCTAAAAGCACCAGAAGTTAGTCACTGCTAGACACACTGCAAGTCAGCATACTGGTACAGTTGGTCAGGAAACCTATGAGGAAGGATGCCGTTCTTGATTTGGTACTTACAAACTCAGAGATGGTGTAGAGGGTAGTGGTAGGGGAACCACTTAGGTCCAGTGACCAAAATATTGTGTGGTTTAACTAGTCCTGGGAAATGGCAGACCCTCTTTAATGGCTGTGGTTCTGTGCCTTAGAAGGGCAGATTTTAGTGAAATGTGGGAGAAGGTCAGGGAAGAACTAGAAGATGCAGATTGGATCAAGCGGTAGAGGAAATGTTGGGGGGGGGCATTGTGGAAGTGACCAACTCTTGCATGAGGAAGGTCACTAAAAAGTAACTGAAGTGGTGAGGGCCCATAAAGAGCCTTCACAGGGTACAAGGAGACCTGGGGAGGCGCCAGAGACTAGAGCAGGCTGAAGAGCAGAGTGGTCACAAGGGCAAAGGCAGACACAGACCCAGAATTGCTGAGGGTTGATGCCAAGGAAAAAATAATTTTTCAGGTATATCAGGGGGGAAAAAAGGAAGACATGAGGGGGAATTGTTAGACTAGCAGAGGGGAGTAGGGTAGTGACGAAGCAGAAGGCAAACATTTTGAACAGTTATTTCTGCTTGGAATTCACAGAGGAAGATGAAGGGCTTCTGCCAGATTGTGGGGTTAAGGCAGCCACACACAGAGGTTCAGGAAATGGGGAAGGTGGTGATTACAGTTGACAGGGTAAGAAAAAGGCTTGCTGCTCTGAAAGTAGGTAAGCCACTGAGCCTGGATGGTTTACACCCGAGAGTGCACAGGGAACTTGCTTGAGAGCTGGCAGAGTCCTTGGCTGAGCTATTCAGTGGCTCACTACAATCTAGTATGGTGCCAAGGGTTGGAAGGCTGCTGGACGTGGTCCCACCCACAAGGGAGGTGACAAGGAGTATCCTGGCAACTACAGGCCGGTCAATCTTACCACCATTGTAGGTAAACTGCTGGAGACCCTGGTCAAGGAAAGCCTGGTGACCTACCTAGAGACTAACATAGTTTTGTAGCAGGGAGGTCATGTCAGATCAACCTGCTGTTGTTCTTTGGGTCACATGAGGACAGCGGATAAAAGGCAGGCAGTAGACCTGCTCTACGAGTTCAGCAAAGCTTTCAATTTAATGCCACACAGGAGGCTGCCAAGGAAGTTAGAGGACTTAGGAGTGGGGAAGGAATTGGGTACTGAAGGTGGGGAGCTGTTTTGGGGGGGGGGGCAGCACAGGAAGGTAGTAAATGATGTCAGATCAGGGGACAAGGGGGTCATGCGTGAGGTGCCACAGGGATCAGTCCTGAGACCAATCCTATTCAGTATGTTTATTAGTGACACAGGGAAAGGACAGAGGGCAAGTTGTGTCTCACTGGAGACGACATCTACCTATGTTTATTTTTATTTTGTTTTTGTTGACCGGGTATGTGGCAAGATGTCCAGTGAAGAGGGGGTTGAGGGAGCTACAGAAGGATCTGGAAAGACTGTAGAGACTTGAAAATATAGCAGTTACTATTCAAAGCCAGGAAGTGCTAAGTGATGTCGCTTGATAAGTGACGAGTCCGGACCTGAGAAACGATGGGGATATGCTGGTGCCTGTGCAGTGAGGGAGGTCAGTACAATCACTGCTGCACATATCTTTTTTCAGTCCGCAGGTTTCCGGCACATCTTGCCTGCTGCTGCACTCTCAGGCTCTGAGTGCCTGCCATTTAACAAGAATGGAATCGCCAATTGCCATCCAGATTCAGGGCCATCTTTCCTCCTACTACAGTTAGCTGCTCTCTCTCTGCTGTGGAATCTACTACAGCAGTGCCCCCTACTGACCATATAACAAAGTACAGAAACTATTCTAAATGTACACATTTATTTAAATATTTATTTATTTATTTATTAAGTTTTGGTAACTGGGTAGGCCCACTGAGACAAGAAGTCCCTTTTTCAGGGGCGACCCAGAATTAATTACATAGATACATTGCAGAAATATACAGTGTCAAATGCTTAACAGAATACACATAGTAACAAAATACACAAGGCTACAAGCGATTAGCAACAACAAGCACATGTCCAGCAATAAAGCAAGACTAAACTAACACAAATCAATACAGGACAGACCACCACTTTGACAGCAGTGATGCAAAGTTACAGAATTGTTCAGTACAGTTCAGAGGCATAACAACATTTTCATAGTAGGGGCATAGGAACAGGAGAACCAGCAGCTGCAGGTCAGCGATTACAAGAACACTCTATTCAAATAGCTACACTTTAAGCCCTTTTTTAACACCACAGAGTGAGGAACAGTTTTGTAAGGTTGCTGGGAGATGCAGTGTAATAAATCATCACAAAGTATTTTTACGTTCCTGTTTTCATTTTTTACGTACACAAAGCAACTCTTGGATAACAGTTATGTTACACTACAGGGTGTGGTATATCATAGGATTTTGCCACATCTGGGGTTCATAAGTCACATGGCCTGCTGCCTCGTGATTCACAATGCACCTGAGGTGTGGCACGATCTCCGTGGTATAACACAACCTGCCATGTATTATTCCTTATTATAGATCGAGGAAGCACTCCCGATCAGTCGAAGCAGTCTTTTCCTCTGTGTGTGAGACAATCTTATTATGTGAAGAGTGGCTCTCGCCGCAGCTGCCCTGGAAATGGGCATGTTTGGGTAAGGTTTTCTTAAAAATGAATATATTACCAATCGAGCTTGAACAATAATATATTAATACTACAACCAAGATTATACTTATGGTTGTTTCTAAGGGTATCAGAACTGCTAACCTTTAGTTTGCAGTTCTCATACCCTAAGAATGCACATGAGACCACGCTTATAACCGTATGGGTGGTCTTGACGGTGGTATTGACATATAGAATAATGTGTGGGGTGGGGTGTATAATGAGAATTTTACACACATCCGAGGTGTTGGATGCCACATAAATACTGAGCGCAAAACTTGAGGGGTTTACCAAAGCATTCCACACTGAGGGTGTGTGTGTAAAATTCGAGTTTTACACACCACTCCATGCCTTATTTCATATAATTGCTGGGGAGTGTTTTTTCACCACAGCAGTTATTTAAGTAAGTAGTAAGCCACGACAGGGTGTGCATTAAAGGATTTTAATGCACGCACCAGGGGTGTAGTGGGGCACGAGGCTTAAGGCCAAGTGTCCTTTCGCCCCGGAAATGGCTTGTTTGTTCATTTGTACTGCAATTGTAGTAAAAAGTTTAAAAAGTAGGCATATTGTTGTTTATTTTAAAACATTTAATTTTGTAGGATTTAAATGTTAAAAAAGTGTCACTTTTCATAAAATAGTGCCTCAGTTGGTGTGCTTAGTCAGTAGATGGCACTGTTCTCAGTAGACAACAGTTTACAGCCGACTTACTGTCCCGACTTCGGCTCCTACAAACTGTACAAATGAGGCTCAGGAGTTTAGAATGAAAAGTTGTCCCCCAACCCATGTTTACTGTGCAACTCCCCACAGCAACTGGACATTGGTGTCAAAGCCAAAGCACAGCACTCCTGCAAACTGTGCAAATGAAGCAGGAACTGCGTGTTTACTCAGCTCTTCCTCCCCTTTCTCAGTGATCCCCCAGCACCGGATATTGGTGACAGAGCCATGAAGGCAATTTCTCTCACCAACTGTAGTCGAATAAAATATTTTTTTTTTATTTGTGCCCCAGTGTTAGAAGCCATTGTGGATGGCTTGTTGAACACTCAGGAGCAGTCCAGAACAACACAATCGAACATTGTGTGAGTCGGGACAGTGAATAATTCACTGTTTACTGATTTCTCTCCTCATCTCTTGTCAGCACTGGGGGGGGGGCAACAAGACACACCAACTGACTCCAGTCTGAATCAAATCAGACTCAGTTGGTCTATCATGTGCACCTTCCCCCCTCCACTAGGTACCAACAGGAGAAGAGGAGAGAAATCAGACTGAAGAAATCAGTAAACAGTAAATTATTCACTGTCTCAGCTCTCACAATCATTTTATGTGATAATGGCAAGTTTTTTTATAGTGTCGACCACAAAAACCGAACAAAACATCACCTGATGTCAAAAGGGTGGCCACAATAACACCGGCCACGGAAACAGTGACGGTTGCCTATATTCTTAACATCAACAACAAAAAATAAACATGTTTATGAGGGGGGCAAGCCCCCCGCATCCCCCAATTTAGTGATTATCAACTCCAGGGCGGAGAGGACATAGGAGAAAGCAGAAAAACAAAAAATTCTAACCCAGACGGACCCAAACCCAGGTCCACAAGCTCCAGTGGCAGTGACTCAAGCCACTATACCAAATGGCCGAACACAGCCCCATAGCCTGCTACAGCGAGTGTAGCTCACCGCTATACTCACTACGCAACTCCTCGCTACATTCTGTGACTCGCTGTTCCTACAGGCGATCAAACTGAGTTGTTCAAATTGAATGGCTCAATTTAACTTGCCCACATCACAAGCTACCCTCACAATGAGTGTGGATGGGGCCTGGGAGCTTAGTGGTATACTCGAGCACTGACGACATTCTCCTCCCACCCCACCACTCCGATCAGGTAGATTTAAAGCAGCCGCTGCTTTCCTTGCTGTCCCCCCCCCCCAATGTGACTGGACAACCAGGAGAAGATGAGTCACTCGTTCTGGACCCTCCACAAACTCTATAAATGGGGCTGAGGAATGTAGCAGGAGGGGCAGCTGTGTGTGCTCTGTGCCAAATGCAGAGTGGAAACACTACCAGGAACAGGCAGCATATTTTAAGTTTCGGAGTCAGCTACTGGTAGTGTGTCTGTAATGAAAAATGAGCATCCGGCTGCAGACACATTCGCATTATATCGAGCCCAATTTCTGCTGTTCAGCTTAGGTCCTGTACATACTATGCTTTTTAAAACATTTTCAGCAGTGTAAAATGTTTTAAAAAGCCGAAACACGATGTGTGTCTACATCGAACATGGTTTGAAACTGTGTTTAAAAACTGTACTTAAACCCTGCAAGGGACCTAGTCTTAACTCCAGTTTTAAACACAGTTTCAAACCAAAAGTGTTTTATTTTGTAGTGCAGACGGGTGATCGCATGCAGTTGAATACAAACCATGCCACAATGCCACCCTGGAGCTGTACTGTAAACTGTTACCGGTGTGACATCTGGACGCAACTTAACCGTGCCATAACACGGTGACTGTAGTAAGTTTAAAACCGTTTCTTAACACGGTTTCAAAAATGTTGCTATAATGTGTACAGGGCCTTAGTGTTTGCCTTGCCTGACACAGAGCTCAGTTGCTGTGTGTGAAATCTGTGATCTGTTTGAAAAAAAAAAAAAAAAAATAATGTTATGATACTGAGGGTGAGGAGCAAACATTGAGCAGGTGCTTAGAACCAGAGAAATTGAGAACAGAGTGGAATGAGAGTGGGGCCTGCATAAAATGAGTACGGGAGCTATTTACCAAGTACAGTTTTATTTTTCAAAATATATAGGAAATGAAGAAAAAGTTGATTTACACTGGTGATGAGTTGTTTTTCTACATAGCATTTCACTGTTGGAGCTCCGGGGCAAGCAAGCTGCAGTCCTCCCGTGGAGGATCTCAATCTGCCTGTTCAGGGCTTCTTTGAGTCTGCTCCCGTGCCCCATTTTCTCCCTTGTTATCCCTGGACCCCAAAACATGGCCGTGCATGCACATGGAGGCACGCATGTGTTCCGTGGCTGCGCTGATAGCTCCTTCCTCCTACCTGTCCTAACGCCTGGCTGCTTTATCAGATTGGCACTGCCACCTAGCCTTCACCATGTGGCAGCCAAGAGCTGGGGAAGCCCACATGCCTCCACAGGAGAGGAAAGCTGCCTGAGGCATCTCAATCCAGCTCCTCACCCCCCCCCCCAGCCAACCTCCGACGACTCAGACTCGTTCCTGAACTTGGGTCGCCAGCGTGGGAGGAGGTAAGGCATCCAGTGCCTCAGCCGTCCACGCCACTGGGCTGGCGATGACGATTTTTTAATGTCGGAAGTACACGGCAGGTTATGAACATACGAATATGCCAGCAGAAACACCACCCGGTCTATCAATGTCTGCCCGAGTGTGCAGCTAGCCCCTAGATTGCAGTTGCCCCAACCCCCTCCCCATCTGTCATTCCCATGACAGCCTCAGCCCCTTCCAGCCAGACTCTCCCTCAGGTTGAATATTAAGTGTTTAACAGTGTGGTAGTAAAGGAAGGGATATTCAACATATCGGTAGTAAAGCTTCTCAAATTTCTGTGAGTGCAATGATATGTGAAGTATAGGAAACATGTAATGAGGGTTTTTTTGACATGATATTTAGATCTGGCACCTGACCTTGTGTTTATTAAGCAATAAGGCATGACCAGGGGTTATGTTAATGGTTTGTTAATCACCCTCTAAGGGTGTAATGTTGCACGAGGCGTAGCCGAGTGCCACATTCCCACTGAGGGTGATTAACTGATCAGTAACATAAACCCTGGTCATGCTTTATTGCTATCATAATAAAACAGTTTTTTTAAACAGTGTAAAACCTTGTTCAGCATATGATTAGGCTCACCATGTATGTTAATAAATGATTAACATACAGCTGATGGAATGCCTGAAGCCAATCAGAAAGCTCCATTTCTTAGACCCTTTTTATAATAGAGATTTAATGCATGGTCAGGTTATGTCTCTCAAACAATGAAGTTTATTTTTTCTTGCCATTTTATAAATAATTATAAGGCAGTTATACATTGTTCTCAGGCAGTTGCATTGAAATAAATACATTTGATGCATGTATGGAGTTTGTTGAAAGAATGTTTGACATTTGTACTGAGTGTTTAAACAAGAGATTTTTAGTCTCCAGTTGTATTTCAAAATGGAAAAAAAAAAAAACATCGCCCTAACCTTAGCACTGCATTTCCATAGCTATCTGGAGCATGTGACCAGTGGATAGACCGACAAGAGGGGTAGAAAGAGAAGGTATGCACTCTCTAGGACGACATTTTACCACAACCGACACTACAGCGACAGGTCACTGTGGTGTTGGCAGCGGGACCCCGGCACGCTTTCTGGGGTCTTGCACCCTCTTCCCGAATCAACTCCGGCTCAGAGTTGATTAGTTCAGTTACGGGGGTGTGGGGGGCAGAGACCCCTGCATGGGGGGTTATGGGGGTCGAAGAAAACACAGTCCGAAGTGATTGCCTTTATGCCAACCACAAAACTGGTCAACATAAAGGGGCCACTGTACAGTTGGTCAACAACAAATTTGTCGACCGACTGTCATGGATCCGAAAGAGAGAGTAGATTCTGTGGAGGATGAAGAAAAAAGTCAGTTCTATGACAGGAATGTCAATTATGAGTAGGTGATTTTACATTAGTAGTGACTGTGCGAGGGAACTAGCTGTGGTGGGGTTGAAGGAGTCATCGACTGTGAGGTGAAGAAGTGTGTGCACGAGGAAGAGAAGAACAACCGGTGCATGCATGGAGTGAGGGAAACCTGGCACGTGGTTATAACAGCAAATTATAACTGGGTCTTCCTACAGGAAAAAATGCTCCACAGTTATTTTATACAAACACGGTCAGGAAAAAGGCAGTTTTAAGAAGGAACCCTAAAAATGGCAAAGATAATGTTATTTGTAAAGCAAACAAATGAAAAATCAGAATATGTAGATTAGGGTGGCTGCACACATCCCAAAATTTCTACTCGTATTAAAAACAGATGTTGTGCTTGGCCTAAAGGAAAGGGGGTGCTAGTGGGTATAAGGGAAGGAGCAAGAAAAACAAACTGACAAAGCAAAGTTTATGTATTTTGCATTTCTGTAACATTCTATACCCTTGCATTTCTGTATAGTACATGGTTAGGGCTTATTGTGTATGGAATTCGACAGTTTAAAAACGTACACAGTCCAAAAGGTGTTGTACATGTTCCTAAAATGTTGTTGTGCACATTCTACGGTCAGTGACTTCAGCTTTGTTCATCCCTTGTGCCGATGCCCATTTTCGTTTTCTCACCCCCCGCTCCACTCGTGCACATTCGAGCTTCCCAGAGTTGATGCGGCAGTGAGAACAGACACCGTCCGAGTGAAGCCAGCAGGAAAGTTTACTCGCTTGAGTCAGGCAGACCACTACCCAGGAGGAAACAACCCATTGGGGCGGTGATGGTGAGTCACCTGATTGTTTAAAACACAAATCGCACAGCACAGCAAGCAGTCCATGAGACCGCAGGAGTTTAGCCTGGCCCTACGCTAAAGACCTTTGTGATCTAGATTAAAAAAAAAACTATACTATAACAAATAAGCTATAGGTAACCTTACACAACTCGCTCTGTGTTTCTGTTTCGGGGTTCATAATAGCATGGACCTCTCGAGCGTCATTCTGGAGGTCCATATGCTGTTATTTCAACCCCTCGATAGAAACATAGGAGTGGTGTGTATGGTTGCTCATACATTATTCCTTATATCCTATGGGCAATGATTCATTGTAAGCTGCTCTACACATTTTCTATCTGATGTAATGTCTCATCATTATCTGCCTGTTCAATCAGTACTGCAACTTTCCTTACCTGGAACCTTTGAAAAAGAGAACCTGTGCTCAGAAGTTTTCCTAGTACTAATAAAATAAAAAAATGTATGTCCCTTTAAAGGGGAAAATGAGGAAGAAGTAGGGAGGTAAAAGAGTTGTTCATAAGAGTGGAATATAGTTTGGAGGTAGTGTGATCTGGTGCTTCGAGCAGGGAACAATGACACAGGCAATTACGCTTTGTATCCATGGGGACTCCACATCAGGGCTGGACAGGGCACATGCCCCAACAAAAATCTGCCGTGACCAAGCTGTGCCCCAGCAGTGGCACATGGCTACCAACACCAGCCAGATTGAAATTCCAGCTGTGTGCCTGGTTACAAAGCATCTGTGCCCTACTTGTACCCCAGTCGTCTTAATTCCAAGAGTCGCCACAGGCTCACATCCCACCACTGCTCACTGTATGATGCCAAGCAAGACACTGGAGCACTGAGTGCTTCAGTCCCTTCCAGCTATAAAATAGGGACCCCACTAGTGCCACCCTGTTGGCACAGTAGCGGGGTCGTAGCTCACGACAACAGTGACCCAGGTCTGGGAATGATCCTGGCACGTCAGAAGGACGGCCAGGGGAGGTGGAGGATGGAAAATCCCAGAGGATGTACTCCTCCTTGGGGTATGTAGGTTGCAGTCTTTGCTGAAACACCATTACCTGGGTGACCCCAAGTGGCAGTGCAGGATGGGCTGTATGTTGGGAGGGGGAACATGGACTGGCTTTGACAGGCACAGCCACGTATCGGCATGCATGCATATCACCAAGCCATGCCATTGGCATCCCTGGGAATGGGGAGAAAAAACAGGAAAACACCCCGCAGGCATTTTGGATAAAGTTGAAAGCACTCTCAGGCCCTGGGGTGCTGACTGCCCGCCACCCACCAGAACCATGTTGTTCTTGGGGGGCGGGGGTCTGGACAACTCCCCACGAACCCCACCCCAGAGGGGAAAGTCCAGCGTAAGAGGGAGCCACGATAAGTGGTAGAGAAGACACAGGTGGGGTTGGGAGGTTGCCCAATAGAGTGGATAGGGGCCGTTGTGGACAGGGGAGGAAACAACCTAAGGTGAAAAAGGGACCCTGCTGTAAACCAGATGTCGCTGTCTTGGTTGGGCTCTCCATTGTCTTCCACTTTTTTTTTAGACTGAGCTGTCTGTCTGTCTCTCCACCCTAAACAGTTTTGGAATGCTCCGAGATCTCTTTCTCTTTTCTCTCTATCCTTACAGTTCTGACGCCTTGACATTAAACACCAGGCACGGCTGCATGCCTGAAGACAGCTAGATATGTAGGCCACAATCAAAGTAAGTGGCTGACACAGACGCCAGCCTCACTCTGCAGAATCAGCCTCCCACCCCCTGCAAACTGAGCCCTCATTAACCCTGTGTGTGCAGCCGGCTCTGCAGCCTGCGCTAAGAACCACGACTTTGATGAGGGCTCCGACCACCAGCTCAATGGATCCCACATGACATCTGCAGGCCGGGAGGCTCGGCCTGGCTTTCCTTTTGGCCTAATTTGGGAGTTTTCTTAGGCTAAATCGGAACCCTCATGAAGAGTGACTCTGACTGTCTCATGTGGGATTGTGTATGTGTGTGTGTTTTTAACCCTGGCTCGGCATTACTTGATTGGACCCTGCAATTAACTCAAACTTCTAAGTTCTGTGGTCTCAGTGTGAGGCAGGAATGCTGCTGGTTGCATTTTCTGTACTTTAAAATAAATACAAAAAAAGTTAAGTCCTGTTTGGTTTCAGGTCCTCTATAGCTAGAAATAGAGACATAAAATTGGCAGCATCAGATAAGAGACTGTGGGTAGGAATGACTCCAGCCCCCAACCAAATGGTTTTATTGCAGGGCACACATGTTTGGCCGTCTCTGAGTTGGTGCCCCTGAACAATAATTATTTATAATTTATTTATTTATTTGAAATTACTCCAGCTGGGATAATCCCATGAGATGCAGCGTCTGGCTTTCACGGGAGGTCCAGAGAGGATAGCAGCGGTCAACCGATTACATAGTCCAGCAGGAATAGTTACATACAGGCGAAAATAGACACAGGAAAAAACAAACAGTAAAGGTAAGTACATCCGAACAGCAATCAAAGCAAGCTAGGAAAGTGGGGTCACAGCAAACAAAGCGCGTTAGCATTCTTTATGCCGCCTCGTGGTTGGGGAGCCGGGGATTCTGGACCAAATGAACAATGGGGGTCCTAAGGTGGCTGGAAAGACTGGCTGTGCAAGCTAGAAGCATTTCTCAGCTGGAGAGGGAGCTGGTTCCAGGTGTCTAGTGCTGCGAATGCAAAGGCCTTTCTACCAAATTCACGCCTTGACGATGTGAGGTGGGCTAGGAGATACTATGAGGCTTTTCTCTGTGCACTGTTGTAGAACAAAGAAGGTCAGTGGTAGTCATGTCTGCTTGAGGGACTGGATCAGTTAAGCTGATCATGCAACAGGCAATGCTGGGTAGACTGTCCGCAGGAGAGGAGGGACCTGCACAGCTTGTACAAATGATCCAATAAGCAGCATCTTTATACCATGCAGGGCCTCAGCACACTGCGAACACATTGCTGCGCAGCCAGGCACGGAGTTTGATTCTGTATAGGGCTTGTCGGAATGGAGCTCCGTGGTAATGTCACCACAGTTGGTCTCCAGATCTTAAGCCTAGCAGTGGGAGACCGAATTTGAAGGCCACAGTTTTCAGTCACGCCCAGGTTACCGGCCGAAAGCTGCTATCATCTGATGGCTGTTCCGTTCAGTGGCAAGAAACTGATTCTTTTAACGAAAGTTGCCTCCGGGACAGCTTTGCCTCGGAGGCAGCACTTTCTTGTTGCACTTATTCTTTCTTACATTTAAGTCCCTTTTCCTATATATTTACTATTCTAACGCTACATTGTCATGGATCACTGGTCTAGTGAAATTCTGACAAAAGAAAACTGAGTAGATCTTGTTGGGATTCAGACTATCAGACTCTTGTTTATCAGGCTGCAGACCATTCCACTGTACAAGACATTAGTGAGGCCACACCTGGAGTACGGTGTCTAGTTCTGGGGGCCTTACCTACGTAAGGATATAGACAGGGTGGAGACAGTTCAGAGGAGGGCAACCACGATGGTACAGGGTTTGCATCATAAGTCCTACAAGGACAGGGTGAAGGACTTGGATATGTACTTCCTAGTGAAGAGGTGGGAGGGGAGGATATGATAGAGACATACAAGTACCTCACTGGGAGTAACAAGGTGCAGGAAAACACTATTTTTCAGAAGAAGAGATGTTCCAGGACTAGGGGTCCTGGGATGAAATTGGAGGGAGGGAGGGAGGTTCAGAGGTAACATGAGGAAGTATTTCTTCATGGAAAGGGTGGTGGACAAGTGGAACACCCTACCAGGGGAGGTGGTAGGGGCTGAAACAATTATGGGATTCAAGAATGCATGGGATAGGCATCGGGGATCCTAGCAGTTGGGGAAGGGAACAACCCAGTTCAAGGGAAGCTTGAAGAGGCAAAATTACATGCACAATTGGGCAGACTAGGTGGGCCAAAGGCCCCGATTTGCCATCAGTATCTATGTAAGTTGGCACAGCAGTGAAGCTCAGCTGTTTAGCTGTAGAGGTTAAGGCCCTGCCTCGGAGGCAGCCCTAATCCATAATACCTGCCTCCAAGGCGGTGCACCCTGGATGCAGCTTTCTCTGAATGAATCTGTCTTTTGCCATTCAGTGGAATTCAAGAAATGAACTGCCATGGTTTCTCTTCCTGGTGAACAAGTGTCCACATCACAAGCACCACCATCTCAGCTGTATTTAACTGGCCCGTTTTTAAGCAGCTTTACACGCGAGTCCCAGGACTGAACAGACAAGGTGTCTAAACTACTCTCTCACCTATGAGGGGGTCCCTCCGTGACAGACCTGGCACTTATTTGTGGTGTGGTGTGGAAAAGTTCACACTGTGGCTGCCCGGGCAGCACCAGATGTACAAATAAATGAAGGACTTCGGTCTCCAATGCCGTTAGTTTTTTGGGGGTGGAGTGGAGACTATACCCCTTCCTCTCTACTTGACTTGCGGGCTACTACAGTTACACACTGATCTCCTGTCTGGAGATATATGAATGGCTGCCTTTGCACAATAAAACTGAATTTGGTTTTATATAGCGGTTCCTACATTCTGTATCCCAAAGTGCTTTACAAAACAGTGATTAAGATACTGGTAGTGTGTGGAATGCAGAATAGAGTAAAACTTGGTTTTATATAATACCTTTCATACAGACTATCTCTAAGTGCAATGAAAAGCAATGAGCTAGATGCTGGTAGTGCAGTGATTGTAGAATAGAACAGAATTTGGATTGCTGTACCGTAGAACATTTCACACATACATACATACATACGTACATAGACACATACACATATAACATATACATGCATACATAAAAACTGTATCCCAAAGTGCTTTACAAAGCAATTAGTTAAGTAAGCAATAATACACAAGAGTGTGTGTGATTTTTGGTCAGTAATCACAGACCTCTTGATGGTGTTGTTAGGCAAAAGGTGCTTCCGCCGAGTGGCTTTAAATACATGAGAGAGATGTGTGATTATTGACCATAATGACACATACTTTGAGTATAAATCTGCACTTATAACATATGTAAGAAAAATCACAGCAAGCAGTTTTTCTTACAAATGTTATACACTAAAAAGACGTCTGAATGGGGAGCCATGAGTAAACCAAAAAAAAAGTTCCCTGCACTCGGGAGTGTACTTATCCTTCTTATCACAGGTGCAAAGGCTGCTAGCTTGAAAAAAGTGCAAACATGTAATTATGAGCACATAATTACACAGCTGTACTGGTCTTCTGACCAATCAGAACACTTGATTTTTCTTACACAGGTTATAAATGCTGGAAGTGCAGGGACTGTAGAATAGAACTTGGATTGAGATACTGTAACATGTTTCATACGTACATACATACATATACATACATACATACATAGACACATACATATACATACACATACATATACATACACACATACACGCAATATCTCAGATTGCTTTACAAAGCAATGAGTTACATGCTGGTAGTGCAGGGACTGTAGAAAAGAATAGAATTTGGATCTATATAGCACATTTCATAGATACACACTGTATTCCAAAGTGCTTTATAAAGCAATAAGTTAGATATTTGTAGTGCAGGGACTATAGAATAGAGTTCAGATTTATACAGTACCTTTCTTGCATGTAGTACCCCAGATCATTTTACAAAGCAGTGGTTTAGATACTGGCAGTGAAAGGACTGTGTGCTGTGTATACACAGTAGCCATGAATTAGAGTAATACCTGAAACGCACAGCCATATTACATTAAAATTTGTGTCCTGAGGGAATGCTGGCCCACGCACTTCGGATAACTCTTTCAGGTCGTGAACTGGAATTGTCCACCTTCACACACTTGGGGTAGCTATCAGAGATAAACAGAAGGGACCTTGTTGACTGAAACATACAAATACCTCCATGGCAAAAAAAAGTGGATGGTGGGGCATTGCTCAGACTGAGTGGGAACCAGTGTTGGAATTACAAGGGGGCTTGCCAGGGTTCGCCCCCCCCCCAGCTCTGAAGTGAGCCCCAGTAGCTCATGCATCACTGCCACTGAATTACAATGGTAATGGGGGCTTAGTTTAAAGATAGCACCCTTATAGCCCCCCCAACAGCTCCCAAAACTCAAAGTTTAATTCCAACACTAGTGAAAACACGAACACCAGGGGCAACTCCATGAAGCTGGCTGGGGGGCAAGTTTAAAGGAGATACCAGGAAGTATGTTTTCATGTACAGGGTGATGGAGGGGTGGAAAAGGCTGCCAGAAGAGTTGATCTGTGCGAAATCAGTGTGGGGGTGGGATTCAGTCCAGGGTGGGACAGATACAAGGGCTTGGCAAAGACCACACCAGAAAGGGAGGGGGAAGGGGAGAATGAAGAGTCTCTAGGGCTCTCTGATTCAACAGTAGTTAGGTAGGAATGGACAGGCACAGTGAGCCAATAGGCCTTTTTCTAAGGACATATTCTATGTTTCTGTATTGTTTTTATTTCTTATATGAAGGACGGCATCCAAGACAGTGTGGCAGCGCAGTGTCTGTGTTTGGTATTTGCACAAGTCCCTGGTCTGTGATTGCACCTACAACAATCCAGTCTGCCTTGACCAGAGGTGAGAGTGCTACCAGCTGAGGAGCCATGTGACGCTCAGTGGTGTCAGACAGGAGGGCAAGGCTGTGTGGGACACAACCTTCCCTCCTTGGAGCTGAGTGGTGTTCCCCCTCTGTTGTACATCGCCCCCTACTGAACCCCAGTGTCTAGACACCCGAGTCTGTTCACAAACTGGACTCCACAGTGCTGTCATTTTTCCATCCAGAAGATGTCCCCATTTAAGGAGGAAGTGTAGCCAAGTGGTTAAGGTTAAGTTGTGCACCTGGAGACCCAGGTTCAAATCCTGCCAGTCATTAGCTGTGTGTGAGTAAATCATGTAACCTCTCTGTGCTTTAACTCTTCTCTTAGTGTTCATGTGTGTCTCTCTTCCTCTGCACTGAACCTCCATATGCATCAGGGGTTGAAATTAAGTCTTGCAGCCAGTAGTCAGCAGGGCTAATGACTGGGAAAATCCACTAGACCCACAGACTTTTCCACTGGCCCAGCTGGTATACTTAGTGAAATGTTACCTTCTCCAGTACAAGCACGTTGGACTAGTTAAAGGAAAATCTTACTAGCCTAATAAAAAATCTACCATATGTGGCCAGTGGCAGTTTCAACTCCTGATGAATGCCTGATGAGTACACCAACTGTTCTTGGCTTGTAAAGCACTTTGGGTAGCTAACCCATCAACAAAGCAATAGGACTATTGCCCACAATGCATGGGGTTTGGGATTCTCAGCCCAGAACACTTGGGGCCAGTTGGGGAGGAGGATTGAGCATCCCAGGGACTGCACTTCTCTGGGGAGGGAGGGAGGCTCCATTGCGATACTACCACCTGGGTGACCACAGGTGCAATACAGACAAAGCAGCTGATAGGAGGGAAGACACTGGCACTACCACACTACGCATGCTCAGGTGTGCGCATATGTTAACCCTCACCACCAGCATCCTGAGAGAGTGGAGAAATAATATGGAAAATTAGCCTAACTGGCAAGATGAAACTGCCCTCCTGCAGGCCCCACACCTGCGACCCACCTCCTCGTGCCAGATCAGAACCGTGAAGGGGCCTGAGGAATCCCCACATCCCTGCCATGCAGTGGTTAAGTCATGCAAGACACAGAGGAGGGTAAGTCCAAGAGAAGCCAGGTAACAGGGCTGGGGGGTTTGGAGAAAGGGACCCAGCTGGAGATTGGAGCAGAAAGAGAGAAACTGCAAAAAAAAAAAACATCTTTGGGGTACAGTGTGTACATACAGTATAATGCTTTCCTTAGCAAGGAATCATAGGTGCTGACTTACAGCGGGTATTTGAACTCATACATAGATACTGACGGCAGATAAGGGCCTTTGGCCCATCTAGTCTGCCCAATTGCATATGTAATTTTGCCTCTTCAAGCTTCTCTTGAACTGGGTTGTCCCCTACCCCCAACTGCTAGGATCCCTTGATGCCTATCCCATGCATTCTTGAATCCCTAATCGTTTCAGCCCCTGTCACCTCCTCTGGCAGGGCATTCCACTTGTCCACCACCCTTTCCATAAGGAAATACTTCCTCATGTTACCTCTGAACCTCACTCCCTCCAATTTCATCCCAGGACCCCTAGTCCTGGAACATCTCTTCCTCTGAAAAATTGTGTTTTCCTGCACATTGTTCCTCCCTGTGAGGTACTTGTATATCTCTATCATATCCCTCCTCTCCTCCAGGGAGTACATATTGAAGAATAGATACTCTGCGGTGAGTGACATATTAATTGGCTGCTTGTGGAGGAGACCCTGACAGAGATAAAACTGTTAAAGCACTTACCTGTCCTAGAGACAGTGTGCCTCTTTAGAAGCTCACGTGGACTAAGGAAGGATGAGTGAAGATCCAGAGGGAAAACATCCCTGAGAGGAGAAAGTGGAGTTCTTTCCCTTTAATATGTTGAGGAATGTGTCACAGCCCTGTTGATTTTGAGTGGGATAAATAGAAAAAAACCACAGTGACCAGCCTGAGCAGTGGAGTAAAGGCTGCTTTAATCTACGCAGACTGCCGGTTACTGAAAATCCTCTTGTCCACATGAAAGGAGCTGAGAACTCCGTGATCATGCTGACACAGATCCCCAAATATTACCACCAAGGTCTCGAGCCAAGGGGAGAAAAATCAAAGGGCCCATGGGCCTGTAGCTTGCTCATAATGAGCTATGTTCTTGTCTGAGGTGAGGGGCAGGCTGGATGGCGCTGGAACATGGAGTCCCCTCTCTGTCCTCTGTAAGAATGAATGGGAAGGCAGCAGCAGATTTGGGGTATTGGACTCTGAAACCCAGATTCCTAATTATCATCCAACAATTTTATCTTTTTTTTTAACTTTCTCTCTTTATGCTCCCCACCTCTGGCCATTCCCCTTCCGTGCCAGCCTTCCTAGCCCTGCCACTTACCCTCAACCCAATTCCCCCACGATGTTCTCCCTATGGTGAGGGTGACGGGGTCTCCCTACTCTTGCCATGGGCTGGATCCAGTTTGGGTGATTCAGGGCCTGCAGGAAGCTGGAGTTCCTCCTCCTCCTCCTCTGGTAGGGGGTATTTCTTGATTGTTCACTGCCCATGCCCGCAGGACACCAGTGGGAAGGGTACGCATGCCCATGTATGCAAGCGGGCATGGCGTCACATGAGCCAGTGTACCCCCTCCCCACAAAGCTGCTCTCAACTGCACTGCCCTCTGTGGTCACCTAGTTGGCAATATCACAGCGGAGCAAGCTGCTGCCCCTCCCCGGAGGACATGAGTGTCCCCAAGATGCTCGATCCTCCTCCCCCTCCCCAGCAAGCCCCCAATGACTCAAGCTGATGCTCAAACCCAGAATGCCAGCATCGTGAGTGGTTAGCCCTACTTCTGCACTGAATGGAATGACCTCTTCAGTTTTATGTTTTGATGTAATCATGAGAGTGGGGTGAGGGAACCTCCAAAATACATTGCCCCAAAGTTCTGCTCTGATAGAACTGACCTTTGCCTTGACCAGGGAGCTAATTTTCCTCCAGTTTTTACATTTAATTAGGGGTTTCCTATAAAAAAAAATTGGTATTTTTAGGTTTTAAAATAAAAGTTATTAAAACATTAGTGCAATCCCACCGCACACACCACTACCCTGTAGTGTTACCCTAAGCAAGTTAGATGACCTCCCTGTGCTTCAGTCCCTCTGAGCTATAAAATAGTTTATAAAATAGGCTTCAGAATCCTGACAGCTGAATTGATCTAAATGCATCACCTGACAATGTCATTAACTAGCAGTAAACACAGAATTGGTAACCAATCTAACATAATCTACCCAGCAACAGCCTAACTAAATGAAAATAAAACCTTTCCCAATTTTTTGTAACCCTAACAACTCATAACAGGGCATAGGTTTCTTAGAAATGAATGCATTTTTGGGTGCATTCAGTGGTGCTGTGCCTTCATTACCAAACTCACTGATTCTATGTAGTAGCAATCTAACTACATGAAAATAAAACCTTTTCCCATTAAAGGAAACCCTTTTTTCAATTTCTATGTGCAATAACACACTCCATGGCATGCATTACTAGAGATTTAATGCACTTCCCAGGTGTGCGGAAAGTCCAGTTCACCTGGGGCATGCACTGCTTCTTTAGAGAAGCATGCCTTGTTGTGGATTACTGCTTATAATATGTAAAAATATTTAAACTGGGATTCATAAAATTTGAGAAGAACCCCCCTCCCAAAAAATGGATTTCAGTGATTTTTAAATTTATTAAAAGTAATTATAATACAAATTTAAGTAAAAGTTTTATAAATACAAATCCCCCTCATTGATTTTAATATACAGTAAATATCCACCGTAAAATGCTAATCCAGTATGGTCTGTTTAACGAACAAAATGCATGCTGCTAAAATATACAGGCAAAAATCCACCAAACTATTTGACATGGATCAATTTCATGATAGATATGCTCAAATCAGACAAATTACATTGTTGTTTACTGAATGGTCTTTGCAAATTTGCAAACGTGGGCCCCCTTCAAAACCTTCGTAGACAGAGGATGAGTTTAGTTAGTCACACTCTCTACTAGGGCTGTGTAAAACAAATACTATTCAGCACAAATACGCACACGTACTGCACATTTTACAAATACAGATATCACTCTTAACCCTTATACTGCTGACAGAACATATTGGAATTCTGGACAGATGCATCAGCCTGCAGTACAGCAAGGTTTAAATATGTGTATTTGTGGTAGATCACATAAGGTAGCCTTATACCGGAGCGGAGGCTGTGACACACCTGTGATCAGTGCTGTTCATTACGTGAATGCATTGCTCAATGATAACTCTGCATATTTTATTGATGACTCTTAAACCTTTGGTGCTGTGCCATAAAACAATAGAAACTCGTCTGAAATGCAATATATATATTTTTAATTTTTTTCTAAACATGAACATGCAAACAAAAACTAATACAGCTACAAATACCAAAGACACAAATACAAATACAGCAACAAATACAAATACCAGAGACACAAAAACAAATACCAGAGAGACAAATTCAGCAACACATACAAATACCAGAGACACAAAAACAAATACCACAGACACAAATTCAGCAACACGTGTAAATACCAGAGACACAAATACAAATACCAGAGACACAAAAACAAATACCAGAGACGCAAATACAGCTTCAAATACAAATACCAGAGACACAAAAACAAATACCAAAGACACAAATACAGCTTCAAATACAAATACCAGAGACACAAATACAGCTTCAAATACAAATACCAGAGACACAAATACAAATACCAGAGACACAAATGCAAATGCCAGAGACACAAATACAGCTTCAAATACAAATACCAGAGACACAAATTCAGCAACACATGCAAATACCAGAGACACAAATACAAATACCAGAGACACAAAAACAAATACCAAAGACACAAATACAGCTTCAAATACAAATACCAGAGACACAAATACAAATGCCAGAGACACAAATACAGCTTCAAATACAAATACCAGAGACTCAAATACAGCTTCAAATACAAATGCCAGAGACACAAATACAGCTTCAAATACAAATGCCAGAGACACAAATACAGCTTCAAATACAAATACCAGAGACACAAATACAGCTTCAAATACAAATACCAGAGACACAAAAATAAATACCAGAGACACAAATTCAGCAACACATGCAAATACCAGAGACACAAATACAAATACCAGATACACAAATACAAATACCAGAGACACAAATTCAGCAACACATGCAAATACCAGAGACACAAATACAAATACAGCTTCAAATACAAATACCAGAGACACAAATACAGCTACAAAAACAAATACCAGAGACACAAATACAGTTACAAAAACAAATACCAGAGACACAAATACAGCTTCAAATACAAATACCAGAGACACAAATATAAATACCAGAGACACAAATTCAGCAACACATGCAAATACCAGAGACACAAATACAGCTTCAAATACAAATACCAGAGACACAAAAACAAATACCAGAGACACAAATACAGCTTCAAATACAAATACCAGAGACACAAAAACAAATACCAGAGACACAAATTCAGCAACACATACAAATACCAGAAACACAAATACAAATGCCAGAGACACAAATACAAATACAGCTTCAAATACAAATACCAGAGACACAAAAACCAATACCAGAGACACAAATTCAGCAACACATGCAAATACTAGAGACACAAAAACCAATACCAGAGACACAATTTCAGCAACACATGCAAATACCAGAGACACAAATACAAATACCAGAGACACAAATTCAGCAACACATGCAAATACCAGAGACACAAATACAAATACAGCTTCAAATACAAATACCAGAGACACAAATACAGCTTCAAATACAAATACCAGAGACACAAAAACAAATACCAGAAACACAAATACAGCTTCAAATACAAATACCAGAGACACAAATACAGCTTCAAATACAAATACCAGAGACACAAAAACAAATACCAGAGACACAAATTCAGCAACACATACAAATACCAGAGACACAAATACAAACACCAGAAACACAAATACAAATACCAGAGACACAAATACAAATACAGCTTCAAATACAAATATCAGAGGCACAAAAACAATACCAGAGACACAAATTCAGCAACACATGCAAATACCAGAGACACAAAAACAAATACCAGAGACACAAATACAAATACCAGAAACACAAATTCAGCAACACATACAAATACCAAGACACAAATACAAATACCAGGGACACAAATACAAATACAGCTTCAAATACAAATACCAGAGACACAAATACAAATACCAGAAACACAAAAACAAATACCAGAGACACAAATTCAGCAACACAAACTAATACCAGAGACAAAAATACAAATACCAGAGACACAAAAACATATACCAGAAACAGAAAAATAAATACAAATACAAATATCCAGGGATTTATTTAACTCTAAAATCTGATTAGCGTTTTGCTCATAAAAGTGCTAAAACATTGTGAAAATGCACAGCATTTGCCTCACTGTGTTTAACAAACATAACACTTCTAGAAAACTTTAATAATAATATATTATAATATATATATATATATAATAAATACTTTCTGTACAGTTAGCATTGTCCCAAGAAAACACTGCTAATCAATTATTTAAAACCCTGATATCAGAGAAACACTAATACAAATACAGATATAAAAAGACAGAGAAAACAAATACAACTACAGCTACAAATACCAGAGACACAAGATTAAGTACAGATACAAACATAAAAACAGTCCCATGTATGGCCTCCTGATGGTCCAGATGCAGCATGTGGCATTGCTGTGCAGGCAACCCAAATTTGGGAGCAAGCCCCAGACACTGCATCAGGAGGCAGGCCTGACCACAGCAGCCACCATTCAGCATGGTGCTGTGGTCAGGAGGGATGGTGCAGTGCATCCGTACTGCAGTGACCTCTGTGGTGGGCCAAATGAGCGTACTCTCTCCAGGGATGATGCTGTGATCAGCTGGAGCCATGAAGGATACATCATGCCATGGTGTGGAAAACCAGAGATAAAATACCATTGAGCCGTCCATATGATGGCCTGGGTTCCTGGACTCCTTGGGTGCTAGTGCATACCTGACACCAGATCCCAGGCCGCACAGTGAGATGCCTTGGTGGGGGATGTCAGGGTGGTGTTGGATCCAGGGAGACCGAGATCAATGGGCCAGAACAAGGTATATCCCTAAGATCAAGGTATATCCCTGGATGACTGACCTGGCCAGTGAGAAAAAGCTGTAGTCCATTAATGTGCCAACAGAATATTGCTGCCAGGATGTTGTCGGCAGAATAATGTCACACACACTTCTTGTGTGACTTTGGTTTCTTGGCGTGGGGCAGTGTTGCCAATATCTGGGTTGCCCTTCTTGCCACCAGTGTGTGACCCGGAGTTTGTTATAAAACTAAATGGGGGATGTGGGGGGGAGGATGAAGCCATCCCTCTGCAATTCCTGTCACCTCAATTGCCAGACGGCAAATTGTCAGAGTGCTGTGCTGGGTGTCGGCCAAGTGCTGGCAACATCATTTACGCCGGCAACTTGGTTGTCACTGCGGCATGCATGAACCAGAAAAAGCTCTATAGAAAAATAATCATTCCCATTCACAGCCATACTCTCTTTTCACTAATTGATTGTACTAAACAGTGCATGGTGCCACAGCATTAATGTGCCATACATACTGTATTAAACTGCATGGAATGAAACATTTTCTATTTTGTTGTCTCTTTCATGCAAACAAACTCAAATAAAATCCAGATCACATACATGGCCTCCTTGTGGTTCTGAAGGCTAGGCTACGTAATCGGAGACAGAACATTCTGGGATTTGCGGCATCAGCCTATAATTACCTCACTACCCTAGCCATCTGAGAGAAACACCCTCAGTAGAAGCATTTAAAAGAGGACTAAAAACATATCTATTTTTGCAAACCTTTGATTTTCAGAATTAATGTATTGCGATCCGTGGACTGTCTGTTCGGAAGTAATATTTTTACATTTATTTATAGAGATACTGATATTTTAATGTATGTGTATTTGTTGTGATTGTTGTGTATATTGTACATTGTTTTTAATTTGTACAGTGCTCAGAGCCTCCGGGAATGAGCGCCATGCAAGCATTTGTCAATGCCGAATGTTTGCTTGTTGGTATTGGCATTGGTACTGCAAGAGTTAGAGAGCCGCATAATAGGAATGGCATTGAAGTATTGATCTAGCGCCATCCCACCCCATCCTGCAGAGACTGACAGGTGTTGGGTGTGCCTTTGAGGTAGTCGGCCAACATTCACACCATTCCACTACCCCACCCTGCAGACACTGACAGGTGTCGCAGTGTGCCTTGGGGTCTTTGGTCTTCACACTCACCCATTCCATAAGGAAATAAGCTGAGATGGGTGCAGTACAGGAGAATAGGGTGAATGTTAGGGCCGAAGACCCAAGGCACGCCGATGACTGTCAGTGGCTGAAGGTGGGGTGGAATAGTGTGAGAATCGGCTGGCGACCCGAAGCCACACTCCCCGGCGCCTGTCAGTCTGTACAGGGTGGGGCATTACGGTTGGAAACCCTAACACCTCAGGTGTTTGTTGGTATTTCACTCCAAATTTGCAACATGGGCTTTTGAGACCCCACCTCATGAACAGTGGCACTATCATTTCGTTATAGCCCCCAAAGGTGATTTTGCACAGCAAATGCCCATTTAGGCGCAGCAGTCTTGAAAAGAACATTATAGGCAGGATGAAAATGACATCTGTAGTGTTCATGAGGAGGGTGGAAAAAATGGCAATGTTGAAAATCTGGAGGAAAATATAAAAAAGTGGCAAAGCTACGAGGATGCGAGAAATTGCGAACACAGTAATGTTTCGAATTTGTTCACCAAAATTTCAACATGGCTTTTTTAGACCTTCTTATGAACAGTAGCACTGTGATTTCATTACTCTGTCCAAAAGTTGATTTCACACAGTGACTGCGCCATTCTGTGCCACAGGTGTGAAAACACATTTCAGACAGGGTGCAAAAATGACAGTTGTACTGTTCATAAGGCGGTGTGAAAATGACAATGTTTTAAATTTTAAGTGAAAATATAAAAAATTGACGAAGTTACGAGCGTGCGTAGAAACTGCACAATGCACGCTCGTGACACAGTCATTTTTTGGAGTTTGTTCACTAATTGCAACATGGGCTTTAGGATTCCACCTCATGAATAGTGGCATTGTTGTTTCGTTAATCGGTCCCGAAAGGTGATTCAAGAGCGACTGCGAAATCTCCTTCAGGATTAAGAAACAAAACAACAGTGACAGTACTATGAGGTGGGTTCCCAAGAACCCCATGTTGAAAATTTAGGGCTAAAACTCAAAACAATGGCTGAGATAGCAACCTAAGTTGAAACCTCCCATTGCCTGCCATTATAAAGCTTGCCTGCATTTGTTCAGTTCCCGGTCGGTTTTTGAAGAGTGCAGACGTGTTCCTGGTCCACAGAAGATCACAGTGCCAGACCTCCAGTGGTATGGGGTGAGGGGTGTGTGGGGGGTGGGATCACGCAGAGGGAGGGTGGGATTGGGGAAACAATGAGGGACAATGTTCTTTTTCAGGTTAAAAAAAAATCAGCAAGGGACAGTTTTCTTTATTTACAGGGTAAAACAAGTTTGGTACACTGGGGTGGGCTCCCAGTGTCACAAGGGTGGTGGGGAGGGTGCCGACTTGAGAGTTGGGCACCCTGATGTCAGCAGGGGTGTTGACAGGCTTGGGGGGTACATCTGACACGGGAGTGGGCATCCCGGTGTTGGAAAAGAAAGGGGGAATTGTTTAACCAGGAAAAACACACTAAGGGGAGATGCCGACACGGGGATTGGGCACCCCATGTCGGCTTATGGGGACTGTATGGTGGGCGTCAGGAGCCGCCATATTTCAGCACACTGAGGTGGGCTCCCAGTGTGCCACTCGGTGAGGGGGGATATGCCGACAGGGGATTGGGCACCCTGATGTCAGCTTTCCCCGGAGTGTGTGACCAGCAGCAGGAGCGCCAATTAAAATATTAAATGTTTGCCAGAAAAGGCACACTAGGGCCCAGGCACAGGGCAGCAGCAGACAAGAAAGAGCTACACCATGCACATTCTACTGTGCACTGTAATGTGCATGGGCGGAGAGTCTTGTCAGCTGCCTCTGTATTCCTGGCTGCGACGGAGGGAGGAGCTCTGCTGCAGTCAGGGATTATGAAACTGTCCCTGATTGGAGTGGCACATTTCTTTTAAGTCTGGCGCTCTCTCTGGCAGTTGGCAGTTTTCTGTTGATTGGTAGCCAAGGGCGGGCCCTGAAAGCATGGGCTGCATTGGCCACACACCGCCGCAGGACCTCTGCAATGCTCTACTATTGGCCGTAGCTTTTGTGTGCTGTGCACACAAGCAAACATAATAAGAAATAAAAATCAGTCAATCAATTAATAACCTGAAGAGGTTTGTTCTAGAAGTTGCCCGCCTCAAAGTTAAAGCCAAATTTGGCTCAAAAGAAATTTGCATACAGAGACTCCCACGCTGAACAGTTTGCTACCGACTACGAAATTGGTAAATACAATAAAACGTTTTCAACATCTAGTTCAGGAAAACATAAGAGAGATGCAGTATTGCCTGTGAAGTTTGTGATGTATATTGACTGATGTCTTGGATATAATTTCAACAGGAATGCAATATGTGTGTCTTATCTAGTATGTGTAATGTACTTTGTGCAGTATGCAACGTGCCTTTTTTATGCACAGTACAGTTCTGAAAACAGGACACTTGTCCCAACAGCCTTACCCTGTCAAAAGATACAGACTACGTACTATAAAACTGGGTAAGAGCAGGATCCCAACAAGAGATGTGGCATCTGAGCTGGGCTATCCTGGGGAAATAAATTGTTGGAAAGCCAAGAATTTTCTGATTCATTATATGAGTTGTTTAATTCTGCCTGCATTATGCTTTAAAATAATATTTTAATTATGTTGAGCAGAAACAAAACATGTGGGAAGCACACTGTATGTCTGACAGTTCTTTGTCCTCATGACTCGTGAGCCTGTTGAAGTTAGTCTGCCCAGCCGTGCCCGCACTCATTCAGACCCATGGGAGCTGGCCTGTGCTGGGGCTGCTGCAGTTCCCGGGGGGGGCACCGAGAGCCAAGATTAGTGGTTCTGCAGAAAAAGCCACTCAGAGGGACGTAAAGAGGTACTACCCATTCATTTCCATTCCCACCGCTCCATACAGAGGGAGGAGGTGTAGCACAAGCTAGAAAAAGACCTCTGTATAGTATAGGATAAATGGGTTACCACTTTAATAAATTTCAATTTAAAGGGACACTGTCAACCCTTTTTGCATCATACTATTTCAAGTTGGAAACCCACTTTTATGATTGCTTACCTTCTCTAAAATGCTTTGGTGTTGCTGGTGGCTTTATCCCTCCTTTCTTAGTAGAACTGAAATGCATGGTAATTGTGTGACTATACCCAACCTTGTTTTTCTTCAAATCCTTGATCTGCTCTTATTAGCACTTCCTGAACATTAGAACACCCCAAGCAATGCAGCCACCCATGATGCAATACTCTTCTGTGGCCCCACTACATTTTGAGTGGCTAGACTGTGTTGGGGGTGTTCCCAAGTCCAGGAAAGATGCAGTGGGAGGTGAATAAGGAATGTAAACAAACACGTTTTTGTGTGATCATTTGTATTATAGCAGCAGTGCATGTTACATAGACAATTTTGACCTGTACTTTTTATTCCTTTTTAGACTGCTCGTTGTGTCCTGCCTTGTACTTTTTTTTCCCCAGTTTGAGTCTGCTTTAACACTTTTCTTTACACTTGATATAATGAAAGAAGCACTCCTTTTAATATGGTTGGGTCCAGGTTTTCATTGGTATTCTTAGCTGTCGCTGTACACCTATTGTCCCATAAGGTCAGGAGCAGTGTCTCTGATGCATGCTAGTTCCTTAGCAGGTCAATACCACTAAACAATAACCGTGTGGTCAATAACCACATGGAAAAAATGCTAAAACTACCTGGATTACAGCACGAGCCAGAACCAGGTAATCCAGGTAGTTGCCCCTTCCCCAGTATTGCTTACCCTGGAGTTAGTTAGTTTTATACATACACACACACACATATATATATATATATATATATATATATATATATATATATATATATATGGGGTGCTGGGGCAAAGCCCCACATGTGGCGCCAGGGGAGTGCAGCCCCTGCTGAAAAATAATGTCCGGTCCTGCGCTGTGGTGGCCAGCCTGTTTTGTTTAGCAGTTTTGCACCACGTGCATTTTCTTTTGCTGTTTTGACTAGAATCTGCTAGTTCATTTTCGACACAAGAAAAGAGACGTTAAACAATCTGTGTTGAAAACAACAAAGACTACTGATAAAAACTAGATCAAAGCCATATTAAAAGAAGCACTCCTTTTATTATTTCGATAGCAGCAAGCTGCTAAAGCTAACTCAAAATCTGGTAAGATGTTGAACTGTAGTGTGAACATTTAAGCAACGCTATCACACACTTCAAAATTTGGTAAGAAAGATGTATTGAACAAGACAGGAGATGTTCAGAACTTTCACTGTTAACATGCACTGCTGCTTTAAATCAAAATTAAAAACCTTTTTTTAGATGTTCAGCAAATGACAATAAAAGTATTTCCAACCCCTACTTCCATGTCATTCTGTTTAGAGAATATTATTATGCTGATCCTGTAATTGTCTTTTAAATGATATGCTGCAAATGTGTTTTGCACACTACTTACTGTACATTCGCAAGCTAGTGAACAAAAGGCACAGGATCTGAATATACCCAGTAGGTGAGTGAAACTGCATTACTAAGCAGATTCCAGCTCTGACCCCAACCAGAGTCACTGTAGTACAGTACTACATGGCTTTGTCAGGTGGAAAAACATGGGCAAATAATTGCTTTATACAATGCCAAACGGTCACACAAATGATATCAGCTGTCAGTAATAATGCAATCTGTTGTATGATTAAATCTACAATTAATATTTTCTTTTTAAAACTGTAAAGCAGCAGTGCAAGTTACAGTGAAATATTTTGACCGATACCTTTTATTCTGTTTTTGATTGCCCTTGTCCGCCTGTCTTATAAGATAGCTTTTTTCCTTTGACATTTTTTTTTTTACACTATTTATTCACTGGATCTGAGGAACTCTCTTCAGCAACCTCCCAGTGACGGTGACTCTACTTCCTGTCTGAAGCTCTGTCTTACCAGGCCGACCCAACCCAGCAGATTCCTGGCTCTGAACATCCCAAGGTGGGACTGCCTTATGCCCTTGCGCTCTGTCTGAAGACAGATGCGCTGAGCTGGAGTCGGGGGGGGGGCAGCCCTGGAGGGACAGCCCGATGACAGAAGTGTGGTCGGGACACAGGAGGCACCTTCGCCTATCCCCGACTGAGATTTTGTATGTAGTTTCCCCCAGGAGCGCAGTCGTGCAGTGATGTCAGCATGGCTACTGTAGACATCTGTTGCGCTCCTCCCTAGTGTTTTGCTCTATGCTAGTAGTACCCCAGTCTCCACCGGGGTCCCTTACTGCACCAGAGATGTCCTGGATCCCTTCCTGGGAGAGAAGAGCAGTCCTCCGGATGCTCAAGTCCTCTTGCTCCTGTTGATCCCTGGCACCCGGTTCACCTCGAACCTGGGTCGCCGGTGTGGTGTGAGTGTATGCCCAGCACCTCAACTCCAGTGCCACCGGCTTATCTCCTTTGACATTTTGAACAAGTAAAAGAGCTATCTTTCAACGGATATCCCCAGATTTTCAGCATTATTTATTTATTTTTTACACCCATTTGTTTAATATACTTCCATTGTGACACTCTCTCTCTCTCTGCTCTTTTGATTCCCCAGTACCCTGTAATCAGTCCCCTGTGTATTACCTTATTGCATTTACTGCTCATATTTGCTGTATATTTTAACTCTGTAACTGTATGCCTCTGTGCATATTGCATGCCATGTATTATTCATGACTCATTATCCCCGATTCTCCTGGTATCCTCTTCCCCCAGGTTGCAACTGGAATCAAACCCACCTGGACTCTGTTTGCTTACTTGGTAAAGTATGTTTCAAATAAACATATAAATTGAATACATATATACATGCATCAATCAATCACTAAGGTGAACTAGGATACAACAAGACACTGCTCACTGACCTCATGGGACAATGAGTGCTCAAAACAGCAAAGCATAATGATGGAAACCAGGGATAGTGATATTAAAAGGAATGCTTTTATCCTTTCAAATTTTAAAAAGCAGTTTAAAATGGGGAAACAGGCATCATACAAGAGGAGAACAAGGGTGTTCTTAAATAGAATAGAAACAGCACTGGTCCAAATGTTGTTGCAATATGCACTGCTTCTTTAAGAACCTTTTTTTACTTTAAGAATGAAAGTATTTTTTTAAATTATAAATATATAGTAATAACAGTAATTAAGACAAGAAAATAAAATGTGTAAATCCACATACTTTCCCTGTTTCAGCTAATAACACACAATGTAAAGTAGAAGAGAGAACATACATATATCACTGATAGGCGGCACAGCGCACTATAGGTCTGTGAGGATAAAGTAAAAGTAACAGGACAAAACAGGTTAATTAACCCTGGAATGCTAGGTATCTGTTGCATAAGTGTCCCAATAAAATCATAAAGCAAAAATTATTAATTTACGTTATCAAAGACTTTTTGCCATTTTCCTTCCTGTATCATGTGTGTCTCTTCCTGAATAAAAAAAAAATTTACTTTTTCAAGAATCAAAATATCTTGAAAGCAAAGAAATTCATTCAGCAAATACTGGAGATTATTTATCTATCCTGTACTGTCAAATAACTATTATTCATTTTTTTCTACAAGGGTGGTGATCAGAATGAGCGGGTAATTTCTTTAAAGTAGTTAGTACCATTGTAAGATATTGTTTTCATTTTATACAATTTTATCGAGTTTAGAAATGATACAAGCAATTCCACAAACTGCATAGCACACCAAAAAGAATAGTCTGAAATATAGGTAACAACGGATTTGACATGTATGAAACACAACACGAGCAAAAGATTAGAAATGGAACAAGGATTACAACATCTGAATAAACATTTAGAGTAAAACCAGAAAAGCAATATGAGAACTAACAATTAGTATGAGTATAGTTCTAGAAAGGGGAGGGGTCACGTTGAGAAAAATAAATTAATTTTATCTAGAATTAGTTAGATTAAATGACTGATTTGCTCATTAGCTGTAGAGTCCCCATGTATCATAACCAGTCACCCTTAGAGGGAGGGATAGGATCTTTCCAGCTTGCTAGAAGGCAGCCTCTAATGCCAACTGCCTGCAACAAGTATCCAAACCATATGAGACTTGTTAAGAGAAATTAAGGGGATATGTCACCCGATACAAAGATCTTGGGATCAAAAGGAATTGGGGTCTGAGTAACCAATAAGCAAGCTTAATGTATTTCTTTCCATATGGTTTGAACTTTGGGGCATTCCAGAACATGTGCTCCAGTGACGCATGTTGGGAAGAACACTTCAAAAGGACCATTTTGCAGCAACCACTTTTTCTCCAATCTCACGTGGGAATGATACCAATAATGTTGCATCTTATGTTCAGTGAATGTATTCCCAAGTCCCTACAGCTTTTTATGCATTTTCTGAGAGGGAGAGAGAGAGAGAGAGAGAGAGAAAGGGAGAGAGAGACATAAATCTTTAGAAATATTAATTTTAAGCCCTTTTCCCAGTGAAGTCTACATTTTTAGTAATGCTGCCTTTAGGATAGATGGGATTTATAAGCAACCACTCTGATAATGATAAACATACCTCTCAACTGCCCCTGATTATGAGGGATGTCCTCATTTTACCCTCAGAATTGATCTGTCCTCCTCCTTTCCTCATGGAAAAGATGCTGCCAAACAGAGAAGCTGCTGTAAATTCACACTTTAAAGCAGAAATATATAAAATGTTATAACATGTTGACTCAAAATAAACTTTGCACAAGTAAAGGCAATGGTTTCAACAGTGTTCTGAGCATGTATCGCTGTTTGAAGATGCGTCCTTCATTATGAGGGTCAGTGTCCCACGCCGTCACTCATTCTGAGTGCCTGTGTCCCACATTTCAATGACAAAAGGTTGGGAGGTATGATAACAACTGCAACAAATAATTTAAAGGAGAACTCCTAATAACTGTAAATCCCCTGCCCCAAAGGATAACCACCCACGTTGGCCTTTTTGCAAAAAAAAAAAAAGACAATTTTAGCATACCTAATAATACCATATTTTAAGTTTGTTTGATGCTCCATATATGTAAACAAACAAGTCCAGTGCAGCACTACCATCTCCAGTAAACTGAGTAGTTCCACAACGCTCTCATTCTCTGCTGACTCTGTGATTGGTCAACAGAGCATGAGTTAGCGACCAAGTCAATGCCAAATCATCAGGTGGCCCTTTGCTGAAGGGATTAACATGGGCATGGCATGTTTAGGAGTGAAATAAAGTTTATGTTGTTGTAAGTCTCTGGTGGCTCGTGGAACTCAGAAAAAAACCATCATTCTCAGATTAAATTAAATGACTGACTTGCTCATTAGCTGCAAGGTCTCCCATATATCGAAACCAGTCATCCTTAGAGGGTGGGCTAGGATCTTTCCATCTTTTCCAGCCTGTGGCTTCTTCTGCTTATATTGCATATTTTCTCAGTATTTTGTTCCTTTTATTTTAAAGCAGCAGCCCAATCAAAAATATTTTCCAAAAGCTTTCAGCTATAATTAATAAAAATATTGGTGTACCCATCAAATCTACTTTTAATCGATGTCTCCTACGCTGAGCATCATATTTTTTTTTTCCCCTCGATCCTACCCGTGGTAGTGCCATTCGTTAGTCAAATGTTGTGGCCATTTTGTTTTTAGAAAAACACTAAATTAAAACAATTGCACAAATAATTAAATTTTGATGGAATTAGAAAATGTTACCACCAAATAAAACTGGAAGATGACTAGAATCTTTTAGAGTGAAAAAGGTAGGGTCTGATTTTTGCCCAGTCCTGCTTCCTGCTGCTTTAATTAGACATTGTAACATGAAACAGGATTACTACCCCATCAGACTTCAAATTCAAATTTATTCAATAGGAAAACATACTGAGCATAACATGCCCATTTTCCGAGGTACCCTAGTCACAGTTATGCAACTCCCCTACAAATAGGGGTTCCCAAAAAGTCTTCCTTGATCTTGCCTAAATGCTCACTGCCAGGCTGGTGTTGTGCGTTTTAGCAGTTTAAATGTGATTACCAGAGCCTGTATAGCCTCTGTGTACTGTCTCTTGAAGAGCTGCCTGATTGCCGCTTAAGTAATCTGAGAGGGAGCTGTGTTGAAAGATGTAACTAGTTACTGAAAATCATTTAGAGTGATAATGATAATGTAGTTTGTCTACCCTGCTTTTTTTAGCAAGGACTGTTTTGTTTGTCTCCACTATCTTGGTCCTGACTACAAATTGGACCAAACAGTACTGGTGGGACCTAAAATGTAGCTGGACTACAGGAGCTGTCTGAATTCAGAATCTGTAGGAACTTTAGTTTGGAGCTTTTTGTGCCTTTTTGCAACTAAGGGGAGCTCTTCCTATGACTGACAGCCAAATCAGCCAACCAAATATTTTGGATCTTGGGAAATCCCGGCTGCTTGCAGTTTTCAGTTAATTCTGAGCTGGGAAGTGAAAGGAGAGGAGCTGAAGTGATTCTGAGCAACAATCCTGAGTGGATTCGCATGGGAGAACTATGAAAAGGCTGAGTTTTTGGCTTGCATGTCTGCTTGCTGCTCCTGAGAGGGAGAGAAGAGAATTATTTTGCACTAAATCCAAGTTTGTGTGACTAAAGTAAGCTACTGAAGTGGGCCAGGCTCAACCTGAAGAAGACCGAAGATTTTGCTGAATGCGATCAGCCTGTCAGGAGTTCCAGCTACCCTTAAGCTCCCAGTGGCAGAGACTTTGCGATTGTGACCCGGGAGCGCTTTGCCTGGTACAGTAGAATTCTCATACATGTAAATATGCTATGAGCTGCTAGTGGGTTGTGAATTAGTTCCCCACTGTGTGAACTGTGTTCTGCTTGCTGGAAGCTGTATCTAGCCCAAAATGGACTGCATCTGAATTTGTCTCCATGCGGTCTGGGCCTTGCCAGACTGGCCCAGCCAGATTACCCACTGCACAGAGAAGCCATCGACGAGAGACCTGCCTGGGGATCAGCCCCCTGCTCCACGCTTAAACAGGAACGACGCCTTTGCGACTCATGTGGGCCCTGCTTCTCCTGGCATTCCAGATCAACCACCTGCAGTCTCGATTTTCATCCAGCCCATGTCCAGTCTTGGGTATCGTGAGTAAATACCAGGGTAGCTCCCTGCAACAGCAGCTTAATCTGAGTGTGTCATCTGATTGTCTTGTTGTTTCATTTCCTTTACAAACTGAGCCCTCTGGCTCCGGATTAGAAATATTGTGTACTGTGCATGTTGTGTTTTCCATCACAGGGCCCCAACCAGCTGCAACCCTGGGCAATAGTCCTGGCTAGCCCATCTCTTCTCCACCTGGGTACCCAGAGGTGTGACTGTGTGGGGGGACTCAAAGCGCATGCATAACTGCTTGATTGATACAACCTTTAAGCTAATTAACCTGATTTTGCCCCTTCCTTGTTCAAGTCCCCTGAATAAATCAGATCTAACTTTTTCTGCATGTAATCTGATTGTGGTTCCAGTTTGTGCTCAAAGTACTGTACTGTTGCTATTTGTTGTGCATAACCTTGTTTTACAGGGGGTCCCCAGGGTCGAGCCAGAGGAACCAGCCCTGGTGGTAAGTGCAAACAGTGTGGGTACTTGTGTGGTGTACCAGGGGTATTGTGAAAGTGATTATTGTACAGTGTTCAGGCCACTAGAGGGGAAAGAGGGTGGTTACAGTGTCCCGGAGGGCTGTGCCCAGGTTAACTTGACCAGTACCAACCCTGACCTCCGAGTGGAGGCACCCATTTCAGAACTCAGGCCCCTTAACCTGCTACTAGCCAAGCAGGCAGAGGTAGTAGACCTTGGGATAGCGCCACCTAGGGGTTACATCTTGGAGGCTCACCACTGGGATTAGCGTCCCCTAGTGGCCAAATTTGCGAATTGCTGTTAAAAATAAATGGCTACCCCAACAGAAGTGGCTGTACACCAGTTGGTGGGGTGGTGTACTGGGCAGGAGCTTGACCCCCAAAATACTATACTTATCCTGGATATTCCCTTGGATACCAATAAGGACACTGCAGAGGGAGTACTTTCCAAAGTTGAATGTTTACAAAACCCTGTGGTGGTGGGTCGACAGGCTAATCTGCTCGCCAAAGTTTCATGACGTTAGTAGAGTGTAAGGATCCAGTAGACAGTTCCAAAGTGCCATGGACTATCACCCAAGGAGCCCCTCACTGCCTGGAGAGTGATAACTAAAGACAGTAAAGACCCTGGAAGAATGAGCCCCCCAAACTATCTGAGACTTTGAGGAGAAATTTGCTAAGTTGTTGCTGGAGGAAGGGAAAACTGTGGAGGACTTAAAGAAACTATTCTTGCCACCTGGGGTGTTCCTCCCCAACACCCCTCCTGCTTCAGCACCTCGTTATTGCCCCTCCTTCTGTGCCCATGCCAATGCTGGCTTCTATGTCTGTACCTGCCATTAGTCATGACTCTACCAAGGCTGAGAATCTTTTCCTGCACTCCCCACTCCCCAAGGGGAGGATGATTGGAGACCTGGTAGATTGTGTTGCCCTTTGGTACCTGAATGGCAGTGTGCGGAGGCTGAGAAACGGAAAAGGATCATAGAGAAGTCTGAGGGTCCCGCCTTAGAGGCCATTAAATTTCTGAGGTCTACAAACCCCGATGCATCTGCCCAGAAGTACCTATCTGCACTTGAAGGCAATTTTAGGAGCACTGAGTCAGGGGAGAACTTGATGTGGAAATTTCAAGGTACAAAACAATGGCCAGGGGAAAAGTCTGTCTGCATATGTTACTCATCTGGAAAGAGCGCTGCAAAAGGCTTACCAAATAGGTGGGGTTGCCGCCAGTGACTTAAACCATGTGAGGCTGGGGCACATACTGCAACATGCAAAGCATTCTAAATTGCAGCTCCTTCAATTAAGGCTCCCAGATAGAAGGGGTAACCCACCAGAGTATTGTGACTTGATAAAAGAACTCCGGGAGGTTGAAGATGAAAAGGAGGATTGTAATTTAGGGTGAGCGCAGCCTAGTGATCATGGCATCGGAAGGCCCTTCCGAAGTGGGGACCAATGAGGGTGTGCCGCCATGGGATGAACTGCTGAGGGAGTTCTGGGAAACAAAAACAGTCTCTTTATGAAGGCCGCTCCTGCAAGTACAGGCACCGACCCTTATCCAACTGCATCTGCTATGGGGTTGGGGGTGTCCACCCAGGCATCTCCTGCTGACAGCAGCTCGAAACTCAATGCCTTGACTATGGAAGTAAGAGAATTGACGAGATGTCGCCAAATGTTCACCACACAGCAGACAGAGATGGCACCAAGGTTTTCAGTTGGTAGTACCACCACCCCAGCTCCCAGTGTGATGCCTCGGCCACCCCAAATCCCAGAAAACATATTTTGCCATAATTGTGGGAAGGATGGGCACATGAAGAGAGAATGTTGGTCCACAAAAGACCTAGATAAAGTTGTATACAGGCTTTAAGGAGATCTTCGGAGAACGACTCAGCGGTCAGGGAGTGACCAAAATGACCACAGTGAGGGTTCAAGAAGTAGTAACTCAAACCTTATGTGGCTAAATCATCTGTCCAGGCCCCTGCTGCTATCCCTCAGACTGGTCCAAAATATGGGCCCTTCAATGGAGACTACCGTGGCTGTGAATGGTATTCTGGCTGTGCTGACAGTGGGTCGTAGTGATCATTGTATTTAAGGACTAGTATGACAAAACACTTATCTGCTATGCCCTTGCAATCCCTGGAAGGCCTACATGTGTGGGGCTGAGCGACAAGTCTTATCCCTACCTAGGATATGTCTGCCCTGGTTGTCATTTCCTGCAGCTGTAACTGGTGTAGAGGAGCAAGTCGAGACACTGGCTCGTGTGTCCCCTCACTGTACTGTATGATGGGGTTCTCCACACTGGGACCAACGCCCATATGTTTGGGAGACTGGCACAACTCTGTTGCAAGAAACAAGGCGGCGGACTGAGAGGGCCCTAAGAATTCCCGCCTGATCAAGAGGGCCTACGATTTGCAAACAGAACCCCAAGGAGTGGACCAGATGAACCGTAGGGGTTGTGGAAAGAAGGATCCCGATTCAATGGTACTGGCCATAACACCCGGTGTACCGCTCAAGGGAGGTCCGCCTACAAAGATGTAGGAATAAAATACTGATGTTGGATGCGCATAGCGGAAAATTGCCGGAAGGATTATTGGTTAAGCCCAGCATCTTGCCAGCTCATGCTCATGCCTATGCACGACGAGTGATGGTCCAGATTCATAATGTGTCAGATCAGGAGATCCGGGTGAACAGAGGATGAACCCTAGCTACGGTACACTGCGCAGACACTGCAGTGTTGCCCAGCAACAAGCACCCTGGCAAGACAGATAGAGTGACTCCCAACTTGTTTGATTTTGGTGACTCCCCGTTGCCAGCTGAATGGAAGACTAGAATTAGCCAGAAACTTGCCCAGAGAGATCAAGTGTTTTCGTTGAAGGAATGGGATGTGGGATGTGTCCAGGGTGCGGAGCATCACATACGCCTGCATGATGAACGGCCATTTCGAGAGAGGTCTTGACACCTAGCCCCTGCAGACATAGATGACGTGAGAAGACACTTGCAGGAAATGCTCGCGGCTGGTGTGATACAAGAATCCAGGAGCCCATATGCTTCTCCCATTGTGGTTGTGCGTAAGAAGAATGGAACACTACGAATGTGTGTGGATTATCGTACCCTCATCAGGTGGACGATCCCTGATCAATACACCATGCCCCGTATACAAGATGCTCTGGATTGTTTGAATGGGAGCAAATGGTTCTGGGTGTTGGATCTTTGCAGTGGATATTACCAGATTCTGATGGCTCTGGAAGACTGTGAGAAGACTGCCTTCATCTGTCCTTTGGGGTTCTACGAATTCCTGAGAATGCCACAGGGAATATCGGGCACCCCAGCCACCTTCCAGCGACTGATGGAATGAGCAGTGGGAGACATGAATTTGCTAGAATGCCTAGTGTACTTGGACTATGTCACTGTGTTCGGGAGCTCCCAAGAGGAACACGAGAGTCGACTGTTCAAAGTACTAGACCAACTGGAAGATTTCGGCTTCAAGCTGTCCATCGACAAGTGCCAGTTTTTCCAAACCTCTGTTAAGTATGTGGGGCACATAGTGTCTACAGAGGGGATAGAGACTGATCCTAGTAAAGTTGAAGCCTTGACTACTTGGCCCCAGACCCACAATTTGAAAGAACTACAACATTTCCTGGGATTCTGTGGCTACTACCGCTGGTTCATAAAGGACTATTCCAAAGTGATTCGGCCACTCTTGAATCTTACCCAGGGTTACCCTCCTACCAATCGGAAATACAAAAAAGGGTCCATCAAAGAACCAGACAAAGCATATTTCCACCCAGGTGAACTTTTCGGGTCCGCTGGACACCTGACTGTGAAGTAGCTTCATGAAGTCATATACCAGCTCACCCACGCCCCATCCTCGCTTATGCTGATCACACCAAACCCTATGTGCTGCATACTGACGCCAGTCTGCAGGGTCTAGGAGCTGTACTGTATCAAGACCATGAGGATGGTTTGAGACCAGTGGCATTCGCCAGTAGGAGCTTGACCCCATCAGAGCGAAACTACCCTGTGCACAAGTTGGAGTTCCTTCGTAAATGGGCCACTGTCGACCAGTTTCATGATTACCTCTATGGGGCAAAAATATTGGCGAGGACTGACACAACCCATTGACCTATGTACAGACTTCAGCTAAGTTAGATGCCACGGAGCACCAGTGGCTTTCTGCATTGTCAACATATGATTATGCTGTCGAATACAGACCAGGCCTGAATCATATTGATGCTGACGCCCTAACTCGGAGGCCCATTTCCAAGAGCGACTGGGTCAGGCTGTCTGAGCCCGACATCCGAGCATTGTGCCAAAAGTTTGAAAGAAATGAACAGATGTCTACGGACAAAGCGGACTGCTTAGTAGATTGCTTGGGCCCCTCTGACACCTGCATACCAGCTGCGAATTGCCACTTCTCTGCTCTAGATATTAATGCACTACCTCAGTTTGACAATGACAGCATTCAGTGGGCTCAGTCCCGAGATCCTATGATTCAGCCAGCACTTGACGCCCTTCTTGCAGGAAAAGATGTGTCCAAGTTGCGTTCCTCTGATCTGCGAACCGCTTTATTGCTTAAAGAAGGCCCCAGGTTGAAGCTGCTTAATCAGTTGTTGTATAGAGAGACTGTAGATCGGGGTGGCCAAATAGAGAAGCAACAATTGGTCCTGCCCACAGCCTTCAAAGATTTGGTACTGAGGTCCCTCCACAATCATATGGGCCACCTCGGTATTGACCGGACCCTTGATCTAGTACAATCTCAATTCTACTGGCCCAAGATGGGGGCATGTTGAGCACCATGTAAGGACTTGTAGTCACGCCTGCAGAGAAAAGCCTGCTTCAGAGGGCTGCCCCTTGTCAACATTACTACCAGCACCCTAATGGAACTAGTCTGCATAGACTTCTTGAGTTTAGAGCCTGATCAGCAAACATTGGCAATGTGTTAGGGGTTCTGGACCATTTCACACGGTATGCACAAGCTTTTCCCACCAAAGATCAAAAAGCATCTACCGTGGCCAAGGTGCTAGTGGAAAATTTCTTCATTCACTATGGTGCCCCCAGTGAATTCATTCTGATCAAGGCAGAGACTTTGAGAGTCGGCTAATCAAAGAAATGCCTCTATGCGGGTGTGAAAGTCAAGAACCACCCCTTATCACCCGCAGGGGGATCCTCAACCAGAACGCTTTAACCGCACCTTACTAGACATGCTAGGCACCCTCCACCCAAAAGATAAGCATAAATGGAGCCAGCAGATTAGCACCTTGGTACATGCATACAATTGCACAAAGAATGATGCTACCGGGTTCTCTCCCTACCGCCTCATGTTCGGGAGAGAGGCCCGGTTTCCTGTTGATGTCTGTTTTGGGGTTTCTTCCGATGGGGTCCGAGCCGAAGATTACCTGCAATATGTACAAAAACTGAAAGCTCAATTGAACCATGCCTATCAACTGGCCCAGACAATGGCCGCCAAAAGAAATCTAGCCAACAAAGAGAGACATGATAGAAAAGTAAAGGCTCAAGAGCTTAGGCCTGGAGACCGTGTGTTGTTGTGAAATTTAGGATTGCATGGTAAACACAAAATTGCTGATCGATGGCACCATCTTCCCCATGTCACAGTTGGAAAGTTGGATGATTTGCCAGTGTACAAAGTGCGCCCAGAAAATAACTCCAAAGCTGTCAAGACTATGCACGCAACCACTTGCTACCTATTGGTCAAGTTATAATTGAGGCTGAACCCACCGAGATTGATTCCCCGGGACCAGTGACTCGTGCTGCTGGAAGAAAGAAACAGAGTCAGCTTGCCCCCGTGGTTGCCAATTTAAGACTTCCCTCACAGCAGGCCCAGAATGATAGTGACTGCCAGTCTAACTCAGATGACAGTGAGTGTGATAATGCCTATTACCCCTCATATGAACTGAGTCAGTTGTTTCGTGGAAATCCTATGTTGTATTATGGGGATGAAGCTGGGCCTTCTGGACTGCCTAACGCCTCGCCATCATCCTTGGAGCCAATGCTCCCTGAAGGTGAAGCAAAGTATCAAGTCTGAGGATGCTGAGTCTTGTGTATCGTGGAACTTTATGATTTGCCTGCAGGAGAGGCTGATGGTATGAGTCTTTTGGTGACATGCCAGAACTTGAGGAACACTATGAGAGTGCTGACAACTCCCTTCAGTGCCAGAGTGTCTTCAAATGAGCCAAGTGTTGTAGAAACAGAGACTACAGAGCAAGGGCTGACAGTGTTCCAGCTTGGATATTCCCTTCATGCAGGGGCACCTCACAAGTGATGAAAGCTCCAAGACCATTGCTGAAAGTACAGAGACTGTGGTTGTCCACCCCAGAAAGACTGGCCGAGCTGTCAAGCCAGTGGTGCACTTCAGTTACGATTCTCAGGAGGCCAGTGGATTTGCCTCTCGTGTAGTCCACAAAAAGTGTTTATGTCTCAGATCTCACTGCCCAAACTGAACTTGACAGCCCATTCCAGGTTACTTGTTTTGCCCTCTCACCATGGTGCCCCTGCCCCATCCAGCCCCAAGTTAGCTGATAGGGACGGGCTCCCTCTTGCACTGTTTAAAGTACAAAAAGTTATTACCTGATTCTGTATAGTAATGTTCAATTTATCTGTGTGAAATATGCATAATGTATTGTCAGAATGGAAATGATATAGTGAAGTACACTGAAATGTATAGTAAAGTGACAATTTATTAGAATTGATGAATCAGATAGTACTTGTATAGCATGCTAATGTTGTTTAGGAAACTGGGGAGGGGTCTCAAGCAAGTAGCTGCTTCTGTCACTTTCTCAGAAGTACTACCTGTGAGAGGCAAGGGAGAGCATAGGAGTGCATGCACCAGGAACTTTAACTCATGGTTGAAGAACTGGTGCTGTGAGGAAGGGTTTGGATTCATTGGGGACTGGGGACCCACCTGGAGGGATGGAGGTTTGTTCAAGCCTGGGCCTGCATCCATCCTGGAAGGAATCCAAGCACTCAATGATAAGTTTAAATGCTACATTGACAAAGATTTAAACTAGTAGAGGGGTGGCAGGCCAGCAAGGAGGGTACCTACTTGCTCACCCCCACAGCTAGTAGTGGAACCAGTGAACCAGAGGAGGGCCATCTCTGCAAAGCAGTGTGCAAAAGATGGAGATTAGTGCCCAAGAGGTGGATAAGCAGAAAGGGGCAAAATTCAGCAGAAGGCAGACAGCAAGGAGAACCAGGATAAATGACAACCAAGGAAGGGGCTGGAGCAGAACAGTGAAACAGTCTAGGAGGTCAAATCATGGAAAGCCATGTGCAAATGCCAGGAGCCTTAGCAACAAGATGGAAGATCTGGAGGCTGTCATGGTACAGTCAGATCCTGGACATTGTGGCCATCACTGAAACCTGTGTAATGATAACCACGACTGGGAGATGGCCATACCTGGCTACAACATATTCAGAAGAGACAGACCAGGCAGGAAGGGAGGAGGAGTGGCACTTTATGTGAAAAATGACATAAGGGCCACAGAGATCCAGGAGGAACAAAATGGGGGAGAGATACTGTGGGTTAAGCTGGAAACGAAAATGGGGACAGCCATCCGCACAGGTGTGGTCTATAGACCACCAGCACAGGAGGAAGAAACAGATAGGGAGCTGATGCTAGCCATCCAAAGGATGGCAGACAAGGGTGAGGTAGTACTGGTTGGAGACTTCAATATTCCAGACGTGGACTGGAGCATCCCAGCAGCAGCATCAACTAGGAGCAGATTTATCCTGACTCCTTCAGGGTGCCTTCCTCAAGCAACTGGTCATGGAACCAACTCGGCAGAAGGCAATACTGGACCTTGTGCTCACAAACAGGGACAGTGTGATGGGGGTAACAGTGGGGGAGCACCTGGGAAACAGTGACCACCAGTCATTGTGGTTTGAAATCACAGAAAGAGCAGAACCAAACCACACAAAAACACGTATCCTGGATTTTAGGGGGGCAGACTTTGGGAAAATGGGGAGATACTTGAAAGAGGCATTAAGGGGCATGGGACAGGAATCAGGGGTTGAGGAACAGTGGGCAGTATTTAAAATGGGGATTACAAGAACAACAGAATTATGCATTAAGCAGGTTAGCAAGAGGAAAAGGAAGAGGAGACCATTATGGTTTTCCAAAGAGGTAGCAAAGAAAGTGAAAGCCAAAACGATTGCATTCAGGCAATACAAAAAGACACAGGCAGAAGGGGACAGGGAGAAGTACCAGGAGAAGCAAAGGGAGGCAGGGAGGTCAGTAAGGGAAGCCAAAGCTCAGGCAGAACACCACATTGCAAAATCAGTGGGTAGAGGGGACAAAACCTTTTACAGGTACATAAGTGAAAAAAGAAAGACAAAGGGAGGGATAGTGAGACTGAAGGGGGAGGATGGGGGCTGCGTGGAGGATGACAACAGTAAAGCTGACATATTGAACAGGTATTTCTGCTCAGTCTTTACTGAGGAAGAGGAGGGTAATGGGTCTGAAGGGAGTACAAGGGTGAGAATGGTGCAGAATGGACACAGGTCCCTTTACACAGAAAGGGTCCTGAAGGAACGCAGTAATAAGAGTTGATAAAGCAATGGGGCCAGATGGGGTGCACCCCAGGGTCCTTAAAGAACTAAGAGAGGTGGTGGCTGAACCTCTGGCTATCCTGTTTAGCCGATCACTGGAAACAGGGGAGGTACCCAAAGACTGGAGGACAGCAGATATAGTCCCCTTATACAAAAGTGGGAACAAAGAGGAAGCAGGGAACTACAGACCAGTCAGCCTCACCTCGGTAGTGGGGAAGATCATGGAAGCACTACTGAAGGAGAGATTGGTGGAACATCTGGTTGTCAATGGACTACAGGACCCAAGGCAGCATGGTTTCACCAGGGGGAGGTCATGTCAGACCAACCTCGTTGAATTTTTTGACTGGGTGACTAGGGAGGTGGATCAGGGAGGGCAGTGGACATGGCCTATCTGGACTTCAGCAAGGCCTTTGACACTGTGCCACATAGAAGACTATTACACAAACTGGGAATATGGGTGTGGGCAGGACAGTAGTGTGGTGGGTAGGTAACTGGCTGGGTGGCAGGACACAGAGGGTGGTGGTAAATGGCTGTCACTCCACAGAGGCAAGAGTGACCAGTGGGTACCACAGGGACAGTGCTGGGACCGGTTCTATTCAACATCTTCATCAGTGACATATGCAGGACCTAGAAGGCAGAATTTCACTGTTCGCTGATGACACAAAGCTCTGTAACAGAGTAGACACACCAGAGGGTGTAGACAGAATGAGAAGCGACCTGCAGAAACTTGAAGAATGGTCAGGGTTTGGCAGTTGAAATTCAATGCAAAGAAGTGCAAGATAATGCATATGGGGCACAAAAACCCTGGCACAATATATCAGTTGGGGGGTGAGGATATAGCATGCACCAAGCAGGAAAGGGATCTTGGGGTTGTCATCTCTGATGACCTCAAGGTAGGGAAACAATGTGACAAGGCAGCAGGTAAAGCAAATAGAATGCTGGGATGTATAGGCAGGGGCATCACCAGCAGGAAAAGGGAGGTCATAATTCCGCTATACAAGACATTAGTGAGGCCCCACCTGGAGTACAGTGTACAGTTCTGGAGACCATACCTACGTAAGGACATAGACAGGGTAGAGAAGGTTCAGAGGAGGGCAACAAAGATGGTGCATGGATTGCATCACACGTCCTATGAAGACAGATTGAAGGAACTGAACATGTACTCCCTGGAGGAGAGGAGGGAGAGAGGGGGGATATGATAGAGACATACAAGTAACTTACAGGGAGGAACAGGGTGCAGGAAAACACTATTTTTAAGCGAAAAAGATGTTCCAGGACTAGAGGGCATGGGATGAAGTTGGAGGGAGGACGATTCAGAGGAAACATGAGAAAGAATTTCTTCACAGAACGGGTGGTGGACAAGTGGAACACCCTGCCAGAGGAAGTGGTGGGGGCTGAAACAATCACGGGATTTAAGAATGCATGGGATAGACATAAAGGAATTCTGGAGGTGAGGGGTAAGGGGCAACAGACTTCTAGGAAAACAAACTGAACTTACAAGCTCAAATGGGCAGACTGGGTGGGCCATAGGCCCTTATCTGCCGACACTGTCTATGTATCTAATGGTATAAATATATTGTATATGTTGCATTTTCAATGTTATGATGGTACTGACTTGACGTGGATGTCAAGTTTTCCCAGGCAGGGAAGGGTGTAACCGCCCCTACAAATGGGGGTTCCCAAAAGGTCTTCCTTGAGCTTGCTTAAATGCTCACTGCCAGAGAGCCGGGGGTGGAGAGAGTACAAATTAGCCAAAGTGACCTGCTTGTCATTTTTGTGCCTTGTATGATGACTAGTTCACCTCCGGATCCACCCACGTGAACTCCTGCTGGAACGGAGTATGCGGGGTATCACTATAGCAACACCTCGACATCTGCCTCCCACTGGAGGAGTGGAACACCCATCCCTGATAAGCCTGGCCAACTTTTCATGTTCTAAATCACTTAGGTGGGTCTCCTGAAGATATATAAGATCAGCCTTTCTCTTTCGGAGGTATGAGAGGACCTGTGATCTTTTAATTGGCGAAGTTAGTCCATTAATATTCAGGGACAATAGTTTCAAACGGGGTACAGACATCTTAATTTAGGGTGAATCATGGCTGTCAGGGGAGCCCCAGCCTGTCTCCATAACATGGGTGTCACACCTCTCAAGCACCTGTCTAGTAGTCTCAAACTTTATTAAGTGACACCTGTCGACTTTTTTAGAACAATAATAGCAACATATCCAAACATACTGACAATAAACAACTTGAATGACAAACAACATTAACAGCAACTTAACCTGTGGGGAGACCAACTAGGCACTTGACACAGAAAATGTTAAACTAGCACTTCCATTGGTCAGGATCAGAACCTGATCCTGAGGTAAGGATGAATCCTTACTGCGAGGTTCCATCTCCAATTGAGAGGCCTCTTGGCACTTTTAGTGTCTTCTGGGGCAAAGGGAAAAGGAAAATGGGACATCAAAGATGGTACACCGAGATAAACTCTGTGTAACGCAGGTAATCTGTGGATGGTGAAAATCAGGGTGTAGTTAGGAAGTTATTCTATGTCATAGGGTAGGGTTGCTGTGACCCCAGTACCTGGCCCCATTCATCACATGCCAGTGCACATGGGGGGTATGGGGGGGGGAAGGGGAAAACACCCAGCCCCCCACGGGCAGAGCCGGATGCGGGTAGATTATCCTTTCATTTTCAGGCTCCAGAATCAGGCATGCAGGTGGAATTAAAGGCGAAGTGGGGGAGGGGGTAGCCAGGCAACACCAGTCATCAACTTTTCTGTGGAATCTTAGCCCAGACAATCGTGTGTTAACTGAAATCTTGTGTGGGCCATCTGAGACCACAGGAGGCCCACCCCCAAAACTTCCAGTATCATGTGCATTTCCATATTCGCTGTATGCACTTTGAGTGTGAGCCCCCCAATGCCCCAAATCCGCACTTCTCATTCGCATGGCCCATTACACAAACAAGCCTCTCCTGTCTAGACTAATGTCAGTAAAATCTGGCAGGGAATCCCCTACCCCCAGCCCATAGCGGAGCATGACTTATCCGTCCCACAATCCACCCTCCAACCCCACCCCCATAACCCAACACTCTGTTATAATAGGCTTTTAGAAGGGCGGATAAAAATCCAGCCTGTGTCGTGATGCCCACCCAGCTGCTGTGTGGCTTAGCGTGGAATGAGTCTCAAGGAGCTACACGTGGTTCCTCAAGGTCGGTGTGAAGGCCTCCCAAGCCCCGGCATGAGCGACCCACGCCCACTGGTTGGGAGCTTAACTGACGGCGATGGAAAGCTCAATCCTCCATGCGCACTCGGTGACATCCAGATCTCTTCCCTCATTTATATGCTCCCTGAAAGGTAGACAGACAGTGCTGGTATGAAGAGCAACAAAACTATGTAGGAGGAAGAGCTAGAAGTTAAGTTTCAAAAAAGGGGGGGTATTTGGAAAGGACAGTGAAGGAGGAGGGGGGAAGCCCCCCCCACCCGAAATCAGTAATCAGGATCACATTGTCACATATATACTGCCCAACTAGCTCAGTGGGTTTAACTGCACACTAACGTTTAGGCGAATAAGAAATGCAGGCAAAACATTCCCCCCTCTGACCCACCCCAGTCCAAATGCACCGGGTGTGGTGAAACTGTAAAGTCTGCAGCTGGGCCAAGTATATCCTCTATTAAGTATAGGGAAGTATTAAAGACAAAAGTTTTTTTTAACTTGCTGTTCTTCACCCTACAGCTTCTCGGCTCTCTGGTCGGTCCACTCTAGGAATCATCTGCCTGGCCTTCAGTGCTTCGATGATATTCTGTATTGCCTCTGCTCCCTGGCGGTGCCTTTCCTCTCACTGACTGCTGCTCCAAACTCTCTGCGATAGCTTGGAGGCAATGGAGGTGCCTGAACTGATTCACTGTTGAGGGTCCTCAATCTTCCTGGCCTTCAGCTCGTCCAAGGCAGCTGCAGCATTCTCAAAAATGAGGGGGCCATCCTTGAAGTATACTGTATGTTTTGCAGGGTAGGGGGTTCTAAATCAAATGCCGACCGCTTTAAGGGCTCTCATTACAGGGATATAGTAAGGCCTTATGCCTTGCCATGATTTGTGGCGCGTATTCGTTCTCAAAATACAGTATATGGCCATTAAGGAGTACAGAACCACTTTTCCAGGCTGTATGGAGCACACATTCATTTTCTTGGTAGCACAGAAAACAAATCAGGACTGTTCACGGGTGAGCTCCGGGAGCTGATCTTGGGCCCAGGGTACAATGGGCTCTGTCAATTTCCAGCAACAGGGAGTCTGGTAAGGCTAGAAGATCACGGAGGGTTTTTTGTACAAATTGAAGCATATCTGAGCCCTCAGCCCTCTCCGGGATTCCGGAGATCCTGATGTTATTGCAGCGGTTTCTACTCTTCGATCTTTGGCCTGGTCCTGCAATGTCCTGATGTTGTGGGGAAGCTGCACAATGGCCTGCTTCGGCATTGTCCACCGGTTGTCAGTATCCGTGACTTGAGTTTCGTGGTGGTCTGGCACCTCTCCAGCTTAGTTATACCAGTGCAGAGTGCCGTGGCTGTGGTTCTCATTTTTGCAACGCCTCTGAGCTCAGTGAGTACATGAGCCATTTGTCTTTGGAGGGTGGAAAAGGGCATTTGGCTGTATGCAGCGGAACTTTGCAGAGGTAGATGAGGCCTGCAGCCCTCACTCCGATCCATCTTCCAGCAATCGCTTCATCCCTTTCATCTGGTGGTCTGGTTTTCACATGCTCACTCTTTCTTGGCACATTTCAACCTCTGAGGTTTGATTTGACCAGGATTTTCTAAATTCCTGTATTTGAGAGGTTGTTAGTTGATCTCGGCGACAGCCTCCTGTATCACGCTGCAGACAGGGGCATGATGTCACCGAAAGTCCCGCCAATATTTTATTAATATCAGTTCAATAATTTCACCATATAAACAGGAGATATGCCATGGCTTGCCTCAAAATAGGCCATTTGTCTATAAGGCTAGTTATGAAGGTCCTGCCTCTCACAAATGAAGCTACATTGCTTATTCTGAGTCAGGCCATTGCATGTCAAGTGTATACCATACAGTATTAATTCCTATTTCAGCTGCCTGTCGCTGTTTTTGTTTGCATGACATGCCACACCTCATTTTAACCCCCCCCAAAATAAGTTCTAGTGTTGCCAGCATTCACTTTGTGACCCGGAGCAAGTCCCTTGACCTCCCTGTACTTTATTCCCCCCTCCCCAGTTGTAAAACAGGTAGTAACAGTGCCTTCCCCCACTACAGATGAAATGTTCTTGCATCTCAGTAGGACAGTGCTATGGAAATAGGTTGTTTAAAGAAAATCAGCATGAAACACGGATGTCTCAGTATTTAGGTATTGGATTGATTCAGAGAAATCTCTGCTCTGCATTTATCTTGTGGTGTCGCACAAAGGCAGGAGCCGGGGTTTGCGACAGGATGTGTTTCACATGTGTGTGGCTTTCAAGGGACATTCTGTTTTTTTTTTCCTGGCATCTATTGGCTTCTGTCTGTGTGCTGTAATTGGTAACAGGGAGCTCAAGGGAGTGCTCATGCCTCTTAACCTAGCTCTGATTTCCTAACTTTAATGAACTTGACTGCAAAGCAAACCGTGCTGTCAAACCAAAGCGTGCAGGAAATGGCCGTGGTTGGTGTTCAACCTCAGAGCCCAGATATGGAAAAATTTCCTTCATAAACTTGAAGTGAGCTGGCAGCCCAACGGTCATGGTAATATCATCTTTCCCAGTCTAGGGGATGTCATACCCCCCCTATAAACCCACCCACCCGACAGGTCTACATTTGAAATTAAAATTGGTCCACCAAGTAATAATCACTCCATGAAGCCCTGAAGTTACTACAGATAACACTTTAATTGGGTGGTAGGGCACAGTGGGGGTGACTTATCTTCAAGCACCCCAATGCACCCTAATACGCATCGCAGGCGAAGCGTTGTGTTTTACCGTGGAGGTAGGATTACCAATCGGCAACCCACCTCTCGGTATTGCCTTACCATTGTGATGAATGCAGTAAGGAGTTCTGGCTGTGTTTTTACACTTTAAAATAAAACTTAATGCCAGCTTCCATGTACATGCCCCTGTATCAGGCAACAGCAGGGAAAGTGGGGGCCCATGGGAAAACCGTCTGATATTCACATGGGCATTAGTCAGTCAATCTAAAGGTTGGATTTCTTGATCCAGTTTTATAATAATGCAGGTACAGTAGTCAAACAAGGACGTAGGGACCAGATATTGAAAAGATTAGAACAGTATTAGTGCTGTGCCAGATATTATTAACGTGATCTACAACTTGTTAGCGTGGCTGCTGCTATACTGAGAAAGACACGTAGCCCAGCGCTAATCTGGTAATGCTTCAGCATTAACGTGAACTTTTCGCCTATGCAAATGGATCTATACAGCACACTGTAGTATATTCATATGAACATACAAACATATGAAGAAGCCAGTAGAAGAAGGCCATTTGATCTATCAAGTCTGCTCATATTGCAGGGTCCACAGCTTGAGCTAATGTCCCTGCCCTCGCTCCCCACTCCTCCCATCCTCCCTACCCATGTCCCTTACCCTCCCCCTATGCCTATCCCAGCCTCTCTTAAAACTGCTCACTGTCTTCAATGAAATGACCTCTTCCGGCAGCGCATTCCAAGTGTCCACCACCCTCTCTGTGAAGAAGTGCTTCCTGACCTCCCTCCTAAACCTCCCACCCTCCAGCTTAAGACTGTGCCCCCTTGTGTTATGGTTGCCACTCAGCTTAAAGAGACTCTCCTTATCAACCTTATTTATCCCTTTCAAGTACTTGAAGGTTCCAATCACGTCCCCTCTCTCTCTCTCCTGTCTTCCAGGGAGTACATGTTCAGTGCCCTCAACTTCTCCTCATATGCCTTACCCTGCTGACCTGCTATCACCTTTGTAGCCCTCCTCTGGACCTTCTCCAGCAGGTTAATGTTCCTTTTGAGGTGTGGGCACCAGTACTGAACTCCATACTCTAGATGCGGCCTTACCAGTGACCTGTACAAGGGCAGTATAACCTCTTCTCTCCTACTACTGATCCCCTAGATATGCAGCCCAACATCTTGTTTGCCTTTGCTGCTGCTTTTGCTCTACGTGGAGTGCTTCAGGTCACTAGTGATCATCACTCCCAAGTCCTTCTCCTCCTCTGATGCAGATACTCAGACTCCACCCAGGTAGTACTCTGTTCTGGGATTCTTGGCTCAATTCAATGGAAGTGCTAACAGGCTGCCAGTGAGCACTAGATAACGCTTCAATGAATCATGTTTTAACAATGCTCTAATGATATCATTTTGTTAAAACATAGACCCTGGTGTCCATCCCCCAACATCATCCGATCCTGTTCTATAAGAAAAAATTAAACAAGAGATTCTCTGGTGCCATTGGTCCTCCACTCACGAATGCCTGTTTTATATATAAACAATTACACAAAACATTCCCTAGTACCAACCTCCCCAATCCCAGTGCTGTGATAGAAACAAATTACAAAAGACATTCACAGGTGCCTGTAGTATCCCCACCCTCACTTGATCCTTGAGTTGGCATAGAAACCTTCCTTGGTAGGCTTGTGGCCCATCCCTCTCCCAGTGCTGGTAGCCATTTCCCATTCATCTCCTGACCCGAGAGATAGTGGCTGGCACTCACTCTCCACTCACCTCCGCTTACAGCCACCATTTTATTCACACAAGTACAGTTGCTTCTGTTAAAGGGACACACTCATGCCCAGTGGCCAGCATAGTTGGAAATCCCATGAAAATCTCTTTCAGACGAGGTATAGTGATCACCTGTAGCTGGAAGCACTCCAGAGATATAGAAGACAGAGTCTGTTCAACAGTAATAGTACCTTGCAACCATTTGTAGAACCTTGTGATGTCATCAAGGAACAAGCTGTGCCTAACTACACTGAGTCAAGCAGATCTTGTTCCTCAATGACATCACAAAGTTCTACAAATGGCTCCAGTGTAGTATTCTCATTGTACCCAATAGCTCCGTATGAAGTCCGAACCATCCATTAATTCTCCTGATACAAAACAGCCGCCCAGGGTATAATGAGTTAATATTTAGCAGACTCAGTCATCTATATCTCTGAGTGCTTCCAGCTACAGGTGAGCCCAGTATGGGGCCCAGCACTTCATTTGAAAGTCCTTTCTATGGGCTTTCCAACTACAATGGGCGGGTTCATGAATGTGCCCTTTAAACAAGTAATTTTAGCAATACTGTACTCTAGGAGCACAAGATCAATAACATGACTCCCTCCTAACTGCTTTTCCCAAACTTCTTCCTTCTTGGTCTTTCCAGTTCATTCCTTCTTAATCCCTTACATCTTGGTCTTCCCAACCATATCCTTTCTGGCCTCATCTCCTGTCTTCTAGATCATTCTAACTCATTTTACCTAGACTCAGACTCTAAGGTTCTAACCTCTGTGGTCCACCCTGGTCTGGAAACAAAACAAAGACATCTTACCCATGTTCTAAGAGGGTTGAGCTTTCTAATCCTTCATGGCCTTATCGTGCCCTGCTTGGCAGATCTGCTTTGCTCCTGTTCTTCTCCCTGTTGTCTCTGCTCAGTGTGTTTGAGCGATATCCTCAATGTTAGTCTCTCACTTGTTGGCGAACAGCCATCTGCCATTCCAGCCCCACACCATGGAACTCTCTCTCTCTGTTTCTAGCGAGGCGAGGCAGCGTTGAGCTAACTTTCATAGGTCACAAATCTTTTCTCAAGACCCATTCCCTCGGCTTTCCATTCAGTTGCTGAGAATGTTGTCTGAACCTCTTCAGTTAACTGCAATGTTCATAATTTTCTACCTCCATCAGCTAATCCTTTATTGCTTCCTCCATAATCTAATTACCTCCCTGTATGGAGAATGAAAACTCTAAGCATAATAGATATTTGGGGCTTGGCTTTAATGCATGGTTTCTGCCTCTTCCTATTGTAACTCTCTCCCATACAGTTAGCTACCCCTAGCACCCATAACTGGGCACAGACTTCAGAAACATTTAGACAATTTCTAGAGATCAAGGGTGGGGGTAAAAAACAATATGACCCAATATGTATTTACAAAACTAGGACCTGGGGAGAGAACTTTTTGCTAAGGCTGTGCTAGACCTAACTTCTGGAGGGGTACCCAGTAACTCCACACAGCAAGCACTAACGTAACTGTCCAGACCATAGTTGCGTTTCTAGAGTGTGACTTTATTCCAAAAGATGTTCTCTAAAACAAGGGTGGACCCCCAATGTTTATACATCGTGGCACTAGGAACTTGCAGAATGGCAAATCGACTGTATCTGACAGAAAACTCTCTTTGTATTCCCACCTCAGTAGGACATTGGGCACTAGGACTTGTATTCCCACATAGCGTAGGACATAGAAAATTTCCTCCAGTGGCACTGGCCACAACTGAAAACACATTTACTGACAGAACACTTGGATTTTGTTTCCCACATGTCGTAGGACATTGAACATTGCTTCCAGTGGCACTGGCCACAACTGAAAACACATTTTGCTAAGCACTAGCACCACCCACTTCAGGGGGTAAAATTCTCTTCAGACATTGGCCCTATCTCTGAAGTAACCAGGCGCCCTTACTAAACCTGTTAGTCCTGAACTGGTTACTCCAGATGGGGTCTGCATTACCCTTTGCTTCCAAATCCATACTCTGCCAATCTTCAGAGCTGCAACTTAAACATCTGAAATACACTTTGGAAATGCTTATTGAATGAAACTTTGGCATCCAGCATTTGAATCACTACACTGTAGTGGAAAACTAAAGTCCGAACAATGTGATATAGTCATACCTCTGGATATCTCACACTTTAGCCAACTTTACATGAGAACAGTCTCACACTTCTGCATTTCACAGAAAAGTTGTACACTTCCCTTTTAGCCAGAGAGCACAACAGCACAGGTACTTGCTTTCTGCAGCAAAAGTCAGATCCTACTCACTGTTAGACATTTCAGGCAGCTTCGAACATCCTGAATCAAAAAGGGGATCCATCCACTAGCAGTCCTTTTCACCCCTCCAGGGATGAAAATCAGAAGATCCTGCTGTAGTCAACAGTTTCTATCACTTCTCTTGACAAACTGGAGAATTACCAGGACTAGGGTGAGAATGCAGGGCCCTCAACTCAGAGCCCTCAGCTGAACAGTTCTCACTCCTCCAACTTCAAGCTGCTGACCCACACCGACTCTCGTCTCTACATTGTAAACTCCTTCTCACTGCTAGCAAAGGCTTATGCTGCTGCGAGAGTTCCAGATGAGCTCATCACTTCCATCTCAGCTGAAGCCAAGTAAACAAAGAGTGAGCAGGTGAAAACCCATTTAACTAGTTAGTCACCAGCTGCCTCTCCCTGCCTAGCACGGATACTGAGGGATTCTAGTAACCCCAGGGGACTGGGTGGTTACACTATGCTAAGCACTAACTGCACTATACCGCAAAGAGAGTGTGAGTTTTGTGCTTGCTGAGGAAGCCATCAAAGGAAGACTCAATACAGGTTACTCACCTGTAACAGGAGTTCTAGGAATGGTATATGTTGTTCATCCACACTGTCTGGCAGGTATCCTTGCCACTTTAAATCTTGCCGGAAGGTCTTCAAGCTGGTTTCTCCCACCTACCCGGTGGTAAACCTCGCCCGCCCCATGACGCCAGATCTGGCCCACTGAAGCTCAGGTTGTGCGTTGAGCTGGGAGGTAAAGAGAATGTAGGATGAACAGGCACCATTCCTAGAACTCCTGTTACAGGTGAGTAACCTGTATTTCTAGGGACATGGATATGTTGTTCATCCACACTGTCTGGCAGACTCCTAGCAGTTCTCCGGGAGGAGGGAGGCAAGGTGCACATCCCCTACTTAGGGAACAGAGACTGGAGAACCGAGGCCCCAAAACCAGCATCCCGGCGTGACTCAAGGTCGATGTGGTATTGGGTGATGAAGGTGTGTGCTGACTTCCAGGTAGCAGCCCTGCAGATTTCCTAGATAGGGACGTCCCTGGAAGCAGCCACCGATGCAGCAGTATGGCGGGTAGAATGAGCTCTTATCCCTCTGGGAGGCTCCATGCCCACCAACTTATAGCAGAGATCTATGCAGGAGGTGACCCACCTGCTATCGTCCGCTTGGCTGCAGGTCTGCCAGGTGCGGCTTCAGCGTGAGGTGACAAACAGCTGGCTTAACCCTCCTCGAATTTTCAGCCGTAAGGCCTTATAGTAAGCGAGCGCCCTTCTAGGGTCCAAAGTATGGAGCCTATATTCGGCCTCCGAGGTGTGATTGGGGTAGAACACTGGCAGAGTCAACACCTGGTTAAGGTGAAACTCCGACACCACCTTCGGAAGGAATTTCGGGTGGGGGCGCAGGACAACCTTGTCCCTGTGGAAGACCAGGTAAGGAGACTCGATGGAAAGCACCTGGAGCTCTCCCATCCTTCTGGCTGACGTGATAGCCACCAAGAAGGCGGTCTTCCACGACAGGTGAGAGAGATCACACCTGTGCATTGGTTCGAATGGCTTGCCCATGAGCTTTGGCAGTACCAGCAGTAGATCCCACGGAGGTGGAGGTTCTTGCACCAGAGGGGAAATGTGATCAAGGCCTTTGAAAAAGTGCCAGACCACCTTCTCCTGCGCCACCAACTGCTCCCCGGCCCGCACCCGGTAAGCAAAGATGGCTGCCAGGTGCACCTTAAGGGTCGTTGACCTAAGCCCTTGCTGAGAAAGGGACCACAGGTAGTCCAATATGCTCGCCAGGGAACAGGAGGAAGGGTCAAGGCCCTTACCCTGACACCAAATGGAAAATCTCTTCCATTTGAAGGTGTAGCATTTCTGGTCGACTCTTACAGGATGCCTCAACTACATTGAGGACCTCGCCGAAAGACCCAAGGCCTGCAACTCTAGCAGCCAGGAACCAGGCCGTCAGGTGCAGGGATTGAAGGTCCGGATGGAACACCTTCCCTGATTGACTGAGAGCAGGTCCGGGAGCTGGAAGCTGCCTCAGGAGCCTGGAGCTGAGGCTGAAGAGATCTGGGTACCAGAACTGGCGGGGCCAGTCTGGGGCTATCAGAATCACCTGCGTCTTGTCCCTCCTTGCTTTGAGAAGCACCTTGTGTATCAAGGGAAATGGGGGAAGGCGCAGAAGAGGCCCGGGGTCCACGGCCTCGAGAAGGCATCCCCCTGCAGCGAGCCCTGCTGAGGGGGCGGGCATGGAACAGCCTCAGCTTCGCTCTCCTGGAGGCAAACAGGACCACCTGAGGTGTGCCCCAATGGGAGAACAGATCTTGTACTACCTCCAGCAGGAGAGACCACTGTGGGACGCAGCCCTATCCGCTTAAGGCATCGGCCAGGGTGTTGGAGGCCCTGCCACGGAAGGGCTAGGAGATCTGCCTCCAGGCTGCACACGAGTGACCAAATGCGGAGAGCTTCCTAGAAGCATGGAGCGGCCCCGCCTGGCGGTTTAGATAGTACATGGTCGTGGCATTGTCTGTCTGACTCGACCACTTGACCCCGGAGAAACGGAGCAAAGGCGGTGAGAGCTAGGCGGACCGCCTCGGAGCTCCAGCAGGTTGATGTGACATCGACTCCTGGGACCAGGAGGCCGCGGCTCGGTGTTCCCCAGATGGGCATCCCAACCCACCAGAGGCATCGGTCGAGAGAGACCATCGGTCGGGCGGTCAAACAGGATGCCCTCCTGCAGATGAACTGGAACGGTCCACCACTGGAGAGTGTTCCACATCCCCTGGGTCACCGTCACTAGCTGGTCCAATGGATCGCAGCGTTGAGACCACTGGCTGCCAGCCCCCATTGAATGGGGCGCATGTTCCAGCGGGCCCAGCGGACCACGCTGGTACAGGCCGCCATGAGACCCAGGAGGCGCAGGAAGTCCCAGGCAGGGTGCAACTGCCCAACCAGAAATGATTGGGCAAAGGAGGAAAGAACCTCGGCCCTGTCCGCCGGGAGCCATGCTCTGGCTCGAAGAGAGTCGAGCTCTGCCCCGATGAAAAGAATCACCTGCTCGCTCGAGTTCGACTTGGCCTCGTTGATGAGAAGGCCAACTTGAGAGCAAACCTGGAGGCTAGATTTCTGGACGCTCCACCTCCTGCCTGGAAGGGGCTGCTATCAGCCAGTCGTCCAGGTAGGTACACCGGACCCTCGGCGCCGCAGGAATGCTGTCACCACTGCCATGCATTTGGTGAAGACGCTGGGAGCTGGAGACAAGCCAGGCATGGCTCGAACTGAAGGGATCCTCCTCAAAGCGATAGGGAATCTCTGATGACGGACTTGATAGGGATGAAAGAACGCGCCCTGCAGGTCCAGAGAGCAGAACCACACGCCTGCTCCAAGGATGGTACTATCTGAGCCAGAGTGACCATCCTGAAGGTCCGAGACCTTAGGAACTTGTTTAGGTCATGCAGGTAGAGAATGGGGTGCCAGCCCCCCGTCCGTTTCAGAACCAGGAAGTACCTGGACACAAACCCCGGGTCTGAGGGAGGGTCTGCTGCCTCTCTGATCACCTCCTTCTCGAGGAGGAGAGCAATGTCGGCTCGGCGAGCCAACAGGGAAGCTGCGGACCCCGAGGCCCCCCCGAGGTGCGACGGCTCTGAAGGGCGGGGCCTGCTCGAACTCCAGAGGCAGGCCCTTTCCGACCACTTCCAACACCCATCGGTCTGTGGTAATAACGGACCAGGCGGAAAGAAAGTGGCGGAGCCGCCTCCATGGGGGAACCTGGGTGAGGTGACGGGTTGGGCGAGACCCCAACCCGGCCACTGGGCAGGCTTGGAGGAGGGACCGGCCGAGGACCTCGGGCCTTTACCTCCCTGCTTCCTGGAGGAGGAAGCTGAGGGCTTGGGTTTGGATGCCAAGTCAGGCCTGCTGGCCCTGACGCTGCTGGGCCGGACGCTACGGCGCAGAGGGATGAAAGGGCTTAGGCTGTGGTCTGCGGCCTTTGTCCTTCTGCGCGATGAGACAGAGTCCAAGGTAGCATTGGACTTTCGATCCTCTGTAGGTGACCTTCCACCCCAGGGTCGAAAAGGTCGGTCCCAGGAAGGGACATCCGCCAACTTGTGCTGGGTATCCGGCGAAGGTGGATATCCTCAGCCATGCCCGACGCGATATAGCCACGCGCCGCTACTGACCTGGCACATGAGTCTCCAATGTCCAGAGCAGTCTGAAGCTGCTGTTTGGCCATTGCCCTGCCCCTGGTCCCGCACCCGCCTAACCGTGGTCTGCAGGTCCGCCGGAAGATGAGGAACTACTCGTCCAGGGAGCCCAACAGGCATGAGAGAAATGCCAGATGGCGTCAACTGGCCTGACGAAGGCCGAGGAGGACACAGCGAGACTTTTGCCTGGCATAGTCCAATTCTTGGACCTTGTCGGGAGGTTTGTCCATTATCCCTAGCGTCCGCACGCCGGAAAACGCTGTCGGTAACAGCCCTCAGCTGAGGGTGTTCCGAGAAACCGACAAGGAACCGGGACCGGATACTTCTGGGCATCCTGGCGAGGGCGAGGACAGGAAGCAGGGCACTGCCAGAGCTCCAAGGCCGGGCTCCACTATGGCCTCGCCACCGGAAAGGCCTCCGTAGGGGAATCCCCTTGGTCCAGTATCTCCGTGAGGGGATACTTGGCCTGCTTAGACACGGGTTCGAGCTTCATCCCAGTGGACTCCGAGATGAGCCAAAGCAATCCCAGATAGGATGAAGGGCTATCGTCCAGCGACTGACCTCCAGAGGACTCCAAGTCTACTCGCCTGGAGAAAAGGGAGGAATAGTCGTCGGACTCGGAGGAGTCCACAAAGAGCTGTCTCGGGCCTGAGCCACCCTCCATCTGCCAAGGTCGATCGGGAGTGAGGGTAACAGACAGCCTATGGGGCAGGCCCTGAGCAGACCGAGAATTCTTGGTCGGAGCCCCAAATAACAGCCGTGGAGGCGGAGGTTCCACCGAATCAGTGAAGAGCTGGTTTTGGCGCAACAACCGCCTGGAACAGGCCTCGGTAAGTCGAGGTTGTTTCGTCAGCCCGTGACAGCCACTTAATGGCCGGGGTAGGCGACGGCCGGGCTTGTTCCTGGCCAGAAGGAGCGTGCCACATGAGGTCTTCGTATCGCCGACGGTATCCGACAAGCCGAAGCCTCGTCCGGTGACGAGCGCGGAACCGCCTTATCGCGGTGCAGAGACTGCCTATGACGGCGGATCGGCTGGACCGCCAAGAAGTCCGAGACCGAGACTGAGAACTTCGGCTTTCCGAGGACAAGCGGGAGGGATGGTGGAACCGCCTCTCGGCTCGGAGGGTTCACCGAGGGCTCTGGAACCGGAGGCATTGGCAAGTCCACGGGATCCTCAGCTCCCACCGGGGGAAATGGGGAGAGAGGATTCTCGGCTTCGCCTGTCGACAACCCGTCCAACGGGTCGAGAAAAATCTCGACTGCGTCGACGGGAGTCTCGGTCAGCTGACCTGACGGGGACACCGTGAGACCAGTGGCCGAAGTCGATGGCCGACAACTCGGGGAGAGGGACCTTTCCGCCTCCCAAGAGCGCCGACGGAGGGACTTACTCCTGTCCTTCTTTGGACCGAGAAGGTCCAGCAGACGTTGGTCCCTCTCCCTTGGTGGAGAGGGAGACAAAGCTCCTTAAAGGAAGCTGTATAAGAGGAACCCAGGAGAGCGGATAAATGCTGACCGAGGAAGATGCGTCTACCCGCCTTCCTCTTCGAGGGCGATCATCTGCTCTAGCTGATTCCTGCGAGCCCGCCGCCGGGGAAACCGCCGACCGGGCCTCTTTTGACTTCACCGGAGGGAAACGTTTCTTGGGGCGCCCCAGTTGTAAACGGGCAGCACGGTCTTCGAGGACGTAGGCCGAAGGAAGAGCACAGGTCACAAGCCTGCGGGTCGTGCTCAAGGTCTAGACAGTAGACACATGTGGAGTGCGGATCCGTCCGAGACATCTTCTGCTCGCAAGGGCATCTACAAAACCGAGTCGATTTGTCCATCGCAGCTGCGAGGGATAGAAGACCGAAGTCTAGAAATGCAAAACTTTAAATTGCAGAAACCGGGTTAGGAACAGTCTTATACGCAGAGCGTTAAGGAGGGAACCTGAGCTTCCAAGCGGTAAGGAAGATCTGGCGTCATGGGGCGGAGCCGAGAGTTTTACCACCCGGGTGGGTGGGAGGAGCCAGCTTGAAGACCTTCCGGCAAGATTTAAAGCGGCAAGGATACCTGCCAGACAGTGTGGATGAACAACATATCCATGTCCCTAGAAAGCACTATTTCACAGCTCGCTATGAGATGCCAAACTCCTGTGCCAGCTTTGTTTTTTGTTTATTTATTACACTACAGTATGTACCGATAATTACCGGCAATACTGGTATCATTGTAACAGTACAGTACTATTGCATGCTGATAGAGGGAGAGCTGGGAGCAACATCACACTGGAACTAGTTAAGGTAAATTGCTAAACAGAGGGAAAGAGACCTGCTCCACCCAATACCATGACTTGGATCTCACAATCCCGGGATACAAGGTGTTCCGCAGGGACCGTAAAGGGGGGAGGGGTGACTATTTATGTCAGAGAGGGGATACTGTGTACCACGGAGGAAGGGGGATGAGGGGAGGCCAGAAGCCATATGGGTATTGCTCCAAAGCCCTAAAGGTAAGAAACTCAGGATTGGGGGGTGTACAGGCCACCCTCACAGAACGAGGAGATGGATAGGGAGCTTAGGGGAGCCAATCAGGAAGGTCAATGACAAAGCAAATACAGTTATAGTGGGAGACTTCAACCTACCTGGGGTTGACTGGCAGACAGTAACTACAGTACACACCAGGGAACAGGTGCTGCTGGAGGCTATCCAAGACAATTACCTAGTGCAAGGGGTGATGGATCCTACTAGGGAGGGGAACATACTGGACTTGGTGCTAACAAATGGAGACCAAGTCCAGGATGTGGTAGTACAGGACCCTTAGCAGGAAGCACCACCGCCTGTGTGGTTCCTCCTTAACACAGGGAAGGAGTCTGCTAAGACCAGGACAAAAGTGTTGGATTTCAGGAAGGCAGATTTTGCTAGAATGGACAGCATCCTAGAGGAGAATTTAGCTGAAATTAACCCAGGGATGGATGCTGAACAGAAGTGGCAATCATTAGGAAGAGGCTAAATGAGGCCACGAACATGTGTGCCAAATCTTAGAGTAAGCAGTCCGGGTCAAAAAAACCCTAGCTGGCTCAGCAAGGAGGTGGAGGGGAAGGGAGGGGAAAAAAGATTGGCCTTCATTAAGTTCAAAAAATCTGGGCGTGAGGACAGAGAAGTGTTCTCCAAGGCATCTAGGGAGGTGACCAGGTCAGTCAGGGCAGCCAAAGGAGCTGAAGTTGGCTCAGGGGCTCAGAGAGGGGAAAAACGGGTTCTTTAAATACATAAGGGAGAAGAGTAGTTGTAAGGATAGCATCGTTAGAATCAAGAGAGAGAGGGAGGATGGCCGGAACAAGGGGAAGATCAGGCAGAGGCACTCAGTGAGTATTTCTGCTCGATATTCACAAAAGAAAGGGATGGCCCAATACCATAGGGGAAAGGGGGCAAGGGTGGAGGGGGGCAGGGATAACAGACGAGGTCATCCAAGAGGACAGAGTTCTGAAGGGCCTTAAAGCCTTGCGGGTGGACAAGGCACCAGGACCGGACGGTGTACACCCAAGGGTCCTGAAGGAACTGGTAGAGTTGTTGGCAGGCCCTTTGATGGACCTGTACAACACCTCCTTGGAGACGGGGAATGTACCCAGGGACTGGAGGATGGCTCACATGATGCCCCTTCACAAGAGTGGACCCAAGGACCTACCAGGCAACTACAGACTGGTGAGCTTGACTTCCATAGTGGGGAAGTTGATGGAGACCATTCTGAATGAGAGGTTGATAACCTTTCTCGATAGCAATGGCCTGCAGGATGCGAGACAACATGGGTTTGTCATGGGAAGATCTTGTCAAACTAACCTGATCATCTTCGACTGGGTCACTAGGGTGGTTGACGAAGGCCACGCTGTGGATGTCCTGTATCTGGACTTCAGCAAGGCTTTCGACTCTGTACCACACAGGAGGTTAATGAGCAAGCTGAGGGACATGGGAGCGGGGGAAAAACTGGTGGGGTGGGTTGAGAGCTGGCTACAGGGCAGACACCAGAGGGTAGTTGTAAGGGGGGAGACATCCAAGCCACAGCCAGTAACGAGTGGAGCACTGCAGGGTTCAGTGCCGGGCCCCGTTTTGTTCAATGTCTTCGGTGGAGACACTGCAGAGGGGGTCAAGAGTAAGATCTGCCTGTTCGTGGACGACACTAAGATTTGTGCAAAAGTGGACAATGAGGAAGAGAGGCAGGCACCCAGAGAAGATCTAGTTAAACTCAAACACTGGTCTAGGGAGTGGCAAGTTGGGGTTTAATGCTAAGAAGTGCAAGGTCATGCACCTTGGAGCCAGAAATCCCAAGAACAGTACTGGCTCGGGGGAGTGCAGGTAATGGCTTCAGAGGAGGAAAGTGACCTGGGGTTAATACACAGGGGACATGAAGGTATCTGCACAGTGTAGGAGAGCTGCAAAAAGGGCAAATAGGATGCTGGGGTGCATTGCCAGAGGGATCACCTCTCGAAAGGGGGAGGTCATCCTGCCATTGTATAGATCACTGGTGAGGCCACATTTGGAATACTGTGTACTGTACTGGTGCCCATACCTCAAAAAGGATGTAAGATTACTGGAGGGGGTGTAGCGTAGGGCTACAAAAATGATCATGGGACTAGGGGATTTGCCATACGAGGAAAGAGCTCAACATGTACTCGCTGGAAGACAGAAGGGTAAGAGGGGACATGATAGAGACCTTGAAGTACTTGAAAGGCATAAACAAAGCCAGGGAGGGAAGATTGTTCCGCTTAAAGGGGGGAAGGGTCACCAGGGGGCACAGTCTGAAGCTGGAAGGGGGAAGGTTTAGAAGGGAGATGAGAAGGCACTACTTCACAGAGAGAGAGTGGTGGCAGGTTGGAATGCACTGCCGGAAGAATTAATCGCTCAAAGGACAGAGGATAGCTTTTAGCGGGGTTGGGATAGAGTCAAGGGCAGGGTTAGTACAGATAAAAACAAAAAGGTGGGAAGGACCGGAAAAGAGGAGGAGGAAGAGAGGGGTTTGGGTGGGGGTGGGGCAGCTGTAGTGATATGAAACTAAGAGCTGCACAATCGGGCAGACTTGATAGACCTGTGGGCCTTTTCTGCCAGCAATTTCGTATGTTCGTATAAAAGTAAATGTAATAAATTGCCTTCTGTGAAAAGGGACAGACGCTTAATCTAGACGAAAAGCCCACCACCAGCGTGTCCTGATTAAACAGCTTCTACTGTATATAGAACTAGTATATAGAATAATGTATGGGTAACCATACACAACAAGGCTGTGTTTCCATTGAGGGATTGTGATGACATCACAGGGACCTTGAGAATGAAGTTTGAGGGATTCTTGAGGTCATCACAATCCCCGAGACGGAGACATGAACGAGTTGGTATGGTTGACCATATATTATTTTATATACATAGTATACGGCCCTCTATACACTATCCTTAGTTACTCACCCTGCCACTGAATATGTAAATGTGCTGGATGAACTCATGCTGTTTCCGCTGGTGTCCCTGATGTTTCAGTTTCGCACGGCCATTGGACTGTGCGATATGTGCTTACCTCTGTGATGTCACCACTGTGGTACAAAGAGAAGTCGCACTACCACAGTTGCTACATCACTGCTGTGGTACAACGGGATTTTCAAGTTTATGGATTTCCATACGCAACAATCCACTACCATATACACTAACATTTTAGCCTGCTGAATTATATTTGGAAATGTTAAACTTCCTTTTGTCTCCCTTCCCCCGCTGTGATGAAACAACTCGTTTACAGTGGGATTCAGGTTCTATTTCATGGTATAGCCTAGACAAACTGAAATGTGGGGAATTGAAGTAGCATGCTCAAGGATACAGAGGGAGACAAGATCTGGGGTGGACTTGGAACCTGCTCTCTCCTGTTTCATAGCTTTGTGGTTGAAAGACAAACCTGTTTGGTGGTCCTCCTGGACCCAGCAGGGAACATCACTGGAGCAGGGGAACCACTCCTTCTCAGTAAGAAGACACAGAAAATGGTTACAAGAAGCAAGAGGGAAGGCAGAGTTGTTTAGTAGTTAGAGAATAGAACACTGAAACTGGAGTTAACAGGTTTAATTCCTACCAGTCGCTGGTTCACTTTCTTACCTTGAGCTAATTTTGTGATCTCCGAGTACTTTAGTCCAGCAAAGCTGTGCAATTAGGTAGAAATAGGACCCCAATGAACATGAGATGTTTAGTCTCGGAGGACCCTGAGTAAATACATTGTAAAATTAAACAAAGTATTTCCTAAGCCAGGATACCCGATGGCTCAATGGGTAGCACATTGCAACCTGGGTTCGGGAGCAGACTAGAGAACTTGTTGGGCTGCCCGGTGTGGGGAGGGGGAGATGGAGAGACACTGACACATGTCAGCATTCCCATATGGGGTGGGTTGGCCCCAGGTTCCACTGCCACAGCAACCCGGTGTGGTGGGCTAGGGCGCTTGCTTCCTCCTCAAGGGATGCTGCATATATGCGAGGCCTGTGGTTGCACCGCCTTTCATCACAGAGGTGGTGGGTAGGACAATCACAGGGTAAAACCCTATGTACCTGGAGCCATGTGAATGGCAATCCCTGGGACACCTGACCCCACCTCATGTAGATTCGCACTGGTCATGATGGGGGGAGGGGAGACAGCGGACGGAACTGGGTGGCTGGTATAGATCAGACTGGAGGAGGAGGTCAGTGGTATGGGGCAGAAAGCTGGATTACAAAAATGAAATATTAGCTGATCATCCATTGGAGTGAGTGGGAACAGCTCCAGAGGTTCTACAGTGTCCAGGGAAGATCATGGGTAGAAAACAGTCCACACAACTTCTGGATCTTTCTCTTCCCAGGAGTAAATCTGGAGGGTGAACTGTTAAGAATAAACATTAGGGCTTCCAGCTGAAAGTGGGATGTTGTATCTCTGCTGGTCTGTCTTGGGTAAATATGGCAAAATGCAGAGCTGTCCCTGATATGAAGCTGTGGAGCTTCATGGACAGTTGGTTAAGAAGATGCAGGATCCGGGGGTAGGGGAGAAAATTACTAAGCAGGTGGGAGGTTGGTTAATGGACAGAGCACAGACAGTGGTAATATACTGGGAGTTCCTGGGGTCAGGTGTTCATTAGTGGGGTGCCCCAGGGATCAGTCTTGGGATTGGTCCTCTTCAGCCTCTTTATCTGCTACATAAGGGTAGGGATTCGGGGCAAGATGCCATTTCTGCAGATGATACTAAGATCTGTGGCTGGGGGCTAGTAAAGAGGGTGTCAAAATTATGATGGAGGATCTGGGTAGATAGTTTTATGTGATAAGGGTGAGTACAGAAGGGCAAACCCGGAACCGCGAAGAAAGAATGGCGAAAGCTGAAACAGCGACTTTTTTTTCTCTCAACCCTAACGTTCACTCCATTCTCATATACTGTATCCATCTCAGCATATTTACTCATGAAATGGAGTGAGCATTAGGGCTGAGAACACCATGGCACACCCCACCTCTGTTGCTGCCTTCGGGGGGGTATTATGGTTGGAAACCCTAACCCCACATTTCCCTACTTTTGTTGCTGTAACCAGCCCTAACTAGTGCATTAATGAAGACTTTTGCAAGGAAAATGTGTGTGTGTGTGTGTGTGTATATATATATATATATATACACATACATACACACACACACACACACTTCAGCAGTGTTTGAGTTTGGTTTATCCAAGGAATCCAAGATGGCGTCGGTGTGTGAGCTGCCTGAGGTCGCTATCTAGACGCTGCGTTTTTTGCTTTGTTTAAGTGGGTTTTTTTTTTTTTAAATTCTAGTTTAGTTAGGGCCATTTTAGTGAGGTAGCTTATCTCTCCGAGCGTTTTTCAGGTTTTGCTTTATGTTTGTTCGACTGTTTCCTGTTATAATGGGAGCTTAGCCGCCAGTGCAGTTCAGCCGTTTCAGCCGGTAACTGCATGTATTTTAACCTTATCGTTTTATGTGGATTCGTGAATTTGCTATTTTTAAGAATTGTGCCCAAATCCTGCTATAATCCGTGCTTTGTGGTTATTGCACCTGTGAAGCTGCGAGAGTTGCTGCTGTTGCCCCTGTGATGCTGCGAGAGTTGCTGCTTTTTGAACTTGGAAAAGCCTGAATTATTATCGGTATTTCAACTCTTGGTTACCGAATCTATGAAGTCGTGAGAACCTATGAAGTTGTGAGAACTGCTGTTTTTTTGGTTTTTTTTTTTGTGTTCTTTGTTTATCCACCTTCCTGCCCTCGGCCTCCGCCCTTCAGACTGCTCATACCTTCCGGACCTACCGCTCCTGGATCTGCCCCTAGAGTGCTTCTCTTTTTCCCCTCGCTCCTATCCTGCACAGCGGGGTCTGTCCTGGAAATTGGTGGTCTCTTGGGTGGAGCAGTCTTCATCTAGGACCACCGAAGGGATTTTTCCGTTTTTCTGTACTCCCTTCAGCCCTGCCCCCGGGACGCTGACATGAGGACGAACGTCCAGAGAGGCGACGTGCAGACGCACGTCTCTCTCAAGCGCCTGACAGCTTCCCCCCTCCCCGACTCTGTGAACGGAGCCGCAAGCCCCCTTGAGCGCCAGTGCTCCCACTGGCTTTCTCAGGGTTGGTAACCAACCCCTGAGGGAGGAGAGCATCCGTTGGGACGTTCAATCCTCCCTCCCCCGGCTGACCCCCGCCAACCCGAGTCCGTTCCCGAACCCGGGTCGCCAGTGTGGCGTCCAGCGCCTCAACCCTCAGCGCCACCGGGCCGGCCCGAGAAATGCTGTTTACTTGAATTTTGGAACTGTTATTGCTTCCTATGAACTTCTGGTTTGTTTAGAGACTTCACATCTATGCGAGCAGCGGTGTGGTGAGAGCGCTTTCAGCGCATCTTCCAAATATGAGTCCTGTGACTACTTTGATTTAAGCTTGCACTTTCATGAGGTGGAATTTCTAGAGTGATTTTGGTTGCTGCTGTTTGAAGCCCAGGGGTGCTGGGGGTCACTGAGTGGTGCAGGGTGGGATCCCCTCCTCCTTATACATTGGGTCGCCTCCCTTATTTCCCCTGACTGAATGGGAGCTTCCTCATCTTCCTTTGGGGAGTCAGAGGAGGATTTTGAGGTCTCAAAGGTTGCCCTGGGGGTGGACTAGGTTGTTTACCCTCAGGACTTCTGTAGCTGCAGGTCACAGGCGATAGGGGTTTGAGCGGCCCGGGAAATGTGGATGGGAGGTTTGGAGTATCCCTTTTGTTATCGGACAAGGTTTGCACACTCTTGGCCTTTTGCCAGAAAAACCCTTTAATGGAAATGGACTTGAAAGGCTGATTAAAATTGGTTTTTACTACTCGGCTTCGAGATTTGGAGTTCAACAGGTTTTGGGACTATGATTTGCTGAGATAAAAGAAGAACCACTGTTGAGACATTTTTTGGGAGAACTTCTGTTTGTTATTTGTGTAAATGTCTGGGCAGTGAGAGTGCCCAAACTATTATTACTATTACTTTTTCTTTTTCCGGGTAGTGTGAGTACCTGAAAATTTGTATTATTTTATTCTTACGTTTTTTTGATCCCCAGGATAGTGAGAGTACCAGGGTTTCAGAATTCGTTGTATTTATTATTATTTGTAAGATTATTTAATTATTTTATTTTGGGGATTTAAATTCTCTTCAGAAATGGACTCTTAAGGGTGGTTTTCTTTTTGGGTTGTTTGATTTATAATTTATTTGTATTGTTTTATTTGATCATTTTAAGATGATAGTTTTTAAGTGTCTATATCTAGGAAGGCTGAACAATTGAGATTTATTTTTATATAAGTTGGTGATTATATATTTTTTTTTTATGTTTTGTTTCTTTTCGCAATTTGTCGGGGTGATTTGGCGACGGTTGGACATTATTTCCCCACCAGACTTAGAGAATTGTGTCCCTTTGAATGTTCTCCACTACCATCTGACACCTATTTTAGGTGTCGTGCTTTGGGCATTTTGAGGAAGCATAAAAGAAGATAGAGAGCGGAGTCTGGTGGGGGACAGGAGGGCGGATTGGGGTGGTAAGATCCAGGAGACGCCCTGGGGTGAAATGGGGTCAAGATAGAGGTTACTCTTGCCTTGTTCCCATACCCAAGGGTTCCGACTTTAGTAGGCAGGAGCCGAGGTCTTCCCAGACAGCCCATCCGGTCTTGGTGGTGTTATGCAATGCTAGATCTGTTAAAAACAAGACAGCTATAATAGCTGATCTTGTTGGACCAAATGATCTGGCATGCATCATCGAGACCTGGCTGGATGGAAATCCAGGCCCTATACTGGCCTCAGCAACACCAGTCGGGTTCTCGGTGATACACCATCCAAGGCTGTATCGTAGGGGCGGGGGTGTAGCCATTATGTTTAACACTGAGCTGAGCCTTGCGGATGTGCCTTTGGGAAGTACCAGATCCTTTGAATATATCCTGGGTGAGGGTGTAGGTTGCGGAATTCTCCTCATCTACCGTCCACCAGGAGATGGTGGAGAATTCCTGCAGGAGATAGCAGACTTCATCGTCGACCTGGTATTGCGGCCCCAGACTGTTAATTCTGGGGATTTCAATGCCTGGGTCGCACGATGAACTCTGGTTTTGGTCAAAATCTCTCCAGTTGATGACTTCACTGGGCCCAACACAGGTTGTTACCTCCTCAACCCATATAAAAGGTCATTCATTGGATCTGGTCTTCCTTTGGATATGGAGATTGATGACTTAGGGGTGGAACCAGTCCAGTTGGTCTGACCATCACACCATAAGGTTCAGTTCAGGGCTCCCTAATAGGTCTGCCTCACGGAGATGGTTCAGTACCGCCTTTAAGGGATATTAGTCCCAGTGACCTGATGGCAGTACTGGACCCATCGGGTTTGTCTGGTGAATGCATGAGTCCAGATGATCTCGTATTGGCCTATAATAAGCCTGTGGGAGATGCTCTGGACAAGATTGCTCCTGTTCGTGTTCGGCCTCTCACCCTCCGTTCAAGGAGTCTTTGGTTTGATGGCTCCTTGAAGGAGTTAAGGAGAATAGGCCGAAGGCTGGAGAGAGCCTGGCAGAAGTCCGGAAATGATGCTGACAGGCTTAGGTTGATGGCACATTATGACGGCTATCAATCAGAAATCAACCGTAAGAAGGCAGAATTCCTGTCCAGGGAGACTTCTGCTGCACAGAATCGACCGGCTCAGCTTTTCCGGACAGTTGACAGATTGTGCAATCCAATCTGTCTCCAGCCCAGAGAAGCCTTTTCTCAGCTAAGATGCAAGGAGTTTGCTCGGTTCTTTGCAGATAAGGTTGCTAGCATCAGGTCCGGTATCGGTCCGACTCCTCCTTTAAGGGACTGCAGTTGTCGATGGGAAGTGTTATCCACCGGTCTGTCTGGTCAGATTTTTGCCAGCTGGAGTTCACTGACATTGTGAAGATCATCCAAGCATTACGGCCAACCAGTTGTAGTTTGGATCCGGATGCAACAACCCTCTTGGTGGGATGTTTAGAGGTTATCTGCCCGATCCTTGCTGACATTGTCTGGAAATCCTTGGAGAGGGGGGTCTTTCCTGATCCCCTTAAGGAGGTGGTAGTTTGACCACTCCTAAGAAAACCCTCCTTGGATCCAGACTGTCTAGCTAACTACCGGCCTATCTCTAACTTTCCTTTTGTTGGGAAGGTTATTGAGAAGGCGGTTGCGTTACAACTGGATGATCATCTTACAACTCACAATGTCTATGATACTCTCCAATCTGGTTTCAGGAAGAAGCATAGCACGGAGACCACCCTTGTCCGGGTGTTAAATGACCTCCTAATGGCTAGAGATTGAAAGGCATGTACCATTCTGGTCCTTCTCTATCTCTCTGCGGCATTTGACACTGTAGACCATGGTGTGCTGTTGGAGTGCCTGCGGATTTATTGTGGACTGTCTGGAACAGTCCTCAAATGGTTTCAATCTTACCTCACAGACAGGTTTCAGAGGGTTACCACTGGAATTTATTCCTCTGGTGCTCACTCCTGCCTTGTGGAGTACCGCAGGGTTCCATTTTAGCGCCCATGTTGTTTGCAGTGTATATTGCTTTTAGGAGATATCATCAGGCGATACAGCTTGGTTTTCACTGTTACGCAGATGATACTCAGCTGTATCTGTCCTTTCCGCCCGGGCAAAATGGTGCTCATGTCAAACAATTGCCTTACTGAGATCAGATTATGGATGAGTTCTAACTGGTTGAGACTGAATCCGGATAAGACTGAGGTGTTGGTAGTGGATCCGGGTCGCCCGGTGATGGGTTTGGGGGCTGGCCAACCGCCGGGCTTATTGCTCGGTGGTATGTCGCTCACTACGTCTGATCAGGTGCGAAATCTGGGCGTTATTTTTGACGACAGTTTGACCTTAAAATCTCAGGTGTCAGCCATGGTCAAATCCTCTTTTTTTCATCTGAGGAATATTGCCCGGATTAAACGCCTGGTCCCACCGGGCGATCTGCCAATGTTGGTCCATGCCTTTATCACTACCCGTCTTGACTACTGTAATTCCCTGTACCTAGGGCTATCTGCGGTTGATATCCGTTGCCTGCAGTTGGTGCAGAACGCGGCGGCAAGGCTTTTGGCTGGGATCTCTAGATCCAGTCATATTACGCCTGTGCTCCGCGAACTGCACTGGCTGCCTGTTAGGTGACTGATTACCTATAAGGTTGGTTTACTAACCTTTAAAGCCCTACATGACCAGGGACCCGGCTACCTGAAAGATCTCCTGGTACCCTATTGTCCCCTCCGTCCTCTCCACTCTGCCAAAGAGGGATTGCATGAGATTCCCAGGGTTCGATTAAAAACATCTGGATTTTGTATTTTTGCCTTTTCTGCACCAACCCTGTGGAATTCTCTACCTTGTTGGTTGAGAGATTGTCCAACCATCGAGAAATTTAAAAATGAGTTAAAGACATATTTATTTGGTCTAGCTTATCCTAGTTATAGCTCTTCATTTATTATTTTAATTTATATATTTATGTGAATCATTGTACAGCGCCTTGGTTTTGAAAGGCGCTTTATAAATAAAGATGATTTGATTTGTACAAACTGTCAAGTGTCTTCATGAGGCATGGTTATATGTGTGCTGTACATCTGTCTGGCTCGTTTGCAGTAGCCCATTAATTAAGCAATAATGACCGAGAAGCCGGTCATATCCAAGGGATTAATGACCAGTTAGGTTGTTATTTTGATTATAAGTCTAATCGCAATAACAACTTTTGTTTTTGCCGGTTGTATTTAAGTTTTAGCTGTGCAGAGCGAGTCGTACGTGTTACACAGCATCAGTCTACAGCTGGACTGGTCATTTCCAAGGTGTTAATGACCGATCCAGTAGCCAATCTGGAGCCTCACTAGGCTCATGAATATAACTATTGGTAACCTCCCAGGAGTGCCACCCGACTGCCCTACAACTTGTAGTGAACCCCTGAGGTGCACCATCTTTTTGGCACATGGCCAAAGTTGCCACAAGCTGCGGGACTTTGCCTGTGAGACCCTACCCAATAAAGAATCAGGTGCAGGGTCCATGGTGCACCGAGCACTGCCGCAAGCCACCTTTTGCCGCAGCTTTCGTCAGTCTAAGGGCCTTGTGAGAATCGAACCCAATGGCTCAATGGGCCTTTTTCTTTCTTTTTTTTTTTTTTTTTAACTGTCTGTTTATGCGCCTCCTTCCCTGACCCCATTCTTCCCCCCTTCCTGGCCCCCGGTGACCTGGGACTTACCTTCTACCATCTCTTGTGTGCAGAGGGTGTCCGGTCACTGGTAGGAGCCTTCGAGGGTCTGGCCATCATCCTGTCAGGGGAGGCATTTTTCTGTTTTTCTTTTCCACTTACTCCTGGGGCCCCGAGTGCAGAGGCCCATGTACGTGGAGGTGCGCATGTGCCCTGCCACCCCAGTAACAGCCCCTTCCTCCCTCCTGGCCTAATATCTGGCTCCTTCTCAGCCTGCGCTGCCCCCAAGCCTCCACCGCAAGGCAGGTAAGAGCCGAGAGAAACCCATATCCCTCCCTGGAGAGGAGAGCTGCCTCTCGGCAGCTCGATCCAGTTCTATGCCCCCCCCCCACGACCTCTGGCGGCCCATGCGCACTCCCGAACACGGGTCGCCAGCGTAGTGTAAGGTAAGGCGTCCAGCGCCTCAGCCTTCTGTGCCACTGGGCTGGCTTAATGGACCTTTTTCTGTTGAATGATTCTATATTTCTCTGTTTCTATTTCCCAGGGAATCGCCCTGAAATTACTATTTTACTCTCAGCAGACAGCAAGGAAAAAAAAACTGAAAATGCATCAAGCTAAATAAAGCACTTAAAAAAACTGAATAAAACCAGAAAAGAAACAAATTAAGTGTAGCCCTGTTGGGGACACTTTATGACCCAGCAACAGCCATTCTCAGTCTGGACTGGGACATCTATAAACATCTGCTTACGAGGCAACTATTGCTCTGGTAAAGCAGGGCCAGCCTGCCCCCGCATAATTTTTTGCCTACCCCTGCTGCTTTGAATAGGGTTTGAGGTGTTGCAGTGTAGGCACGTGGTGTGGATAGACACATGTAGAAACCAAACCTGAAATGCATTTTATCAGCAGTCATGTCAGCTAGGGCTCTGAGGGCCTTATCCACATTTCCAAGGCACCGCAGTAAGTGAGGAGTTTGCGCTGCTGTTGCACACACACAGTGCACTGCTGCCACCAGTTGGTGCTGCTGTGTCCTGACTAATACTGGCAGTCACTATTCGAGGGGGTGGGGGTCAGCAGGGAGACAGCTTTACAGGATGTTGGCTATGGTAACGTGCAGGGGATGCCACTGAAACAGAAAAGAAGGAAGTAGTTTGACCCTCTTCTTGTGCCCCTCCCCACCCTTGTTGCTGCCCTCCTGCTGAACCTCGTGTCTCCTGCTTTGTAATTATCGCAGCTCAGGTGTTGACAAGCTGGACAGATAACGAACAAGACCTGATGCTTTTCATGTCAGTTATTGAGAAAGAAAAAGTATTCACAACAAGGGAGCTTACTGCCTTCTGTGGAAGGCCTAATCTCTCAGAGGCAATGAAATTCATCTCTCCAGGGGGTAAGAGCTTTTACACTGAAAATATTTAAAAAGGGAAAAAAAAAAACTGACTGAACCGGAGTTCTGAAAGAGCTGGAGATCAAGTGATATTCCTGTGGCTGCCAGTGACTTTGAATTGTTGTTGAGTTTCCTTCTGCCTCACCGAACAGTTGAATCAAGTCTGAAGGATGAACCTAAATTGCTCCTGCCAGCCTTTGGACAGGTGGTCAGTGGCTTCCTGGGTATCCACGTTAGGCTTGGCACTGGTAAGCAAGCCCATACGTACCTGCAAACCACCCTGTTTTCTGGGACTCTCTCATTTTCTTTTTCCATATAGCGGTATGGGCCTTGGTCCGCAACCACATGCCTCCCAGTCATGCATGTCCCTGGCGACCTCCCAGTCCCACCCTCCTCTCCCCTACCGTCGAGGTCAATGGGGATCCACATGGGACAGGACCCAAGAGTAACAGCGCCATCATTCAGGTGGCCTGATGCACCTGGATATTTCGTTTTTTCTCTCCCTGTTCCCGGAACCCTCCCACCTCCCCTGGTGCCAAGGCAGCCACCTGCTGGCCTGGCATGCTGCCACGCACTCTGGGCATGCACCACCCCTCGCAGAGCAGCAAGCTCATGGCTCGCCATGAGGGAGCACTGCAGCACCAGATGTCAGGTGAATCCCTCCCCAGGCTGGCTCATACTACGCTCAGAAGAACTCCCCAGCCCAGTACTATGCCAATCAAGCTCCCCAGGCTTGCTACTAAACCAATGATCTCAGGCGCAGAACTACAGCACACTTCTGCTAAGCAATTGGATGGCAGGACTCTATTTTGACCATTTTTTTCCCCAATATGTTTTTTACCCCCTCTGCCTCCACATCAGCTCCCTTACTCCATTGCCAGACAACCACCCAACCGCACCAGAGCCTAACTTCTCTGCAGCTGATCCCCTGCAGTGTCACCCCACAGCGAGGAACCAGGAGGACGGCCATCCTCCCTCCAGTATACAGGATCTATTCAGGCAGAGAAGAAGGCGAATTGCCATTTACATAGCACTTTTTATACACGTTGTATCCCAAAGTGCTTTACAAGCAATGAGAGACTGATGGTAAAGTGACTGTAAATGTGTAGTGGCAGCCATTTCACACATCAACAGCCACACACAGCCTTGGACAATTGCATGGACTGATTTTATTGGAAGGGGAATGCTGGTCAGGACTCCGTGGAAAATCCCTACTCTTGTGAAAAGTGCCTTGGGTTCTTTTACACCTGGTCACCCACCAGGAGAGCACCAGAGATGGGCAGAAGGGACTCTGGTTTTACATCTCGTTTGAAGGACAGCAAACCCTTAGCACTGCACTTGGGTTCCAGCATTTATGGCATGATCACAAGCCCGGTGTGGGACTAGAACCCATGGCCTTTTGGTCCAGAAGCAGACGTGCTACCACCTTAACCCTACAGAGTACTCCACGGACTGAGGGCTGTGTGTACCCAGTGTCATCATGCTGATTGCAGGCCGACTTTTCTCTTGATTTCCCAGCCCCCTCACCCAATGCCCACTACCCCAATGTCGCTTCAGCCTCTATCAGCCTTGTACGACGGAGCCCAACATGTGCACATGCTATTTTCCTCACGAGGACGCAGGCTCCCTGGACCACTGCGAGGGGTCACTCAGCTGGCAGATGCCAATTTCACCCTACCCTGACCTGTCTTGGGCTGGTTTCAGCCACACCTGATCCCGGTTCTTCAAATCCACTCCCACACCAAGGTTTCAGTGCGACTCATTTGGTAGCACAACTGTCCCAGGATCACAGAGCCATGGGTTCTAGTCTCACACTGGGACTGTTCTCATACCATGAACACTGACACTCAAGTGCAGTACTAGTGGGATGCTGTACTGTCAGTTTGTGCCATCCTTCGGATGAGACGTTAAACCAAGGTCCTGTCTGTCTTTTCTGGTGGTTGTTAAAGTGGACATTAAACATCCCAATGATCCCATTGGCACATCTCCAAAAGAGTAGGGGAATTATTTTTTTTTTTGTAGACTTTTTTTATTCACTGCTACTTCAGGGAAGTCTCTCAGGCATCTGTCTTACCCCCAGCTCTACCTCCTTAGCCTGAAACTCCTCCTAATGTCCTGGTACCAACCCGACCAACCCCCGGCTCTGAGCCCCTCCGAGGTAGGGCTGCCCTATCTGCCCAGGGCACTCTATCTACAATTTTTTTGTGGCCGGGCTGGGCTCGGTCCAGGACAGGAGGAAGTCCGACTTGGTGGAATGTGGCTGGTGGGAGGCAGTGCCGTCGCCTATCCCCGAGAGCAGAGTATTTTTTTCTTGTTTTTCTCCGCGGAGTTCAGACGTGCAATGACATCCAGCTTGGCCGGTGCACGCTCCCATACACCCCCGAAAGATGTCCTCCGCAGCTTCCAACCCTGCATTCTGTGGCCGTGCACTGTAGTACTGCCAGCCTCCGCTAGCGGTCACTAGTGCATCAGTGGGTGGAATCCCCCCTCCCCGGGGAAGGAGAGCAGTCCTAGGGACGCTCAATCCTTCCCCATCCCTGCCAACCTCCGACGACCCGGGCTCGTTCCCGAACCCAGGTCGCTGGCGTGGCGCGAGATGTGGCATCCAGCACCTCAACCCTCAGCACCACTGGTCTGGATGAGGAATTTTTTTATTAGAAAAAAAAAAATCAAAGCAATCACTTTACAGAGTTCAAATCAACTAATCAAAACCAGAAAAAAACATGCTGTCTTTCATAGCAGATCAAAAATTAATAATTTAGAAAAGGATAAATGATGCAAAAAGTAATGAAAAGTCACACTACAATCAAAAGAGGAAATCGGTGACCAGCAAAATAAAAATCATGCCAAAGGCCTCCCTCTCTGGTTCTCCTGTGGTCCCCTCCTGCCCATATATACTCTTACTATCCCTCCTTCTCCTAGCCGGTGATGTTGAATGCAACCATGGCCCACCCAACTCCCACACTGATCCCTCCTGCAACATCTGGGCTGATGCTCTGGGACTGAAAATCATGTACATCAATGTGTGCAGTCTTCCATCTAAGTTTCCTGACCTGGAGGCATGGGTTGCACTATACAAGCCCACATTCTGGCACTTCCTGAAACCTGGCTAAAGCCTCACCATGCTGACACCACTTACCAGCTACCTGGATACTCCTCCCTGTGGCATGATAGGCCGAGCAGGAAAAAGGGTGGTGGTGTTGCACTACTCCTTAGGGAACCCCTGTCAGCTAATACTGTCCTCTGCTCAGATCCAACCTCACCTAGCGAATGGCTCCTATCTGAAATTACCATGGGAGCCTGTAAGAAATTCTACATAGGCTGCTGCTACAACCCTCCCTCTGTTGGAACTGTGGGCCTAGATAGCTTCCTCTCGGGCCTGAGCTCCTTATCCCCCCCCCCAGAGATGCAATTCTCCTTGGCGATGCTAACTTAAACGGGCTGAGCACCCACCAGTCTGACTACGCCTCCCTCATAAAACAACACACCCTGGTCCAAACTATTACACTTCCCACCAAGCAAAACCCACGTACAGGCACTCAGTCCCTTCTGGACTGGATCGTTACCAACAGGGATGATTATGTACTGCATGCTGGTACCATGGCGGACTCCATCAGTGACCACTCCCCTGTGCATCTCCTCTGGTCATCTAAATTCAAACGTCCCCCTCCCAAATACTTGTCATTTGGTAATTTCAGTAGCCCCAACCACTCCAATCTCCTCGAAGAGGCTCAGTCCTTGGACTGGTCTGCTCTTTACTCTCTCTCTCTCTCTCCGATGTGACACAGGCAGTAACCCTCCTCACACAAACACTCTTGACCCTGCAGGACCGGCACTTCCTAGTCACCACCAGAAGGGTCAGAGATGGCTGCTTACGCTGGGTCACGAAAGACCTCGTTACCCTTATGAAAGATAGGGATTGTGCTTGGTCCACATACAAAGCATCCCCCTCCACCGCCCTATGGGCTGCCTACAGGCGCTGGAGGAATATATGCAAACATCTGGCGAAATCCTTCAAGCAGACCCACTTCCATAATCTCCAACAGGCTAGCCTTGGAGACACTAAGAAATTCTGGGCATTCATCGGCTCCCTACTTAACTCCCTCTCCAACAAGGCTGCCCTGCAACTGAGCTCCCCAAATGGCCTTATTACAGATCCTCTGGAAGTGGCTAGGGCTTTTAATGACAAGTTCTTTGACCTACACATGTATCTAAGTAAACTCCCTAAGGGTCAATCAAATAACTTGGTCCACCATCCAACCCCCCCTCCCCGCCTATCCCCGATGGGCCGACCACCCAACCCCAGATTAACACTTTCTTCTTCAAATCTCTCTCGAGAACTGACACAGCTAAGCTTCTCAGAAGCCTTCCAAACCACGGCTCCCCTGGTGCTGATGAGCTGTCCACCATCAACTTGCTGATTACATAGCCAAATACAACCTCCTGTGCAGCCAACTGCATGGCTTTCGAAAAAAACACTCCACCACCTCATCCCTCACTCTTCTGACCAACCACATCCTCATTAATATGGACCATGGTAATGCCACCGGAGCAGTCTTCGTTGACATCTCCAAGGCATTCAACATGGTAAACCATGGCCTTCTTCTCTCCAAACTATGTAGCTTTGGCTGCCCTCAAGAGGTTACTACCTGGTTCAAGAGCTACCTCACTGCCTGCTCCCAATTTGTGTGTATTGGCCCTACCCACTTCCCCACCCTGCCCATTTCTACAGGTGTCCCCCAGGTGTCCATACTGGGTCCCCTGCTATTCTCTTTATTTATAAACTCCCTCCCCACAGACTGTCTCAGTTGTCACTCTCTCCTCTATGCTGATGACCTCATGCTCTTCCACAGTGATAAATCCCCAAACAATAGTTCCTCAGTTCTCTCCCGAAACTATGCTGTGGCCCACAGCTGGTTCACAACTAACCTCCTTCTGGTTAATGCCAAATAAAACAAAATCTATGCTGTTCAGATCAAAGCCCTTTCTAGCTAAATACAAAACTCACCCCCATCTCAACATCATGTCCCCTGATGGCCAAGCCCTTGAAGACATGTGTACTTTCAAATACCTAGGAGTTATACTCGACCACTCCCTCTCTTTTTCCGAACACATCTATTCACTAGTTCGAAGGTTTCACCAAACATTGGGTGCTGCCTACAGATTTTGGCAATACTTCTCTCCGGAAGCCCGACTTACCATCGTACAGGGAAATCTACTCCCTATCCTGGACTACTACTCCCCTATCTATGCCAGGACATCTGCCACCCTCATGGCCAAGCTCACCTCTGCCTATTACAGTGCCTGTCGTTTCACCTTGCTGGCCCCTATTGCCACACACCACTGTATCCTCCACAACTCACTAGGATGGCTCCTGCTGCAAGTCCATTTTGACCTAGCCCTGTGCTGCATGGTGGCTTCCTCCAACCATACTGGCCAGGTATCTCCCCTTGCACACTTCCTTGCTGTACGAACCTTGCACCACAGCCTTCGCTCAAACAGCACCCCTCTCTGACTATCCCCAGGGTATCTACCAACATGGGCAGCAAAGCCTTGTCTGTGACAGCCCCTACACTGTGGAATCAACTGCCCGCCGAGCTCCGCTCCCTCGACACCCACTGCCAGTTCAAAACCCACCTCAAAGAATGGCTCCTGACGACTTCCTGCTGCCACTGCTTCCATGGGTAGTTCACTCACTTTCCCAACTGCACCCCACCAGGGAATGTGTATGTATATTAGGTCAAGCGGGAATCAATTAAGCTGGCCTGCTTGTGCACCTCAGCTTTAGTACCTATGTTCGTTAATCCTGCCTCTCACCCGTCTGCCCCACCCATTCCCCTTCCCTCCGCTATACTTTGCTATGCCTTATCCCTCTTTCTACTTATACTTAGACTCCCTTGTTTGTCTCCTATTGTAACTGCTGCTGACAGAACTGTACGTTCATGCATACCCTTACTTACTGTAATGCGTAACTGATGTATGGTTTATGGAATCCTGTATTTTTTGTTGTTCTTCTATTTGCTATTCCCATGCACTACTGTAACCTTTATCATGTTTTTTTTGTTTTGTTTTTGTCAACTGTTCCATACTTTGTTGTTTGTTACATTAGTTCCTGTGCCACAGTATGTGGCCCGGGTCGTGCCTGAAAACGGTCACTGGGGTCTGCGCACCTACCCGGTTACCAAAGTCATAAATAAATAAAATTATGGTGGACTCCACCACCTGCTCTGTTTATGTGGATAACTGCCTAGGGAAATTCTTCCAAAGGGTGATCACTTTTGATCTAAAAACTGAACTAATATCTTTCGTATAAACTCTATGCAATGCAGATTTAACTGAAACCAACAACTCTTGGTAAAGTATCACGCTTTGCTGTAGGGAGAATGCACATCTGGCTTACCAGATGTAACATTTTAAAACAGCGGTCAGTACCACCAGAGAGTGTGCATCAGAGGCCATCCACTCTGGAGGGAAGCTGCCTAACACCAAAGCCTGGTAAGTTAAATGAAACAGCTGAGGTTAATGGCACCGATCAGCTAAAAACCTCCCATGGCCCAGAGTAAATGGAAAAGCAGTGTCAGCAGCTCAGCAGGCTGCACACTCACCTCTGAGACGTGGAGATTGGAAGGTTGTGGGTTCTAGCCCCACCCCAGAAACTTCGGTTAAATCTGAATACTGACACTGTGGAGTGCAGCATGAAGGGGATGCTGTACTCCAGAGGTGCCATCTTTCAGATGAGACGCTAGACTGAGGTTCCATTTTCCTGTTCTGGTGGTTGTTCAGGTGGACATTAAAGATCCCATGGCACGTCTTGCAAAAGTAGGATAATTTTGTATTAAAAGAAAATATAACAAAATCATACCACATTCCATTCTTTACCAAAAGATAAAAAGAAAAATTTAGTCCATTTATACACGAATAACACCCCTACCCAAACATACTGAAACCTATACAAACCAGAATATCACCCTTGATTTCAAAATACAGTATGAAAGAAAAACAAATTCCAGAAAAAGCATAATTGCTGCAATAAATCATTTCAGACATGAAAGATATACAGAAAAACAGGGTTGTGCTTGCAAAACCCAGTGCACATTCCTCAATGGCTGTTCCACCTGTGCTGGCAGCGAAGACCCTATCTCAGATCTGTAAACTAAACATACGGAATTAGCGACTTTATTCACTACATTTTGCTGTGATATGTAGTTTTGTTGTAACAACCATAGACGTTGATGCTGCCAAATGTGATATTTAAGAACAGAAAATATCCGACTCTCGGGTGCTTCTATGTATATTTACCCAGGATTGCAAATCCATAGGAAAAATCAAAGTTTCATGAGAAAAGTCTCGAAATCTAGGCTCCCTGCATTTTGGTGCCAACAAATCCCAAAACATAGAAACATTGGAATTTACGGCAGATGGGACTGCTTGGCGCACCCAGTCTGACCATTTTTCCTTACCTACATTATTACTGCAGACCCTACTTGATCTACAACTTTCTCCCTCCCCACTTCCTTTCCACTATGACTCCCTTGTACCTATCCCTTGCATTCTTGAACTCCACCACTGTTTTCACTCCCACCACCTCCACTGGAAGGCTGTTCCAGGAATCCACTACTCTTTCTGTAAAGAAGTACTTCCTCACATCTCTCCTGAATCTACCCCCCCCCAACCTTCATAGCATGTCCCTCCAATATGTACTCACTGGCGAAGAGGAGAGAAAGGGGGACATGATAGAAACATTCAAGTACCTCAAGGGCATAAACAATGTGCAGGTGGGAGATCTTTTCCAATGTAGAAAAGAAATCAGAACGAGGGGACACAATATGAAATTGGAGGGGGGTAGATTAAGTGGTAACGTGAGGAAGTTTTTCTACACAGAGAGGGTGGTGGATACTTGGAACAGTCTGCCACAAGAGGTGATAGGGGCAAGCACCGTGGAGGGGTTTAAACATGTCTGGGACAGGTACAAGGGAACACTGGGTGGGGAGGGAGTGATGAAAAGCCACTGATCACTTAGGGTCAGTGTCTGCATACAAGGTTAGTGCTTACGGGCAGACTAGATGGGCCTAGCGGTCCTTATCTCCCGACAATTTCTATGCATCTGTGTTCTTGAGCACCTTTTTCTTCTGAAAAATACTTCCTTCCTGTACCTTTCTTACCCCCTTCTCTCTTCTACGGTGTACACATTGAGGTCCTTTAATTTATTTCTCCTCATTGAGCTTTTGATGCAGACCCTACACCATTTTATTTGCCATCCTCGGGACGGCCTCCACTCTGCCTATGTCCTTTTGGAGATTTGCCCTCCAGAACTGGACACAGTACTCTAAGTGGGGTCTTACCAGCGATCTATACAGAGACAACACTGCCTCCCTCTTTCTGCTGGTGATACATAGATACATACAGTTTTCTGGCAGATAAGGACTGCTTGGCCCACCTAGTCTGCCCATTTTTCCATGCCTATAGTATCACTGTGAATCCGACTTGATCTCTGGCCCATTCACCCCTTCCCTTTTCCTAAGATTCCCTTATGACTATCCAGTGCTTTCTTGAACCTCACCACTGTTTTCACCTCCACCATCTTCACTTAAAGAAAGTTGCAGGAATCCACCACTCTTTCTGTGAAGAAGTTCTTCCTCACATCTGTCCTGAATCACCCTCCCCCAGCTTCTTATCATGCCCCCTTGTTGTTGAGCACCTTTTTTTCTGAAAAATACTTCCCTCTTGTACCTTGTTTACCCACATGAGGTATTTAAAGGTCTCTGTCATATCCATTCTCCCTCTCCTCTCTTCCAGGGTAATCATAGAAGCTTGACGGCACAAAGAGACCATACCGGCCCATCTAGTCTGCCCCATTTTTCCACCTTCACATATTTAGGTCCTTTAATCTCTCCTCACAGGGTTTGTGACACAGACCCTGCACAATTTTAGTCACCCTCCTCTGGACCACTTCCACTCTACAGTGTGTCCTTTCTGAGACGTGATACCCCTCCCTATGCACCCTAGCATCCCACTAGCCCTTCCGACTCCCTTGTCGCACTGCCTGGCCACCATTAGGTTGCCTGATATGATTACCCCAGGTCTCTTTTCTGCTTGGTAGTCATCAACACTACTCCATCCATTTTGTACTCTGCCCCTGGGTTTCTGTGCCCCGAGTGCATTATTTTGCACTTTTTTGCATTGAGACCCAGCTGCCATACCCTTGACCACTCCTCTAGTTTTCTCATGTCTCTGCTCATCCTTTCCACCCCACCTGGAGTGTCCACCCTGTTGCAGATTGTGATGTCATCTGCAAAGAGGCAGACCTTCCCTTCTAGTTCCTAGATGCCAGGCAGACAGGGGCACCCCTATAGGAAGCGTAGAAGAATTTTTATTAAAAGAAAAGACTCATACAAAAGCAAAAACAAATACATTCGGCATGTACAATCATAACAACCAATGATGTTAACTGTTAAAAAAACTACTCCCTTCGATGAAAAAAATTCATACATTTAAGCAAAAAACTAAAAAAATCCCAGTACTGTCATAAGTACCAAAAACAAATTAAATTAAACAAATTGTCACATTTTAAGTGAAAGAAAACTGTATACCATGGACTGCTGTGTTAAAACATCCAGTGACAGTGTTTCCAGAGATTAGAGAGTCTGTTTCTGTCAGATTAGGATATCTCCATGCATTATAGTTTCTGTAAACCTCACGGGCCAGAATTCTAAAGGGAGAAGCACGATTTGCGTCAAGCCCTGCTTCAAACCCATTTTTAGGTGTAGCTGCGCCAAACACCTTTGTCGCAACTGCACCGACTGTAGTACATCGGGCACAGTAACAACAGTTTTCCCACTTTACGGCAGCCTGCGCCAAATATTTGGCACACGCCTTGTGAAAAGGGTACTCGGGATTGATGCAAGCTAGACCAGCAAAATGTTGGTCTAACTTGCACTAATCGATGCGCAGGGTAGAAAATCCCGATCGCTGGCTGGGTGAATGTCGTTGGCCTGCGGCGCCATATGTACCGGCGCACTGGGGCTTGCAGGATTCACAAGCATTTGAAAATCCGGTCCAGCATGTCCATACCCATTATTATACGTTGGCGGATTCATTTTGTTGGCAAGAGTGAGGGAGCACCTAGCTCAGTTGAAGTAGTATTTACATACAGCAAAGCAGAGCTGTAATGCACTCTTGAGACTTTTTCTCACTCTCCAGCATACATACCAAGAACAACTGTAGAATAGCCAGCTAGCTTAAATAATGGCTCCCTCCATTGCTGGCTAACTGTTCTCCAACAAGCTTTACTATAATGGCATTCGGATAAAAAATGCTGCTGAGTCTCTGTGAGGTTATTACAATTTACAATCCATGCATGGACACATCCTTTCATTCAAACTTTTATGTTTTAGGACAGCAAGTTTCCAGTGTATCCCTAATCAGTAGTGTTACTCAGATAGTATCCTATTTATCTGTTTATTAGCTTTTGATGACCAAGTAAGTGCATTAGGCAATAATAACCCTGCCTATTTTCAGACACGACCCGAGGGAGCATAAGATACAGTCAAACAAACTCAGGTAACACGTATACAGTCATTGAACGTTTACAACAGGTATCCATGCAGGGATAGTTAGGGAATTATACATACAAGTAGGACTATCCAAACAGGGATGAAAAAGCACATGAAGACAAGGCAGGAGAAATATTTGGAAAACAGAGAAACCATAATGCCTAGGCGGTCACAAAGCAAAGGGCAAAGTGAGGTTAGGTACAGTCACAAGTATCAAGTGCATAAAGGCGAGAGAAAAGTGCAGTCTTAAAGGAGTGAGACAAGGAGCACTTCAAACTGGGGGGGAAGGACCGGCCCAGTGGCGCTGAGGGTCTAGGCACTGGACGCCACACCTCGCTCCACGCCGGCGACCCAGGTTCAGTGACGGACTCGGGCCGCCGGAGGTTGGCAGGGGGAGAGAGGGATTGAGTGCCCAGTGGCGGCTCTCCCTCTCTGGGGAGGGTGGTGCTTCTGTACCACTGCTATATCGCCTTGTCCCAGGTGAACCCAGGATTGGCGAGGCAGTTGGGACACATTTTTGTTGAGCAGTGCGGTACAGAGAACAGAGAAGAGTTTGGCCAGATAGTTGCTGTGGTAGGATAGCAGTGCTATCTGAACACAGATCTGACCCTCTAGGATCCAATGCATGGATCTGATAAACGTTGTAGATCCGTTGGATTGTAACAACAAACATTGTGGATCCTTGCAACAGATCCAGCTCGGATCCTAGCCATCCGACCTAGGATCCCTGTATCTGACCTAGGATCCATTGCTATCTGACCCTGGATCCAACATCCATCTTTGGTAGTCTTTCTGGTAGGATCCAAGGTAGGGTAACAGCACTATCTGACGGAGGGTGTTAGGATCCACAAAAGCACTATCTGAGCAACCCTACTAATCAGTTAACATCCCACATGCATTCTGGTGTCTTCAAGTTAATGAGTTGTCTGGTTGTTTCCGTTTTCCTATTCTCAGGGTAGAATTTCAGTTCTAAAGAAGGTGAGAAATTTTTCTCCATTATGATGGAGCATAGCCATTTCTAGACTCCACACTAACATCTTGGGGAGTCCATTTCCAGTTTCTTAGTTTAAAAAAAGCTTGTTTGATGTATGTAGGGGTAACATGGGCCAGTTCCTTACAAGTATTTGTTTATTTATTTTATTTGAACATATCAGAATTATAACCCTTTGAGTCAGAGACTCCTTTACAAAGGCCCCATGTCAGATAAAACAGAAATACAGTCATATGATAAACAAAATAAATAACAGGGCAAACAGTGATATGCAAAGCAAATAACAGGGCATACGGTGATTACAAAGACAGGGATACTAGACAATCAGTATATTACACTGACAACAGGAATCATGAACAGAATAGAGTAATCATAGACCACTAGAGGAAACAAACATGGCCTAGGTCTTGAAGTCTAAGCAGTATATATAGGTTTACAGAGCAGGACAAACACAGGGGCACAAGTCCTTTGTCATGGGGATTGGGATAGTAGCTGGAGGCCTAACTGAGCGGGAGGGGAAGGGAGCAGTTAGTAGCAGTCACAGGCTCCTTCCTGTCGGATGTGTTCCCTAAGGAGGAATTTGAAGTGGCCAAGTTCGGTTTCAGAGAGTATGGTTTTGGGAAGTGTGTTCATCCAGAGAGGAGCCCTGTAATGAAAGATTCTTTGGCCCAGTGACAACTTGCAGAGTGGGACATGGTAGGGGGATTTCTCAGAGCTACGAGTGTGCTTGGTAACCTGAGTGGGTCGAAGTAGAGGTGAGAGACCGGGGTAAGGCCAGCTGAGATTTTTTTTGGCAAAGAGGCAGGTTTGGTATCTCAGCTGCCTGTCAAAGTTGAGCCAGTTATTAAAGGTGTAAAGAGAGCAGGTATGGGTCAGTCGGTCGCAGCCAGAGGCCAGTCGACAGGTCTTACTCAGGGAAATCCTGACCCTGTCGAGAGCTGTGTTGTCGGCTGTACCATAGATCAGAATTCCATAATCGATCAGGGATAAGATAGAAGAGGAGATTGCCAACTGCAGGACATCAGGGAGAAGACAGTGCTTATAGTGGCGCAGGAGGCCAATGTGTATACTGACAGCTGAGCTAAGGAGGCGGACGTGTTCATGGTAAGTAAGCGGAACCGGGTGACCATATTTGAAAGAGCTTAACCCACTCTAGGGGGGTCACGCTAGAGTTATATTAGTAAGGGGTGGTCACCGTGTTTATTCTGGGCGTGGGCAAACAACATTTTTTAATTTTTTTTTTATAGTTTAGGACAAGTCTATGACTAGAGAACCAAGACTCGTCCTCATTGAAGGATTGTTGGAGGGCCTGCTGGAGAGTGGAGGGGTCAGGGTGGGTGCTGAACAGTACTGCATCATCCGCGTACAGTAGTTTTCCAGAGCAGGCATTTGGGAGGGAGTTGAGAAATAAACTAAATAGTAGAGGGCCCAGTATCGATCCCTGTGGAACCCCTGAGATGACTGGGAGGGAGGAGGATAGGGTGTGGGCTATTCTCACTTGCTGAGATCTGCCAGATAGGTAACTGGCGAACCAGCCTATGGCGTCTTGTGAGAGACCCAACTGAGTAAGGGTGGACAGTAACAGGGAGTGGTGGATGGTGTCAAAAGCTTTTGACAGGTCTACAAATACTGCCCCAGCGAGGAGCCCAGTGTCTAGTGACGTGTGAATAGCATTAGTAAATTTCAGCAGGGCAGTGGTGGTACTGTGACTTTTGCGAAAGCCATGCTGTTCATGACAGAGCAGGTCGTATTTGGTTAGGTGGTCAGAGAGTTGGATAGTGATGATTTTTTCTAGGGCTTTGGAGAGTGGCGGAAGTATTGAGATGGGGCGGTAGTTCCCCAGTGTGGCACGGTCACCACTCTTGTGGATGGGTGTGAAGAGGGAATGTTTCCACTTTGTTGGGAATTGACCTAAACAGAGGGAGCGGTTCAGGAGAGCTGTGAGAGGGTAGAGTACCTCATTGAGTGTTAATCACAGTAACTTAAGGTCAAGGGAGTCATTGCTAAATCGGGACTTGCTTAGGGCTTTTAGCAGGTAAGGTGTGGTCTCTTGTTGGGTGATAGTTCTGAAGCGAAAGGGAGGTGCTTGCATGGGGGGCAAGTATACACATTATTTTACCCTCACTCCATTCCTGAAATACTGGTGTTAACCAGTCTTCCATTAGCGGTATCCTGAATTCATTAGATTTACATAATGTTGGGTAAAAATTAGTGTGGAAAAAAAACACTATAACAGACCATTACCAGTGTCTTGGCAACATGTTCCCCATTCACTAAAAATACCACTAACAGGCTCAACTTTACTTGTCTTCATCTGTATGCCCCTGTCCCCCGGGACGAGGCCAAAAATGGGCAGAACTGCTTAGCCCTCCTTTCCCGGTCAACAAAAAATTGAATAAAAAATAACACTGGACACATGGTTTGGGTTTCCAGTATTGTAGAGCACTGAAGTCAAGGCCAATTGTGCTCCTCCAGACGTTTATGCTTAAGGAATTTTTGACACCCAGACGTCCATGTGTGCTAAGCCAAAGGATGCTGAAAACAACACCACCCTTCCAGTGGACCGGCTCTGGGTTCAGCTATGTTGGGGTAAACGTAACTCCTAATCTCAAAGGGCTATTTGATGCAGATTTTCCTCCTTTGCTACAAAATACTAAAGAATTGTGTTCAAAATGGAGAACATTGTCTTTGTCAATGGTGGGTCATGTAAATATACTCAAATTGACTATATTGCCTCGCTTTTTGTACCTGATCCAGGTGCTGCCTTTTCCTATCCCACAACCGAAAGCCTGCGGCACAGATTGGATATGGCCACACAAAACCCTGAGGATCAAATTTGACCACCTGACATTGCTATCGGGGAAGGGGGATTGGAGGTCCCCAACTTTGCAAAATACTACTTGGTGGTACAGCTGGCTACTATAGAAGGCTGTTACAGTGTAAACTGTGATGCCAAAAGCATTTTGTTGGGAAAGGCAGATACTGGAAAACCCGGCTTAATTAACAGATTTATTGTACGGTTTTAACGGGTCCAACTGTGAAGTGGCTGAAGGGAACTATATAGTAACACAGTTACTTACATTGTGGCACGAGATCCATAAGTTAATGGAAGGCCAGTCTAATTATACATCCCTGATGTTTCTATGGCAAAACCAGTTACTACAAGAGTTCCGTAAAGATCCAGGTTATTGGCAGTGGGAACGAAAGGAGCTACACTTACTGGGGCACCTGTATGATGATGGGATCTTTCTGCCATTTGTGGCTTTAAAATATAAACATGACCTACCAGAAACATATTGCTTTAAATATCTACAAATTCGGCACTTCCACTGTACTGGGGCATTCATTGCAATTACAGATGCCATCAGGACTAGTACAGATTTTGGATTGGGTGCAGGAATCGAGAGGTCTGGTTACTAGTTTGTATAAATGTATATTATATGGAGCTCCCCTCCAGCAGGTGGATGCAAGAGAGAAATGGCAGGCTGGTTTGGGGATTCAGATGCCGGAGGAAGATTGGGTTGATATTCTAGAAGACAGCTGGAGAACATCATTGCAAAGTAAGTATAAAATGTTTCACTACATAGATACATAAAACTTGCTGTCAGAAAAGGACTGCTTGGCCCACCCAGTCTACCCACATTTTTCCTGACTAATCTGTCCCAGCAGACCCTAACTGGTCTCTGGTGACCTTCCCCCCCTTTAATTTACTAGTATTCCTCTATATCTGTCCCATGCATGTCTGACCCCCCCACACACACACAGTTTTTGCCCCACCAGCTCTTGTGGCAGGCTATTGCAGACATCCACCACTCTTTCAGTGAATTAATATTTCCTTGCATCCCTCTTAAATTTCCTCCTTTCTAGCTTTGTTGCATGCCTTCTTGTTCTGTTGCACTTTTAACTATAACAATATCAATAATAATTTAAGATTGGAAGGGGGAAGATTTAAGAGCAATGTAAGGGGATGTTATTTCACTGAGAGGGTGGTGGAACCCTGGAACAAATTACCTGAAGAAGTGGTATGTACAGAAACGGTGGAGGAATTCAAGAGGGCATATGACAGACACAAGGGGTTGGCTGGTGGGCAGAGGAAAATACCCCTGTGAAGTGGAGACAAGTAGGGGTGGGTGGGAAATGGGCAGACCAGATGGACCAGGATGGTCCTTTTCTGCTGACACATTACTATGATTCCATGATATGAATATTTAACTATACACCAGGCTTACTGTTCTCCAACCTGGTGAAAAAAAAGATTTCCTCTATATACGATAGCATGTGCCCTAGATGCAAGTACAGCGAGGGAACCTGGCTTCCGCGCATGCTGGTCAGACCCCATCTGGAGTACTGCGTGCAGTTCTGGAGACCCAGTCTTCGCAAAGACATAGATAGGATGGAAGCTGTCCAGAGGAGGGCAACTAAAATGGTGCAGGGTCTGCACCGGAAGACATATGAAGCGAGACTAAAGGAGCTTAATATGTATAGCCTCGAGGAAAGGAGGGAGAGGGGGGACATGATAGAAACTTTCAAGTACCTCAAGGGAATCAACAAAGTCCAAGAGGGTAGCATCTTTCAAAAAAAGAGGTGTGCAAGAACAAGGGGCACAATTTGAAGATAGAGGGGGGCGGCTCAGAGGTAATTTAAGGAAGTATTTTTTCACAGAGAGGGTTGTGGATGCATGGAACGGCCTTCCGGAGGAGGTTGTGGAGTCAAAAACAGTGGTGGAATTCAAGCATGCATGGGACAGTCATAAGGCAATTCTAGGGGATGGGGGTAGGAAGAAGTAGGCTGCTGGTTAACTAGGATCTGCAGCTTATCCAGTAGGCAGGGAAATGGGCAGACTGGGTGAGCCAAGCGGTCCTTATCTGCCATCAAATTCTATGTTTCTATTACTGCCCCAAGCTGCAGACCTGCTGGCAAGACACAGAAGGTAATCTACCTGAAGTGACTTCTACATGAGTAAATCTGGAGACCAACGTGGTACTCTTTGGTGATTTAGAAAAGTTATAAGCACTGAATGAGAATCTACAGTTTACACAGAAACTGTCTGTGGTAGATTGGGCATCCTAATCCTTTGGAAACATAAGGATGCCCCACAGAGCAAAGTATAGCTTCAACAGTCATCAGATTGTGCACTGATAGTGAAACTAATATTTCAATTAATCAGTAGGCTTTCCACTTACGATAAATGATAGCTAGCACTGGAGACGTTTTAGGATAATAGGCTCGGATGGACAAGAGACCAGTGTGACAGGGAAGAGGGGTCCTAAATAGGTCCCGCACTCTATGGATCAACTTAAATATAATAACCTGTCAAACATTACACTTATTGATTAATCACACAAAGAAACAGTCGTGTACAGCCTGTTCTGTTTGTTGAAAGTCGTTTTATTTTATGTATTATTTTTAACATTTCTGTTTGTACCTCCAAATAGTAACTGATACCGTTTTACATGGTTTAAAATGCATTTCATCATATGCAATACTGATGTATTCTTGTTCAGGTATGCAGCATGTATGCATGTTAAAAATCCAATAAAATATTTTGGGAAAAAAAAAACTTTTGTTTATTGTTTTGACCATTGCAAATGCAACGTATGAACAGAGACTGGCTATACAATGTGGAGCATTAAACAGCACCCGTTTTGGTACAGTCACCAAACTCCCTCCTGTTTGCTTACCTGATAAAGGCTTAAACAGATACATTTTTATGCTCGTACTTTTTTGGGGGAGAAGGGGTCGTAAATCCTCATACAAGCAGCTGGCTGCCAGATCCCTTCCCCTTCTTGGTACCCTGCAGTGAAAGCTCTGCCCTTGTGTTGCCCCTGCACTCTGACATTTTGTGACATAGGAGTTTTTGGGGGGAGGGGCTCTATTGATTTCAATGGGAGCAGATTTTAAAGGGAAACATCCACCTGAAGTCAGACCCCACCTCAGTGTGAGGCAGGTCCCACTTAGCCTTTTTGCAAAGAGAACTTTTGTTTCTACTTGCAGTATGTTAAGTAATTTCGTTTTTATCCGGTTCATCCTGCCGCCTCTCCCTCTGGCATTCTGATTCTAAGTGCCCCTAGCAGTGCACCCACAACCTCCCGCGGCTGTCCTGAGAATAATGTATGAGCCAAGGAGCAGCTGCGGGAGCGTGCATGGAGTTCCTGTGTAGATGGAGCTGTAAATTATAATGGTGCTCTAAGCCTCACGGAAAGGACCCCACAAAGAAAATCTACAACTATTACAACTCATAGCAGATAGGATTTTGTGGTACAGGCCCTAGCAGCAGTGTAACTGGGCCACTGCAAGTAGCTTGCACTTCATCATATTTCTTGCCTTTCACTTAGAAGATATGATCAAATCATCTTTAGATTTTTCTGTATTTCTTTCAAGAACTTGATAGAACCCTCCCTAGGTGGTTAAGTAAGCATTAATCTATGACAAAGAAGGGCTCTACCAGGGAATTAATGTACAGTTAGGGGGTTGGAGCATGAGGCCACAGGCTGAGTGCTTCCAACCACCAACCGGGCATTCATTTCCTAGTAGAGCCCAACTTTGGAGTGGATTAATACGCTTGTAACGTGGCAAGTGTTTACAAAAGATAATACAAAAGATAATACAGACTGATATTATGTGGAAAGAATAACACAGAGACAGGTGTACAGCCTTTCAATGGTTTTATTGTGTTTTTCTGTGTTTTAACATTGATTTACATTGCGACTACTACTATTTACAGATATCAGGATTTGTTCACTCACTCTATCTTACTGCCATCAACAATAATAAATGTTTGTTAACTTCTCCAATCACTGTGCTATTCTACTCGAAAAACATTCGTGGCACCGTCTGTAAACGGGTGCATTACATTGTGGGATTCATTATTTCCATATTGCACCCTTTACACAAGACAACTTTCTTACAGCACTCTGCTTTTACACAGTGAATCTATGCATCATTTTTTTTCCGTGGTGAATCAAGGCACAAGACAAGAATTAACATTTGAACAATAATAAGGTGAACTTTTCCATTATCTGTTCTCGGGCGCTTTTGCAGCGAGTGAATGAGTACCGGTGGGTGGGTGGGAATTAACATGTGGTTTACTTATATACTTATCTGGTGGTGATTTTTATGTGGTTTTCCCCAAGTACTGCAGTAGCAGATATTAATGCTTACATATATTGTCCAATGGCGATTTAAATGTGGTTCATTTGGGTACTGCATTACTAGGGAATTAATCCCCGCTAGTTTTACATCACATGCTGCCTTTTGCCCAATGAGTACCTTCTATTTTCACATTTATTAATTGCCATGTTACAAAATGAGGTAGGCTAGAATTGCAGGTGTAGCTGTCATGCCCTGCAGCTGATATATTCATGGAAGAAGAAGAAATCAATTTTTTTTTTCTTTTCAATTTCTTTTCACTTCAGTTTCTCATCAACGAGGGCTGAAGAGTAGGAGGTCCATCAGTGCCAATGTCTGTTGGATGCCGCTGAGGTAAGCAGTGCATCAAGGTGCTTCCTTGACTACATGAGTCCCTCTCCCCACCATATAATTCATCTCGTGGTCCAGCCCACTCACACTTTCTGGAAAGGCTGGGCAAGCTTTTCAGAAGCGGTGCACCAAATAGAGTTATTACCAATCCTGGTCGGAAGGGACAGGCAGGCTCTTTCTAGCAGACTCTGAACCAGTGGGGCGGTCAGGTCCATCCAGCGGGAGGTGGGGGAGGCAGGCACAGAGGCAGAATTATCCCATGTGATACTGTGGTTGGTGGTCAGCTAGCTCTCCCAGGATTTTATGCCAACCCACCTCCCCAGTTCCTGCGATTAGGACAAGCATGGTGGCCCTTCCTGAAGCCTCCCTCAATGTCACTGTGTATTTCTATGATTCCTGCACCACCCCAATGCACTACGTGAGGCTCCAGATGGGGCTGAGGCCATCGGAAGTGATGCAGAGTTGGAGAACATCTGCGCGATCCTCTTATCAGTCTCCTGCCAGACCACAGTCAGGATTAAGGCTTGACCTATGAACCCTGGTTGCTGCTGTGGAAAGCATCTGTCTAGCACTTGCACTGTTGGCCAGGCAAGTCATTTTTTTTTTATATTTAGAAAGTTTATTGAGTCAGTGTTAATCATATACAGCAGGTCATTATCATGTTAAAGCATAACGGAGACAATACTTGCTCACACATTCAGTTTTACCTATGCCTAAGTTACAGCCAGTTTCTGTCATTTTCCACGTAGCCTATATTTCTAAGTCACTGATACCTACGAGCAATATGGGAAGACTATATAAATATTACTGTTATCAAATACCTGAGTGTCCACGATCAGGCTTGCTCTGTACATGAACAATATGAGATTAGTGCAATTATCCTTATGTAGATGAATTCATGGAAGAAATGAGCCATCAATATTCATGATGTATTGTATCCAGGTTTGCCATTTCCCCACAAATTGGGGTGTTTTACCCAGTATATTTGCTGTTACCAGCTCTAACTGGTATATTTCCTGTATAACCTGGTGCCATGCTGCTATCATAGTAGGTTGTTGTTTCATCCATAGCCTATGTAACCCCCCTACAAATGGGGGTTCCCGAAAAGTCTTCCTGGAGCTTGTCTAAATGCTCACTGCCAGGTTGGTGTCCTGCGTTTTAGCAGTTTAAATGTGATTGCCAGAGAGTGCCTGTATAGCCTCTGTGTACTGTCTCTTTAAGAGCTGCCTGGATTGTAGTCATAAGTAATCTGAGAGGGAACTCTGTTGAAAGACGTAACTATTTGCTGAAAATCATTTAGAGTGATAATGATAATGCAGTTTGTCTAACCTGCCTTCTTTGCAGCAAGGCCGGTTTTGTTTATCTCCACTATCTTGGTCTTCGACTGCCGAATTAGACCAATCAGTACTGGTGGGACCTAAAATGGAGGTGGACTACAGGAGCTGTCTGGAGTCAAAATCTGTAGGAATTGTAGTTTGGGGCTTTTGGCGCCTTTTTGCACCTGAAGGGGGTGCCTTTGTTGTGACTGACAGACAGATCAACCAACCGAACCTTTTGGATTCTGGGGAAAGTCCCAGGCTTGCTGGCAGTTGAGTCACATCTAGCTGGGAGCTGAAGAAGCAACAGCTTGAGACAGTGAAGCAGCCGTCTGAATAGTTTTGCATGGGAGAACTGTGGAAAGACCTGAGTTGTGGCCTGCATGTCTGCCTGCTACCCCTGAGAGGGAGAGAAGAGAATTATTTCGGACTAAATCTAAGTTTGTGAGAACGAAGTAAGCCACCGATTTTTAACCTGGCTCATACTTGAAGAAGACCGAAGATTTTGCTGAATGCGGTTGGCCTGTCAGGATTTCCAGCTGCTTTTGAATCCCCGGTTTGTGCAGAGACTTTGCGATCGTGACCGGAGAGCGGTTTGCCTGGTACAGTAGAATTTCTTTACATGTAAATGCGCTGTGTATTGAAAGTGGGTCGTGATTTGGTTCCCCACTGTGTGAACTGTGTTCTGCTTGCTGGTACCAGAGAATCCTTTACAAGTAAATGTGCTGTGTATTGAAAGTGGGTCGTGATTTGGTTCCCCACTGTGTGAACTGTGTTCTGCTTGCTGGAAGCTTTATCCAGCCTAATCGGACTGAATCTGCGTTCATCTCCATTTGGGCTGGGCCATGCCACACTGGCCCAGCCAGACTACCCGCTGCACAGAGAAAGCCATCAACTAGAGGTCTGCCTTGGGATCAGCCCCCCGCTCCACACTTGAATAGGAATGATGCCTCGGTGATTCGTGTGGGCCCTGCTTCTCCTGGCACTCCAGATCAACCACCTGCTGTCTCGATTTCCGTCCAGCCTGTGTCCAGTCTTGGGTATCGTGAGTAACCATTAGTGTAGCTCCCTGCAACAACAGTTTAATCTAAGTGTGTCATCTGATTTCTTTGTTGTTTCTCTTTCTTCACGAACTGAGCCATCCGGCTCCGGATTACAAATAGTGTGTATTGTGCATGTTGTTTTTCCATCACAGGGCCCCAACCAGCTGCAACGCTAGCCTACCTCGGGCAACGGTCCTGGCTAGCCCATCTCTTCTCCACCTAGGTACCCAGAAGGTGTGACTGCTTAGGGACTCTGAATGCATGCATAACTGTTTGACTGGTAGCGCATTTAAGCAAATTACCCTGATTACGCCCCTCCCTTATTCAAGTCCCTTAAATAAATCAGATCTAACTCTTTTTGCATTTCCCCTGACTGTGGTTACAGTTTGTGTAAGAGTATTGTACTGCTGTTATTTGCTGTGTACAACCTTGTTTTACAGGGGGTCCCCAGGGCCGAGCCAGAGGAAAGCCCTGGTGGTCAGGGGTCAAACAGTGTGGGTACTTGTGTGGTGTATCAGGGGTATTGTGAAAGTGATTATTGTGTATTGTTCTGACCACTAGTAAGGAAAGAAGTGGGGTTACAGTGTCCCAGAGGGCTGTGCCCAGGTTAGCTTGACCACTACCAACCCTGACCTCCGGGTGGAGGCACCCGTTTTACAACTCAGGCCCCTTAACCTGCTACTAGCCAAGCAGGCAGGGGTAGTAGCCCTTGGGATAGCGCCACCTAGGGGTTACACCTAGATATAGCTTTTTGGCTCCCAGAATATATATGTATGCCATGGAATTAATTTTCTGTTTAATGGATTATTAAAATGAATCCACTCGCTACAATTCCATCAAAGAGTTAAACATAGAGGGCTGCCCAGTGGCAGCGCAGCGTGCTCCTGCGCCAGTGACCCGGGTTTGGGAGCAAACTCGGGAGTCAGGACAGGTGGCCAGAGGGATGGGGTACATAGATTCTATCAGCAGATAAGGGCCTATGGCCCACCCAGTCTGCCCATTTGAGCTTGTACCGCAAAATAAAAAAAAAATGTCTCCCTGCCACCAAACACGAGGGCTTGTGGTGCTCCAGGGCCCTGTACCATGCAGAGCTCCACCTGCTGGATAGTGGGGAGAGCAGCAGTCAGAGCTGAGGGTGGCCAGTAACAAGGCCCGAAAATGGAGCAAGGTGATAGCAGGAGAGCAAAAAGCTACATGAAAAAACAAAAGTTGAACAAAATGTGAAGAACCAAATTAATGCTGTTATGCTAGGGTGTGGATTAATGTTGTGTCGTCTGTATATGCCTACAGACAGCAATCTGTGCTTGCATGGGGTAGTTCATTTATAAATAAAGTCAGTGATAACAGTTGGGGACACCGCAAGCTACTTAAAGTGCATAAGATAAACATCCATTGATTGGCACTAGTTGTTTAGACCTTTGCACATCATTGGAAAACCACTTCAGCACCTCACTGACCACGCTGAGTGGTTTGAGTTTATGCAATTAGTAAGCTATGGCTCATTAGATTAGGGGCTTCTCTAAGGTCAACAAGGCCAGCATGCCCCATTGCACATCGATTGCTAACAAAACACTTTGCAGATGACGTTCAGCAATTCCAAAATGATATAGGGTGGGATTTTCAAAGTGCTGGATGTAGAACTTGTGTCTATATTTCGGACCATGTTGCTTCCATGCAAATGCATCAGGGTATGTACATCCTAGTTTCATATATACTGAAGCATCTGTGACACTTTAGGCAGTTTACAGCACTTTTGTCTGCAACTATGGTACCTGCGTCCATTATCTGACGGTGACCGCAGTACTTGTGCCATAAAGTTAAACCACCTTTTTGTGGCCTAATTTTTCTAACACAAGTACACAGTTGCATCTGGATGCAATTCTTTGAAATTCCCTACCATAATATTTGAATCCAAATCCCAACTGCAGACTATTAAAGTCAGTCTGTAATTGTCAAAGCCATAAACATCACCATTTTTTTAATCAAGGTTTTTTTATCCTCCCCATGCCTGGAACTGGGCAGGCACCAGCCCTGTCCCCGGGTACCAACGGCTGGCCACCTCCCTCATCCACTTTGCCCTGTTCATTGTTCTGGTGGTCCAGCAGGGTGGGTCTCGGCACTCCATGCAGGGATTCATGAATGTCCTGGTTTTATCACTTTTTCCACCTTACTTTTCTAACCTTTACACCCCAGGGCCACGGTAATACAGTAGTGTATGCGCTCTGGAACTGGCAATCCTGATCCATCCTCCCCAGGCCTGACACCAGCCCCCCATCTGCGTGGTGCTGCCACCAAGCCTCCACTCGGTGGCAGCCAAGCCCACCGGGAAGGCTTCACCTCCGGGAGAGGAGAGCTGCTACGCGGCCGTGTCATCCTCTCCAGGCCCTCCCCCCTTGACTGACCCCAGGTGACCCAAGCTCGTTCTCGAAATTAGGGTTGTCAGCATGGCAAGAGGTGAGGTGCATAGTGCCTCTGTCCTCTACGCCACTGGGCCAGCTCGTTAACATCACCATTTGATATTATGGGAATCACTGAGCCATTCTCCCAACTAGGATGTAATTATTGAAGAGCTCAGAGATAGATATTCTTTTAATTTTTGTTGACTGGGAAAGGAAGGCTAGGAAACACTTCCTGCTTTCAGCCTTGTCCTGGGGAAGGGGGATACAGATGCAAACTGATTGATACCACATGGTTTTAGTGAATTATTGGAATCGGCTAGGTTCACCCATGCTGGTGCAGACACAAAAAGGGCGACGGACATTAGTGCATCAGCACAATGCCAACAGTGATCACTGCACCCGGCCATTGTGCCGCCTGACCCCAGTTGCACCCCTGCACCCCCCCGAAACTATAATATCACTTCCATGTTGGAGGTGTATACTGCAAGGGGCGCAACACCCCTACACCGCTGTCAATGGCGAGCACTGCGAAATCCAGTTCGCCAGTATGAGAGGTGAGCTGGTTGCAATGCCCTAATGATGGCACCATCCTAATGGTACACAGTCAGCTGTTGGTTTTGCAAATATTTTATAATGATTTTTGCTTGCATGGTAAATGCACTAGAATGCAATGCCTATTTTTAGGCACGTCCCAGGAGAGCACAGGACTACAATGAAAAACAGAATATACAGTTTACACCAAGCACAAAGAAAATTAAAGCACAAGCAAAGCAGGAATTAACAGGATACACAAAATAAAGTACAGTAAGCATGATAGTACAAAAGGAGAGATTAAAACACACTGCATACGTGATGCAACAGCAATTAAAGGAGCAATGAGGAAAGATAAATGTATATGTAACCCCTAGGTGGCGCTATCCCAAGGGATACTACCCCTGCCTGCATGACTAATCGCAGCTTGAGGTGCCTGAGCTCATTGAATGGGTGCCTGCCCTCCACCTGGAGGGTAGGTTTAAGGGTAGCATAGCTGCTCTGGGTATAGCCCTCCGGGACACTGATACCCCCCTCTGACTCCTCTAGTGGTTTACACTTGTCAGTAGATAAGTAATCACAGTTGACCTCAAGACACAACACTGAACCCACACTTGGTACACTTACCCCTTGGGCTGGATCAGCTGCACGGGCCCTGGAGACCCCCTGTAAAATAAGACCTGGAATATAACAGTGTAAAGACAATAAGTATCCCCTCCACAAAGTTACTCAATAGCCAGGTTATATTCAGAAAGAATAGAATCTGATTTATTCAGAGGATGTGAACAAGGGTGGGGCAGTAATCTAGTACTTGATTCTAGATCTGATTTGGTCAGGTTAAACATGCAGCCACTAAGAGTCCCTCTATCAATCAATCAATCAATCAATCTCTTTATTTAGCCAGGCGGAACACCATTGAGCAGGGCTCATTTACAAGACGGACCTTGTAGTTTAAACAACAAGTCACAATACAACAATTTAGCATAGGCATAGCAACATTAGCAGCCTATGTACAGTCATTACAAGTGAGAATGACGTGGCTTGGCACAGTGGTGTATAATAATTAACAAACAGCAATGTAAGACTTGACACTGAGAACAGAACAAGGCAGCATAGTTTACAGGCGTGGTACCAAAGGCAGTCAGCATACCACTATGTGTGAGTTCTGTGCAAAGCAGGTCTCTGATAGACCGTAGGGTACAATATTATATTAAATGAGGTCTAGACCAGCAAAGCATTACGTGGCCTATGAGAAGACTATAAAGCAAGGGCACTGAGGGCACAGGATGCGCCAAGGATAGTGGAGGGAGGAGAGATTAGAAGGGGGCAATTGTAATACCTTGAGGATTGTCATAGCTGCATTAGTTGACACAGTAGGTCTAAGGATAAGGGTGAGGGTATGGGGGTGAAAAGGTGCTATTAGTAGGGGGAGGTGACTCTAGCACAGTCATACACACTCGGGGTACCCAGTTGTTATGCAGGCTAGCCTGAAGCATTGCCCATGGTAGGCCAGCGTTGCAGCTGTTGTTGGGGCCCTTAGGAAAGAAAACAACACGCACTTTAACCCACAATTTGTAATCTGGAGCCGGATGGCTCAGTCCGAAATGATTAACCACAACAATTAAATCAGATGACACACCAGTGATTTTGAGCTTTTGTTGCAGGGAGCTACCCTGATGTTTATTCATGCTACCCAGACCAGGATGCAGGATTGACAAGATGAAGACCGCAGGATGGAAAGCTGGTTTGCCAGGGCAAGCAGGGCCCACATGACACACCGTGATGGTCGATCCTGTTCCATGGTGTTGAGCAGGGAGCAGAATCCTCAAGCGGGTCTTTTGTCAGATGAATCTTTGCGGCACGAGCAGCAACCTAGGCTGAGATGGAGAGGTCCAGACCAGGTGAAAGGTTTGGATGTCAGTCTGGTTAGTTGCTGGATGCAGCGTCCAGTTCGCGTGACACATTTAAGGGTGTGGAGAACGAAATCGCGACCCACACTACACATTCAGCACACTTATAGTAAGAATAGCCAAATACCACAGTTTGGATGACAGTCCGGTTGCAATTAGACAGTGTCTCTGTGCAAACCATACACTCTGCAGTTGTCTTCAAGTCCTGACAGGCCGATCGCTCCAGGAGCAAGTCTTCGGTCCACACCAGGCGAAATTCACTCTCACAAATCAGGATTCCAATCAAAACAGCAATTTTGGAAAGAGTCCAATATTAGATTGCAGACTTCTTCACGCAGGAAGATGGCAGCAGGCAGACTGGACACAGCCTTCCCGCCGATTCCCTGTGCTACCACACAGGAGCCGCTGCTCGAATTATTCAAGCTGTTCACTCTCTCAACTCCAACTATATGCTGACTCCTGCTGTAGGCAGCTCTGGGCTTTCCCAGTGATCCAAAAGGTTGGGTTGGTTGATCCATCTGTCTGTCACAGCAAGGGCTCCACCTCCAGGTCCATTTAGGCGCCAAACCAGTAAAAACTACAATTCCTACAGAAATTCACTCCCACAAGACCTCTGGGGACAGTCTCCATTTTAAGGTCCCCTGAGGCTCCGACTGGTCCAAACTGGCAGTCCAGAACCAAAATGGTGGCTTTTAGCAAAATAGTCCATGCTGCAAAAGAAAGCAGGTTAGACAAACCACTATATTATTACTGTTAAAACAGATAATCAGCAAACAATCACTGAGTCTAACAGGGCTTCCTCTGTGCACTTAGCGATGGCAGAATGAAGCAGCTGTAACATAGCCCGGGAGGGACTCAACCCTGAAACATCAGGGAGGGTATAGGGTGTGAAATGAGTCTCTTCGCGGATGACTCCAAGATGGGAGCAGTAGTTGAAGGAGAAGAGGTGAGGTTGGCCCTGCAAGGGGACCTGGACACCCTGGAAAGCTGGGCTCACACATGGAAATTAAATTTCAATATCACCAAGTGCAAGGTGTTGCATCTTGGTTGGGGAAACCCTAAACACAGGTACACCCTGGGAGGGGAGGCGCTGGAGGCCTCAATAGGGGAAAAAGATCTAGGGGTCATGGTGGATGCATGTATGAATAACTCTGAGCAGTGCAGGAGAGCGGCTAGCAAGGCAAACAGGATGTTGGGATGTATCGTAAGGGGGATCACCTCTAGGAGCAAGGAAGTGATTCTGCCGCTGTACAATGGACTGGTTAGACCACACCTTGAGTACTGTGTACAGTACTGGAGACCACACTTGAAGAGGGACATACAGCTCCTGGAGAGGGTACAGAGGAGGGCAACTAAGATGATACGAGGGCTAGGGGATTTGACGTATGAGGACAGACTTGAGAAGCTCTGCCTGTTTTCATTGGAGGAGAGGAGAGACAGGGGGGACATGATTGAGGTCTTCAAGTACCTCAAGGGAATAAATAGGGTAAACATGGCGGGACTCGACCCTGAAACTACTCGGTCCCCACCCAGACTAATTATAACCTACAAAACAGATGCCTCAAGACAGGCATGGATGCTAACAGGGCACTCACATGCAAGCACCTTTAACCTGCTTAACACAGAACACCAGCCCAACAGTGGGCATTAGGCAAGCCCAGGAAGATATTTTAGGAACCCCCAATTGTAGGGGGGTTACATATACAAAAGTATTACAGTATGTACATTTACAAACAATTCAGCCCTGACAGACTGTACATCAGGTGCAGCAGCACAGGAAAGTATAAATAACGTAAAGAAGAAACACTGACTCCAGGTGGGGGAGCTGCAGAGGTGGCCAGAGGGCTCAGCAGTATTGACACCAGTAGTAGAGCTGCACAGGTGAGGGGCCAAAACTTTCAGCCCAGTCAACGAATTGCAGAAGAGGCCAGACAGAGCAGCAGTTTTGGCACCAGTGGGAGAGCTGCAGAGTGGTACAGAGGGAGCAGCAGTGGGGAGCTGCAGCAAGGAGGCCAGAGAAAGCAGCAGTTTTGGCACCAATGGGAGAGCTGCAGAGTGGTACAGAGGAGCAGCAGTGGGGAGCTGCAAGGAGGCCAGAGAGAGCAGCAGTTTTGGCACCAGTGGGAGAGCTGCAGAGTGGTACAGAGGGAGCAGCAGTGGGGAGCTGCAGCAAGGAGGCCAGAGAGAGCAGCAGTTTTGGCACCAGTGGGAGAGCTGCAGAGTGGTACAGAGGGAGCAGCAGTGGGGAGCTGCAGCAAGGAGGCCAGAGAGAGCAGCAGTTTTGGCACCGGTGGGAGAGCTGCAGAGTGGTACAGAGGGAGCAGCAGTGGGGAGCTGCAGCAAGGAGGCCAGAGAGAGCAACAGTTTTGGCACCGGTGGGAGAGCTGCAGAGTGGTACAGAGGGAGCAGCAGTGGGGAGCTGCAGCAAGGAGGCCAGAGAGAGCAGCAGTTTTGGCACCGTGGAGAGCTGCAGAGTGGTACAGAGGAGCAGCAGTGGGAGCTGCAGCAAGGAGGCCAGAGAGAGCAGCAGTTTTGGCACCGTGGGAGAGCTGCAGAGTGGTACAGAGGAGCAGCAGTGGGAGCTGCAAGGAGGCCAGAGAGAGCAGCAGTTTTGGCACCAGTGGGAGAGCTGCAGAGTGGTACAGAGGGAGCAGCAGTGGGGAGCTGCAGCAAGGAGGCCAGATGGAGCAGCAGTTTTGGCACCAGTGAGAGAGCTGCAGAGTGGTACAGAGGGAGCAGCAGTGGGGAGCTGCAGCAAGGAGGCCAGAGAGAGCAGCAGTTTTGGCACCAGTGGGAGAGCTGCAGAGTGGTACAGAGGGAGCAGCAGTGGGGAGCTGCAGCAAGGAGGCCAGATGGAGCAGCAGTTTTGGCACCAGTGGGAGAGCTGCAGAGTGGTACAGAGGGAGCAGCAGTGGGGAGCTGCAGCAAGGAGGCCAGAGAGAGCAGCAGTTTTGGCACCAGTGGAGAGCTGCAGAGTGGTACAGAGGAGCAGCAGTGGGAGCTGCAGCAAGGAGGCCAGATGGAGCAGCAGTTTTGGCACCAGTGGGAGAGCTGCAGAGTGGTACAGAGGGAGCAGAAGTGGGGAGCTGCAGCAAGGAGGCCAGACGGAGCAGCAGTTTTGGCACCAGTGGGAGAGCTGCAGAGTGGTACAGAGGGAGCAGCAGTGGGGAGCTGCAGCAAGGAGGCCAGAGAGAGCAGCAGTTTTGGCACCAGTGGGAGAGCTGCAGAGTGGTACAGAGGGAGCAGCAGTGGGGAGCTGCAGCAAGGAGGCCAGGCAGAGCAGCAGTTTTGACAGCAGCAGGAGAGTTGCAGCGGTGAGGGAGCAGAAGTTTCAGCACCAGTGGGAGAGCTGCAGAGGCGAGGGAGCAGAAGTTTGAGCACCAGCGGGAGGGCTGCAGAAAAGGCCAGAGGGAACAGCAATGTTGGCATCAGTGGGAGAAATGCAGAGATGCACAGCTGTATAGAGGGATCAGCAGTTTTGACACCAGTGGGAGAGCTGCAGAGGGAGCAGCAGTTTCAGCAGCAGGGGGGAGCTGCAGAGTAGGGCTGAAGGGAGACACAGTTTCAGCAACAGTGGGGGAGCTGCAGAAGACTCCTGAGATGGCAGCAATTTCAGCAGCAGTGGGAGAGCTGCAAAGGAAGTCAGGAAGCCAGAGAGAGCAACAATTAAGGCACCAGTTTTGGCAGCAGTGGGAAAGCTGCTGAGGAGGCCACAGGGAGCAGCAATTGAAGCAGCAATCAGTGATCTGTACTGGAGCCAGAGGGAGCAGCAGAGGAAGCCAGAGGGAAGGGCAGTTTTGGCAGCAGTTGGAGAGCTGCAGAGGGCCAGCAATGGAAGAGCTGCAGAAGGGTATAGACGGAGCACCAGTTTCAGCAGCAGCCAGAGATCTGTACAGGAGCCAAAGGGAGCAGCCGTGGAGAACTACAGAGGAAGCCAGAGGGAGCAGCAGGTTCACCAACAGTGGGGAACTGTAGGGGAGACCAATGAGAGTAGCAACTTTGGTAGCAGTGGTAGAGCTGCAGAGGAAGCCAGAGTGAGCAGCGGCTGTAGCAGCAGTGGTACAGCTGCAGAGGAAACCAGAGGGAGCCTCAATTTTGGTAGCATTGGGAGAGTTGCAGAGGAGGTCAGATAGGGCAGCTGTTTAGGTAGCAGTTGGAGAGCTGTAGAAAAGGTCAAGTGTGTGAGACAAATAGTTGGAAAGGGACTAGAGCCTACACCAGGGAATGAACAGCAGCCTGCAGCCACAGTCAGTATCAGTGTAGGTAGGAGTATGAGAGCTGTAAAGGGGGCCAGGTGTGTGTGAGGCCAATAGTTTTAGATGGAGTAGAGGTAAGATTGGGAATTGGACAGAAGCCTGGAGTCACAGTCAGCAGCAGTTGATTACAGGAGCAGAGGGTGGAAGTTACAGCCAGCAGCAGTTAAATTGGATCGAGGACTATGATCAGCGACAGTTGAGAGAGAAGAGCTGCAGTCACTGGCAGATCAGATAACCCTGCTGGGGCTTTTAACAAGAGCTGCGATCCACGGGTGGGAGACAGGTATAAAAAGGAGCCAGAACTGGGAGAGGAGAGCAGAGCAGGCAGGAACCTGTGAGCAAATGGGGGAAAAAAATGGACAAGGGAAAGGGTTGTTTAACATTATACAGTGGTATCAGTTTTTCCAGAGATTTGATTGGACAATAGGGGTCTTTATCTGTGGGTAAGTCCTTCCATAACCCACAGGTAAAGATCCAGTAGCCTAGCCAGCCTCATAACAAACAACAAGGCAGTAGTGAAATCCCTCCGTCTGAAAATCGCTGACAATGACAACTGTGACGACATAGTACTTTCGTTTGTAGCGGTAAACAATGGCTGCCTGCAGCTCAGTCGCAACCCCGACTGGGAGCCTTTGTAACTTATGTCAGAAAACTGTGGCCTCGTGAGTGAATCGCACCAGGCACAGGTAAATCCTACCATAACCCACACCTGTCATGGATTGTTGCTTAAGTAGTGGCGTTCTGACAATTGGAAAATTTACATTGTTTCATGGAGAAAGTTTGTTTTGTGGCGTTTGGGCGGGAGGGAGTTTTAAAATTGTTCTTTTATTTTTTCCTTTTTAAGTTAACAATAAGTGAAGTGGCCAATTTTGGGCCTCACTAAACAATTTTAGAGCAGCCATAGAAACATAGACAGTGTTGGCAGAAAAATACCATCAGTCTATCCAGTCAGCTTGTTGCACCCTATCCTACCTCAAGATCTACTATTTAGAAGTTTTTTTTACCCCTCCTCCTCTCCGTTTGCCCCGTGCCTTACCGCTACCACCCTGAGTAACAATTAAGCCTTTAACCCGGCCATGCTTGAAACCATTAATGGTTTATTTTGCGTCGACCACCTCTGCCAGTAGGCTGCTCCATGGCTCAACCACTCTCTCTGTAAAATAAGACTTTCTCACATCCCTCCTGAACCCCCCAGCTTCCACTTTGGTCCCCGTGTTTTTGACTCACCGTTCTTCCCGAATAGCCTTCACAGTTTTCCCTGTTCTTTCCTTTTAGGAACTTGAAAGTCTCTACCACATCGCCTCTCTCCGTTCTGACCTCCAGTGATACATCTTCAGTTCCTTAATCTGATCCTCATAGGATCTGCCCTGTTGACCCGGAATCACTTTGGTTATGTTAAGCTGCACTATCTCCAGCCTGTCTTTGTCTTTTCTTAGCTGGGGACCCCAGAACATGGGCCATGTTAGATGTTGGTATTTATTTTTTGGCCCTGGATGAGAGGCAGAGGGCTCTGGGGTGAGTGCTGAGGCTGTTAGCCAGAGGTAGTTTCAGCGTGCTGTTATGTTACGATACTGGCACAGCCCAAACTACTGTACCTCTCATCCAATTAGCATTCAGCATTGTTCCTATCCATTCTTTTATCTCCATTAAGCAGCCATGGCTCCATTCCCCATGGATTTAGTGCTTAATAGGGAATGCATGGGGTTCCCCCAGTGACTGGGAATTCTAGTTTCAATTCAAGACTTCAGTAAACATTTGGCAGGGACTAAATGAAAACATTAACAGAGCTGTAGTCCCAATGGAGACTTCGTTACAAGCCAGAAAATATAAAACAAACTCAAACCCATTTTATGGGAAATAGGCCATTTTTTATTTGATTTATGACTTTAAAAGTCAAGGTTGAAGCATCTCGCCGACTGTGCCTTGCTTGCACGGTGGGGTGCCAATGAGATTATAACTGTGATGATGATGTGTCAGATAACAGAGAGAACCCAGGCTGCAGAAATCCTGGTTTATTATTACAGGAGAAAAGAGGACTCGCGATAAGGGCAAATCTATTATATCAGTACTAAGTAGTGTCTCTGGTTTCAGACACTTTTCAGAACTCGTGTAGCCTGCCTCTTCCTCTCCCTTAATCTCCACTCTCGCATTCTCCCTGACTTAATCTCTTTCTCTTAAAGAGCAGCTGACATGATCATTTCTCCTGGTCAGGTAACTCAAGCTAAGGAGCTGTCTACCCGAGGGGCTATATTTTTTGCTTAGGAAAGGGGAAATTGTTTAATCAGGAAAGGCACACTAAGCTGGAGCTTGTTTCCAGGTGTGACCTGGGGGCACAATGGCTTGCTCAGGGTCACACACTATGCAGGTGGGGGCTGATACTATTCAAACCCAGGTCCCCAGGTTTGCAGCTCAGTGTCCTTAACCACTATGCTTTGTAACATGGGAATAAATACTGTAGTGTAATACTGGCAGTAGATTGATTAAACTAGGACACATGATTTAAATTGAAGCAAGGATTAATTCCCCAGTAATGCCCGCTTGTCGTCGGCAGTGTGCTTACTGAGAAAGAGACACATATTAATACTCCCTCTCCCTCATCTGATTGTACCATTGCTCCTGTATCTCTATTCCTACCTATAGGTGGCACCACCGAGAGACACAAGAAAAGCTCACCCGCTGTTCATGGAGATGTAACCCCCCCACAAACGGGGGTTCCCAAAAAGTCTTCCTTGAGCTTGCCTAAATTCTCACTGCCAGGCTGGTGTCCTGCGTTTTAGCAGTTTAAATGTGATTACCAGAGCTTGTATAGCCTCTGTGTACTGTCTCTTTAAGAGCTGCCTGATTGCAGCATAAATAATCTGAGAGGGAGCTCTGTTGAAAGATGTAACTATTTGCTGAAAATCATTTGGAGTGATAATGATAATGTAGTTTGCCTAACATGCTTTCCTTGTAGCAAGGACTGTTTTGTTTGTCTACACTATCTTAGTCCTGGACTGCAAATTGGACCAATCAGTTCTGGTGGGACCTAAAATGTAGCCGGACTACAGGAGCTGTCTGAAGTCAAAATCTGTAGGAATTGTAGTTTTGAGCTTTTTGCGCCTTTTTTGCAACTGAAGGGGGAGCTCTTGCTTTGACTGACAGCCAAATCAGCCAACCAGACCTTTTGGATCTGAAAAAATTCCCAAACCTGTCTACTGTTTAGGGCAGTTCTGAGCTGGGAAGTGAAAACAGAAGAGCTCAAGTGTATTTTGGGCAGCAATCCTGAGTGGATTCACATGGGAGAACTGTGAAAAGGCTGAGTTTTTGGCTTGCATGTCTGCCTGCTGCTCCTGAGAGGGAGAGAAGAGAATTATTTTGGACTAGATCCAAGTTTATGTGACTAAAGTAAGCTACTGAAGTGGGCCAGGCTCAACCTGAAGAAGACCGAAGATTTTGCTGAATGCGATCGGTCTGTCAGGAGTTCCAGCTATCCCTAAGCTCCTGGTGTGTGCAGAGACTTTGCGATTGTGACTGGGGAGCACTTTGCCTGGTACAGTAGAATTCTCTTACATGTAAATGTGCTATGAGCTGCTAGTGGGTCGTGAGTTAGTTCCCCACTGTGTGAACTGTGTTCTGCTTGCTGTAAGCTGTATCCAGCCCAAAATGGACAACATCCGAATTTGTCTCCATGCGGTCTGGGCCTTGCCAGACTGCCCACTGCACAGAGAAGCCATCGATGAGAGACTTGTCTGGGGATCAGCCCCCTGCTCCACGCTTGAACAGGAACGACGCCTCTGCAACTCGTGTGGGCCCTGCTTCTCCTGGCATTCCAGATCAACCACCTGCAGTCTCGATTTTCGTCCGGCCTGTGTCCAGTCTTGGGTATCATGAGTAAATACCAGGGTAGCTCCCTGCAACAACTGCTTAATCTGAGTGTCATCTGATTGTCTTGTTGTTTTGTTTCCTTTATGAACTGAGCCCTCTGGCTCCGGAGTACAAATATTGTGTACTGTGCATGTTGTGTTTTCCATCACAGGGCCCCAACCAGCTGCAACGCCGGCCAGCCCTGGGCAACAGTCCTGGCTAGCCTATCCCTTCTCCACCTGGGTACCCAGAGGTGTGACTGTGTGGGGGGAATCAAAGCGCATGCATAACTGTTTGATTGATATAACCTTTAAGCTAATTAACCTGATTCTGCCCCTCTCTTGTTCAAGTCCCCTGAATAAATCAGATCTAACTTTTTCTGCATGTAATCTGACTGTGGTTCCAGTTTGTGATCAAAGTACTGTACTGTTGCTATTTGCTGTGCATAACCTTGTTTTACAGGGGGTCCCCAGGGTCGAGCCAGAGGAACCAGCCCTGGTGGTAAGTGCAAACAGTGTGGGTACTTGTGTGGTGTACCAGGGGTATTGTGAAAGTGATTATTGTACAGTGTTCAGGCCACTAGAGGGAAAGAGGGGGGTTACAGTGTCCCGGGGGGCTGTGCCCAGGTTAGCTTGACCACTACCAACCCTGACCTCCGGGTGGAGGCACTCGTTTCAGAACTCATGCCCCTTAACCTTCTACTAGCCAAGCAGGCAGGGGTAGTAGCCCTTGGGATAGCGCCACCTAGGGGTTAAAGAGACAAAGTTGAGCGGTGTGGGTTTTGTTACACTTTCTGCTGCACAGTATGTTCTATGTTCCTTCCCACCTGCCCTGTCCCATAAAGCAGTCAGTGTAACTGACAAACACAACCCTGAGACGGAGCAGTTAGTTTGAAAAAATGCTGCCATGCCATCAAGCATACCTCATTAGTCCATCCATGCACGTTACTATATCCATTTCCTGAATGCTGCTGCCAGGAACGTAGCCGTAGAAATGGACGGTGAGTGAACCGTGGCAGAGAAGAGAGACATCAGCTTGCACCATTCATCATCAACAGAGACAAAAACATGTACCTCTGTCAAGGAAAACTATTCTTCTAAGTCCTCACCTTCGTTTTTCTTTCCCCACTGAGTACTGCATTATGGATAAACTAGGAAGAATTGCATACATCGCCGTACAGACATATGCAAATCTTCGTACTTTACACTAAATGCAGTAGCTAAAGGGAATGGAAAACGAAAGCAATGAGTTCACATATCACTGGGTTTTTAGCAACGGAGATATGTTTTTTCACGTTTTTGTCTGTCATTCAAAAAAATGGAAAACTGTGAAGTGTAAGGTGCAGTCACAATATAAATGAATACACAGTATTGAATGTGCATGCGCTCAGTTCCACATACAAGGCAACAGCAGAAAATTGTTTATTAACTAATATCAATTTGTGTTCATTTATGTACCAAGGTTATTTCAATTAAAACACTGTTTTCCCTGCACTTGCTGTGTTACAAGTGCATTAATCCACTCCAAAGTCAGGCTCTACTAGGGAATTAATGCCTGGTTGGTGGCTAGAGGAACTCGGCCTGCGGTCTCGTGCCCCAACCAGGCATTAATTCCCTACTAGAGCCCTGCTTTGTCATGGATTAATGCTTACATACTGCCTCCTGAGGATTAGATATTTCTTCTGTGGAGCTTTTTCTCCAGTCCCTGGTTTGTCACCCTCCTGACTTCACCCATCCCCCCAACCTTCTCAAGGACTTACAGGTTATTTACCACTTACCCAGGACCACAGATGTGATGGGTGGTTTGCCCATTTGGTCGGCATGGTCCTGCAGGGGATGCTGGCGTAGTCTCAGCACAGCAGAGATTTTCTCTCTGGTTTTCTCCCCTTAGGGTGTCAGCACGCACTGACGCACAGGCACATGTGTGTGCTAGGCTCCTGCAGCTGCCCCTCTTCCCTTTGATGTGCACCTGCTGTGCTGCAGCATGGCACCTTCTAGGTAGCAGTCAATCAGTAGGCTGGACAGGCATGCGGTACATTTGGCATGAGTTCCCGTTATAGAAGCCATACTTGGGCTTCCGAGACCAAGCTGTTTTTTTCTTGTAAGCTAATTTTTTTTTTAAATCATAATCGGTTAGCTGTGCAGTATTAGCCACTGGTAAGCAATTGGAACACAAATTATAGTGAGAAAGAAATAATGTGATCTAACAGGGACTTGAACCCAGGCCCCCAGAATTTATTTTATTTAATTTACAATTTTTGGCCAGTAAAGACACTAGCGATCCAGGTTTGGGAACGAGCCCGGGACGCTGGGCGTTGTCTGGGGTGGGGAGGGAGGAGCTGGATTGAGTCCCCGATTGGCAACTCTCCTCTCCTGGGGTGGGTTGGGCACTGCGCCAACTAGTGGATGGTGTCAGGAGGGGAGGACATTGTTAGTCGAGTGGCGGAAGCCGTGCCCCACCACGGCTTGCCACTTGGACACTGGTCCTTTTTGCCGGTGTCCTCCGGGTTGGGGATGGGATAAACTAGCTAACTAATGAAAAAATCCCACCCCACAGCCATGCAGAATGATCCCCGATTGGGGAAGAGGGAGCCCCGGATGGCAGTACGCCACTACCGGGCCTAGCCGAAGTGGGCTTCAATAGACAATATAATTTTGGCCAATAAAGACATACTAAGCCACAGTTTGTTTCCAGGTGTGCCCTGGGAGCACAGAGACATTAAGTGACTTGTTCATGGTCACACAGCATGCTAGTGGTGGCTGTGGGATTCAAACCCAGTCCTCCACATTTGGAGCAAAGTTCTGTTAACCCCTACGCGAGACTGCCTTCCTATACTGCTACTATACAGGAATACTATCCTGTTCCTAGTGCTGTAACTGCTGAGTTATCAGACTCACGTGGCAGCAGCTAGAGGATCCTGCAGTCACAGTTCAGAGAAAGAAAACTGTCCCTCAATGCCCCCCCAAAAAAAGATTTCCATGACATCTTGCACCCAACAGAGGCTTACCAGACTAACATCCTTGGCATTATGCGCTACCCTAGGTGGTACTGCAGTTCAGGATGTCTCCTTCCTTAAGTACATCGGGGTCTGGCTGGACTGCCATCTTGATTTCTCGGCATACATTGCTGCTATCTGCCTTAAGCTCCACCTCAATCTTGGTGTCCTATACAGGAACAAAGTGAGTATCCCGCTTCCTTCCCGCCATGAGATTGTGTTGTAGATGATATTCCTATTTTTTTTTTTTTTTATTTTGTATACTTTTTTTTTTTCCTGCTCGGGTCATCGGACCTCAGCCCTTGGTCACGGCCTCCCTGTACCCCCACCTCCGGCAATCACTGAGTTCTCCACAGTCACCCCTGGCTTGCCCCCCAGAGGGCGGGGTTGTGGAACTGTTCCCCTACCAGCTCTGCACTTCAAGTATCTGGTCAGAAGAGCTGGTATCAGAGGCTAATTGAGGCCCCGGGGGAAGGGCACCATGGAGACGACACAGAGCAGCATTTTCTTTCTCCTGTAAGCAGGGCGGGGACATGCAGTGATGGCCAGTGTCCACCCTTCCCTGAAGTCTTAACAGCATCGGTGCATTGCAGCGAACCCAGCCTCTGCTGGGTGCCACTTGTACGCCGAACACTCAACCCCTCCTCCTCTCCTCACGGAGAAGGAGAGCAGTCCTAGGGACACTCAATCCTTCTCCCCCTCCAGCCGACCCTCCGACAACCAGGGTCCATTACGAACCTGGGTGCCAGCATTACTGGCGGAAATCCAGCCCTTCAGCCGGCCGGCTGATATTCCATTTTACAATGGTAACAGCTCCAAAATCCTCTCCTGCCACACTGGGTCCCCTCTTTCACTCCTGTCATTTTCCTTGGACTTTCCCTTCAAACACATCACTGCTTTCTCTACTCAGCCCTCTACCCCCCCTCAATTCTAGGCACCTTTCTCACAGTGCCTCCTTAATATCCCAAATTCTGGTTTGGTTCCCTTACCTCCTACTTTACCTCTCTCCGCTCCTCACCCCCACTTACTTCCTACCCTCTCTGCCACAAAATGTCCCATTCCTGTTCTGATTCCACCCAGGAATTCTACTGCTGGTCAAGCTCTTATCACTTTCCTAAACTCTGGTTCTCTCTTCCTCTGTCTATCCCCTCTGCCTCTTCTCCCTTAAGTCTCTTCTTCATGACTTTACTACTCCCACCTGCAGCTGTCCTTGATCTATTACCTTAGATGACCCCCCCAACTCGCCTACACTTTTTGCCCCAGCCATGTTTGCTCTTGCACTTTCCCCACCCCCATTATGCCTCATTGGGAAAATTTGCCTATGCCTATCCAAACTCCGTTTTTTATTTCCCTCATGCACCTATTTGTACTGTTTAATCCTGCGTGTTTATTCTATGCTCCTTATTAACTGTACTGTAGTGCTCATTTAGACTATTTTTTTATATCTGTTAATGTACTATCTATTTTTTCTCATTTTGTGCTGTCTTCCATACTCCTCCACAGGATGCATCTGGAAATGCACCAGCTCAGTTTGTCTTTCCTGGTAAAAGTTTTGAAATAAATAACTAAATTAAAAAAAAAAAACAAAACCAGAAAGCCGGCCTGCTGGTGCAGAGGCACAATCGCTGTCTGCGGCGCTGACGACCCGGGTTCGGGAATGGACTCAGGAGTCGGAGGGCCAGCCAGGGGGAGTAAGACCGAGCATCGAGTGGCTTGCTTTCCTACTCTGGGAGGAGGTGGGGTTGAGTGTCCGACACACAACGGAACCCTGGCAGAGGCTGGGAGTTCCCCTGCAGTCAGCGCCTGCACGTTCAGGGGGTGGGGCAGACGTGGGTCATCACTGCATGTCCCTACCCCCATGGGGTTCGCAGCCACAAAAAAAAAAATGCCAGCCCCCGCTAATGAGCCGGCTCCACTGCTGTCCCCTCTGGCCACCAGAGTTCACCTATCGGCAGGCCCACTTTGAGGGGGGGGGCATGTCTGCTTATGAGGGGGCGGCTGCCGGAGCCTGGCAAGCCTGTCGGAGCTAGGGGAGCCGGCATGAAAAATAAATAAATAAATAAATAAAAGAAATCTCTTACAAACAAAACAAAAAAAATTGGCTTCAAAAGCCCAAGTATGGATTCTATGAGGGAAAATCATGCCAAACATAGCTCATTCTATTTTTGCGACTGCATGGGCAGAGTCATGCAGACATTTTTGCTAGGAGATAGAAAAGGGGCTCTGGAAGCATGTGACCAGATACCTCAGCTCTGTGCTTCTGCAGTGCTGCAGTCCTATGTCCACAGTGCTGCCATTAGTGCTGATAGGTTAGTTCTCCGCCGCACCTCTGCTCCATGGGCCACACAACTCCCTCCCCCCTACACAGGCACTATTTTGTTTCTGCCCGTCACTTCCGCAGTTGTGGGCAAAACAAAAGAGCCCACCGGTATTCAAGATGGGCGCTGTGAGCTCATTGTGCATGTGTGAGTATTGCACATTCGCACTTCTGTCACAGCACCCATCTTTGGCAAAGCAGGTTCTTTCTGGCACATGAGCAGTGAGTTGCGGTGGGAGCTCTGAGTAAGAGTACTTTTCACTTGGACTCACTGCTCTGAAGCAGCAATGTTGGCTCTGACCAGAGTTTGTTTGAAAATGTCACCAAGGAAAACCTGTGGACTTCATGTATCTGGACTTTTGACAAGTATGTATGTATGTATTTATTTATGTCTTTGGTAACCGATACTTTGGATCAAGTACCCCCACAGATGGCTGATTAATAGACTAGAGAACCTAGATAACATTGCAGCATAGTAATTTAAGGTTCAAACGGCCATACCATCTTACTATTCAGCAAGGACAGAGCAAAGGACAGGAGAGGAGAAGTAAGACTGCATGTAAAAGAAGTGATAGAGGCAGCTGAGATAAACAGCTTATGGGATTCAAAAAACTAGAAACCCTCTGGGTGCTAGAAGCAGCCTGGAACAGGAAGCAAGCCAGGATTAGGGTGGTCTACAGACTGCCAGGTCAAGATCGAGGGGCAGACAAAGAACTGGGGAAATGCTTAGGAAGGGGGTCAGGTCTGGGGAGGTGCTGGTAGTAGGGTACTTTAATATGCCAGATGTGAAGTGGAAAGTTGCAATCGCAGCAAGTGCTAGGAATCCGCTCCTGCTGGATGCATGTCAGGAGGCATTCCTAGCTCAGCCAGTCCAGGGCCCAATGAGGGAAGGAACTCTGTTGGATGTGATGTTCACCAACAGTGAGAGGCTCTAAAATGTGGTAGTTCTGAAACCACTTGGTTCCAGCAACCACTAAACGGTGGCACTAAAGGATTTCAAAAGGGGCAAATGCAGTCAGGGTATGGGACTTTAAGAAGGCAGATGTCAACAGGATGAGTGAGCTGTTAGAAAGAAGCACGTGGAGGACAGGACAGATAGAAAGGGTGGAGGAAAAAAGGAAAGAATTTAAAAAAGCATTGATTGAGATGGCAGAAAACTCAGTTGGGAAGGTATCAAAGGGAAAACAGGCAAGCAATCCAATGGGGTTCACAGCAGCAGTAAAGATAATGGTAAAATCCAAAAGGAGGGTATTCCTGAAGTATGAATGAAGCCAAAAGAGGGTGGATAGACAGGAGTACCTGGAGGGAAAGGGGAAGGGAACATTGTTTAACCAGAAGTAGCACAGTAAGCCGAACCTTGTTTCCAGATGCGATCTGGGACCACAAGGAAGTTAAGTGACTTGCTCAGGATCACAAAGTATGCACCTAGGCGGCTGTGGGATTCAAACCCAGGTCTCCAGATCTGCATCTCAGAGCCTTAACCCACTGCGCTATACTGCCATGGAGGCAACAAAGGTAGCCAGCAGGAAGACGAGAGAGGTCAATGCTGAGTTGGAACTCAGGCTTGCAATGGGAGTGAAGCAAGGGGGAAAGGCATTCTTCAGGTACATTCAGGAGGCTGAAGAGTGAGGAAGGATGGGAGGAGAGGGACAAAGGGAAAGCAGGGATACTGAACAAATAGTTTTGCTCAGTCTTTACTAGAGAGAAGATGGGGCAGCTAGCGAAATGCGGGGTCAACAACACAAGACAGGACAGCAAGTGCTCAGGTCGCATGGCCAAAATAACCGGGAACAGGGTGCTAGGAAACCTTAAAGGATTGAAAGTAGATAAATCTATGGGACCTGACATCTTATACTTGAGAATGCTTAAGGAGGTAGCTGAGGTGATAGCAGGGCCACTTTCAGGTACGCTCAGCTGTTTGCTGGACATGGGGAAGGTCCCTAGGAACTGCAGGACAGTAGGCATGGTTTCACTACACAAGAGTGGAAGACAGGATGATCCAGTGAATTATAAGCCTGTCACCTTGATGTCTATAGTGAGAAAGACTATGGAGTTTATACTAAAGGAGATCTAGTGCACATCCTGGAAGGAAATGGGCTACAGAACCCCAGACAACATGAGTTCACAAGAGGAAGGTCTTGACCAACAAATCTGGTTTTCTTATTTGGCTGTGTGACCAGAGTAGTTGATAAGGGACAGGCAGTTGATGCTGTGTACTTGGATTTCTGCAAGGCCTTTGACTTAGTTGCCCACAGGAGGCTGGTCAAAACGTTAAGGGACTTAGGGGTGGAGAAAAAAAATTGGTGACCTGGATAGAGAACCGGCTGAGGGGACAAACACATAGAAACAGAGAAACACAGAATTTGTCTGCAGAAAAAGATTGGTTGGCCCACCCAGTCTGCCCAGATGTTCACTGCCTAATTTGTCTCTGCAGACCCTAACTGGTCTCCATGACTCTCCCCTTCCCTGCCTATTTACTAATATTCCTCTGTGTCTGTCTCACACATGCTCAAAGCCCCCCCTCCACTGTTTTTGCCTCCACCGCTTCTGCTGGCAGTCTGTTCCAGGCATCTACCACCCTTTCAGTAAAATAGTACTTCCTCACATCCTGTGAAACTCCCCCCAGCTTCATTGCATGCCCCCAGGTCCTGGTGCTCTTTCTTATTTGAAAGAGACTCCTCTCCTAACTACTCCCTGTTCACCCTTCTGAGGTACTTGTATCACGTGCCCAATCTCGCTCTCCTCTTTTCCAGGGTGTACTTGTCGAGACCCCTCAGTCTCTCCTCATAGGGCTTCTTGTGCAACCCCTGCACCACTTTAAGTTCAATTCAGTTCAATTCAGTGTTGTTTTTATACGGGAAAGTATGCGAGCAAAAATGCCCATTTTCACAAACGTCCAGTAGTACAGAAATTCGATGATACAGAGAAAAGGTAAAAACAATATTTGCAAAATTTTACGGTATTTACAATAGAAACAGTGCAAATGACAGGATCATCTAAATTAGGAAAAAAATAAAGAGCACCAATATACAGATACACGCCTGACCGTCGATAGATTTAAACCTGAGCTGAACACATATTTTTTTAATTTATCCTTCCTAGACGAATTTTAATTCACTGATGTATTTATTCTTTAGTGTAAATTTTATATTTGTATGTTGTATTTTAATTGTGAAGCGCCTTGGTTCTGGAAAGGTACTATGTAAATAAAGATTTACTTTACTTTGCTTTACATATAAACTCTAAGGTAACTCAAGGGTTGGTGGACATTCGGGGTGGGAGGGGGGTTACCTACCAGGGCAGACATAGGTGGTGGATTGGAGGAGGTGGTCCTTGAGGGAGGAGGAGGTGAATGAGCCAATTGAACTACAGGCCTGAAATTCAGGGGGCAGTTTATTCTAAAACTTAGGGCCCTTGTACATGATGGAGTTCTACGCACACTTGGTGTGGTAAAAAGGGTTGTCGAAGATATGACGGGCGGACCCTCTTGTACTGTGCTTCGGAACTGATAAGAGGAAAAGGGAGTTAACACTGATCGGCAGCAGGTTACAGTGAACTTTATTTATTTTATTTTTTTATTTTTTATTTTATTTATTTGGTAATTCGGATACAACTTTTGAGTATACACTCTTTTACAAAGGTTCCACATCAGGATGTAAAACAGCAGAGACTTAACAAAAACATGACAGTTTACAAGAAACATAACATTACTATGTAATACAGAATATAGATAAATAATACATTTGAGTAACCTAGACAACTGAAATTAAACAGCGGGAGGAGATTCCCAATTAGCAACGTATGGCATAGCTGCCCGAGCCTCAGTCAGTCAAAGGTACAGTATCGGAAAGGGTAGGAGAAAGAAAGGCGGAGAGTGCGAATGAGGTTTCCTAATTAACAACGTGTGGCATAGCTGCCCAAGGGGGGCCTGTCAAGGTAGAGAAAGGGTAGGAGAAGGAAAGGGGGGAGAGTGCGAACGAGGGGTAGATTAGAGAGAGACAGAAAGGGATTGGGAGAAGGAGAATATTTAGGGGGAGAGTGGGTGGAAAGGGGAGGTGTTGGGGGTATGGAGAAGAGAGAGTTGGAGGGAGCCAGAGGGGAGGTGGCAGGGGATGGCAGATGAGGGTCCAGGGTAGGTAAAACAGGAGGAAAGCTGAGACAGATGAGGGGGTATCCGGGTTGAGGATATGGACTCAGGTAAGGGAGTCGGAGGTGTTTAAGAGCGGGTATCCAGGTTGAAGATATGGATTCAGGTAAGACAGTTGCAGATATTTGAGTTCAGCAGGTATTGTTTCAGTTCTCTTTTAAGAGCTGCAGCAGGGATCTCATTTAGCCATAGTGGAGCTCGGTACATGAAGAATCTTTGTCCTACGGAAGTTCGACGAAATGGGACATCAAGCTGTGTTGTCACTGTTCTTTGTGTGTTGTATTTGAAGCTTGCTTCCTTTACCAGGTCTGCAATGCAGGTAGGGGTTAGGGAGAACATGGCCTTTCTCCCTAGCAGGCAAGTTTGGTATCAGATTCTGGACTGAAGTGGTAGTATGTGGGCCAGACCATACAGGGTACAAGTGAAGCAGTCAGCATTTAGCAATAGTCTGCAAGCCTTGTTAAGGGCAGTGGAAACCCTTCTGAAGGCCGTATCAGTGGCAGCGCCATAAACCACCAGCCCATAGTCAACCAGGGAGAGGACAGAGCTGGAGACTGAGAGCTGGAGGGCTTCAGCGGTTAGGCTTTTCTTGTACCGAAACAGGATCCCTAATTTAGTGTTCACAGCTTTCACCACCATGTCAATGTGCTGAACATATGAGAGGGTATCATCCACAATGACACCCAGGTACTTGAAGGAGTGAACCTGTTCCAGTAGAGCAGTCAGTTGATTTGAGATTGTTAGTTCTGGGCATCTCCTTTTTAGTTGGGGGCTAGAGAGGAGCATCATCTTGTGTTTTTTTTTTGTACTTTAGCAGCAACCTTTGGGAGTAGAACCAGGTCTCCAGTTGCTGGAAGGATGATTGTAGCTCGGCCTGTAGGTGCTCTATGAGACAGTGACAGCTAAGTAGCACAGCATCATTAGTGTATAGAATGACGTTGCTAGTGCAAGCATCGGGTAGGTCATTCAGGAACATGCTGAAGAGCAGTGGACCCAGGATGGACCTTTGAGGCACCCCTAGTGAGACTTCCTTGGATGCAGATATGGAGTGACCTATCTTGACCCTTTGAGACCGGGAGGTTAGGTAGTCCTGGAACCATAGAGCGGCATTTGGGGAAACACCAAGGGCATGCAGTTGAGACAAGAGGAGTGGGTGGCAGACTGTGTTGAATGCCTTTGTTAGGTCAATGAAGACGGACCCAACCAGTTTTCCCTCATTCAATACCTTATGGACATACTCAGTGAAATCCACCAGTGCAACGTCCGTGCTGTAGAGTTTCCTAAAGCCGTGCTGCTGGGGACATTGCAGCTGGTATTTGTGAATATAATCAGTAAACTGGTCAACCACAATCCTTTCCAGTGCTTTAGAGAGGGGGGAGAGGATAGAGATGGGCCTGTAGTTTGCGGTCAGTGACCTATCGCCTCCCTTATGCATCGGGGTCACCAGCGCTTGTTTCCAAGAAGGGAATTTGGCAAGCTGGAGGGATTTATTGAAAATCGTAGTGATGGGAGCGATGACTTTGTTGATTGCCAGCGCCAGCAGTTTCATGTCAATATTGTCAGACCCCATTCTGGTTTTCTCCAGGTCCTTTGTAACATAACCCAGTGCTTCTTTGACAGTGACTCTCTTGAAGTAAAATTGTGGGTGTGAGTTGATGTCCGTTGGGCGCCTATTATCAGCTTTGATAGGCTTGAGATATTCAGCCGGTAGAACAGAGCTAAGATCCGTGAAGGTGGAGTTGAACTCTTCGACAATGGTGTGGGGGTCCATGGTATTTGTGCCATTAATGTTTAGCAGTGATGGCTGTGTTTTGTCATCCTTCCCTGTGAGTGCCTTTATATTGTCCCAAAACCGCCATCACCCCAGGTTCTTCACAATTGAACCTTGTAGAAATTAGCCTTATATGTGCATTTGTTTATGGCTGCCCTGTATCTTTGAAGGTCACTGGGCTTACCAGAGGCCCTGGCTCGATACCAAAGGTTGTCCCTTGCCCTCATGTGATCTAGAAGGTCACTAGTAATCCACCCATTGTTATGGCCGTGTGTTTTTCTTTTTTTGAATGGAGCAAATCTGTCACAAACGCTATTAAAGTTATCAATAAAGTACTGGAGTGTTATGTCAAGGTCATGCAGTTCCTTAAGGAGAGACCAATCAATCTGAGAAAGCGTCTCCTTGAAAGCTGAGAGCTGCCCTTTCCTGAGAATTCTGCTGTTCACAAAGACAGGTGGTGCTTTTTTGAATTTATTGGACCACATGCAGGTGATAGGGGAGTGATCGCTTAGTGAATCCGGTAGTACCAAGACATCAGTAATCCTGTCAGGTGAGCTTGCAAGGAGCCAGTCCAGGAGTGTGTGCTTACCGGTCTTATGGTTCATTCTAATAGGCTCCGTGACTAATTGTGTGAGGAGGGAACTGGCTATGGTATCCTTCTGGTTGATCGATTCATTACTGAGTCAATTGATGTTGAAGTCCCCAGTCACAATGAGCTCACAGTTGTTGTTAACACCAGCCAAGGAACCTAGTAGCTTAATTAGACTGTCTTTGGCTATTTTCGTTGGGAGGTAGATGCATGCAATGACCAGAGATTTTTCATGTTCACCAAAAATGATTCTAACTGCAAGGAGCTCATGGTCAACGCTGCAGGTTGTGAAGAGGAGCACAACGCCTTGTAGGGTGTTCCATAAATAAATGAGACAGCCACTTCTTTTCCCATTCCTATCACATCTAAAAGTATTGTAACCTGGGAGCACTATCTCATTATCCCTGACCTGGGTGGACAGCCAAGTCTCAGTCAGGCAAAGTATATCAGGGATATGTAGGGCGGCCCACGCCTGCAATTGAGGCATCTTTGGAATTAGGCTGCAGATATTCTTTGTAGCAAGTTTCAAGCCATTTCTCTTCGGCCCGGTATACCCTGGCCCGCTCATGGGGTTAGGTTGCATTCTTGATGTAGTAATATTAAACCATGCAAATAATTATGTTCAGGGATATGTAATATAGTAGTCATGTCCAAGGTACCAGCAGTCAAATGATGAAAAATAATCAAATCCATAGGAAATGGTGAACTACTGGGGACCAGTAAACTGTTGTCACTGTAGATCAAAGACCAAGACTGTGTTAAATTCCTGAAGGTCATGAACATTGGCCTGGGGCATATGCAGGATGTAAAAATCCTTTGTTAGTGTCTTACCTTTGTTCTCCAAAATGATTGTGAATAGACCTCAAAAACAAGCATAGATCCTTTAAGGAACAAGTCAGACGGAAATGTGGTTTCAATGCAGCACTCAAGAACTCAGAGCTTGTATAGCAGATTTACTGACCTTACTTTTGCTTTTGATGGCTTCCAAAAAAGTTGATTTATGATGAGAATGCTAATATCTGGTGGTGATGTTTTACAGTTTCTTAGTCCAGGAAACGTTCATAGATGTCATATCCAAGAATGGTCCAGTTCCTCCAAGCAGAAACACATGAAAAGCCACAAAAACTAAACTACTGACAGAGACAACTACGGACAGCCAGCAACACGTTGGTAAATAGGCAGTGAAGGGCTTTTCCTACTTTATGTAGGAAACAGAGCATTTTAAGTTGGAACCTGCCTTCAAGGGTGAGCCAGTTGAGGGAAGCATAGAGGGTACAGTGATGGGTCATCCATTGGAGGCCGGTCACGAAGCATGTGATATTATTGTATGTAATTGCTCTCCTTTGAACTACCTCCACCCTGTCTATGTCCTTTTGATGCGCAGACTCTAAAACTGGAAACTACCACTGCTGGAATAACACTTTATGAGCTTTGGGATCTAGTGGGGCCCATAATGATGCTATCTTTAAAATGAGTCTCCCTTTCCCATTATAAGTCAATGGCAATGATGTGTCAGCTACTGGTGCTCACTTCAGAGCGGCGAGCTCTGGCAAGACCCCTGTAATTCCAACACTGCTTCAGTACTCTGTTGTCATTTAGGTCTCAGGCTTGTTTGTTGACTGGGAATGGTTGCAGACAGGGCCCCCTATAGCTCTTATGTGTAAAACCTATGGCAGTAACTCATGCAAGGCTGCTGTTTACTTATAATGGGGGGAGGGGTAAATTTATAGACAGGGTCCCCATAGCTTTGAAGTGTGAGGCACAGTAATTCATACAACACTGTCATTTACTTATAATGTGTATGGGGTTAGGTTACAGGCAGTTCACAGACAGACAAGCTCCCTGTAGCTTTTTTTTTTAAGTCTGTTTTTATTGAAAAACAAGCAGTAGGTACAGGTCAGCATACAGGACAAGATAATGATACATGTGAGTAACAGTTAGCAGACTTGATGTCGGTAAAATTAGGTTAATCTGGAAGTCCATACCCCAGGACAAAACTTTGTTAATACAATGTTATCCCATCTTACAAAGTGTCTATTTTGTATTATATGTTATTAGATAATTGAGGACAAGCAGTTAAGACATACCTGTCAAACAGTCAGTTAACTTGCATGTCTTACTCTGTGTTTTACAAAAATCTACAGAACCCATCTCTACAATATCAAAGAGTACTTTATGTACCCCTGCCAAGACTCACAGTGATACATATTATGGAACTACATCTGCTGTGTGTCCATTGAAACATAAAATTTGATGGCAGATAAGGACCGCTTGGCCCACCTAGTCTGCCCATTTCCCTACCTACTGGATAAGCTGCAGATCCTAGTTAACCAACAGCCTACTTCCTCCTACCCCCCACTAGAATTGCCTTATGTCTGTTCCATGCATTCTTGAATTCCCCCACTGTTTTTGACTCCATGACCGCCTCAGGAAGGCTATTCCATGCATCTACAACCCTGTCCATGAAAAAATACTTCCTCACATTACCTCTGAGTCGCCCCCTCTATCTTCAAACTGTGTTCCCTCGTTCTTGCACATCTCTTTTTTCTGAAAGATGCTACCCTCTTGGACTTTGTTGAGTCCGTCGAGGTACTTGAAAGTTTCTATCATGTCCCCCCTCTCCCTCCTTTCCCCAAGGGTATACATATCAAGCTCCTTTAGTCTCTTCGTATGGCTTCTGGTGCAGAACCTACACCATTTTGGTTGCCCTCCCCTGGACAGCCTCCATCCTGTCTATGTCTTTGTAGAGATGGCGTCTCCAGAACTGCACACAGTACTCCAGATGGGGTCTCACCAACTGTCTGTATAGAAGGATAACAACTTCCTGTTTTCTACTGCTACATAATCCACCCATGCCATTGGACTAAATAAATCTGTCTGTTGCCTAATTATGTGTGTCAGTTTTTCCATCTGATAGGTTTGTTATAGTTTTCCTTTTTTAAGTTTGTATTTATTGCTTTAGTATAAAAACAATACATGAAAAACTTCATACAAAGCAATCAATAACATTCAATGCCATTACAGTTGATATACAGATACATCCCTTGTAATCTGTTACAGCAGAAACTGAGGGTTATCCAGTAAAGCATTCAAAAGAAATGTCTATAAATGCCAGCTGACTCAGTAGCTTAAGAAAGTCCATCTTAGGTAGTATCAACAGGCAAATATTTACCACAGTCCCAGTGGATTGCTATTTATCCATGTACAACTGGTGAATTTCTTAGGAAGAAATCGTGCATTTCAGAGTTTACTCTACACAAAGTCATGTGAAATATTTTTATTTATTTATTTATTTGTGAAATCAGTTTACAACCTTTGAGCCAGAGGCTCATTTCCAAAGGTACCTCGTCACATTAAAGACATACATAGAGTTTTAGGTTACATAGCATAGGTTTGCAAAACAGTAGGCATTCAACAGAGGCGCCACGTCACGCTGAGGTCAGACAAAATACATTTAGGTTACAGGGTATATGTAATTGAGAACAGGTGTTACACAAGTTGGTATCAAAAATTGAGCAATCGAATAGGTATACAATGAAACAGCTGGCACTGGCCAGGTTAGACATAGGTACGGTGTACCGGGAAGCGGTGGTGGGGATGGCTAGGTGGAGAGCCGCCCGGTGGGCGTTGTCATGAGAAGTCGAGGTGGAGGCTACTTTCAGAGACAGGAGCAGCTACGAGTGTTGAAGAGTTGGTTTCGAAGGGTGGTTTTGAACTTGGAGATGGTGGTGGCATTGGTGATGGAGCAGGGAGAGAGTTAAACCAGGATGGGGCTCTGTAGCAGAAGGTCCTCTGGCCACGGCTGGTTCTTGATCTGGGGACCATTAGAGTGGTCTTGTTGGATGACCGTGTTGCAATAGTGGGTGGGATCTGGTGGATGGATGCCGTTACCCCAGGGGGAGAGAGCCCAAGTAGGGTTTTTTTTGTGAGGAGGCAGGTTTGATATCGGAGCCGTTCATCCAGGGTAAGGAGTTTAGCCTCGTCATACAGCTGACAGGTGTGTGTGATCCTGGGGGCACCAGTAATCAATCTTCAGGCTTTATTCAGGGTTAAGTGAATTTCTTTGAGTGCAGTCGTGTTGGCAGCACCATAGACTGGTAAACCATAGTCTACAAGGGACAAAACGGAGGACGTAACAGCGAGCCGGAGCGCATTTGGGGGAAGGCCGGTTCTATGGCGGAAGAGGATGCCAAGCCGTGTGTTAGTGGCAGATGTTAGGGCATCAATGTGGTTGTGAAATGTGAGGGCTGAGTCGAAGGTAACCCCAAGGTATTTGTAGGAACAGACTTGTTCCAGTGGCTGTTTGGTACTAGGAAGGATATAGAGTGGGTGGTTGCTAGCTTTGTTTTGGGGGTGGGAAAAGAGCATAGCTTTGGTTTTTTTTAAGATTGATGACGAGTCTGCGCTCCTTAAACCAAGCTCCGGCATTATTGAAAGACTGCTGTAGGGTGTCCTGAAGGGAGACGGGATTGCGGTGGGTGGCAAAAAGGACAGCGTCATCTGCATACAGGAGAATTTTGCCAGGGCATGCACTGGGCAGGGTGTTCAGATAGAGTGAGAAGAGAAGGGGGCCCAGGATGGAGCCTTGGGGGACCCCAGAGTGAATGGGACGGGTATCAGAGAGTATCCCATTGATTTTAACACACTGTGATCGAGCGGCTAGATAGCTTGTGCAACATGCTAGGGTGCCAGCCGAGAGACCAGTGTGGCAGAGAGCATTCAGCAGAAGAGGATGGGAGACGGTGTCGAAGGCCGATGGTCGATGAACACTGCACCAGCTAGGGAGCTGGTATCCAAGGAGGAGTGTAGGAAGTTGGAGAATTCAATTAGGGCAGTGCTGGTACTGTGACCAGCACAGAAGCCATGTTGCTCTGGGCATAAGATGTTATGCTTAGCCAGATAATCAGTGATTTGAATGGCCACCACTTTCTCCAGGGCTTTGGGGGATGGAGATTGGCCGGTAGTTGTTGGTCGATCACCTGTCACCCCTTTATGAATGGGTGTGATTATGGATGTTTTCAAGCCGTGGAAATTGTCCCAGGCAGAGCGATCGGTTAATTAGGCTGGTGAGTGGGGCAAGGACTTCATCTAGCACCAGCCTGAGGATACTGGGGTCCAGTGAGTCACTGCCGGACTGTTGCTATTCAAAGCTTTGATTAGGATGGGTCTGGCTTCCGGCGGAAATCTCTATGCAGGTGGAAGCTGGGGTGCTGGAGGACAGGGGAGGTTGGTTGGGGGAGGGTCAAAGAAATTACTAGGGAGGACTGAGCTAAGGTCAGTGAAAGCGGTGTTGAGCCAGTTAGCTATGGTGGCAGGCTCGGTGGTGGTAGTGCCATTGCTAGTGAGCTGGGATGGGGCAGGGGAGCGTGATTTTCCATTTAGTTGTTTAAAATTATCCCAGAAAGTCCGGGCCAAGCCCCAGGAGGAGGTAAAGGTATTTTATACCTTAATATGTATACTTCGGGTTGTCTCTTGTGAGGTAAGAAGGTTATCTTGTGCTGGTTTGAGCGAGAGGACCACAAAGCGAAGCTGAGCGGTTCCGTCAGCCCAGACCAGCACGAGATAACCTTCTTATCTCGTAACAGACAACCCGAAGTATACATATTAAGATATTATGAAGTGGTGTAACCGACTTCAGCAAGAACTTACATTTTGGTAGTAATTCGTTCCTTTTTTAAAGATTTTTCTGATCGACTCTCCCCACTGTGTGTGAAGAGTTGGTGCCTGCCGTGGCTTATCTGTGTGTAAAGAGCTGGTGCCTGCCATGGCTTACCTGTGCTTTGTCATGTTGACCGATGGTGGGGGAGGCGCGGATTACAATGATTGGGAACCTGTGTGCTTGATCTGCAGTCAAAACCGGGGAGAAAGATAGAGGGCACTTATTTAAATTAGCAGCTGTGTGTCAAAAAGAAAGGAATGAAAGAAAAGCAGTCCATGCTGGCCTGGTGGCATTGAGGGTTGAGGCGCTGGAAGCCGCACCTCGCTCCACGCCAGCGATCCGAGTTCGGGAACGAGCTTGGGCACCAGGGGTTGGCAGGAGAGGGAGAGGATCGAGCGTCCGATGGACAGCTCTCCTCTCCCTGGGGAGGGATCTGGGACTCTTCGGAGCAGTAGAGACCTCTGGTGGTGACCGGAGGTACAGACTGCAATGTAGCCATAAAAGGGGAGGAACGAGGCGGATGTTGACGGCCCCTCCGTAGTCGACCTCCCCACAAAACCCACTGCCACACGTCCAATACTGGGCCTCTGTCTCCGCCCTCTCTGCCGGCCTGACCAATGCTCTAGATTCTAGACAGAGTGTCAGTAAGTGGAGGCAGCCCTACCTCAGGGGGCTCAGAGCTGGGGGGATTGTGGGTTCAGGATCGGCAGAGGACAGCTACCCTCTGAGGAGCAGGACCACAGTGGATGGTAGAGCAAGCCGGTGAGTTGGGGTAGTCTGAGAGAGTTCAGGTTCAGGGGAGAGAAATAAAGTCTACAAAAAAAAAGAGAAAAGCAGTCTAATCAAGCTACCAATAAATACAGAACTACTGTTTTTCATTTCCGAGTACAGCACTGAAAGGGTGATGAAAAACTGCAGTTCTGTATTTATTGGTAGCCTGACTGGACTGCTTTTCTTTAATTCCTTTCTTTTTGACACACAGCTGCTAATTTAAATAAGTGCCTTCTACCTTCCTCCCGGTTTGGACTGCCGATTACTTTTTTTTTTTTAAACTGTTTATTTATAGAAGTTCTCAGGTAAAAAACAATACTGAGGTACAATAGTTGATATTTGTAACATACCGAATACAGAAATAAAATATCTTCTTTATACATCTTCCCAGGATAAAAATTGCTAAAATTAAAGTATAATATGTAGAGTTAGTGATCAGTGTCCGAGACAGGGATTTAGGAAGGATTAAAAAGTGTATAAAGTGTCCGTGGTTCCTAAAAAAAGAAACAAAACAGCAATATATTTTAAATGTATGGTCCATTTAGGCAACAAAACTTGGCATGTTTTCTCTCCGACGCATAAAATCAGTTGTATTCAAGGGACACAGGTGGGATCCATGGGTGAAATATAAAACACCCATTTTCTCCATCTTAATTCAAATGGTTCTATTCTATCTGCCGACCTAGCAATCAGTCTCTCTAATATATATATATATATCTCCCCGAGCACCCCATGCCAGTCCCGAAGCGTGGGGGTCTCTCGGCCCCAACGTTTAGTAATAACTTTTTTGGCCTCTAAAATGTACGTGAACAACAAGGAACCTTTCGAAATACGGAGGTTCTCAGGTGGGACAGACAGGAGCACCAATTCTAGGGTCAGAACTGCTTCCTCCCCTACCAAATCTGCCAGAGCTATTGAGATATCATGCCAAAAAACTCTCAGTCCTGGGCAAGACCAAAAAATATGAGTATGGCCTGCGTACTGTTCCCCACATCCCCTCCAGCAATTGCAAGATGCTGCAGCAACAAACTTAGACAGTTTTGCCAGGTTATGGAAAAACCTGTTCCTTGTCTTCCATGCAAATTCTCTCCAGTAGGGGGTGCTCAAGAGACCCAGAGATTGTTTAGTATATTTCCCCCAGTCATCTACATGTACTAGCAGGGGGAGCTCTCTATTCCATACCTCTAATGTCCATTTAGTTAAATCTCTAGACAATTCCTGAAGACCTTATATAGAGAAACCCAATAAAATGGGGCAAAATTTGCCCCTCTCTAGTGGTCACTGCCAGGTACAAAAGCAAGGGGTGGCTTAGGTAAGGAGCCTTGGCTCCTAACCCTCTGTCCTATAGATTCCTGAAGACGTATATACATCATACGATCTTGTGGTGAAAGTCTGTAGGTCTCCTGTAATTTCGTAAAAGGAATAACTCCCTCCAAATCTATAAATTTGTGACTTGAAGAGAGACCTTTACTGGCCCAGTCTATCAGTGTCTGTTTCTCTTGTAGAGAAAGGGGTATAATTACCGAGCTAAGAGAGTCCAAGTAAGATAAAACTGGTTCCAGTTTGGGGGAGTTTTTGAGGCTGCGCCATACCATTAGGTTAGACTGTGCCCCTATGTAGTATGACGGTTCTCTTTTAAAGGGAGACTTAGTGGAAGACAATTCACCTGAGAGATCCTGAAGCAGACTGAGGGCTAATTCCAAAACCTTCCAAGGAAGGTCATAGTTTGGATTGCTCCAATTGAATATTGTAGCTAAGACTGTAACTTGGGCATATTTTTGTAGATCAGGTAGATTCACCCCCACCCCCACCCCAAGCTGTCAGTAGTACTGACTCATTTTAGTCTTGGCTCTACCAGCCCAGACAAACCTAGCAACAGATCTATTCCAAGAAATAAAATATATCTGGGAGGGGAATTCTGTGAAATAAATATAAGAGACGAGGTAAGATATTCATACAAATTAAATCTACTTTAGAATATAGCGGTAAATACAGCTGGGACCAGTGGAGTAGATCAAGTTCAATTTGTTGAGTAAGGGGTTCATAATTAAGTAGAGTAAGATTAGAAATCTGCTGTGGGAGTTGTATACCTAGGTACTTTATTTTGGTCTCATTCCATCCAAGGGGTAACTGAGCTTTTAAATTTGGGGAAGGAGTGAAATGGAAAGTAAGTACCTCGGTGTTAGTAAGGTTTATCTTATACCCAGAGACTCTGGCAAAATGATCCAGTGAGTTCCAAATAGCCGGAAGGGATGTTTCTGGATGGGTCACAGAAAGTATGACATCATCTGCATATAAAGCTAATTTCCAAGTTTGATTTCCTATATGTATTCCTGAAACCCTTATCGAATTTCTAATGGTCATAGCAAGGGGTTCAATACAGATAGCAAAGAGGAGTGGGGAGAGGGGACATCCCTGACGGGTGCCTCTCTCGAAGGGGCTAGGAGAAGAAATACCTCCATTGATCTTAATATAGGCCTTTGAGGAAAAATAAATTCTCTCCAACCAGCCTATAAAATCCTTCAGGAAGCCAAAGGCTGCCAAGACCCTCCACAGGAATCTCTAAGAGACCCTGTTGAAGGCCTTGTATGCGTCTAGGCTCACCAATGCAGAGGTCAGCCTCTATCTAGTCAGATAGTCCATTATATGAACTGTTCTTTGGACGTTATCAGCAGTTTGTCTCATCCTGAGAAATCCAGCCTGGTCCTCAAGAATCAGGCCAGGCAAGATAGTCTCCAGCCGACTCGACCAGATCAACATAAAAAACTTATAGTCACTGTTTAAGACTGAGATGGGCCTATATGACTCTGGCGATAGTGGGTCTTTCCCTGGTTTTAGGATAGCTGAAATGGCTGCATATGACCACGGGGGGGGGGGGACTTCCCCTCCTGGACCTCTAAAAAGGCATGTTTCATTGGCTGAAGCAGTTTAGCCTGAAAGGTTTTGTACCACTCGGCTCCAGACCTCTGCAGGCCAGGGCATTTTAAAGTCTTGGATTTGCCTACGGCTAACTGAATTTCCGTAGTTGACATGGGGCTGAGCAAAGAGGCCTGTTGTGCTTCTGTCAATTTAGGGAAAGTAAGCGGTGCCAGAAACTTGCGAATCTGGTTCTCTGATGGTGGGTTCTGATCTGCATACAGTGTTTTATAAAAGTCTTGGAACGTTTTCACTATTTGTGGTCCCTTGTAAATGATCATTCCCGATTGGGGGTCTGTAATTCTTGAAATGGTCATTGACTGTCTGTAAGCTCTAGTTCTTTTGGCCAGATTTCTGGCACCCTTTGAGCCACCCTCATAATAAAACTTTTTAAGATATAAGAAAGACATCTGTACGTTGTAGTCCAATATCCCCTGAATTTCTAATTGAACTTGTCTAATCTCCTCTTGGGGTACCCCTTCCCCTCGGGCCTGTCTCTCTTGGAGAACCCTAAGTGTTACCTGTAATTGTTTATATCTGGACTCTCTCTGCTTGTTAGTATAGGAGGAGTATGATATAATTTCTCCTTGCAGCACAGCTTTAATGGTATCCCAAAAAATAGTAGCAGCCATATCATGATCAGCATTTTCGTTTCGGATCTGGGTAATCCGATCCCCTATTTTAGTTTTAAATTCTGTATTCTTAAGCAGGGCTAAATTCAACCGCCATTCGGAAGTTTTGCGTTTTTTACCCAGGTCTACCCGTAATAAAAGCGTTGCATGGTCAGATAGCAGCCGTGCTGCCAGTGAGAGATCCTGTATTCTATCCAAATACTCAATGGAGATAAAAAATAATCGATTCTGGAAGAGGAGTGGTACCTAGGGGAGAAATAAGTGTAGCCTTCTGATGAAGGGAATAAATGACACCATATGTCTGCAACGCCTAAACGTGGAATTTGTGCCTTAAGGAGTTTCTGGATAGGGGTAATCCTATGTGCTCCTGGAGATAAAGAATCTATTCGTGGGGACACGGTGATATTAAAATCACCTCCTATCAACATGATACCCTTCTGTATCTCCAAAAGCCTATTGCTAAATTGTCTAGGTAGAAGGGGTTGGGGCGCCTGGGGGGAGGTACACACTGGCCAGCGTTACTTCAGTCTCAAACATACGTTCCTGGACTATCACAAAATGCCCATTCTGGTCAGAATATTCTCTCTCCATCTTAAATGGGGTAGACAAGGGAATTAAGATAGCTACTCCTCTCCATTTCCCCGAGCCACTGGAAGAGGAGAACACTACATATCTGCCACCCATCGCTAATTTAGCATGCTCATTTTTCAAGAGATGAGTCTCCTGCAGATACACACAGTCCGCTTTTAGCCGATGTAAATACTGCTGGACCCTAGCTCTCTTTATTGGATGATTCATGCCATTTATATTCATCGAGACTATGTTTGCCAAGTCTGTCCGCATTGTAAAACAATAATAGTTAAAGCATTAGTAACAGTTGCCACCCCCGTCCCCCAAACAGCAGGCATAGCTTGAGGAATCATACACTAGGAGTGGGATTCCACCCCATACCTTTCGCACTTTGTAGATAAACAACATAACCATTTTTAGTTATCCATTGAAGACTGTCCCAGATCAAAACTGTCACAGTATTATTCCTGGCATTTAACCAATTGTACCTCATAAAAAACTTAACTTCTTTTAAACTACAATCTAACCACTGAGTGCATAAAATTATTAACAATAAATAAAAAACAAACTCTAGTTCTAGATACATTCTCATGGTATCAAACAGTCGAAATCCAGCTATAACAGGATGCAACAATTTATCTCTCTTAAACTTAGGGACTTCCAAATGTGGGGATAGATACCTTCGCCCCCGGGGATCAAAACAGTGAATCCCACAGTAGGCGTAAACCTTCCCTAACTGTGGAGGTAGTCCCTTACCCAACATGGCTGGGACAACTGAGGATAGAGCTTGCTGTTCCCAAAAATACAGGAAAAATTAAAAAAGGTCAAAAAAGGAAATCAAGGAAAAGCCTTGCAATGGCATCTAGCAGCCCAAAACAGTATTGCTCTCCCTCCCCCTCCCTCAGGTCAAACAATAACAAACCTGAGTGCAGTTAAGAAAATGAGCGAAACCTGAAGCCTTATTTCTTCTGTATTTATCTAATGAAACAGACTATCTTTGACATTTCCCTCCATTTTGAAATTAGGTAGAACTAATATTTAGCATAATCATAGGTTAGCTTTAGAAAGTAATAAACAAACGTCTCAACCGAACCCGGTGGGTGGGAGGGGAGGGTAGAAGCTCTACTCCACCCTAGACCGACATTCAGCTAGGGGCTGGCCCAAAGTAGAGGACCCACCTTAGGCCAAGAGTCAGATCCGTGTGTCGCAAAGCCTCATCAATCCCATTCAAGGGTATATGCTATACTATATCTCCCACCGACCTGAATAATGTCCTGGAAGTGCAGAGTGATATTCTTCAGGTGTCTTTGACTCTAGAATCTCCCTGATAAGCAGCCAGGACAGTCTTAACTGCAGCCAGGTTCTGGTGATTTCCCCGTTGTTTCTCAGGCACTGTTTGCCATCTGGCTGGGCGCTGTTCCGAGTTTTGAGGGCCAGAACTCTGGTCTGGAAACTGTAGACCCATGTTAGAAAGTTCTTCTCGTGTCTCCTGTGCAGTAGCAAACTCTTTCTTCCCTGAAGGCAACTGTACTACCAGGCAGGAGGGGTATGGTGTTGTAACTTTACAGCCTGACGCTTTAAGAACTGGTAGCAAAGGGAGATATGCTCTTCTGAGCCTCTATTTGACTTTTGGTTAAAGAAAATTGTATTTTTCTGGCTTAAGTGCAGAGCTGATCTGAAAGGCGTCCTGCTGGGAGACTGGCTCTCTGTTATAGTTTTCCAGTGGACAAGGGGGGGGTTGTAGCCCCTGTTTAGCAATGGCCTTCTTAGCTGCTGTCAGGGCGATACTCACGAAATACTTCTGGTGCTGATGAGAAATGTAAAATAGAGCCACTACGAGGGTGAGCGGTGGGAAATTTTTTTAATAAAATTTGCGCAAATTTGCTATAATTTCCACATGCTCCTGATAATTCTCATATGCAACTGGGCCACTGTTACTTCCCAACATGCCTTCCAACAACTAGCTGCATGCTCTCCTCCTAACTTCGCTACAGTACTAGGGGTTCTAAAATACCGGATTGTAGCCTTCCATGCAGATTGTCTCCACTGTAGCAAGAATGATGTCTTACACTGCAGGGAATATACACGTTCCCATTGTTGTTCTGTCATTTTGATGGATAACTCAGTTGACCATTCTTCTTCCATTGTACGGTATGACATAACTGGGGAGAATGTGAGGGCCCTATAACATAGAGAGAAAAAGCTGTGGCATGCCTCCAAATGTATTTTTTTTAGTAGGATATGCAAAGGGTGGGATCTGTCAATTTTTCTGGGCCCCCTATGGTATTTAAAAAATGTCAAGCCTGAAAAACTTAAAAATGATCCACATTAGGTAGCTGGTGCTGTTGCTTTAACTGTGCAAAAGACAGAGCAGAATCACCTTCCAAAACTTGGTATAGATGAGTTAAATCCTGCCTATCCCCATTGGGCAAATATGGGGACTATTTGAGCCGGCTGACAGCATGGTGTTCAGCATGGACTGATATTTTTTATCCTGCTATATTTTATACCATTGGAACAAGACTGCCCTAATAAATATGTTGTCCAAGGATTCCGACAGGCATTGCGCAGCGATAGAATATAACATTTTTAAAGATGGCTACATTAGAGTCCCTCATGTCTAATGCTTTCCAATGGGCAGTATAACATGGGTCCAGCCAAGCACAAACATGACACTGCTGAGCTGTTTGGTAATATGTCAGCAGATTTAGCTGTGCTCAGCCTCCCATTAGTTTCGGGAGTTGTAATTTATGAAAGGATACCCTAGGTCTCAGTCCTGCCCAAATAAACCTTGATATCAATGTGTCCCAGTGGCTAAAATATGTGTTATCAACACAGATTGGAAGGCTTACTTTGAAATAAATAGAAAACTCTGAGTAAAACATTTATAGCATGAATTCTGTTGCTAAAGTACAGTGGGCGCACTGTCCAGTGGGTAATATCTGCTTGGCTGGCTGCTTTGTGGGGTGGGTAATTAACTGATAAAGCTCATTTAAATCTTGTGGAATTTTTATTCCCAAATATTTAATAGACTTTTGGCTCCATTTAAAATGATAAAGGTTAGCGACTGATTGAGTCAGGTTATAATTAATGTGAAATGCCATAGTCTTGCCCTCATTCAGTTTCTAACTGGAGAGAGACCCATGTGCTTTGAAAGTGGTGCACAGATGTGGGAGGGATGTGGTGCATTCTGTTAAATGGATCAAAAGATCATCCACATAAAATGCTAATGTACGTCGTGTCCCAAGACACAAAATTCCCTTGATCTCCAAGTTTTGATGGCACACCTGTGCCAGGGGTACAACTGTAAGTACAAACAAAAGGGGAGATAATGGGTACCCTTGCCTGGTGCCTCTCATAAGTGGTAATCTAGATTACAGAGACCCACTGGCCTGAACCATGGCTTGAGGAGTGTTATACAGGGCCATTACTACGGCAATAAATTCAAGCATGAAGCCAAATCACGACAGAGTGTAGTACAAAAATTCCCAGGAGACCCAGTTGAATGCCTTTTTGGCATCCAGGCTCAACTCAGCAACAAAGTAGGTTGACAAGTACCGGATACGTGCTTGAGCAATGACAGGGTCCTTTTAATATTATCTTGAGTCTGTCTTTGCATTATGAAGCTTATTTGATCTTTGCGTATCAAGTGAGGAAGAATTTTTTTCTAAGTGCTTTGCCAAAAGGAGGGGAAGGGGGCAGCTCCAGTAGATTAGATTAGACTGAGCTGCACACTCGAGCAGACTTGATAGACCAGTATGGCCTGGTTCTGCTGGCAATTTTGTATGCTTGTGAAATGGAAGTAAATTATTTACAGTCTATGTTTAAGATAGAAATCAGGCAGTAAGATTCAAATTTGGTTGGATCTTTATTGTAGCTTGGGAATTGCTGAAATGGTGGCATAATGCCATGAGTGGGGGGGGGGAATACACCGTCCTGAATTTTGTGGAATGCCTTGTGGGGAGGGGGTGGAATAAGAGTTCTTTTTGGGCTTTGATTAGTTTGTCTGAATAGCCATCAGGCACAGGGTGTTTGCCTGACTTCATTCTGGCTAATGCTGTGTGAAGGATCCACATAGCTTTGAAGTGTATAACTCAAGCAACACTGTTATTTACTTATGCAACCAGTTTAAATGTTCGCATTTACTACCCCTGCCTTGTACCCATGGTGGCCACAAACAAGGTTGAGGGGACAGGGCTTGTTAAACTCCTCAGCTGGGGGGTTTGGTTCGGAAGGGGATGGGGAAATAGCAAGGTGCCTCCACCCAGAGAAGGAATAATGGATCAGGTTAAATCTGCAATACTGCCCCCTGGAATGCAGTTCCAACCCACCTCCCCACAGGACATGGGACACCTCCCTCAGACCAAACAGCACCCACACTTTACGTTCAACAAAACACTCTTTTGTACTGTTTACTGTAGATCTCTAATTATATGCTCACCCACCAAAACTGTGAAAATAACAATAGGGATTTATTAATCTGCCAGTCAAGTGCTGCAATGGATATAGGTGTTAGGCAATAAGCAGTAGAACACTTATTACGCAGTTATTAAAGGAAAGCTGTACTAGGCCTCGCCTCACAACTCATCGTCTGTTTAGACATAGTCTAAAAGCCGCTTTTTCACTATGTCTAAAACTGGAGGGTAAGGTTTGCAGGGGCGGGGAGCCCCTGCAAACCACAGCTTTCCTTTAAGCAGTCTGGCAGCAAGGTAACTTATGTAAGCAATCAATGTTACTGGTCATACCCTAAAGATGTGCTACCCTCCCTGCACTGACACACACAATATCCCTTGGTCAAATATACTGTTGGGCCCCCGACTACCTGCAGTAGCCGTCTCCCACAGCAACAGAAGTTCCAAACAATAATTTTACTTTCAGAAAATAATTACTGTACTGCAGTTTAACTAGTTATTGGATACTCAGGTTATCTAACAGTTGCAGGCCTGATGTCACAGTGCCTAGGATCTTGTGTTGGTGCACTCAAATAGATGTTAAGCAAACTTGCAATTAATAACAGCTCCGCCTGAGTGAATTTTGGTTTGCAGTTTTGAACAAAGCAATTTGTATTCTTGGAAGGAATGGAAAGAAATTACATTTTTGTAAACATTTTTATAGCGCCTTTCATTCACAATGCATCCCAAAATGCATTATAAACTTCGACCTATTGAGCCGGCCCGTCAGTGCAAGGGTAGCGTTATCGCTCTTAACACCAGTGATCCGGGTTTGGAAATGAGCCCAGGTCATTGGGGACTGACCAAGGCTAGGTTGGCTTGAGCATCCCCAAGACGCTCGCCTCCTTTGGGAAGGGAGTTCATTCCCACCTAGTTATCACCATCCACCTGTTCCTAGGTGGAATGGCAGGTGGAACAGCTGTGCAAGGAGATGGAAGACATCACAGGTGCACATGCATGCTGTGTGCAGTTGCACCTGCATGCTAACAGGTGATGTCTCGTGAGGGGGAGAGGGCAGAACACCGGGGAAATCACGACAGCTGCTGCAGGATGCAACCAGCCCTAGCAGGCACCAAACTGCCAACTGAGGCTCCTACCTCCACTGGATTTGGTCTCCTGATAAGGTTGGCCAACCCCTATGGCCCAGCTATGGGGGCATTAGGGTAAGTCCCGGAAAAGCTGGGTTATAGGGCTGGGGACTTGATGATGGGGGAGGCTTGGTTAGTAGAAGAATAAACAGAAAATTAAAAAAAGTCACCTGGTGCATCACACATTAGGCTAAAAAAGGTATGAGGTTAAGGGAAGGTTGAGAAGGCTTAACTATGTGGAGCGGGAGGACTAGATTAAGTGACTTGCTAAAGGTCACACAAGTGGCGCTGCTGGGATTCATACCTGGGTCACTGGGTACACAGCTCTGCACTCTACCCACTAGGCTGCACTGCAGGTCTATAGATGGAAAATGTGAGGGGAGAAAGCAGTAGACACACCAGTAAATCCGTCATCATAAAATACAACAAACCAGTATCCTAGGTACAACATATGTAATCAACTCCGATGCCCTGGAAAACTCAAAAGTAATTCTAGAAAGCATTGTATCTGGGTGATTCCTAAATCTGCTCTTTTTGTAACTCTCCTGCCCACCTCCCACCCCACTCCAAATGTAGCTGCAGCCTCCTTTTGGTTTCAATGGCTTTGACTTACAAGGCTAGGTGGAGTCTTGCAAAGTAATCAGCAGCAACCACATGCATCCCAAAACAGCCCATCCCTGTAATACAGACATATTTTTAGCTGTTCCCTTCTTCTCTGTGTAGCTGTGTCAATGTGATAATTACAGGTTAGGGAAGGCTACAGAGCTGGAACGTTAGTTGGGCCCTAAGACATTTAAAATGGCTTTGTTTGAACTTCCAGCAGGGGTCACAGCTGTGCAGTGCTCCATTATAGGAACAGACTCCAATCTCCACATACGGGCCACAATGCAGGCAACACATTCCCTGTTTCCAGGCTGTACATTATCTTCGGAACTCGTCTTTTTTTTTTATTTTTTTTTTTTTTTTATTCGTTTTCCATCATGAACTCTTCCCATTTGCTTCTGGCAACCACCAAGCCATGTTGTCTCATGCATGACCCCCAGTTTTCAACCGCTTGACTTACTCTCTCCAAGGCAAGGCTGAAAGTGGAGGTCACCCCTGCTCCTGAGACTCAGTATGTGCTGGGGTAGAGAAGGCTGCACGGGGAATCCATGTAGAAACACAGACACATAGAATTTGACAGCAGATAAGGACCACTTGGCCCACCCAGTCTGCCCATTTGCATCAGGGAGTTTATCTCCCATTTTACCCCACCTCTGGAGACTGCTCACATGTAAGGTCTCCAGTGCATGCACACGCATGCACTTGCATGGCGTCATGTGGGGCCGGAGCCCATCCCCCCCCCCTTGCCACTCAGGGCTGCACCTCACCATGTGGACACCCAGATGGCAGTGTTTGCTTTAAGCTATGCAGTCAGCCACCCACCCCAGGAGGGACAGTGTCCTCTGGGACACTCAATTCTTCCCAGTCCCCAGTTGGCCCTCCGGCCCGGGCGTGTTTCAGAATCCGAATCATCGGCATCACAAGTGTCAGCCTGGCACTCATTTTATTGCTTCAGGGCTCAGTGAAAGGCTACAGTACTGGCAGCTGAGATGTTCCATTTCCCTCAGATGGATGTGCTTTGTGGGCTTCCTCGTGCTGCCAGCGTGTAGGACTCCACTTCGTAACATCCTACTTTATGATGCGAAAACAACTCAAAACTAGAAACAGGCAAAGCCCGACAGTTGAGTTCTTGGTGTCTGTCTTGGTGTCTGTACAAACCCCAGATGCAAATTCCAATATATGGAACTTCAAGGGTATTTGGGATGTGGACTCAGTCCCAAATGTCCCTGATAAGTCAGCCTAAAAACATTAGTTTAACCTGATCCCTCCCTTCCACACCTTTTCTTTAAATTGACCCCCATATCATTCAGTGTTAAACCGGTGTGTGCCCCCGTTCATTCTGTTCCATCACATCTGAAGGGGGCATGCATGGTTCTGACACTGGGTCATTTTTATTTTTAAGCCCCCCATCTCCAGGGATGCATGTTGTGCACCTCATTCTTTGCCATACCCTAATCTAGCAAGCCCCGATAAGGAGGGGAGCAGATTGTTGTGGCAGAACACTGTTGTTTCTTATCTGCTGCCTGCTGCAGGTGGGGATGGGTTGAGTGGGATGAGGCGGGGCTTAAAGAGCACCTTTTCTGGTGCTCACCCCAGAAACCCTGAAGGACCCTTACCTGCCCCAAATTCATATGCTGCTGAAAGTTTAATTTTTATATGCCTCAATTTAGGAAGGGATCGTATTTTGGCTCAGTGGAGCAGACATCCCGATCCCTTCCACTTCCTGGTCCTCAGCACCGTCCCTGTGCTAGCGTGTTTTGTGATGTAAGTATATGGAGAGCACAAGGGTGCACTCCATAGACAGTAATGGGACTGCGGCGATCACGGAACTGGTGACCAGAGTATGGGAATGAGTTTGGGTCATCGGGGGCCAGCTGGGGGAGGAGGATTGAGCGTTCCAGAAGGATATTCTCCTCCTCTAGGGAGGGAGGGTGCCATCCTCCACCACGATACTGTCACCTGGGTGATCACAGGTGACAGTGCAGCTGGAGGACCAGGGGGAAGGGTGGGGATGTCACTGACGTTGGCAGGCAGACACATACATAGTGTGTGCGGGCTCACCATGACGTCCACATAGGAGATGTCCCCAGGGGATGTGAGAACAAGGAAAATGTCCCTAGCACCTCCGTGATGACGGCTACGATACGTCATGGGTCTCTGCCTCCCTGGAGCACAGCACCACCTGACGAAACTCAGAAAGGTCAGGAATAAATCCCCCACCACCTCAGCCCCACTTGGGGTGTACATCCAAGGCTCCGTGGAGATAGATGACCATGGTCAGGGGAGGCGGGCAGATCAGGAGGAGGGTGGCAGATCCAGAGAACACAGGAGGGGCTGGAGAGAAGGAGGCATAAAAAAGAAAAAAACAACTAAGGAAGCTTGCTTAAATCAATCAATCAGTTTCCTAAAACTTGCTAGAGTGTATCAACACTGAGGAGAGTAGTACTAGACAGCACAACCAAGGAAAGGGACCTGGGGGTAATAATATTGTGAAACCTAAAAACTCGAGCACAATGCACCAGAGCAGTGGGTAGGCCAGACAGGATGCTGGAGTACATAGGAAGGGGTTATGTAGTAAAAGGGAGGTGATCCTCCTCCTCCTCCTCCTATGTAGGTCCCTGGTTCACCCCCATCCCTATTGGGTTTGGCTGTACCCCAATATTGGGACCCCTGCCTGCACACTCCAGCTGGGTCTGACTGGATCCCAATGGTGGGAGCCTTGCCTGCACACCCCTATCGGGTTTGGCTATACCCAAATATTGGGACATCTGCTTGACACTCTTATTGGGTTTGACTGGATCCCAATATCAGGACCCCTGGCTGCATACCTCTATTGGGTTTGGCTATACTCAACATTGGGGCCCCTGCCTGACACTCCTATTGAGTTTGCTGTACCCCAATATTGGGGCTACTGCCTGCACACCGTTATTGAGTTTAGTTGAGCCGCAATATTGGGGCTCCCGCCTGCACACTGCTATTGAGTTTGGCTGTACTCCAATATTGTGACACCTGCCTGCACATCCTTATTGCGTTTAGCTGCACCCCCATATTGGGACCCCTGCCTGCATGACCCTATTGGGTTTGTCTGTACCCCCCATATTAGGACCCCTGCCTGCATGACCTGTTTGTGTTTGGTTGCACCCCATATTGGGACCCCTGCCTACATAGAAACATAGACTTTGACGGCAGATAAGGACCGCTTGGCCCACCTAGTCTGCCCATTTCCCTACCTATAGGATAAGCTGCAGATCCTAGTTAACCAACAGCCTATTTCTTCCTACCCCCCACAAGAACTGCCTCATGTCTGCCCCATGCCTTCTTGAATTCTCTCACAGTTTTAGACCCCACAACCTCCTCAGGAAGGCTGTTCCATGCGTCCACCACCCTCTCTGTGAAAAAATATTTTCTCACATTGCCCCTGAGCTGTCCCCCCTCTATCTTCAAATTGTGTCCCCTTGTTCTTGCACATCTCTTTTTCTGAAAGATGCTACGCTTTTGGACTTTATTGATTCCACTGAGGTACTTAAACGTTTCTATCATGTCCCCCCTCTCCCTTCTTTCCTCAAGGGTATATATATTAAGCTCCTTTAGTCTCTCCTCGTATGGCTTTTCTTGCAGACCCTGCACCATTTTAGTTGCCCTCCTCTGGACTGTCTCCATCCTGTCTATGTCCTTGTGGAGATGGGGTCTCCAGAACTGGACGCAGTACTCCAGATGGGGTCTCACCAACTGTCTGTACAGAGGGATAACAACTTCCTGTTTTCTGCTGGTGATGCCTCTCCCTATACATCCCAGTATCCCCCCAGCCCTCCCTACTGCCTTCTCACATTGCTTGCCAACCTTAAGGTCATCTGATATGATTACCCCCAGATCCTGTTCCATTTTTGTTGTTGCTACTACCTCCCCCCCACTGTGTAATCTTCCCCTGGGTTTTTGTTTCCCAGGTGCATTATTTTGAACTTCTTTGCATTGAATCAAGCTGCCATACTTCTGACCATTCTTCCAACCTTGTCAAGTTCCTTCTGACCATTCCTCCAACCTTACCAAATTCTTTCTCATCCTTTCCACGCCTCCTTGTGTATCAACCCTGTTGCAGATCTTTGTGTCATCTGTAAAGAGGCATACTTTTCCTTCCAGTCCCTCTGCAATGTCACTTATAAAGACATTAAAAAGGACTGGACCTAGTACTGAACCCTGCGGTACCCCACTAGTAACCCCCCCTTTCTTCAGAGTGGACTCAGTTTACAATTACCTTCTGTGTCATGTTGTCCAACCAATGTTTTACCCAGGCTACCACCCTGGGACCAATCCCAGGCTGGTTAATTTGTTTATTAATCTTTTGTGTGGGACTGCGTCAAATGCCTTGCTAAAGTCTAGGTAGGCCATGACCACAGCCCCTCCCTGGTCTACTACTTTGGTCACCCAGTCAAAGAAATCAATTAGATTCGTCTGACATGACCTTCCCGCTGTGAACCCATGCTGCTTTGGGTCATGTGCCCCACTGGCCTCTAGGTACTCGACAATTCTTTCCTTCAGAAGTGATTCCATCACTTTCCCTAACACAGAGGTCAAACTGACAGGTCTGTAGTTTCCTGCCTCTATCTTGCTCTCCCTTTTGTGAAAGGGAATGGCATCTGCCTTCCTCCAGTCCTCAGGTACCACACCATCCTCCCATGATTTGTTAAAAAGGATAGTCAGTGGTGTCACTAGTTCTCCCCTTAATTATTTTAGGATGCTGGGGTGAATCCAGTCAGGCCCCATTGCTTTGTTCACCTTCAGTTTTAGGAGTTCTTTCAGAACCCTTTCTTCTGTGAAAGGACTGGGATCGACCCCCCCTATCCAGAGTGCTTCTGTTAATTGGATTAGGTACATCCCCCTCCTCCTCTTTTGTGAATACTGAGCATGTCGTGATTAGGTTTGGCTTTACCCCAGGTTGCACCTGTAAACAAGCTTTCAGCTTAGTGTGCCACTCCTGATTAAACAACTGGGAAAAAAAAATTGTGACACCTGCCTGCACACCCCTATTTGGTTTCGCTGTACTCCTATATTGGGACCCCAGCCTGCACACCCTTATTGGGTTTGCTGTTCCTCAATATTGGGACCCCTGCAAGGACACCCATATTGGGTTTGGCTGTGCCCAAGTACTCAGGAATCTTCCTCCACACCACTATTATGTTTGGCTGCACCCCAATATTAGGACCCCTGCCTGCACATCCCTATTGAGTTTGACTTTGTGACTTTACCCCAATATTGGGACCCCTACCTTCACACCTCTGTTAAGTTTTGCTGTACTACAGTATTCGGACCCTTGCCTACACATCCCTGTTCAAATTTGCAGTACCCCAATACTAGCGCTCCTGCTTGCACACTACTATTGTGTTGGGCTATACCCCATTTCTAGGGCTCCTGCCTGTACACCGCTATTGTGTTTGATTGCATCCCAGTATTGGGACCCCTGCCGTCACACCCCTATTGGGTTTGGCTGAACCCCAATAACTGTCCCTTGCCTGTATACCCCTATTTTGTTTGGCTGTACCGCAATACTGGGACCCCTGACTGCACACCCCTATTGGGTCTGATTGTATCCCAATATAGGACTCCTGCCTGCACACCTCTATTGGGTTTGTCTGGATCCCAATATTAGGACCCCTGCCTGCACATGCCTTTTGGGTTTGGCAGTACCACAGTATTGGGACCATTGCCGGACTGCCTTGTTGGGTTTGGCTATACTCTTGTGTTGAGACCCCTGTCTGACACTCTTATAGGGTTTAATTGTACCCCAATATTGTGACACCTGCCTGCACAACCCTGTTGTGTTTAGCTGTACCCCCATATTGGGACACCTGCCTGCATGACCCTTTTGGGTTTGGTTGTACCCCCATATTAGGACCCCTGCCAACATGACCCATTTGTGTTTGGCTGCACCCCATATTGGGACCCCTGTCTGCATGTCCTGATTGGGTTCGGCTTTACCCCAATATTGTGACACCTGTCTGCACACCCCTATTTGGTTTTGCTGTACCCCTATATTGGGACCCCAGCCTGCACATCCTTTCTGGGTTTGCTGTTCCTCAATAGTGGGACCCCTGCCTGGACACCCGTATTGGGTTTGGCTGTACCCAAGTACTGGGGAATCTTCCTCCACACCACTACTGTGCTTGGCTGTACCCCAATATTAGGACCCCTGCCTGCACATCCCTATTGAGTTTGGCTTTACCCCAATATTGGGACCCCAGCCTTCACACCCCTGTTTGATTTGGCAGTACCCCAATTCTAGGGTTCCTGCTTGCACACTACTATTGTGTTGGGCTGTACCCCATTTCTAGGACTCCTGCCTGTACACCACTATTGTGCTTGACTGTATCCCAATATTGAGACCCCTGTCTTCACATCCCTATTGGGTTTGGCTGTACCCCAATAACTGGCCCTTGCCTGTATACCCCTATTTTGTTTGGCTGTACTCCAATACTGGGACCCTGATTGCACACCTCTATTGGGTTTAATGGTATCCCAATATCGGACTCCTACCTGCACACCCCTGTTGGGTTTGTCCAGATCCCAATATTAGGACCCCTGCCTGCACATGCCTTTTGAGTTTGGCAGTACCACAATATTGGGACCATTGCCTGACTGCCTTGTTGGGTTTGGCTTATACCTCTGTGTTGGGACCCCTGTCTGACACTCCTATAGGGTTTGACTGTGCCCCAATATTGTGACACCTGCCTGCACAACCCTGTTGTGTTTAGCTGTACCCCCATATTGGGACACCTGCCTGCATGACCATGTTTGGTTTGGTTGTACACCCATATTGGGACCCTTGCCTGCATGACCCTTTTGGATTTGGTTGTACCCCAGTACTGGGATCCCTGCCTGCATGACCCAAATGGGTTTGACTTTACCACAAAATTTGGACATTGACCTGCACACCTCTGTTGGTTTTGGCTATACCCCAATATTAGGGCCCCTGCAATCACACCCCTAGTGTGTTTGGCCATTCCCCAATACTGGGACCCCTGACTGAACACACCTGTTGAGTTTGGCTGTACCCCAATATTGGGGCTTCTGCCTGCACACTGCTGTTGGGTTTAGCTGTACCCTATACTGGGACCCCTGCCTATACACTCCTATTGGGTTTGGCTGTACCCCAGTACTGGGGCTCCTACCAGCATGCCGCTATTGTGTTTGGCTGCACCCCAATATTTGGACCCCTGCCTGCACACCCCATGGGTTTTGGCTGTACCCCAATACTTGGGCTCCTGCCTCAACACTGATGTTGGGTATGGTTGTACCCCAATATTGTTACACCTGCCTGCACATCCCTATTGGGTCTGGCTGTACCCCAGTATTGGGACCCCTGGCTGCATGTCCCTATTGGGTTTGGTTTACCCCATACTGGGACCCCTGCCTGCATGTCCCTATTGGGTTTGGTTTACCCCCATACTGGGACCCCTGCCCGCATGTCCGTATCGGGTTTGATTTACCCCCATACTGGGATCCCTGCCCACATTGCCCTGTTGGGTTTGGCTGTACTCCAATATTTGGATCCTTGCCTGCACACTTAGTTGGGTTTTGCTGTCCCTGAATATTGTAAACCCTGCCAGCACACCCATATTTGGTTTCTACATTTTTAGTTCAGAATGATTCCGACCCTAAGTACTGGATTGAAACAACATTGGTTTTATTTATGTACAATATTTAAACATTGGTAACCGGGAAAGGCGCACTGAGCCGAGGTTCGTTTCCAGGTGTGATGCAGGGAAGGGGTTATGGGGAGTAACAACTTACAAAACAAGTCAAATGCAGCATTACAATTACAAGACGGCAGATTCATACTGAGCATAATGTAAAAACAGTTCATTATACAGCGGTGAACAGTAAAACAATTGTGTGCGGCAAAGTGCATGGTGGATGTTTTGATAGGAGTAAGAGGGAGAAAAGCAGGGGGCAGAGCAGGAGAGGGTCGAAGGAGTGGATATAGGGTTAGGGAGGGCATAGACAGGAACAGGAGGGTGCAGGAAGTTGCCTTAGGGGAGCAGGTTCCAGAGGGAGGGGAGGCAGTAGGAGAAGGCAGCTTAGCCAGCAAAGGATGAGGATGGGGAAAGGAGAAGGTGTGGGAATCCCTGGAGTGAAGTGAGTAGGAAGAGTAGGGAGCGGAGGAGATTAGGGAAGACAGGTAGAAGGGGAGGGACCCAAACCAGTATTTGACGATTATGGCAGCGCAGTGGACTTGGCGATGTGATGGCAGGGGGAGGATGGAGAGTGGAAGAGTTGAGGAAGTAGTGATGAGTGCGGAGGGAAGAGTTGATGGCGAAATGGTACAAGGCATTGCTTAGGAAAACCAGTCTGGCAAGGGGGGAGGAGGGGGCAACACCATAGACTATGTCCGCATAATCAAAGACTGGCAGAACCATTTTGGTTACTAGTTCCCTATGGACCTGCAGGGAGAGACAGTCTTTACTGTGGAACATGGCACCTACTTTGGGACAGACTTTGGCACAGATGGCATCATGTGGACAGTGAAATCAAGCTTGCTGTCAAGCCGCATGCCAAGGGACTTGAAAGCAGGGACCACTTCCAAAGGGGTGCCATCTAGAGTGGTGAAAACAGGGAGCCAAGAGCCTGGCCAGTTTCTGGCAGGTACCGAAAGTCATGGACACTATCTTCTTGGTGTTGACCTTGAACTAGTTGTTGTGGAACCAACGCAGTACATTGTGGAAATCCTCCTGGAGCAGTCTAGTCATGGCAGAGGCTATGGGGTCAGAAGTGCAGATGACAGTGTTGTCCATGTACATGTGGATGTGTGAGGAGACACACATGGAGGTAAGGTCATTGAGGAAAAAATGGAGAAAAGAATGAGACCTAGGATGGAGCCCAGTGGGACTCTAGCTAGGATGGGGGGGACAGTACACCTCCCACCTGTACTGACTGTTGACAGCCTGAGAGGTATAAGCAGAACCAACCAACAGTGTCAGGTGAGAGACTAGCAGAGGATAGTTTGTTGAAGAGGAGGGGATGAGACACAGAGTCAAAGGCCTTGGCCATGTCAATGAAAATAGCTGAGGTGATGTGACCCGATCTATCCCATTGAGAATAGAGTTAGTAACCTGCAGTAGGGAGGAGATGGTTGAGTGGTGCTTCCTAAAGCCAGAGTGGAAGGGGGAGAGGAAGTCTGAGGAGTAAAGGAAGGTGGCTAGTCTTGAGTAGACGAGAGTCTCCTGGAGCTTAGCAAGGGAGGGAAGGGGAGGGGAGAGAGAGATGGGCCAGAAGTTTCCAGGGGAGTAAAATGGCAACTTTCCAGACCTAGGGGACAGCACAGAGGGAGCAGAAAAGGTTCAGTATGGCACAGGGTCATAATGTCGCAGACGATATAGCGCATGTCAAAACCGCGCACCAAACACAGCATGCAGCAACTCAGCGGCGGCACATAATGCTGACCCCAACAGAAATGCTGCACGCCCAAATGGTCTTGTTGAAAGCCCCCCGCACATACTATTTATAATTAACTACGGGGACTTGCCACATGAGAGTAGGCTGAGGGAACTGAACATGTACTCGGAGGAGAGGAGGGAGAGGGGAGATATGATTGAAACCTTCTAGTACATGACAGGGATAAACAAGTCTTGTACAGAGGGGCTTTTTAAACTAAGGTAGGGGAGAGACACCCAAGGCCATGATATGAGGCTTGAGGGGGGAAGGTTCAGGAGGGAGATGAGAAAACACTTTTTTTTTTTATGGAGAGGGTGGTGGCCAGGTGGAACACACTGCCGGCAGAGGTGGTATCCAGTAGAACAGTGGGGGGCTTCAAAAGGGGGTGGGACAGAGTAAGAGGGAGTATCAAGGTGGGGGTGAGGGAGAGGCAGCTGCAAAATAAGGGCTGCTAGCTGCACAACTGAGCAGACTTGGTAGACCGTAAGGCCTTTTTCTGCTGGCGAATTTCATATGTTCATACGTATGTTCATAACTCTGAGGGGGTGTGGACACAGGGGCAAAACAAAAATTCACTGTAGCACTTAGCCGTTGACGCACTGATGGGAATCGCAAAAAAATTCCCGCACCAGGGATTCAAACCCTGGTCCTGCCCTGCTGCCCACTGTACGGTCAGGTGCTCTAGCCACTCCATCATAGCAGCAGCTCTACTGAGCACCCGATCAGCAGTCACTACATGCACTTCCCCTTCTTGTGTAGAGCGACAGGGGTAGTGAAACTTGCGTATTGCTCATATACCTCTGTCGCTCTGAAGCACTACGCACTACAGACTGCATGGTTCTTCATGCACGGTTTAGTCCACGCTATAATCACCTGGTACCGTTCTGAATGTGAGCTAGTGGGGAGGCAATGGCTAGGGCAGAGATATGTAGGAGCCTGGGGTCCATCCCATCAGGGCTGGGCTTAGAAGGGTTGAGTGGGTTTAGGGCGAGGAAAACTTCATGGGGAGAGATGGGGGAAAACAGAAGTCTATGGCTAATGGTGAAGGAAAGGAGATAGAGGGGGCCTGGGGGGAGGCTAGAGGAGAAGGTAGAGGGAACAGCACAGGTGGTGAAGAACTGAATAGGTTAACTAGCAACCGAGGAAGGATCAGAGACTGGAGAGCCATCCACCATGAGGCTGGGAGAAGTGGTCAGGCAGGAGGATCAAAGATGGAGTGGATAACTTTCCAGAATGTTGCAGGGGTGTTTATTTATTTATTGTGATATCAGACTAACACCTTTGAGAACAAGCTCATTACAATAGGTTTCACATCAGGTAAAACAATAACAGTGACAACAGTTGATTTTATAGGTAAACAGGTAATTCAAAGACTAGACAAACAATGCTATACATTACAGAACTGCAGAACAATAGAAAGAATAACAACAATACCGGCAATGTACAGTATATGCCAATATTTCAAGGAACGGACAGGGTGAAAAGTAAGGGGTATGTGTGCAGGGTGAGAGATACTTCAGTGCAGGGCCTCGTCAATAGAGGGTCAGGGGGAGTAAACAGGTATGTGTGCAGAGTGAATAGATACTCTGACTCAAAGGGCCTCACCAACAGAAGATCAGGGGAGTGCGACCTGAGAAATTGTCACAGTGACTGTCAGGTAGGGTGGGAAGTTAGGAGGGTGTGGTAAGGGGTGGACTAGTGAGGAGAGAGGGGGTGGGGGGAAGAAATAGCATGATTGTGGGGGGGAACAGGTAGGAGGTAAGTTGGAGGAGGTTAAGGATTCTCAGGGAGTTTTTGGCACGTTCAAATTATCTACAGAGAATCGGGCAGAATTTTGCTAGGTAGTGGGTCATAAGATGGGTGCCCCGGGGTAGAGTAGGTAGGATAACGGCTGTTGAGAACACCTGGAGTTAGAGAGAGCAGTCATAGCAGGCCTTTGAAACATGATGTTTCCTAAGCTTTTGTTTAAAGGGGCCTAATGAAGTTACAGAGGAGCTGCCCTGAGGCAGAGAGTTCAGCCAGTAAGGAACAAAGTGAGCAAAAGCCCTCTGACCTAGAGAGGTGCGACAGCGATTTACTTTGAAAACCATACTGTCAGTGCTTCTGGTATAGTGGCTATGTATTGGGTATTGGGGTTGGACTGCAGATTAGATCTGAAATAGAGGGCCGGCCCACAGCAGAGTGGATAGCCTTGGTGCAAGAATTCCTGAGAGACCTAAATATAAGGAGGCTGGCTAGGGATTGAGAAGATTTATAGCAGATCCATGCACAGTCATGGGATTTGCACAAGGCAAGAAGGTCAGGAGTGGTCCAAGGATGGTGGGCATGCTTGACCCTTGATTTTCTTAGAGGGGCATGAGAGGTCCATGTGTAGGTAAATATGTTATGGTATGGGATTTGGCAGTATCAACGTCAAAGGCATACTAGACAGGTGACCAGTCTGAGGCAGCAAAGTCTTGTAGTAGGGCATGAGAGTCGAGAGACCCGAGAGATCTAGATCATGTATATTTGGAGGTGGAGTGGATAAATCTCACTTTCCTGATGCAGTAGGTCATGTTGTAGTCATTGAAGGCATATGGCAAAGTGCCTGCTGCTATGACACGGTGGGTGTGGGAGGCAGGTACCCAGTCCAGGAGGCCTCTCCCACCCAAAGAGCACCAGTTCCACAACCACTGCCTCAGAGATTGCCATGTGTGACGAGCAGATGGACCACAGTAGGTTCGGGGAGGGTGAGGGTGGTGGAATAGAGGCGTAGCCCCCGAGTTGCACCTCTACACAAATCATGTGTCAGCCTGGCAAATTAAGGTTCCTCTATGATGACACCCTCATTGGAGACCAAGAAAAATGCTGGGGACATCCACAAGGGAGACCCTCAAAAGAGTGGCAAGGGACACCACAGGGGAAAGAAACAGCTTCTGATAGGGGACTCAATTGTTATGGGTGTAGACCTGGGGAAGGGGGAGGAGAGGGAAGTAAGGTGCCTGCCTGGTGCCATAGCTTGGACGGACAGGATGCGAATCCTCAGGATTGCAGAAGCAGCATCACAGGAGAGGAAACTAGATATCATTGTCCACCTCGGGACAAATGACCTAGCTAGGCATGAGATCAGTGCAGTGCAGGATGAATTTGTGGAGTTGGGGAGGGGCCTCAGACAGGTAGCAAGCACGGTAACCTCAGAGGTGCTGCCAGTCTATGGCAGGGATGAGGCTAGGGTACTGCACACCATGCAGTTTAATGAATGGTTGCAAAACTGGTGCAGAGCACAGTGCTTTGGCTTCATTGAGGAATGGGGGTCCACCTGGACAGATGAAGGTCTATACTGGCATGATGGTCTGCATCTGTCCAGGAAGGGAAACACGCTCCTAGGTGACAGGTTTAAAGGCTTTCTTAGCAAGCTTTTAAACTAGCCAAGGGGGGAGATGCTGATAGGAAACAGGAAAGTTCAAGCCTCCCCCCACAAAACATGGCAGGTAGTAGGGTAAACACTGAGGTACAGAACTTGACAGAGGGCAGGAGAGGGGCAAATGGAAAAATGGACAAGGGCAATAAGAGCAGGGATGGGGTAAAAAAGGATAATGCCAACATTAAATGGAGGGCAATGAGTACCAATGCCCGTAGTCTGGGAAACAAGCTTCCAGAGCTAGTAGCCCTAATGGAAGAGGAACACTTGGATATTGTGGCAGTCACAGAAACATGGTACAAAGAGAACCATGACTGGGATGTCAACATACCAGGTTACACAATCTACAGAAGGGACAGGGAGGGTAAAAGAGGAGGTGGAGTAGCTCTCTACATAAGGGAAAGGATCAAAGCTACATAACTAAAAAGTAAACGGGGAGGACAAGAGGAACTCTGGGTCACCTTGGAGACAGGGAATGGCATCACAATCCGCACAGGGGTTGTATACAGACCCCCGTCTCAAGTGGAGGAAATGGACAAGAAAATGATAGAGGGCATTCTCAAAATGGCTGAAAAAGGGGAGATACTGTTTATGGGGGACCTGAATATGCCAGATGTTAACTGGGTGACATGGACTGCAACCACATCCAAGAGCAGGGTCATTCTCGATGCCCTACAGGGAGCATGCCTTAGACAGCTAGTGGTGGAACCCACCTCGGGAGGGAGCAATATTAGACCTGGTACTCTCAAATGGAGAGGATCACAAACTTAGAAGTCAGTAGACATCTGGGAACAAGCGACCACTGCACAGTGTGTTTTACAATAAACACAACCATGGAGACAAGCCATACAAAGACAAGGATACTGGACTTTAGAAGGGCTGACTTTGGCATAATGGGTGAATACCTGAGGAATGCATTAGCAAATGGCCAGAAAGGAGGTGGAAGAACAATGGAGAAAAATCAAAACTGCCATCATGGAGGCAACAAGCCTTTGTGTGAAACAAATAAAGAAAACAGAGCGGAATGAAAAACCACTATGGCTCTCAAAAGAGGTGTCAGGGAAGGTTAAGGAGAAAAAGGCTGCATTCAAAAAGTATAAGGAATCACAGACAGAGCACAACAGGGAACTGTATCAATTAAAGCAGAAAGAAGTGGGGAAGGCAGTCAGAAAAGCCAAGGCCCAAACCGAGGAAAAGATAGCCAACTCAGTTAAGAAGGGGGATAAAACCTTTTATAGGTACATTAGGGAGCATAGAAAGGTTAAGGGAGGGATAGTGAAGATTAATAAAGGAGAGGGGAGGTGGGCAGAGGGAGACAGTGAAAAGGCAGAGATACTGAATGAATACTTTTGCTCAGTATTCACAAGAGGAGGAGTTACCTAAACCAAACAGTAGAAGCACTCTGGATAGTGGGGTTGACACCAGTCCATTTACAGAAGAAAGAGTACTGAAAGAACTCCTAAAACTCAAGGTGGACAAAGCAATGGGGCCTGACGGGATTCACCCTAGAATCCTAAAAGAGCTAAGGGAGGACCTAGTGACACCTCTAACCACACTGTTTAACAAATCATGGGAAGATGGGGTGGCACCTGAGGACTGGAGGAGGGTAGATGTGATTCCCCTTCACAAAAGTGGGAGTAAGGCAGAAGCAGGAAACTACAGACCTGTTAGTTTGACCTCAGTGGTGGGGAAAATGATGGAATCACTTCTGAAAGAAAGAATTGTTGAGTACCTAGAGGCAAGCGGGCATAGGACCCAAAGCAGCATGGATTCAGAGCAGGAAGGTCATGTCAGACGAATCTAATCGATTTCTTTGACTGGGTGACCAAAGTAATAGACCAGGAGGGCTGTGGATATGGCCTACCTAGACTTAGCAAGGCATTTGACACAGTCCCACACAAAGATTAATAATCAGGTTAGCCAGCCTGGGAGTGGGTCCCAGGGTGGTAGCCTAGATAGCAAACTGGCTGCACAACAGGATACAGAAGGTAATAGTGAATGGAACACATTCTGAAGAAAGGGGTTACCAGTGGAGTACCTCAGGGCTCAGTACTGGGTCCAGTCCTCTTTAACGCCTTTATAGGTGAAATTATGGAGGATCTGAAGGAAAGGTATGCCTTTTGGAGGACACAAAGATCTGTAACAGAGTTGATACACCGGGGGCGGGGGGGTAGAAAGGATGAGAAGAGACTTGGCAAGGTTGGAGGAATGGTCAGACATATGGCAACTTAGATTCAATGCAAAGAAGTGCAAAGTAATGCACCTGGGAATAAAAATCCAGGAGAAGAGTACACAATAGCAGGGAGGTACTAATGACAACAATAATGGAAAGGGATCTGGGTGCAGTCATATCAGATGACCTAAAGGTGGGTAAGCAATGTGAGAAGTCAGTAAGGAGAGCCAGGGGGATACTGGCATGCATGGGGAGGGGCATCACAAGTAGAAAAAGGGAAGTAGTTATACCTCTGTACAGACAGTTGGTGAGACCCCATCTGGAGTACTGCGTGAAGTTTTGGAGACCTCATCTACGCAAGGACATAGACAGGATGGAAGCAGTCCAGAGGAGGGCAACTAAAATGGTGCAGGGTCTACATCAGAAACCATATGAAGAGAAACTGAAAGAGCTTAATATGTATACCCTTGATGAAAGGAGGGACGGGGGACATGATAGAAACTTTTAAGTACCTCAAGGGAATCAACAAAGTCCAGGAGGGTAGCATCTTTCAGAAAAAGAGATGTGTAAGAACAAGGGGCACAATTTAAAGTTAGAGGGGGACGGCTCAGGGGTAATGTGAGGAAATTCTTTTCACAGAAAGAGTGGTGAATGCATGGAACCGCCTTCCTGGAGAGGTTTGGGGTCTAAAACAGTGGGGGAATTCAAACATGCATGGGACAGACATAAGGCAATTATAGTAGGGGGTTGCAGGAAGTAGGCTGTTGGTTAACTAGAATCTGCAGCTTATCCAATAGGTGGGGAAATGGGCAGACTGGGTGGGCCAAGTGGTCCTTATCTGCTGTCAAAGTCTATGTTTCTATGATTGGAGGAGTGAGGGTTGCGTTGGGTGGGTTCAGTAATTAATTGGGTGAGGTTTAGGGAATCAGTCCTTTGAAGTGTGGGTCTGCAGGTGGGGGAAAGCCAAATTAAGTTGAAGGCTCCCAAGTGGATAAGTTTGCCAGAGGCAGCATGGGAAACAAGGGAAGACAGGGTGTCAAGAAGGGAGGAGGGAGGGATCTTAGGGGAGGCGTATAGGACACCTACATAAATAAGGAGGGTGGAGGGGACGGTTGGCTTGGCAAGTAGGAGTTCATGGGAGGAAGGGACTGATTTTGATTGTGCAGGGCAGGTTCTAGTGCACATTTATTTATTTGTTAACCAGGTAAGTACCCTGGTCCCAGGGATCGTTTTCCGGTACGACCCGGGCCATTGAGATGGCACAAAATACAATGGTAAGAAATGAAATAGCACAGGAGCATTTACAATGTCCAGGTACAAGGCTTGGAGTTGTCATACAATAAATTATGGGATTAAATGAGATTAAGCGACAGGTAGTATACACATGGACAAATAAACGATACATGAAAGAGCAATTTCAATATACAATTAGAACAATAATCAAAAGTACAGTTACAACATGGAGACCAAAAATCAAACATTATAATTATAACGAGGGTAACAGCGAGAAAAGAAACATCAAGTGAGCATATGAAATAGAAACATCTGTCCTCTTAAACAGCCAGTACACACCAATCCGTAGAGAGATGAGTTTACAGAGGAGCTGGTTGACAAAGGTCAGGGGAAAATTGCAGGTCATGGTTGACAGGAAGTTTTTGTAATGAACTTTAAATAACTGAGGGGATCTCACAAAACAGAGTCCAGCTGGGAGGGCATTCCAGAGCTTAGGGGATGCTCTAGAGAAAGCTCTCTGCCCCATGTCAGTAGTAGACTAGGGACAGGCAAGAAGGCATTGACTGGAGGCCATCATGTTATGGGAGCCCTGTTTGATACGAAGAAGTCCAGATAATGGGGAGCAAGCTGTGTCATGTAATGACTTGAAAATGAGAGAGCCCAGGTGAAGTTCCCTATGGGCCTGAGGAGGAAGCCACTCTAGCGCAGAGTAGAGGGAACAGTGGTGGGTATTATAAGGGGCCAGGGTGACAAATCTGCAGATGTTACTGAAGGCAGTGTACAGATGAGAGCGGAGAATGGACAAGGTTAGGGAGATAATAAGCAAGCAGTAATCAAGAAGAGGTAGGATGGTGCCCTGCCCAATAGCCAGTCTCACTTCAGAGGTCACGAGATGCTTCAGGTGATAGCAGACACCTACTTCATCACTGCACTTGCCACAGTCCTGTTGGAAAAGTTGGAAGTCCAGAACAGTCAAGCTGGAGTCCAGTATCCTAGAAGAGGACCAGGATTCAGATATGCACACAGGAGGCCAGAAGAATACTGTGAGGTTCAAACTTTGAGTGAGTTGAGCTTTGGGAGTAGGCTCCTGGCATTTAGGTAGAATATGCGAAGGCCTTTTTGGGGGGAGGGCTAGAGGGAGAGTGGGGGAGCAGGGTTAGGTTCAGCGTCACCAGCCAGGAGGAGAAGGATGAGGCGGAGGGGGATAGAGGGACTTACGCCCCTTAAGCAAAGAGGGGAAGGGGGGAATAGAGGAGCCCAGAGTAGTAGGTTGGGGAAGAGTAGTGGGAGGGAAAGGAAAGGATAGGGGAGAGGAGGAGGGAGGTAGGGGTGAGGGAGAGGGAAGTTAAGAAGGAGAGGGGAGAAAAGAAACAGTTGTATGAGGAGAGACAGGGGAATGGAGGTGGGGGATGGGAGTAGTAAAGAGAGAAGGATGATACTCATGGGGAGGTTAAAGAGCACATTGACAGAAGATTACAGTCAGGGTGGTCTAATAAAAGTCAGGTTAGCAGGGATACCTGTATATGAAGACGAGTGTGGACAATAGGCTGCAGCAAAAAAGCACAGTAGGACAGGCTAAGTTGCAGGTAACTAAACAGAAATACCTTGATAGTAATGACAAACTGCAACAGCTATTTACTTTTGGATAAATCAGGCAGTGCTATAGATAAACACCTATATAGCAGTCAGAATGAATGCTACAGAATTGGTAAATGGTAAAGCAAGCAAATTGTTATTACAGCGGGATATGCTAAATTGCAGGTGACGATGCAGACGACCAGGAATAGTGACAATAATACACAACTAGGCGCTTTTGGTTTTGGATAAGACAAGCGGAGCTAAAGGCATAAACACCTAGACTACAGGAAAAATAGAGTTGCTACAGGTAGTAGCTATTACAATGTGGCAAATAAAAGTTTGTAACCTGGGACCCAAGTCTGTGTAAAAGCAGTGGAGGCAGTATAGCAGTGAAAGTACATTCCATTACGAGAGATGGATGGGGAGAGAGGACCAGGTCTGGAAGTGGAGGATGTGCTGAAAGGGGCAGTGTGGCTGGCCGATGGCGGACTCCCACCGCTGACACCCACAGTAAGCACCCTTTGCACTGTGGCCCTTAGTGCTCTAGACCCCTAGCATGGAAGACCACTAGGCAGGTGTCTCATTTATAGTCAATACGCAGCTTACAGGATACGTGGCACCAGGAAGACTGATTAGCTCCCTGCCTGGTGTTCTGTCCCCAGATTGTCTGGCAGCAGTGAGGGAATCCCGAGGGACCATATGTTGTGGGAGCAAGCAGTTGCTGATTGGTGGAGGGGAAGAGGAACCGTTGGCAGACACCACCTTCGCAACCCTATGCTGCAAAGTCTGGGCGTCTAGTGTTGAGGTGCAGCGAGTGTAAAGGTAATCTCGGGAGTCAGTTTTTTAGTTGATAGCAACAGCTCACAGTGTAAAATTCCACACCATGAAGCCCAATTGGCTCTCTGCCTGGTGTTCCATCCCTGAATTGGCTGGCGGTGGTGAGGGAGTCCCAGGGATCCATATGCAGTGGGAACAAGCAGCCGCCGATTGATGGAGGAGAGGGGCAGTCCTTGGCAGACATCACCCTCATGACCTATTATAAATAACATTATTGTGTAACCTATGCGTACTCTCTGTTTAATGTTCGGCACCTATACTGTTCTCACTGTTGTAACCTCACTATGTAACTCTGTTTATCCCCCCTGCGTCGAGGTGCCTTTGTAAATGAGTCCATTACCCAAAGGTTGTAAATCCGACTTTTCTAATAAATAAATAAAAAAATATATCCCTTGCTGAAAAGTCTGGCATCCAGTGCTGAGGCACAGCCGGTGAAGTAGTAGTCCCAGGAGTTGGCTTATAAATCAACAGCACAGCTCTGTTTTTTTTTTCAAAATTCTATGCCAGGAAGCCTGATTGGCTCTCTGCCTTGCATTCCATCCCTGGATTAGCTGGTGGTGGTGAGGAAGTTCTGGGGGTCTGTATGTGGTGGGAACAAGCAGTCGCTAATTGGTGAGGGGCAGACACCACCCTCACTATCCTTTGCTGAAAAGTCTGCTGCTGAGGCACAGCGAGTGTACAGGTAGACCTGGGATTCGGCTTTTAAGCTGACAGCAACAGCTCACAAGTGTTTTATTTTCAAAATTCTGCACCAGGAAGCCTGATTGGCTCTCTGCCTGATGTTCCATCCCCAGACTGGCTGGTCACGGTAATGGAGTCCTGGGGGTCCATATGCGGCAGAAATAAGCAGCGGATGATTGCTGAAGGCGGGGGAGAGCAGGTGGCAGACACCACCTTTATGACCCCTTGCTGAAAAGTTTATTGTATTATATAGGTCAAGGGAGTGCTGAAGACCAATCAGAGCACTCCTTTCCCTAGCACATGAGACCCTGTTATACACCACTGTGTCTCATGTGCAGCTGCCCTGGAAATAGGCAGATTTAAGGCATCCCTTTTTTTCATTTTTGTTTTCTAAATTTAAAACGTAGTGGTTTAGCTCAACCTGTTATGTAATAATATGACACTTGTTGCTGTATAAGCATGAGTTCATTCAGCTTTGCGTTACTGTTCTCTCATGTGATGAACATGTGAAACAACACAACAAATAATAGATCAGGGGACACTCCCGACCAATCAGAGCACTCCTTTCCCCTGTATCTGCAACACTCTCGTTCTGTAAAGTGTCTTGCATGCAGCTGTCATGAAAACGGGACGTTCTGGGAAGGTTTACTAAAGGGACATTGCCAACCTTTTTTGCATCATATTATTTCTAGGTAAAAACTCATGTTTTATGATTGCTTACTTTGTCTAAAATTCACTGATGTTGCTGGTTGTTTTATCTGCCTCCTCGCTTAGTACAACTGAAATGCATGCTAATGTATAATTATTAGAAAACCTTATTTTGTTTCAAATCCTGGCTTTATTCTTACTTCATACTTCGTGAACATTAGAAACACCCCCAAACAGTGCAGCTAGCCCCCTCTACTCCCACTGCATCATACATAGCTATACTTTGTTGGGGTGTTCTTAAGTCCTGCAAAGATGCAGTGGGAGGTGATCAAGGAATGTAAACAAACATGTTTTTATGTGGTAACACCAGTATGGTGTGCAGTCTGTTCTTCCCTTTTATAAAGAAAAAAAAAAGAATCAGAATCAAACTACCAGCTACATTAGCATTCCCAACAGAATGGAAACAATCACAAAGCTAGCCTGGCCCAGATTGCACACTCCATTCCATTGCCTATGCCCCCTCCCCACTACCTCCCCCATTGTCTCTCCTGTCTCTATACCCCCTCACTACTATCTGCCTCCCTTAACCCCTAACACCGTGTCCACAACTAGCTAACCTGATGGGTCCTGTCATTCTCCCCTGCTTCTCTCCTGCGGCCCACCCTAGCTAGACCCAGGCACATTCCTAGTGCTGCTGCTACTGTCTCACTCACTATTACTCAGTTCCTGTACCTATCTGACTTTGCACTTTTCCTCTTCGCCTTGGGAGTGATCCCTTATAATCTGGTGTTCCAAATTTTTGTGAATTCTGTAATATCGACAGTACTGTGATACTGTATACTCTATATTTAATACTGTTTATTTTGACAATGCCCCACAGCTGCATATGTTCCCACCTGTCTCGTCTCCCCCCCACCCTTTTTTATTGTATGACGAGGATCCTTCATAAAGGAGGTTTTAGCTCAAATGACGTATTTCCAGCTTTCCTAATAATATACAATAAAACCATCATAACATTTGTTTTTTAAACTAGGGACACTTTTAGGCCTAAGGGGTTCACAGTGTCCCTTTAAAAATGTAATAAATTATTCATAGCTCCATAGTTTCATAGTATTGTGACGGCAGAAAAGGACCATCCTGGTCCATCCAGTCTGCCCATATCCTCCTTCCCCTTACCTGTTTCCCATTATCAGAGATACTTTTCGCTCCCCATCCCCCGACCCCTTATACCTCGAGCTCCACCAGATATATGTATTAATATCATCACCGAGACCACTCTTACTGTAGTAGGCGTGTCTCACGTTCTTAGGGTATCGGAACCACTTACCATTGATTTGTTTTTCTCATATTCTAAGAATGCATGAGACCACGCTTAAGTGGTCTCGGCAGCAGTATTAATATATACGAGTGTCCCCGTGGGACATATTAACACACCTTATAAATCATGACATCATTGTTAGCCAAGCAGGATTGTTTATTTCTAAATATTCCAGACACTCTTATAACCTTGAGAGGATCTTTCTTGGAAACTGGTCTAAAATTCAGAAGTTCTAAGTTCATGTAATATACTGTACTTTGTTCCTCACACAGGGGGTTCTCTTATTTTCGACAAAGTAAAACATTTTGGTTTCAAACTCCATTTTTAAGAACAAAAGTTTTTAACGCTTGCAGATAAAAATGTTCCATAATGTATTTATATGTACAATTTCGGCTTCTCTTGTGATCATAGGTGCCATCTTAAATCCTTTAGGTTAGTGGGCTTGAGTGGTACACTGGATGTGCCTTGGAATTAGAAGCAAAGGACCAGAGGTTTGATTTCTGTCAAGAACAGATTTTTGCACTTTCCCCCTGGGTCGCACCTGGAAACGAGCCTCTGCTCAGTGGGGCATTCCCTGTTACCAGTTTTATTTTAAAGAGTTAGTGTACTACCTAAAACTAATATTACATTTTAAAAGCAGTCAACCATTACCTTTTATATCTCAGGTTACGTTTTCTTCTCCCTGTGTTTAATTAGAAGATTGTTTACCTGATGTTAGTAGGTGTGATATGTAGAACGGCTCTTAGGGGGGCATGGCTAGCAGCTGACAGCATCAGACATCCTATAGAACAGCTCCCTACCACTGCAACTTAATTTAACAGAAACTTGACATTTTTAACTAGTTTGGAGTGAATTCAGGCATCTGACTCGTTCTCCTAACTTCGTAATTACGGAAGGTGTCATTTCTGTGAATTGCAGCGAACAGTTAAGGCACTAAAATGGGAAGAACTAAAACTGCGACACAATAGGGGCAACCGTATGGCACTGACGGAGAGCCTTCCAACGTGGCAGTCCTTAAGGCCATAAAAGACCTGGAATCATTTATGAAGGAGCTGGACAAAAAGGTCGATGGATTTACAACCCTAGTGACAATGGTGGAAACTAAGCTTGAATCAGTAGCTTCCGACTCGCAGCAAGCAAAACAGTTGGCTGAAAAAGCAGTTACAGCCACCGCAGGACTAGTGTTAGAGAATCGCTTGCTACGTCGTCATTTAGAGCACCTTGAAAATAGAGCTCATTCTGTGAATCTCCGTATCCTGTGGGTACCAGAGGAGCAGGAAGGACCCCACTTGTTGGATTTTCTCACAAGTCTGTTAACTTCGACCATTGGATTAACTGGAACCGGAGCCCTACTACAAGCTTAGAGAGTCAACCCACAATGTCACCCTGCCCAGGAGGGGACACCTCCAACCATTTTGCTGGTTACTGCCAGGCTCAACATCAAAGAAGAAATTCTATCGGCAGCCAAGGAGAGAGGTTAATTACACTTACCAGATGGCACTAGGATTTTTATTTTTCCTGAACTTTCTTACGCAACCTGCCAATGTAGAAAATCCTTTGACGCGGAGCTGAGAAAATTGGGAATCGCAAAAGCCCTTTTATATCCTGCGAGGCTCTGCATATCCTACGCTGGTAAAAATTTCCTCTTCAATGATCCTCAAGAGGCCGGGAAAAGACTTCCGAAAATTAAAGTGGACTTTGAGAGCCGACAGGCCGTGGAACAACTAGAGGATGAAGGGGACTGATTCGTGCACAGTAACTTTTGTCAGGCTTTACATTAAGTTTCAGAGGACACACCAGGTCTATGATATAAACGGGGCTGTTACTGGGGGAAAGATTCGATGGAGTGGTATTTTAGTTACTTCAGTTTAGTGTTTTATTATCCTCCAGCTCCCTTGAGAGCCCACAGTCAACAGTTAATTACTTTGCCACATTGGGTTAAAGGTAGCACTTCATTTCTTTGTTATAAGCAGTTTACAGCTTACATTTTATACTTTATTAAATGTACGATGCAAGATCTAGAATGTACCGAGTTCAGTATTCACCAAAACTTTATGCTAAGTTGTTTTAGTGGTTATGTGGGGTTCAGATGTACAAGACGTCTTAACGTTAATATGGAACATATTCTCATGCACGTGGACTTATGAACGGTTTCTAGGACCATTTCAAGGGCACTGTGCCCAGGGACTTATCGTTATTTAAATACCTTGCATGTAGACCATGGTCTTGATGCAGAAGGCCATCTAGTACTACCATTATCGCATATAAATGTAAGATTATACATTGATGCTTTCATCGGGATCACCTCCCTATGAGGTAACAAAGGGTGATAAGTGATTTAAATTCCTATGTAAAAGATATCTTGTAACATGCTTTCTGTCTTGGAACCCTGTAACTATATATTGATTTTGTATCTGGATATACCCAATAAATATAAGGGGCAGGATTCACAAGGAAGATGTGCTCAGTGCATGTCGGCTGCCCTGGTGCAGGGGAGGTGCACCGAGTGCAAAATGGGCGATTCACAGAGGAGGCACAGGGAGATGCCCACGGCGCATCCCCACTGTGAATAGCACAGGTGTGCCCCACCCAGGATGCACCGGCGCATCCCCCATGTCAGGCTGCGAACCCCTCGGGGCAGGGCATCTCAAGACGCCCTGCGCCCAAAAACGCAATCCACAGCCAGAGGTATGCAAATGAGGCCATTAAGCATGCATGGCACAACAGGGCCATTAGCATGCCATTATGGCCCCATTTGCATTGCGCCAGTAGGGTCCCACTGTCTCAGCTCTGTCGGCGGGCGGCCGTGGCAGTGTGCAGGTGGGCTGAGCTGTCGCCGACAGTGGGACCCTGCTGGGGTGGGAGGAGAGGGGTGGGCTGGGGGTGCCTGGGGAGGTTTGTTCAGATGGACAGCTGCCGTGGAGCGGCTTCACTGGAGGCTTGGGGCAGGGAGGTGGGTACAGCATTTCTGTTACCACCGCTGTGGTGAGTGGCTTTACTGGGGGCTTGGGAGGGGTTTTGCATTTCTATTACTGCTGATAGAGCAGCATTCTCCAAGGTCTGGGGCGGGGTTCTGCAGTTTTCACCGCCGCTGGGAGCGGCATTCTCCGGGGTCTTGGGGCGGGGGGTTCTGGAGTTCTTTTCACCGCTGCTGGGAGCTGTGTATTCTCCAGGGTCTTGTGGTGGTTGGGGGTTCTGCAGTTCTTTTACCGCCGCTGGGAGCAGCATTCTATGGGGTCTTGGGGGGGGTTCTGCAGTTCTTTCACCGCCGCTGGGGTGGCATTCTACAGGAGCTTGGGGGCGGGGGGTTAATCATACATACCACCACTGAGAGCGGCTGATTACAGGGGCTTGGGGCGGGGGGCACACTGGACTGTCAGGGCGGGCAGGCTGCCATGCTGCTGCCTGCAGTATGGCAGCCTGCCTGTGGGTGGCCACCCACTTAAGTCTAGATTTTCTAGCCTTATCTTTCTGTGGCACATCCCCGGACTTGCCCCGGGGATGCGCCACAGACTAGGGCTGTGAATGGGGTTGCCCCCGGTATGCATGGGCACACCCCCTTCACAGCCCCTCCAGATGCGCCGCATATCATTACTGGTCCATCGGCCCCCTGCCAGAATCGCCTTAGGTCGGATGTCGGGGATGCCCCAGCGCAACCCTTTTGTGAATCCTACCCAAAGTATACAAAAAAAAAAAAAGAACAGCGCTTAGCCTGGCAGCCAACATATCTTGCTTGACTGCCCCACACTACATCATCAGCACTATGACCTCACTGACTGTGACATCACTGCTACTTAGGAACAGCAAGTGAGTGGCTGCCAGGTCATTCAGCTGTGATGTCAGTCAGTGAGATCACAATGCTGATGAAGTAATGTGGGGCAGCAGAGTTACATATGTCAGCCAGGCTAAGAACTGTTCCACACATCCAGCACAATATTATTACGTAGAAGACTTTCTGATGGGCAAAAGGAAAAAAAAAAAACACTTCAGAAATCAAAAGTCACAACTGACTACTACTTAAAATTTGTATTATTTTCCAGTCTGCCTGTTTTGGCTCCACCAGCTCTTTAAATAAATAAATAACATTTAGATTCCAGAAGTGCTCAGCTCTGCTTCCAAGTTCTGTCTCCCAAAGAACTTGAGAAGGTATTCTTATAACCAAAAGAGATGCTGGAATTGCCTGGTAGCCCTCCAGTGTCTCCCCCAAATCAAGACAGACACACACACACTCTCACATATCTTGAAGGAAATAGTGACAGCCAAGTGTTTATTGTTATTATTAATACCATCTAGAGCAGCATGCGCTGCTAGGAGGAAGTGCCCATCACTCCTGGGGGAAGTTATATGGCCAAGGCTCTTGCGGCCACCCCACCCCCCCGTCCAGCACTGCTGTCCTTGCAGCATCACCTGCTGAGGCTGGACCGCAATCCCCCACTTGGGTCATCACTAGTGGTCCCCTGGCCTCATGCCGAGCAGGGACAATGAGTCCTTCAGGAGAATTGGCCTCATCCCCCTTCTTTCCCCGATACCTTCGGGCTGCGCTCCTCCCTGGCTGCCTCACATGGCTGCAACATTTGTTTTTTTTTGGTTTTTTAATAGTCCTGTATTGCTCATCCCTGACTAACACTACCATCTTATTTCTCGAACTAGTTTTTAACTTCCCTTTGCAGGAGGTGAAAAACCCAGAAAACCCTGATGTTACAAGGGAAACTGGAAAAAGTCACTCCCCAACTCTGTGTGCAATTGCCCATATTGGGTCAAAGGGGACCCCACCTCCTTGGCACCTTACCCTGCTTTTACAAGGGTGGGCAGGTTGGGATCCACTGGACAGAAGAGAAACAGGGGGATCTGCTGACCGCAGACCAAAATATATCCATTCTGTCTCCTCCCTCCAGCTAACGCCTCCCTCCCTGAGGGTAGCTTGTTGGTGCCTCCTCCTGGGGCGTTGCCAGGCCCTATGTTCATCCCAGGAAGGGGCACCCTCTCATACGACCTGGTCCAGGGAAGAGGAGAGCCCCAGGCAAACAGCTGCTGCTATGGTTGGCAGCCTCCCTTCTGTACAGATAAATATTATAGTATTCTATTCATGTCATGAAGACTCCATTTTCTTATGTTACCCCTAGCAATTCTTGCTTTCCCTAGGTATTGCAGTGCAGTGTCTCCACTTTAGTTAAAGTCGAGGAAGCAGCACTTCTGTATTAAATCCTGATTGTTGGCCACTTATAATTCATAGATACATAGACTCTGATGGCAGATAAGGACCGCTTGGCCCACGCAGTCTGCCCATTTCTCTACCTATTGGTTAAGCTACAGATCTCAACTCAACTTTCTTTGAGACTAGGGACCTAAACATTGGACCACATGCTCTTTGGAGCAGGTACTAAGAACCTGCCATATTTGAAATACATAGTATCTGTAGTTACAGATATCAGTAACACCAAATATGGAAAAAAAAATATAAGTGTGTGTGTGTACATATATATATATATAAATAATAGGGGCACAATGATGCCCCTATAGTTAGGGTTGAGTAGGCACTTTAATGTTAAACCTCAATTTTTGTGTGTTAATAACTTTGCAACCGTTCAACAGATTTGCACAAAATCTGGCATGCGCGGTCTGGTATGGTAGATCTCTAGAATTACCAAGTTGCATTTTGGTCGGAATTGCGGTTTCTACACAGCAAAATGCTAAAATACACGTTTGTTGCCACTTTTGACACATTTTTTACACATAGCACTGCGACCACACCGTATGGTCTTTTGGTCTGAAATTTGGAACGTAGAAAGAGTTTGTGTCAAGGAACAATCCAGCATTTGTTTGGTAAAGAAATATTAATCCATTCAAAAGTTATTTAATTTTTAATTTTCGAGTTCTGAGCATGCTCCGTTCACTCCAAAATTTATATGTATTTTTGACGAACTACGATTGGTCTCATGGTCAAGGATTTTGTCAGCTCAAGGACTAGGATTTAAAAAAAATCTTAGTCTGTCAGAAAAATTTCTTGTCCTCGAGCCACCATCTTGTTTTCGGTTTTTGCCCCAAACAAAATGTTGCAGCTTTCTCTATGGGTGACCTTTGGGCCAAATGAGGCATGGGTTTTTCTCAGGGTGATGCCCTCTACAAAGCCATGCCTTTCGTTTGGCTCATTTTGGTCAAAAAATAGCTTTTTAAAATTTTAAAATTCTTTGACTATGACTCGCTGACGATCCTCGCTTTCCGTGCTCTCTCCTGTGCTGTGTTACAAATATATATATATTTATACAATGGGGGTGAGAGCTATTCCAGTGTAATAAATAGAGAATAACCGATAGGTTTGTGTCTATTACCAGGGAGTAATAGCATCGAGAGGTTCTGGACACATGAACCCCGAGAGCGAAGCTCGAGAGGTTCCAATGTGTCCAGAACCTCGAGATGCCAGTACTCCCTGGTAATGGACACAAAAACCTATCGGTTATTTTTTTTAATATATGGATGCGACGTTTTTTCTAATAGGCGGTCGACCGTTTCAGTGAACTGACTGACTTTGTACTGGTCGACCACGTCACTGTCCTGCTGTGCACTGAGCTGGGTGCTCGCTCACGATGGTTCCCGCCCCTTGCCCGTGTTTTTCCATTATTGGAATCCTACCTGCTTTTCAGGACCGGAATGGCAGGATCAACCAGATATTTCTCTTTGCTGAGGGGAAAACATGGCATACAAATCGAGAAGCGCGACGACCGAGTTCACTCTCGCTAAGCGAGAGAAGCGCCGCCATGTTGTTGAAACTTTTCTGCCCACCCACACAGGAAAAACAGCCAATGAGGAGGCACGCTTAGGACGTGGAGCCAGGAGGTATCTTTTCAGAAGCTTGCAACGATACTGTTATCAGCACAAAAGTATTGTATTACCAGTGATTGACAACACTATTACCAGTGATTGACAATAGTATTATCACTGAACCTTTGAGGGTATTACCTGATTTTTTTGGTATGCTTTACACACCTATTAAATTGAAGATCCATATATTAAACTGAGATAGTCTCACTGCGGTGAGATAAATACTGATGACATCACTCACTCACTCAAGCTAGCATTCTAAATGAAAGTGCTTCAAAATTCAGTTTCTGTCTCACTGAAGCCTGCAAATCACTCAGTTAGCATTGCAAAACACTTACCTGCGTCCCAAAGTTTCCAAAACTCTTAGCCCTTTTCTGTGCTAATCTCAGCATAAAAGCAACCTGAATTCAAATGAAACTCATTTACAAAGCAGTTTCTTTCTCGCTGCAAGCTGCAACTGTGGTCCGCGAGCTGTCAAAATCCTCTGGGCCCTGTGCTCCCACTTACATATAGCTACAGAGCCAATAGCAGCCCTATAGGGCAAGGAACCCTTGTAACACTAATCTGCCGATATCTCAAGCTGCAACTAACATACATAGCAAGAAAAACACACTTGTGTTCCAAAGTTTCCAAAACTCCTAGCCCATTTTTGTGGTAAATTCAGCTTCAAAAAAACCTAAATTCAAATGAAGCTCATTTATAAAGCAGTTTCTTTCTCACTGCAAGTTACAACTAACAAAAATAGCATAGAAAAACACACTTACAGTACCTGTGTTCCAAGTTTTCAACACTCCTATCCCATTTCTGTGCTACTCTCTCAGCATAAAAGCAACCTGAATTCAAATGAAAATAATTTACAAAGCAGTTTCTCTTTCTCACTGCAAGCTGCAACTGACACAATTAGCACAGCTAAACACAATCACCTGTGTTCCACAGTGCTTCTAACAATCTCAGCCCATTCAGAAACACTCCTATACTCTCAGACCACAGATAAACACTGCTTTCAGTATAGCTTAGATCTTGGAGTAATGAGCTCTGAACAAGCTTGATACAGTCAGCAGACCAGACCTGGGTTTGATTCTCACAGCCTCCAGTTGCATACTGTGTAAATCTGAACAAATCACTTAACTTCCCAATACTCCTAAAAAAACTCACCCGCCTACCAAAAATTAATTACTAAAGACTAAACCTCAAACAAAAAAAAGCACATAGATACAGGGAAAAAAGACACAGCAAAACATGACACTTCATACACTCTCTCTCCATTTGTATAAATAGCACACTTGATGTGCAGAACGTGATATGGGAAATATTCTCACTCCTACAGAGAGAGCTGTGCATTCTCACTCTGCAGGAGTGAGAATATTTCCCATATCTCACTCCTGCCCATCGTGTATCCTATACAAAAGGGGTATGCAGGGGGTGCCTGTGGGATAACGAAGTTACTTGTACAGTTGCCTGTGACCTCGAGTAACCCCACGCCACGAGTGAGGGTTATGAGTGGTACTCACTGGCAACTGTAGAAATAACCGTTATCCCACAGGTGCCCCACGCATATCTGATTTATATGACAGGATTTTTTTGGTTCAGTTTTGTTATATTTTATTTTTTTCTTAAGTTCTTTTCCATGTTTTTTCTCTGGGCCTGGTTGCTGTGTTTGGCTTGCAGGGTTGCTGTGCTGAGAAAGAGTAAAAATGGCTTCTTTTGTCTTAAGAGTGTTTTCATTTAAAATGTGGTTCCAGTTTGGGGGTGTGCACTTTGTGAGTGTTTGGGACTGTGATAGCTTGGGTTGTAAAGAGCACTGGGAGAACGTGAAACTGGGAGGCAGTACTGTTGAGCATGCAGCACAGGTGGGGGTGGTTAGTGATGTAGTCACTGTGTGAATAAATGGGTGATGATGTAATCACTATGGGGATAACGAAGTTATCCACACAGTGATTACATCATCACCCATTTATCCAGACAGTGACTCAGATAACTTAAGTTGTGTGTCATTTTTTATCCCGACACCTGTTGCATAAAAAAAAATATATATATATATATATAAGATGGTGTATAACAAGAATTATACAACAGCACCCAAAAAAGCTGGCTCCTGATTTGTTATCTAGCAGGATTTACAACGTGTAAATCCTGCTAGTACCCAACAAGAAAAAGTGCCAGCAGCACCCCTGTGCCTCATACCTCTCAAAGTCCGTCCGATGCCAAACATCAAAGTCGTATGATGCCATCTTCCACAGCATCGCTACCGACCGCACTAAATTAAAAAAAAACAAAAACGGAATGCTCGTTTGAAGTAATTGATGAGACGGAGCAAGATGAAATATTTTTAAACATTCCGAACATGCTTCCACCGAAAGAACGTCTCAAAACTCTCCTCACAACTTACCTGATACCTCACCTCGAGCGTTTGAGCAGCCAGCCTCTGAATACTATCAGGAACTATTTTTCTTCCTTCACATGTCCACATCACTATATGAAACATGATCTCCAAACAATCAATAAAACTTATAATAAAAATATCTAATTTAAAAAAGTCCAAATTGTATAATAGCAATATCCCACTCGATGCTGTGGATGATGCCGGGATTTACCCACGGGAGGTGTGTTGCTGGTTCCTCGGCTCCACCTTGGGACCGAACAACACACCACCCATGGGTAAATCCTGGCATCACCCATAGCCTCTCGTGGTATATTGCTTAATTTTACACACACTCAAGGTGTGGGATTATGCATAAATCTCAAGAACGAAGCTCAAGGGAGTTATAAAAGCATCCCACAGCTAGGGTGTGTGTAAAATTTGAGTTTTAAATACCTCCCCCAATTTTTTTTTCATGTTATGGTTGCTGGGTAATGTTTTCACACCTTGGAAACACTACCCAGCATTTATATAAAACAGTGTGGTCACCAGATGGTACTGCTGTTCAACAGCACGTTCTGGCTGAAGTGTGGTTTGTGTTTTTACTTTTTTTTCCATGATCACGAACAGGGAGACAGATGCCTAAACTGCACCCCAGAAATTACAACAATCACAGAAATTTGTGAAAGGAGGTGCCGAGCGAAGTAGTGTATGCATGAGAGAGGCAGAATGCACATGTATGCAGCAAGGGGAACCTGGCACGTGTTCACCTTTATAACCAACTGGTTATAACTGCGAATTGTGACTGGGTTTCCCTATGGGACAAAAACTATGGGTTACTATATATATAGAATAATGGCAGGGAGGGAATTTTGTTACTGTTCTCGAGGTGTGGTATGCCACATAAACCCAACAGTGAAGCTCAAGGGTTTATAAAAGCATCCCACACTGAAGGTGTGTGTAAAATTTGAGTTTTGCACACCTACCTATCCACTGTTTTATATAATTGCTGGACTTCGTTTTGTCGTCCCGAGCAGGAGAGATGATCATTGCCTTAGCTTTAGTAAGTTATGAAAGTCACTTCAGTTAGATTTAGCACTGTGAAACATTTATTTTTGTTGAAAAGGCAGTATTTTTCAAAGGGTAACACAATTTAGCGCTCTCAGTTTGTTTTGAGATAAACATGTCACTCACATAAGAGGGCAAGGCAGGCATACTCACTGTACACATTTGTGTAGTTTTTTTGAGTACCTGTCCCACCCAAATGCCTTTTTGTTACCACTGTCAGTATAAGCTGATGTATTTGAGTTAGTGTAGACCACTTAGTGTCTGTATTAGTTTAGGACATATATATGTGTACAGCCTGTTTAGAGGTTATACGAGTCATCTAATAACCTGATTTATTTTAAAATGGGGGGGCAGCAGTTTGAGAGGGTGTGTACAGTTTTTCATAGAGGCAGCAGCTGCAGAGTGTGTGTACAAAACATTAATATCTGGCTACACCTCTGCATGAATGTTCTCCTTGCCCTCTTTCATGAGCGTCCTCAGGGAATTGTGGATGGTGCGCTGCACTCGTGGTCCAATGTCCCACTGTGCCTCCTGCTGACATCCCCTATGGCCACGGCCACTAGCATGCACATCCCGTGGACCTAGAATGGGAACACAAAGAACAGATACTAAGTGACATGTACCAAACACCACCCCCTGTGCGTAGGCTGGAGGCATCCACCGCAGAAATGGCCCAGATCCCACCAGGCACAACATACAATGCACCAGGAAGGCACCAGCCACCCACCAAATGTACACAAGAACCGTGTGGGCAAATGACCCATGTGTATAGACAGTGGCCTGTGCAGGGGGCAGAGGGGCAAGCCACATGTGACACCTGCACAAGGCACTGGCCTGCACAAGTGCGTGGGCCCCGACAGGACACCACTGGTGCACCACTGAGTGGCCACAGTGCACACGGCATGCACACATGGATGTAGCCAACGCAGTAACCATGTGCACCATGGCACAGGCTCACGCTGCCCCCACACCAGCAATGGGCCCATGTGACAGGCGACACATGGGCAGGCACGGTGTGCCAGCAACACCCACTCAAGCAGGCACCCACCCCACCTGCCAGATAATGCATGCATGACATGTTCACTTACCTCCAGTGGCTCTCCACTCCTGCAGCTCAATGGCCTCTGGCCCTGCAGGAAACGTCATGAGGAGATGCGACGTGGGACAGACCCTTCCCCCCAACACCGGTGTGGGCATGCACTGAAAGTGTCAACAAGCAGTGCACCACTGTTGAATGGCCCGGCAGTGCGCAGCAGCACACAGCACCCCGGCCTGTGCCCCCCAAGTGACGAGCAGTAGGCACACAATGCATGCCACAGTGGCCCACCAAAGCACCACAGCAGAGAGGCCCACCCCATATGACATGCAGTACACGACACCACAGTGCAAGTGCAGTCATGCCCAAGTGTGTGTATGTGTGTGCGCCCCTGTGAGTGTGCTGTTGTGTGGTGCAGCAGCCCCAACCCCCATGCGCTCGTGCTGCACATGTACGAGTGTGACATACCTGGTTGGGGCAGTGCACCCCTGCGTGCACGCTCCTGCAAATGGTCCAGCCGCACCCTGTCCCGGCATTGCAGGTCTCCGAATTTGTGCCTGCACTGCTCCCTGTGCAGGGAACACCTGTGTGGCACACCAGCTGGCCAGCAATCCTGGCCCACACATCAGCCCTGGGCACCTGCAGGTCCTCCTGGCCGAACAGCTGGCCCTCCACCAGCATCACTAGGGTCACCAGGTGGAGGAGCTCCGTCTCGGACCAGTTCATGGACCTGGGTACTGCCCTCCTGGCACGTGGCATGTCCAATGCACAGTGTACACAGACAATTGCTGTGAGGCCTATGGTGCTGAATATCCAAACTGTGCCACATGCACCACTATACCACGTGCAAGTCACCACACACAGCGTGCTGAAGCGCGATTGGTGCCACTGGTGCCTATGTGCTCATTTGCAATGTGCAATGTCATGGTGGGAAAGTGGGGTCAGGGAATCATGGCCGGGTCGTGCATGCGCAATACATACCTGTCCGCCATGTTGTGTGTGTTATGCATCGTTGTGCAGGGCAACAGTGATGTGCAGTAGCCTACAGGCGCGCAAAGGCAGGTGTTGCGCGATCACGGCACAGCTAGGATCAGGTGGCACAGTGTGCATCGCGCACAGGGATGTGCATGCACATACAGATGTCGCCCTGCATTGTGCATGAGCTGCATGTTGGTGATGCGACTGTCGGGCCAATCGTGCAGATGCGGTAATGCACCTAGGAGTCCAGAACATACCGTGCATGTGCGAATAATGTGCCCATGGACTTGCGCCGGGTGGCGGGACATGCCCTGAATGCACCACGCATGCACAGACAATGCACCGTGTGTACATGCGCTCAGCGCAGCAGATGTGCCATGCTGATTGGGAAGAGCTGAGGGCAATTATGTAATTCACAGAGATTGCTCCCAGTTCAGCCCATTACCGAATTCAGAGGCATCTCACCTGTTTAACATCTCATTATCTCTGCCCAAGACCACATTTGCCTGCCCTGAGCCATAAATGCTCCATACTCAGCACACAATGAGAGGATTGTAAGCTTTGAAGTTCAAGTTCAAGTTTATTGCAGGAAAACTCCATTGAGCAAGCTCATTCACAAGGAGGTCCTGTGACATAAACACTTAAAAGTACAAACACAGATAGGTAATAACAGTATATACATGAAATGCACGTTACATGATACAGGCTGGATATACATACAAGGGTACCACATAGGGTGACTGCAGGTGGTAAACATTGATATGAGACAGGGAAGCGATTTACAGGTTGCATACTGATAAATGAAACATGATGACTGGTGTGTGCAATACATATATTTTGGCAGCTAGAACAAACAACAGTCTACAACTGATAGGGGGGGAGGAGTGATTTGATAGAGTAGCAGTGGAGCGTAAGCATAGATAAAGCCAGGAGTAGAAGGGGAAGGGAAAGCAGTTAATATGACAAATCAATTATACCTTACCAGTGGATAAATATGGCACACATGGGGAAGGAAGAGACTTAATGACAGTTACAGGTGTCTTTTATTTTGGCTGAACTTAGCGATTTGTAGAAGTGTATTGAAACTGTGCTAGTTAGTTTCAGCACGGTTTGTAATTGGTTCCAAATGGAGGGAAGGGCATATGCAATAGCACGTTTACCAAAGGAAGTCTGCGTCCTTGGTATGTCAAGCATAATAAAGTCAGATTTTCTTAACGGTATGCACCTATGTGAGATACTAATAAGGAAGAAGAGATAGCTTGGCAATTTCTGCAGGAGCAGTTTAAGAGTCCATAGCCCAGCATGGAGCAGGCGTCTAGTAGTAAGGGATGTCCAACCAACAGCTGCATATAAGTCACAGTGGTGCGAACGGTAAGGGGAGTTGGTAATGAACCGTAACGCACGGTGATAAAGGATGTCCAGTTTACTTAGATTTGCAAGAATGGTGGAGGAACAGATTACATCGCCATAGTCGAGTAGGGGGAGAAAAGTGGCCTGTACAAGCTTGTTTCGAGTTTCAAGGGGGAAAAGGGGCCTATTTCTGTAGAAGAAACCTAACCTTGCTTTTAACCTTCTAGAGACATCTTCGACGTGGTCATTGAAAGATAATTTATTGTCGATCCAGATACCTACATATTTAAATTTGGTTACAACTTCCAGAGGCTCGTTTAGTGTGGTGACAATGAAGTCTTGGGCAAGGGTATTGGGGGGGCCTGTGACAGCACTGCGGGAAAATATCATCACTTTAGTCTTCTTAGCATTGAGCAGAAGCTTTGCCTTTATTAGATTATGCTCAAGTTGTGCGAAGTCCGCTTGAAGCACTCCCTTGACTTCAGATAACGATGAGCCAGAAGTATACAACACAGTATCATCTGCAAAAAGTGCAGATTGGACGTAGATATGTTAGCATCTAGTCATATTAATGTACAGAGAAAACAAGATAGGGCCTAAGATGGATCCTTGGGGACTCCTCTTGCAACTGGCAAGCAGCAGAAAAAGCCTTCCTTTACTTTTGGAATTTTCAGTTAGGTAGCTAGAGAACCACTGGGTGGTATGGTATGTGGCACCCAACTTTGCAAGGCAATTGACTAATAGTTTGTGATCAACAGTATCAAAAGCTTTGCTGAGGTCCAAAAGACTGCACCAGTTACCTTCTTAGCATCTATAGCACAGATCCAATCATTGGTTACTTTTGCTAGTGCAGTGATTGTGCTATGCTTAGCCCGGAAGCCAGATTGAGCTGGGTTAATGAGAGAGAAGGTTTCCAAGTGAGATTTTAACTGAATATGGATCAGTTTTCGAGAACTTTAGAAAGGACAGGCAATATGGAGATAGGCTTATAGTTGTTTACATTGCATGGGTCACCAATTTAAATAGAGAGAGGATATGTGTTGATTTCCAGCAGGACAGCACAGTAGCAGATGTAATGGAAAGATTGAAGATGTGGAGAATTGGGGCAGTGAGATGGGCGTAGCCTGACCTTAGGAAAAAGGGTTCCAAGCCATCGTCCCCTGCGCTTTTTTTGGTGTCTAAGTTAAAAAGAGAATCTTCTACTTCTTACAAGTTATCTTGCACAGTTGGAAGGGGCTGGGTGCAGGACTAGATGTAGGGGAGGGTATGCTGGCTCACCGCAGCACCAGCATAAGGTGACGAGTCAAGTTAATCCAGCTGTGGCAAAGTGGGAGTAAGTCCTCCAGGATTAGGGACTTGTTTTCCACAATCTTGCCACTTGCAACTATCTTTGTTGGGACAGAGGGGCCATGGGCTGTCCTTCTATAGCTTTGATAGTCTTCCATATTTTATGAGGGTTACCTTTAGCTTGTTCGAGAGTAGAAATATAATAGTTAGCTTTAGCAGAGCAAAGTTTTTTCACACAGTTATTCCTGGCTGTTCTAAAGGCCTGCCAATCCAAGATTCTTTGAATGTCTAGCTTAGCCCAGAGCTTATCTCTAGCTATAAGGGCTGCCTTGAGATCCGAGGTGAACCAGGGGTTGGAATTGTTCCGCACTTTACTTTGATGAAAGGGCATGCTTATTTATTATTGTAGTGAGTTTGTCATTAAGGATGTAAGCTGCCTTGTTGACATCTTTGGCTAGGTAGAGATCTTGCCATCTGATCATGCCCAAGTCAGACAGGAAGTTTACTGCACTGAACTTGCGAAAGGATCTTTTTGTTATAAAGATGGGTTGCGGCCGGGCCTTAATTTGAGATCTTATGCAAGCAACAATTCCGTGATCGCTCATGTCGTTGTGAAACACTGCCGAATTAGATATTTTGTGTGGATGGGTGGTTAGTACCACATCTAGAATGGAACTGTTGGCAGTATTTAGAGTGTTGTTCCTAGCAGGTTCACTGACTAATTGCCCAAGACCTAGCTCGTCACAAAGGGATTTGAGGCCGTGTGATTTAGGTGACAGCCAGTCCATATTTAGATCTCCTAGAAATATTGTTTCAGTTTTTGCATCTACGAACATGGATTTCAAAAGATTAAGGACTTCATCACTACCAGACGGGGGTCTATAGTCACCTAGGATAGTGATACATTCCAAGGAGGGGAGATGAAGGCTCAGCGAAACTAACTCAAATTCCTTGGCTAGAGATTTGCAACTAATATTGGTGACCAAGTACTTAGATTTGGCGTAGATAACCACACCCCCGCCTCTAGACTCTCTATCTGCTCTAAATAAATTGTAGCCCTGCAGTGATATTTGTTGATCAGTGTTTGTCTTTTTAACCACGACCAGTAATTATGATAAGGTCAGGGTTAACGGTGCAGCCCAGGCTTGCAGCTGTACAAGTTTTTAGGCAGGCTTAAAATGTTGACCATCATCATTTTGAGACCTGTGGCCTCAGCAAAATCGATAGGCGAGGTGTTGTGGGGGGCCAGGTTAAGCTCACATTTCCTGAGCAGAGAAGAAGCAGAAGTATAACTTTTTTAAGGAGCTTATAAGAATGGAAACTGCTTTTTTATTTCTTCACAGTAACTATCGCGTACAGCAAGAGGCGGCACCACTGTAATGACAGTTGATCGTGATCAATGTAAGTGCTTGGGTAGACACAGGTGAGGACAGTAGCAAGGGGGTGTAGGCTAACCAGGGGGAATAGGCTAAAAGGGGAGAGGAGAATGACAGTGTCTGCACGGTAGACTGTTATAACATTAGGCATTGATAAGGTACATTGGAGAACTGAATTGCATTGAGGTACTTCGAATTGCACTGTATTGCTGAAAACTCTGCACCTTAGGAGCAATAAAAACACAATAAGGAGAGCCATGGTCCCAGACTGAGTGGTCTCGTGATTTGTATTAGTGCAATATTTTCTAGGCAAGTAATTTGCCCACCTAGGTACTCACTTAAAACCTACATGAGAAAATACAGCAGAAAGGGGAACAAGGAGAGCAGAAGCAGCTTAGTTAGTGGCGGGGCTCAAGAGATATTCACACAGGGTACTTATTGGCCACACTCAGATACCAATCATAGGTTGGCAGCAGTCGAAACTAGGCCAATGAAGCAGTAATATGATAGGAGGCAGATCATGAGTGTATTTAAAGGAGGCCTGGGAGAGGGGAGTGGTGGGGGTGGGAGAAAATTTCAGGTCAGAGCGAGAGCTGAGAAGTCAGAATTAAGAAGGAAACACTGTAACAGGCTATAGAGAAGGTGCCCCAATAGAGCAAAGCAGGCAAGCGGGCGTACCAATCACAATCCCCCTATGGCAGTGCAGCTACAATCAAGGGTGCCCAGGCGTGCTGGCTCTCTGCAGAGGATTCTATCGGTATCTATCGGTATGTCAGCGCAGCGTAGGTAATAATAGGGTGCTCAGCGTCTATCTGACTTGAGTCTGAAGGGTGGATGGCAAACACTGAGGGCTTCCTGTTTTCAGCTGCAGAGCTGTCGCACAGGCAGTTTTAAGGAAGTTGTCAGCCTGTTGAGTGAAGCTTAGGGGAACCTCAACTACAACCACCCCTTGTAGCAGCACTGGGAAAGAAGTAGAATGATAATGCAGGCCATATTGCCCACGAATGAGTACAGTGATTTATGCACAAGACCAAGAATCCCTCTAGTGGCAGGTCTGTATAACCTGCTAATGGAAAACTAGCCACTTAAAAAAAAATAAAAGAAAGGTAGTTAGACTTATCGGCACCAAGGCAGAGTGCTTGGATGGGGGGGGGCTGCAGGAAGAGCAGTCAGACAGAAGTAGAAATTACAATCCAGCTAATACAGTTGGAAAACTTCTAATAACACAGTTGAAATGTGCTTAGTTCTATCGAAAATCTAACAAAGTGCCAGGTGTCTATAGCAGGGGAAAACTCCTGGCCAATCAGAGTGGGTTTGCTGGAAGCACCCATGCTCCGATTGGCTGCGCTGTCCCGTACCTTCCAAGGAGCTGCAGGCGGATGTCCTGGTCTTGGTCGGTGGCTGGCTGGGTGCCGGCCGACCGTGGGTGAGCTGAAGCAGCCCTGTTCAGGGGCAGGCAGCTTCCAAGGAGCTGCAGGCGGGTGTCCTGGTCTTGGTCAGTGGCTGGCTGGGTGCCGGCCGACCGTGGGTGAGCTGAAGCAGCCCTGTTCAGGGGCAGGCAGCTTCCAAGAAGCTGCAGGCAGGTGTCCTGGTCTTGGTCGGTGGCTGGCTGGGTGCCGGCCGACCGTGGGTGAGCTGAAGCAGCCCTGTTCAGGGGCAGGCAGCTTCCAAGGAGCTGCAGGCGGGTGTCCTGATCTTGGTTGGTGGCTGGCTGGGTCCCGGCCAACCGTGGGTGAGCTGAAGCAGCCCTGTTCAGGGGCAGGCAGCTGGGAGTGCCTCTAGGAGTGGATCCCACCAACCATTTCAGTATTAGCTGGCCCAAATGCAACTTTTGTTTGGTCTTCACTCATTCACCTTGCAGATTATTTATATTTGGTTCTTCAACTGCCCAGGCAGTCGGATATTTCGGTGACGTTCAACCTTATCACCAAATAAGTTCTAGTTATGCTTGCAAATTTTGTTTCCCTTTTACATCCCATAGACTATAGGGACGTACACGGTGCGACTGTCAGTCCCTGAAACTTTATTTTTAATGAAGGTAGGTTGTGTTTACGTTTCCTGTGACGTAGCTGCTACATTTCACAGTATGGGCCAGGGACTGCCTGTTAACATCCAGTATTGTGCAGGCACACCTGACACAACTCAGTGTGTGTAACACAGAGTCCCATAGCCCACCCTAGGAAAGGTGGGTGGGGTTGACTGAAGGGTGCTGTCACTGCACATACATGGATGGCTGAAGTGTGTGGTTCTGTCAGAACCACCTACCTATGCTACATGCCATGCATCACCCCTGGCATGTCCAGGGACATGCATCCATCTGTGGCATTGCACTTGGACAGGGCACATACAGCACAGACGTCTCTGACAGACAGTGTCACTGTCCCTGACATGCTGGTCACTGTTTGGCGGGCAGTGTGCTGTTGCTTTGCAGCCCCTGTATGGCAGTACATGCCACTCAGGGCCCTGCAAATGCATGTCCAATGTATCTGTCTTCTATCCCACAGTAGCCATCATGTCTGGAGGTGACAGTGCTGCAGGTCGCAGGCCGCCCTGCTTTACTGGTGATGAGGAGAGAGCCCTCACTAAGACGTACAACCTCCACAGGGATGTGCTATCTGGCAGGGGTGGCAGCCGACCCCTGTGGGATGAGGGCTGGGAGCCAGTGGCATGGCACATAAATGCCATTGGAAGGTACAACCAGACCACTCAGGAATGTCACAAACATCTGAATGACGGGATGAGGAGGGCCAAGGAAAAGCTGGCACACACTGAGGCATCATTGAGTAGGACAGGGGGTGGTCCACAGTCAGGGGTGCACCTCACCCCGAATGAGGAGCTCCTCATGGACAGCATTAGCCGTGCCGCTGTGCAGGGTGTCCCTGAAGGGGGGGTTCCAGATGGGTGGAAGTCCATCGCAGCATTGTGAGTATACATGGCCCTGACTCGTGTCAGGCCACATGTGTGCATCATGGTGCCATGGCAGCCCACCTGTGTGTGATAGGCCATCCGTGTGCCATTGAGCACTGCTTGGAGGGCCGGGGCCCATCCATGGCCCCGTCTGTGCATCTCTGTGTCAGCCAGGCCATGATGGGGAGCCATGTGTGGATGTGATGCCCATCACACTAGAGGTTCCAAGCCACTGTTGGATGGGCATGGTAATGCACTGTCCCTCATGGTGCCATGTGGGTGTGGACAGGGACTGGGCCACTCCAGTCATGGCAGGTGCATGGTGTTGCTGTGGTGGACTGGGCATTGTCTGTCACTGCCAGGGACTGTCTGGTGCAAACATGACAAACAGCTTTGCACACTGTACTTGTTTGTCTGCCACTATTGCTTCCAGTGTATGTGACCATGTCTCTCTCTTTTCTTTTGCAGCTCCATCATGTCTTGCGGGTGCAGCCGTGTCCACAGGTGATGATGCAGGCCCATCCCACAGGGCTGCGGGCACTATGGACGATGGTGCCATCCCTGACCCATCCAACATAGCAGTATCCCCGGTGGCATCACCAGTGGTGGCGGGCCCTTCGAACCCAACAGCTACTGGTGGCACTCCTGTTGGGCATGACACCACTTGGCTGGAAGGATTCCTGGGTCTTGCTGATGATGGCCCAGAGGATGCAGTGGACATTGCTGATGCCCTGCTGGTGTTGGCCAGTGGCACTCAGGGGGCATACAGCGACAGCCCAGCTGATCCTGACACCACACAGATCATGAGGGACATGGTCGACAGTGGTGCACGCAACACACAGGTGCCTGCAAAGGTGACACCTGACGGCACTGGTGGACCCGCTACCCAGGCCACTCCTGTAGGGCCCGCACAGCCATCCACGGTGGTGGAGGCCATGCTCCCTGCACATTGTCCAGCTGTGGTGGCAGGGTCAGCCAGTGCGTCATGGCCAGCTGTACTAGGTCACACACAGGCAGCGTTGGACTGAGACTCCACCTTACCTGGGCGTACTGGGGTTGTGCATGTCCAGTCCCCACTCATTCCTCAGCCTGCCAGGGTGCAGCCACCGACCGTGGATGAGCAACAGCAGGTTGGTACACCACCCATCTGTCAGCGACGTCACCGAGAGCCTTCACCTGTCGACGAGATTGAGGGCTATGCTCATCTCCTGCCCTAAGGGTGGAATTCAGGAGCCTTCAGACACTGCTGGCCCTTGAGCATGAGTCGGTAGTCATGTTGCGTGCCCAGATGTTGGCAGAGGCACGCCTTCTTCGGGTGGGCATGACCGTGGCTCTGGAGAGGACTGCAACCACGGCTGAGGCTGCATGTGCATCCGGTGCGTGATGTGGCCGCCGGGCCTCCAGCCGTACAGCTAGGAGTGCCTCACACATGCCCAGGCAGTGGCATCAGATGGACCCATTACTGCTGACGTCGTCGCCATGCCTCACCCTGCCCAGCGTCCCTGGACCTGACATGGCTCGTGGGACCACCACCCCAGTGAGCACCCGTTCACAGTCTCACTGCAGTACCCCATCAGGGGTGTTGGCTATACCCCTTGTGGCTGGTGTTGCCGAGGCAGCAACCAGCAGTCATGGTCGGGGCGGCCCACATGGCCATGGTGGCATGGCTGTGTTCTACTGCGGCATTGCCAGTGCTGCTTGGCCTGTGTTGTGTGTGTGTGGCTGTATGTTGCTGTATATGTGGCGTCTTGTGCCCTCCATGCAATACGTACCTGTGGTACTCACCTGCAGTCTCCAAAGTGCTCCTCCACAGTTGTGTCCCTGTACTGATGGGACCTCGCTGCCAGGCGTGGGTCGCGCCACGCCAGTGGTGGTCTGGCTCCATGCCCCTGTGTGACTGCATCCTCATCCCCATGCTCCTTCTCCTTCCCAGAACTGTTGCCCTCAACAGCCTGGACTGCTAGTCCACGGTCCATGGCCATGTTGTGTAGTATAAAACAGGTCAGGAATATGCCACAGGCTTTCTCAGGGCTGTACTGTAGGGCTCCACTCGACCTATCCAGGTACCAGAAGCACATCTCCAACATGCCAAAGACGCGCTCGATGACCGTGCATGTGGCGGTGTGTGCCTCGTTGTATCTCTCCTCCGCCTCTATTCCGGGTCTTCGGATGGGGGTGAGTAGCCAGGGTCGGAGTGGGTATGCTGCATCACCTGTGGGGAACAAGGGTTGCTGTTAGTCTACTGCTCATATGTGCATCATGACCTCCCCTCGAACCATGGTGCTCTGCTGTGTGGTGTGGGTACACCACTAGTCATGTTCTGGCCATCCCTGCCATCCTGCCACCCCCTCCCAATTGCTGTGTTCTGACGCTGCCAAGGCCAATGCATTCCAGATGTGCTCTGTTCCCCATTGTCCACCCCAGTATGCACGGTAGCTGCACTTGCCTGTGTGCCTGTGATGTGCTGTGTCCTGCCCCACGTGCCTCCTGTGGCACTGCATCGCCCTTCCCTGTATTGTGCTTGGGCCACACCATCGCACTGTGTGCAGACATGTGGCACTGTCCCCCCCCACTGTCCCAGTTGTGCTGCCCCCTCTGCGTATTCTGCATTGTGCTGCCTGCACACCAGCTCCCCCCCATCCTGTGCCATGGTGTCCTGCTGCTCTGCAGGTCAGCATGTCCCACACACCTATTAGATGTCCGCTAGGTACCTCCGCTGCCTCAAATCTGTGGCAGAGGGTGGACTGATGCCAAATGAAGGCATCATGTGTGCTCTCAGGTGGCGTGGCTAGCCCTTGCGGTTGATGTATGTCACTGCATCATCACAAGGTGGTGTGCGGATTGCCACATGAGTGCAGTCACTGGCCCCTATGATGCCTGGCATGCATGCAACCCTGTCAAACTGCTGCATGGCTTCTGTCTGTTCTGCCTGTGTGCTTGGGAAGTGGATGTACTCCGAAGCATGTGGGAGCAGTGCGGTGAGGAATTGTGTGAGGAGACGGGAGGTGGATACCTGGGAGATGCCAGTGGTGTCCCCAGCTGGCCTCTGGAAGGTTCCCATGGTAAGCAACCACATTACTGTTGTCACCTTGATCTCCACAGCTATGGCATGACCTCGTGCAGTGGGTGCCTGGATTTCATCATGGCACAGCTCACAGAGCTGCCTCAGAATGGCCCTGTTCAGACAGTATCGGCCTACTGTTTCTGTATCAGTGAGCTGTTCAAATGTCAGCCTGGCACAATACTGCCATGGGACTGGCCGCCTACAGTGCCCTCCTCCACCACGTTGCTGGTCCGCCTGTCTCCTCATCACCATTAACATGCCCACCATCAGGAATGGTGCTCCATCCATTTTGGCCTTTCAACTGCCTCTCACGTCCTTCTGGCTCCTGCGATCCTGCTGATGGCCTGCTGGGGGCTTGCACTTAAGTCTCCTTCTTTTATACTTATCTTTCCATGGCGCATTTGGTACATGCGCCTTGAATGCTCCATAGTTGCGCCTTCATTTTGCACTGTGAATTGCTTTGCGCTGTGCATGCATGTGCACGCCCCCTCGATTTGTGCCGGATATCATTTACTTGCATCCACGGCACATCCTGTTCGGTGCAGTGCATCTAGGTTGTGCCAGGGCAACCACGCTATCTGTGAATGGCTCCATGGTGCATTTTCGGGTTACACTGGCACATCTCACTTGCACTCAGCGCATCTGTTATCCTGCCCCAGGTTTCCATGATGACCTCAGGTCTTTCAAAAGGAATCACGAGATCTGCTATCAAGACCCGAGGTCACTGTGAAAACAGAAGAGCTCATCGCTGCTTCCCACGGCTGGCATCCTGCAACTCTAGCCCGTTCATTCCCAAGCTCGGGTCATCAGAGTAGCAAGCAAGTATTCTGCATTTTTTTTAAAACTAGTGAAACCTCTGGGAATGCTGTGGAAAACCTAATATTTACATAGATACATAGACAGTGTCGGCAGACAAGGGCCTACGGCCCACCCAGTCTGCCCATTTGAGCTTGTAAGTTCACTATGTTTTCCTAGAAGTCTGTTGTCCCTTTCCCCCGACCTCCAGAATTCCTTTATGTATATCCCACGCATTCTTAAATCCTGTGATTGTTTCAGCCCCCACCACTTCCTCTGGCAGGGCGTTCCACTTGTCCACCACCCGTTGTGAAGAAATTCTTCCTCATGTTTCCTCTGAATCGTTCTCCCTCCAAGTTGATCCCATGTTCAGTGGCCTCAACCTCTGCTTGTATGCTTTATCCTGCTGACCTGTGATCATCTTTGCTTCCTCAGGCACCAGTACCACAATTCATACTCCAGATGTGGCCTCACCAGTGAGCCGTGCAAGAGCAGTATAACCTTCTGTAACCTACAGCTAATGCCCCCAGCTACGCATCCCAACATCTTATATGCCCTTGCTGCTGCCTTCTTACAATGCATGCCTTTAGATCACTGATGATCACCCCTAGATCCTTCTCTTCTGTTGTAGATACCCACACCCCTCCCAGGTAGTACTCAGTCCTGAGGTTCCTGGCTCCAACGTGCATAACTTTGGATTTCTTGGCATTGAAGCCAAGCTGCCAGATCCCGGATGACCTCAAAAAAAAAACATGTTTTTTTTTTTTTGACTGTCCTGTATCCCTTCGGCTGTGTCCACACTCCCACAGAGCTTGATGTTGTCTACAAAGAGGCACATTTTGCCCTTAATGCCATCCCCTATGTCACTGATACTTACACCGAACACCGGCCTCAGCACCGAACCCTGTGGGCCCCCCTCTGGTGCCTGCCAACTCTCCCTCCAGCCCAATCACCACCACCACCCTCTGAGTCCTGTCCCTCAGCCAGTTTTCTACCCATCAGAGCTTTTTCTCCTCAACCCCTAGATCTACCAGCTTCCTGATAGAAATCATATTTTATTTCGTTCTCATTGGGTAGGGTGCACTAGACATACATATGCCTATTTTCAGGCATGACCCAGGAGCTAATGGAAGCTGAATATAGTGGATAACATGAAAAACAAATTTTTGTAGAGAGTACACAAAACAGTGGGGTACAGAGTCAAAAGCTTTGCTGAAGTCCAGATAAGGATATCCACCACTTGACCCATCTATTTTCTTAGTAACCCAGTCAAAGAAGTCAATCAAATTTGTTGGCCATGCTCTCCCTTCAATAAATCCGTGCTGCATCACATCCCGGAGACCTTACTTCTACATATGCTACCAACCTTTCCTTTAGTATGATGACCATCAGCCTGCACACAAATGAGGTCAGACTGACCGTCTAATTCATGAGTCATCCTTGGAACCACTCTTGTGGAGAGGCACCACCACATGCTCTTCTCCAGTCCTGAGGTATCACACCTGATTCCACTGAACTACTGAACAGGCCCACCAGTGTCCCTGCAAGCTCCCTCAGTACCCTTGAGTATAAGCCATCTGCGCCTGGATTTGTCCACCTTCAATGCTAGCAGCCCTTCCCCCTCACTCACCTTTATCACTACATCTGTGCCCATCCCAACTCTTCTCTCCCCGTAGGCACCTCCTTGGTGAAGACAGAGCAGAAGTATTAGTTCAGTACCTCTGCTCCCCCCGTTCTCCTCCACCTACTCTTCCCCTTTCTGGAACCTAATAATTTCATCCTTCTTGTCTCTTCTCACCCTTATTTCCCATAACTATCTGCAATTCCTTCTGTGCCTTAGCCCTCGTACTACCCTACTTGCCACACTAGTCAACCATAGGTAATTCTCCGTATCCACTTCTCAGTCTTTCTAAATTTCTATATGCCAGACCCTTTTCCCTTACTACCTGGGGCGACCCCCAGAACTGAACCAGCTAGGTGCTCTGGCCCTACAGTTCTTCCCCTTGAGCCTAACGCACTCCTCTGTGGCAACCCATAGTCTCTCCTTAATGATGGACCACACCTCTGTTCCACCCCCATAGCTGCTCAGATGCCCACCAGGTGCCTCCTTAGCACCTCGCCCATCTTCCCGAAGTAGTACGCCCTTCTAAAATCTGGGATTTTGGTCTTAGTGGGGATATTTTCCCTGTCCATATCCAACCAGTACCACACTGTGCTATGGTCATTTCCACCCAGAGTGTGTTACTTCCTTTACATGCTCTCCATTGGTGAGCACCAGATCAAGGACTGCACACCCCCCCCCCAGTGGATTCTGTGACGCCCTGAGTGAGGAACAGACTCAGGGCAACACCTCTAGGATCACTGACCCCTGGCACACATGGTAGGTACACTAGTCTACCTTTGGCAGGTTGAAGCCCCCCCATTACCACTTCTTTCCCTGCAGTTTCCAATATTTGTAAGTTCAGTTCCCTGTACTGTTCCACATCCTGGTTTGGTGGTCTGTAAACTACCCCCAACCTCACCCTTTGTCCCTCTATTGGGCCACAACTCAACCTGCAGTATTTCCACCTTTCCCGCCTCAGATGCCTCCCTGATATAAGCTACCACCCATCCTTTCCCTACTGCCCTGTCCCTCCTGTATAGTCAGTTTCCAAGGATCAAGAGATCCCAGTCACGGGTGTGGTGTGGCCCAGGTCTTACTGCCGCTATGTCCACCCTCCCTTCTGCAATAGCATCTGCAGGTTGCACATCGTTTCCAAGCCTCCGCAATTCAGAGACACCATCATCCACTTAGAATCTGAGCCTCCTTCCCCCTCATTTCTCCCCTCTGTGTGCTTCTGCTCTACAATGCTCATGTTCTCTACTGCAGGTCACAGGACTATAAACATTCTGCCCACTGCTTCAGACACACTCTTTGGTCTTTGTTAAATAATTGGGCCTGGCCCACAAAAAAGGGGACTCGCACCATTTCAACTTTTCAGTCAATTCAGCTTGTATTTCCTATATCTTTCATTGATTTCTTCTCCCATTTGTTTACTACTGAGGAAATCTGCACAAAAACTGGATCTTCATCTTTTAGGGTTCATCTTTCCTTACAGCTTATTCCAAACTTGAAGTCATAATCCTCTGTTGCAACATCACAGTTCGTTGTCATGGGAATCATTGTGATGTCACAAGCAGAGTTTTGTGCCATCAGGTAAGGAATAAGTAACAGGAACCAATGAACTTTCAATAAACAAAGATCATGTTATAGCATAAGGTTTTCCTTGATTGTGGATGGACTTCAGTAACTGTCTAAATCTTGTGGTAGTACAGGTCAAAGGTCAGGAAACATTGTATTATCATTCTGATGTCAGATCATTAGTACAACAGCTTTTCCTGACTTTTGAATGGCCGTGCTCTCAGTGTTGGTGTGCGCTGCTTGCTGACTTCTTTTCTGACAAGAACGTGTTAGTAGACATCGCACTACCATACACATCAAGGCATTGTGTGTACAAAACCTTACAGTGCAGGAAATGTTTTAGCTAAAATAAAAATTAAAAAAACTCAGCTGAAAAGAAAGACAGGAATGAAGGGTGGTGAGGCAGTAGTGAGTGTCAGGGTGATCACAGCAATTAATAAATATGTTCTCTCTCTCTCTACAAACCTGTGAAAAGAAGAAAAGAAATCAATATATCCTTTATAAAATATGCCTCGTTAACATGTTTTTAATTGAAATCTGTTAAATACATTCATTCTGTTCATTGAAATCTGTTCAATACAGTCTTGCTAATGCAAATTGAGTGTGAGTGAGGGTGGAAGGCTCGGGGTAATGTTAGGAAGTACTTTTTCACTGAAAGGGTGGTGGAGCCATGGAACAGCCTTCCAGCAGAAGTGGTGGGTGCGAAAACAATACGGGGATTCAACAGTGTATGGGGTAGACATAAGGGTACCCTGGAGATGTGCAGAGCAAGAGAGCTGCAGATCAAATAGGATCTGGGGCTGCAACAGTAAGTAGGGGGAAATGGGCCGTCTAGGTGGGCTTTATGGTCCTTATCAGCTGACAGATTCTATGTTTCTATGTAAACGGTGTTCTAACAATTGTTTTCTGCTACTGAAATCCATTCACATTGAGGGCAACCATATGCTATATAAAACGGTATATGGATAACCCTACACATTAAGGAAGTGTTCTCATCTCAGGTTTGTAATGACATCATCACCGGGAGCTCTTGTCAAGGTCCCTACGATGCCATTACAATCCCTCGATGGAAACTTAGCCTTCTTGTGTATGGTTATCCATACACTATTCTATATGTCACACATATAACCTCAGTATCAAATAACAGGGAGGAGAAACACAGCGTTTATGTGAAATATAAGCTGAATTGTGTCCAGATATTGTATTTCTCATAGTTCTTCTGGAGGATCAGACAGATGGAAATGTCTGATCTGGTGTGCTACAGCAGGAAGTGTGAACATGCCCTGAAGCTAAGAGGTGGTAAATATTAGGACAACATCAGGGAGTACATCTTCTCCTAGAGGGTGGTGAACCTATGGAGCTGCCAATCAGTGGAAACAGTGGTTATGAGGACAGCAGAGCCCTTCAGGGTAAGCCTAGATAAATTTTTGCTTACAAAGGGAATCACAGGGTAACCTGGGCAGTAGGGTGGGTGGGGAATCTCTATAAATTAGTCCATGCTTGCAAAGCATTTTTATTCCCTGCTTTTGAAGGGAGAGATGTGACGGACCTACAGTCCCTTCCGGCTTTACATATGTAACCCCCTCAGTCTCCTGGGGTTACCAGAATCCCATCAGTGTCAGTGCTAGGTAGGGAAGACAGCTGGTGAATAACTGGTTAAATGGTTTTCACCTGCTCCCTCTCTGTTTACTTGGTCTCAGCTGAGTTGAGAGAGGTGATGTCATGTAGAACTCTCGCAGCAGCATAAGCCACGGTAGCAAGCTGTGAGTGGGGCACGTTAGAATTTTCAGTAAGTCTTCAAGTGGAGTCTGCAGTGAGCAATGGAGGAGTGAGGAGCTGCAGTGTGGCTCTGAGGAGAGCTCATTTTTCTCACCCTAATGCTGAGAAACCATCTGCCTGCCAGTAGAAGTGGTGAAAACCATCTAGCAGGATTTCCTGAATTTTTCTCAACCCTGGTGAGATGAGAAGGACTGCAGAATGAATCCGAGGGGCAATTCCCTGACTTTGATCCAGGACATTGAAGCTGCCTGTTTGAGTACATCTGTGAGTAATCTGACTTTGAGTATCCCAGGAGGACTGTGCCTGTGTTTTCTTTTGGGGGTGTACTCTGACAAAGGGATTAAAATAACAAGTTCTGTTCTGTTTTGAGACTGTTCTCATACCTTTGAAAGTTGGCTGACAGTTGTGGAGTCCCCGGTGAGACTTGGCACATTATTCAGAACTTTAATTTACACTCAGAAGTAGTGTGTTTCTTATGCAGGATGTGACAGACATTCCAGTATGCATAGTTCTACTGTTTTAGTAAATGTTGAGGTGCAACTCTGAAAGAATGGCTGGGTATGGACATGGAAACAAGAGGTGGGCAACCCCCCCATCTGGAGTGACCAGTTCAGCACTACAGGTTCCGTAAGGTTGCCTGCTTATTTGGTCAATGCCTGAAGAGAAGGTTTACTCCCTGGTGTGGGTTGTTCTAAATTTTGAGCACCAGTGTGCTCCGTCATGGCCAGCTGTCACATTGCCAAATGTTGAAATCCCATGCCATATGGGAAATGTTCTAAGTTGTGGCCAGTGCCACTACAAGAAAATTGTGTGCTCCGTTGGGGCCAGTGCCACCAGAAGAAATGTGTGTTTCAGCAGAGGCTTTGCCACTGAAAAGAGTTCAAAGTCCTATGCAATATGGGACATTTAGAGTTTCTGTCCACTACAGACCTTTGGTTGTTCTGCATTGCCTTATGTCACGAAGTGTAAACCCTTTGGGGTCCATCTTTGCTTTAGTGTACCATCTTTGGAATAAAGCCACACTCTAGAACCCCAGCCTGGTTTGGACATTCTTGTTACTGCTTCCTGTGTGGAATTACTGGGTACCCCTCCAGAAGTACAGACCTACACTAGCATAGCCCTTAGCAAAAGTTCTCTCCTCAGGACCTGGGTATGTTGGTCATGTTAATGTCATAATGTTTCTGCACCCTCACCCCTCTCTTATCCTAGACAGAAATATGGGAGGTGTGCTTACTAGTTAAACAAGTGGCCAGTGGGGGTGGGGTTACACATATTAAGCTACTAAGACCCGTTCAATGTAAAAGGCTCTGGATGTGAACACTGGTTGCTTGCTTAGCACCCACCTGGTTGGCCAAGAAAAAAAAAGAAGAGGAAACAGCTGCATTTGATCTCTTCCCTTTCTGCAAATACAGTCTCCTCTCTTGTGCCTTGTTTGAAGAGAAAAACTTGTAATGAGCTTTTAAGAGGCTTTGCCCACAAAGCAGTCACCTCCCTCTGGTCTGCATTAGCCTGAGCTGAGACAGAATCCCAGCAAAGCGTCCCATTCTGGATGGCTGACAGCCTCAGGTTCAGTCACCCAGCTCAGTAACACAGAAGCTGTAATGGCTTCAAATCAGGTCCAGATGTTGCCTCATTAAAGACGTACAGGTGATGACAGCGAGAGATGGTCACCCGGAACACATGCCTTTCATTAAGCTGCGGGTGGATCTACAGACCTGGCATTCCACCAAATTGATGTGGCATGCGCCCAATGTGTGTTTCATGCAGAAAATTAGTTAACGCACGTGTGCAGGCCAAAACAAAGGATTAAAGGAAATTCCTGGCTAGATCCTGCAGTGGTGCAGTGTGCATCACCTAACACTCCTCCTTGCAGGACGAGATTATTGGCAGTGCAGATCTTCAGGGAGCAGAAATAGCACTGGGTCTCCTTACAGGTCATATGGGGGAGTTTGTTTCATGGCTCGAACACAGTTTCTACTAGACATAACATGAAACCACCTTGCACAGAGTGGGACAATTATAGTACACACAGTTTATTCAAAGAGGCCTCACTGAATAAGCATAAAATCTGTATTATCCTGCTCTTCTACCAAACCAACATGTGATGAAACCACTTCACACAATTTGGGACACTTATAATATGCAGTTTACTCAGAAGAGGCCCCAAACTGAGGCCAACCCAGTGGCACGCCGGGTTGAGTCATCCATGTCTCCTTGCTGTCACACCAGCAACCTGGGTTTGGGAATGGACTCGAGTCATCCGTGGGCTTGGCCGGGAGAGGGAAGAGTGAGCGTCTATAAGACTGTTCTCTTCCCTCGAGGAGGGGGGACTCAGTGTCTTGCCATTCGACTGCCACCCAGCGAAAGCCAGGTATAAGCATGTGTGAGGCAGCGCTCAGAGTGCTTGGAGTGCTTTCTTGCAGGTAGAGTGCACTTGTGCACTCTTTTCATGTCTGCCGTGCTCGGGAAAGAAAATCTGGTGGAAAAAATGGAGGTTGTGTTACATGGCATCTGACCCGCTAGCACTGATGGCACCCCCGGTCTCAAGGAGGAGGAGAAGGAGATAAGTCGGAGACGCGGGAGAGTTGGAGGACTGTAGGACAGGCTGATACAGCTGCCCAGCCTGCCACGGAGGGATAAAAACCCTCTATGGGAGGAAAAAAAGAGGCCCCAAACTGCTCAGTAGTGCATCAGCAGGGCCACCAGTTGCTGCATCGGAAACCCATGTACGGGAGTGAACTTGAATCGTCGGGGGTCAGCTGGGGATGGGAGGATTGAGCATCCGAGAGACTGCGCTCGTCTCACAGGGTGGATGTGTTGTGTCTTTTCCAATGCACCTGACACCTAGCAGAAGCTGGGTGCCACAGCAGCTGGGAAGCCCAGAAGGACATGTGATGCTGACAGACGCACAGCACCATTGCATGTCAGATATCCCAGGGGAGAAAATGGGTGGGAAATCCCCTCACTGGGCAGGATGAGAGACAGCCATTCACATGTCTGACATCACCGACTGGGCACCTGACTTGATTCCACCTCAGAAGGGGTTAGGGGAGCCCCCCCATCCCTGCCACAAGACGTAAGTCATTGGACTGTCTGAGGTTAACTCTGGGGAGGGGTAGTGGGTGAATGGGCTAGGGGGGCTGTCCGGATGGGGGCTAATGAGGCAGCAAAGAGAGTAAATGCAATAATGAAAAAATGGCCCAATTGAATTAGCATCAAGTTTGATTTACCTGGCTCTCCTATCAAGCAGATGTGGTCCCTTTGGGATGGGGCTACCTGGTAAAGCATGATTCTGGCTTTTCACGGGCAATAAACTCAGCTTTGGCCAACTGTGTGGTGCAGAGTGGTGGGGAAAGGCTCGACCATGCTGGTAACCCAGATTTGCACCCCAAGCCCGCACCATCAGGAGCGGAGGATGGTAGGGAGGGATACAGAGCATCTCTAGGTTGCCCTCATCCCAGATGAATGGGCCACATCACACTAGTCTAGTAGCAGACCCTTGTGATGACATGGTGGAGGTGTTCCAGGTAGCGTGGGTGACCACATGCTGTTGACCGCCCCTCAAGATCTCTGAAAGCATGTGCATAATGGGAAGTGGGCAGGAAGAAAATGGGAAAATGCCACATGGCATGGCAGAAGACAGCTCCAGAGCTCCTCCCATGCCACCCGAACCCGCAGCGAGATGGCACCATTCACCTTACCTCACTGATCCATGGACCAGGGATCATTCCTCACTGGTGGCAGCAAAATTCCCCCACTGGCAGGTATAAGCCAGACCCAACAGGATCAACAGAGGACCTTTGAGAGATCTAGTGTTGGTGGTCTGGAGGTGCCCGGTAAATCCAATGGTAGAGGGCCCCTTAGGAAGCTCACTGAAGGGGGTGCTAGTGGATGATAAGGAGAAATAAGCAAATACACTCTCAAAAAATAAACTTCATTTTTTTTTTATATAACAACACTTTTATTGAGTTTAAAACAAGTACATTACAGAAAGGAAACCACATTACCTCTACATGAGATCTTATATGAATTACATAATGAAAGATTTAAAATTTTTAAATCTGAAAGGTCCATGTTATTCTTTAGAAAATGTTTGCTGTCATCAACTGATTCTTGTTGCATTATCCATCCCTCTGATTTTAGTTTTTTTGTACCACTCCTTACCCAGCCTCACTACTGTGCCATCTTCAGGCTCTGCTTGTACCACCCATCTCTCACTGGCGGTACCACACCCTTACTGACTCACTATCCAGCTCAATAACTGGTCCACACCATTTGCAGTTGTACCCCTCATAGGGGGTCCTCCTCCCACCCTCCTGTGGATGGCCATACAGGGTGAGGAGGTACGCTGCTTTGTTATCTGTTGTGGTATGGGACATCGAGGAGGAGGGCCATTCAAACCTCAGACTTGTTCACATGGGCAGGGATAGGTGGTTGTTATCAGACAGGTGGATCAACTTTTTTTGTTTTCATGGTCCATCCCATGTGACGCAGAGCAGTGACGCCAATGTGCTTGTTCCTCTGAATGCCAACTATCTCTCTGCATCACATGTGACAGCATCTCTACACGCCAACTCCTGCCTAATGCTAGGCAGTGCAGAATAGCAACTTCTTTCATGATTCTGAATTAGAATCTGAAATCAAAAAAATTCTAGCCAACAAGAAACAGTTTCTGCATGCAATCAAAATCGGTGTTTGGATTCTGGAATTGAATTTTGATTCTGAGTTCAGTTTAACTATTTTTAGGATTTAAGACTTTTTATCTTCAATTCTGAAAGTCCTAAATCTTAAAAAAGATCAGAATTGAATGAAATCTGATTCCACGATTAATAGGATTCAGAGTAGCCCTGTCATGAAAGGAGCTGTATAAAAATGGATTCCTTTCCTTCCTTCCTTTCTTGGAGTAGTGAAACTAGTGTAAACCTGACCCACAAGGATGATCTAAGCCCTAGCACAGTTAAGCAATAATACACAACAGAATGCAGTATGTCATGAAATATTGTCATGCCTGGGGTGGGTTGATGCACAAAGTTAAAGACTGAGTGCTTCCACAACCAAGAAGTACAGTTATCCCAGTACAAAAAACACCCTGGGCTGTCTTACTGGGATTCTGAAATGGATCCATTAGGAATGGTAAAGAAATAATTAAAAGGAGTATTTTTAATTTAAATTTTTAAAAGATACAAAAAAGTAATAAAAAAAAAAAAACGAAGAAAAAGAAAAGTAGTCCAGTTCAGCTGTTGTAAGTTTGCATTTTGGTCAGTAAATGGAGGGTACTTCCTTTCTTTTTAAATACAAGTGAACTGAGGTGTATCAATACAACTGTGTCTGCTGAATGTAAACAGGTCAGTGAGGCCATGGATCTTCTTCGAGTGCTGTTGTGCTTGGATATCAGCACTGGGTTTCTGAGCTCCTCAGTCAATCAGGTTTCTGGAGTTTTTTGTACCCATGTTATAGTGGATCTGTTCTTTGGGCTGATGGCTCTGGTTTTGGTGTTGTACAAGTCACTGGTTTGATTGGCACTGCTTTGCCACCAAAGGAGATTCCTTTCCAGGCATACCTGGAGATACTGCCCTGCAATAAATTAGTACAATGCATGGTACTGTGGCACTGGTGTTGGGTATTCCCTGGGGTGCTGGGTCTCTGATGCAAGCTCGGCAGCTGCAATATCTTGTACATGGCTGGGCTCGTTCTGTGCATATTGGTAAGTAAGCAATAACAACAGCAGGGCATGCATTTCTAGAGAACTAATGCACGACCCGGGTGAACTGAAAGGCATGAGGCCAACGGCAGGGTGAATTTCAATGCATCTGAGAAGTGCATTCATTCTCAAGAAACCCACGCCCTGGAGTGGGGTATTGTGCTTATAAAATGATTTTTTTTAATGGAAAAAGGTTTAACATTCCTTTAGTTAGGTTGTTGTTATGTGGAATAGGTGAGTTTGGTAACAAAATCCATGTGCCTTTGAGTGAACCCAGGAACTGCATCTATCATGAAGAAACCTATGCCCTGTTGTGGGCTTTTGTGTTTAAAAGTAGAAAAAAATGTATTTTAATAGAAAATAGTTTTCTTTTCATTTAGTTAGGTTGTCACTAGGTAGATTAGGGCAGGTTAGTTATGAACTGTGCAATGGAAAGAGGCGGCTCAATAACAACAAACTGAGCATCCACGTAAACAATGTCAACACAGTGAAAAAAGTGGAGCTCCAGACATCCTAGAAGGTGCACAGAAATCCCCAATACCTTGGAGTCTTTTGAAGTAGATTTATTAATAAGTCATAAAGGATCAGGAGTAGCACCCCCTCTACTAGCACCTGATGTATTGTTTTACTACTTTGCACTTTTTCAAAGGTGTCCAGAAAAAAAAGCAAAGTAGTGACACGAAACGTCAGGCATTACTAAAGGGAGTGCTACTCCCGATCTTTTACTACTTATTTATAAATTTACTTCAAAAGCGACCAAGGTATTGGGGATTTTTATATATCTTCTAGGATGTCTGTGGCTCTACTTTTTCCACTGTAGTTATGAACTGTGCAGTTTCTAGGTAAATAATCAGTGATCAGAAGCTGTGTTTTAACCAATGAAGGTGTTCAAGTTGGTCAAATTTTTCATACCACATTTTATAAACTTTATTATAAAATGGGTTTCAAAAGTCATGAAACCTGCTGGCCTAGTGGCATGAAGGGCTGAAGCATCTGTGCCTTACCTCCTACCATGCTGGTGACCCGTGGTGCGAGTGGGTCACCAGTGGTCGGCCGGGGAGGGAGAGGATTGAGCATCCAGAGGACAGCTCTCCTTGAGTGGCCAGAGGGCAGCTCTCCTCTCCTGGGGAAAGACACTTGGCTTTCCTGCTGAATAACTGTCCCCAGGTGGAGGTCTGAGGGTAGAACGGGATGGGAGTGCCAATGGAAGGGTGGGTGCTGCAGGACTCCGCAGCGTGCGTACACCTCCACGAATGCACACTGACATGTCACACCCCAGCAATAGAGAGGAATCGGAAGAAAATACCTTGCGGCGGCAGGATGAAGATTGCCCAGCCGTAGGTTCCACATCTGTGGCCGAGCAGTCGATCCTGTGGCCAGGACAACTCATGGTAAAATCCGGGGAGGAGCCAGGTAACAGGGCTGGGGGGTCAAGCAAATAGGGGCCACCAAGAGCAGGAAGGTGCAGAAAGTACAGATTAAAAAAAAAAAAATTATGAAACCTAATTGGCTGAGGGCCATCTTTACCCGTCCCGTACTGTTATATTAGCACAATAGCACTGGTTAAAGATCTAGCAGCCTGTTCACATTAAAATCAGTGCTGGGAGACGGAGGGCCAGCTGGGGGAGAAGGACTGAGCGTCCTGAGGGCTGCTTTCCTTCTCTGAAGGGAGGAGGGTAAGAGCGCCCGGCACTTGACGGACCCTAGCAGAAGTCAGGGTACTGCAATGACCAGTGCCAATACATCGGGGGCAGGGCAGATGCTGGACGTCATTGCACGTCCCTGCCCCTGGGGATGAAAGTACAGAAAATGCCAGCTCCCTGCATGACGGTTCCCGTTCCGCTCACCATCCACTGACTCTAAAGCCCGCTGGGGGGGGGGGGCCTGCTCTCGTGGCCCCGACCTGGGGGGTAATCCAGGCCTTGCCCACGATATCCTAATGGAGTGTGAAGCCCCCTCGGCATCCCCACCCAGGAGGGTAAGCCTGGGCATGGGAGCAGATAAAAATGGGTGGGAGGCCTGAAGGGAAGGGAGCTAGGTACCAAAAAAAAAAAAAAAAAAAATCAGTGCTAACCGCACATCCTTGATTCCCATCAAAAACACTGCAGCCACCTTCACTCACTAAAAACCTTGAACTTGGCCCTAAAAATTAGGGTTGCTCTGAATCCACCAAACAGAATTGGATTTGTTAGATTCTGATCCGATTTTCGATTTCGGATTTTTGGAATTGCAGTTTAAAAATCCCAATTCTTAAACCAAATCCTAAAACCTATTTTTATGCAGGAATTTAGGACTTAAGATTCCAAATCCAATTTCGATTTTGAGGTATTTTTAGGATTTGAATCAGAATGTGACTCAGATTTGAAAGTTCCTAAATTCCCAAATCTGCAAATTGGATCAGAATTGGTGAATTCAAAGCATCCATACTTAAAACAAAACTGCCTTAAATTAAAAAAGGAGATTAAATCTTATTTTCCCTTATAAGCTTCTTTTCACACACGTACACAAATTAAAAAGTGGAGTACTGCAGGACTTACAGTTTTAATTTCTGGTGTTTCTTTGCCGACCTATCTTTACCTGCGTGATGGAAATCTCTGCTGTTTAACCCATTACAGATCAAATAGAAGCCTGGGCTCAAAATGGAAACAGAGAAAACTGTCAGCACAAAAGGACTGCCCACCCACTCTACCTAAGTGTTCCCTGCCTATTGTACCTCTGCAGACCCTAACTGGTCTCCGGGGACCCTCCCCCTTCCTGCTTCTGTAAGATGCCCCGCTGTCTATCCCAAGCATGCTTGAAGCCTTCCACCCCCACCATTCTAGCCTCCACAACTTCGACTGGCAGTTGATTCCATGCTTCCACCACCCTTTCTGCAAATAAGTATTTTCTCCCATCCTTACAGAAATCTCCCACTCCAGTTGTGTTGCATGCCTCCTAGTCCTGGAGCTGATCCCCTTTTGGGAGAGGCTTCCTCCCTGTGCTGTGTTCAACCCTGTGAGGTACTTGAAGATTTCGATCATGTCACCCCTCCCTCGCCTGTCTTCCCGAGTGTATATATTGAGGTCCCTTAGTCTCTCCTCACAGGGCTTACTTTGCAACCCCCTGCACCCTCTTGGTTGCCCTTCTCTAGACCACTTCAACCTTGCCTGTGTCTTTCCTGAGGTGCAGTCTCCAAACTTGACACAGTATTCAAGGTGGGAGCATACCAAAGAGTGGGGCAGTGGCAGTACCACTTCTCTCTTTCTGCTGGCGATGCTCCTTCCTATGCACCTGAGCATCCCACTCGCCCTGCCCTGAGTCTTGTCACACTGTATTGACACCTTCAGCTGTTTTGAAATAATAACCCTGAGATCCCTTTCCTGCCTAGTGACTGCTGGCACCTCCCTGTGGGCTGTAATTTAAAACTGTCGGGCTAACCTGCTTGTCCAGATGCAGTGCATGGGACCATCAAGCCTCGACATTCATGTCAACTCCTTGTGAGGGGAAAGCTCCCTGGCCCACCACAAGGTGTCTTATGTGCACCAGAACACTGCTCAGTCCCTCCCCAGGCTGGGACCAGTGCCGCACGCGTCAGCGTCTTTCTCCCAGCCTTGGTCCATTCAGCCGGCTCACTGAGTTCGCACCCGAACTCAGGTCACTGGCAGGGGAAGACAGCATGGTCCCTACAGGACCAACGGTCGTCCCTGGAAACAATGTTACTTTATCATTTTTTGTAACACTTTTGACCCAGAAATTTCAACATAGTATTTTTATGACCCCCCCCCCGAACATGATAGGTGTAATTTATAAAACACTGGACAAAATGTCATTTCACACCAGAAGTGCAAAATCACATTATGGCCAGGATTTGAAAAATGACAGCTGTTGAGTTCATGAGGTGGTGTGAAAAAATGGCTATGTTGAAAATTTGGGGCCAAAATAAAGAAAATTAGCAAAGTTATGAGCGAACATTGAAAGCAGTCAATATACTTTCATAACTTTGTTGTTTCTTAATATTTTGACCCCAGATTTTCACATAGTCTTCTTATGACCCCCATCTCATGAACCCGTTAGGTGAAAATGTTCAAATTCCTGCCAAAATATCATTTCACGCCACAAGTAGGAAAATACATTTTGGCCAGGATTTGAAAAAAATGACAGCTGCCATAGAAACATAGAATTTGACGGCAGATAAGGACCGCTTGGCCCACCTAGTCTGCCCATTTTCCTACCTAACAGATAAGCTGTAGATCCTAGTTAACCAACAGTTTACTTCCTCCTACCCCCCACTAGGACTGCCTTATGTCTGTCCCATGCATTCTTGAATTCTCCCACTGTTCTTGACTCCACGACCTCCTCAGGGAGGCTGTTCCATGCATCCACAACCCTCTCTGTGAAAAAATACTTCCTCACATTACCTCTGAGCCGTCCCCCTTCTATCTTCAAATTGTGCCCCCTTGTTCTTGCACATCTCTTTTTCTGAAAGATGCCACCCTCTTGGACTTTGTTGATTCCCTTGAAGTACTTGAAAGTTTCTAACATGTCCCCTCTCTCCCTCCTTTCCTCAAGGGTATACATATTAAGCTCCTTTAGTCTTTCTTTGTGTTCATGAGTTGGTGTGAAAAAATGGTTATGTTGAAAATTTTGGGTAAAAAATTTGAAAATTAACAAACTTACGGGCAAGCGTTAAAAAAATTCAATGTATATTCATAACTTTGTTGTCTTTCAATATTTTTACCCTAAAAGTTCATCATAGCCTTCTGATCACCTCACAAGAAAATTTTCAAATCCTGCCGGAAAGGTGATTTTGCGAAGTGACTGCGAAATCACCTTTTGGCGCAGAGTTGAAGAATTTCAGCTCCTTGTTCATGAAGTGGGGCCGGAAAAGGCCATGTTAAAAATGTTGGGGGGGGGGGGGATATAGTATAAGCTCAAAATGCATTGAAATGCATCAACCACACACCTGATTTCATCAGTTACCAGTCTGGCGTAGAAGAGTGAAGACATGTCTCCAGCCCAGAGAGGATTATGGCATTGGACCCCCGGTAGCTAAGTAAAGGGTGAGGGGGTGGGGTGGGGGTGCTGAATAGGAAGGTCAGGCAGGGTGAGGGTAACAGTGGCAGCAACCCGACATCGTTGGACCATTTTCTTTTTTACAGGGATTTAAAAATATATAAAAAGACTACAAGGGATGATTTTCTTTATTTGAGGTACCGACACTGGGGATTGGGCAAGAAAAAAAATTTATCACATTTTCTGTCTGTTTTTTGGTGCTAATGTCTCTTTAATCTCTACCTTTCGGTCAGATCATGGCCCATCTGCGTAAGCTGTGTGAATAGATTTCAGTCATTGTTTAAACCAGAGAAGGGACACACACTGTTGTTCCGAGTTATACGAAATTGGCAATATTTATCAGCTGTAAGGACTTTATTTCCCGTGACAGTAGGACAAAGTACCATACAGGACCTCAGCTTCCATGCACTCCTGTTCACTTTCATAATCAGTCATCATGGCCCTGTGGACAGCAGCCTGCTTGAGAAAGGGTTTTAAGTAATTGTCGCTGTTGCCACTTCTGTTGCAGGTGTTCATTTCATGACTGTTTGAAATGGCTGCTAAGTTGCCCACCAAGCTGCAGTTTCAGTCATGCAACTGAAGCTTTGAGGGTGGAAAATCTGTCTGGTGATGCAGTGATTTGATGGATGGTTATCTCTTTTGTTTTGTTTGGATCAGCTGAAGGGACCATTGTGTTGCCTGGAATCCTGTTTTGTCATTTGTGTTTGCATTCATCTTTGTATTCATCACTTAACGAGATCCCCTCCAAATGATAACAAACAGATCTGTCTCTTGCCTCAGGTCCCATCATACTGAGTTGCTCTGTGTTACTGGAATGTGTTGGAATGCAAGCACTCATACCTCCTTCTGTCATATCTCAACCTTCCATCTACCACATGCAGGACACGTTTTAAACTGTGGAGGCGAAAACTCAAAAAGCTGTAGAAAGGCACAGCTTGGGTTTTCCTTTCTGCCATTAACAAAGTGTCTGACAGTAATTTCAGTTCCTTCCTTTTATTGCATGTGCACCATACTGGCATGTGCCTAATGAGTGAGAGGGGACTTGGGGACCCTTATATGATGTAAGGGATGACACAAAACAGAAGTATGTGATCATAAGGAAATGTGGAGTACATTTAGGTAGGGGGCTGCCACTTTAACAGCTTGATGCAGCACATTAGCAGCCCGTATAGCGTAGTGGTTAACAGCACTGAGCTGCAAACCTGGAGAACTGGGTTTGAATCCCACAGCCACCACTTATATACTGTGTGATTACGAGCAAGTCACTTACATTTTCTGTGTACCCAAGACACACCGCCAAACAAGCCTTGACTTTGTGTGTCTTTCCCGGCCAGAAATTGTAAAAAAAAATATATATATATATAGTTTTCTGACTTGGCAGTGCCCTTTATGTGCCGGGGCACCGACGAAACTCCAGTTTGAGGCAATGCAGCTTCCCTGTCTTTTTCTGAGGTCCCTGCATGGGGTAGGGAGAATGTAAAATATAGAATGAGGATGAAGGTGATTAAAGTGAGAATGGAAAAGATAGAGTGAGGATGGAGGTGATTAAGGAAATTAACAGGTGGTTGGAGGGATAGTGTCAGGAAGAGGACCATTTTGTGGGAACTGGGGGGTAGGTTCTGGGACTGAGAGTGACATCCTTCACCCAACAAGAGAGGGGTCAAGTACGCTGGGGACATTTAAACTGACTGAAGAGGAGGCTGAGGCTAGGGGAACCACTAAGAAGGGAGAGCAAGAGGGGAACCTGGCCAGGGTTCCCCTAGAACAGGGGGTTAGGAACACTGGAGAAGGTAGCAGCATGATCGGGGTCAGAATAGGTTAAGAGCAGATGTCAAGGTGGGAGGGCTCACTAGAAACAGAGAAAACAAGCATTTGTCAATGCCAAATGTTTGCTTGCTGGCATTGGCAGTGGTAGTGTAGAAGTTACAGAGCTGCGTAATAGGAATGGCAGTGAAGTACTGAACTGAAGCCAACCCCACCACCACCCTGCAGAGAGTGACAGGCATTGGGGTGTGCCTTTGGGTCGTCAGGCATAACGGCTACGCCACTTCACCACACCCCACCCTGCAGACACTGACAAGTGTCACGGTGTGCCTTGAGGTCTTTGGCCCTTATGCGCACCCCATCCCATCAGGAAATACGGGGTGTAAGAATGGGGTGAACTTTGGGGCCAAAGAGTCCAAGGCATACCTCGATGCCTCTCACTGGCTGCAGGGTGTGGAATGGTCATGAGCATTGCAGGCAAGAATCCCAAGTAACATCCCTGATGCCTGTCATTCTCTACGGGGTTGGGCGTTATGGTTGGAAACCGTAATACCTCAGGCATTCGTTGGTATTTTCACTCCAAATTTTCAACATGGTTTTTTTGTGACCCCACCTCATGAACAGTGGCAATATCAGTTTGTTAGCCGAAAGCTGCTTATGCACAGCAACTACGGCATTTAGCATCACAGGTGCAAACACATTCCGAACAGGATGTAAAAAATGACAGCTGTACTGTTCATGGGGAGGTGTAAAAAATGGCAATGTTGCAAATCTGTAGTAAAAATATTAAAAAAACTGGTGAAGTCACGAACGTGCATAGAAACTGTGCAACGCACACCCGTAATGTAATTAGTTTGGGGATTTTTTACAGCAGATTGTCAACAGAGGCATTTTGGGACCTCTGATCATGAACAGTGTCACTGTGATTTACTTTATCTGTCCCAAACAATGATTTCCCACAGCGACCACGCATCTCTGCGCTGAAAGTGTGAAAACATATTTCAGCCATGTTGTGAAAAATGACTGCTGTACTGTTCATAAGGAGGTGTGGAAAAATGCCAATGGTGAAAATCTGGACTGAAAATATTACAAAGTCATGAACTTACGAGGGTGCGTGGAAACTGCGCAATGCTCACTCGTAACACAGTCATTTTATGGACTTTTGTCACCAAATTTTCAACATAGCCATTTTAAGACCTGTGCTCATGAAAAGTATAACTGTGATTTTCTTAATCTGTCCCAAACATTGCTTTCGCACACTGACTGCACCATTGTGCGTTACATGTGCGAAAACACATTTTGGGCGACATGTGAAAAATGGCAGCTGTACTGTTCATAAGGAAGTGTTATAAAATGGCAATGTTGGAAAATCTGGAGTGAAAATATTGAAAATTCGCAACTACGAAAGGCGCGCAGGAACTGGCGATTGCACGCCAGAAACAGTCATTTTTAGGATTTTTCACCAAATGTTCAACATAGCCATTTTAAACCTCTGCTCATGAACAGTGTCACTGTGATTTTCTTAATGTGTCCCATACATGGATTTCGCACACCGACTGCGCCATTGTGCGCTACATTGGCGGAAACACATTTTGGGCAAGATGTGAAAAATGACAGTTGTACTGCTCATAAGGAGGTGTGGTAAAATGGCAATGTTGAAAATCTGGAGTGAAAATATTGAAAATTCGTGAACTTACGAAAGGCATGAGGGAACTGCACAACACACGCCGTAAAACAGTCATTTTTAGGAATTTATTCACCAAATTTTCAACATAACCATTTTAAGACCTCTGTTCATGAACAGTGTTACTGTGATTTTCATAATTTGTTCCATACATTGATTTCGCACACCGACTGCGCCATTGTACGCTACATGGGCGGAAACACGTTTTGGGTGAGATGTGAAAAATGACAGCTGTACTACTCATAAGAAGGTGTGGTAAAATGGCAATGTTGAAAATCTGGAGTGAAAATATTGAAAATTCACGAACTTACGAGCCTGCATAGGAACTGCGCAATGCACGCTCGTAAAACAGTCATTTTTTGGAATTTTTCCACCAAATTTTCAAAATAGGCTTCTTGAGAGCCCACCTTATGAACACTGGCAGTGTTGTTTTGAACTGGTTCGAAGGTGATTTCGCGTAGACATAGAAATCACCCTTCGGGCCAGAATAACACCATGACAGTGACATCATTCATGAGAAGGGGTCCCTAAAACCTCATGTTAAAAATTTGGTGCAAAAATTCCAAAAAATGCCTGAGATATGCAACAAAGTTGAAAAAACCCTATCTATCCCATTATGCAGCTTACGGCATTTCCTCAGTTAGCGGTGGCTTTGAAGAGTGCAGATGTGTTCCCAGTCCACGAAGATGCGTCGCGCTCCGAGGTCCGGGAAACAAGTATGGGGTGAAGTGTGCAGGGGGGGCAGTGCGCAGTGGGTGGGTGCAGGTTGTGGGAGGGGCAGGGAAGCGCCAAGGACAGTTTTAATTTTCAGTTTTTTATTTAAATGACGATGAGGACATTTGCCACGCTGAGGTGGGCCTCAGCGTGGCACAGAAACAACTGGTTGGGGGGCATGGGCCGACAGAGGATTGGGCACCTCTGTCGGCCATAGCATCAGTTGCCACGCTGGGGTGGGCTCCCAGCGTGGCACCCAATACTTCCGGGTGGGGGGACAGTGGAGCCCACGGGGATTGGGCACCCCGTCAGCTGCTCTGATAAGCATGCCACGCTGGGTGGGCACCCAGCGTGGCAAGTAGAAGGCTTTGGGTGCAGCACAGCCGACGGGGATTGGGCACCCCGCCGGCTATACAGTATGTGCGTGGGGGCAGCACGCAGTATGCGTATGGCAGGTGTGTGTTTAGGAGCTGCGCATGAGCAGGCGACATCTTATCGCTGTCGCTGAAGCGTAGCTCCCCCTTTCAACTGTACGTCACTGCATTTTGGAGCTGTCATAGACAGTTGCAGCATGCATTGGCGGACTGGGGCCGTGCCTGCCAACACACTGACTGAATTGGAAGAGGGGGTGACACACCTCCGAAAACTTGCATGATGGCACTATGTTTCTTGCACATGCATGCAAGCAAACATAAAAATGGACAAAGCCCCAGCACAGAGCCCCAGAAGGTGCACATCTTTGAAATTGTACTCCAAACAGTAAACGGGATTGTACACAAAGGAGTAGCAAATACTGATATTTATTCTTTTTTTTTTTTATCTTTTTTACCTCCTCCTACTTGCACCACTTCAGCCTCTCCTTCAGGCTTACCAATGCTGGCTCTGGTCTGTCTGCCTTCCGATCCTCCAGTCCCATATAGCAGCCGGACCCAGGGTAACCTGGACTAACCCTTCTATGGATGGGTTCCCTTCCAAGGGGGAATGCGCCAGCACAGGGGGGCAAGCCAGTGCTACACTTGACCCCGGGGTGCTGCTGGGACGGAGGACTCAGCAGGGACATGAACAACACCAGACAGCTGGGCAGCCGTCATCCGGCTTAAAGTGGGGCAGTATTTCAGCTTTTCTGGTGTGTCCCCGACGTACGTCTGTTGTGCTCCTGGTCTCCACCATGGGCTGCCACAGCGCGACGTCAACCCCACTACCCGCCGCAGGAGAGGAGAGCAGTCCTAAGGACTCTCGATCCTCTCCTTCCCTTGCCAGCCCCTGGCGTCCCAAGTCCATTCTCGAACCCGGGTTGCCGGTGTGGGTCGAGGTAAGGTGCCAGCACCTCAGCCCTCTACGCCACCGGGCCAGCGATATTTATTCTAAATAGCGCACCATGGTGCAAAGTGCATAACTATCTGCCAGGCACGCTGAACCTCATGCGTATTTGGAGCCTTCTAGCTCCTTCCCAAGGGAGCTTGCTGTGCTGAAATCTGTGTTTACAGCATCTCCTGTTTAGGGGCAGCACCTTTTCAGTGTGGGATGGATGTGGGACAGAGCACTTTAGAATGGCAAAATGAGAGTCATCCCTCATAAAGAGGGACAGTTGAGAGGTATGCTCCTAGATGTCCATGCCAAGGAGGACTGGCAACTTTTCCAGGCCACACTGGCCCCAAGAGACACTATGCTGGTGGCCATACAGCACTTATGGCTGCTTTCCCTTGGTGTAGGGTCAGTACCCCAGTACGTGACCAGAGCAGCATGTATCCTGGTTTGTGCATAGGTGCACTGGGGTGCCCAGTGCAGCTGCGCCTACACTCTGTCCTGACCAGCCATGCAGTTGTATGGGATCCAGCCCAGTGGGGTGGTTTTATGGGTACAAAATCACAGGACTGAGTTTATGCATCCGCGAGTATCCATGGGACACATGGGATCTGTGTAAGTTGACCCCATGCACCGCATATCAAGGTGCGTGCATATGGTCAAAATGGCTTCATGCATAGAGCTTATACACAGTAACATAGTAATCTAAGGTCGGAAAGGACTTTAGGTCCATCAGATCTGCCCCTCCTCCCAAACAATTCATAAGCAGGGATGAATAATTATGCTGTGCAAGCATTTATTCATTTATAGGTTTCCCCGCCCACTAAATTACCCAGAGTACCCAGGAAGACAGGGTAGGCAGCAGGTCCGGGGGTTGAATAGGGCATAACAGGGCAGACTGGATGGACAGATGGTCTTTTTCTGCCACTATTGTCTGTGTTTCTGTGTACTCTGTAATTCCCTTGGTAAGCAGAAACCTGTCCAGTCTTACCTTAAAGCTCTTTCTTGTCTTCATTATCCACTGTCTCTGCTGATAGACTGTTCGGAATGTTCACCGCCTTCTAGGAGAAGAAGTCCTTCCTAATGTTGTCCCTTAATTTACTACCAACCATCTAAATGACTTTGGGGGGTTTGTTACATTGCGCATCCAGTTACTAATAGTAGCACCTCCCTCAGTTGGTTGCAGGAGTGGTGCTGACATGGGGAAAAACATTGAAGCAGTGCCCACAGTGGACTCCCCCCTTTCTGAAGCTGTGTTTTTTCCTTGACTCTAATAAATCCTGCTGCCTTGTATCTCATTGGATTTTTGTTTTGTTATTTTCCTTGCCTGTGTGCTGTTCCAGTGTTTTCCCTGTTACAAAGTTATTTCGGCTGCACCCGCTCTCTGCTTTTGTGTGCGCGTAGATTTTTTTCTCCTTGTGGCGCAGACATCATTACTATCCATGACCGTAGAATGCCAGCCCTCTCTCGCCAAAGGTCAGGTGTTGCAGAAGTACCCTTATGCATGAGGGGAGATAAGAAGAGCTAATAAAACGGACAGTATTTCAAGTACACATGAAGGGTTGCTGCACTGAAGATGCAGCACTAACCAGAGAAACTCAACGTGTTTCGTACCAAAGGTAGGGCCTTTTTTAAGGGTGTGGACCCCACATCCCATCATGCTTACATATCCATAGTTTAAAAGGGGAGTGAACATTTAGAAGAGCAACAGCAGTTACTACTTGTACAGTTATGAGCATAATATTGTGGGGTCCTCAAAAAGTAAAAAGTGTTAAACTGCAAACAAAGTGACCCCCCCCCCAAAAAAATGCAAGATGGATTACAGCCATAATTTAAGGATATGTAGTGGAAATGCAAACATTTAGGTGAAAACAAGAAATAAATAGCAATTAGTAACAATAAATTCCAATCTCGTTCACATGATCCACATAACTGTGCTGAAAAAGGTGCCAGTTCAACATGCCATTTCACAGCTGACAACTCGAAAATCTAGAAGTTTGCTCTGCATCTCAGGTAGTTGTCAAAATTCGCTCCCTTTTTTTGATTGCGAACCTTCTCAGTACCCTCAAATTGGAATGAAAGGTTCTCTTTATATCTACTATTGTTACACAGTTACAACTTCAGCACTTTTTGCGGACCCCACAATAAAATGCTCATATTTGTACAAGGAACAACTGCTGTTGCCCTTTTAAATGTGCATACCCCTTTTAAAATATACGTATAATAGCATGATGGGATGCGGGAGCCCTCACCCTTGAAAAATAATCTAACTTTTGGTGCGAAGCGCATTGGGTTTCTGTGGGTACTGCTGCATTCTGTATCTGGCTTTTTTCACTTTTATATTAGACACAATGTTTGGCATGTTAATAAAACATGCATTGATTTTGTAACAGGCTCTCTCATGCCTTTTTTGTGTTGGTAGGTGCAGTCTTATTTTCCCTTGGTGCCCAAACTCTTTTTAATTTTTTTTATTGCACCAGCGTCCCCAGGTGCAGCTTTTCCTGCCTGAAGTTTGCTGGATTCAAGCCCTACATCACCGCAAGAAAGTGACTGTCTTAGAAACATTACCCATAGAACACATTTCATGCTTCACGAGGACACTGCTTTTGGCAATAGCTAAGGGTCAGGTGGTCCAGAGAGGTGGCAGTATCGGTTTAATTTACTAGCAGTCATTACATTCCCCACATCTTCGTTTGCCCAGCCCACCCAAAATGATCTCTTTCATCCGTCCTGACCTACCCCCCACTTACAACAGTCCGCCAGTCTCCAGCCACACATTCCTGGTTCTGGTTTATTGAGTCCTGATCAGGTGAGTCAGGCAGTTCAGGTAACCACCGTTATCCACTCCTGGCTGCGAAGAACAAATAATTAAATGGTTTCGACCAAACGCACAAAAGCTGATTGTCTGCCCTAGTCATTAGTTCTACAGTTCGTAGAATAGTCCCCTCTCCAAAAGTAAAACATTCAAATAATGGAACAATATATATTTTGTTCTAGCAAGTCAAAGTAATTATTTAATTTTTACAGTTAAATTTGATGAGTGACTACATATTTAAAAAGTCCAAACTCACCTTACAGAAGGCAGTTGTCTTTGTTTGGTTTTGCAGGATGCATATTAAGAAGTACATACAATAGTATTTTTAATTATTTTTACAGTGCATGGTTTGACCTTATTGTGTATGGAATTCAGCCAGTTCAAAAGCGTTGTTGTGTCAGCCTGGTGGCGCTGAGGGTTGAGGCGATGGACGCAACACCTGACACTACACTGGTGACTTGGGTTCAGGAACAACCTCGGGTCATCGGAGTGCCAGCATAGGGGGGAGGAGGGAGGAGCAGGACTGAGCTAGCTGCCAGACTGCTCTCCTCACGGGATGGTGGAGTGGGTTGTTGCCCCACGGTAGTTCCGTCCCCACTGGGTGGAGGTCTGGTGGGGTAACCTAGGTGGGTGGGGGCAGTAGTACGGGTGGGAGGAAGGGGCTGAGCTGGCTTCCAGTGTGCGCGCGCACCTCCACGAGCACGTATGGCTGTGTACCAGGGCCTGGGGCATACAGGAGAACCCCCAAAAAAAATATGCATATATATATATATATATATATATATATAAACTTTGTTGTGCACTGTCTAGAAGTTGCTGTGCTCATTCCATCATTAACTCAGTTCCCCTCACCTCACTCCTGCCACTTTCAGTTTCTCCGCTCAGTCACACGGCGTTGTTTCCCCGATCCTTACCTCCCGCCCAGCCTCTGCTTTCACTTTCACAGTGGCTTTCGCGTAAATTACTAAAGGTAACAAACACCCCAAAAATTGCCAAAAACCACATACTCATAGAAAACTCGCCCCATGTTTCCATTGTGGGTGAGATAACAGCATGGACCTCTTGAGCTTCGCTCTTGAAGTCCCTATGCTGTTATCTCTACTGCTCGGTGGAAACACAGGCTCAGTTTCCAGCTGCATCCTGGAAGCACAAGGAAGTTAAGTAACTTGCTAATGGTCACACAGTATGCAAGCAGTGGCTGAGGGATTCAAACCCAGTTCTCCAGGTTTGCAGCTCAGTGCTCTTAACCACTACACTATACTGTCTCAAGAAATAGGCCAGTGCCTCAGCTGGGATTTGAACCCAGGCCACCTGGAATACCATTCCATTTGCACTACCAGCTGCGATACCAAGACAAATAATGTCCTATCCTCTAAAAGGAACGAGACGTCATGCAACTACCCTCAAGTAATAGCCACAATGAACTCACAGCAATTCTTCCTGTCAGTTACAAGGAGCAGCATTAGCTTTCACTAAAAGAGCTATACCCCACCATACCCTTTAATAGTGATAAACATTAGGCACCACACAGAGTCTCAAACCTACATAACTTGATATTTGGCAGGAAAGTGCAATTGACTGTTGCATCCTGTTTCACCTAGAATTCACCGCATAGTGGCTAAAATACTAATCTAAAATGTTTAGTTTCGTAATGGTGGAATAGTAGAAAGTGCTGAGAACTGCCTCTGTGCACTAATACAGGGCTTACTCTGTCTGCCTTGAAAAGAAAACTGGAAGTGAATAACAAGAATAAGAACGTCAGCAAATTCAACATTTCTGGAGCAAAGACACTCAAACTAGTGGATCGAGGGAATTGAGCCTCAGTCTGTGGAAAACAAAACCGGCCCGGGTACATTGATATTTTTGTTGCTTGTAATAGCGATACAACTTTGGGAACAAAACTCAATGAAAATACCAGCGGCGTGTCCTTAGTATATTGAGGTTTCCCCTTCATTTGAACCATCCTCACTCCTTTTACTGCGTTGCCTCTGTCGTGCTACTAGCAGTTCGACCACCCATTTACCTGCGTCCTATGGGTGCAAGTCGGAGTAAACTTTTACATCACGCATGATCCTATGATGTGCAGGGTAGACCATTGTATGGTTGATCCAGGCCTCCCTCAGGGTCTGCAGACCCAGTCAAACTTTCTGTGTCTTTCTCTTGTCAATAAGAGATATTGGGAACTATGTGGATTTGTTGATCGCCATGCATTTGTTTTTCCACTTATTTTCTTTCTTACTGGCTTCCTGCTTGGCACCATTCTTCAAGGCACCCTCTCGTGCATCCAGCCACCATCTGGTCAGTCCCCCAGCTTCCTCTTCTGAGATGCTATCACCTTCTTCCCCCGCATATTCCCCCCATGCGGCAGGGCGCCCACCTCCACCACCAGGACTGGATTCAGTTCTGGTGCCTCTGAAGCTGGGCTACCTGTAAGACGCAAGCCGCAACAACCAGGACACCATTTTCCACCCTAATTTCGCCCCCTGTGGAATTCTCTGTGGGCTATGATGCCAACGACATGGTCATGCGCACCACCTCAAGCATCTGCCGTGCTCCACCCCTTACAAGTATGGCACCATGTCACCAATCCCTAGCCTCGGCTAGGGGTCAGGTGCACAGCGACCGAGGATCCCCCCCCCCCAGAGATGGAGAGCAGTCTGTCGGACGCTCATTCCATCCCCCCCCCCAGCCCACAGTGACCCCTGCTCACTCCTGAACACAGGCACGAGGTGTGGCGTCCAGCACCTCAGCCCTCAGTGCCACTGGGCCAGTTGACTGCCATATATAATGTATCCTCTATGCTTGGCAAGCTGTAGGACTCGATCTCTTATCCCCACCACGTCAGTAATAACCAGGAGAGTGCACGTCTCATTGGATAATTGAAGCCAACCACGCGGTGTCATCTGATAAACTATTTGGTTCCCATAGTTAGGTCCTCACCCTCTACTTTCAGGTTGTCCACCAGCCACTCTTGCATAAACATGAGGGGATGATCCCCCCCCCCCAATTCCCTCTGGGAGGTCTGTGACCCACAAGTGCGCTGAGCAAGCTTGATTTTCCACAGTTTCTAGCCATACGCGGAGATGTAGATTCTTGTGCATCAGAGTAGCTGTTACACTTGGGGCCATTGTTGCTTGCTTTTTCATCTCTCCGAATTCCTTCCATACTCTGTCCACAGTTGTTTCGATCTGGATAATCTGATTACTAAAACTGTCCATTTTCCCACTGTGGTCTGCCACCAAGGATATTAATCTGTGGATTTTCAGACCCATTTGTACAAGTAACTCGTCTGAAATGTGCTCGGCTATGGCCGAAGTCTCCATCCCTGACTGCAAGAACAGAGCCCCGGAAACATTCTTCCCTTTTCCAGAGTCACCAGAAGTGGTATTCTTTCGAGAATTGCCCATGTTGTAGATTTAAGTGCCTTTCTTGAATGATACAGGCTTGAGAAGTCCAAGTCAGTTCAAAATAGTAATCTTAATTTAAAACTGTAAAGAAATGGTAGAGATGTTCTGAATTGCTGCTACACAGCTCGGGCTCCACAGTGCCCCCCATAGGGCTGCTTTTAACCAAGGGAAGCGTGTCCCCCAGCACCACTACACAACCATGTCCTGCAGTTCCTGGTGTTCATTGAAGGGCTCCCATCCAAGTAAAGACCAGAGGCCAAATTTTCAGTCCCTCTGAAATCAATGCAGGTACGGGGAAAAATCACCACAACTAGGGTTTCACTTGCGGAGCCACATTTTTTCCTGCATATGCCATATTTTCAAAGCGGAGACTGGTTTATAGAAACGTAGAAGTTGACGGCAGATAAGGACCGCAAGGCCCCTCCAGTCTGCCCATGACTGGCTCCCAATTTACAACAGCTTGTGGCCATTTTTTTTTGTGTGTGCAGCTGCACTGAAATGTTATGCCTGGTGGGATGAGGCGTAACATCTCCCTGCCGCTCATGCGGAGGTCAGGCTGGAAATAGTAAAGTCCGCAGGTGCGGAGAATTCGGTCTGCACCAGTCACTGCGGAGTGGGACTTAGTCCCATTATTGCTGAAAATCCCACCCGAGGCCCCACACTGCTTCGCTGCTGAGATCTGATTGAATCATGTTCCCAGGTGGTAATGCTGCATTCTTATCAATGTTTTTATCAGAAGTACCTGATTTTGGGGCAACTGGTGACAGTTCTAGTAATGGAACCAGACAGGGCAAATGCCAAAATTACACCTGGAAACACGCCTCAGTGTGCTTATCCTAATTATAAATATTTTTTTTTCTATAATGTATTTGCTCAGGATATTCCAGCTGAGATGCAGCATCTCATTTTCAGAGAGATCCTGATGCTGTCTAATTTTGAACCTAGGTAAACTGGAACACTGAACAGATAAGTGACCTCTCATTTTGCACAGTGAGTATTTAGCTTTGGTGGGGTTTGATCTTGTGATCTTCTGGTTTTCAAGCTGGTGTTCTAAATGCTACACCACACTGCCACAACCGATGAAAAAGCTGAGCGCTCACGAGTATATTTCAGTACCATTGTTATATTAATGTATCCGGTGCAGAAACATAGAAACATAGAGGTTGACGGCAGATAAAGACTGCAAGGCCCATCCAGTCTGCCCATTTCTTTTTCTACCTTATAAATGTGCCATCAACCTTTGCTCTGTCAGTGGTCTATCTATTCATACTCATCTGTATTGCTCCCTTATGCCTATCCCATGCCTGTTTGAAGCCCTGCACTGTATTCATCGCCACCACTTCCGGAGGTAGGCCATCCCATGCATCCACCACTCTTTCTGTGAAAAAGAATTTCCTCACATTCCCCCTTAATCGGCCTCCCTCTAATCTCATGCTGTGTCCTCTTGTCCTGTTATTTTTCTTATATTTAAACATGTTAGACTCTTTCACCTTGTTAATGCCCTTAAGGTGTTTAAATGTTTCGATCATATCACCTCTCTCCCTCCTTTGCTCAAGGATGTACATATTGAGCTCCATTAAATCTGTCCGTATATGTCTTCTGATGCAGTCCCTGCACCATTTTGGTTGCCTTTCTCTGGACTGCCTCAATTTGGTTAGTGTCCTTGTGAAGGTGTGGCCTCCAGTACTGCACACAGTACTCCAGATGGGGCCTAACCAGTGTCTTGTAAAGAGGGATTATTACCTCCCTCTTATGACTTGTGATACCCCTACTAATACACCCTAACACCCCCTAGCCTTACCTACTGCTTTAGAGGTCTGCTTGAATGATTTCAGGTCATCGGTGATGATGATGCCCAAGTCTCTTTCTTCCTTTGTGACTGCCAGCAACTCCCTTCCCAGCCTATAGGTGGCTTCAGGGTTTCTCTTCCCTATGTGCATGATCTTGCACTTCTTTGCATTAAATCCCAGTTGCCACTCTTCTGACCATTTTGCTGGTTTATCCAGATCTCTTCTCATTCTGCTCACCCCATTTGGATCATCTGCTCTGTTGCAGATCTTGGTGTCATCTGCAAACAGACAAACCTTACCCTCTAGTCCATCTGCAATGTCACTAATGAAGATATTGAAGAGGACTGGCCCCAGGACTGATCCCTGAGGTACCCCACTTGTGACCTGCATCTCTTCTGACTGTATACCATTTACCACCACTCTCTGTTTTCTGCCCGTCAACCAGTTGACCAACTTCTGACCCACCCCGAGCCTACCCAGCTTATTTGTCAATCTTCTATGTGGAACAGTGTCGAAAGCTTTGTTGAAGTCAAGGTAGGTGACATCAACTGCTCCCCCCTTGGTCCACCACTCTGGTTACCCAGCCAAAGAAATCTATGAGATCAGTTTGACAGGACCTTCCTTTTGTAAACCCATGCTGTCTTGGATCCTGTGCCCCTATGGATTTCAGGTGTTGCACTATCCTTTCCTTAAGGAGTGCCTCCATAATCTTGCCCACTCCTAAGGTAAGACTGACTGGTCTGTAGTTCCCCTGCCTCCTCCCTGCTACCACTCTTGTGGAGCGGGATCACATGACCCCTTCTCCAGTCTTCTGGGACCTCTCCTGTGCTCAGAGATTCACTAAACAGTTCTGCTACTGGCTCTGCTAGCTCCACCCTTAGCTTCTTAAGTACCCTGGGATGTATGCCATCAAGTCCCATTGCCTTGTCCACCCTGAGCTTAATGAGCTCTTGTAGGACCCTTTCTTTTGTGAATGGAGTAGTGCTCACCTTCCTCCCCCCGTGTCCATGGTGCTGAGCTGTGGGTTCTGCCCTACCTTCTCTTCAGTAAATACCGAGCAAAAGTATCTATTTAGGACAGATGCTTTTACAGTGTCCTCCTCCTCCTCACATGCCCCCTTTTCTCCTTTGAGCTTAGCAATACCCCCTCTGGACTTTCTCCTTTCTCTAATGTATCTGTAGAAAGTCTTGTCACCTTCTTTTACTGTTCGTGCTAGTGCTTCCTCAGTTTGGGACTTTGCCTGCCTTACTGCATTCCCTGCTTCCCTTAGGGCAGTTTGGTATGCCTCCCTATCTTCATCCCGCTGTGTTCCCTTATATTTCCTGAAGGCCAGCCTTTTGGCTCTGACCTTTTCTGCTACTGTATTTCAGAACCAAAGTGGTTTCCTTCTTCTTTTGCACTTCATTTTCTGTCTAACACAATGGGATGTTGCTGCAAGTATTGCATCCTTAATGCTTGCCCACTTTGCCTGTACCCCCTCACCTGTGTTTCTTTTTGCCAGGGCTAGCTTAACTGCGTTGGCCATCTTATCAAAGTCAGCTCCTCTGAAGTCCCATATTTTTGCCTTGGAATGGGATGATTTAGATGTAGTGGCCAAATTGAACCATACCATGTGATGGTCACTGGCTCCCAGGTGACCTTCTACTTGGAGATCTGTGATCCCTTCCCTGTTAGTCAGTACTAGATCTAGGATAGCCCTGTCTCTTGTGGGTTGTTGTACCAGTTGCTTGAGGCCCTCCCCCTGCAGGGAATCCACCATGTGTCTAGCTCTGGCAGATGTTCCTGCTGGTATTGACCAATCTGTATCCGGCATGTTGAAGTCTCCCATTATCAGAACCTCCCCTTTAGCTGTTATGTTTTGTATATCTTCTAACAGTAATGTGTCTATGTCCTCCCCCTGGTCTGGGGACCTGTAGACAACCCCAGTTCTTATGGCTGTCCCATTTCCTGTTTCCAGGGTGACCCACAGTTCTTCTGGCTCCTTATGTGTATTCTGAATTTCTGTAGCTTTGATATTTTCATTGACATATAGGGCCACTCCACCCCCCTTTTTGCACCTCGGTCTCTTCTGAACAGTACATAGCCAGGTACAGTTTTAGCAATGTGCTACAAAGTGCAAAAGGATAGACACAATGCTCAGTCTTTGTGCAAAAAGAGTAATCCCACAGGATAACATTTCTAACAGGTAGCAAAAATGTATAGAAGTACTCACGTATTGTCACACCACAAAATAGCAAACGTGGCAGAAAAAACAACAGCTCCACCTTAGCAACCACAGTCCAACAACCAGTCCCAATGTACCCCTGCTACACCACACGGCCACCTGAATTTGACAGTGCACTTTGCTTTTGGGCTGCCCCGGAGTCTCAACTCTGCTATACAGAGACCAGAAAAAGGTGCTCCCCCTCAAGATTTTGTGGCCATCAGGCCTGGAAGTGGTACCCCCCAGAAAGGTGCTGACTGCTGATTTGAGGTTTGGGCACTGATTACAATCTTGTCATCAAGCCCACGGGGTGAACAGAATGTGGCCCCATCATTAAGGAAAGAAACAAAAAGGAGTATGAGTGTGTACTAATGTGTCTATCTGGGGGTTGAGTGTATGTCTGTTGTTTGTGTGTGTATGTGTCTGTGAGTACATACTGTATGCGCCCAACAGTTGTACCAGCACTGCTGGAATGGGTATCTTTATGTCTGTGTGTAAGTGGTCTGTGCACGCTGCATCTGTATTTGTCATGTGCATGTGTGCTTTCATCTGTGTTTCTAGTGCTGTGTGTGTGGAGGAGTGTGAATCTGTCTGTTAGTAAACCCTCTAGAGATAGTGCCTCCCATCTCCTTTGTATACATTTGTCTCCATTAATGTTAGGCAGGACTGGAGTCTTGCCTGGTGCCCAGCCACCTACCCATCAACCGAATGACAGCTGCACCTTGACTGAGAGGCCAGGCTACGGCCAACAGTAGCCCCTGCCATCCTCGGCATGGGCACGCACAAAGACATGACTCTTGACTGGAAGGAGCCTGGGCAGCTGGCTGGAGTTGCTGCTGCTGATGTTAAAGGTCAAAGAGATGCTGGGATCTGTGAGGTTACAGCACTTAGAGTGCCACATAGTTTCCAAACAACAGCGGGTGGGGAGCAGCCCCTCTCCGTGTCCCGTGCATGATATTTTTGGCTGCATAGCTATTCAAGTGCCATGTAGCTATCAGTAGGAGTGTGGGGAAAGCAGAAAAGAACTGCTGTGTACTACTTTTCTCCTCTGAATACACCCACATCACCAGAGTGCAGAATATCACTGCACTAACCCCCCCCAAAGAAAGACGGACACTACTGCTTTTTCTTGTATAGCTAATGTCTGTATTCAGTTAGCTGTACAAGGAAAAGCAGTAGTGTATAGCTAACGGCTGTATGCAGTTGAAGCAGCAGTTGTAAGCTGCTGGGCAGAGAGAAGAAGATGAAGATCGTACCTTGAATGAGATATTCCATCTCAGTGGGTGCGTAGTGGGTGTAGTAGTATCTGGATGTAGTGAGGGTGCTGTATGTATAGTAGGGTATGCAAGTGCCGTGTTTGTAGCAGTGTATGCATGTGTAGTGAGGTGTGTCACTGTCTGTGTATGTGTGTAGTGGATTGTGCGAGTTTGCGTATGTGAGTGTGTAGTGTGTGCAAGTGTGTGCGTATGTGTGTGGTAGGGTGTGTAATATGGTGTGAGAGTATCTATGTGTGTGATGGGCTGTGGTGCATGTGTGTTGTGGGAGAGTGTCAGTGTGAATGTGTGTACTCTGTATCTGTGGTGGGGTGGCGATTCTGTGTCTGCAATGGGGTGTGCAAGTGTCTGAGTATATGCGTGTGTTAATATGATATGTGATTCTCTGAGCATGTGTAGTGGAGTGTGTGGGCATCTGTGTGTGTGGGCGTGTGCGCGTGCGCACATGCAGTGGGGAGTTCTGATGTGTGTGTGTGTGTTGTGTGTTATGTTGGCATCTGTGTACTCTGAGGTGAGCATGTGCTTGTGTATTGTGTGCTATGTGGGTGTTTATTTGTAGTGGGGTATTGTGCCTGTGTTATGGGGTATGTGGGCATCTTTGCAGTGTGGGGTGTGCACATGTTTGTGTGTTATAGGGTATGCACATGTCTGTGTGTTATGGGGTGTGCAGCATCTTGTGGTGTAGGGTGTGAACATGTCTGTATGTAGTAGTACCCCTCCCAGATATACCTGGAAACAAACCTTGGCTCAGGGTGCTTTCCTAGCCAAATCTTCTAATTAAAATGGCACTACACAGGAGCCACCCCTCCTTGGTCCCGCACAACACACAGACGCCACCACACTGGCAGTATTTCACAGCGAATTACACTGTTAGACATGGAGGGGCTCATTAGAATCCCTGTATACCAGAATTTTCTGGAGCAGTAATAATAAGGTGTGTATGGATCTGGAGAGCGTGATGTTTGTCTGACATACACACACACACACACACACACACACTGACTACAACTTTCACTTCCCAGACTGCACATTTTTCACTTCTCAGGATAAAGGTGGTGTTGTGGTAGGGAAGGCTTCTGTACCGGGAAGTGGGACAGAAAAGGGGCACTTAGAGCCTGGGCACAGCTGCTCAAAGGACGGTAGATTGAATTGTTTAATAAATATTTTTGAGTCCCCCCCCATGGACTCCTTCATTTGCTTCTTTGCTTCTTCCTTTCACAATGAAGTATAGTTGCTTCTCATATAACCAAGGGGGGGTAGGCAGGCATACTCACTGATCACACATGTGTCCAGTTTTGTAAATACCTGTCCTAAACCATATGTCACTGGAAACAAAAACACGCATTCACAGTCAGGTCAGGTGCTCAACCAGAAAGACTGCAGTACAGAGAGAAACTACAGGACTCACTTTGAGTGGTACTGCTGTTTTTCGCTCTAAGCCATATGTCTTTTTAAAACCATTACCATGTTAATTTCTAGTGGAGGTGAACATGCCTCAGTTGTAGGCTCTTAACCTTAGACTCTATTCTTATTGTATCTTAAAAAGTACAGAGTGCTGCCTAATGGCTCAGGGGGTAACATGTTGCCCCACGCCAGTGAACTGAGTCTGGCAGCGAACTCGGGAGCTGGCAGGGGGGCCGAGGGGGGGGCAGGAGAGGTGCCTGGTTCTACAACCACAACGACCCTAGGGATGGACCAAGGAGCTTGTCTCCTACACAGGAGGATGCTATGTGTGTATAAGGCCAGTCGAGGCACTGCCAGGTACTGTACTGTGCAAGTGGTGGGCATGGTGAAAACAGGAAAATAAACATGTACCACAAGCCACCTACTAACCCTCTCTTTGATGGTTGCTGGACACTCCCTCATGCCTCACCTCATGTGGATCCCCACAGGTTGCGACAGTGAGAGGAGCAAAGGTCGGGGCTGGGATGGAGCAGAGACCTGAATGAAGACATTTGCCAGTTAAGGGCCAAAAAGTAATAAGAGAGGAAGAAAGTGGTCTAGATTAATACAGCGCAGACAGAATCGCGCAGTGAATCCTTGCTCTGAAGACAAAACACCAACGACAGAAAGTCTGTTGGGGGATTACTATTCCAAACTCCGGGGATGCAACTTGGGGGTTAAAAGTTGATAGGGAGGGATTTACTAATTCAAACTCGGTGGGGCGCAACTTAGGGGAGGAGAAAATCGGGGATTTACTATTACTACCCATGGGAGGGTCACAGTCGGGGGTGCAGCAGTTGGAAGGGTAGGATTTACTAGTACTAACCTCGGGAAGGTGACAGTTGGGGGGGCACAATAACATCCCGACTCTCTTTTGTCCCGTTTACTGTTTTCCCAATGCTATTTTCACTGCACGGTTTTTGTGGCTCGATTATTGCACTGCTAACTTGACTGGATACCAGAAGAAAATACACACTGGTCATTTCAGGCGCCTGATAACGAGACCTTAGAGAGTCAAGAAGCGGGAGTAAAAATTATGCAGTTTAATAAAAACGTACAACAGCACCACAAACCTGCAGCACAATACACAACGATACATGAAAGGTGGCAGCAGTTGGAGAGTGCATACAAAACTGAAATTTCTGGTTCCACTTCTGCATATAACATATTGTTTCATGATACTGTAATTAAAGTATATGGTGTTAAACTGCATAGGCTTTCAGTATGTATGCTCGCACGCGTGTGTGCCTGCAGAAAACATCCAAGTTACTTATTTTTAGTAACATAAGCTACTCTGGTGTATACTTCTGTTAGTCTTATTGAGGGATCCTGCACAGAGCAACACGCCTGCCACGTGGCCTGTTATTAGATTCAGATGAGGTCTAAACCCAACCAGTAATAGACCCGACTTATAGCAGTCTGTCATTTTTCACTTCAAACAACCATGAGTCATTAGCAGTCAATCATGTTTCTATGGTTCCCCTGCCCTCCCTGCACCTTGGCCAAGTTCCTAAACCTGTATAATGTGCCCCCCAAGCTTGTGTTGGACCATAATCCTTTGCTGTCTTCTTTGCTTAAACAATTCCACAGTTCAGCATTTCTTAATGACATTGCTGTGGAAACCATACAAGCCCAACCCCCTGCTTCTGGTTGAAAGCAAGCATACACACTATGCCTTCTGCCATTCGGTTTGCCTCAGGTCCTGCTCTTGAGCTGTACAACAGTATCTAATCTCGACTCTGGACTGATGGCTAAGGAAGGAAAGGAATCAGGTTTTTCTAAAATGCCCTTCAAACAGACTGCATTCCAAAGTTCTTTCCCCAAGTCAAATGGGACCAGCTTCTTTATTCATCCACACATCCTCTGTATCCTTTCCTCTCCTTGTTTAGTGCTTTTCATAGCATCCCAAAATTCTTTATGACCTCATGAACGATTCCAGCACCCACTTGGTAAGCACAGAAGCTTAAATAAGACTGGGAGGCAAAGGAAAACTCCGGGAGGATAAATGAGAGTGGGGGCTAAAAAATGCACAAAGAGCTTAACTGAGATGGGGGACTTAAGGAAAGCTCAGGGAGGTTAACTGAGATTGGGGGGTGTCAAAGAAAAGCATAGGGAAGTTAAATGACATTGGGGGCTAAGGAAAGCTCAAGGAGATTAACTGAGATTTGGGGCACAGGAAAGCGCAGGGAGATTAAATGACAAGGGGTTAAGGAAAGCTCAAGGAAATTAATTGACATGGGGGGTAAGGAAAGCTTAGGGAAGTTAACTGAGATTTGGGGGGGTGAAGGAAACCTCAGGAAGGTTAAATGAGTTTGGGGACTAAATGTCAGCCCCCCCTCCCAGTGTCTAGGGGTATACCAGGTATTAAACAGGTGGAGGGGGCACTTGCAGCAAGAAACATAATCTAAGATTTAAAACTCGTTTACCTGGTTCCGATGTTGGTCGTGGCGTGCAGGCAGTCTTGAGGTGGGGTGCTAGCAGCTGTAGGGGGCAAACTTGGTTAGAGAATCACATGCCATTACACTGATTAAATCCATTGTCCACTCCAGAATTTAAAAGTGCAATAAACAGATTTAATGAGGCAACAATTAAACAATCACTACGTGGAGCGAACTGAGGTAGCTTGAAAACGGTGGGCACATTTATTTGATCTATCAAGCATGGCACAGAACCAAGATAGCAGCATTAACTTGATCAAACAATCCATTTAATGCTTTCCCCTCCTATGAGCCGAATAAGGTTCTAAGTTTTATTTATTTATTTTTTTCAATTGCAGATTAATATCTTTGAGCCAGGAAGGCTCTTATACAAAGGTTCCATGTCAAGTGGATGAGAGACACAATTTACATGAACAGGTTACAGAACATTCAGAGTACACAATTGGTTACAGGCTGTACAGGTAGCAAGCAAATACGCCGATAACAGCGTCAGAAGTATTACAAGACGTTGGAGTGCATTTTTACATTCTAAACTGGTCACATTAAAAAACAGGAAAAGGAGTCAATCAGATAAGAACCACATAGCAAGGCGGGAGCAGCCTGAGGGGGCTTTGTCACAGTATAATGGAAGTGGGGTGAGGGGTAAGTTTGATGGCAGCAACTCATAATTTGCAGCTTGCATGCTGCAGAGCCAAAACTCCTTCACCCTTTCTCCTCCTGCACAGTACTTCAAGTTCATCACTTCGGTCTACATGTAGATACCTCCCACACTGACACTTTTTTAGCACCTCATGGAGCAGCCCAGATACTTTACCTGCTACTCCTGGCAGTCTCCACTTCAGTGATGGGGACACACGGTGGGGGGGGGTCTTTTATCACTATATGCCATGCACAAGTCCAATGCAGACTGGGCGCCACGAGCCAGACAACATGATGGGCACTTCAGGAAGGGGCCAAGGATTATTAGTCGCCGGTCTGGTATTGGATTCCCCCAGATGGTTAGTTCTGGGGGTTTCAATGCCCAATGATGATAAAAAGTAAATTCCCTGATACGAGATGAGCTGTCACGAGGGCTGCAGCCCTACCTCTCAGCACAGCACAATTATGCTGCGAAGTAGAGAATGGGGCTGCAGGTGTTCTATGGAGCTAGTAATGGAATCAGGGGATGGGGGCTGCCAAAATGTACTAAGACTATCTTAGCAGGTATGTATACATGTCCTAAGATTATTTTTGCACGCATGTATATGTGTATGGGCTAATACATAATATACTGTATACATTAGCCTCATACATGTACACATGCCTGCAAAGATAATCTTAGTACATTTAGGCCACCCCACTCCCCCAATGGGGAGTCTAGGGGTATAAAGGGAATGCAAAACCATTGATGTATATTGTATAAATGCGCACATGTTTACCCAGACCTCTTGTTAACACCATTCTGTGCTTCAGGAGCTGCACAATAAGAGCTGGGAATATAGCGGGACTTAGTTTTATCCATTTAACATTTATGTTTAATTCAAATGGAGCACGACACTCATAACATAAACACCTGTGGGGTGGATATCAGGCATCAGGGGTAAACAAAATCAATGATCAGGGGCCAAAATGCAACCCTCATCGCCAGTCAACTTGTAAGCCACGGCTAACTTGGAGTATGCTTTCCTACACCGATGTCCTGTACCACCAAACCAAAGCCATCAGGATCGCTTGTATGAACTGTAACTCATCCGCCAGTTAATGGCAATGTATTTCTGTCCTAAATAACTGCTTTTGAGGGATATGTTGTTTCTGCAACAGTTCTTAAATGGTTCCATTCCTATTTAGGAGATGGTTCACAATCCGTTATAAATAATCTAGACCACCTGTCTGTTTTCTTTGTTCTTTTCATTTGGTGTCTCATGTTCTGCTCTCTTGGAAGGGCAACTATACTGTTTCTGCAACTACACCCTCTTTTCAGGGGTGTGCCTCCCCCGGAATGTTCCCAGATCATGGAATGATCTTTTGTCTTGGATTCGCTCATTCGCCACTGTCTGCCTTTTTAAATTAAGATGATTCAGAAAATTAAGTCCTTTCAGAAAAAGAGATGTGCAGGAACAAGGGGGCACAATTTGAAGATGGAGGGGGGACAGCTCAGGGGCAATGTGAGGAAGTATTTTTTCACAGAGAGAGTGGTGGATGCATGGAATGGCCTTCCTGAGGCGGTCGTGGGGTCAAAAACAGTGGGGGAATTCAAGAATGCATGGGACAAACAAAAGGTAATTCTGGTGGTGGTGGGGGGGGTAGGAAGAAGTAGGCTGTTGGTTAACTAGGATCTGCAGCTTATCCAATAGTTAGGGAAATGGGCAGACAAGGTGGGCCAAGCGGTCCTTATCTGCTGTCAAAGTCTATGTTTCTATCTTATGTTTCTTAGATTCATTAAAAATTTAATTCTGCCTTTATTTTCACTGGCTGTTAAATGAATTGGAGATCTGTGTTCACCCCCTTGGATGCTGATTATTTTCTGTAGTTAGACTGTGTTTGCATGTGTATAGTTTCTTATCAGATGTGATTACCTATGTGTTTTGGGGTACTGGTGTACAGTACGATACCCAGAGTGACTTTCAACCAGTGAATGTGGATCCAGAGATCCAGCAGGTTCATAACCTGGCTCTCTGGCTACAAGGTGCCATCCGAGTAAAAAAGGAAATCAAAATGAAATCTGATGTTTATAGTTGCTAATCAGCTGACTCAAGTTCAGACTATGAAATTATCATAGCACAGCCATTTACATAACCAGGATTTGGTAAGTGAAGCCACCATGCGGGCAGAGAAGGACAACCTAAGGGATGCTCAAGCCTCTCTCAAACCCAATTACTGGTGTTGGCCCAGCTCTATATTCTTAAACAGTACAAAGCCAAGGCAGAGTCAAAGTAACTGTCATCAGCAAAGGTTTTTTTTTTTTAATTTGTCCTCCTTGCCTCCAACTGACCCCTCCAGTCTTGGTCCTTTCAGTCCCATCATCCGCCCTGTCTAGGGCTTACATCTCATTCTGGCGAGTCCCCCACAGATTAACCCCAATGGTAGAGCCACTGGGACTGGACAGTGCCAACTGCCCAGAGGAGGAGCCTTGTCAGTAGTGTGGGGCCTGCGGAGAACCAGAGCACCATCCGACATGTTTGAGAGCTTTTCTCCCAATTTTGTCCTGCAGAGCTGCCAATCATGCAGTAATGCACAGTGTGTCTGTGTGTGTGGAGTGGCAAGCACATGTGTATCAGCATCTGAAAGAGGTCCTCCATGAGTAGACACTCCCACGGTGCTGCCTCACAGCTTCTGCCAGGTGGCAAACTAGTAGCCAGGTGATGTGTCCCCCTTCCCAAGGGAGGAGAGTCATCCTTAGGATGCTCCATCCTCTCTCGCCCAGCCAGCCCCGATGCGACCCAAGTCCTTCTAATCCTAGGTCACACGTGTAGTAGCTGGTAGCACTACTGCCATGCTACCTGACTGGCTGGCAAGGGCTTTGTTTAGCATAAGCCCATAGTTAGTACTGTGGTGGGAAGCTGTAGCCCACGAGAGACATGCACGCACACTGTTGCCGCTCGACTCGGCTTGCGTTTTGTTGCTGGTTAAAATTTGCCTATATCTACATGGAGGGAGTGTGAGAAGGGGGTAAAAGGTGTAGGGGAAGTTTTCGTACATTTTCCAAGCAGATTATTCTCCAGACTAAGGAGTGCTGTGTCATAGGGCTGCATGCACTGAAAACCACAGTTCTGATGGTAAACAAACAAATCCCATCTTGCTCTTCTAGTCTGTGACAACCTGTCAGCTTTGGAGTACATTCTGCAGCTCTGCGGGGGACCTGGAAAAGGGAGCTTCAGTGAGGGCTGCTATACAGTGGCATTGTTATTGTGGGAAGGAGTACATTCTTCACTGACAGCCACACAGAAGATTGCTCAACTCACCCTGACTTCAGTATGTTGTAGTGCAACTCTGAGAGACTCAGGGTGGGGTCTCCTCACAGGTGAATCTACTGGTGTCTGCAAACCTAAACATCCACAGCACGGCTGCTGGCAGGTGAGCCTGGGACTGGGATGGAAGCCTCAGGCTGTCCACTTTCTTCCTTGACTGCAGTGTCAGTGCTGAACAGTGGCTGTGATTGGTCCGGATGTAATACCCAGCCAGCCGAGAATGATCCAGGTTATTGTCTATGAACTGCTACCTAAATTATACCAGTAACCTGTTCAGGCTGATAAAGATAATTTAGATCAGTGATTTCCTCCTAGTCTCTGTGATGGCTAGAAAAGACTGCGTACCAGTTAGTTTCCAAGAGAGAAAGGGAGAGAAAGAGAGGTCTGTGGAGGTATAAAGAGAATAAAGGAGTCCACTGTACTGGTGTACAGAGAATAAGGGAGTATAGGGACACACAGAAGAAATGGGAGTCTAGGGGTGTAAAGCAGATAGGGACTTGTAGGGCTTTCTATTGGATAAGGGAGTCAAGAGGTGGAAAAAGGGATAGAAGAGTTTGGGGGTATAATGATGTTAGGGGAATCTAGGGTTGTAAAAAGGATGGGGAGTCTGGGGTGTAATCTGGATAGGGGACTTCAGGGGCGTGAAGGTAACAGCAGAGTCTAGGAATAAAAAAGGTATACGGACATCCAGGGGTGTAAAGGGGGAATTCAGAAGTCTGGGGGTGTAAATGTGAGAAAGAAATCTAGGAGTGAAAAGATGATAAAGGAGTCAAAGAGTAAAAACAGTTTATGGGGAGTCAAGGAGAGAAAGGGGGTAATCGGGTCTAGGGTTGTAAAGGGTGTAGGGTAGTGAAAGGTATAAAGCAGAGTCTAGAGTTGCAAAGGGTATAGTGGAGTTCAGGCTGCAAGTAGGATAAATATGTCTAAAAGTGTAAAGAGGATGGGAACATCTATGGATATAAATGGGAGAATGCATTCTAGGGGTGTACACAGGATTGGGAAGTCTAGGGGGACAGAGAGGATAGGGAGTCTGGATCTATAATGGGGTAAGGGAGACCAGGGGTGTAAAGGGGGGAACAGAGACTAGGGATGTTAAGAGAACAGAAGGCTCTAGGGCTATACAGAAAAAAGGAAGTCTAGGAATATAAACAGAACACGGAGTTTGGTGGTATAATGGTAATCGGGAGTCATGGGGCATAAAGAGAATGGAGATTTTGGGGGTGTAAAGGGAATGTGGAGTCTATAGGTGCAGAGGGAATAGTGAGTCTGTGGGTGTAAAGGGACTGGGAAGTCTAGTGGTATTAAGGGAATGGGAAGCCTATGGGTGTAAAGGGACTGGGAAGTCTAGGGGTATTAAGGGAATGGGGAGTCTATGAGTGTAAAGGGACTGGGGAGTCAATGGGTATAAAGCGAATGGGGAGTCTAGGGGAGTAAAGGGAACAGGGAGTCTAGGGAGTAAAGGGAATGTGGAGTCGAGGGGTATAAAGGGAATGGGGAGTCTAGGGAGTAAAGGGAATAGGAAGTCTAGGGGTATAAAGGGAATAGGGAGTCTAGGGAATAAAGGGAATGGGGAGTCTAGGGGGAGTAAAGGGAATGGGGAGTCTTGGGATATAAAGGGAATGGGGAGTCTAGGGGTATAAAGGGAATGGGGAGTCTAGATGTAAAAACAAAATGTGAAGTCTATGGATATAAAGGGAACTGGAAGCCTAGGGGTATAAAGGTAATAGGGAGTTTATGGGTATAACACACTTGGGGGTGACAGCATGGGACGGCAGTCAGCAGGTGATTCTCCACCCCTTGTATGCCACCCTTAACCACACTTCAGTTTAGTTTAAGTGTATTAGGAATCATTTAGAGGTGGTTCTGAACTGTATCAAATACACAGTAAGTAATGCAGTGGGTTACAAGTGTTGAAAAAAAGACAATTAGTCTAAAGGGGAGGTAGAAATAACTTAAATTGGAGTAAAGTGAAAGGGGGATGTGGTTATAAAGGATGTATTTTTAATTTAAACATTTCATATTTTAAGTCTGAATATACTGTTTTACGTAACTAATGCAGCTTGCATTTGTATAGGTAATTAATAGGTGCAACACCCAAACTAGAGTAGAAAAATAAGGAATTAAAGGTGAACAGGGGAATCTAATAACACCCTATCTAAGGTTGGAGCACAAAGGGGAAAAGCAAGTAAAGGTCTACATAAAAGCTTAAAGGAAGTTTCCGATATAAGGTATTGGGCTTCATAGCCCAATACCTTATATCATCGTGCGCTCACTCCTGCAAACATTTTAATCTGAAAGTTAGTAATTTTAGCAGGGGAAGAGATCGTACCTGGCACTGAACACTCGGCCAGCCAATCCCTTCCAGCTTCCTGATGACCCCGCTCTGCCCCAACTCCACCCCTGCACTCTCAGAAATTGTGACGTGTGGCCAGGGAGAGCACGGGACAGAGCCCCATACAAGTCTATGGGGGCTATTATTAAAGCTGTTGTTTAATACTGGTACTGGAGTGGCAGCAGGAAGGAAGCAATGGAGTCCCTTACGAAAGAGAGACTGATGGAGTACCTGGAGACATATGGGCTGCAGGACCACAGGTAGTGCAGCTTCACGGGGGGGGGGGGGCATGTCAAACAAATCTCATAGATTTCTTTGACTGGGTAACTAGATAAGTGGATCAGGGAGGACTGTGGGTGTGGCCTATCTGGACTTCAGTAAGGCCTCTGACACTGTACCACACAGGAGGCTGAGAAAGAAACTTAGCAGCCTGGGGGTGGGGAGAAAGTGGTGTCTTGGGTATCCAACTGGTTGAATGGTAGGAGACAGAGGGTGGTAGTAAATGGCAGCCACTGGGAGGTGTAAACACAATTCTAGGATCGTGGATATGTTGTTCATCCACACTTACTGGCATGTCCCTTTCCACTTTAAATCCAACCGGAATTCTTCAAGCTGGCTCCTCCCACCCACCCGGGTGGTATATACCTCGGCTCCGCCCCATGATGCCAGATCTTCCTTTCCGCAGGAAGATTCAGGTTGCCTCCCTTGTGCTCTCGCATTTTGTAGGCCCTGGCTCTCAAACCTTATAAGTTTTATAAGTGATAGTAACATCTTGCTTAATGTAGATTTAATGGTTTTTCTTGTGTTTTTTGGCTCTGGTTGATTTTAAATTTTGGAATTTATAAATTTGAATGCTGTACAGCGCCTTGGTTTTGAAAGGCGCTTTATAAATAAAATTGAATTGAATTAAATTGAAACCTTCGGTTTTGTCAAAAATTCTCATTGTTCGCATTAACGACTGCAAGTTTGCAGCTTTGATCATGGAAGATAAATCTTCCCCACGATTTCATCGGTGCCTGTGCGGCCAGAAGATGTCGCATACTGATCCCCACTCCACGTGTGTGTACTGCCTCGGTGTCGGCCATGACACCTCGTCGTGCAGTATTTGTTTGGCCTTTTATCCCAACGTTCTCGACAGCCGTCTCGCATGCCTGAAACTGGAGAGGCTGGAGAAGAGGAACCCTCCGGTGAAATCCAGGGAGACCCAGTGGGCAGTTTCCGGGGCTGCAGGATCTGCCGAGCAGTTGGAACGCATGCAAGCATTCGAGGAGCAGGCAGCTCGCGCCGCGGAGTCTTCTCGGAGCTTTTTCATTCCGCTCAACCTGGGCTCCACCTTCTCGAGTTCAGGGAGTTGTGCCAGTCTCTCCCTACCAAGGGAGAGGCACCTGCGGGGCTCAAACTCCTCTCAATCCCATAAGTGGGAGAAGGATCCAAGTGCATCTTCATGTTGACGAAAATGGTCCTGGGACTGCGAGAGGTCTCAGTCCCAGGAGCATGCGGTCTTGACTTCGGTCAAGATCACTCCCTCAGTCGCAGGGTTTTCAGACTTGCCGTCCAGCCAGCTGACGGAGGGTTTGGTTGATAACATGGAAATCGTTCTCGACCCTCTTGACCCTTTGTCGCTGACCCCGGTCACCGACTTCTTAGAGAGGACTCCGGTCCTTGTTTTCCCCAATGAGGAGACCCAGCCTGCTGGAGTCCCCATCGAGGAACCGGTCCCGGACTCCAAGAAGTCATCGGCCCTGCTGGTGTCTCCTGACCAACCGAGTCAGCCTGCCCAATCTTGATCAAGGTCTAGGACCCCCTTGACCGACAGGCCATAGAAGAGCCATAAGCGCTCTAAGAACAGGCGACGCCATCAGTCATCCTCATCCTCCTTGGATGAGGAGAGGCTCCAGTGGAAACTCCATCGGCGCTACGAGGACCTCATGTGGCAGCAGCTAATCTTGTCCGGGCATAAGCCTACCATGACTTCCACCTCGGCCATAACTTGGCTTTCGCCTCCCAGGCTGAAGCCGACTCCTTCGGAGCCAACCATATCGGTTCCCCAGCCTGCAGAGCCAGCAAGACCACTTGTTCGGCCCAAAGCGGTCTCTCCACCTATTGTGGTGGAACCACTGCCCAAACAGCCTGTGGGAGCGGCTCCTTCCAAGGAAGACAGACCGGACACTGGGCTTCCCCGGCATTTGTCAGTCACGGTCACCCCAGACCATCCCTGGTGTGTCAAAGGTGACCGGGGTGGTAGGCCGTTGTATCCGGATTCCTCGGATTTGGACGTCACCTGTTTACATTCACATCCAGGTGATGATGAATCGACCGGTGGCCTGGGGACAGAGGAAGGTCCCGCATCTTTTCAAGGGGTCCTCCGCCTCATCTCTGAGTCTACAGGGATGCCCCTGGAACCCATCCAGAAAAAGGCAGAGTACCCTCTTATGAACATCCTTAAGAGGAGGGGATACCCTGACGGAGGCCTTTCCTGTGGCTGAAGCCATTGTTGGCCCAACCCTTGAACTCTGGCAGCGTCCTGCCTCTTGTCCAGCACCCTCTGCCCACATGGCCTGCAAGTACGCGGTGCCCATGGGGTCCCTTGCAGGGTTCACAGAGCACTCTTCGGCTGAGAGCCTGGTGACCGCCTCTGTGTTCAGGCATACTGGCAGGTCTGCTGACACTGACCAACCTCCTGATAAAGAGTCCAAGCTTTTGGACCACTCAGCCAGGAAGGTCTATGCGGCTTCCTCCTTGGGTCTTCATCAGGCAAGTTCAGCCGTCATCATGGCACACTTCTCGCACGCCCTTCTTGAGTCATTGGATGAAGTCCTCCCACATCTCCCCACGGGCATGCAGACCACGGTCAAGCAGGTCCGGGACCAGGGCCGAGCTGTCACCAAACAGCAGCTTCAGATGGCCCTGGACATCGGGGATTCTTGTGCTCGCTCGACGGCCGCTGCAGCTGCTTCTCGTTGCAGGGCTTGGCTGAGGCTCTCCTCCTTTCCAGCGGATACCCAGCACAAACTAGCTAACATGCCCTTCCTCGGGACCAACTTGTTTGGCCCAGGAGTGGCCGGTCACCTTCAGCGCATTGAGCAGTCCAATGCCACCATGGACGCTACTTCTGCCAAGAGTTCTTGAGGCAAGAAACAGCAGAAGAAGAAGCCTTTAGCATTCTTCCCTGCGAAGCTCAGCAGTCCTCCTTTCAAGGGAGGAGCGCAACACCAGCACAGCAGGCTCAAGCTTGGTGCTCCTCATCCCAAGCCAGGTCCCCAACAGGCCCGTAAAGGAGGCCAAGGTTCAGGTCCTGGATCCTCCTCCTCCAAGCCTGCTCAGTGACGGGGGGTGGGGCTGCCAACCCCTCTCCCATCACGCCAGCTCTGGGTCCTCCTGTGGGGGCCGGCTCTGCCACTTTCTTTCCGCCTGGTCCGTTATCACCACGGACAGGTGGATTCTGGAAATGGTCAGTCAGGGATTGCCTCTGGAATTCCAGCAGTACCCTCCAAGCTGAACCCATGCCCCTCGGGAGGAACAAGTATCCGTTCACACCCAGTCAGCTCTCAACTCCTCCTCCTCAAGGAGGCAGTAGCTCCAGTGACGGATCCTCCAGCAGACCCAGGCTTTGTCTCCAGGTACTTCCTGGCACCCAAGCAGATGGGGGCTGGCACCCCATTCTAGATCTGCACGACCTGAATCAATATCTCAGGTCACGCACCTTTTAGGTGGTCACTCTGTCCCAAATCATACCATCCTTGGAGCGAAACATGTGGTTCTGTTGACTGGATCTACAAGACATGTTCTTTCACGTCCCAATCAATCAGTTCATCGCATCAGCTGTTCCTCCGCTTCTGGGTCGAAGGGACCCTGTATGAGTTCCGAGTCATGCCATTCGGCCTGTCATTGGCCCCATGGGTCTTCACCAAATGCACTGTAGTGGTGGCAGCCCATCTCCGGCATTGGGGGGTCAGATTTTACCCCTGCCTCGATGACTGGCTCCTAGTAGGTTCCACCCAACAGGAGGTGGAGAGGTTCAGGGACCTGGCCCTCCAGATCTGCTCTCAACTCGGCCTCCTGATCAATGAGGCCAAGTCGGAACTCGTGCCTTCTCAGGTGATGGGCTTCATCGGGGCAGAGCTCCACTCTTGTCAAGTCAGGGCTCGGCTCCCAGAGGACAGGGCGGAGGTTCTTTCCTCCTTTGCCCAATCATTTCTGGTTGGGCACTTGCACCCTGCCCGGGACTTTCTGCACCTTCTGGGTTACATGGCAGCATGCACCTCAGTGGTCCGTTGGGCCCGGTTGCACATGCATCCCCTTCAGTGGGAGCTGGCTGCCCAGTGGACTCAGCGCCATGGTCATTTTGACCAGCTAATCACTGTAACCCAGAAGTTGTGGGACGCTCTCAAATGGTGGACCGCCCCAGACCAGTTGCAGGAAGGGATCCCGTTTGTCTGCCCGAGCCGACGGTCGTCCTCACGACAGATGCCTCTCTTATGGGCTAGGGAGTCCACATGGGGGAGTCCACATGGGGGACAAAAGGGCCCACGGGCTCCGGACTCCCTAAGAGTCCCGATGCCACATCAACCTGTTGGAGCTCAGAGCAGTCAGACTGGCACTGTCAGCTTTCACTCCTCAGCTCCAGGGTCAAGTGGTTCAAGTCCAGATGGACAATACCACGACCATGTACTACCTCAACAAACAGGGTGGCACACACTCCCATCTGCTGTGCAAGGAGGTGCTCCGCATCTGGACCCTCGTGAACCGAATGGAGGCAGATCTCCTAGCCATCCATGTAGCAGGAGCCTTGAACCATCTGGCAGATGCTCTCAGCTGCTTAGGCCAGACATCTCACGAGTGGTCTCTCCATCCAGAGGTAGCTTATAGTTTGTTCTCCCATTGGGGCAAACCGATGGTGGACCTGTTTGCCTCCAGGGAAAACACCAAGCTGAGGCTGTTTCATGCCGGCCCCCCTTCAGCAGGGCTCACTGAAGGGGGATGCCTTCTTGAGGCCGTGGACCCCAGGCCTCCTCTATGCCTTCCCTCCATTTCCCTTGATCCACACGGTGTTACTCAAGGTGAGGAGGGACAAGGCAAAGATGATTCTGGTAGCCCCAGACTGGCGCATCAGTTCTAGTATCCAGATCGCCTCAGCCTCAGCTGCAGGCCCCCAGAGCGGCTTTGTACACGCCCGGACCTAATATCACTCAATCAGGGGAAGGTATTCCATCCAGACCGTCAATCCCTGCACCTCACAGCCTGGTACCCGAGTGCCTAGAGTTCCAGGCTTTGGGTCTTTCTGAAGATGTCTACACTGTGATGGAGGGATCCAGAAAGGAATCGACCAGGAATGTTACGCCTTAAAATGGAAAAGGTTTTCCATTTGGTGTCAGGGCAAGGGCCTGGACCCTCTGTTCTGTCCAGTGGCTAACATTCTCGACTACTTTGGTCTTTCTCCAAAGGGGGTCTACGGTCATTGACCCTTAGGGTGCACCTGGCAGCCATCTCTGCTTACCGGGTGTGGGCTGGTCGGCCGATGGTGGTGTAGGAGTCAGTGGTCGGGCACTTTCTCAAAGGCCTGGATCACATATCCCCTCAAGTGCGTGAACCTCCACCTCCGTGGGATCTACTGCTGGTACTGGCAAAACTCATGGGCAAGCCATTCAAACCAATGCACAAGTGTGCCTTGTCACATTTGTTGTGGAAGACAGCCTTCCTGGTGAATATCACATCTGCCAGAAGGACAGGGGAGCTTCAGGCACTTTCGGTGGACTCCTCTTATCTGGTTTTCCACAGGGACAAGGTTGTCCTGTGCCCCCACCTGAAATTCCTTCCAAAGGTGGTGTCGGAGTTTCACCTTAACCAGGTGTTAACTCTGCCAGTATACTACCCTAATTACACCTCGGAGGCCAAGTACAGGCTCCATACTTTGGACCTGAGATGTGCTCTCCCCTACTATAAGGAGAGGATGGCATAAATTCGGGGAGAGGTTCGTCAGCTGCTTGTCACCTACGCTGAAGCCGCTTCTGGCAGACCTGCAGCCAAACGGACTATTGCAAGATGGATCACGTCATGCATACGTCTGTGCTACGAGTTGGTGGGCAAGGAGCCTCCGAGAGGGATAAGAGCTCATTCTACCCGCCATACTGCTGCATCGGTGACTGCTTCCAGGGACATCTCTATCCAAGAAATCTGCTGGGTTGCTACCTGGAAGTCAGCAAACAACTTTATCACCCATTACCACATCGACCTTGAGTCACGCGGGATGCTGGTTTGAGGGCCTCAGTTCTGCAATCTTTATTTCCCAAGTAAGTATTTGTGGGGGGGGGGGGCGCCTTGCCTCCTTCTTCCTGGAGAATTGCTAGGAGTCTGCCAATAAGTGTGAATGAACAACATATCCACGCTCCTAGAAAAACAGGTTACTCACCTGTAACAGTAGTTCTAGGAGTGATATAAGTTGTTCATCCACATGGACCCACCCGACCTCCCCGGCTGCGGATGCACACAACCTGGCTTCCAGTGGGCTAAGATCTGGTGTCATGGGGTGTAGCCGAGGTATATACCACCCAGGTGGTGGGAGGAGCCAGCTTGAAGACTTCCAGTTGGATTTAAAGTGGAAAGGACCATGCCAATAAGTGTGGATGAACAACATATAACACTCCTAGAACTACTGTTACAGGTGAGTAACCTGTTTTTACTAGTAATTAATTTGTCTCTGTTAACTTTTTAAGGAAAGGTATGCATTATATTGTGTTTACTTGTTTTTATCATGGTCACTTCTGAGATGACAGATTTAAACCTGGACATGTAGTGCAATGCTGTTTATTTCAATACACAGTTAATATTTAAACACATTTTTGACATTTAAACAGTACAAAACATTTCTAGAAAATCTCATTCAGACCTTTGTCTATTCGTGCACTTTATCTTCTTACACAATCTTCACTACGTATGTATGAGGCCCTGTAACTCCTGTCAGGAGGCAATTAAAAGTTGTATTCTCTCAAGAATAACCTTAACTAACACAAGTACACAATTCCTTAGTACTAATAATCTTTGCTAGCATTAAACAATATTTCATTGCATTTTATCTTTATGTATTTCACGTAGAACCAGGATTCTTAAAAGACACATATTAGGCACGCACCTTAAAGTCTCTAGAGTATACTCATCCAGTGTCTCTTGTGGTATCTCATCTCCCTTCCATCTGGAGATTTGAAGTGTCCTCCGAGAGGCTGGATTGGAGAAGGTCTTTTCCTGATTCCTGTGAATTCTCTTTCTTTTCCTCGAGGCTTATATAAATGACAAAGTTATTATAATTTCAAAGTTTCTTGCTTTTGGCTAAGGCCAAAAGTCTTTAAAGTTTAGCAGAATAATAGTTTTTAAAGCTCAGTAGAAGTAGTGTAGATATGAGATCTCTTCCACCGATGACACACAGACTCATAGGAAGCAAGTGGTAACTACAACGTGTTGGTCTTTGGAATCGCATTATTTATTTTTTTTTCCAATTGTTTAACCAGGTGAGACACACTAAGCTGAAAGCTTGTTTACAGGTGCAGTCTGGGAGCACAGGGAAGTTAAGTGACTTGCTCAAGGTCACACAGTATGCAAGTGGGGGCTGTGGGATTCAAACCCCGGTCTCCAGGTTTGCAGCTCAGAGCTTTAAACCACTGCGCTATACTGCCTCCCTTATCTAGGCAAATACTTCCTTACAAATGACTTGAGATTGTGAAATCATACAGCCATATTTGGGCAAAGGCCTTATTCTTGGTCGAAAGTCTAGAGCGTACATGCTGAATTATTTTCATCCTGCTACACACACCAGCCCAGGTCCAGATGGAGTTACTTCAAGATTTTTAATGGAAACAAGGAATACTATCCTTCAACCTCTAAAAATAATTTACAACAAATCTCCGTCTGAATCAGTGGTACCCAAGGATTGGCGCTGTACCATAGTCACACCTATTTTCAAAAAAGGTTCTCACTCAAAAACCGAAAACTATCGCCCTATCAGCTTAACATCAATACCATGCAAATTAATAGAAAAAATTATTAAACAAAAACTAGACAATGAAATGTCAACTTTAAATATTAAAAATATGTATCAACATGGGTTCAAACAAGTACCACAAACTTAATTTCTTTCTATGAATACATTAATTACAACTTAGACTGCAATACACCTATGGACATTCTCTTGTTAGACTATAGTAAGGCATTTGACAAAGTTTCCCACTCGATACTGATTAATAAACTTAGCAAAATGGGGTTTTCATCCCCACTGGCCTCATGGATAAACCAGGATGATAGAACTCAAAGAGTCAGGGTAAATGATGCAATGTCTGGTATGAGAAGGGTGACTAGTGGAGTACCCCAGGGCTCAGTGCTCGGGCCTACTCTGTTTAAACTATTTATAAGTGACAAGTATATATCTACCAGCAATATAATGGTCAAATTTGCAGATGATACAAAACTTGGGGGAAGGCCACAAAATGCAATAACGATTATGGACTTCAAGCTGACCTAGCATGAGTAGAACAATGGGCATGCACTAATGAGATGTATTTTAACATATCCAAATGTGCAGTATTACACCTGGGAAAAAACAATCCGGCTCGAACGTATTATCTGAATAATACTATTATCAGAACTTCTAAAACAGAAAAAGATCGAGGAATTTTAGTTAACGACAAACTATCTTCATCTACCCACTGTGCCAAGATAGCAAATCAAACAAATGCCATACTGCGTAGAATTAGCAAAACATTTGTATCTAGAGCAGAACAATGTCTTTTGCCCCCCTACAGATCCCATGTTAGGCCACTTTTGGACTATGGCTCTCCCTTTTGGAGCCCTTATCTGAGCTCTGATATTAACAGGATTGAAAATATCCAGCGCAACACCATTAAGCTCATCCCACATTTAACAAACTTGGATTATAGCACTAGACTTACTAAAACAGGACTTCACACTCTGTCCCAAAGAAGAGTCAGAGGTGACTTGTTACAATTATTTAAAGTACTTGATAACCAGGAACAGATGCAGATATTCGGCATTAAATTTTCCACTAGAAAAACTGCAGCCAAACTTCATAATAGACAGTTAGAAATCATGAGAGCAAAGAATAATAAAAGAATTAACTACTGTACCATTAGAACACCAAGAATTTGGAATAAACTACCACAGGATTTGGTTGATTCGCCCAACATTTTAACCTTTAAAAACAAATTAGATAAATGGATGTTCGGGTAGGGACTGGGTTAATGATCCATGTATATGGAGGACAATGATGATGGGCACCCCGCCTTCTTTTGTCCAAAGATACCAAAGTACCAAAGACCCTCTGTCAGCAACCGGTCTATTGTCCTCTTGAACTTGTCCACGAGGTGACAATTAATAGACTTATAACCACAAGACCTTACATGGCGCAAGTTCAAAAATGAGGTGATGGAGGTTATGTCACTTGTGGTTATGGTACTGCAGTCGATGGTGGCAGATGGTCTTCCTTTTGAGAACGTGTCCCCGAGTTAGCTGTCCGGGTTTTGAGATGTGTTGCAAGCTTTTAATAGCCTGATCCGATGACCTAATAGAATGTTGAGCTTTGATTTTAAAATACGTTTGGGACTGTCAGCTTTTTGCACAATGTCTGAGTTTTGAGAATTGGTTTATTTGGCATTTTAAATGTTCTTGAAGTTAGAAGGCTTAAAGCATATTGTTTAATGTAGATTATTCCATGATTTCTTTCACTACAATGGGTCCATATACTTGGGTGGAATGCTGCAGTACTGCTGGCTGTGGGAACTCAGAAAGCAAGGTTTTCATGATAAGCCTTTTTAATACATATTTTATGGTTGTTGAGATCAAGGTGGCTATCATTTTTACACTTTGGCAGGATCTGGCGGCTTATGGCCACTATTGTGCCTACAGAGGACAGGAGTGTGACCAGTTGAGTACCACAGGGATCTGTGCTGGACTCTGTCCTCTTCAATGTCTTTGTAAGTGACATTGCTGAGGAACTGGAGGGGAAGGTGTGTCTTTATAAGTGACATTGCAGAGGGACTGGAAGGAAAAGTATGCCTCTTTGCAGATGACACTAAGATGTCCAACAGGGTTGATACACAAGGGGTGTGGAAAAGATGAGAAGGGACTTGGCAAGGTTGGAGGAATGGTCAAAAGTATGGCAGCTTAGATTCAATGCAAAGAAGTGCAAAGTAATGCACCTGGGAAACAAAAACCATGGGGAAGAGTACACAATTGGGGGGGGGGTACTAACAACAACAAAAATGGAACAGAACCTGGGGGTAGTCATATCAGATGACCTAAAGGTAGGCAGGCAATGTGAGAAGGCAGTAAGGAGGGCTGGGGAGGGGGATACTGGGATGTATACGGAAAGGCATCACCAGTAGAAAACAGGAAGTTGTCATCCCTCTGTACAGACAGTTGGTGAGACCTCATCTGTAGTACTGTGTGCAGTTCTGGAGACCCCATCTCCGCAAGGGCATAGACAGGATGAAGGCAGTCCAGAGGAGGGCAACTAAAATGGCGCAGGGTGTACACCAGAAACTATATGAAGAGAAACTAAAAAAGCTAAATATGTGTACCCGCGAGGAAAGGCGGGAGGGTGGGGACATGATAGAAACTTTCAAGTACCTCAAGGGAATCAACAAAGTCCAAGAGGGTAGCATCTTTTAGAAAAAGAGATGTGCAAGAACAAGGGAGCACAGTTTGAAGACAGAGGGGGACGGCTCAGGGGCAACGTGAGGAAGTATTTTTTCACAGGGAGGATGGTGGACGCATGGAACGGCCTTCCTGAGGAGGTCGTGGGGTCAAAAACAGTGGGTGAATTCAAGAATGCATCGGACAGACATAAGTCAATTATAGTGGGGGGCCAGGAGGAAGTAGGCTGTTGGTTAACTAGAATCTGTAGCTTGTTCATTAGGTAGGGAAATGGGCAGACTGCGGGCCAAGCGGTCCTTATCTGCCATCAAAGTCTATATTTCTATATCTCTGCAGATGGCACAAAAATCTGCAATAGGGTGGACATCCAGGATGGGGCAGAAAGAAAGAGAATGCAAAGGGATTTGGAGAAACTAGAAGAGAGGTCTAGGGGGTGGCAGCTAGGTTTCAATGCCAAAAAGTGTAAAATCATGAACCTGGGGCAGCGTAACCAGGGGACTGTTTAAAAGATGGGGGGCAGGTACCAAGCAAGAGAGGGCCCTGGGGTGATCATATCTGATGACCTCGAGGTGGCAGGGCAGTAGGCAAGGCAAGCGGATGCTGGGATGGATAGGGAGGGGGATCTCTAGCAGGAGGAGGGAGGTCATTCATACTAAGGTGAAAGGAGAAGAGGACCTATGTGTGCTCTTGCCACATTACCCATAATAGGACAAAATGCTTCCTTCTGAGATATGTGTGTCTAGTCTCCTTTTCAATTGATTTTTGTCTTTACTGAGGATTATTTCAGTAGGTAGTTTATTCCATGGCTTAACCACTCTCTGTGTGAAAAAAGATTTTCTGTTATTTTTTTTTAACCTCTTGGGTCTCAGCTGTAAGGGATGTCCCTTGGTGCCCAAGTTATCGTTTTTAAATTCAAAATGTAATTCATTCGGACTTCCGATGACATCACTCGTGGTATGGCTGTCTAGCTGCATAGCTCCTCAACCCAATACAGCCTAATCTCACCCATTTAACTTCATTATAGCCTATCTTCACTAAATAATTCAAGGTTACGCCGGCGACCCAGGTTCGGAAACGGACTCGGGTCAGTAGGGGGAGGGGGATGGAGCGTCCCAATGCTTTCCCCCATCGGGGCGGGATACTAGGGGCGCTATATAGTGCCCAACGTCCTGAGAAAAGCCGGTGGATGCACCGGCTTTCGAGGGGCATGGCAGCTTCGCTTATCGGAGCTGGGGAGGGGGGACGCTGTTAGGCGCCTGGGAAGAGCGTGCATCTGCACGTTGACTCTCTGCGCCAGCATCTCAGGGGATTGGGTAATACAAGGGATCGGAGGAAAAATCCTTCACCTCTCCTAGGTGACGATCTCTCCAGCAGCAAGCGTGCCACTGACAACATCAGGGCAGACTCCGTTGTACAAAGCCCTCTCCCTGAAAACACTTGGGGGAAAAGATAAGGAGGAAACTTTCCTCACCCCATCCAGGGGGTAATCCAGGCTATCAAGGGCATAAGGGGAGTCGAGCTGAGGTACTCTAGGGGCAGACCTTGAAGTCTCGGAGGTCGTAACTCTTGGAGCATTGAGAGCTCTGATTGAGTGGAGAGAGCTGAGGGTAGAAAGAGAGTAAAATAAATAAATAATTCAAGGTGAGGGGTGGCCATGGCACAAGGCAAAGGGAAAGCTAACCTTTTTTTCATCTTCAGCCAAGATGTCAACGATCAGGAGGGAGAGGGATACGACTCGGGAGACTCCATACTATCATAGCGCTCGGCCAGAGCGACCCAGAAAACCATCAAACACAAGTCCCGGGCTAAACATAAAGTATAACAGTCGAGCTTCCCTCAAGCACTTGGCATGGAAGCTAAATTAGATAGAATCTTAACTGAGCTCACAGACATAAAAAACAGAAGTTAAGGTTTTTAAGGATTCCATGGGCAAACTAAAGGCGGAGATTGCTATGATCAAAGGGAGAGTCCACACCGTAGAAGAACACCAGGCCTCATCAGATATCCACAGAGAACAATTATAAATGCAGCTCCAACAAGTAACACAAGTCTGTAAAATGGTCACCGAAAGACAAGAGGACTCAGAAAATAGACATTGGCGCAAAAACATAAGAATTTACTTGGTACCTGAAAGTGCAGAAGGAAGAAACATACTGGACTTTGTCAATACCCTGCAGTGCACATCTCTCATGCTGGATGCAGATATATACCTAGAGATCGAGCAGGTGCATCGTGCACTCAGTCCCAAACCAACAGCCCCATTGGCAAGACCCCGCTCGATTCTGGTTTGCTTCCATAAATATGCGACCAAAGAATTAATTTAAAGGAAGGCATGCCAACAAAAAAAAGTGTTCTATGGCACTACAAGAGTTTATCTAGATAATGATTATGCTCCATATACAATGAAGAGACACAGGGAATACATTCTGCTCTTCCCTATTCTGAGACAAAATAAATTGAACTTTAGAATGCCCTTCCTCTTCACCATGGTGGTCCAGTTCCTGAATGGACAACGTTCATACTTTTCAGCCGCGGAGGCCCTAATAGACTTTCAGAGGAGGGGGCTGGATATCCCTAAAAAAATAGGCTTACCTCAGCAATCACCAGGACCCAAAACTTCGGAATTGACTTCCGTCAACCCAGCCTCGCAGATCCAACAGACACCAGAACATCTCCAATCGTTACTGCAGAGAGACCCTACTCAGGACTGAGCAGCTCCCTAAGATTAAAGCAGAGACAGTCAGAGAACAGTGGTGAGTACCTTGCCCTGGCACGGGCTCCTTCTCACCTGCTGGCATTAGTGCGGTGGGGCCGAAAAATAGAGTATACTTGTATAACCGTCTTCCCGGCCCCTAGATGGGTTTGGTGCTGTAGTTTTCCAGGCTCCCTGCTGGCTCCTGGTCGGGTGGGGCAGACCCAGCATGCACAACAAGGTCCTAAATCGGTTTACAAGAGAATGGATTTTTCCCAGTGCCATCAAAACACCCCTCAACTGGGGACCACAACAACCTTAATTTGGCATTCAAAATTTGAGGGAGTGCGAGACTGGGGCGGGGGGGGGCGGTCAAGCGACTTGCACTAATAATAGGAGTACAGAACACCACCAGCCTTGGGGTATCTCCTCTCCTTGTTGCAGGCCTAACTGGTGCCCTCCCCATCCTGACCTTAGTTGTAAAATTGTTGATACTCGTTAAATAGGGAAAGCGTGTGGAGGGGAGGAATTACTCCCAATGACCAAGTGGCACAGTAGTGGCAGGGATCGGACCAGACACCAAGGAACAGGCAACCCTCCACCCCCAGTAGACCGGAATACCCTGCAGAAGCTTAAAGACACAAAATCACTCTGCTAAACAGGAGACTAAGGGGTTTGCACCGGGTCATAACAGGTTGCTGATCGTCTCCTCTCGCTTTGGCTTGTCCCTCTGGCCTGAGAACCAAACTAATATAAAATACAAAGAACACCTAAGAGTTACAGTAGTTGTGCGTGTTGGGGGGCCCT